>LR990215.1:5000-1350226 GCA_905147375.1 Hylaea fasciaria
CCCTGGGGTCGGGGATGCAGAAGCTGTGCTCGTCACCACAGTCTTCTTCCCCTTCCCCTTTCCCTTTTGGGCCTTCGTCGTTCTCGGATCCACTCCCGACGTAGATGGTCCGCCCTCAGGTGGGCCCGTCACTGTTCCCCGAAGCGAGGCCACTGCAGCAGCTGCAGAAGCAGCGTTCCGCCGATCGGCTTCCAGCGGAGGTCGGAGTCGTCTCTCTGGCAGGAGACGCTCCTCCAATCCTTCTAGCCGCGCGCTCATCATGCCGCCCACCTGCAGCAATATTGAGCGCGTCAGCTGGTCCATCTGACTCTGCTCCATCCCTTCGGAGGGAGCACGCGCAGGGGCCGGAGGCACTGCCTCTGTCCTCGCCAGCGCCAACTCCTTCCGGAATTCGACCCTTAAGTCCGATAACTCCTTTCGTAGATCTGCCAGCTCGCGCTGCAGGCGGGAATTGTCCGCCTGCAGTTTGGCAGTCTCTTGCGTCACTGTCCGGCTGTGTAGGGCGTCCGCCGCAGCCTTGATCGACGCCGCCGAGTCCTTCAGGGCCCGAACAACCGTGCCCTTTAAGTTCATGGACTTTGTCGCCACCTCATTGATGATGGCGACATCGTCCTGAACCCTTTGCCGAAGGGCCTCGGCTGTTCGGGCATCACTTGTGTCCGGTATGTGGCCCAGCTCCAATCTGGACCTGCTGGCATCACTCGCCAACCCTTCTATGCGCCTGTCGGCATCTAGGCGCTTCTCCTGCCTCGCTTGCTTGCGGAGAGCCAGCTGGCTACCTCCGCAGACACTCCCAGATCCCAAAAGAGGCGACCTCCGGTCCAGGTCCCCGTCATTTGATGAGCACGAGCCACCACGTCGTCTCTTCCGGTCACTACTTCCCTCAGGTGAGCTGCCTCTGGACCGTATCGATCCTGACAACACAATCGGAGGCAACCCGACATCGGAGTCCAAATCATCCGAGTCGAGTCTCTCCTCCATCACTCTTCTGACACTGTCCTTCTTCACCAATCTTCCTCTTCCTAACTCTTCCACTTCTCTTCCAACACTCCTCTCTCCTCGAGAGCCAACGCTCCCATGACGGCTGTTGCCCCCCCCAGAGTACGAGGGGCAGACTGACTCAGATGAGCCAGTGAGGGATTCTCCACGATGCGTGGTACCCTCCTGGGGTAGTTTGTTGTTACAGTTCGCCATTTCATGTTTTTCCCAACTTAAGGGGTTGAGGACCCTCCTAACTTAAGGGGTAAGAACCCTTGGGTGGTGCCCTATCGGCCGGCTGAACCCCGACCATGCATCCTATCAGCGAACACCAAAACCTTAGGATTAGCCACCCTCACACGACTCGCGTCGTGAACCCCTACCAGGATAAAAGCTCCTCGCAGGGGTTCACGTCGCGCCGTCCTAATGGACCCCTCCTTTCAATTTGTCCGGGCAGAAAACCCTGCTCAGACCCACCAATCTCCTTCACATCCACTGTGCCCTCTGCTAAAAACCAGAGGGGCACGCGGAGAAAGAAAACACACAAAAACAAAACAAAAACAAAGCAAAAACAAAACAAAAACAAAACAAACACGACGATTATCTACAAAAAACAATACACATACACAGAAAGCAAAACAAAACAAAACAAAAGCAAAAACAAAACAACACGCAGATTAACTAAAATGGACAACACATAAAATAAAACACAGAACTTGCCGCCCATGAGCCCCCGTGCCGTGAAAACACGGCACGAAGTCCCATGGACGAGACCGCGGCGCCCAGGGTTTTAGTTACGTCTGTTCCAGAAGGGACCAGACCAATAACAGGCAGCAACCACGTGAAGGATTACCCTAGACTTGCCTTGAGGATCATCACGACTTGCGCTCTCCCTCAAGACCGACGCCTCCGCACCCATCCGGGATGAGTACGGAGGGCCTGGGTTTATGCGTCAGTGACGGATAAACCCAGGCCCGCCCAACCTAACCTAACCTAACCTAACCTAACCTAACCTAACCTAACCTAACCTAACCTAACCTAACCTAACCTAACCTAACCTAACCTAACCTAACCTAACCTAACCTAACCTAACCTAACCTAACCTAACCTAACCTAACCTAACCTAACCTAACCTAACCTAACCTAACCTAACCTAACCTAACCTAACCTAACCTAACCTAACCTAACCTAACCTAACCTAACCTAACCTAACCTAACCTAACCTAACCTAACCTAACCTAACCTAACCTAACCTTTTTTTTTTTTTTTTTTTTTTTTTTTTTTTTTTTGCCCGGGGAAATGCTTTACGCATACCACCCCGCCCGAGGGGAGCAGGGTGGTTATGTGGGACTCCCCCGCCCTTGAAGAGGGCGGGTATACCCACTAAAACCCCGGGGGTGTTCTCTCGCCGCATGTGGTGTGGCCGCGGGATCGCTAACGCACGCACCGCGACCACACCTGCGGATGCCCTGGGCTGGGCTCTCCTCGGAGGTGTATCAAGCCTCTATCTCCGCTTAATGCGCCCCAGAACACATCAGGGCGCATCTCAGCTCGGGACTTCTTAACTCGGGTGACGGACCCCCCGGTCCGCCACCCGAAAGTCCCCATAATGGCGGCAGGTAGCGGGCACAGGCCAATAGCCCGCAGCCCGGTCTGCGGCGGCGGATTGGGAGGGAGAGAGTATCGTCCTCTCCTTCCCTCTCCGCTCTCTCCTTGGAAGGCTATGTAAAAGAAGAATAGATCAAAAGACACAAATGAAAAGGATAAGAAATGGATGATCTGAATGAGACGAAAGAGAAAGAAAGAGGAAGAATAATACGTGAATGATCAATATATACACACAATAACAAATAAACATACACATATAAATAGATGATCCGGTATGAAGACCACCGCAAAGCAAGCTTTGCGACAATCTTCACACCGGCTACCGCGGCGCCCAGGGTTTTAGTTACGTCTGTTCCAGAGGGGACCAGACCAATAACAGGCAGCAACCACGTGAAGGATTACCCTGGACTTGCCTTGAGGATCATCACGACTTGCGCTCTCCCTCAAGACCGACGCCTCCGCACCCATCCGGGATGAGCACGGAGGGCCTGGGTTTATGCGTCAGTGACGGATAAACCCAGGCCCGCCCAACCTTTTTTTTTTTTTTTTTTTTTTTTTTTGACCCGGGGAAATGCTTTACGCATACCACCCCGCCCCTCCCCCCCGAAGGGGAGGCGGGCGGGGTGGTTATGTGGGACTCCCCCGCCCTTGAAGAGGACGGGTATACCCACTAAAACCCCGGGATGTTCTCTCCTGCTGGCCATGCGAGCAGGGTCGCGGGACCGCTGTCGCATTTCTCCGCAACCCCGCCCTAGCCTCGTTCGCCCGAGGGCAAACCCGCCTCCGCGGAGAGACGCACTGGAACATACAGCGCGCCCCCCCCCCCCACCTCCTCGGGCCTAAGCGCCGAAGCGCCCGGGCCCCCCCCATCGACGTCCAGCTCCCGAACCTGACCACGATCCACCGTATGGCAGTTGTCCGGGAGCGGACTCCGCCTCGGGTCGGCTTGCGCCTTCCCCTCACCTCCTCGAGTCCGCACGACTGTGCTCGGACCCCCCCTCCTCGAGCCTGCGCCAAGCGCCCGGGCCCCCCCTCCACGTCCGACTCCCGAACCCAACCGCGATCCACCGTATGGCAGCTGTCCGGGAGCGGACCCCCTCCTCGAGTCGGCGCCGCGCACCACGACCCCACCTCCTCGAGCCCGCACGACTGTGCTCGGGCCCCCCCTCCTCGAGCCTGCGCCAAAGCGCCCGGGCCCCACCTCCTCGAGTCGGCGCCGCGCGCCACGACCCCACCTCCTCGAGCCTGCGCCAAGCGCCCGGGCCCCCCCTCCATGGGAGAAGAAGATATCTGAAATAAGAAGAGTTAAAAGACACAAATGCAAACACAAGAAATGAATGATACATGAAAATAGACGGAAAAATGAAAAGAAAGAGGAAGAAAAATACGTGGGGATGAGATGGTAATGGAAAGGATCAGGCCCGCCCAACCTAACCTAACCTAACCTAACCTAACCTTTTTTTTTTTTTTTTTTACGTGAGTAAAAATCACATACCGGATACCACCAAGCCGAAGGGGCAGCGAGGTGGTTATGTCGGGCTTACACTGACTAAAAAACCTCACGATTGTCCCTCTCTGCACCATAGGTGTCGGGGCTGCGGGGAATCTTACGAATTACTTCCGCGGCCCCGACGGTGCTGGTCCTCACGGACCCCGTCCCGGCTAGGGGGTGGAGAGTTTGACTTCTCCACCCCCGGCCCCACTGAGGTGCGCACGGGACAATGTGCGCGCCACCTCCAGGTTCCTTCGTTGGCAATGGACTCGCCCCTGAAGTCCACCGCCAGGAAACCTCGGGGAGTCAAAGAGGGAGAGGGAAGATCAAAACACACTCCCTCCTCGACTCCCGACCGCGCCCGCTCCGCACGGCCCGACACGCAGGACATTGACGACCCTTATTCGGCAATGTCGAGCGTGGGAGACCGCCGCGGAGACGCAACTCCATGTCCTCGCAGTGCACCACTCTGTGCACTGCAAGGACACCCCCTCCTCGAGTCCGCACGACTGTGCTCGGACCCCACCTCCTCGAGCCTGCGCCGAGCGCCCGGGCCCCCCCCTCCTCGGGTCGGCGCCGCGCACCACGACCCCCACCTCCAGGTGTCCACTCCCGTGTTTGATGCCGAGAGCGGACACCACCACCCCCGGCTCCGCACGGCCGCACCGGACACCAGTGAATTCGGTGTCCGGCGCGGACGACCCCGCGCCGAGCCAACCTCCGTGTCCCCGCGATGCACCACTGTCCCGCGGTACTGGGACAGTGGCGCATCAAAGGGACACACACTCTCCTCAGGTCCGCACGACTGTGCTCGGACCCCACTCAAGCGAGGCACTGTCACCCCCCCGCAGCACCTCGCGAGCCGTCCTCCGCCCGCCTCTCGCAGGCCCTCCTCCGCCCACATCTCGAGGGCACAACACGAGGCAGGAAACTCAGCGGGGACAGTCCCCAACCGAGCCCCCACCCCGCCGTCCAACCGGACCCTTCCCGTTTGACGAGAACCCCTGAGACTCCCACAGGGGTCCCCGTCCAATCCGTCCGGGCAGGCAACCCTCCCTCTGCCCAGACCCCACACGGCCTCTCCACTGTGCCCTCTGCTAATCAGAGGGACACGCGGAGGGCCCCTCCTGGTCGCCCATGAGCCCCCGTGCCGAGAGAACACGACACGGAGTCCCATGGACGAAACCGCGGCGCCCAGGGTTTTAGTTACGTCTGTTCCAGAGGGGACCAGACCAATAACAGGCAGCAACCACGTGAAGGATTACCCTGGACTTGCCTTGAGGATCATCACGACTTGCGCTCGCCCTCAAGACCGACGCCTCCGCACCCATCGCGGGATGGGTACGGAGGGCCCGGGTTTACGCGTCAGTGACGGATAAACCTAGACCCGCCCAACCTTTTTTTTTTTTTTTTTTTTTTTTTTTTTTTTTTTTTTTTTTTTTTTGACCCGGGGAAATGCCTTACGCATACCACCCGGCCCGAGGGGGTGGGCCGGGTGGTTATGTGGGACTCCCCCGCCCTTGAGGAGGACGGGTATACCCACTAAAACCCCGGGATGTTCCATCGGCTAGCCATGGGAGCAGAGTCGCGGGGCCGTTTTGATACTCTCCGCAACTCTGCTCTAGCCTCGTCCGCCCGTGGGCGGACCCGCCTCAGGAGGGACGCGCTGGAACATTTAGCGCGTCCCCCGGCCGTGGAGGACCCCCTCAATTAAGAGCAGGGGCACCAGCTGCCCCCGCAACTGGTACCCCGGGTCCTCCAAGCGGAGACGGAGTGCGGGCCCTATTATTCCGCCTCCGTATCCGCGCTCTCCGGAGCGGCAGGGAGAGGGGATCTTGTTCCCTCTCCCGCTCCTCGGTCTCCCTCTGTGACATGACGAGCTCACAGAAGGAGACCACCGCCTCCCATGACCTCTCGTCTGCGACCATTTTAGAGATGATGGTCGGCAGCGAGAGGTCCGCCCCGACGACCGCGACGAGGGCTCGCCGCGGTTCCACCGCTCCAGGGCACGCCTCCAGCACGTGCTGCGCTGTCTCCTCCGCGCAGCCGCACTGGTGGCAGGCCGGGGAGGCCTCTCTCCGGGCCACGTTGCACAGGTACCGGCCAAAGCACCCGTGGCCGGTGAGTACCTGCGTGGCCCGGAAGGTGAGGGCCCCATGTTTCCGCTTCACCCACTCCGGGAGGAGGGGTTTGAGCGCCTCCAGGAGCCGGCGAGCGCCAGCCCCTCTTCTTGCCGGCCCCGTCAGGAGCCGGTCCCGCCAGGCGACCACAGCCTGGTCCCTGGCGCTTTGGCGCCAACGCACCACCTCCTGCGGGGCGGGACGGAGGTCCCGCTCCCTGGCCCGCGCTCGCCGCCAGAAGACCGAGGAAAGGACCTCGGCCTCCATGTCCCATGGTAGGGACGCGGCGAGAGCGCAGGCGACCTCGTGTGAGAGTGTGCGGTAGCCCCGACACACCCTCACCGCCATGGCCCTCTGGGCCGCCACTAGGACGGCGGTCTCCCGAGCGTCGAGAGACCCCGCCCAGATCGGGGCCCCGTAGAGGGCCATCGATCGCACCACCGCCATATACAGGCGGCGGCAGCTGCCATCGCCCCCTCCCAGATTAGGGAGGAGGCGGCTCAGGGCGGCCGCTGTCCCCGTCAGCTTCGGGGACAGCTGCCGCAGGTGGGCCCCGAAGCGCCACCTGCTATCGAGGACGACGCCGAGATATTTTAGCGTCGTCCCGACGGGGATGGACGTCCCGCCCACCACAATCTGCGCCCCGGCTGGAGGCGCCCTCCGCGGACCGTGGAAGCAGATGGCCTCCGACTTATGGAGAGCCACCTGCAACCCTAAGCGCCGAATTCTGGCGACGACCGCAGCAACACCGGCCGTCGCCAGGAGCACCGCCTCCCGGTACGTTGCCCCCCGGGCGGTCACCAGCGTGTCGTCGGCGTAACAAGTGACGCCGACGCCACGCAGGTTGGCTCCCCGGAGCACCCAATCGTACCCGAGGTTCCAGAGCAGGGGTCCAAGCACGGACCCCTGTGGAACACCTCGGGTAACGGCGCTCCGTCCCACCGCCCCCTCCCGTGTGGGGAAGACTACCTCCCTCTCTGAGAGGTAGTCCCCCACCAGGCGCTGAAGGTACCGGGGCACTTGGTGGTGCCCCAGCGCGCCACGAATGACGCTCCAGGGGAGGGAGTTGAAAGCGTTGGCGATGTCTAATGACACCGCCAACAGGACCCCACCCCCGGAGCACGCCTCCTCCGAGAGGTCGCGGACGGCGGCGATGGCGTCCACCGTCGAGCGACCCCTCCGGAACCCAAACTGGTTCGGGGCCAAATCCGGCCCCTCTTCCTCCAGGTGTCTTACGAGGCGGGAAGCTACGACTCGCTCGAGGAGCTTTCCCGCCTCGTCGAGGAGCACTATCGGCCGGTAGCCAGCTGGCTCATCCGCCGGACGCCCGTCCTTGCGCAGGAGGACGAGCTTCCCCCTCCGCCACCGCCCGGGGAATCGGCCCTCCCGGAGGCAGCGGTCGAAGAGGGACCTAACGCGGGGCTCGAGGGCGTCCATTGAGAGGGCCCACGCGCGACCGGGTATGCCATCAGGCCCCGGCGCCGTGTTCTTGGCCCTCATCTTGCTGATGGCCACCTCGAGCTCGCCACCCGAGACCTCGGGCACCTCCTCTTCATCCCAGGTCTCCACCCGCGAGGCCGCCGTGGTGGGAGGGACGAACTCGGTCCCCGGAGCTCCGGGGAACAGTCCCTCGACCACCCGCTGGAGGACGTCCGGCTGGAGCGTGCTGGTGGCGGGGGGGGCCCAGGGGCGCAGCTTTTGCCGCGCCACCCTGTACGGCCGCCCCCACGGGTCCTGCTCCAGCGACTCCAGTAACTGCCTCCAGGCAGCCGCCTTGGCCTCGACGATGGCGACGCGGAGGGCCATGGACGCCTCTCTGTAGTCTGCGTAGAGGGCGTCCAACGTCGCCGTCTCCCGCCGCCTCCGCCGCCGGTACCGCTGATGCCGGCGGCGCTTCGCCAGGCACTGACGGCGGAGTTCGGCGACCTCCGCCGTCCACCAATAGACCTGCCGCTTCGGCGGCAGGGCCCTGACGCGGGGCATGGCGGCGTCGCAAACGTGCGACATCGCCTCGCACAAGCTGTCCGCCTCCGCGTCCAGGTCCACCGGCTCCGGGGGCGGGGCGTTCCACGCCTGGACCAGAGCGGCCTCTTGTAGCCGTTCCAGATCCAGGCGCTTGAGGGCCCACCTGGGACCGACGGTCGGGGGCGGCCCTTGGTCCTGGGCCGCCGCCGCTGAGGAGACGCTGAACCGGATGTATCGGTGGTCCGACAGCGTCTCCTCGTCCACCAGGACCGCCCAGTCCCGGACACGGCGTGCGAGCTCGGGGGTGGCGAACGTGATATCCACAATGGACCCCCCGTTGTGCCGCACGCACGTGTCCTCCGTCCCGCGGTTGAGTATGGTGAGCCCCACCTCCACCAGCCACTCCTCCACTGCCCTGCCCCTCGCGTCCGTCGCCGGAGACCCCCACGCCGTAGACTTGGCGTTGAGGTCTCCGACGACGACGACAGGCCGCGGGCGGTTCTGGCCGACCAGGGTCCCCACCTCGCCGAGGAAATGCTCGAACTCGGCGAGGACCCTGTTGGGGGAGAAATACACCCCCACGACCACCGCCTCGCCAACCCAGGCCGCCACATAACCCCTCCCCCTTACCACATTGTCGAGGGTGGGGGAGGGTGCCGGCGACTGGGTTGTTATGGCCACCAAGCCATCGCGGTCTCCCGCCCAATCACCCCTGGGCGGGACCACATACGGCTCGGCGACTACCGCGACCTGAATCAACCGCTCCGCCAGGGATTGCAGGAACAAGTCCTGAGCCTGCGCGGAGTGGTTGACGTTCGCCTGGAGGAAAGCTAGGTGCATCCTAACTTTCCTCCATGCGGACCACCGGCTCCTTTACGGAGGTGGCCGGCTGCGACCCGGCCGTGGCCTTGGTCGCAGCGGGCTTCTTCTTGGCCTCTTTCTTGGCCGGGGGCTTGGCACATGCCGTGCCCCCGGTGAGGTGGTCCGCCTTCCTGCCCGCAGCTGCGCACACGTTGCAGTGCGGGGGGGACGAGCAGGCCGCGACCTTGTGGTCCGTGCTCCCGCAGCGGTGACATTCTCCGCTGCGGTCCGTTTCGGCCTGGCACTGGGCCCGTACATGGCCCAGCGCTTGGCATCGGTAGCAGCGGCGCGGCCGTTCCTTCAGAACGCGCACCCGCGCCGCCACCCACCCCACCGGAACACGGCCGCCCTTTGCCATTATGGCTTTGGCGGCCGTAGTGGGGCAGCGCACAAATGCCGCCCCTACGCCAGCCCTGCCCTTCTTAATGTCCCCGACCTTTATATCGGTCGGGGGGCAGTTCCCGGCCTTTGCCAGAGCCGCCACCAACTCCTCGGGGGTGATGGAGTCCTCCAGACCCTCCACCCGCATGTCTGCGGTGGTGACGGGCCTGGAGATCTGGACCTCCTCCGCACCCTCAAACACCTCCCTGAGCCTGCTGGCCAGGGAGTCCGCCTTCTCGGCCCTCAGCTCACCGGGGACCTCCAAAACTCGGGCCCCGGTAGCAGCCACCCGCACCCTGAGCGGGGGCACACCCAGCGCGCCAAGGTCGATGCGGTTGCGCGCCTCCGCAAGGACCTTGGCGTAGCTCACCCCCTTCTCCTCCGCCCCAGGCTTGAGGGTTATCACCACCGCAGCTGTTCGCGGTGGTGGGCGGATCCTCACCGCCTTGACGGTTTGCGGTCGGGCCTGCGGCACCGACTTCGGCGCTGCCGACTGCCTGGGCGGGGGCTTGTCCCTGGCCCTCGCAGCCGGCCGCGACCCTCCCTCGTTCGGGGCCCTCCTGGTGCCCCGCCTCACCACCTCCGTCCAGGGCTGCTCCCCAGGAGCTTGCGAACGGGACGTGGGTTCAGCGGGCTCAGCAGTGGCAGCTGGGGCCGCAGCCTTCTTCGCTACCACAGGCGTGGCAGGGGTGGCGGGTGTGGCTGCCTTGGTGGCACTCTTCCCCTTCCTCTTTGACGCCTTCTTAGGCTCCGCAGGGGGTTCGGGTGCCGCCGGGGCCACCTTCTTCGCTGCTCCTCCCTTCTTGGGGCCTTTCGCTGGCCCTGGGGCTCCACTTGTGGACGGCGCTGATGGGGTGGGCTCCATCAACGCGTCCATGGCGGCTACCTCCGCCTCCTCCCTCCGCCTCTCGTGGGCAAGTGGGGGCCTGAGGCGCTTCTCTGGGAGAAGCCGCCCCTCAAAGCCCTCGAGGCGGGCGCTCACCATGGTGCCCACCTGCACCATGATGGTCCGCGCGAACTCCTCGTACATCGAGGGCGGTGGCAGCACCGTAGTTCCAGCCAGGGCCGGGGCCTGCGCGGGAGTCTCTCGCTGCTCTACGAGCTTACGGAGCTCCGCGATCTCCCGACGCATGGCCTCTTGGTCCGCCACGAGGCGAGCGTTGGCCGCCTCCAGACGGGCGACCTCCTCAGAGGCGGTCCGGCTTCTCAACTCGGCGACGGAGAGCTGAATGTTCTCCGCCGCCTCATTAAGAGCACGCACAAACGTGCCCTTCAACTTCCCCGACCGGGCGGCCACCATGTGGATGGTGTCCACCCAGCCCAACACCGTCTTCTCTAATGCAGCGGCCGTCTGCTCCTCACTGCTCACTGTGGCGGGAGGACCCGGCTTGACGTAGGCCGCTCGCGCCTCCTTCTTGCGCCGCACGTCCTCCGCCAGCTCTTGCTCCGCCTGGAGCCTAAGCTGCTCCTCCCGGGCTGCATTCAGCTCCCTCTTGGCCTGCGCCAGCCCGACATACTCGCCCGTCGTGGGCGGTCTTCCTCGGCCTCGGCGCGTGGCCTCTTTCGCCGCAGGCTCCAACACGTCATCGGCTGCCCCGCGCTCCCGAGAACGCTTTCGCCATAGGCGACCGGACACCGACGAAGCCGGCGAAGGGTCCCTCGACCCATCGGTCACCGTGACCATACTGACCTCGGAGTCAGACTCCGAGGCCGACAGGTCCCTGCATCTTGACGTCCCCAGGACATCAACAAGCCCGTCGCCCGACCGGGCTCCAGACCTACTCCAACTCCCGCTGCGAGACCGGGTTCGCACCCCCTCCGCCGCAGCATCAACGTCGCACCGCGTGAGCAGCACACGTCCCTCCTTAAGCTGAGCTGTCGCTCCGCTCTCCAGGCCTTGCGGCCTCTCCTCCATTACGTCGGTTTGGTTTTTTGTGATTGGTTCCATAACTGTTCCCACGAGTATGGGGGATATAAACGGACCATCCAGGCAGTGCCCCCTGTACCTGGACTAGCCTAGCGTAACCCGCCCGGAGGTCGGCCGGTATCCGGACGGGAGAGCAGAGACCCGCCCAACCTAACCTAACCTAACCTAACCTAACCTAACCCGCCCAGGCCCGCCCAACCTAACCTAACCTTTTTTTTTTTTTTTTTTTTTTTTTTTTTTTTTTTTTTTTTTTTTTTTTTTTTTTTTTTTTTTTTTTTTTTTTTTTTTTTTTTTTTTTTTTTTTTTTTTTTTTTTTTTTTTTTTTTTTTTTTTTGCCCGGGGAAATCCTTTATGGATACCACCCGACCCGGGGGGGCCGGGTGGTTATGTGAGAATCTCCGCCTTTGAAGAAGACGGCCTACTCACTAAAACCCCGGGGGTGTTCTCTCACCGCATGTGGTGTGGCCGCGGGATCGTTAGACACGCACCGCGACCACACCTGCGGGCGCCCTGGACTGGGCTCGGCCCTGGAGGTGTAAAGTGCCTCCGCTCTCCGCTAAATGCGCTCCGGAACACTTCGGAGCGCATTTCAGCTCGGGACTCTTGTAAAGATCGGGTGGCGGATCCCCCGATCCGCCACCCGAGAGTCCCCGTTGACAGTGTAAATGGCTGTCAACGGTTCGCGGTGTCCATGGCCTCCTGCCGTGGACACTTTGACTGTGAGGGACGGGCCCTAGGGCCAGCCGCAGCCTTCTTTTGGCTCTTCCTGGGAGGCATAGCAGGGCAGGCCTTACCACCCATCCGGTGGTTGGCCGCCCTCTTGGCGACATCACAAATGGGGCAGTGGGGGTCGGCTGAGCACTGCGCCGCCTTGTGGCCTGCCTTGCCGCAGCAGAAGCAGAGTCCGCTGCGGTCAAGGCTAGACGTGCAGTTGACCCCCACGTGCCCGGGCTCCAGGCAGCGGAAACACCGTGGTGCTCTGGGTTCCAGCATCTTCGCCTGCACTGAAACCCAGCCCACCAAGAGCCGCTTCTCCACGACTTTCTTCGCTGCGGCGACTGGGACACTCAACCAAATCTGCCCTTGCCGGCCGGGGGAGCGCCTCAGATCGCCCGCCCTTATGGCATCGCTAGCGCAGCCACCAGCATCGGCCACGGCTGCGACCACCTCTTCTTTGGTGGCCGAATCGTCCAGGCCAGAGATGCGTAACTCCACGCATTTCTCCGGCCTGGAGACCCGGACCACGTCCTCCCCAACGGCCTCCCGGATCCTGGACGCCAGTGTGTCTGCCTTGTCGGCACTACTGGCGCCCGGAAGGATTAGGAGACGGGCCCCGGTGGCTGCGGTGCCAAACCGGAGGCCATCGATTCCAATCTCCTGCAAATTGATCCTTCTTTTCGCCTCACCGAGGACTTTCAGATACGTCACCCCACGCTCCACCGCCTCCGGCTGCAGGGTGAGCATTACTGCAGTCGTGCGAGGTGGGTGGAGCTTGGGCAACTTCTTCTTCGGGGCTGCCTTCTTCTTAGGCGCCGCAGGAGCAGCAGCGGGCTCCACTGCGGGCTTCACAGCAGCCTTTTTCTTCCCCTTTTTTGTGGCGCCCTTGCGGACCACCACGCGCCACGGCTCCTCCATGGGCTCCAACGGAGGCTGGGGCTCCAGCCGAGGGCTCGGCTCAGCAGCAGCCGCCCTCTTCGTCTCGGCCTTCCGCTTCTTTTGTGGCTTGGTGGAGGGCGCAGAAGCGATCTCCGCCATGGTCTTCGTCGGTGGGATGGGGTGTGGTGCTGCTGCAGGAGCAGCAGCAGCAGCCGCCGCAGCCAGATCTCTTTTCTTGTCTGCGGCCAGTGGTGGCCGCAGACGCTTGGCCGGGAGCAACCGCTCCTCCAGCCCCTCGAGTCGAGCGCTGACCATGGTGCCGCACTGCACCATGCAGGCACGCACGATCTCCTCGAGGGACGGGGATGGTGGAGCTGGAGCTGGCTGTAAACGGGCCAGCTCCCTCCGGACCTCTTCCAGCTCGGCCGCAAGTTGCTTGTTCGCGGCCTCAAGCCGCGCGACCTCTTCCGTCATCGTGCGGGTCCTGGCTTCCACGAAAGAGACTTTAATGGCGTCAGCCGCGTCATTCAGGGCCCTCACAAAGGTCCCCTTCAAATTTCCGGACGTCTCTGCGACCCGCCGGATGGTGTCCAACGACTCGGACACCACCCTCTCCAGGTCCAGAGTTTCGGGCTGCTCCCGCTCCTGCCTGGTTATCGCCGGTGTGCGGAGGATGGCGGCTCGCGTCGCCCTCTTCCGTCGCGCGTCCTCCGCCATTCCCCGTTCGGCGTCGAGCCGAAGCTCCTCCGCCTCTGCCGCATTCAATGCGGCCTTGGTTTTCGCCAGGCTGACGATCTCGTCGGTGGCCGAGGGACGAGCACGCCCCCTTCTCGACGGCGACGCGTCGTCAAAATCGTCCGAGTCGACGCATGCGGCCCTCTGCCGCTTGCGCCACCCACTTGGCGAAGACGTTCGCGATGCCACGGTCCCGAAGCTCATGCCCGAAGCCGAAGACGACTCGGACAGAGTTCGGGGCCGCGGCACCACGCGACCTTCTCTCTTCTCGGCACCAGGATTTGCTCTAATAAAGAGCTCCAAGCTCCGCGAGGCAACCGACTGCCACACCTCGTCGGGGTCCGTGTCGGACAGCGTCCTTATCTTCGCCGGCATGGCAGGCGCTTCTCCACTCTCCATAACTGGAGTCGGACAGCGCGTGAGTATCACGCGGGCCTCCTTCCTCACTTCTAAGCGCGAGTTGTTGTCGCGCGCTGAATCGGTGTCCGGGTACAAATTGCGTAGGTCGTCGGGTTGAGGGCCGAGGCCCTCATGGCGGTTCTTGCCCCCCCCAGAATACGAGGGGCAGACTGACCCAGATGGGCCAGTGAGGGATTCTCCTGCCTCTGAGAGGCAGGTACCCTCCTGGGGTAGATTAGTTTTAGAAGTCGCCATTTCATGTTGTGTCGGTTTTACGGCTCGACAGCCCTCTCCCTCAACGTCATGGAAGAAGGTAAAATGAAATGAAAACAAGAAGACACACAAACAAACAAATAAATAAACAGACAAAAGAATAAAATACCAAAAAACACAAATGAAAACACAAAGAAATGAATGATACACGAACAAATATACACGAAAGAGAAAACAAAGACGAGAAACATGACAATGAACTGGTGAAGATGAGATGACCACACAAATACATAAGATAATAAATAAACATACACAAATAAATAGATGATCCGGAATGAAGCCCATCGCAAAGCAAGCTTTGCGACGATCTTCACCCCGGCTACCGCGGCGCCCAGGGTTTTAGTTACGTCTGTTCCAGAGGGGACCAGACCAATAACAGGCAGCAACCACGTGAAGGATTACCCTGGACTTGCCTTGAGGATCATCACGACTTGCGCTCTCCCTCAAGACCGACGCCTCCGCACCCATCCGGGATGAGTACGGAAGGCCTGGGTTTATGCGTCAGTGACGGATAAACCCAGGCCCGCCCAACCTAACCTAACCTAACCTAACCTAACCTAACCTACAACCTAACCTACAACCTAACCTACAACCTAACCTAACCTACAACCTAACCTACAACCTAACCTACAACCTAACCTACAACCTAACCTACAACCTAACCTACAACCTAACCTACAACCTAACCTACAACCTAACCTACAACCTAACCTACAACCTAACCTACAACCTAACCTACAACCTAACCTACAACCTAACCTACAACCTAACCTACAACCTAACCTACAACCTAACCTACAACCTAACCTACAACCTAACCTACAACCTAACCTACAACCTAACCTACAACCTAACCTACAACCTAACCTACAACCTAACCTACAACCTAACCTACAACCTAACCTACAACCTAACCTACAACCTAACCTACAACCTAACCTACAACCTAACCTACAACCTAACCTACAACCTAACCTACAACCTAACCTACAACCTAACCTACAACCTAACCTACAACCTAACCTACAACCTAACCTACAACCTAACCTACAACCTAACCTACAACCTAACCTACAACCTAACCTACAACCTAACCTACAACCTAACCTACAACCTAACCTACAACCTAACCTACAACCTAACCTACAACCTAACCTACAACCTAACCTACAACCTAACCTACAACCTAACCTACAACCTAACCTACAACCTAACCTACAACCTAACCTACAACCTAACCTACAACCTAACCTACAACCTAACCTACAACCTAACCTACAACCTAACCTACAACCTAACCTACAACCTAACCTACAACCTAACCTACAACCTAACCTACAACCTAACCTACAACCTAACCTACAACCTAACCTACAACCTAACCTACAACCTAACCTACAACCTAACCTACAACCTAACCTACAACCTAACCTACAACCTAACCTACAACCTAACCTACAACCTAACCTACAACCTAACCTACAACCTAACCTACAACCTAACCTACAACCTAACCTACAACCTAACCTACAACCTAACCTACAACCTAACCTACAACCTAACCTACAACCTAACCTACAACCTAACCTACAACCTAACCTACAACCTAACCTACAACCTAACCTACAACCTAACCTACAACCTAACCTACAACCTAACCTACAACCTAACCTACAACCTAACCTACAACCTAACCTACAACCTAACCTACAACCTAACCTACAACCTAACCTACAACCTAACCTACAACCTAACCTACAACCTAACCTACAACCTAACCTACAACCTAACCTACCACCTAACCTACAACCTAACCTACAACCTAACCTACAACCTAACCTACAACCTAACCTACAACCTAACCTACAACCTAACCTACAACCTAACCTACAACCTAACCTACAACCTAACCTACAACCTAACCTACAACCTAACCTACAACCTAACCTACAACCTAACCTACAACCTAACCTACAACCTAACCTACAACCTAACCTACAACCTAACCTACAACCTAACCTACAACCTAACCTACAACCTAACCTACAACCTAACCTACAACCTAACCTACAACCTAACCTACAACCTAACCTACAACCTAACCTACAACCTAACCTACAACCTAACCTAGGCGTAGCGTTAGGCTCGGCTCGGCTCGGCTCGGCTCGGCTCGGCTCGGCTCGGCTCGGCTCGGCTCGGCTCGGCTCGGCTCGGCTCGGCCCGGCTCGGCTCGGCTCGGCTCGGCTCGGCTCGGCTCGGCTCGGCTCGGCTCGGCTCGGCTCGGCTCGGCTCGGCTCGGCTCGGCTCGGCTCGGCTCGGCTCGGCTCGGCTCGGCACGGCTCGGTTACTTAAAAATTTTTGCATGGCTTGTGCCAAATTATACAAAAGTGGCTCGAGAGCATGTGGGAGAGCAACAAGTAAAGAGGTAATTTTCCAAGATCGATCTAAGATTGCTTCATCGGGTCATGGTTGCCTGCACCCACTCGCCCCGGGTACGAGTGAGTAAACGCATTCAAGCAGACTTTTTTGAAGTACTTAGATTGCACCGAGGAAAATACTGAACTTGAAATGTATAAAAAAAAACAAAATAATAAAATATATTTCTGAAGCAGACTTTAATACGTATTTTTTTTAAGCCAAGACAATATCTCGTCTAAAACAAAGCTGCGTTTACATCAGATAAATCTGTAGGCCAATAATTAACTGAACTTCAAACATCATTGCTCGAGCGAGCACAAGCAAACAGAATATTGTAAAGCTCTTGGATCACACGGCTGGCAGGCAGCTCATGTGACCACTGCCACCACCGCCACCACCACCACCAACACCACCATCACTGTTCCTACCACCAAGCAACATTCCCACTTATTAATATGTTCATCACACTCTTAAGTATACACACAAGTGTGTATGTATGGCCATGCTGTGCAGTAATCATCTACACATAATCCTCCACCACCACCACCACCACCATCACTGTTCCTACCACCAAGCAACACTCCCACTTATTAATATGTTCATCACACTGTTAAGTATACACACAACTGTGTATGGCCATGTTGTGCAGTAATCATCTACACATAATCCACCACCACCACCACCACCACCATCACTGTTCCTACCACCAAGCAACACTCCCACATATTAATATGTTCATCACACTGTTAAATATACACACAAGTGTGTATGGTCATGCTGTGCAGTAATCATCTACACATAATCCTCCACCACCACCACCACCACCACCATCACAGTTACTACCACCAAGCAACACTGCCACTTATGATTATGTTCAACACAGTATTCACTATGTAGGTACATAAAATAATATACCTAGGTACACAAGTGTTCATGGCCAGGCAGTTCATTTTCTGGTTCGGTCTATTGGACATTGTGGCGTTTTAGTTATGGCTTTATGACAGTCTGTACAATAAACCGTAATATTTTAATGACATATAGTTATAACATATTTCAATATCAGACATCAGTCAACCGTGAGCAGGAACTCACCACGGAGACCCGCGCGTCGTCGGACGATTATTGTTATTTTACTATTAGGTTATTGTTATATTACTCCAAGATTATGCTTTATCGCTTGAGCATAGATTGATAAGACTGGTTGCTTGCATTCGCTTGCTGGTCCTGGGTGCGAACGAATGCATTCAAACAGGTCTATATGAGCCGCTTGGATGACATAGCGCAGAAAAATACTGGTTATTACTGAATATCGTAGAAACTTATACTACATTTTCATTATTTGAGTAAACTAATTCATACAAATGTATAGGTTGGTTTGGTACATACTCGTATGGTAGGAATGTAGCATAATAGTATCCTTTATGTCGAATTATATAGCACTAATTTATTATAATTAGTGACATATTTCAAGTTTAGGCCGACTTCTTAAAAAAAAAGGAGAACGTTCTCAACGCGACTAGATTTTGATAATCTTCAGTTTGGTTATGAGATTTAAGTGTTTGTTTTGTAAGTGCTATACAATCGCCGACTTACAGTGATCAGTACAAGAGGCATTGCACATCGTGTCACGTAGAGATACAAGTGTGCATTATTATATGGCTAGTCCTCGAAGGGCCAGGCAGTTCTTGTCCTGGTTTGATAAGTATACCAAGTGTAATTGGGTTTTTTTTATCAGTTATCGCTCTTAGTACAGTCTTCACAATAAAGCTTGTTTATTGGAACTGCTGTAGCGGCCGTGCGGGTTTTTTTATCAGTTATCGCTCTTAGTACAGTCTTCACAATAAAGCTTGTTTATTGGAACTGCTGCGCGGCGTGAGTCCTCGCTGCGAGACCCTGGTCAAGCAAGCACCTATCGTCGAGGCAGGTTCCTTGCGGAGGCGGAGTCCGCCTCTGTATGTCTCTCACGGCTAGTTATCACTAGATTATTGGACTTCGGGTTTAAAAAGAGGACTTTTTCTAAACCAGCCCAGGCACCGACAATAATAAACTCAATTATTGTATGAAGGTGCATTATTGCTTCTGCATAATATCCTGATTGCTTGCACTCACCCGGCCCGGGTACAGGCGACTACAGTCAAAGAGAATTATTATGCAGCGCTTATAGGTAACACTCATAAAAATATATTATTAGTCAAAAACAACTACATAGCTGCTCTTAACCATCGTGACGGACCGCGGAAACTCCCATATATGCATACCAAAGGAACGCAGACGAGGGACGTCTCTCGACAGTAACCGGCGTCAGGATATCGCTCAACAGGTATAGCGCAGTGCCGAGTGCGCTCTGTTACTGCAACGCGAGTCTCGGTGCGGCGCAGGCGAGCTCAACCGCCACATTGGATGTAGATCGGCGCGCCGCGCGGCGGGCAGGCTAGATCTAGCCTGCTGCATGCGCTTGCAAACGATCATTATTCTTTTACACCATAAGTGTGTTGTACTTATACTTAGACATACACAATTTTATTGGGTAATTTCAGTTATAGTTTTACTGGCTCGATAGTAAAAGCTTGTTCAATGGATAATATGTTATTTGTTATTTATTGTCAGAACCCATTCGCGACCATGAGTAAAGGAGTATGTATACTCACCACCACCACAGAGACCCGCCGCCGTCGCGACAGGTGTCATCCTCATCGATATATATCCGTGCGCTCCTCGGAGCGTTTCTCACGGCTAGTTATCGCGAGATTGCTGAGAGTCGAGTGTTCAAGAATAAGTACGCTTTCTTCTCACCCTGACACCAACAATCATTCTTCAAGATAACGCTTCACTGCTTGCGCATTAAACCGTTTGCCTGCACCCACTTGTCCCGGGTACGAGCTAATACATTCAAACGGAAATATTATGAAGCACTTGAATCACAGCGCAGGACAAAATATTCGTCACAACAACAATAATAAATTAATTATTGAATGTCGTGGTCAAACATTACATTTTCATAGTTCAAGTAAACTGCTCTATAAAAATATAATGGTATCGTAGGAACGCAGACGACGGCGCTCCGTCTCCCGACACTAGCTCGCGTCGGCCGCCCGTGCAATGCATGCACTATGCAGTAAGCGAGGCGCGCTCCGCCTCGCGTCTCCTCCGTCTGCGTTCTTGACGATACATGAATAATCTCTTCCTATCATGTTGCATACACATGTCATAAAGATTAACAATAAAATTCACAAGTACCTACCTATCGTAGTAAAATAAGGTAAGCTAGTAGGTACACATTCATGTGATATTCAACCCTAAGCATAGTGTGTAGGTAGGATTATATCCGGTAGGTAGGTAGGTAGGTACGTACTATCATAATACCAGTAGGTACCTACGAGTATAATGTCAAAATAAAAACTAGGTACTCGTATCACATGACACAAAAATACAAGACGTGTCAATAAATTAATGAAAGTACTTGCTTACTTACGTACTTGCTTAAATATGTACCTAGTAAGTAGGTAACCTGCCTAGGTACTATAAGTATTTCTAAACTAATTTCATTTAAGGATTGTCGGTAAGTATAGGTACCTACCTAGTTGATTTTTTATATGTAAGTACTTTGGATAAGTGCCCACGCACGCCTGCATTGTAGATGGACGATGTGGTCGAAGGTGGTGAACATGCTCAGCCTAGAAGAACTGGACTAGTTCTCGAGCACCGCTGCAGTAGAGGACTGCACAGTGCACACCGGGACAGTTATAGAGGCATGATGACGGTGAAATTTTAAATAGGTAAGTACTTACTATGCTCGCTCATGTTATTATTATTATGTCTGCCTATCTCCGAATAATATTGTAAGTATACCTACTTATAGGTACAGGTACGTAGGTAAGTACCTATATAATAATATTTCAGCCTGTAACTGTCCCACTGCTGGGCAAAGGCCTCCCCTCACTATCGTGAGGAGGGTTAGGCCATAATCCTATAAGTATAATAAGTACCTATATACTTCACTAGCTGTTGCCCGCGACTTCGTCCGCGCGGACTACATTATATCGCGATAAAAGTATTCTATGTCCGTCTCGAAAGTACAATCTATCTCTATACCAAATTTCATCGAAATCGGTTCCGCCGTTTAGCCGTGAAAAGGTAACGAAGAAACAAAAAGAGTTAAGTATGGATGAACAGTTGATTGACGCACAGTATGGATCGGGTTGAGAAAGTTCCTAAGAAGTATTCAAATAATCCAAAAAATATTCAAACATGTCAAAGTTCTACCTTGTCTATGTTCCGTGTTAATACGGATTTCGAATTAAATCTGATGACAATATTTTGCAACCTTTTTTTATAATTTTAGGGGTTGTATATTAAAAAACGATGAAATACATGTAAATCTTTCAAATAATATAAATGCCAAGTTTGAAGTAGATTTGACCAAGGAATCACGTTGTCCCATACAAACTTTGCCCCCTTTTTCACCCTCTTAGAGGTAGAATTTCGGAAAATCCTTTCTTATCGGATGTCTACGTCAAACAAAGAACACACCCTCCAAGTTTCAGGTTTCTACAATCAGCGGTTGGTCCGTTAGTAATTCAAGACATCGACCTCGACTTCGACATCCACCATCTTCTACCAAAATACCCTTTTTATACAAAAATCTTCCATTTTATAACAAATTCTACCATTTTCTCCCAAAATCTACCATTTCCTACATCTTCTATCATGTACTATTTTTTATCATAATCTCTCAAAAGCTTCCATTTACTAAAATCTATCAGGCTACCAGAATCTAACAAAGGCTACCATTTCCTACTAAAATCTACCATTTTCTACCAAAATGTACAATTTTCTACCATAATCTACCTTTTCTTTCGAAATCTTTTATTTTCTACCATTTCCTACCAAAATCTACCATTTTCTGTATAAATCTACCATTTAAACGAAAATCTACCATTTTATTTCTGTATTTACTATTTTCTATCAAAAGCTACCATTTATTACCAAAATCTACCGCTATTACCAAAATCTACCATTTCTTTCTAAAACTACCATTTTCTACCAAAAGCTACCATTTCCTTTCAAAATCTACCATTTTTACCAAAAATCTACCATTTCCTACCGATATTACCATTTCCTACTTAAATCTACCAATCCCTAGAACAATCTACCATTTCCAACCTAAATCTATCATATTTTACCAAAATCTACCATTTTCCTGCCTATATTTTAGGGATTGATGTTAAAACACGCGGAAACAGGTGCTAAATTAATTTTTAAAGAATTTTATTCAAACTTTGTAGTTGATCAGACCAAGAAAACACGTTGTTGTATAAAAATTTTGCAACCCCTTTTTACCCCCTTAGTGGTTGCACTTAAAAAAAATTCTTTCCTAGTGGCACACCTACGTCACTAAGAAATATTTGTGAAAAAAAATAATTTCGTAATAAATCTGACGAAAAATATTTTGCGACCCCCTTTTATCTCTTAAGGGGTTGAATATTCAAAAACTATGAACCACGTGTTCAATTAAATCTTTTAAAGAATATAACTGCCAAGTTTGAAGTTGATCAAACCAAGAAAACACGTTGCTCCATACAAACTTTGCAACCCCTTTTTACCCCTTTAGGGGTTGAATATTAAAAAACGATGAAACACGTGTTTCATTCAATCTTTTAAAGAATATAATTGCCAAGTTTGAAGTGGATCAGGCCAAGAAAACACGTTGCTCCATACAAACTTTGCAACCCCTTTTCACCCTCTTAGGGGTTGAATTTTCAAAAATCCTTTCTTAGTGCACACCTACGTCACTTAAGAAATATTTGTGTAAAATTTCAATGTCGAACTCAATCAGATGTAAAATATTTTGCAACCCCTTTTTACCCCTTTAGGGGTTGAATATTCAAAAACGATGAAACACGTGTTTAATTAAAGTAGAGACTTTTACTATAGGTACATTTTCATTATTTGAGTAAACTGAGTCATACAAATGTATAGGTTGGTACCTAAATATCGTAGGAATGTAGCATTTAATATTATTATCCTTTAAGTCGACCTATATCACTAAATTATTATAATTAATGATGATTATAATATTATCAATTTTTGGCCGACTTCTAAAATAGAAGAACGTTCTCAACGTGACTAGATTTTATTATTCTTCACTTTGGTTATGAGATTTAAGTGTTTGTTTTGTAAGTACTATACAATACAATTGCCGACTTACAGCGATCAGTACAAGAGGTCTTGCACATTGGACTTCGGGTTTAAGAAGAGGACTTTTTTCTCACCCAGCCCAGGCACCGACAATAATAAACTCCATTATTGTATGAAGGTGCATCATTGCTTCTGCATAATATCCTGATCGCTTGTACTCACCCGCCCCGGGTACAAGCGACTACAGTCAAAGAGAATTATTATGCAGCGGTTTTAGATAACACTCATAAAATATATTCGTCAAAAACAACTACATAGCTGCTCTTAACCATCGTAACGGACCGTGGAAACTCCCAAATATGCATACCGTAGGAACGCAGACGAGGGACGTCTCTCGACAGTAACCGGCGTCAGGATATCGCTCAACAGGTATAGCGCAGTGCGTTCTGTTACTGCAACGCGAGTCTCGGTGCGGCGCGGGCGAGCTCAACCGCCATAATATTAGATGTAGATCGGCGCGCCGCGCGGCGGGCAGGCTAGATCTAGCCTGCTGCGTGCGCTCGCAAACGATCAAATTCTTTTACACCATAAGAGTGTACTAATGTACATACACAATTTTATTGGGTAATTTCAGTTATAGTTTTACTGGCTCGAGAGTAAAAGCTTGTTCAATGGATAATATTACTTGTATTTTACTGTCAGAACCCATTCGCGACCATGAGTAAAGGAGTATGTATACTCACCACACCACAGAGACCCGCCGCCGTCGCGACAGGTGTAATCCTCATCGATATATGGACGTAGTTATGCAAACAAGATCCAACCCACATCATGTTAGTTTCGAGAAAAATCGACTTTTGTTTAAAACGTGTAAACAAAATAAACTGATCATATATTTGATGAAGTTAGTTTGTTATTTTGTACATAATACTGCGCTTTATTCATTTAAGTATAATATCTCAAAATATTGTACGTGAAATATAGTTTATTTAGCAAAAACATCGCTGGATCTTTGTTGAAAAAACGCCCTTTTGTGGAAATTTGTGGATTGGATCTTTGTGTATTCAAATTAATACCCTTATTTTCTACTATTGCTTATTTGTTTGTTTATTTTTTACGTTTTCCCGGCTAAGCGGCTGAACCGTTTTCGATGAAATTTGGTATAGACATTGTTTGGACTCTGGACAAGGACATAGGATATTTTTTATCGCGATAAAAATGTAGCTTAAAAATATTGGTGGAAAAGAAAAATGCATATCGAGGGATGAGTGATAAACCCCGATAAGTGTGTAAATATCAGTTCAGAGATAAGCTTCATGGCAAAAAGCTGGTTCCCATACAAAATATTAGCACATTTATATAAATTTAGTAAGATTACATATTAAGTCACCTAAGGGATGATAACTGGTCAACAATAGGATGCAATGTTCTTTGTTGTATTTTGAGCTGTTCAAATATGAGTATCATAATCCTCATAAGCAACTCAGCCCCTCCTTTTACTACATCCATCCCAGTTTTAGCCGATCAGCTGGAGTAGACCTGGTAAGACCTGGGGTTTGCCTTACATTTTCTCGCCGATCCATCGTTGTATCGGTTTTTTATGGCTACGCTTAGCGACACGTGGCCATCGTTTAGTCAGGGACTTACTCCACCTGCCATAATCACAACTTGCAAAGTGTCTAATCTGGGGGCACGGCAGTGCCCCCGCCAAGTCGAGCAAAACAAAAGGCACGGCCGTACTATCCTTTTCTCGAAGCGATTCGAGCCATTTTCGACCCCCTGTAACTTCGTTATGGATAAAACTAGAAGCCTAAATTTTTAGTGACCAAGAGGGCATCACGCCTACAGATAATAATCCAAATTACATTAAATTTGAACCAGTAGTTTAAGAATTATTGCAAGTCAAAGTTCCTAAATTTTGCTGCCCACTGACTGACTGACTGACTGACTGACTGACTGACTGACTGACTCACCGATCATCAAAATTCTAAGGTACTTCTAGCCGTCCCACAAGTTTCAAATTTTGAATATAGCTATTGTTTAGCCTATAAACCAAGGAAAAATTCTGACATTCCATAATTTCCATCCCGTTTTCTAGATATATCATCTGCATAAATAACTTTGTATTCCCATATAAATCTCATTAAATTGTATGTAATTACAAAGTTACTTTTACAGTTCATAATTAGACGTCATTTAAATTGAATGAAATGGGTAATAGGGGCTAAAAATGAGAAACGGCTTCGAGAAATTCGATAGTTGAGCGCTTTTTATAAACTTCCACGATAGGTAGGTAGGTACACCTACCGCGGATAGAGAGATACAAATCCCTAAGGTACTATACCTCCCTATATATAGGTTGAACAAATTCGTTACCTAGGTACATTAAAATAGGTACCTAGGTACCTTATACCTGATATGCATCTGTGGAGACGCAAAGGCACTCGTTCATGATAATCTATGAGCATGACCTATGTTCGCAAGGGGCCCCGGCCGCGTAGGCGCAGGGCGCGCGTTTATGCGTGTTTCGCAAAAAAACGAAATAAAGAAAGAAAACCTACAAAAAGAAATGAGATCCCATCAAAAACATTACATGTACAAAAATGCACAAGTCTCGCAACGCAGTTTATCTGCCGTAAAAAATTGTGAGATCGAATGTAAACCAAGTCGGTTAATTTCAATACCTACCTATACCTATCTATGGGAGCAGTTATATCTTTATTTCTTTAGTAAATAGAGTGTCTTGGCGATTGTACACGGGAGCATAATCTACTAGGCAATCTAAATATAGTCTTCCGTATAGGTGTACTTTCAAACAAATACAAGCACAAAGCGCTTAACATAGATTTATGTTGCCATGTGCAATTGCCAAGTCACTTTATTTACTAAAGAAATAAAGATATAACTGCTCCCATAGATAGGTATAGGTAGGTATTGAAATTAACCGACTTGGTTTACATTCGATCTCACAATTTTTTACGGCAGATAAACTGCGTTGCGAGACTTGTGCATTTTTGTACATGTAATGTTTTTGATGGGATCTTATTTTCTAAATGAATTTAATTGTAAGTAGCTACAAAACTTCTTCAGCAGTATTTATTTTAATGGGTAATGCCCGTTCTACATTCGCGTGTCGTATTGTTTGACGTCTTCTAGATGTATGTATACCTACCTACGATCGGAAGCTTTCCTCAGCCTCGCTATAATGAGGGTAGTTATATATAGCTAGGTAGGTAACACTTGTGTGTAAGCATGTCCGATGCCACCGCAGCGTTGCGTGTTGGCGCTGTGCGGCGCGTGTGCGGCGCTGGGCGAGGGCGGGGGCGGGGGCGGGGGCTGGCTGGACCGCGCCGTGCACTACTACAAGCGCAACTTCGTGGAGGACGTGCGGAAGGTGGCGCCCCTTCAAATACAAGGTAGGCCGCTCGGCGCAGCGCGGCAAGGCGACCACCCGAACGAGATCTACTACGACTTCGAGTACGAGCCGGCGGCGGCGCAGAGCGAGGCGTCGGCGGAGGCCGGGGGCTCCGTGCTGCTGCTGCGGAACCCGGTGGAGGCGCGGCTGCCGAGCGCGCGGGTCGGCATCAAGCTGCTCAGGTGACTAGTCGAGGCGCTCGGTGAGATCACACATTTATACCTACATAATATTTTCTTTTTCATTTTCTTTTTATCTCTGTTGACAGACAGATCCTGCAGGCGCGCGGCGCATGCCGAGCACCACGGCTTCCAGCATGTGAGTATAATGAGTAGATATCTATAGTATGGTACCTACAACAAATATATGTAAGTACCATGGTACAACAAAACTTACCATTTTCTTGTACCATGCTAATACACTCCTACCTACCCGTGAATTCTTTATCTTGTGACGAATGACGGCATTTCTATTCGACAGACCATGGATCCCAATGAACCACACTGCTGGGATTTAGAGTAAGCATGCATGACTATAAATTAACTCGTAGGTAGTAGTTAGTAGTAGTTAGTAAATCCGTCGCCATCGCTGTCGCTCGCGCAGATGTTACGAGTATCTAGACGACCCCCCCCCCCCCCCCCCCCCCGTCCGATTGTGTAAATAATCCTCAGTAATCCTCTAACTCAGACACAATGTCCTGACCTTGCACCTTCAGATTACCACCTGTTTCGGTCTCTTCAGAATTCTTTAGGCAGTGTCAGGTTAACATCACAAGAGGACTGCCAAAACCACTTGTCGCGGTATTTTGATCAGAAGTTTCAAAATGTCTATAGCAATATATATAGCAATAATATATAGTCTATAAGATGGCAAAAAGTTACCGAACAAAATGGTACCTACATACTTTAGTTAAATGTAAATAAATTACTATATTTAAAATTGTTTTGAATTTTCTTAAAAAATGCGAAGAGACTTTTTCCCCTACCTATTATGAAGGGGTAGATATGGGAATTAAGTACAGATGGGAACGTGTACGGAAGGGAATGGTACAGATATGAATGGGTACAGATGGGAATGGGTACAGTTGGGAATGGGTACAGATAGTAATGGGATGAGATGAGAATGGGTACAGATGAGAATGTGTACTGATGGGAATGGGTACAGATGGGAATTACTTAAGATGGGAATTGGTTCAGATGGGAATGGGTACAGATGCAATGATGGGAATGGATACAGTTGGAAATGGGTACAGATGGGAACGGGATGAGATGGGAATGGGATTAATGAGAGGATTAAAGGCCGTGAAGTACGTATTGCTTTGCAACTTGAGCTTACAGAGTGACTTTGCTCCATCGACACACGTTCGATGTACAAAAATGACTTATATTAATGTGCTCAATTTTGCTCCATAATGAAGCGAGGAATTGTTTTAAATCTCGAATATAAAACATTTAATAAAAAAAACCTTTAATAATTTGTTGTGTTTGCTGTTATGATCTTGTTATTGCATTGAAGCGACGCTATAATCAACTCAAAGTTGCGCCCTACTCCACTCCCTACACCGCCATTATCCCCTCCAAAATATAGCGATGGGCGCACCAGAAGCCGCAGATACTTTTATGAAACCGCCAAAGACAGGTGTGTGACTCAATGATGGATTCCAGATATTGATTTATAACAAACAATATCAGATTCGATAGGTATAATAATATTTTAAAGTTACTTTTATTATTGTTGCAAGTTTTATAGCTCATAATAATAGTAGCATAATAATATTATACGCATACATTTATTTTATTAATTATTGTACACAAACACAATTTTTATTGATAATTACGTACATAATATTTATAACTAAAAACACATTAGTACATGCCCACACTGGGATTTGAACTAGCCTCCTCCGTTTTGGCAGGCAACCGTTCTCCCACTAAGCTACCACCGCTTCAAATAAACAGACGTTTTATACTCGTATAAATATTATTTTCAACCAACATTATGCACTTACAAGTTTCCATAATATTTTGTTACATTTTACTACTAAGTAGAGCATAAAAAATACGTTTCAAAAAATTAATGTACTTAACTGTTTTTTTTTATAAATGTTATTGTTTTTCAAATGATTTTGATTTACTTACCGACGAGTACCTACGTATTTTAAAAATGTATTAGCCCTTGTTTGGCATCTATACTATTATAAAATTATAACTGAGCCATGTCTGTCTGTACATTGAAGATAAATATTAAATAAACTAACTGCAATCGACTATTTTAAAGGTCACTGAATCCCACAATGTAGTTTTCAGAATGTTTTTTTGTTTGTTTGTTGCCCAATGCAGCGATATATTTGGTGCAATGGGATTCGATGGATTATTAGTAGAGCGCAGAGGTGTTCGAGGCGCACGGAACAGCTGAGCAGAGCGAGCAGGCGGGCGGACTCCGTCGCACGGTGGCGGTGACGAGGTCGCTGTCCAAATCCTAACTTTCAATTTAAATGTAAATGTAGAGTTCATAAAACTGTCATCAGCGAGTGGGCGTAGCGGGGCGCGGGGGCGCGCGGGGGTGAGGGCTCTCGGCACCGATTCCCTCGGAATATAAAACAATTTGTTCCGAGCACAAAAGGGCTGTTCGTTCCGGACTTCTGTTCACTACCCGCTCGAATTTACATAATATTACGACTGACAAAGATTTGTATAAGAATCCGAATTGCGGTGAACGTTGTGTTCGGTGGCTCGCCACCTCACACCACACTGCGCCGCACTTGTATATTTAGTTCCTTCAGATTGTATCAGTTTCAGGTTGTTGCAAAGAGGTAACCCGAGACGTACCGTTAGAAGTCGAGATGGTGGCGGCGGCGGCGGTGTTTGTTCATGCTGCGTGCTTCTCGCACTCGTATAATATTTACTTCTAGCGGTGGTGTAACAGGAAGATACCGAGAGATCACAATAACGATGCAGCTTAGCATAATTTATTCTTCTTTCAGTGGAGATGGCGTTCCTCCATGACTCCGCACGAGCTGGCGCATGAGCCGCTTCATAACTTATGTACTGCGCAGACACACCGATGTCATGCGGGAGAGAATCATAACTAGAACTAAACTTTGTTCAAGTATCTTTACTATTATACATATAGAACTGTAACTGAGACATAATAATAGGTATCTGTTATGAAGGTATTTATGAAGGTATTTTTGTAAAATAACTGACATCCACTTTAATATTTAAATGTCACTGAACCCGAAAATATGAATCTTGGAATTTTTGCCTGCGTCAGCACAGTGCACAGTAGTTTGTTTGGATTTGGGTTGATTTTTTAAGTAAGATTTTCTGCATTTGATAGCTTTTCATCCAGTCAGTACATAAGATAGCGGTGTACGTTTCATGACACTGGCAATGCCAATGACACCGACGCCGACACTAACGACTCCAACGCTGACCACGGCGATGCTGACGGCTTGACGCTGACGGTGACGACACGAACATTATTTTTTAATGAAAATCTCCACATAAAAACATGGAGTGCAGTTTAATAGTACTAATGTCAATATTATTGAATAAGTACTAACACCTAGCTAGACACTCGCAATGTAAAATAATTATTATGGTTGCTGGGGAGCGTCCGACGCCGCATATCGGTGGCATTATATCTTACACCAACTTTTTATGACAGAAGTTGTCGAATTAGGATCTTACGAGAACCCCCAAAATGCCTAATAATTAACTTTTTAAATCAGCGACGCTTACAGTATCTCGACTCCGTGCCTCGACCATATCAAAGGCGCTAGTCTCTCGACCTAAGGACATGAGGGGGGGGGGGGGGGGGGGGGGGGTTAGGGTGTGGGGCACATTACAAACATCAACATCTTGAGCAGGAACTAACTCAAATAACATAATTGCGCGGTCGCGGTCGGCGGCACCTCAAGCATACCTACTTCGCTAACTAAGCATGTCGCTCCGCGACACGCCGCGACACCGCCGTGTTGCCGTCGATCATAACAAGCCTAGGCTGGTGTGTGCGGTGCAGCGGGAAGATGTTGACATTGCCTCATTTAGTGAACACACATCACGTAACTAATGTAATGAAACCATCAAGCGTACCTAGGTAGGTATATTATGCGCCAAGCGGTTGTTTGCTGTGACTGCTCGCTCAATCTCTACACTATCACACTGAACTATATCGTTAATTTTGAATTTGATTCAATAAACAGAGGCTACAGAAGGGGCGTTAATTGAACTCAAACATTTAGAGATCAGAACCGCGGCGTTCCAGGACAAACGTCGGGCTCATTACCCGAACAAACATCGAGTAATTGTGTAACAACAAACATTACAGCTCCGGCTTCGGGATCTGACGTAGCGGGGCGACGGAGCCGCTACCGGCGCGGCGTAGCGCTCGTAGCGCGACTACGCCATTATTCATTAGCCATTTTTAGGGTTCCGTAGCCAAAGGCAAAAAACGGAATCCTTATAGATTCATCATGTCTGTCTGTCTGTATGTCTGACAGTCTGTCTGTCCGTCCGTATGATGAAACTTGGTAAGTAGATGTATTCTGTGAACCGCATTAAGGGCCGTATTAATAAATGAACCTCAATAGCGCTACCAAGTGCACTACCAGCTGATCCACAGTCAAAATGTAACCTACATCTTGAAATCGTTGCTATTTAATAAATGGATATTGAGATGTACCTAGCACTGGCTACTAGACACTGTCTTGTATGTGTCAATTGTGTCATAATCGGATAGCACTTAACCGCTGAGTGTCATTTATTAATTTGCCAGAGATCATGTAAGTTTCTGTTACTAATCTACAACTTAAGATGTATTTATTAAATAGAACAAAAGAGCAAGTGCACACTGAAGATAGCTCCCAGAGCTAAGTTTGATTTATTAATACGGCCCTAAGATTTTGACACAAAAATAAAAAAATGTGTGTGTCAGCTCCGACGCACGACTGGAGTTTACTCCTTAAGTACGATTGTCAAAACAGACACAAACAAAAAACAGCAATAGAGCGACACTGATAGAAATAAACAAGCTCAATAACATATTATAGATATAGTCGCTTTGCAGCATACTCTATACCAGTGCAGCCAGATCGTGCGTAGAGCGTATTCCCACTATAAGATGTTTTGCCATCAGTAAAAGTGAGAGAAAGCATTATAAAGTATAGGCAAAGTAAGGGTACACACTACACACTACCCACGATCTAGCTGCACTGCTCACACCAAATTAGAAAGTTGCGCACGATAGGTTGCGCACCAAAAACGTAACGAGGTCATTCGTTCAGTAGATTTTACTCCTCACATTTTTCTCATACCGGGCGCCTTATATCAAAAAACCGATTCTTAAAGAGTAAACTCCAAAAAAAAACAATAAATTTTGGGGTTCCCATACTTAAAACTGAAACCCAAAAATTTTTTTTTCATCAAACCCATACGTGTGAGGTACTGTCTATGGATAGGTCTTCAAAAATGATATCGAGGTTTTAATATCACTTTTTTGTAAACTGAATAGTTTGCGCGAGAGACACTTCCAAAATAGAAAAATATTTGTCCCCTCTAACTTCTAAAATAAAAGACCGATAAAACTAAAAATATATATTATGATGTACAATTGTACAACGTGCAAACTACCAACAAAAATTGGTTTGAACTAGATCTAGTAAGATTTCTTTTAAATACGTCATAAATCGTTAAAAATACACTATTATTAAAACACCGATCAAAGTTACAACGAACTACAAGAACTTTTATATTATGTTACTTGGTGCTACGGAACCCTTTATGGGCGAGTCCCACTCGCACTCAGCCGATTTATGTGAATTTGTAGGTGTGTTGTGTAGTTGTGTACAAGTTGAAATGTCCAGTTCTGTGCAGGCGTGAGCGCCGTGTGGCTACGCGAAGACTCGTCGATTTTGTTATTCTGCTGTGACGTCGATATGATTTAACCACGATTTTTACAACCGCGGTGGAGGCAAGTTTTGAATAATGTATGTAGATATTCGTTGTTTATCGCGCGTCGTGTCGCGTCGCATCGCCGGCACGTCGTAATGCCTGTTTACAAGGGTACCGCGGTAGTAAACCGCGGGGCGACCGTGCGACGCCGCGCATTCTCCATCGCGTGGCGTGCGCGGCTGCCGCGTATTTTTGAAACAGTATATAGTGTGAATTTTCGAGACAGTAGGAGTACCATAACCGGTATAGTTATAGGAAAACGTTTTTAGGAGACCATCCATATTCTTTTAAGATATTCTGATATTATACTGCATTCACAGATATTGGGGGAAAATTCAACGTGTATAGAGCTGTTTACGTCAGAGGGAAATTTCGCCGTAATGTTGTCGGCGCGATCGGTTGGGTGGTGGACAGTTATGATTTTTGTATCGGCTCTCAGTGTCTGTCTGTATGTCCGTCTGTCAATAGGCTGTATCAAATAGACCGTTATAGTTAAGTTGAAATTTTCACAAATTATGTATTTATGTTGTCGCTATAACAACAAATACTAAAAACACCATAAAATAAATATTTCCAGGGGCTATCATGTAACAAACGTGATTTGTTTGCCGATTTTATAGATAACCGTTTTTATAGTACGGATAATTGATTTATGTAAGTCGATTGATATGTTGAAATGTAAAATTAAGTCGCAAGACGGTTCGGCGGAGTTAAGAGGAACTTTTGTCATCTTTATATTTCATTTCGATCAGTTTCGACGAGCGCATGATCTATGACAAGGTGGCCAGAATGTTTATGATCACCAACTAATTTTTGCTACTTGTCTACTTTAAATACTATATAATTATAGGTACATTCGTAATATATAAGATTACATATTAATATATTTTGACGTTTTTACTCTTTATACATTACACTTTTTGTTACAATTAAGTAATACTATTTTTCTTTTCCTTTAATATTTGTACTTCAAATGCAATATAATAATTATATTATCTTATCTTACTAATATTATAAAGCCGAAAGTTTGTGAGTGTGTGTGTGTGTGTGTGTGTGTGTGTGTGTATGTGTGTATGTTTGTTAGCTCTTCACGCTCAAACGGCTGGACCGTTTTCGATTAAATTTGGTATAGGGGTAGATTGGACCTATGAGACGGACATAGGCTATCTTTTGTCTCAAAAAATAATCTCGAAGGGGATGAAATAGGGGTTGAAAGTTTGTATGGGTAATTAATAATTCTTCAAGTTAGGAATCTGAAAATTTAAATTTAGGCTTTTGGTGGGAAATAAAGAAATACGGGTCTCAGCTTTTTTGCAAAATCATCCCTAAAGGGGACAAAGTAAGGGGTTGAAATTATGAGGTATTCTTTAGTTGCATCCCCTACGGACGGCAAATGGTAGTGCAATTTGGCAAGGAGATAGATAATAATGGATACAAGTTAAAGAAAGAGATAGATAGAGGGAGAGGGAGAGAGATAGAGTTAGAGGGAAAGAGATAGACGGAGAAGTATATATGAACATAAATAGAGAGATAAAGGGAAAGGGAAAGAGATAGAGGGAGATAGAGAGCGAGCGATAAAGGGAAAGGGAGAGAGCGAGAAATAGAGGGAGGGAGCGAGAGATAGAGGGAGAGAGCGAGAGATGGAGGGAGGGAGCGAGAGATAGAGGGAGAGAGCGAGACATAGAGGGAGGGAGCGAGAGATAGAGGGAGAGAGCGAGAGATAGAGGGAGAGGGAGACAGCGAGAGATAGAGGGAGAGGGAGAAAGCGAGAGATAGAGGGAGAGGGAGACAGCGAGAGATAGAGCGAATTTACTAACCTTATAAAGCCGAAAGTTTGAGAGTTTGTATGTATGTATGTATGTGTGTATGTTTGTTAGTTCTTCAAATCATTAAATTTGTTCAATTTGGTACGCAGATAGGTTATCTCCCAATTTTGGACATAGGCTACGAGTATAAGTCATCATCATAAACATAAACGTTTTCCATAATGCAATAAAAACTATGAAAAACTACCCCATTTGCATTAAATTTGGCATTAGTTTGTGGAACGAAAACTTAAAAAGTAGATAGACCTTAATTTGCATGATATGTTGTAAGCAGATAATTAAGACACACAATATAGGCTACAATGTCATCATCATCATCACTATTTCACTGTCCATCGCAGTGTGATAATAACTGTGAAAAACTACCTAACTTCAGTATTTTTCTCTGACACAATGTTACAAGTCGTATTTAACAGCCACCGTGTGTTATAATGTGAAACGCGGGTGAAACCGCGGGGCGCCGCTAGTTGCCAATAAATAAATCAATTGAATTGAATTGGTACCTGCAATAATGCAAGTTTTGTTAGCTGATATAATACGGTACCATATTATTATCCGCCAAGAAAACACACCCTAGTTTGCCACGGGCCACTTATTGAGGCATCGAGGGGAACTTAGCGCGGGGGGGGGGGGGCGCCTTTACCAGCGCAGTACAGGGTTTCAGTGTTATTGTCAACGCACTATAGAGCCGCAAGTGACGCCGCCGAACCAATAGTACACGAGCGACGCGACCAAGCCGCACCGACCGGCCGCTCGACTGTGAGCTCTACCCCGCACGACATACGGCCTGCTGGGGGCAAAGTATCGACAACGGCGGCGGCCCGAGGGTGCCTCCACAGCTATTAGATATTTCACGTCTGTGAGCGCCGCCTGTGATGCGAGACGTTAATCCACTTATAACAACGCCGTTTACCGATTTAGGGCCGTTTGCCGGTTTTATTGGTGGGAAACTAATCGACGGAAAATGTTATGCGTGGTGAGATCGCACGCCTGGAGCGTACAGTGGAGCGACTTTAGATGTGCGATTTCGACGGGTGATGCCCGAGTTGCTAGTTTGTTGTTGAGTATAATATTATTTTGTAGTTAAAAATTGTAGTGAGCTCCTGCATGCTCGATCGCAGCCAGGCCTGGCGTCTTCGTTTCGCAAGAATGTTTGAGATCTAATTACAATTCAAATTCAAACGGCGCGGAGTTCGCGAGATAATAAAACGCGTAACGCACCGCGCCGCCGAGCCACGAAGCTCCGCGCGCCGCCACGCGGTGGTAAGGGCAGTTAGCTCCGTCACACTGGGCCCAGGTTGCCGCTTTCCCCGTATCTAACTCATACTTTTAATAACACTGATCTAACCCTGGCTGGACACCTCGAGAGCATCACTGCAGCAATAGTAAGTAGCTTTGTACATTTTATAATCTAAACAGAGCTCAATAACTACAGTTGTATTGTTACAGACGTCGTGGGGTGAGCGGCATAGTCAACTCTGAGAGAGCTGCGTGCACCGAGACCGCATCCACGCGTCGTCGGCGGGCTTGTGGATCTGCGGCGTACCAACTTTTAATTGTAAAACTTGAATCATCGGTGGTCTTTGCACGCTTTATCTCATCGCCGCTAATTGCCGCCTCCCCTCCCCCGCTGCGTCCCGCCCCTCCGGGAGAGTACGCATTATTCGCGGCTTCCATCATCCTCCATGAAAAATGTATTTTTCTCTCGCTTTGTACGTCTCGCGAAGATTTTAATGCAGTCGACAGGTACCGCGCTACACGTGCATAGTTTAGCATTTTTAAACTTGCGCCAAGCTAAAAATAGAGTAAATTCTTTTGGTGGCATAACTGGGTCAAGTAGAGTATGAGTTCCAGTAATGCCCTACCAATTTTATATGCATCGAATGTTCACGACATGTAGTAGGTACCCTCTAGCTAGGGAGATTTTGTCAATTATAGTCCTAGTCAGCACTATACAAACAGTCTTATGGCACGAGGACATAATATAATTATTAAATAAAATTAATTAATACCTATACTTATCAAGATAACAATAATCAACACAATAATAACTGGAAGATGATCTCTCTCGTAGCCTGCGGGGTAATATTATAGACATGTACTTTTTATTGAACTATAATAAAAGTAAAAAACTAGCGCTGACTTTGCATCACCGGTTCAGGACACAGTTATTTCACCTGAAAACGTCAACCTACTTGCGTTAGACACATGCGTGTGGTGCACTTTGTCTCGTCACAATCAATAATAATTGTATTTGAAATTAGAAGTTTCTGAGTGGAATGGCAATGTGTGCTTATGTAGGTATTTAGTTACAATGTAGAAGTGATTGCTAGAACGTCTCGTCTGGGTAGAAAAAGAAGTGCTTCAGCCGCCCGGAGTCGTAATAAGCGTATGATCGGTCTCATGCGGGCCGCGGGGGAGGGGCCGCGGGGAGGGGGTCTCCAGCTCAATCAGCCTCTACCTACAGGGCTGGCACGAGCTACACTCGGCTGGCTGAATACGCGTACAAACTAACTATTGAGAAATGTCTATTAGTTTTTTGTTTGAATTTAAAAAGGTGTCTATTTCAAACTGAGAGATAGGTATATTGTAAATACATAAGACTGGCTCGTGAGACTGCACTAGCTTATTTGTTTCACAGCCAGGTGGCTGTGCCATGCAGAGGCATATGTCGCAGGCCCATCACGATTGAAGGTGTCAGCGCTATAATATAATACATAATTGTACAAACTGTGAACGCTGTCCTGACACAGATCGGGTGAGATAGCAGCGGGCAGCCCTGCGCGAGGCCTCCCGCCCCTATTTGCATATCTTTTGTCGCGTCGGTTTGCTGACGCTCGCTCAACCGACGCGCTGAAGCACCTCCACCGGCGCGGTGGCGGCGGCGGCGGCGCGGCGGCGGCGCGCCGGTCCGCTCCCGGCGTCCTGTGCGACACGCATCCGCCGCCGTCGCCGCGGCCTCCGCGAGCTTTGACTGAAACATTCTTATCGGTTTCTGAACGTAAATTACTCGTTCAGGCGGACTCGTTGTCTGGAAGGTCGCCCGTATCTCGTCGGAGCCTCCGAGATATCTTTTATAGTTACAGTATCTGTGACATCGATATCTGTGTGAAAGTAACGAGTTGCGAGAATTCTACGAGTTATTTTGTTAATGGTTTTACAAATGGTTTCGGTTTGCTTTCAGGCGATTTCAATAGCACGTGAACACGTTTCTGGGAACCTCAAATCCGGTTCTTGCTGTATATCAGGTGACATGCATACGGCGACTTTGATCACCGATGGCCGCCGCACTTTCGCACACGCGACGTGACAGTATCGGCACTATCCCCCCTCCCCTCCCCTCCCCTCCCCGCCCCGCCCGAATCGCTTGATTTCAATTGTTTATCTCCGAAGTATAGTAGTAGCGTTTCCAATCTCAAACCGTTCTAACTTTGGCAGTTATTGGGCTCCGGCGAAAACACTGCGATTTATTTATTGGCCTGGTTCAAGTTCCACGTAAACGCTGATTAAACGTCTCTAGCTGACCGATTATCTTTTCTCAATAGAAGATGGTCTAGTCGAAGATAAAAATGAAATAAGAGGAACTTATGAAAATATTATGAAAATAATTACTACCTTATGAAAAGAATTATATTATGGTAATGATCGCCAAGCGCGAATCTCCATAGCAGCGCGACGTAAACGGTGGATGAAAATATTGAATATTACGAGCGGCGGCGGTGTGGATGATGTGTCGCTCGTTTACTGAAACAGTGTTCGCGTCGCGTCAGTTCCGGCGGCGGCGTGTCGCGAGTGCGCAGTCAGCTGTAAGCATCTCGGAGCGTTACCTGGTGGGAACGTCGTTTCCGTTTGTCGAGTGTCGGCACCGGCCGGGTGACCGCTCCCGAGGTACGGCGTGACGCAACAAGAGCGCCGGCGGAGCTTCTACGGCGACGGTACTACGAGCGGACATGCTTCGCGTTCGTGTGCGGCGCTACGCCGCGGTGCACGAGCAACGGTGAACGCGGTGAACGTTTGCTATTCAGCTTGTTCAACTGTGAGATACATTTAGTAGAAACCACAACACAAAGCAACGAATAATGGTTAGGTACGTTTGTTTGAAGATAGTGAACTATACCCTGATTCGAGATAAAACAGACAATATTATAAGAACGAGCAAAACAAACAATAATTATAAGAACAGAAAAACTGTTCGTAGAATGAAGTTGCATAATAGGTACTCCTTAATAGCTCGAGGCACCCTCAGGAGGAGGATGATCAGATAAGAGTTGGTCGGTACATGTAGGCACAATCATAATTGCCGCTGATGGCGTCTCTGGGCCCCAAGTCTGCTATTTGAATTGATTATGGATTATCAATGATTTCAGCCATTATGGTTACTTTTGACACTTCCGGTAGCCTGTTAACAATTGACATTTCAATTGCATTACCATTGTGATCATAGCAAATTAATTGAAAAATCCGTAGTACGTCCGTAGTCTAATAGATAATTGCATTTCAATCTTGGCAAAAACCTCTAGTCCGCTATTTTTTTGACAGCTTTTCCCATGGCTAATTGTCTATGGAATCACAATTGTGAAAACATTGCTTTTTATCAATTGTTCTAGTGCAAATTGTACGTAATTTAATTAAAATTACTATTTTATTTAATAAATTCCAAAGAATTTCTTAAAGTTACATATGAGTGGCTTAGCGAGGTGGCTTAGCAAGCCAAATAGATTTTATTTCGCTGTTTTCGCGGACAAAAACACTTCACTTGGACCACAGATTACCTAAACTTGAGGAATTTGTAGCATTTGACATTGACATTTGGCCATTATTTGAAGTAAGTCCATAGCTTTTTTTTTAATTTAAATAATACACATCGTAACTAGAAGCTAGAGCTCTATGACTTTCATGGGAGTCGACAACTCCCACAATTTGAAAACGAGACAATTGTAATTCAATGAAGTTACGATTGATAATCTACCAGACTACCGACTTTAGCCAAAATTAACATTGCATATTGATTGCATTGTTTTTCAATCGCAAATTGTTGCCAAATAGCCGACTTGAGGCCCTGTAGGTAGGTACATAGTAACATTATGATTGCTATTGTGACAACCTCCTCAAAACAACCTATCAATATTCTTATTCGTTTGTTTGCTGTTCCGATAGTTGTGTTTTCTTTAAGTCAGACAAGAAAATTATGGAGCATTTATTTTTTTTATGTTTTGCTAAACGTTACATCCATTCTTCCTGACGTTAAGGCCAGGTTGTACTAAGGTGGTTAGGTATTTAAGCGTAACCTCCGTCCCCGCAAATGCCGAGCGCGTATTTAATCGCGGCCCGCAGAAACGTGGCGCTATTCGAACGCGGCTCGTTTGCTCCGTAAAAATGTTTCCCTCACACTTGCCTGTGTTCTACTAGCTCCGACCGATTGACAATTTCGCCTCATCGACGTAAGTTAGAATGGTCGAACGGTCCCGCACCACGCTTGTGTGATGACGGGTGGCATGGCGTGGGTTCTAATCCGCCTACTGGCATACTTTTTGCACTTAGTTTTTGGATATAACGTAATTTATTGCGATAACAACACAAAACAAACATAATAATTAAGTCGATATCTAAATTAATAAACTTAACTAAAGTAGGTATACTAAGGTAAACGAAGGAATTACTCTCTTCTAAATCTACAGAGAATTTCCCTGTATTGTGTATTATTCAAATTAAAACTTAACACTGAGACTATGGCGAATTTCCGTACGACAAAACAATGTAAAAATGTCATGAACTCTGTACTATAGTTGTAATAGAAGTTGCACTTTATGTAAAAGCATTCAAGTTTGTAATCATAAAACCTGTGACTTATCTCCTGCGTCCGCGAAGAGCACGAAATGAGAATAATGTACAGGTAGGTAGGTAGGTATTATATTATCATAGCTCCATTCTTCATATATAGGAAATGTAGTAATTTTACTAGGTAGTAACTTGTCCCTACAAGGTAGTTCGCACGCTTTTAGATCGATTGAATCGGTATGCAATACTTAATCGATTCAACATAATCGATACCTCTGACAGTGTCACGTCACTATCGTTCGTCTAGAATCCCCTCATTCTTTTTTCGTGCGAGGTAGTAAACGCACGCGCCTACAAGCTCTTCTCAGTTCGGTAGTCGTCAAGTGCAAAAAGTATTGAAGGATGCCGAAACGTAAAAATGAAGACCAATTGATACAGCTTTATCAAGAAAAAATAAAAAGGCTGGAACAACAACATGCTGTCCGACGCCGTCGAATAATTGTCTCCTCTGATTCTGAATCAGATTCGCAAAATGAAGGTAAGCCTACGCATTGTGATAAATAAGTATTCTTTATCATAATTTTCAATAAAACTCGTTTTCTACCATCTATAAGTCTGCCGGGCGGTTAACTGCGGGTTATTCACGAAGGCTAGACATGATGTGATAAAAACCTGGAGGTTGACCGAGGGTCATACACGAAGGTCATAAAAATTGCATAGTAAAACTATGCAATTACAAAACAAAAAGTACAACAAGATAATTATTCTTGTACATTTTTTATAAGTACCCGCTATTTCCGTAAAAAAAAAAAAAAAAAAATTTTTTTTTGACACATTTTATTTCTATTTATAGAAATCGAAGCCCAAGCTAATGACGAGTTGATGGATAACAACCCTCCCATTGAAGCAGCAACGGAAAATGCAGCACTTCTAGATGAAATACTGCCCGAGCCATTGTCGCCAGAAAATCAAACTTCCCCCGAAGCGACTGCGGAAGGAATAAACGAGGCGGCCGTAGAACTAGATCCTGAAATACGGCTCGCACTGGGAGACCCAGCTGAAGAAATTCCAACTTATGGTGAAAATATTCATTCTGACATAGCAAAACGCTGGTTACCCATTTTAAAGAAAGGATTAACGAAAGAAGTCAAGGAAACACTTCTTAAAGAACATAATGTTCCTGACAACTGTAGGCTACTGAAAGCCCCAGCATTAAATCCTGAAATTTCAGCAGCGGTCGCGGAGGTAGTCCGGGCGAGAGACAAAAAATTAGAGACAAAACAAGGCCAATTGGGCTTAGGTATCACTGCCATATCTAAAGCTATGTCTAAGTTACTAGAAAACGGACAAAAAGTAGAAGTTATCAAACTTCTTTCAGAAGGCTGTAGAATCCTATCAGACCTCCACTACACGGAGACCCAAACACGATCCAAGCTAATAACACCGTGCTTAGATAAGGCTTTCTTGAATATTATTCAAAATGAAGAAAGAGATGACACTCTGTTTGGAACAAAACTCTCTGATAAAATTAAGTCTGCAAAAGTCATCGAAAAACAAGGCCTACAGATTAAACGGAATGCACCGTCTACTGTAACTACGAAGCCCACACTTCCGCAACAAATGCTAAATAGGCGGCAGGCGGGAAACTGGTCAGCCCCCACTCGGTACCCTACGTCGGCGAACAGGGGGGGGCGCGGAGGGTACACAGCAAGCCGGCCTGCGTCGAACACGACCTACAGGAAATATCCAGCTCAAGCGCCGGCAGCTCCTGCTTCAGCAGCGCCGGTGGCACAGACCAGACCAGCTGCCTACCGACAACGTGCACCAACACGACAGTAGCGACTAACCAGGTACATGCGGGCAGGTTACATCACCATTACAATTGCTGGCTAGCTATTACTAAAAACAAGTTTGTTTTAAACTGTGTGTTGCATGGTTATCGTATACCTATAACTAGTAAAGTAACTCAACCCTGCAAACCATCCAGCCAGAATTCTAAAATAGATAAAACTTTAATGCAACTTGCTATAAACAATTTAATAGACCTTGGCGCGGTATCTGTATGCAAAAATAAGGAGCCGCAATACTTGTCACCTATATTTTTGACGCCAAAACCTAATGGGACCTATAGGTTTATTTTGAACCTTAAATCATTTAATAAATTTGTTCAAAAAGACCACTTCAAGATGGAAGATTACAGAACTGCATGTAGTCTGTTACCATTAAAAGGCTATGCAGCAACTATTGATCTTAAGGAGTCGTACTTACTAGTACCTATTCATGTAGATGACAAAAAATACCTAAGATTTCAGTTTGAAGATATCTCTGGCCAAACTAAAACCTACGAATTCAATTCAATGTGTTATGGGCTTTCAACCGCACCTAGAACCTTTACTAAAATAATGAAAGAGGTTTTTGGTTATTTAAGGAGTCGCGGACTTAGCTCAGTGTCTTATTTAGATGATACGCTTTGCCTAGGTAAAAGCTATGAAGAATGTCTTCATAACGTCAAAGAAACTGTGAAACTTCTCGAATGCTTAGGTTTTGTAATTAATTATCAAAAAAGCGTACTAGAACCTAAACAAAACTGCACGTTTCTAGGCTTTGTATTTGATACAGTAGAAATGTCTATATCGTTACCTGCAAACAAGCGTAATAGTATATTACAACTAACACAAAAATACACTAAGTTACCGCATTGCACAATTCGAGAATTTTCACAATACATAGGCGTATTAACAGCAGCTTGCCCAGCCGTAAAATACGGGTGGTTATACACCAAGGTCTTTGAGAGAGAAAAGTTTTTGGCTCTCAAAGACCACGCCGATTACGATGCTAAGATTAAACTGTCCTCAGCGCTTTTGCCCGATCTGCAATGGTGGAAATCAAATATTCTTGTCGCAAAGAAATCCATAATTCCTGTAAAATACGATCTAGAAATTTTCACGGACGCTTCCCGCTCTGGCTGGGGAGCTGCTTGCAATAGCATGCGCGCAAATGGACACTGGAAGGAAAATGAACTTAAGTTCCATATTAATTATTTGGAACTTCAAGCGGCTTTTTTAGGGCTTAAATACTTTGCAAAAAACAAATTAGATTGTGATATACTTATGCGAATCGATAACACGACGGCCATAAGCTATATCAATAGAATGGGTGGGATCCAATTTCCCCATTTGAATGACCTAGCTAGATCCATTTGGCAGTGGTGCGAGCAGCGAGGCTTATGGTTGTTTGCCTCATATATCAATACAAAGGACAACAAAGAGGCTGACGAAGAGTCAAGAAAAATTAACCCTGATACAGAAATAGAACTTTGCTCAGATGCTTTCCAGACCGTTGTCGAACAGTTTGGTCAGCCCGATATAGACCTCTTCGCCTCTCGTTCCAATGCCAAGTGTGATGCATACGTGTCATGGAAGCCTGACCCTGATTCAAGCAACGTTGATGCTTTCACGATATCTTGGAACCATTACTACTTTTATTGTTTTCCACCACTATCAATGATTCTTAAATGCCTGAACAAAATCGTTAACGAAAAATCAACTGGGATTATTGTGTTTCCCTACTGGCCTTCGCAGGCGTGGTTTCCTTTATTGAACCAGTTGTTGGTGTCAGAAGTTATATACTTTAAGGATGCTTTACGGTCTCCTTCCAGGGTACACCTACCGCAGGAGATTATCCTGGCGGCCGCGATTGTCTCAGGCAAGCGTTCACGTGGCGGGCCGTTCCTCAAGAGTCGTTAGATATAATGGTGGCTTCTCTCTCGGCAGGTACTTTAAAACAATATAACACAACTTATAAGTTGTGGTGGAATTACTGCATCAATAGTAATATTAGTTATTTGGATGCTCCGATAGCGGTCGTTATTTTGTTCTTGACGGAACAATATACAAAAGGAGCCTCTTATAGTTCTATTAACAGTCACCGGTCAGCTCTCTCATTGTTATTAGGCAACAAAATTGGTTCTGATGAACAAATATCGCGCCTTCTAAAAGGGGTATATAAACAGAGACCAAGTTTGCCTAAATATAATTTTATTTGGGACCCCCAGACGGTTCTAGACTTTATTTCTGACTGGTATCCTAATGATGTTTTACCGCTAGATCAGATCACCAAAAAATTAGCAATGCTTCTTGCATTGTGTACAGGTCACCGCGTACAAACAATTTCTGTTATCAAATTAACTGATTTAGTTTTTTCTCAAAATCAAATTACCATCACTATTTCAGAATTGATCAAAACGTCAACTGCAGGTCGCGATCAGCCGACCTTAATTCTACCTTATTTTAATGATAAACCGAATATTTGTCCTGCCAAATGTTTAATAGATTATTTGTCTGTAACGAAAAACATTCGAAACGAAGTAAACTACTTGTTCATAACTCATAAACGTCCACACGGACGTGCCTCAACACAATCCATCAGTAGATGGATCAAAGATGTATTAGCGGTTAGCGGTATCGATGTGGCGACGTTCAGCGCGCACAGCACGCGGCACGCCGCCACCTCGAGAGCGCGCGCAGCCGGCCTCTCGGTGGATGCCATCCGCAAGGCGGCCGGCTGGACTGCCAACTCGCAGGCGTTTGCCAAATTCTACAATCGACCAATTATTGCAGAGAACTTTGCGAGATCTATCTTAGAATAAGATTTACTTGGTGAGTTAGATAATAAGCCTAAATATTTTAAGTGTTCTGTAATATCGTAATATGTACTTGAACTACTCATTATGATTATGTTGTTGTATAAATAAATATAATGATTACTGGTAATTAATACAATTTTAATTGCAATCAACCTTTTAGTCTAAGAGATAAGTATATCAAAAACTTTAGACAAATATAGATAGTTCTCTAAACATCTACCTAGTAAAATTACTACATTTCCTATATATGAAGAATGGAGCTATGATAATATAATATATGATTAAAGGAACTTCACAAGTGAAATTCAATCATTATTATATGAATAGCTCCATTCGAATATATAGGAACCCACCCCCCACAACCCAACTAAAGTTTTTGGGTAAACTCTAAAAGAATGAGGGGATTCTAGACGAACGATAGTGACGTGACACTGTCAGAGGTATCGATTATGTTGAATCGATTAAGTATTGCATACCGATTCAATCGATCTAAAAGCGTGCGAACTACCTTGTAGGGACAAGTTACTACCTAGTAAAATTACTACATTTCCTATATATTCGAATGGAGCTATTCATATAATAATGATTGAATTTCACTTGTGAAGTTCCTTTAATCATATATTTGTATGGTAAAAATTATGGAGCGAGCTGATCATCACAAAAAATGATATTTTTTTGCCCAATCGCCACCAGTGGTGGTAATTGGATTGGAAGTAATTATTTCCAGCGAGCCCCAAAAATTGCCACCACTGGTGGCGGTTAGGACCACATTATATAAATGGTTTGCCGTACCTCCCCCAGTGGTGGTGGTTGAGATAATATTTTTTTTTTTTTTTTTTTTTTTTTTTTAAATCTGCAATCGGCTCTGGAGCCATAATCAGATTTGGTGTGTTGACATTTGATTCCGTATGGATTCTATCCAAGTGGAGGCCAAGATACTTTACGGTGTTATTACTTGGTAGAGCTTTGTTCTCCATGCTTACGGGGGGGCAATCTCCCTTCCGGAGAGTGAATGTTACTTGCGTAGATTTCGTAACACTGGGTTTGATTCTCCATTTTTTTAGCCATATCTCTATTTTGTGCAGCTGTTCTTGTAGTTTGGCGGATGCAGTATTAGGGTTCTTATCACTTGCAAGGCAGGCTGTATCATCTGCGTATGTAGCTGTTACAACGTTTTCTGTTTCTGGCAAGTCTGCTGTATATATTGAATACAGCACTGGGCCTAGTACTGATCCTTGTGGCACTGAAGCGTTGACAGGATACAGCATTGAGAAGTCTTCCTCATATTTCACTTGAAATTTTCTGCCATCCAGGTACGATTTCATGACCATGAAGATTGAGTTTGGAAGAAGAGTTTTTAGCTTGAATAATAGTCCTTTGTGCCAGACTCTGTCAAATGCCTGTTGTATGTCTATAAATACTGCAGAGCAGTACTCTTTTTTCTCGAGAGATTGTCTGATTTTATTAACCACGCGGTGTACTTGTTCTATAGTTGAGTGCATCTCCCGAAATCCAAACTGGTGGTTGGGTATTATGTTGTTCTCTTCTAGGACTGGCTTGAGTCTTGTAAGGAGGACCTTTTCAAATATTTTTGACAATATCGGCAGCAAGCTTATAGGTCTATATGAGCTTGGATCTGTTGGGGGTTTTCCAGGTTTGGCTATCATGCATATCTGGGAGATTTTCCACAGCTTAGGATAATATTGTATTCTAAATATGGCGTTGATGAGTAGTGTTAGGAAGACTATTGCTTTTTGTGGGAGATGTTTAAGAACTTCAGCTGTAATGAGGTCAAACCCTGGTGCCTTTTTGTTTTTCAGGTTTCGGATAGTTAATAATAGTTCTCTTGGGGTAGCTGGAGACAGCGGTGGCGACAACTGTTGGTCACTGTTGATCATTGCATCTACTTCTTCCTCAAACTCATCCATAGTTGATTTGTTCGGAGTGAACACTTCACTAAGGTGCTTAGCGAATAGTTCAGCTTTTTCATGTCCACTTCTGGCCCATGGGTCATTAGGAGATTTTCTTATAGGTGGGACATGATTGAGGGGTCTTTTGAATCGTTTTGTAATCTTCCATAAGGAATAATTGTCTTTATTGTTTGCTGAGAGTGTAGATAGTTTTTGTTGGAGGGTCAGGTTTTGGTTTTCTTTTATAAGTTCTTTTAGTTCTCTAGCGGTTCTATTGTATTCTGTTCTATTTGCATCCGATCGAGTTGTGTGAAATTGTCTGCGGCGTTTACGTTTTTCAGCTAGTTTAGTACGTATTTCCATAGTAATATTATATTTACGGTCAGTGTAACTTAACGATGGAGTAGCCCGCCATGCAGCTACTTGTATCAGGTTTGTTATGTAAAATGTTGCCTCATCTATGTCTTCTCTTGTTTTCAATTTGACCCTGAGTTCGACTTCGTTTTCCATGTACTCTGTGAATGAGTGCCAATCTGTTTTGTGGTTGTATAGAGTCGGTGTTTGCTCTCTGTGTAATATCGTAGCACTAAATGTTGCTATGATAGGAGTATGATCAGATACAGAGTCGAGTGATGATTCTACATCAAAATACAAGTCTGATAGGCCATTTATTACGAAGAAGTCTACAAGGTCCGGTATCTTATTAACATCAGCTGGCCAGTAAGTTGGTTTGCCTGTACTTAATGTTGTCAGCTTGTTCAAGTCAATGCTTTTTTTCATTTCTCGTCCTTTCGTAGTGGTCAGTCTTGAACCCCAGTATGTGTGTTTGCAGTTCCAGTCTCCGCCACTTATAAATCTGTTTCCTAGGCTTCGAAAATAGCGGTCAAACATGTGCTGTTGTGGTTTGTGTTTTGGTGGGCAGTATATGGCGCTTACATTAATGGGGCCCAAATTTTGATTGATAGTGATTGTGGTGGCTTGTATCCATTCTTCTTGAAATTTACTATTGAGGTGGTGCTTAATATTACTTTTTACAATAACTGCTGATCCACCGTGTGAGGTACCATCTGGGTGATTGGTACAATATATGCAATAGTTTTCTATCCTAATCTTTTTGGAATCATTGAGGTGAGTTTCAGATACCAAAGCAATGTCTATTTTATTGACTTTAAGCAGAACTTCTAGTTCTCGTCTATTCGGTGCAAGACCATTGACATTCCAGATTGCAATTCGTAGTGACGCCATTATGGAAATCTGCTTATCAGGGTCATGATGAGGTTCATCATTGTGCTTAATTGTGTTATAAGTTGGTCAATCCGTTCTGTTTGTTTCATTATTAGGGTTTCTAGACTATGTCTTTGTTCTTGGAGCATTTTGTCGGTTTCTGTGTTTCTTTGTTGTGTTCTCTGTGACTCGTGGACAGCGTGGTTTCTGGTATCGCGTGTGTGTGTTCTTGTAAAGTTACTATTATCCCTCTGGTCTGTTCTTAGTGTATTGTCAGTTGTATTTTCTGACCATGATTTCTGTGTATCTGTTAGGTCTATTACTTTTCCTATTTCGTTTTTAACTATTTCACTGTATAGATTTTCAGCATTGGTGAGATGTAGACTACTCTGTTGTGTAGCGCTTGGGTTCTTTGCTTGTTTGTTGGATGTATTGTCCATGGTGGGTGGTAAAATATTATTAATAGTGTTGGGATTCTTGCTGGGTTTTATTTGTTGGGTTTCTATAGTTCTTGTTCTACTTGCCGCAGATGGGAGAAATTTGATTCGATTTTGTTTTCTACCTAAGACTTCTTTATACACAAGGCATCCCTTGTAGCTAGCAGGATGACTTCCTGAGCAGAGTATACACACCGCTGGGGTGTTTTCATCAACTGTGCACATGGTAGTTTGATGTGCTCCAGCACACTTCACACACCTGTACGGTCGCATACAGTTGTTTTTACTGTGTCCATATTGTTGGCACCTTTTGCACTGGACTATTGATGGTTTTCTAATGGGGTCTTCTATTGTTACTTTTTGGTTATAGATAACTTTGATGTCTTTGACAAGTTTGTTGTTTTCATGGGGAGTTACATTGACAAAGAATGTGTTTAGGGGTTCTTTGGTTCCTCGTCGACGGGCTGTTACTATTTCTCCTTGTACATTATTGCCGGTTTTCTGGATTGCCTCTATAATTGCCTCTTTTGGTGTGCTGAAGTGTAGGTGCTTTATGACAATCCTCATGCATTTCTGGTCTTTGCGGGTGAATGTGTGGCCAATTAGTCCTTTGCTTCTGATGTGTTCGATAAGGGTCTTGTACTTATCTACATTGTTGGAGGAGATAATAAGTTGGGTTTTTGATACTACTTTATAGGTGTAGTCATCTTTTCCTACAACTTCTTCGATAAGTTGTGTGAGTTTTGAAAGATCCTCAACACCATATAGTATTATTGGTGGAGGTTTAGGGGTTTTCTTTCTTGCCGCCACTGGTGCATCTCCCAATTCCCCATCTAGTAATGCAAAGCTGTTATTTACTTCTACTTCTGGGGCAATATTGAATCTCAAGTTGTTTGTCCTTTCATTTTCTTGGCGCTGTGTTCTCTTGGCTTGGTTTGTTTTTGTTCCTTGTTCATCGGGAGAACGAACTCTTTTTTGATTTGGTAATCTTTGCCATGGTGCACTGGGGTTATAATTTATTGGAGCATTTTTAGTTACTGTGTCTTTGTCCTTTTGTGGTTTATCAATCATTTCGCTAAGTGATGATGAGCGTTGTCTGTTAAATAATCCTGGATGGAAGAGTTGTTGAGTCAATGTTTTCTTTGGTTTTACCGGTGATGTTTCCTTGGGTAGCAATCCTTTGCCCCCCCCAGAATACGTGGGGCAGTCCAAGCAATGCTCAGAGAGGGATTCTCCGACGGATTCACCGTCGGTACCCTCCTGGGGTAGTATTTCTTTTAGTTTTGCTTCCATTGGTGTTTGTGATTTTTTCTTAGGGTTTTCTTCCCTATTGGTCACTCGTTTAGCACCACCCGGGGGACACGTGTAGGGTGGGCTTAGGAAAAGGTGGTAACTCCTACGGACGCGAGTGACTCCATCCCCCGTTGAGATAATATGAAAACATATTTATTTCCAACGACCTCCACATACTGTCACCACTGGTGGTGGTTAGGACTAAATCATAAATTGTTTGCCCAACCACTCTCAGTGGTGGTGGTCGGTACTAGAGAATGCAAACCGGTTTTAACCGATATCAGAAAACCGGGTTTTCTGTTATTTCAAGCATCCAAATAAACTCGGTTTTTATTTTTCACTAAACCGGTTTTTTCAATTATTCGGTTAATTTGGTTTTCTTGGTTGTTTTTCCACATTGTAAAATGTGGAAATCCACAGTAACTGTTCCCTCCAGTGATTTTTTTCAAAATCGTATTTATATAAAACCGAAAAAAAACGGGTTTTATATTGCTCCGGTTTTGCATTCTCTAGTCGGGACATGAAAAAATGATTATTTCCAACGACCCCCACTAAAACTGCCACCACTGGTGGAGGTTAAGACACAATCATAATGTTTAGTGCTATCAACTACCACTGAAGAAAGGAAATGTTTTAGAATTTTGCTTCAGTCCTGTTTTTGTCATTTTTTATAGTCTATTACGATAGGAGTGGTCTAAGTAGTATATTAATACACGGCGTGAAGTTAGCGCCTGAGCGAAGTAAAGTAAGGGTAAGTAAAAAGTAAGGGTGCTAAACGCCGTACATTTAATAGACTTACTTCATTCATCTACTGAATTACTACAGACTAACAGTATATTATGTAGAATCGATAGATCGATGTTTTAATAATAGTGTATTTTTTACGATCTATGACGTATTACCAAAACTACTTACTATAATATAGATCTCGTTCAAACCAATTTTCGGTGGAAGTTTGCATGGTAATGTACATCATATAATTATATTGTTTTTGTTTTATCAATCTCTTATTTTAGAACTTCTAAAATAGGAGGGGGGGATGATGACGACACATTTCACCACTTTGGTTGTGTCTCTCTCGCAAACTATTCAGTTTATAAAAAATAGAAATCTCAATATATTTTTTAAGACCTATCCATAGATTATTTCATGCTAAAGGGCTGCTGAAAAAAATAATAGATTTTCAGTTTTAGGTATGGGGAACCCCCAAAATTTTGTTAGTATAAATTTAGATAGTAGTATAGTTCTTATAATTTTGGAAAAATGTGACAGACAGACATGACAAATCCATAAGGATTCCGTTTTTTTATTTACTTTCTTTAATTTAATTAATTTCTATATCAAGTAAGTATTTTTATGATACAATAATTGTATGATCGGATAGAAAATTTTATAAAACAGTTACAGTGTACGGTATAAATGTGTTTCTAATTTAGTTATAGCGTTTTCACGTAATAATCCATTTTTCCCGACGAAAAAACAAAATGCAAACATACAGAATTCTGGCACCACAAACAAGACATTGACGTTTCGTTCACACATTACGGGTTAAATGTATCTTCTCTTGTTTACTATATGAATCAGTGAGTGGTGTAAAAACGGACTAATTAGATGTGGTTCAGCCTACACTCACTACACTGGGTATATTCTTAAACGGCGTGAAGTTAGGGAACTTCACGCCGTTAAAGATCATTATGCTACTTTGAACAGCGCAAAGCGTGACCTAAGTGCGGGTTGAGGTTGCACTGTGCTATAAACAATATTATATAATTGTCACAGCTTTTTCCCCGACTACGGCGTGACCAACGGAGGGGTATGTGTTTGACCGGTATGACGTGATAAAGTATGTTTGGGTACATCTGGAGAAAAAATATGTTATAAAAAATATGGTTTCGCTGACATCTGCGCGTGAGGAATTTGATCCTATTTAATATGTGCATGCAAGCAAAGCTGCGAGCAATAGGTAGCTAACCAAATATATAATATTGCTTAATTCATCCTTTCATTTGATACCCACCCAACATGGCACCAGTGGACGTATCGGACGATGGAGACGCTTCTAACAATACCTCATTAGTCAAATTATTTTCATGTGCCGTCCACTACTATTGAAGGCGGATGGGCAAACAAATTATGATTTGGTCCTAACCACCACCAGTGGTGGCAGTTTGTGGAGCTCGTTGGATATAATTAATTCCAACTACCACCACTGGGGGCGGTTGGGAAAAAATATTCTTGTTCTAACGCCACCACTGGTGGCAATTCATCGGTGGTGGTCGTTGGGAATAAACAAGCGTGCCAGAATTAATTGACTTGTGTAATTTTGATTTGTAATATAATTTTAACTGATTGAAAATACATAAGTAGGTACCTATAATAAATAAATGACAAATAAATCATAACTATTTATTAGTGAATTTGAATTTGTCTTATTATTATAAAAAGTATCATACACAGATTAACAAGTAAAATTTTTACAAAAAAGAACCTACTTCAATAAAAATACTATAATATTTCCAGTTATTGTGATTTAAAAACCAAACTGCTGAGCAAATTTTGATAAAATGTATATGGGACCACATGAAAAGTATATATTATACCCTTTCAAATAAAAAATAGTCATTAAAATCGGTTCACTCAGTCGAAAGTTATGAGGTAATAAACATAAAAAAATACAGTCGAATTGAGAACCTCCTCCTTTTTGAAGTCGGTTAAAAATAATAAGCACCAGTTCAGTTCGGTGAACTTCGTTTCATCAAGGTAATTATTATAATACTATACCTAGTCAGGTCATAAATTCTGTCACATGTTTTATATAAAATAATTGAAACAAGTTTATTCATTATGTAACCATTTATATACCAAAATGAACTTAACAAAACATAGATTCTTATGACACTAAAGTTTATTCAAAATGACCTCCGTGATTTTGAATACAGGCCTTCAATCTGCGCGGCCAGTCGTCTATCGCAGCACGAACGAGGTCCATGTCAATATCGGCGGCTGCCTTAATCAAGGATGTCTTGAGTGACTCCAAATTGGGATGAGGCTTTGAGCACGCCTTTTCCTCCAAGTGTTGCCATATCTTGTAATCTAGCGGATTCAAATCTGGACTGGAGGAGGGCCAGTCTTCGTGCCGGATGAAGTCGATTTCACGCGCCGCCAGCCAGTCTTGTGTGCTCTTCGCTCTATGAGCTGGCGCCGAATCTTGTTGGAATACCCAGTGCCTGTTATTAAACATCGTACCTATGAGAAACAGGTTCCACAAGGTTCGTCAGGACTGTATTTTGATACACAACTGCATTCGTTTTTACACCTTTCTCACAAAAATGTACCTCTGTTAAGCCCCAATAAGACACTCCCAACCATACCATGAGCGAGGATGGAAAATGACCTCGTTGGACACGCGGAATACGGTTGCTCGCTTCTTCACTACTGTGTGCGTACACCTTATCATTTTGTTTGTTGTAGCTCTCTTCTACGGTAAAAATTTTTTCATCCGAAAAAAGAATTTCCCGATATTTTTTTCCCGCGTACCGCTTCAACAAAGCGCGGCATCTCTTCAGTCTCAGGTCCATTAGACGAGCATTCAAATGATGTCCTGTTTTTCTTCGATATGCCCGAAGCCCTAAGTCTTCATTTAACACCCTTTTCACCGTGGTTCTGCTTAATCCCATCTGAAGGGCCAACAGTTTCTGCTTACGTTTGGGATTTCTTTGAATTCGCGCCTTCACAGCTTTTATCACTGCTGGAGTCCTAACAGACCGAGGGCGACCACTTCTTGACCTGTCATCTACACTAGAGTCTTCATTGTATCGTTTGATGGTACGATAAACGAATCTCTTGGTTATATTCAAATTTTTCAGTATGTCAAAAATTTGAATTGGCGCGTAACCGCAACGATGCAACGCAATAACTGCAACACGGTCTTCTTTAAACGTCCACTCCATATTTAAAAATGAGTAAAATTCTAAAAAGTATACATTTTTATTTTCATGAACAATTCGAAATTCGAATTCAATAAACTTTTTTTGGCCAGCATTCTAAAAGAAAAGTTTTTACTGTGTGACAATACTTATGACCTGACTAAGTATAATATTACATAATCATATAATAGTATAGTAATATAGCATTATAATAATATTTAATAGTAAATATAATAATTAATTATACGTGTTTGTTTTTTTATGTGATAAACTTCAAAAAACGCAAATCAACGCATGCAAAAAGTTCGGCCGCTGTGGGGTTCGAACTCTGGCCTACGCGGCACAGCGGAGTCGCGTCCGTACCCCTGGGCCATTTAGACACAGCATAGTCACGCGAAATTGTTATACAGTCTAAATGAAAGAGATGCTCGACCGTTCTAAGTGACCGTGATTGGCCAGTGGGCGTACACAACCGTATACTGCTAGCTACATATAGGTCATATTCATGGCACAGGCAAATGCGGGGGTGAAGTATTTTTGGAGCAAACGGCGATACGTCCTCCCTTCGAGACGCCTGAGCGAGTACTGGCGGATGGCCGCGAGCGCTACAACTCCTAGATTTTGTATGTTTTTATTTATAGGAAAAAAGTGGTAACGAGTTTAGAACAAATATTCTGATCCCCACTCCGATGGGAGGAAGAGGGAACGGGGGCACGCGGTCGGCACAGCTACAAAAGAAAGCTGAACAATTTCACGGCGGATTACCGGCGCTAGACCGCCCGCGCCTGCGTTCATTGAATCAAATCATTTATTCAGGGACTATGTCGCGCCGCGAGTATTTTTATTTAGTCCAAAAGTTTTATTATTCGAATCCTCCGGGAGCTAAACAAGACGGCATTTACCGAGTTAGCCAAACAGACTAACTAACGAAGCCGGAAGGCGACAAATTGAATACGCAAACTGAAAAAAACTTGTGCCCCTCCACCACCCTGCGCGCCTTCTCCGCGACACGGATTACCTCACTTGCGTTAAAACTAATAACAAAGAAAAACAGGAGGAGGTTATTTGTACGGCACATCTATTTTATTGGAAATATCACTGCATTCATTCCGGTTCATATCTTTCTAACCAGGGTCTTTGCAAACTATCGGTTTATGGGTATCGCAACAATATATAACGATAGTTAGACTACGTTACGAGCCATCGTAGCTACCGCCACTGCCCTTTTGCCGAACAAATCTACTGTGGACGTTTAATTTTGTCCCAATAACATCAGCCAAATTGAAATTTAGAGCATCGCAGCACTCTTGACTTGCAAAAATAGAGCTTGGACATCGTGCGACCACGCGTGATTATCGACACGTGTGCGCAAGTGCTTTGGAGTCAGGCCGGGTACTTCAACCTCACAATGCACGTTCCGATGATGACGACTAGTGTTGCTTGTCACGCGACGCATGAAGCCTTCCCTGCAAGGCATCGAGGCTTGCCGTTACTGTAGGAGCAAGGCCGAGTGGTGTATCTGTACGTATATCCGGAATACCACCGCGGTGACGTTCAAATGCGAATGAACGGTAACTCAGGTTCAATGTTCGGACACAACATGTTATCAACGAGTTCGGGCGTTCGCCGCCGCTGACACCACCGACACCGCCGACGCCGCGCGCCGACACCGCTGACACCGCAACCGTATCGGTGCCATACCGCCTCTGACTCTCCGCACTCAGTGTACACTTATTATTTTTATAATATAAGTAATTGTAGATGGTAGGTAGGTAGAGGTATAACTGTATAATCCGAGCTTTACAATAAATAATTAACGCGCTACAGCGTGGCGCAGCGTGGCGTGGTGTGGCGTGGCGCGGCGTGCCGTGACTTGGCGTGGTGTGGCGCGGACACGGCGCTGTGGTGGGCTCGGTTCTCACGGGATGTACTTAATGATTGGTCTCTGCCAGTTCTTTTCGTTACGTTTTTGTAGAATCTTATTGGCGGAGATAAGGTTGAGACGACTTTTGTCTTTGTAATGAATAAAGCGCCGCTACCATTAATCCCGAAGTATAATGTATTTAATTATTATTTGCAGATATATGCAACAATTACCGCGCTATTTTTGTGGATTTATGAAGAATTACATTATTAGAAAACATAACAACCGGCCGTGCGTCGATGCACCGTCGCCTTCATTTGCATTTCATAAACGCACCATTGTACGGGCATAAGAATTACATCCAGGATTTGAGTCGGCGCCGTGCCGGCTGGGTCATAATTAAGGAAAACTCACTGTCGCAACTTGGAGCTTTCTATGCTCGCTGTATTGTACAGTAAGTTAAAACAGGCATTAAAATTAGTTGAACTTAATAAACGTAACGTCAAACTATCCTGGAGCACAATACTTTTCTGAGTACTTACCCAACGGTGGCGAGGTAAAAAAACGAGCGCGAGCCGCCTACCACAAACCATCCGCCACCGCCACCACCACCGCCACCGCCACCGCCACCGCCACCGCCACCGCCACCAGCTCTGTAAATGCGCGCCGTAGGGCCGCTCCCACGACAGCGGCGGCGGCGGCGGGTCATCAGCTGTGGGAGCCTCTCGACACCACTCTACATTCAAATGAGGCGGTTCGCACGACACATTTGCATTTGTCACTTTTTTCCAACTCTTAATCCGTCATTTGTATGCGGCGACACGCGCCGGCAGCGGCGCGGGTGCGGCGGGGGTGCGGCGCGGATGCGGGACGACGCCGGTGCGGCCGTGGCTCCTCAGGCCTAATTAAATTCAAACTACGCCGGGGTCGATTCGAGGTAGGTATACGGACCTCTAAATAGTCTAAACGGCTTTTATTTTGTGTCACGAATTCGAGCAAACGGACGCAAGTTTTAGAGCCTCGGGGTGTGCGGGCGAGCTCCTCTCGGTTTAAGTGTTTTAACAAAATGGGGTTTGTTTTAATTAGCACGCCTATTAATTTGTTAATATATTAATTTTGTCACTCTGCGTGAGGATGGAGGTTTTAATGTTTTCGTCGGGCTCTCAATGCTCTCGAAACGGGTGTTCATTAATTCGAATTTAATCTAAACTTTGAGCTAGTGTCGTGCGTGAACACCGCGCCCGGCGCGTCTGGCGAGCCACCGCACAGCCACCACTGCCACCGCCGCCACCGCCACCGGCACCGCCACCGGCCGCGCGCTGCACGCTCCTCCGCGGAGCTCATTACATTAGCGCGCGTGGCACAAATAGAGCGGATAGCACTAGAAACGACTTGTTTTGGTGTTCACAGACGCCAGCCAAATTGAATTTCAATATTGCGTCTGTACCGAGGGAGATCTATTTAAAGATAAAATCCTTTGGCAAGTTTGCATCGCACGTCGGTCGGCGGAGCGCCGCGCGGCGCGTGTGGGGCGGCGGGGGAGGGGCTGCTAGTAGGGTTTGTGTTTGTTGGCATGATGCTTCTAGGATTACATGACCTAGTTTACACTGAGAAAAAACGCACAGTAGCGCGTACATCATTAATGTGGTACACTGATACAAGAAGTACCTACTGGCTAAATGTTGAGTCCGCTCACTGACGCCACTGCTGCCGACTGAACCTCGCGACGGTCCAGATGAAATGTAATTCCCGGTCTCGTCTGCATTTTAAGCGCGGGAAGTTTTTGCGGCGCCCGTCCGAGGCTCGCGATATGAATAAGTGTGAAAGTTTCCGCGCCCAGATAATAAACCGCGCTGTAAGTTTTAATTGTGGAACTGAAATTCCCGTTTTATCCGCGTCGGTTGCTAATTGCGGCCACTTATCGAGTCACTCGATGTTTTGGAGAAGTGACCGAACCGACCCTCACCCGCCCCCTTCGCCCTTATCGGTGACTTCATTATAATTATATCCGTAGAGCGGAGTTTTAACTTTGTTAGCGATGGCAATGACGAGTTCAATTGCTACAGTTGAAAGGAATCGCATCCCGGAGTCGCTCCGCCTCGTCCCGTCCGGCGCGCGGCGGCGACGTCGCGTCGCGTCGCGTCGGAGGCGGTGGCGGCGACGGGCGGTGACAGGGCTCACAAAGCCATCTTGCGCCTCCTTTATTATATTCACCATCCATCTTTTTAACCGTGACGTCACATTAAAGCGTAAATAAAACGTGTCACGGCGCGATAATGCCCTCAATTTCCAGCGCCTTTATTTCCCTTTCATCGGAGGTTGCGATGAGTCGCGGCTTTCCTTAATTCTATTGAAATCACCCACCGTCCCACCGACTCGCCGCCGCTTGCCGTGTTTTTTGCGCGTTTCGTCCCGCTCGCTAAGTACATACCTACTATACTATACTGCGCTCAAGGGAAAATCTTGTGACGTAAAAGTAAGAAAAGAACAAAATATTCAAAAGTCAAAAATAATATTTAATGAGCATAAACAAGAGGTGAGACAAGCCGATAATGGTTGTTGATGAACGGTTGGGACCATAACTGTTCATAATAACTATAAAGTTGCACGAGCTATCTCTTGTCTTGGAATTAGAAAGTGTTGTGCAGAACAGCTGCAGCAGCGGCGTGGCGCTCCCGACGGCGAGACTGCTGCCAGTGAATGGTTGGGTGCGGTACTTAGGTACGGTGATTCTACGTTTAGGGGATGCTCGGATATGTTATTGTTGATTGTTGTTTCTCTATTATATTGACAAATTAGGCTTGGAGATAATGTTTTGAACGAGTTTTGGTTCTGCAGGGTTTTTCAGTACAGATGTTGGTTCCATGAGCCCTTGTTGCGGCGTCAATAAGTATTCAGGTAGTGTAACAACCTTGTGAACAAGATTCTCTGTAAAGCCAGGCAAAAGAGATCTTCGGTTCCTCACGTAAAAAGGTATTTTCTCTTCTATTACGACTGGTGTAAAATATCCAAGCCTTAGGGTCACGTGAACGAGGTAGGTGAAAAGGAAACACCGACCTTAGTTGGCAGAGTAAATCTGTATTTGAATTTGGCGGCATAAAATATGATCTACATTTCTTGTAACAAACCGTTTGCGTGTTTTAAGACTAGTCAGCGCCATCTAGTTAATTTCGAGGAACTAAATTGACAGCTGTAGAAAATCATTACAATAATAAATGTACAGAGTTGCTAGCTTATTCTAAGACATACGTCATGTAAATGTAGTACAACTTGGCTGGACCTTTAACATACCGCCCACCAAGAACGTTATTGAACGTTCTTCACTAAATACACCGCCCACCATGAGGTCAAGGGGGTGTTGGTCCATAATGATAAGCTATGTTAGCTGAAATCAAATAAAAGAAAACAATAATATAAATTCTAGTGTACTATAAATTTGGGAGTATGAAAATAAAACTTGAGAAATGAGATAAAATTCAAGCCTTGAGACTTCAGTCTGTCACTGGTAAAACGCAAAGTTTTGAGGTTGGTCTCTTGATGAGAGATTCCTTGCATTTCAATGTCACCACTCTCGTAATGTTGTCCAAACCAGGATGCTTTTCAACAACTTTACCTAAAAGCCAACGTGCTGGGGGAAGGTTGTCTTCCTTCACGAGAACGATGTCACCAACATTGGGTTCAGGAGTAAGCTTCGACCACTTGTATCTCTGCAAACAATGCACCAAGTACTCTTTGGACCACCTTTGCCAAAAATGATGAACCATACGTTGTATTAGTTGCCATCGTTTCAAAGAGCTTATGTTGCTTCGCTCATAAGTTGGTTCGGGGACAATCACCAGTGGTTCTCCAATTAAGAAGTGCCCTGGAGTGAGTGGGGATGGTTGCGTATGACCTTCAGGTAGTATGGACAATGGTCTAGAGTTAAGGCATGCCTCAACTTGTGACAAGACGGTTGTCATCTCCTCAAAGGTAAGACTGGAGTCCTGTGTGATTCGCTTCAGATGAAATTTTGCTGATTTCACGCCAGCTTCCCACAAGCCGCCATGGTTAGGTGCATGAGAGGGGATAAAATGCCATGTGACACTATTGGTACTCATCCACTCCCGAATGTCAATGGCTACAGCTGATTCTTTGGGGTCAACAATTCGTTGGAGTTCCTTGGAAGCCCCAACGAAATTGGTCCCGTTATCGCTCCAAATCTCACTTACATGCCCTCTCCGAGCGACAAAACGCTTGAAACATGCTATGAAGCCGTCAGAAGTAAGGTCACTTACTGCTTCCAGATGTATGGCCTTGGTCACCATGCATACAAAAAGACTGATGTAGCCTTTGTAGCACCGATTTCCGCGTCCCTTGGACACACGGATGTTAATAGGGCCAGCGAAATCAACGCCACTATGCAAAAATGGTCGCGCAGGGGTAACCCTAACAGATGGTAATTGGCCCATGAACTGATTTTTTGTCTTTGCTGAATGTCGAACACATTTCACGCATTTGCGTACATGATTCCTGACAAGACTCTTACCCGACACTATCCAATATTTGGAGCGCAAGTAGCTCAACATAACTGAAGGACCACCGTGCAAAGTACATATATGAGCGTCGTGAATAATTAGAGCTGTGAAATGGCTCTGGTGGGGAAGAATAATAGGATGCTTACTATCTTCAGGAAGGTTTGAGTTTTGAAGCCTTCCTCGGACTCTTAATATTCCCTCGTCGTCATTATATGGATTAAGCGGTTTCAGTTTAACCTTGTCACCCAGTTCCCTGGTTTGACATTGTTTGATGCAAACATGAAGAGCTTCGTTTAGTTCGGAACTCGTTAAAAAAGGTTCAAATTTGTAACGGTTCGATTTGACTTCCTTTATCTTCAAAAATCTACGACAAAAGGCTACAACGCGGATTAGCCTTCGCAATGATGAAAATCGGTTCCATATGGGATCGTTATTTGTCATGTCAACTGTGAAATGGACCTTGACCTTCCTCTGTTCCAGATCAGTTGAGATCGACTTAGGTCGGTTGTAGTCAACATTGGACTCTTTTAGCCATAACGGACCCTGGAACCACATACTACACTGAGCAAGTTCCATAGGAGTGCTTCCTCTGGAAGCTATGTCGGCCGGATTTTGGGTGGATTGGACATGTGCCCATTGATTGTTCTCTAGCCTTGACAGGATTTCAGAAGTCCTGTTCCCGATGAAAGTCGTCCAACGGCTAGGGTGACTACTGAGCCATGCTAGCACAACAGTTGAATCTGTCCATGCGTGTAGGTCAGTGCTATCAATACCTAGTACCTTAGCCACTTCAGTGATTAACTTGGCCAATAATACTGCTCCCATTAACTCAAGTCGAGGTATTGAAACCTGCATAGTTGGAGCTACCTTCGTTTTCGCCGCGACAAGATTGACATGAATGCTGCCAGCTGCATTAACCGTTCGGAGATACACAACAGCTGCATATGCGGACATCGAAGCGTCGCAAAAACCATGAAGCTCCCTGGAAATATCGCTGCTCTTGCATTTTACCCATCTTGGGACAGAAACTTCATGAACATGCAGCAGCTCTGACCGGTAAGTAAGCCATTCTTGTAGCAGTTCGTCGGGCAACTCTTCATCCCAGTCTATACCAGCTAACCACAACTTCTGGATCATTACCTTGGCCACAATGACGCAAGGCGCGACCCATCCTAATGGGTCAAATAGGCGTGAGATGTCAGAAATTACCTTTCGTTTTGTGATAGGGTAATTTTGAATAGGAAGCTGCACAGAATATTCAAATGAATCAGATTCCCTGTCCCAGTATAGTCCCAATACCTTTAAGACCTCATCCAACTTTATATCCACTTTGTTATCCTCCTTAATTGAGTTCTCCATGACAATCCCAGCCAAATCCTTGTTGTTCGTTACCCACTTCTGTAAATCGAATCCTCCTCTTTTCAATAACTCCTTCATCTCCCGATAAATCCTTATACCTTCATCCACTGTTTCACACCCTGTTAGCAAGTCATCCACGTAAAAATCCGTTTTAATCCTTTTTGCTGTTTCAGGATACTCCCCGCCTTCATCGTTTGCCAGCTGTTGCAGTGTCTTCACAGCCAAGTATGGAGCGGCGGCCGTGCCGAATGTGACTCTCACTAACCTAAATTCTTCTGTTACAGATTCGGGATCGTCTCTCCATACAAGTCGCTGGAAGTCTGCGTCCTGCTTGCTGACAATGACTTGCCGATACATTTTGACGATATCTGCGCACAGGCAGATAGGATGAGTGCGCCACCTCATTATGATATGACGCAAGTCATGTTGGAGTGTGGGGCCAACCATCAATGACGCGTTGAGAGATTCTCCGTTGCTTCCACACACACATGATGCATCGAAAACTACCCTGACCTTGGATGTAGACTTGTCTTGACGTATAACGGCGTGATGCGGCAGATAAACACTCTCTGACTGCTTTGCATCATTGCCAGTTATTCGCTCCATATGACCAAGGTCCAAGTACTCTTGCATCACTTCGGAGTAACTAGCCTTGACTTCCGGATTCTTCTTAAAACGCTGCTCAAGAAGATGAAATCTCTTGTGGGCAATATCTCTTGAGTTCCCATACTTACATTGAGGGTCATCCTCGCGGAATGGGAGGCAAACTATGTAGCGCCCGGTTGGATCTCTACGTGTGGTTTTGCTGTAAAATTCTTCACACAATTGCTCCTCTTGTGTGAACATTTTGTTTTCAATGGAATCCGATTCAATTTGCCAAAATCGTTTAAGCATTTCATTGTCGTCTACGTGAGCATGTAAACTTGTGATCACGTTGTGATGGCAATGTGGTGAGAGGACTTGAACATCATTCGACTGATGTGTGGGACCTGAGAGGATCCATCCTAAGGCGGTGCCTTGTGCAGTAAGACCACCGTTAGGACCTTTGAGCAACCCATCTCTCATTATTTGACCGTATACATCGGCACCAAGCAAAATGTCTATTCTGTTAGGTGTGTGGAATTGAGGATCAGCTAGACTGATCGCTGCCAATTCTGGCCAATCTATGTTAACGATTTTTTCAGATGGAAGTAAGCTTGTTATGGCACTTAGGACGTGCGCATTTACTTCCATGTGAAAATTGGAATCATGATTGGATTGCAATTTCATCGTGACGACGTGCTTTGACGACAAGGAGCCTGTGGCTCCACCCAACCCAGATATGACACTTCTGGTGGGTATCTTATGAAGACCGAGTAGTTGCACGGTCGATTCAGTGACAAATGACGCCTGTGAACCCTGGTCTAGAAGGGCTCTCAACAGACGTACATTACCGTTTCTTGCCGGGGATTTGACAATAGCGGTGGCTAACAGCACCTGGTTAGGTGCTGTTTCCTTCGAGAAATGTGCTACGACATTTGAAGGTGATGGTTCAGGCGATGTTTCCACTGCTGTTTCTGGTTTAAGTAAACCGGAAGTACGCGACTCAGTGGTTGGCTTAGGATGCAGCAATGAATGATGTTTATGTTTGCAGACACGACATTTGGTGGAAGAACTACATGCGTTAACTGAATGATTTCGACCTAAGCAATTAAAGCATAGACCCTTGGTTTGCACAAAATTGTGTCGAGCGTTGTAATCCAATTTACTGAAGTCTTTACAATTGAAAATTTTGTGACCAGTTTGTGTACAATATGGGCAGGGAACGGTGGCATGTACATTATCATTTGCCATTGCGTGCAGGACCTTTGGCTTTTGAAATGAAGAGCTTTGGGGCGACTTGTAAGTGGGATTCAAAAATTCAAGCGACCGAAATCTAGATTCTAGAAACTCTCGCATTTGCAGTAAAGTAGGCAATTCATCCGAGTTGCTAATCCTTGCCTCCCATTGCTTGCGAGTTTCAGGATCAAGTTTCGTGCAAATGAGATAAATTATTATTACATCCCAAGACTCCACCTCGACACCTAAATTCCTCAAGCCGTTCAAAGTTTCGTTCGTGGTATCTAAAATGTTTTTTACAGCGTTTGACGATTCCACTCTGATATTTGATTGGTCCATAAAACGCCTCAGCAGACAATTAGCCAGGTGCTTCTTATTATTATATCGGCTGTTAAGCAGCGACCATGACTCCTGGTAATTAGCTGCTGTGATAGGAACATGCCTTAAGAGGTGTTCCGCTTCACCTGTGAGGTGCCCTTTCAAATAATGCATTTTCTGCACATCGTCTATTGAAGCATTTTTGTGCACCAATGATACATAAAGGTCTCTGAACGTTTGCCATTCCGAATATAGCCCAGAAAAAGTAGGAATAGAAATCTTAGGAAGTTTTACATTAAATTCGCCTTTGGAAGTTGGTGAATGTTGAATGCTTAACCTTGAAAGGCTTGCAGATGGCTTAATCATAGATAGCGCTTCTTTAATGTCAGATTTATAATCAACATACCTCTCTTCAATATCACCAAACAAATCTTGTTTATAATATCTGTGTTCCAAAATGACCTCAGAATCCTCAAGTTGCAATTTGTTATTAGTTTCTACAATTATTTTCCACTGTTCTTCTAAAGCTTCTAATCTAGTCAATAAATAAGATTCTTTAGCAAGACGATCTTTAGGAGACTTCTTATAGTTGTCGTAAGCCTTTTCTAGTCGAGACAGGTAGTTTAGTTGACTTTTAATTAAAGTTAAAGATGCCATTTCAACTTGAAATTTTCTAAGTGTTTGAGACACGCAAATGGGACCAAAAATGGGCGTAGGTTCCCCGTCGGTTCACAATTTGTAAAACTATTCTAAGTTAATATTAAGCATGCACAAACATAAAAATTTCACAAGTTCGTTATTCTATAAATTTGTTAGAGTCCAGTATGTTATAAAAGTTCTAAAAGACGAAATTTTTCTAAGTCGATGGAAAGTTGAAGTCACAGTTTAATACATAACTTCAGTTAGATGACACAGTAAAAGTTATCACAAAGAGTACTCACAATTTATCCAGGCAAACCTCACTTCACTTCACTAGTACACTTCTCTTGAGATGAGGTGAAGTATGACGTCACACCTGTGACAGCTCCGGGTAGTTGACTCGATGACGTCACGCACGAGATCTCGGACACTTGCTTCCTCGGTTGTCCGAACGGCATACGGCACCTCCTGCGCCGTCCCGTTCTCCAACCAATCGTACCGAACCTCCGTCAGGTTCGTGTACGATGAGCACCTTCACTGGCGATCCACCAATGGTTTCTAGTGCTTTGACGCAAAAAATGTCGCGTTCAATCAGACTCGATAAGGACCATGTAAAATATCCAAGCCTTAGGGTCACGTGAACGAGGTAGGTGAAAAGGAAACACCGACCTTAGTTGGCAGAGTAAATCTGTATTTGAATTTGGCGGCATAAAATATGATCTACATTTCTTGTAACAAACCGTTTGCGTGTTTTAAGACTAGTCAGCGCCATCTAGTTAATTTCGAGGAACTAAATTGACAGCTGTAGAAAATCATTACAATAATAAATGTACAGAGTTGCTAGCTTATTCTAAGACATACGTCATGTAAATGTAGTACAACTTGGCTGGACCTTTAACAACTGGCGTGTTGTATTTGGGGTGCGTAAACATTGTTAATTGGTTTACTAATGTCATTAGAATTTTCCTCACTAGAATATTTTCTGCTGTACTCATTATCTTCTTTTTCGTTAACTTCTTGGATGTCCTCGTCGAATTGTTCTTCGCCGTCTGGTGTTGTACTGTCATTGCGCATGTCAGAGTTTTCCTTGTCGTAGTCGGCCGGCAGCAGCTCGTCGGCCGGCAGCAGCTCGTTGGCCTGCGCCAGCTCCTCACGCGAGTGCATCGCGGGGGACGGCAACGCGTGCGCAGCCGCGGCCGCCGCGCACAACACAAATACTATCTGAAATACAATAGTATTTAGTACAATTAAATAGTAGTTGCTAAAAAGTGAAACCGAATTCCAAGACAGAATGGAGAGCAGCGCTAGTAACTGTGTGAATATGCATTAATAAAAGGCTGAGTCTATTAATACGGGTACTGTACGAACAATTTATAATTATTAATACGGTTACCGTACGAACAATTTATAATTATTCATACGGTTACCGTACTAATAATTTATAAATATTAATACGGGTACTGGACAAACAATTTATTATTATTCGTACATAAGTCGGATGAATAATTTTATTTTATCAATTGGAGTGCAAAAAAATAATAATTTTGCGTTCCACTCTCCCCTCTTTCTCCGCCCTCTTCCCTCTTCTCCCCCCGTATGAATATACTCATTATTATTGAATAAATGGACGAATAAATATAATTTATTCATCCAGTACCCGTACAAATAGTCATAGACGAAAATATAATTTATTCATCCAGTACCCGTACAAATAGTCATAGACTTAAAAGACAAGCTAATCATCAAAAGGCTAATCATCATCCAAAAAAAAACAAAAGACAAGCTAATCGTCAAAAAAAAACCAATAAATGTACGAATAAATATAATTTATTCATCCAGTATCCGTACAAATTATAGTCACACTCTTAATAAAAAAGCGGCCATAAAGTGATGAGTCGGACTCGCCCATGAAGGGTTCCGTAGCAGCATATATTGTAACATGATATAAAAGTTCTTGTAGTTTCTTGTAACTTTGGTAGATGTTTTAATAATAGTGTATTTTTTAACAATTTATGACGCATACAAAAAACTTCTTACTAGATCTCGTTCAAACCAATTTTCGGTGGAAGTTTACATTGTAATGTACAACAAAATATTATTATTATATTTTTTTTATTTTTATCATTCTCTTATTTTATAAGTTACAGAGGGGGGGGGGGGACATTTTTGAATTTTTTGTAGACCTGTATACATAGATAATAGACAAAACCATAGACAATAGACATCCCACAAGTATGGGTTTGATGAAAAAAATAGTTTCATACCTATGTATGGGGAACCCCAAAATTGCTTTGCCCCAAATTGGCTATTGATAGAAAAAAGTTTTCGAATTAAAATGCTAGATTATGTTTAAAAATTTATATTTTGGATGAAAATAGTTGTTTTAGAAAGTAAATGGTAGACTTTTGGTAAAAATGGTAGATTTTGGTAGGAAATGGTAGCTTCTGATAGGACGTGGTACATACTGGTGGAATATTTTAGATTTTGGTACAAAATGGTAATTTTGACGGAAAATGGTGGATGTCGTATGTATTTGATGTCGGATATCGGATGTTGATATCGAACTGGAGGTCATGGTCTATTTTTAGTTATTTGGAATTTGGTAAAAAATATAGTCATCGCGAACGAAGTCGCGGGCAACAGCTAGTATACTATAATTTATTCAAGTGGACACATTTTTGAATAACTACGAAAACTTGTTTGAAATAACTATTATAATTCACCGATATTATACACTATAATATTATATTCACCGATTGGCTGCCAACGTGGTTCGAATCTGTAGACGTAGATACAATATCTACTCGTACACTTCAGAGTAGCGTACAGAGTAGAGTCGTAGAGTGGCAAGTATGTTGGAATGAACATTTACAATGGTATTGACTGTAATACCCAAGATAAAAATAAAATCCCATCAAAAACATTAGTACATGTACTCAACCATTACACTTCAACATAAATCTACATAGCGCTTTGTGATTGTATTTGTTTGAAGGTATACCTACACGGAAGACTATATTATTTAGATTACCTAGTAGATTATGCTGCCGTGTACAATCGCCAAGACACTCTATTTACTAAAGAAATAAATAAGCAGGTAGGTATTAAATTAACCGACTTGGTTTACATTCGATATCACAACTTTTTACGGCAGATAAACTGCGTTGCGAGACTTGTGCATTTTTGTACATGTAATGTTTTTGATGGGATCTCATTTCTTTTTGTAAGTTTTCTTTCTTTATTTCGTTTTTTTACGAAACACGCAAAAACGCGCGCCGCGCGCCTGCCCGGCCGGGGCCCCTTGTGAACATAGGTCATGCTCATAGATTATCATGAACGAGTGTCTTTGCGTCTCCACAGATGCATATTAGGTATAGGTATAAGGTACCTAGGTACCTATTTTAATGTACCTAGGTAACAAATTTGTTCAACCTATAAAAGTAGGTAGGTATATAGTATAGGGATTTTTATCTCTTTATCTGCGGTAGGTAGGTGTACCTATCGTGGAAGTTTTTAAAAAGCGCTCAACTGTCGAATTTCTCGCAGCCATTTCTCATTTTTAACCCCTGTTACCCATTTCATCTGGGGGCACGGCAGTGCCCCCGCCAAGTCGAGCAAAACAAAAGGCACGGCCGTACTATCCTTTTCTCGAAGCGATTCGGGCCATTTTCGACCCCCTGTAACTTCGTTATGGATAAAACTAGAAGCCTAAATTTTTAGTGACCAAGAGGGCATCACGTCTACAGATAATAATCCAAATTACATCAAATTTGAACTAGTAGTTTAAGAATTATTGCAAGTCAAAGTTCCTTAATTTTGCTGCCCACTGACTGACTAACCGATCATCAAAATTCTAAGGTACTTCTAGCCGTCCCACAAGTTTCAAATTTTGAATATAGCTATTGTTTAGCCTATAAACCATGGAAAAATTCTGACATTCCATAATTTGCATCCCGTTTTCTAGATATATAATCTGCATAAATAACTTTGTATTCCCATATAAATCCCATTAAATTGTATGTGATTACAAAGTTACTTTTACAGTTCATAATTAGACTTCCTTGAAATTGAATGAAATGGTTAACAGGGGTTAAAATGAGAAATGGCTTCGAGAAATTCGACAGTTGAGCGCTTTTTAAATACTTCCACGATAGGTACACCTACCGCAGATAGAGAGATACAAATCCCTATACTATAAGTACGTCTACCTACACTTTTATAGGTCGAACAAATTCGTTACCTAGGTACATTAAAATAGGTACCTAGGTACCTTATACCTAATACGCATCTGTGGAGACGCAAAGACACTCATTCATAATAATCTATGAGCATGACCTATGTTGCAAGGGGCCCCGGCTGCACAGGCGCGGGGCGCGCGTTGATGCGTGTTTTGATAAAAAACGAAATAAAGAAAGAAAACCTACAAAAAGAAATGAGATCCCATCAAAAACATTACATGTACAAAAATGCACAAGTCTCGCAACGCAGTTTATCTGCCGTAAAAAGTTGTGAGATCGAATGTAAACCAAGTCGGTTAATTTCAATACCTACCTATACCTATCTATGTGAGCAGTTATATCTTTATTTCTTTAATAAATAGAGTGTCTTGGCGATTGTACACGGCAGCATAATCTACTAGGCAATCTAAATGTATAGTCTTTCGTATAGGTGTACTTTCAAACAAATACAAGCACAAAGCGCTTAACATAGATTTATGTTGCCGTGTGCAATTGCCAAGTCACTCTATTTACTAAAGAAATAAAGATATAACTGCTCCCATAGATAGGTAGATAGGTAGGTATTGAAATTAACCGACTTGGTTTACATTCGATATCACAACTTTTTACGGCAGATAAACTGCGTTGCGAGACTTGTGCATTTTTGTACATGTAATGTTTTTGATAGGATCTCATTTCTTTTTGTAGGTTTTCTTTCTTTAATTCGCTTTTTTGCGAAACACGCATCAATGCGCGCCCCGCGCCTGCGCGGCTGGGGCCCTTTGCGACATAGGTCATGCTCATAGATTATCATGGACGAGTGTCTTTGCGTCTCCACAGATGCGTATTAGGTATAAGGTACCTAGGTACCTATTTTAATGTACCTAGGTAACGAATTTGTTCGACCTATAAAAGTGTAGGTAGACGTACTTATAGTATAGGGATTTGTATCTCTCTATCTGCGGTAGGTGTACCTTATCGTGGAAGTTATTAAAAAGCGCTCAACTGTCCAATTTCTCGAAGCCATTTCTCATTTTTAACCCCTGTTACCCATTTCATTCAATTTCAATGAAGTCTAATTATGAACTGTAAAAGTAACTTTGTAATCACATACAATTTAATGGGATTTATATGGGAATACAAAGTTATTTATGCAGATTATATATCTAGAAAACAGGATGAAAATTGTCGAATGTCAGAATTTTTCCATGGTTTATAGCCTAAACAATAGCTATATTCAAAATTTGAAACTTGTGGGACGGCTAGAAGTACCTTAGAATTTTGATGATCGGTGAGTCAGTCAGTCAGTCAGTCAGTGGGCAGCAAAATTAAGGAACTTTGACTTGCAATAATTCATAAACTACTGGTTCAAATTTGATGTAATTTGGATTATTATCTGTAGATATGATGCCCTCTTGGTCACAAACAATTTAGGCTTCTAGTTTTATCCATAACGAAGTTACAGGGGGTCGAAAATGGCCCGAATCGCTTCGAGAAAAGGATAGTACGGCCGTGCCTTTTGTTTTGCTCGACTTGGCGGGGGCACTGCCGTGCCCCCAGATGTTTTTGATGGGATTCAATTTAGATGAAGTCTAATTATGAACTGTAAAAGTAACTTTGTAATCCTATACAATTTAATGGGATTTATATGGGAATACAAAGTTATTTATGCAGATTATATATCTAGAAAACGGGATGAAAATTATGAAATGTCAGAATTTTCCCTTGGTTTATAGGCTAAACAATAGCTATATTCAAAATTTGAAACTTGTGGGACGGCTAGAAGTACCTTAGAATTTTGATGATCGGTGAGTCAGTGAGTCAGTCACCCCCGGTTTCTAGAACGTTTGTTAGCGTTGTCAGTAGATTAAAACTATCGTTGCCTCTATCTGACTATAAACAAATGACAAGGATGGCAATAGAATTAATCTGTTGTCAACGCTGACTGACGTTTCAGAAACTGGGGCTTAGTCAGTCAGTGGGCAACAAAATTAAGCAACTTTGACTTGAAATAATTCTTAAACTACTGGTTCAAATTTAATGTAATTTGGATTATTATCTGTAGACGTGATGCCCTCTTGGTCACTAAAAATGTAGGCTTCTAGTTTTATCCATAACGAAGTTACAGGGGGTCGAAAATGGCCCGAATCGCTTCGAGAAAAGGATAGTACGGCCGTGCCTTTTGTTTTGCTCGACTTGGCGGGGGCACTGCCGTGCCCCCAGATGTTCTATAAACAAATGAATACTTACCAAGGCGTTCATGAGTATTGCAGGTCTCTCTGGTCCTTACAGTAGATCGAGCTCTGATGGCACGTCGATGCGCGCGCGCCTCTTATACAGGCCGCGCTACCGCAACTCGATAAGCTAATTGCTTCCATGCAACGGGTTTTGGGGACCGCAAATTAGTACTGGAACATTTTTACTACGTTTAATTAAATTAATCATTATCAGATAAATTACTTATCTCTATTCAATTTTAGAATTGATTTCTGCATCAACTTTGTGATTCATTGTCATCTCAATGATTGCTTTAAATGTTATAATACATGGTACCTAACTACCTACATCAAATGGCATAGTATGGTTATTACTGACCATAACAAAGTTTGTCGATAACGGATACATCACAGAATGCTAATAACGATGACCTCATCATAGCATCCTAAATAATATTCTAAGTTTAGGAAAATTCTTAAACTTATCTACTTTAGTGAAAATAGTGTCACCAAACTTACCAGTACTTTAAAGTAAGTAAAGGTCAAAGTACCTATCAATGGTTAAAATTTAACTAATGTACTATCAAAATATAACGCATACTTATATTATGTAATTAAACTTGTACTTACGTTAACTCACATTTTACGTTACTCAAAGTTGTTAAGAAGCAATTATGTTTCTTATAAACAGCGGTGGAGTCCTGCTGAGTGAAGTTACAGCGAAACACTCAGTAATCAAGGTCACGTCATCGCTACCTAAATAGATTGCCGCTTCCGGCGCCACCGCCGCTTCCACCGCCGCCGCCGCGGTCCTGTATGCCTGCAGCGTGACGGTTCCATGGATGAAATTCCTCTCACGCACACAGAACGGATTACGAGGGCTGATTGCATATTTAAATTGTAACAGAAACGTCTTATTATGATGATGAATGGACAAAATGGCTGGTTTCCATTTACCATTTCGAACAACTATGGCCTGAAAAGGTACGGGGTCGGGAAAGGTGCGGCGTCGTAGCTATAACCGCTGGAATCACCTCAAGATTTGCAAACATTGTAACTAAACTATCTAACGCATAAGGAAAAAATACACACGTGATAAAATATATGGCCAGAAGATCGTCTAAACCCAACGTTGTGAACGAACAGTAACCTCGGAACTTTTAGAGTAAGAGACTGCTTTTAAATGAAACACAGCTAAATAGTAACAAAATAATAGTTTAATTCATTAATGAGTAGTAGTTTATAAGAAGGAGATTAACCTGGGAATACCAAGGTAGAGAAAGGCTACTTTTTTTTTTCGAAGAGAGAGACCCCCCCCTAATGGGGAGGGAGGATAGGCCCCAGCCATCGCCCATCCTTGTGAGTGCCAACCACAGAGTGCACTCCCCGGGACAGAGTATAGGTAAGGACTTGGTCATGTTTTATTTAATGTAACAATTAACCATTCAGTCCACATGTGATTGTGATTTTTCCATTTACTCATCCCGGTTTACTTTCTTTATGTTTGTTATTATTGTTATAATCGTAAGGTTGACCATTCACGGTTCTTTTAAATATTGGGTATTTTCCCATTTGTTTGACCATTTGCGGTTCTTTTAAATATTGGGTATTTTCCCATTTGTTGACCATTTGCGGTTCTTTCAATATTGGGTATTTTTCAATTAATAAATTTCATTAAGTGATCAATGCTCATGACCACAACCAATCCACAATGCATGAACAGAGCCAGAAGGTACACCCAGGGGTCCCACTGCTATGTAACGCTTGTACATACGTGATTTTCCAGGAGTGCTGGGTGCCCAGCTGCAGAAATGATTGGAGCCCACATATATTTCACCCAAGGAAACTTGATAGTTGCATAAAAGCTGCTAGTTGATCGTGTAATTATAAATATTATTGTTTCGGTAAATACATCAATCACATTTAGGCTGAAATAGTTTTTCATTGGTTAGCTCAAAGTTGATTTATCAAGAAGAATAACATAGAGGATAGGAAGGAATTATATGATTAGATGGAGGAAATCTAATAGGAGTCGTAACTCCTCTATCCATAGCAAAAGTTACTGATTAACAATAATTTACTGAATATGTTTGGTCATAATGTTGTGGTTTGAATAAACAAGGGATGAACAGTCGGCCTAACTGAACATTTCCTCGCTGATTCGATGTATAGTGTGGGGAAATATTTGTGCCCTGCGTGTATAGTATTAATGCTTGCAGTGAGCCGTAATCACTAGTAGTAACTTCATCGGAAGAATTCCAAACATACAAAGGTTGTGAGGCCTCGGACGTAACAACGATTCCAAGCAGCCACTTACTAGTCATGAAAACACCCACAGTATGTTACATGAGCAAACTACTGCAAATCAGCAATGCATATAAATTATTGTTTAATTGAATCTAACCTAGGGGAGATCACCTGAAAAACACGTTAATATACAAAACCAGTTACCAATTACGCATAGCTAGACAATACCACCTATGTCCACAATTTACCGACTGAGATGGGATTGCCTGTACCTCGCAAAGCACATAGAGATGGATAATTACATGATACATTCGCTTTAGCTAGACAATACCACCCATGTCCACAATTTACCGACTGAGATGGGATTGCCTGTACCTCGCACAGCACATAGAGAAAGACAATTACATGATACATTCGCTTATTTCGGTAGCGATGGGTAATTATTCACTTGTAGGATTTAAATAAAACAATATGCAATCATCCCACAGTCTTTGTAATAATATTACTGAGGTATAACATAGTTTTGTTGAAGGCCAAAGTAAACGATAACTTGTAAATAGTTTTGTATTAATATTGTTAGCGTAATCAATACGTTGATTATAAGTGGTAAGTAAACTGTAAAATACCGTTTGATCGTAAATATCGGGTAGAAGAACGAACGTAAAATAACTGTCAGGACGAAATGTAAACACAACGTACATGAGTTAAAACCGTAAGGTCAAAGCCTTACCATGGCCGTCAGTATGATGGTAGAGTAACAAACGTGATTTAAATTAAGTAGATAGCTGTAACCAATAGGAGAGTAAAGTCTTCCGATGCAAATAATAATCTTCTTAAAATACGAACATAAGATGTAAAATGAAAGACGCAACACAAAACACAAAATCAAAGCTGAAAATAAACACGTATATAGCAATAAACAGTTAAATTCCAGAAGTACAATGAGTGATTTATATCTTAATTTGCATAAACTGTGAAAACTTATCACTCACCATAGCTACTGGTATGACCAACTTGGATCTTTACACATAAGCAAAGTTATGAAAGTTACCACTTAAAGTGTTATCTAATTAAATAACGATTTGAATAAAGAAATTTTGACAATAGATTATGATAGGACGATACGTATCTAAAACTGAAGACAAGTTGAATTAGCTATGTGTTTCAATCCAAGAAAGCGTGTAAATAAAATGACACAAACCTCTCGAAGGCTTCTTTTTCCTTAGGGTTACCATGTTTAGTCTTGTCTGAAATAATCTTAACTTATGGTAAACAGTTGAGCACCTCAATTAATTACTGAAATCGATCGAAGATTTCATTAAGGCATAATAAAATGAGTTCATTTGACTGAATCATATTGAACACCGAAACCGGTCGAAGGTTTCGTTTTGTTAGGCAGTTGAACTATCCGGACGACTTTAAATACAGAAACCAGTCGAAGGTTTCATATCATTAGACGACTGAACTAGACGGATAACTTTAATTACGGAAACCGATCGAAGGTTTCGTTTCATCAGACAACTGAATTAAACGGACCACTTTAAATACGGAAACCGATCGAAGGTTTCATTTTAGTCCACTTAACAATTAGTAGAGCTGAAAGAAAATGAATACGTAAACAATCGGAGACATGGCAACCCATAAGGATCCCCTCCAGCGACTCAGCAGTCCTTGTTCTATAAGAAAGCATAATTAGTGCCACCCCCGTGCTACTGATTTTATTGTACGAGATTTTAGAGTTAGAACTAGGACCTAAAATCTAGATTTCTAGATAGGTCATTGTTGAAGGATTTTAATCGCGAGAAGAGAAGAAGCGGATTTCGTTTGGCCATCACGAGCGTCGCATATTACTAACTAGTCTTAATTACCTTAATGTCTACACGTGGAGGCTGGAAGAAAAATGTTAACTAACTAATATGCGACTTATCCGGTCCACGTCAACGATTTCCACGAGTTTGATTGCTTTTTTGTCACTTCTCTTCTATTACACTTTCCTCAAGGATTTCACAAGATCCACTGGTGGGATATGATTTATGAGACCCTCAGAGAAAATGTTTATAATAAATTCGAACAAGTGATTTTAGTAAACTACCAGATTAAATAAACCACAAAACCGCGACTGTGCTCATTCTTTGCAAAGTGGATTTTACAAACTAATAAGGGTAGCCAAACACACGAAAAACCCAACGTAATTGGTGCCTTTCCTTTGCAATGGCATGTTCCTGACCACAGCCAAGGCAGCCGAGAGTTCTATTCACGACTACGGAGTCCGTGGCCAGTAATCTGCCATTGTTTACCCTCAAATGCATTATAATAATGCTAGAAGCAAATGGTTTCAATTTAAAATGTAGCACAGTATCAAATTCCCTAATTTCCCCACTTAGAATCTAGCTAAAAATTCTGTTGTGTCACTCAATTATTAAATATAAATACACAGAAGGTGCATTAAAAATATTACTGGGATAATTCCCACCATTGGCCAAGCTCATCCTACAAACTTAGAACTAGGTCGAGAGGCTTCTACAATTAGCCTCAATACTAATGAACTGAACCAATGGCTCACCAAAAGTAATGTAGAGTAGTGTAAATATATTTATAAATAAATAAATAAAAATTCCGGAAAACCAAGTTATAACAAATAAATAGATTATACATATCTTTTTTTTTCACTTCTAAATTTACTTGACTACGTGTTGTGTAATTTGTGCAAGTGGTGTGCATTACTTAATTCTAGCATGAGTGCTTATATAATTCTAAAGCTGTTCCTAATTTTATTTTCGCGATTTATTATTTTCCCATTGTGGATAATAAATCACTACTATTTAAATGAGAAGCACATTCTAGGGTTCCATTGATTTAGTTATCGACTTGTTTTAACTCTCACCAATGGAACAAGGACCCGATATTTTTGTGTAGATTTATCTGAGTGGCACAACTAGATAACACAAAAAACACACATAATAGAATAAAACCAGAAATAATAACAACAAGTAATAACATAATAAAATGCTCATGTTTTTATTAAATTCTCAAATATTACTTTACATGAACATTTCACTACACCAAATAAAATGACCACATGAGTGTAGTAAATGAGCTGGAAAGACGTTCCAACTTATTCCATAATACCTAAGGGAAAAAGGCACACAAAACATCTTTAAATAAAAATAATACGACTCACGACCTCAGCCTGAAGACCACCATTTCACTATCTCACTATTTAATTTGACCCGAAATTATAACACATTTATTAAAACAATTATATAAATTGTTAACTCCACTAACCACACTTTTTAATTGAAATGCGTGTGCATTCTTTAACAATTATTATTTAATTATTTCACTATTTATTTGAACCAGAAATTATAAAACATATTAACATAATACAAATTATTAACACCACACTAATTATTTTTCTTCAATTATTATCGAATCACTAACTGAAGTTATAGCACATTATTAAAATTTGAATAAATAAAAAACTAAACAAATTTGTTGAACACTACTAATTAATTATTAACACCACACTAATTAATTTCTCTACAATTACAGATTCACTATCTCACTGTTTAATTGGACGTAGTTTAGCAGTAAGGATCCAATCCACATTACTCTAGTTTTTCAGTAGAGCAGTTTGAAGTTTGACTGAGTATTGCCACAGTGATCTTAATTTATTTTATTTTGTTTTGTGTTAAGTTAAGATTTTTTTTTATGTTTTCATTTATTATACAAGTTTCATTAACAATACTTTTTTAATGTTAAATATATTTGAATAAAAGGGCATGTGGATCCTTTTTGAGAAATGATGTTTTTTTAGAGCTTTGACTTACATCTAGTTTCTCAATAAAGACCCAAACTATAAAATTGTTGATTTGGGTACATTTTTTTAAATAAAACTATCAATTTATATAGGTAAGAATTAAAATTTATTTAAAACTTTGATAATGCTTCACATTAATTGCTGTTTTATACAAACTTTACAAAATTATCATCAATTTGACATTGAGTGTCTTTAGACAGTCATCTTAATCAGTCTTATATATTATGTTAATACGAATATTATATAACTATAATTAGTATGTACTAAAAGTAAAATGTTTTAACATAATTTTACTGTTATTACGTCAATACCTAGGTACATATTATTATTGTGATCAGTAATAATATGTAATTTTTTTTCATTACCGGTAACTATTACAATATTCAATCATTCTCTGTTTCAATATCATCTTGGATAAAATCAAGTGAATCCCCATACCCATCGACGTCATCCATCAGATTCACATCCTCGTGAAGAGATTTATAAAAGGCTTGGCAGTCTCTTGGAATTTGTGCAAGCATGGACTGTAAATCGTCCAGTTTGGCTTATGGTATTTCTTTTCCTAGAGGCCACAGCGTGGTAAAGTCGTCTTCAACTACCTTTAACGCCTTCCCTTTCAACTTCTTTTCAATAATTAGTTCGTGAAACTCTTCTTCATAAGATTTCATATACACAGCATGTTCTTTATCCTTATCCAACAAAATTTCCTTTGTTTTTAGCTAATTGGTTTTTGTTTTGTTTACAAAAGTCTTCCTGTTTACTATTTTCTTCGTCATCAAAAGTGCCAAGAAAAAGAACCCACCACAAGTATGTAAGATGAAAAAAAAAGACTTTTTTAGCACGAATAACATGGAGAAGAAAATAGTAAACAAGAAGACTTTTGTAAACGAGACAAAAACTAATTGACTAAAAACAAAGGAAATTTTGTTGGATCAGGATAAATAACATGCTGTGTACATGAACTCTTATGAAGAAGAGTTTGCGAACTAAATATTGAAAAGAAGTTGAAAGGGAAGGCTTTAAAGATAGTTGAAGACAATATTACCACGCTGTGGCCTCAAGGAAAAGAAATACCTCAAGCCAAACTGGACGATTTACAGTCCATGCTTGCACTAGTTCCAAGAGACTGCCAAGCCTTTTATAAATCTCTTCAAGGGAATGTGAATCTAATGGATGACATCGATGGGTATGGGGATTCACTTGATTTTATCCAAGATGATAATAATATTGAAACAGAGAATGATTGACTATTGTAATAGTTATAATGAAAAAAAAGTATTACTGATTACAATAATAATATGTACCTAGGTATTGACGTAATAACAGTAAAATTATGTTAAAACATTTTACTTATAATAGGTCGGTACATACTAATTATTATTATTATAGTTATGTTATATTCGTATTAACATAAAAGACTGATTAAGATTACTGTCTAAAGACTTTCGATGTCAAAATGTTGATGATAATTTTGTAAAGTTTGTAACAGTAACAGCAATTAATGTGAAGCATTCTCAAAGTTTTAAATAAATTTTAATTCTTACCTGTATTAATTGATAGTTTTATTTCAAAATGTACCCAAATCAACAATTTCACTGTTTGGGTCTTTATTGAGAAACTAGATGTAGGTAAGTCAAAGCTCTAAAAAAGCATAATTTCTTAAAAAGGATCCACATGCCCTTTTATTCAAATATATTTAACATTTAAAAAGTATTGTTAGTGAAACTTATATAATAATATTGACATAAAAAAAATCTTTACTTACACAAAACAAAAAAAAAATAAGATCACTGTGGCAATACTCAGTCAAACTTCAAACTGCTCTATCGAAAAACTAGAGTAATGTGGATTGGATCCTTACTGCTAAACTACGTTGAATTAGTAGACGGGTTATAAAAGAATCTAAATAAATAACTATATTTTCCCTAAAACGATCCAGGTGAAATGAATCTTTAATTACTATAAAATTCATGACTGGGTTCTTTTCTGACTAGTATAGTATGTATCCACGAATATTGGATTGTTACTGCTAAATCAAATATTAACCCGAAGAAATAATCATATTTTCACTAAAACGATCCAAGAGAATTGAATCTTTTATGAGTTTTAAACTTTCTAACTGGTTTATTTGTCTGAAGATTATCTATAAAGATCCACGAAGCTTGGATCGTTATTGCTAAATCAAAATAATAACCACAAGAAATAAATATATTTTCACTTAAACGATTCAAGTGAATTGAATCTTTTTTGAGTTTTATAATTTCAAACTGGTTTATTCGTCTCAAGATTATCCATAACGATTCACGATGATTGGATCGTTATTACTGTATTAAAATACAAACTTGCCTTAGATGTGGTTTGGTACCCTGGGTGGATTAAACAGGTGTTGCCATGGTTTTTCGCTAGGATCTTTATACAGGATATAAAAGGCCACCTCAGGAATCAATTGGCATACTTAACTCGATTTTGGCAGTTTGGTGGATTGGATCCTTACTGCTAAACTACGTCCAATTTAACCCGGAATTATTAATCATGAATTATTAAATTGAAAATAAGAAATAATGCCAATTTATTTAACACAATAATATACATTATTTACAACACTGATCACTCTATTTTTCTTCGGAATGCGTGTGCGCTATTCCATTTTTCACGATTGACTATCGTTATTTAATTTAACCCGGAATTATAAAACTTTAATTATTTAAATTAAAAATTAAAAAATAATGACAATAATATAAATTATTTACAACACTGACCGACCACTCTATTTTTCTTCGGGATGCGTGTGCATCGTTCTACAATTCGCGGTTGACTATCCCTTCCAAAACCCCATTTCTCCAGACGACAAGTGCCCCCTTCCACTCTCCTCCTGATTTTTTGTCTTCCCTCACGCACCAATCCCATAATCCAAATCTTAACCTCCAAGTTTTGGGCCCCGCCTACTTTCCCCGCACCCTCGTCCTACTTTCTTCACCTCTCCCAGCCTGTACTCGATCCAAGATGCGTACGCGCATCAATAATATTTATTATTTAATTTAAATCGAGTTATGGTTCGGTACAACATTCAATCCAAAAATCTATTTCTGAGAATCTTCTATAGCCGTGGGAACTGGAATGCTGTCGGTATTGTGACCGTACAGTGTGCCTAAAAATATTATCAAGACGACCATATTTAATTTTAGCCAGTGTGCCCAGATTTGAATAGGATCGCGGTAGGCACTGTCGGCACTGTCGGCTCGAGCAGCCCGCTGCTGCGTCACACGCACCTCGCTGTGACCGAATTAATTTACACTACTCACACTCCGTGTTTGCGATTGCCATCGTTTTAAGTATAGTCAACTGAAACAGAGCCACACACGGAGATGGATGGTGATGGCATGGTTGTAATCACTATAACAATAAGCAGCTGCACGTAAGAGTGGTAAACTGCGTCCAAGATATTTTACGTTGGAAAATCAAAAGTTATGAATAGAGGGTGTTAGGCGCCCGAGCGCTGGAAGCTGCATTACACACACACGTCCTCAAATATTTATGAACCACTCCGCCGCTATCGGCTCGCGGTAGTGAGAGAGCTGCAGCGCGACTCCTGTAAGGTGCATTATATTAATATGGTTTGTTATCGATATTAAATGAGATCGGTAAGTGAACATTGGCGTAATAGATAATATTCATTCACGTACTACTAGTCAACTTGTGCTTGCCAATTTGAATTTCATGTTATAAAATCAGTTCAACAATAAGTATGATAATGTAGAACACACCCTCAATCACACCGTGGTGAGTTGTGGCGCGTTGTGGTGTGAAATGGCGTAGCGTGGCGTGGTGAGGTTTTTATTTTGTTCTATTTGTATTTGTTTTGATACGTACATACTCGTACATATTATATAAAATCCTCTCTATACTGCGTTCGGCGGGTGGGCGAGTCGGCTGCACGGTGACGTGGCGGCTGAAGTATTTACCGTCGATCGAACGTCTGCGGATCCACCGGCGCGTTGTACGACCACTATACCTACTCGGCTGCTTGCTATGTTATGAAATCGGGATGGAAACCAAAACTCTACGAATATCTACACTATCTACTGACATTATTTATTTAGATTTAGTTTATCTTTTTTTTTGTTACGAGGGAGTACAAAAATATAATATGACATTATACATACCACCGTTCACTTCACGTTCAATGTGAAGGATGTCACTCTGAGCCTCCATCGATTGAACATAATTTGTACGTACCGAGTACCTACGGGGCGCCGCGAGTGCGATGCTCAAACCAGTAAAGGTACTTAAGTTGCACAATTATTAAGCTATAACACCGATGTTGTTCTTAACAGATAATAATACCATATCTAAGTATATGGGTTCTACTGAAATACGCAATCTGCATAACATGAACGACTACCAATGGGCCGGTTTTAGTAATTACAGATACCAAGTTATAGTTTCCATACTGTAGAGTATGGTATTGTTCCCCAGGGCTGGGTTAGGGTGCGGGGAAATTCGTTCTAACAAAAAATATATTTTTCAATGCTTTCGATCTTCTATTTGGTTTCTATTTCGTTTGCTATTTTAATTAAAAACATTATTCTCCGGTCGCCGGGCTGAATCACTCCGCCGGTCTTTGATTAAGATTTTTCAATTGGACGAATTATTATCGTTCTTTGGTTTCAATTTGTTTAACCATTTTACAAAAGGTGGAGGTCTTCGGCATTCATTAATAAAACATACTAACCTATATTAAGAATAAAATTCCGCAAATAAATAGAACGATGTTCTATTGGCTGATCGGTGTCATCGTATTACAAGGACCAACCAATCTCTAGGCGCCCTTACACGTGACGGATAGGATAGCATTATTTGTTTTAAGACAACACTGCCGATGGTTTTCAGTGGTATGTATTATAACTCCATTAAGCCTAGAACTCCTCAAATATCGGTCACTGGCATAATAGAGAACGTTCAATAAGACAATAACATTCCGTGATTATATTAGTTTACACTTTTGCACAACTGAAAAAAAAGGAATTAACAACCAGCGGCATCACAATATCTTTGCTTAATAATAATATAATTTATTGACTTGTGAGTTTGTGAGGTACCTAGGTGACTGGCTTCACCCCATCAGTGTTCTTCCACCGCAGTCATTCAGCGAGCGGAGGTGGTGTTGCAAGCGGAACAACAACCAGCGGCACACTTTGTTGGTATTGTAGCACAAAGAACTTTTGCAAGGATGTCTCACAGCGGAAAGAATTTTGTTTAATTGCGAGGAATTTAAACATTGTTCTGTTTTTGATCCGTTGTGACCCGCCGTACATGAATAACAAATATTATGTTCATAATAAAATATGAGCCAGTTCTATTTTATTAAGCTTCGTATTCAAATTTTCCTAAATCGGAACCAAGAAGTCATATTTATCATTGTCATTTAGGCAATCAAATAGTTATAAATTATTCTCTAACGAAATGTAAACCAACTTTAACTTTTGAGCTTCATTTTCACATTCCATATTTATTTATTCAGTTCAATTCTACGCTCCAGTCTACTCACTTCACCAAAAAATATTAATAATTCACACAACTGCAAAAGTTTTCTATTCAAGCAAAGCAAAACATGCATTTTTAGTTCAAAAGAATTGCGAGCTAATTGTGGCGCAGACTGCAGAGGGGTGAGCGGGGATGGGCGAGGCGATTTAGAAACATCGTGCGAACTCTCGGACCTCCAAAATATTCAGCAGTTGCATAAAGTTGAAAAGTTGGGTCCCGAGTCCCGACCGGCGGCGCTCAGCGATTCAAAATGGCGGCCATTTAGTCAATTATGCATGTCGTCGGTGCAGTGCGGGTGCGGCCGCGGAGCCGACGTGTACATCACACCACTACTGTTGTGAAAGCAATCGTGTTGCAGCTGTTTGTAAAGCGGTATCTTTGTCAAGTTTTCATTGAATTAGCAATTTTACGGTGACATAATTATAGAACAAGTAAACCGATCTGATGATAGTCAAAGTCAAATAATTTATTATAATAGGCAACAAAATCGCACTTTTACAAGTCAAACACTTTAATCTAATAAATAAATTAATAAAACAATAAAATGATAGAGATGTAAGGGTGTCAATAAAACTTATCAGTTCTCTGTATGCTACAAATAATAATATGGACGAGACATAATACGAGGTGTTTCGTTAACACGCTCGTTGCGGAGCCATTTTTCATTGACCTTAGCCAGTGCGTATGAGGTCTTTTACATGCGTGTTGCACTTTTCTTGCAGCGCGTATGAGACCTTTCCGGCCTCACAAAATCTCTTTTCTTAAAATACGTAATATATAGCCCAAATGTGACAATAATAGGCGTGTCGACAGTATCAAAGAATCGTTGATTTAATAATTTTAGGGCAATCTACATACTAAAATAATTTAAAACATGGGTTAAGTTTTTTTTTAAATAATCAGATTATTAAGATTTTCAATAAAATAAAACATTAAAATATTGCTATCGGCCATTTTGATTGAAACACCAATCACAGCGCATGACGTCACGCTTAGGTAAACTCCGCTGATACCACTGTATTTTGTTGTTGTGAATACTGCTTTGCGCTTTTGGAGTGGGTTTTTTATTATTTAACGTGTGATTTATCGACTTTAATCTACAATATAACAATGGAACCAAGCTTTGTTAAGGCAAATAGCTCTAATTTGCCTAGGATTGATATATAATGTTGGGTGATTTCCTCGCAACAAATAAAGAATTTTGCTCGTCTGAGTTCCGAAACGTGAAGACTTCTTTGTAAGTCACTTCAAGAACCATCATTCTTCGTTTCTTAGCCATATAAGGTCGCTCAGTTGTGTTGGATGTTCGTATTTTCCTGTCTGATTGGCGTGTAAATTTATGGGACAAACATTCTGGTTTCATACGTACTGGTGATACTGATACCATCACATAATACTCCATATAATTTTTCCATGTCATTTGGCACCTCAAAAAAGAAAATGAACTTTGATAAGGAATGATAGCCAAGGCCAAAACAAACATAACCTCAATAAATTAATTATTCTATAGCCGCATTAATTCAACTATTTCCAGTCAAACAAACATTTTAAGACCTATAATTACATGATAACATACTCACATCAAAGTGGTCTTCACAGAAGTTTCGCCGTGCGAGCTTTAACCACTTAACTCTTATCATTTTCTTGTTTGGAAAATGTACAAACACTTTGTTGGGTGTTCTTATTGATGTGTTTTTACACTGCGGTACTGCACACCACTTATAAACTTCGGAATTCATTTTTATCACACTAAGTATCTAAATGTTTTGTTTAAATTCTTCGTAACGCATACACATAATTACATGTTTACCTAAGCGTGACGTCAGAGCCGACGCCATGACACCGCAAGCTGTTTTGGCGCACTATTTGAAAAAATATTAGAAAAAGGGTTTTAACTTCGTTAAACTCAAATTTATTACCGAAATAAAGGGTTTTTCGTAAATAGTAAATATGTACCGCTATTATGGAAGAGGATTTCAAAATCTTTCGACACGCCTATTGCTTGAAACTTTACCATTATGAACTTAATTATAATTGCTTAAGTTGAGTCAAGCTTCGCCCACAGTTATGACTTTTTAGAAGTGACTAAAATAAAATAAGAGATATGACATCTATTCTGCCTCACAGCGCACTGAAAAAAAGTTTGATTTGTGTCTCGACTAGGGATGGGAATAAAAGAGAGTTGTAGTTACGATACGAGATTCAATCCTGGACTTGAAAGGGAAACATCCTTTTTCAAACTCAAACCATACCTAATCAATTAATTATAGTTTGTTTTCTTTTATGATTTTATTAATTTGTTTATTAGATTGAAGTGTTTGACTTGTAAAAGTGCGATTTTATTGCCTATTTACAATAAATGATTTGACTTTGACTTTGACTTTGATAATATTAAAATATTTTTTCAATGAGTTCAGTTATTTTTTAAGCTATGTCTATGTGTACAGATAAACCAATCACCAAAAAGATAAATAAAAAAAAACAAAGTAAACCTAACAGATAAATCTACAGGTTTTTAATCTCACGCAGTGGCATCGGCGCTGTATGGTATTCTGCCAATGATGACATCAGCATGCTAAATTTTTAAATATGTTTGGTAAAATAACTATCCTATGGAAACCACAAATAAAAAAAAATTAGTATCTCAACATAGCCTATATTTTAAGAAAATGATATAAAATCTGTAGGTTACAAAGTTTAAACAGTGCCCATTACTTTTACACTTATAAATCGTAAAAATCCGAGCGCGCCCGCCTCCAACATGCTTTTGTGTCGTAACTTATCACAACACTATGCTAGGATGCATTGCACCCGCGCCGTCCGCACCTAGCTCCGTGCGGCTATGTAATGAGTCCTGCATTTTTTGAGGCAGATTAGACGTCCCTCCGCACTAGACAGAATCAATTTTTATTCAGTGCGTATGAGGTATATTCAACCTCATATAGTAACTCATATTAACTGCGCCGTTAGGCTAAGCTTCGTGAGAGAATCATTTTATATCTGGGGGCACGGCAGTGCCCCCGCCAAGTCGAGCAAAACAAAAGGCACGGCCGTACTATCCTTTTCTCGAAGCGATTCGGGCCATTTTCGACCCCCTGTAACTTCGTTATAGATAAAACTAGAAGCCTAAATTTTTAGTGACCAAGAGGGCATCACGTCTACAGATAATAAACCAAATTACATTAAATTTGAACCAGTAGTTTAAGAATTATTGCAAGTCAAAGTTCCTTAATTTTGCTGCCCACTGACTGACTGACTGACTGACTGACTGACTGACTCACCGATCATCAAAATTCTAAGGTACTTCTAGCCATCCTACAAGTTTCAAATTTTGAATATACCTATTGTTTAGCCTATAAACCATGGAAAAATTCTGACATTCCATAATTTTCATCCCGTTTTCTAGGTATATAATCTGCATAAATAACTTTGTATTCCCATATAAATCCTATTAAATTGTATGTGATTACAAAGTTACTTTTACAGTTCATAATTAGATTTCATTTAATGAAATGGGTAACAGGGGTTAAAAATGAGAAATGGCTTCGAGAAATTCGACAGTTCAGCACTTTTTAAAAACTTCCACGATAGGTACCTACACCTACCGCAGATAGTGATACAAATCCCAATACCTACCTACACTTTTATAGGTCGAACAAATTCGTTACCTAGGTACATTAAAATAGGTACCTAGGTACCTTATACCTAATACGCACCTGTGGAGACGCAAAGACACTCGTTCATGATAATCTATGAGCATGACATTATATCGTCAGTGGAAAGGTGAAAGTGCTTAAGCGCCAAATGGGCCAAAATGAGTTATATATACCATTGGATTGCATTTTTTTTTCTGCGTCGATCTGTATAACTTTCAAGGCATTCTGAGCAAATTTTTGGCAGTTAAGCATTTTTAAAATTCGGAAAATTTGAAGAATATTCCGGTCTTCAATGGTCTCAAGCGACGTATTTATGATGTTTTTTAAAGTGATGTCGCATAAGTATCACATTTTTTCTGTGCAAGCCTCTTAAGGACTTTTAACATTTTAACATTTTTCTAATTTCAGCAACATAAGCATATTTTCATTTCTTTTATTTCGATGACATTATGGCATTAGCAATTTCAGCTTTTTGCTTTTTAATGTGTAGCTGTTTGTTAGCCATTTTTCATTTCTGTTGTTAGAAACTGTTTGAAGTATCAGCATAACTGTTCGCATAAGATTTGATAACGGGTGGCGCTTAAGCAATTTGTGTTTATTATATAATCGCTTCCAGAGCCTAACCGAGTGCGATTCTGTGGACGAGATAAACAAGAGACTGGTGAAAACTGTCCAAGCAGTGGGTTCAAAGCAATTTAAGAGCCCACGCCGGAATAAGTCTCAAAAGCTCTCTGACAGAACCATTAAATTAATCAATCTTCAGCTGATATGTCAGAATACGGCAAGCTCAATAGACGAATCTCTAAATCCTTGCGACAAGACCTGCGTTCCTATAATACAGCACGTAATCTAGCGAAACCAGGGCTTGAAAGTGTTCGCAAGGAATTCCTTTATTGGGCAAAGCCACATGACAAAGCTGAAGACCGAGGACGGCAGTAGTTGAAGCCAGTGGTTTTGAGGGAGCTTGAGAGATTTTACGGACAGTTGTACACCTCGACATTTAAACTTACTGTCAGTCCAGCTCATGATACCAGAGTTAAACTAACCGGACACTATACTGACGACATCACAGACATCAGTCTGTACGAGATTAGAATAGCTCTCAAACAGCTTAAGAACAACAAGGCGCCGGGTGATGATGAAATCACAACAGACTGCTGAGAGCGGGTGGAAAACCAATAGGTACTTTAAGTCCTCCAGAAGTTTTTTAATACGATCATACTCGAGGATACTTATCACGCCAGAAGCATGGCAAAGGAGTGTGGTGGTGATGTCATCTGCATCAAACGCAGGTTTGATGACTTCCAGCCTCCCGAACAAGCCGGTTTCCGGAAATGCTTTGACACCATAGACCACATACACACGCTTCGCCAGATTATGCAGAAGACAGGAGTAATAATCGGCCATTATGTTTGGTGTTTGTGGACTATGAAAAAGCCTTCGATTCAATCGAGACCTGGGCAGTATTATAGTTCCTTCAGCGATGCCATATCGACTATAGGTAAGTATATCAAACTGCTAAAGTGCTTGTATAGAAACGCCACCATGTCAATCCGACTACAGGACAAGAACACGAAACCTATCCCATTACAGAAAGTCGTGAGATAGGGAGATGTTATTTCTCCGAAATTGTTCCCGAACGCATTGGAGGACGTTTTCAAGCTTTCGGACTGGAACGGATTCAGCATCAACATCAATGGCAAGTAACTACATCACTCACCTTCGTTTTGCGGATGATATATTCATCATGGCAGAGTCCTGGAGGATCTCAATACTATGCTCAGCGACCTCAGTAGCGTTTCCCAACAGGTGGGTCTTAAAATGAACATGGAGAAGATGAAAGTCATGTCCAAAGGCCATGTTGTATCCACACCGGTAATCGTTGGAAACGATACTCTCGAAGTCGTTGACCAGTAGGTATACTTACCTTGGGCAGATATTCCAGTTAAGTTGGTCCAACTTCAACTAAGACGTCGCCTGAAGAATCCAACTGGGTTGGGCAGCGTTCGGGAAGTTACGTGACATTTTCTCGTCCAAAATTGCCCAGTGCCTGAAGACAAGGGTCTTCAACCAGTGTGTATTACCAATGATGGCATATGGAACGGAGACGTAGTCCATAACTACTGACCTTTTGGATATGCGTGGGCAATGGAAAGAGCTATGCTCGGAGTTTCTCTGCACGATAAAATCCGGAACGAGGATATTCGGCAAAGAACTAAAGTTTACGACATAGCTCTCAGGGTTTGTAAGCTGAAGTGGTAATGGGCAGGCCACACCGCACGTAGAACTGATAACTGACGGGGAAAGAGGTTCTAGAGTGGCGACCACGAACTAGGAAACGCAGCGTAGATAGGGCTCCCACTAGATGTACCGACGACATCAAAAGAGTCGCAGGCAACCGGTGGGTACAAGTGGAAAATTGTCATTCGGTATGGCGGCCTAAGAGGGAAGCCTATGTTCAGCAGTGTACGTCTTCAAACTGATGATGATGATGAGTCATGATTATAATAAATAATTGTCTAATTTTATTAATAAGGGCGAATACGCACATTTTTTATTCAGCAGGTAAGCAGATAAGTAGTATGATCGATAAAAGGTTTGGTTATTCTATATCTGTAAGGTAACGTTTGATTGCATTTTCGATAAGTTTGCACAAGTTAGCATGTTGTCTTATTAAACTTATGAATCTTATCGTTTCTAAGCTATTCTTCATTATGGCATGGAACGATCAAACATTCGATAAGATTTTTTTCTGTACAAGACTCATAAATGTTTAATTTCATAAGCATTTTTGCTGTCTGGTAAGAAGCTTATTGCCATTTATTAGCAATTTTAAATTAATTATGTTTGTGAATTAACGGCAGGTTAGCATTTTTTTCCTGGATGATTTTTTTCTTAAAACCGGAATACTTTTGCTTAAGCGACTACTATTTTGCGATCTAAAAGGGCTACAATAATGTGAATGTATTGTAAATATGAAGAAAAAAATATAAATATATTTTGCATTTAAATATTCTAATTTCCTTAAAAAACAAGGGAGATATGATTTTTTTTCTAAAAAAAAAAACTTTAAATCCATTTTCCCGAAAGTACCGTTTTGGCGGTTAAGCAAAGTAGCCTTTCCACTGACGATATGCAACAATTACCGCGCTATTTCTGTGGATTTATGAAGAATTACATTATTAGAAAACATAACAACCGGCCGTGCGTCGATGCACCGTCGCCTTCATTTGCATTTCATAAACGCACCATTGTACGGGCATAAGAATTACATCCAGGATTTGAGTCGGCGCCGTGCCGGCTGGGTCATAATTAAGGAAAACTCACTGTCGCAACTTGGAGCTTTCTATGCTCGCTGTATTGTACAGTAAGTTAAAACAGTCATTAAAATTAGTTGAAATTAATAAACGTAACGTCAAACTATCCTGGAGCACAATACTTTTCTGAGTACTTACCCAACGGTGGCGAGGTAAAAAAACGAGCGCGAGCCGCCTACCACAAACCATCCGCCACCGCCACCACCACCGCCACCGCCACCGCCACCGCCACCGCCACCAGCTCTGTAAATGCGCGCCGTAGGGCCGCTCCCACGACAGCGGCGGCGGCGGCGGGTCATCAGCTGTGGGAGCCTCTCGACACCACTCTACATTCAAATGAGGCGGTTCGCACGACATATTTGCATTTGTCGCTTTTTTCCAACTCTTAATCCGTCATTTGTATGCGGCGACACGCGCCGGCAGCGGCGCGGGTGCGGCGGGAGTGCGGCGCGGATGCGGGACGACACCGGTGCGGCCGTGGCTCCTCAGGCTTAATTAAATTCAAACTACGCCGGGGTCGATTCGAGGTAGGTATACGGACCTCTAAATAGTCTAAACGGCTTTTATTTTGTCATGAATTCGAGCAAACGGACGCAAGTTTAAGAGCCTCGGGGTGTGCGGGCGAGCTCCTCTCGGTTTAAGTGTTTTAACAAAATGGGGTTTGTTTTAATTAGCACGCCTATTAATTTGTTAATATATTAATTTTGTCACTCTGCGTGAGGATGGAGGTTTTAATGTTTTCGTCGGGCTCTCAATGCTCTCGAAACGGGTGTTCATTAATTCGAATTTAATCTAAACTTTGAGCTAGTGTCGTGCGTGAACACCGCGCCCGGCGCGTCTGGCGAGCCACCGCACAGCCACCACTGCCACCGCCGCCACCGCCACCGGCACCGCCACCGGCCGCGCGCTGCACGCTCCTCCGCGGAGCTCATTACATTAGCGCGCGTGGCACAAATAGAGCGGATAGCACTAGAAACGACTTGTTTTGGTGTTCACAGACGCCAGCCAAATTGAATTTCAATATTGCGTCTGTACCGAGGGAGATCTATTTAAAGATAAAATCCTTTGGCAAGTTTGCATCGCACGTCGGTCGGCGGAGCGCCGCGCGGCGCGTGTGGGGCGGCGGGGGAGGGGCTGCTAGTAGGGTTTGTGTTTGTTGGCATGATGCTTCTAGGATTACATGACCTAGTTTACACTGAGAAAAAACGCACAGTAGCGCGTACATCATTAATGTGGTACACTGATACAAGAAGTACCTACTGGCTAAATGTTGAGTTCGCTCACTGACGCCACTGCTGCCGACTGAACCTCGCGACGGTCCAAATGAAATGTAATTCCCGGTCTCGTCTGCATTTTAAGCGCGGGAAGTTTTTGCGGCGCCCGTCCGAGGCTCGCGAAATGAATAAGTGTGAAAGTTTCCGCGCCCAGATAATAAACCGCGCTGTAAGTTTTAATTGTGGAACTGAAATTCCCGTTTTATCCGCGTCGGTTGCTAATTGCGGCCACTTATCGAGTCACTCGATGTTTTGGAGAAGTGACCGAACCGACCCTCACCCGCCCCCTTCGCCCTTATCGGTGACTTCATTATAATTATACCCGTAGAGCGGAGTTTTAACTTTGTTAGCGATGGCAATGACGAGTTCAATTGCTACAGTTGAAAGGAATCGCATCCCGGAGTCGCTCCGCCTCGTCCCGTCCGGCGCGCGGCGGCGACGTCGCGTCGCGTCGTGTCGGAGGCGACGCTGCACACGTCGTATCGTCACGGCTACTTACTCTATTGGTTTATTGTGTTCCGATTTAGATCGGTCATGTGAGATGCTCACTGATGGACGGGCTCGCTCCGTTTTAGATTAACCGGGAATCCACCGGATTGTATTGTATTAGCTCGCTCGTAAACCGGCTCGGCTGTCTTATGCAATTGATTTCAATAGGTCGTGATGTTAGAGAGCGCTGACACGGTGATACAGTTGTATTACATTAAGGCGATGAAGTGATAGTTTTGTACTTGATACGATAATGATGGACAGCCTCGACAAAGCAATATTTTAATAGAGCGATAAGTTTGTTTCAACGGAACCAACACACCGCGCAGCGCTTTTTCACCAACGGGGAACTAGCGTGACTATGTAATAGCGTGTGTATTATGTACAACTAGCGGTATGTATGCCGTAGCATGCGAGCGGCTGAGTGTGGTGGGGGGGAAGTGTGTTGCGCGCTCAACAGTGTCCGGCGCGGGCGTGCCTTCAGCGGCGGAGACAGAGCTGCGCGAGACGACGGAGACACGGCCCACGTCCGCAGCGCCGCCGCCGCCCTCGCAGTTCTCACGTGCGGCCCCAAATATAAGTGCGCCAGTTATTTGTAATGCCCGCAGATTTATCTGCTCATATTTTGTCAGCCCCACGGCAGCCGCGGCGACCGAACCGTTCTAAAGAGAAATGTTCGATTTATTAATTTCTTCCCTTCGATCCCCCATTCGGCCGCCATTGTATAAGATTTATAAACGGAAAATAATTTACAGATCTCTATCTGAATTCAAATAATCTTCGGACAAAATAATGTATTCATGGAATTTGTGCATCCACATTCGCCCAAATTGCGTAGAAATCTCTGTCTAAGTATATAGTCAAAGGAAATACTTATCAGTCTAAATGTTACTGGACAATAAGATTCCAGATTGTCGTTTTGCTCACAGTACTTACCCGCGATGCCTACATTAGAACAGAGGTGCAGGGGCGGGGGCGGAGGCGGCCGCTCGAAGCCGAAAAGCCTTTTCATCCGGGACCCCCCGAGTGTCATTGTGTCGCGCGGCGACCCGACGGCGACGGTGGCGGTGGTGGCGGCGGTGGCGGTGGCGGTGGCGGTGGCGGCGACGGGCGGTGACAGGGCTCACAAAGCCATCTTGCGCCTCCTTTATTATATTCACCATCCATCTTTTTAACCGTGACGTCACATTAAAGCGTAAATAAAACGTGTCACGGCGCGATAATGCCCTCAATCTCCAGCGCCTTTATTTCCCTTTCATCGGAGGTTGCGATGAGTCGCGGCTTTCCTTAATTCTATTGAAATCACCCACCGTCCCACCGACTCGCCGCCGCTTGCCGTGTTTTTTGCGCGTTTCGTCCCGCTCGCTAAGTACATACCTACTATACTATACTGCGCTCAAGGGAAAATCTTGTGACGTAAAAGTAAGAAAAGAACAAAATATTCAAAAGTCAAAAATAATATTTAATGAGCATAAACAAGAGGTGAGACAAGCCGATAATGGTTGTTGATGAACGGTTGGGACCATAACTGTTCATAATAACTATAAAGTTGCACGAGCTATCTCTTGTCTTGGAATTAGAAAGTGTTGTGCAGAACAGCTGCAGCAGCGGCGTGGCGCTCCCGACGGCGAGACTGCTGCCAGTGAATGGTTGTGTGCGGTACTTAGGTACGGTGATTCTACGTTTAGGGGTTGCTCGGATATGTTATTGTTGATTGTTGTTTCTCTATTATATTGACAAATTAGGCTTGGAGATAATGTTTTGAACGAGTTGTGGTTCTGCAGCGTTTTTCAGTATAGATGTTGGTTCCAATAAGTATTCATAGTGTAGCAATCTTGTGAACAAAATTCTCTGAAAAGCCAGGCAAAAGAGATCTTGGGTTCCTCACGTAAAAAGGTATTTTCTCTTCTATTACGACTGGCGTGTTGTATTTGGGGTGCGTAAACATTGTTAATATGGTAAGAAAGGCATTAGAATCTTCCTCACTAGAATATTCTCTGCTGTACTCATCATCTTCTTCTTCGTTAACTTCTTGGATGTCCTCGTCGAATTGTTCTTCGCCGTCTGGTGTTGTACTGTCATTGCGCATGTCAGAGTTTTCCTTGTCGTAGTCGGCCGGCAGCAGCTCGTTGGCCTGCGCCAGCTCCTCACGCGAGTGCATCGCGGGGGACGGCAACGCGTGCGCAGCCGCGGCCGCCGCGCACAACACAAATACTATCTGAAATACAATAGTATTTAGTACAATTAAATAGTAGTTGCTAAAAAGTGAAACCGAATTCCAAGACAGAATGGAGAGCAGCGCTAGTAACTGTGTGAATATGCATTAATAAAAGGCTGAGTCTATTAATACGGGTACTGTACGAACAATTTATAATTATTAATACGGTTACCGTACGAACAATTTATAATTATTCATACGGTTACCGTACTAATAATTTATAAATATTAATACGGGTACTGGACAAACAATTTATTATTATTCGTACATAAGTCGGATGAATAATTTTATTTTATCAATTGGAGTGCAAAAAAATAATAATTTTGCGTTCCACTCTCCCCTCTTTCTCCGCCCTCTTCCCTCTTCTCCCCCCGTATGAATATACTCATTATTATTGAATAAATGGACGAATAAATATAATTTATTCATCCAGTACCCGTACAAATAGTCATAGACGAAAATATAATTTATTCATCCAGTACCCGTACAAATAGTCATAGACTTAAAAGACAAGCTAATCATCAAAAGGCTAATCATCATCCAAAAAAAAAACAAAAGACAAGCTAATCGTCAAAAAAAAACCAATAAATGTACGAATAAATATAATTTATTCATCCAGTATACGTACAAATTATAGTCACACTCTTAATAAAAAAGCGGCCATAAAGTGATGAGTCGGACTCGCCCATGAAGGGTTCCGTAGCAGCATATAATGTAACATGATATAAAAGTTCTTGTAGTTTGTTGTAACTTTGGTAGATGTTTTAATAATAGTGTATTTTTTAACAATTTATGACGCATACAAAAAACTTCTTACTAGATCTCGTTCAAACCAATTTTCGGTGGAAGTTTACATTGTAATGTACAACATAATATTATTATAATAATTTTTTTATTTTTATCATTCTCTTATTTTATAAGTTACAGAGGGGGGGGGGGCATTTTAGAATTTTTTTGTAGACCTGTATACATAGATATTAGACAAAACCATAGACAATAGACATCCCACAAGTATGGGTTTGATGAAAAAAATAGTTTCATATACCTAAGTATGGGGAACCCCAAAATTGCTTTGCCTCAAATTGGCTATTGGTAGAAAAAAGTTTTCGAATTAAAATGCTAGATTATGTTTGAAAATTTATATTTTGGATGGAAATAGTTGTTTTAGAAAGTAAATGGTAGATTTTTGGTAAAAATGGTAGATTTTGGTAGGAAATGGTAGCTTCTGATAGGACGTGGTACATACTGGTGGAATATTTTAGATTTTGGTACAAAATGGTAATTTTGACAGAAAATGGTGGATGTCGTATGTATTTGATGTCGGATATCGGATGTTGATATCGAACTGGAGGTCATGGTCTATTTTTAGATATTTCGAATTTGGTAAAAAATATAGTCATCGCGAACGAAGTCGCGGGCAACAGCAGCTAGCAGGGCCTCGAACCGGTTTGAAATATACCGGTTATAAACGTTAAAATAACGGTTTCTTGGACTATTTCGTTCCGAGTGAAAACGTTAAAAAGAGCGTTAATGAAACCATAATTAACCGGTAAAATCCGCGATGCCAGTGGTTCAAGATCAGCCGTGTATGCGGGGTGCGGGAGAGGTTAGGGCGGGTGGGTAAACAGACAGGCACCGACTCGCTCTCGCGTCTCGTGGCTTCGGACGGCGCGGCGTTGGTGAAGTACGGAACGGTCGGTACGCTCCGCGCCACGTGGCTCGAACGCGCACTAACTTGTTAACTATCTGACCTGACGAACGCTTCTTTATAACAGAACGAGCGATTAGGTATCTCAAAGACGATATAATTGATCACGTCCTCGTCATCCAAAATAAAGAGTTGCCTTATCTTACTAATATTAATAAGCCGAAAGTTTGTGAATGTGCATGTGTGAGGGTGTGTGTGTGTATTTGTTGGTCATTCACGCTCAAACGGCTGGATCGATTTCAATGAAATTTGATATAGGAATAGATTGGATATATGAGGCGGACATAAGCTATCTATTGTCTTAAATATAATCTTAGAAGGGGATGAAATAGGGGTTGAAAGTTTCTATTGGGTAATTAATAATTATTTGAGTTAGTAATCTGAACATGTATATTTTGGCTTTTGGTAAGAAATAAAGAAATAAGAGCCATGTGTGTAAGCTGTTCTCAAGAGTCCTTACGAACCATCTCGAACGCAGGTTTGATGACTTCCAGCCTCCCGAACAAGCCGGTTTCCGGAAAGGCTTTGGCACCATAGACCACATACACACGCTCCGCCAGATTATACAGAAGACTGAGGAGTATAATCAGTCGTTATGTTTGGCGTTTGTGGACTATGAAAAAGCCTTCGATTCAATCGAGACCTGGGCAGTATTTCAGTCCTTTCAGCAATGCCATATCAAGTATAGGGTATATCAAAGTGCTGAAGTGCTTGTATATTAACTCCACCATGTCAATCCGACTACAGGGCGAGAGCACAAAACATACCCCATTGCAGAGAGGCGTGAGACAAAGAGATATTATTTCTCCGAAACTGTTCGTAAACGCATTGAAGGACGTTTTCAAGCTCTTGGACTCAAACGGATTCGGCATCAACATCAATGGTGAATACATCACTTACCTTCGTTTTTCCGATGATGTAGTCATCATGGCAGAGTCCCTGGAGGATCTCAATACTATGCTCAGCGAACTCAATAGCGTTTCCCAACTGGTGGGTCTGAAAATGAACACGGACAAGACGAAAGTCATGTCCAATGGCCATGTTGTATGTGCCAGTAATCGTTGAGAATGGTACTCTCAAAGTTGTTGACCAGTACACCTACCTTGGCCAGATCGTCCAGGTAGGCAGTTCCAACTTCGACAAAGAGGTCGCCCGAAGAATCCAACTCGGATGGGCAGTGTTCGGAAAGTTACGTGACATTTTCTCGTCCAAAATTCCACAGTGCCTGAAGACAAGGGTCTTCAACCATGTTACCAATGATGACATAATTATGGTACTGACTGAGTTGTGGTCCTTATTAACTGCTGGCCTTTTGGAAAAGCTCAGAGTGACACAGCGAGCAACGGAGAGCTATGCTTGGAGTTTCTTTGCGCAATAAAATCCGGACCGAGGATATTCGCCAAAGAACTAAAGTTGACGACATAGCTCCTCAGGGTTTGCAAGCTGAAGTGGCAATCGGCAGTCCGCATCACTAGTAGAACTGACAACTGATGGGGAAGAGTTTCTAGAGTGGCGACCACGGACTGGAAGACGCAGCGTAGGTAGGCCTACTAGATGGGCCGACGACATGAAAAGAGTCGCAAGCAATCGGTGGATGCAAGTGGCAAATAGTCGTTCGGTGTGGCACTCTAAGAGGGAAGCCTATGTTCAGCAGTTGACGTCTTCAGGCTGATGATGATGATGATGAGAGATCGAGGTAGAGAGAGAGAGAGAGAGAGAGCGAGGAAGAGAAGGATAAAAAGAGAGCAAGAGAGGGAGAGAGATTGAGAGGGAAATATATAGAAATAGAGGGAGAGATCGAAAGAAGGAGGGAGAGAAAAAAGGAAGAAAGAAGGAGATAAATGGATAGTGAGAAAGTGAGAGAGACATAGAGTGAGTGGAAAATATATATAAATAAAGGAAGAGAGAGATAAAGAGAGCGAGAGTGAGGAAGAAAGTGATAAATTGAGAGGAAAATATAAAGAAATAGAGGGAGAGATATAGAGAGAGGTTGAGAGTGGAGAGGTAAATATATAGAGATAGAGGGAGGGGAAAGATATAAAGATAAAATAAGAGGGAAAGAGATAGAGGTAAAGGGAGAAAGATAGAGCTTCCTCTGTCTTTCGAGCGAGAGAGGGAAAAAATGGAGGAATAGGGAGAGAGATAGAAAGAGAGCTAGAGAGGGAGATAGATAGAGGGAAAAGGATAGAGATAGAGAGATATACTTACCTATCTGTTACCCGTGAAATCAATCGATTTTCTTAACAGTTGACATTAGGTATGATATTTAATATAGGTAGCTAGTTAAAACTGCGAACGAAGTTATAGTATCCGCTAAATAAATCACAGTAAAATTTTTAACGCTAAATAAATATTAATTAGGTACGTGCTTCATAAAAGCTACTGTCGAGCCTGAAGATAGGTACTTTAAGCTTGCATAATTTACTTATCTATATATTTTGCCGATATGTTGGTCCCTACCTAGACCTAGTTTTTAGCATCATAATATTTTACCATAATGACAAGGTGAATACGGTTATTTTTAATTTAAAACATTAAAACACCTCTCATTCATGAAAAATAGATAAAGGCAGGTAGTTAAGTACCTACTTACATAATTACAATGATAAAATTACTTATCCATCGGCCATCATTACACAAGGCGCGAGCCTTCCACTTAACACGGTGATCCCGATAGATGTAAGTTTACGAATGGATAGTTATTCGTTGTTGCAACAGAATGGCAAATTAAGGCAAAAACCGGTAAATATTGGTTTATTGAACATTAACCTATAATGCGAACTTTATTAACCTATAACCGGTTAATGAAGGTTAAAGGTAGAACGAAACCGCATCTAAAACTCCCTATGTACTTAGGCCGAAACCGGTTCGAAAATTAACCCGGTTTTCAAGCCCTGGCAGCTAGTATACTATAATTTATTCAAGTGGACACATTTTTGAATAACTACGAAAACTTGTTTGAAATAACTATTATAATTCACCGATATTATACACTATAATATTATATTCACCGATTGGCTGCCAACGTGGTTCGAATCTGTAGACGTAGATACAATATCTACTCGTACACTTCAGAGTAGCGTACAGAGTAGAGTCGTAGAGTGGCAAGTATGTTGGAATGAACATTTACAATGGTATTGACTGTAATACCCAAGATAAAAATAAAATGTTCTATAAAAAAATGAATACTTACCAAGGCGTTCATGAGTATTGCAGGTCTCTCTGGTCCTTACAGTAGATCGAGCTCTGATGGCACGTCGATGCGCGCGCGCCTCTTATACAGGCCGCGCTACCGCAACTCGATAAGCTAATTGCTTCCATGCAACGGGTTTTGGGGACCGCAAATTAGTACTGGAACATTTTTACTACGTTTAATTAAATTAATCATTATCAGATAAATTACTTATCTCTATTCAGTTTTAGAATTGATTTCTGCATCAACTTTGTGATTCATTGTCATCTCAATGATTGCTTTAAATGTTATAATACATGGTACCTAACTACCTACATCAAATGGCATATTATGGTTATTACTGACCATAACAAAGTTTGTCGATAACGGATACATCACAGAATGCTAATAACGATGACCTCATCATAGCATCCTAAATAATATTCTAAGTATAGGAAAATTCTTAAACTTATCTACTTTAGTGAAAATAGTGTCACCAAACTTACCAGTACTTTAAAGTAAGTAAAGGTCAAAGTACCTATCAATGGTTAAAATTTACTTAAATGTACCATCAAAATATAACGCATACCTATACTTATATTATGTAATTAAACTTGTACTTACTAGCTCAAAGTTGTTAAGAAGCAATTATGTTTCTTATAAACAGCGGTGGAGTCCTGCTGAGTGAAGTTACAGCGAAACACTCAGTAATCAAGGTCACGTCATCGCTACCTAAATAGATTGCCGCTTCCGGCGCCACCGCCGCTTCCACCGCCGCCGCCGCGGTCCTGTATGCCTGCAGCGTGACGGTTCCATGGATGAAATTCCTCTCACGCACACAGAACGGATTACGAGGGCTGATTGCATATTTAAATTGTAACAGAAACGTCTTATTATGATGATGAATGGACAAAATGGCTGGTTTCCATTTACCATTTCGAACAACTATGGCCTGAAAAGGTACGGGGTCGGGAAAGGTGCGGCGTCGTAGCTATAACCGCTGGAATCACCTCAAGATTTGCAAACATTCAATTCAAAAATCTATTTCTGAGAATCTTCTATAGCCGTAGGAACTGGAATGCTGTCGGTATTGTGACCGTACAGTGTGCCTAAAAATATTATCAAGACGACCATATTTAATTTTAGCCAGTGTGCCCAGATTTGAATAGGATCGCGGTAGGCACTATCGGCACTGTCGGCTCGAGCAGCCCGCTGCTGCGTCACACGCACCTCGCTGTGACCGAATTAATTTACACTTCTCACACTCCGTGTTTGCGATTGCCATCGTTTTAAGTCAACTGAAACAGAGCCACACACGGAGATGGATGGTGATGGCATGGTTGTAATCACTATAACAATAAGCAGCTGCACGTAAGAGCGGTAAACTGCGTCCAATAGTTTACGTTGGAAAATCAAAAGTTATGAATAGAGGGTGTTAGGCGCCCGAGCGCTGGAAGCTGCATTACACACACGCGTCCTCAAATATTTATGAACCACTCCGCCGCTATCGGCTCGCGGTAGTGAGAGAGCTGCAGCGCGACTCCTGTAAGGTGCATTATATTAATATGGTTTGTTATCGATATTAAATGAGATCGGTAAGTGAACATTGGCGTAATAGATAATATTAATTCACGTACTACTAGTCAACTTGTGCTTGCCAATTTGAATTTCATGTTATAAAATCAGTTCAACAATAAGTATGATAATGTAGAACACCCCCTCAATCACACCGTGGTGAGTTGTGGCGCGTTGTGGTGTGAAATGGCGTAGCGTGGCGTGGTGAGGTTTTTATTTTGTTCTACTTGTATTTGTTTTGATACGTACATACTCGTACATATTATTTAAAATCCTCTCTATACTGCGTTCGGCGGGTGGGCGAGTCGGCTGCACGGTGACGCGGCGGCTGAAGTATTTACCGTCGATCTAACGTCTGCGGATCCACCGGCGCGTTGTACGACCACTATACCTACTCGGCTGCTTGCTATGTTATGAAATCGGGATGGAAACCAAAACTCTACGAATATCTACACTATCTACTGACATTATTTATTTAGATTTAGTTTATCTTTTTTTTGTTACGAGGGACTACAAAAATATAATATGACATTATACATACCACCGTTCACTTCACGTTCAATTTGAAAGATGTCACTCTGAGCCTCCATCGATTGAACATAATTTGTACGTACCTAGTACCTACGGGGCGCCGCGAGTGCGATGCTCAAACCAGTAAAGGTACTAAGTTGCACAATTATTAAGCTATAACACCGATGTTGTTCTTAACAGATAATACTTATAATACCATATCTAAGTATATGGGTTCTACTGAAATACGCAATCTGCATAACATGAACGACTACCAATGGGCCGGTTTTAGTAATTACAGATACCAAGTTATAGTTTCCATACTGTAGAGTATGGTATTGTTCCCCAGGGCTGGGTTAGGATGCGGGGAAATTCGTCCTAACAAAAAATATATTTTTCAATGCTTTCGATCTTCTATTTCGTTTCTATTTCGTTTGCTATTTTAATTAAAAACATTATTCTCCGGTCGCCGGGCTGAATCACTCCGCCGGTCTTTGATTAAGATTTTTCAATTGGAAGAATTATTATCGTTCTTTGGTTTCAATTTGTTTAACCATTTTACAAAAGGTGGAGGTCTTCGGCATTCATTAATAAAACATACTAACCTATATTAAGAATAAAATTCCGCAAATAAATAGAACGATGTTCTATTGGCTGATCGGTGTCATCGTATTACAAGGACCAACCAATCTCTAGGCGCCCTTACACGTGACGGATAGGATAGCATTATTTGTTTTAAGACAACACTGCCGATGATTTTCAGTGGTATATGTATTATAACTCCATTAAGCCTAGAACTCCTCAAATATCGGTCACTGGCATAATAGAGAACGTTCAATAAGACAATAACATTCCGTGATTATATTAGTTCTTATACTGGCTTACACTTTTGTCACAACTGGAAAAAAAGGAATTAACAACCAGCGGCATCACAATATCTTTGCTTAATAATAATATAATTTATTGACTTGTGAGTTTGTGAGGTACCTAGGTGACTGGCTTCACCCCATCAGTGTTCTTCCACCGCAGTCATTCAGCGAGCGGAGGTGGTGTTGCAAGCGGAACAACAACCAGCGGCACACTTTGTTGGTATTGTAGCACAAAGAACTTTTGCAAGGATGTCTCACAGCGGAAAGAATTTTGTTTAATTGCGAGGAATTTAAACATTGTTCTGTTTTTGATCCGTTGTGACCCGCCGTACAAGAATAACAAATATTATGTTCATAATAAAATATGAGCCAGCTCTATTTTATTAAGCTTCGTATTCAAATTTTCCTAAATCGGAACCAAGAAGTCATATTTATCATTGTCATTTAGGCAATCAAATAGTTATAAATTATTCTCTAGCAAAATGTAAACCAACTTTAACTTTTGAGCTTCATTTTCACATTCCATATTTATTTATTCAGTTCAATTCTACGCTCCAGTCTACTCACTTCACAAAAAATATTAATAATTCACACAACTGCAAAAGTTTTCTATTCAAGCAAAGCAAAACATGCATTTTTAGTTCAAAAGAATTGCGAGCTAATTGTGGCGCAGACTGCAGAGGGGTGAGCGGGGATGGGCGAGGCGATTTAGAAACATCGTGCGAACTCTCGGACCTTCAAAATATTCAGCAGTTGCATAAAGTTGAAAAGTTGGGTCCCGAGTCCCGACCGGCGCTCAGCGATTCAAAATGGCGGCTATTTAGTCAATTATGCATGTCGTCGGTGCAGTGCGGGTGCGGCCACGGAGCCGACGTGTGCATCACACCACCACTGAATGTGAAAGCAGCAATCATGTTGCAGCTCTTTGTAAAGCGGTATCTTTAACAAGTTTTCATTGAATTAGCAATTTTACGGTGACATAATTATAGAACAAGTAAACCGATCTGATGATAGTCAAAGTCAAATAATTTATTATACTTAAATAGGCAACAAAATCGCACTTTTACAAGTCAAACACTTCAATCTAATAAATAAATTAATAAAACAATAAAATGATAGAGATGTAAGGGTGTCAATAAAACTTATCAGTTCTCTGTATGCTACAAATAATAATATGGACGAGACATATGAGGTGTTTCGTTAACACGCTCGTTGCGGAGCCATTTTTCATTGACCTTAGCCAGTGCGTATGAGGTCTTTTACATGCATGTTGCACTTTTCTTGCAGGGCGTATGAGACCTTTCCGGCCTCACAAAATCTCTTTTCTTAAAATACGTAATATGTAGCCCAAATGTGACAATAATTGCTTGAAACTTTACCATTATGAACTTAATTATAATTGCTTAAGTTGAATCAAGCTTCGCCCACAGTTATGACTTTTTAGAAGTGACTAAAACAAAATAAGAGAATATATGACATCTATTCTGCCTCACAGCGCACTGAAAAAAAGTTTGATTTGTGTCTCGACTAGGGATGGGAATAAAAGAGAGTTGTAGTTACGATAATATTAAAATATTTTTTCAATGAGTTCAGATATTTTTTAAGCTATGTCTATGTGTACAGATAAACCAATCACCAAAAAGATAAATAAACAAAACAAAGTAAACCTAACAGATAAATCTACAGGTTTTTAATCTCACGCAGTGGCATCGGCGCTGTATGGTATTCTGCCAATGATGACGTCAGCATGCAAAATTTTTAAATATGTTTGGTAAAATAACTATCCTATGGAAACCACAAATAAAAAAAATTAGTATCTCAACATAGCCTATATTTTAAGAAAATGATATAAAATCTGTAGGTCACAAAGTTTAAACAGTGCCCATTACTTTTACACATATAAATCGTAAAAATCCGAGCGCGCCCGCCTGCAACATGCTTTTGTGTCGTAACTTACCACAACACTATGCTAGGATGCATTGCGCCCGCGCCGTCCGCACCTAGCTCCGTGCGGCTATGTAATGAGTCCTGCATTTTTTGAGGCAGATTAGACGTCCCTCCGCACTAGACGGAATCAATTTTTATTCAGTGCGTATGAGGTATATTCAACCTCATATAGTAACTCATATTAACTGCGCCGTTAGGCTAAGCTTCGTGAGAGAATCATTTTATATCTGGGGGCACGGCAGTGCCCCCGCCAAGTCGAGCAAAACAAAAGGCACGGCCGTACTATCCTTTTCTCGAAGCGATTCGGGCCATTTTCGACCCCCTGTAACTTCGTTATAGATAAAACTAGAAGCCTAAATTTTTAGTGACCAAGAGGGCATCACGTTTACAGATAATAAACCAAATTACATTAAATTTGAACCAGTAGTTTAAGAATTATTGCAAGTCAAAGTTCCTTAATTTTGCTGCCCACTGACTGACTGACTGACTGACTGACTGACTGACTCACCGATCATCAAAATTCTAAGGTACTTCTAGCCATCCTACAAGTTTCAAATTTTGAATATACCTATTGTTTAGCCTATAAACCATGGAAAAATTCTGACATTCCATAATTTTCATCCCGTTTTCTAGATATATAATCTGCATAAATAACTTTGTATTCCCATATAAATCCTATTAAATTGTATGTGATTACAAAGTTATTTTTACAGTTCATAATTAGATTTCATTGAAATTTAATGAAATGGGTAACAGGGGTTAAAAATGAGAAATGGCTTCGAGAAATTCGACAGTTCAGCACTTTTTAAAAACTTCCACGATAGGTACCTACACCTACCGCAGATAGTGATACAAATCCCTATACCTACCTACACTTTTATAGGTCGAACAAATTCGTTACCTAGGTACATTAAAATAGGTACCTAGGTACCTTATACCTAATACGCACCTGTGGAGACGCAAAGACACTCGTTCATGATAATCTATGAGCATGACCTATGTCGCAAGGGGCCCCGGCCGCACATGCGCGGGGCGCGCGTTGATGCGTGTGTTGCAAAAAAACGAAATTAAGAAAGAAAACCTACAAAAAGAAATGAGATCCCATCAAAAACATTACATGTACAAAAATGCACAAGTCTCGCAACGCAGTTTATCTGCCGTAAAAAGTTGTGAGATCGAATGTAAACCAAGTCGGTTAATTTCAATAGCTACCTGTACCTATCTATGGGAGCAGTTATATCTTTATTTCTTTAGTAAATAGAGTGTCTTGGCGATTGTACACGGCAGCATAATCTACTAGACAATCTAAATATAGTCTTCCGTATAGGTGTACTTTCAAACAAATACAAGCACAAAGCGCTTAACATAGATTTATGTTGCCGTGTGCAATTGTCAAGTCACTCTATTTACTAAAGAAATAAAGATATAACTGCTCCCATAGATAGGTACAGGTAGCTATTGAAATTAACCGACTTGGTTTACATTCGATCTCACAACTTTTTACGGCAGATAAACTGCGTTGCGAGACTTGTGCATTTTTGTACATGTAATGTTTTTGATGGGTAATATTTGTCTCTACTGTACTCATTGAAATGTTTTCATAGCTGCCCCCCGCATAGAGTAAAAGAAAGCGATTTTGACTGCCGCACCTGCGAGAAGTTACGCATGTGGCTTGTTCGACCTCATAACGCAGTGAGCGTGTTAAAATCCAGAAAACTTACGCTCAATATTACAGGAACTTGCTGATTCCGTGGCTTCTCTCGCGCCCATCCGTTGCGTGGGATAACTTCGTGGGATAACAACGGACGAGAGCTGTAAATATTGTGAAAAAGACTATGATCCACCGGCCGCGGTGGTGCCATCGCCTGAACGCCGTCGCCGCAGAGCCCACGCGGCCACCACCTGCCAGCTCAGTGTAGATCTTCCCGTTGGTGACCCATTAACGGGGTAACGCAAACATACATAGCTCGAGCGACGCACGCCACCCGCCGCCGCCGTCGCGGAGGTAGCGAAGGAATGCCTTTGCAAGATTGCACTTTTATGAACGCCCGTGGTAGTCCGAAGTTACCTTGCAAAGAGGGAGGTTAGTGGAACATATGGGATTTCAAAGCCGGTCTGGTGTTAAAGGTTAAATAAAGGCTACTAAGTTTTTGTGAAAATAATTTGACGTAAAAAAAGTTAATGGAGTTAGTCGCGGCGTCTATCCGCGCCATCGCCTTTGGACGCCTATTCGAACTGCAATCCCCAGCTAAAAGCCGGTTTGTTTACAGTGGGTACTGCACGAGTAACTTACGCCCAGTTACACCTAGAGGGCAGTTGTGTACCGGCGCTGCTATAGTTTCCAGATAGTGATTGCTTCCCCTTGTCGTGCTTACTTTGCACGCGGTCGAGTAGCTCGCCTACAGCCACTTCCCACCTAGAGCAAGTAATATCCCATCAAAAACATTACATGTACAAAAATGCACAAGTCTCGCCACGCAGTTTATCTGCCGTAAAAAGTTGTGAGATCGAATGTAAACCAAGTCGGTTAATTTCAATACCTACCTATACCTATATATGGGAGCAGTTATATCTTTATTTCTTGAGTAAATAGAGTGACTTGGCAATTGCACACTTCTGTGACTTGCTCCACAGGCCCCCTCGTTCAATCGAGGCACACAATAAACCAATAAAGCGGTGAAAACAGCGAGAACTGGCCCGTCATGGAATCATATTATTCTCCGACGCCGCTCGTGTCAGCGCTACAGGCGGGCCCGGCAGTAACACAACTCACGTTTTAGTTCTTCCTCCCACATTATAGTGCTTACTCAGCTCAAGACATCTCGAGACAAGGTTTGTGAAAATAAAGAAACGGTTGTCAATTTGATATTATACCTAAGGTATGTGGTATAATAAATACTACATTCTCTCACTAAGTTTAATGTGTGTGTTTTTACACCGTGTCCAGTGGAGGTATGTTTGCTAATTCCTGCCTGGCGCGTGCGTCGAGGCGCGGGGTGTGGGATCCTATCGCTGTGCTAACAGGCGATTGTATTTAAAATTGCTTAATTTTCACTCATCCATCCAGCGAATATACCTCGATGTTGAACGAACGAATCACTTTCGTCAGTATTAACGTTTCGTTAGTATTAACTATTTTACTGTCGCATTATAAAATAATAATAAATTGAATGCAAAAAACTTTAACGACCAAATGCACATTATGAAATTAGGAGTAGAATGCTTTAGTATTAGGATCACTCGCTAGGATGCTCTGAACGAACAAATTTAATTTAGGACTCCCCAAAATCCAATGTCTGCATATTATGTCAGCAGTGACAGTGAAAGTTTACCATTAAGGGGTAGTCAGTCGAACGTTCAAATGCCGTATCCGCGTAAGCACGAGCGGGTTCAACTTAATCCTTTAATTATTATTGTAGTGAGAAGTGAGAGACAATGCTTCCCTGTAGAGCTCTAGAGGCGGAGGGCGCAGCCCTGGCGCCGAGGGTGCTCGATCGCGGGATCGACTAACGAGTGCTCGGGTGAGAGGCGAGAGCCACTGGACGGAGTCTATTTGAGATTCAACAATGCTTTATTGGGAAATGTTATTAAATACGAGTATCTGTACCTCTGTACCGAGAGTCAACATATATATCTACACTAATATTATAAAGAGGAAAACTTTGTTTGGTTGGTTGTAATGAATAGGCTCCAAAACTACTGAACCGATTTCAATAATTCTTTCACTGTTGGGAAGCTATGCTATCCCCGGGTGACATAGGCTACCTTTTATCCCGTAAAAATTAAGGGTTCCCGCGAGATAGTAGGTAACGCGGGGAAACCCCGAGGTGTTTCTAGTATACTATATTTATAAAATATTTTTGTCTTATTTTAAAGTAACTCTCTTCACAGTATATTTTGTATTAGGACCTATAACTTGTGGGATTCCTTTTCCAAAGTGTGTCACGACAAACCATTACTAAGCTACGAGACTATAATATTATCATACTTAAAGTTAAAGGATATAAGTAAGGAGAATATACTCTTACAATGTGTTGTTTGTTTTTTACTTGCCAGTATGTAATGACCGTTACGCAAGCCCCGGCGCGGCACCAGGGCCGCGGCCCGCGGATCCGCGGCGAAGTGCGCCACAGCATGGCGCGGCGTTGGCGCGTTCGCGTCTCACAAACAAAACTCTAAAACGTAATTGTTTTGACTGTTATATCGCAGCGGGACGGTACTTCCGGTTGTCGGATGAAATATCTTTCGCTTCCGGCCGTCTGTCTTTTGCCGTTTCTGGTAATTTGGGATACTCTTTGTGAAATACGTTTTAATTTTCCATTTAATTGTAGTTACTCTTCTACTGGAGCTATGTTTCAGTTTGCACGTATACTACAGCATTTTTAACACAGTTAAATCTACCGTTTGTCACCGAGGTGTGTTCCCTTGTCTACCTTCCATCTCTATCATTAGGTCAGTCAGCTTGCTGTCTCCAGTTACGTTGTATTGTGATTGGAGCTCGAAGGCATCTACTAAATAAGCCTCCAGGTGTCCAAGAATATATTCACAATATTATGAATATAATAATATTGCGAGTACAAAGAATTCAGAAATTTCTTGTAATACATTGCATTGTTTCATTACGTAGGGTATTTTACGTCCAATAATCAACGTCCATTTAATTCGTTATTTTACTCTGTCCACACAATAACTTGCAGCCAGGGTATCGCTCAGTGAGCTCCGTGCACCGTTCCTACAAAGGAAATACTGCGTCCCTTTCAATAAAATTCATTTTACGTTCCTCCAAGTAAATATATTTGAAATCCAAGCTATTTTACGACAGGCGGCGCGCCGACGACGCGACTGTATTGCGCAGACACGACACATCGACAGCTCGAGTGCGGCGCGATACGATCAGGCTCGGCGGAGCGGCGATGTGCGCGCTACAAACGGACGAGCGCGCCGTTTTTTCCTCGCAGAGCGCATTAGTATCCAGGTAAATGGAGGTAGGTCGTAATATTTTTTTTCATGTCGGTCATTTGTCTGACGCACGTGGCTTTTTGTAGACATTAAGCGCCTTAAAAAGGGCATTTACTTTTGTGCCGCGGAGCGGGAAAAACTCAATTGCTTCCATTTAGCGCGACGAAAATATACGAAGCAGTGTCCGTCGCAGCGGAAGCCACGGACTACCGCGTGTTCAATGTTCATTTAGATTGTTCTTAAACACTTCGCAGTATTGACGAGACGTAGGGCCGCTGATAAATCTTAAATGGAAGATATAATACTCGAGAGCGTTCATAGATGCCGTACTTACACTTCTAACGCCATGCCCCCGGCTGTCGGTCTATAAATCGCACAACCGTGCCCTTCCCTGCCGTCTGCCGACAACAACAACAGTCCGCGCCCGCGACAACAACGGCGCGGGGAGCAGCGACCGCATAACTCACGCGGCTCCGCGCGTTATTACGATAATAAATGTACTTGAGCCACCACTTTTATATCATCCTGTAAATTATGCAGATTACACGTTACACATGGTTTAAATGTCAAGTTTTAAATGTATGTAAAGTCTGATTTATGAAGCAGATTGTATAGGTAATTAATATAAATGTTAGTAGCAGGTAATCCACAAAATAAAAATAAGAAAGAGGAAAGAGACTCGAAAGCCTGCGATACTTTCCGTTAAACTTACTTTTACTACAGGAGGTAGAAGGTGAGCAGTAGTAGGTAAAGGTACACGACCCCCACGTGTTCGGAATTATACTAATTAGATGCAAAATTTGCGTTGCCCGTTACAGCAGCAGCGTTGTTGTAAATACACCACACTTAAATCGCATTCGCAGGAGCACACTTGCTCCTGCGAGGCCGGCAATGCCCCCGGCACTGCCGCCGGGTCTCGGAGACTCACCCTCGACGGAGGCCTCTCCGGGGAGCGCTGTGACACGTGTCGCCATGTTGCCTACTTTAACGCACTCGTTTCGTCACACATTTGCTTATTCAACATTTGCATTATTATGATAAACGTGACTCCCTTGCTAGTTATCTTGGTAATCGTGAAATGATTACTCTTGAGAAACATGGAGGATAGATCTTGAGCGATTGGGAAAAGCCAGAAACATTTTATTATAAGATATTGCTGTAATTATCATATTTTCTGGATGAGGAGAACCAAATGGCAGGCTCAGTGGTGTTCACTTGGAGGATCCTAAATCGAGCAGGGGTGACTACCTGACGTGACTATCCAGTTTTCCTCCTTGTCGCCTTCCACTTTCGCTGACCATGATGACGCTTCAAAGGTCATTGCCGCCACCGTCCTCCGCCGTTCTGCGCAGAACATTCACCACAGTTGTGTGCAAACAACCTGAATGGCAAAAACCGCGATAAATCAGTCTGCCACCGAAAATGCTCAGTCACCGTCGATTGTCTCATTCCACAAAGTGAATCAGATCTCGAGCAGTAAAAAACTAAGTTGCAGCGACGGCAGCGCAAGATTTTCATTTTAGATAAAATTGTTTTTCTACAAAGTTGAGAGAAGTTCTCACTCAACTGAATACAGCCCTTTGAGTTTGGAAAAAGAGGAATTGTGTCCGCTTGTGTGCACCACTCTGTGCGATTGTACGAGGCAGTTGCACCGCGGTCGGGGCGAGCGGCGGCAGCTGTGCGGTGGCGGCGTGGCATGCGTGCGGTGGCGGCGTGGCATGCGTGCGGTGGCAGCGTGGCATGCGTGCAGTGGTGGTGGTGGTGCATGCGTGCGTGTGCATGGCCGCTACTGATACGCGAGTTTCGTATGACAATTGTTGATTGTTGAAGTTGCGCTTATGAATTAACTATCAACAAAATAAAACTGTGAATACGCAACTACTCAGATCAAATTAGACAATAATTTGTAACAGTCCAAGTCTAAGTAAAGACGGATGCGAAGCCGACTAGTCTTTGGACGCGGTCTGGGCATAAATCATATTCGTGCTCGCATACATATTCTGCTAACACTGTTGAACCAAACGAATGGGTAAACAAACTAAATAAAACTCGCTGCATACAATTATATAATTATGCTCGACTTAATGAACGTTTTATCAGTTTGAATATATTTATATAGAGTCGGCGGCAAACAATGAAATTCAATTAAATGATGTGTGAGTGCAGCGCCTCGGCCGCCGGTCCCGGCCCGGAGCGCAAAAACGAACAAAACTGAAAAGCAAACCCGTGCGACGTGTACCGACAGCACTATGACTGGATATGACTACGTTCGTATTAGATTAACTGATAAAAACCAGTTGCCCAATTAGTGCTAAGTATCAACTATAATAATTATCATGGTTATAGGTCCGCTCCGTGTCATGTTTTCATAGTTTTTCATACCCATTAATACTAAGTGTTGCCCAAAAAAAAAGCCGAGAAATTGTAACATACTAAAACTTGCTTTGACATAACTTTCACTGGAATGTTTCATTTGTGCAACATTTGTAAATATTGGTTACTATTTATATGCATGCTATATTGTACATACTAATTATGCATGCGCGTCGCGTATACAGCATAATAATGTACATTACTGATCGAAGACGCTAAGTTACCATTTGATATTAACGCAGTACCTACTGTAATACTAACTACCACATCCGTTCGCTTTAGACCGCGTGAAGCCATAATGAAAACTGACTTTAAAAGCTTTCATTTTTGTGTATCAAACAGATTTTTTTATCGTACCTATTTTATTAAATCATCGGCGCCCGGCGCCGCTCGGGGCAGCTTCGAGGTTGGTTTGGGGCGGATTCTCTTACAGCACAAATATAATTGCCTCGGCAATCGCGCCGAGCCACTGCTGGATAAAACACAGAGTGATCGAAAGCTACGCGGACGAAATAATACAGAAAAAGTCCTGACACGTTCGGGCACAATTTTCCTACAGAATTCAGAGCAGTGAGATCAAGTGGCGGCGGACACGTGACTGACTGCGACTAGGCTTGCAGCGTCACGTCACGTCCCGTCAGCGTCGCCGGCCGTCGCAAATGACTCTCGTCGTGGTTGTGCGGGGGTTTTGCACTTTTTCTGTGCATTTAGCGAGCACCTGCCACGTCCGCTCCCGCGCCCGCGCCCGCACCCGCGCCCGCTCTACGGGAGCGGTGGATCGTTGCCAAAAGTGGATGTTTTCTTTTTGGAGGTGAATCATCCGCGTCGGGCTGCCGAATCGAGTCTTAGTAAATGAACACTTGATTAACTGCAGTATATGAGACGGTGAAACGATGCCATATCTAACCTATATTATTATAGGTTTCTTATTTACAAAACTTTTGAGTAATTTTGTTTCTATTAAAATTCTACTACATTATATTATACTCTTAAGTCTATCAATAATATACAAACATACGTAATAACGCTGCGCAAGAATTATTATCTGGGGGCACGGCAGTGCCCCCTCCAAGTCGAGCTAAACAAAAGGCATTGCCGTACTATCCTTTTCTCGAAGCGATTCGGGCCATTTTCGACCCCCTGTAACTTCGTTATGGATAAAACTAGAAGCCTATATTTTTAGTGACCAAGAGGGCATCACGTCTACAGGTAATAATCCAAATTACATATAATTTGAACCAGTAGTTTAAGAATTATTTCAAGTCAAAGTTGCTTAATTTTGTTGCCCACTGACTGACTGACTGACTCACTCACTGACTCACCGATAATCAAAATTCTAAGGTACTTCTAGACGTCCCACAAGTTTCAAATTTTGAATATAGCTATTGTTTAGCCTATAAACCGAGGAATAATTCTGACATTCCATAGTTTTCATCCCGTTTTCTAGATATATAATCTGCATAAATAACTTTGTATTCCCATATAAATCCCATTAAATTGTATGTGATTACAAAGTTACTTTTACAGCTCATAATTAGACTTCATTGAAATTGAATGAAATGGGTAACAGGGGTTAAAAATAAGAAATGGCTACGAGAAATTCGACTGATGAGCGCTTTTTAAAAACTTCCACGATAGGTAGGTACACCTACCGCAGATAAAGAGATACAAATCCCTATACTATATGTACCTATTACCTACCTACACTTTTATAGGTTGAACAAATTCGTTACCTAGGTACATTAAAATAGGTACCTAGGTACCTTATACCTAATATGCATCTGTGGAGACGCAAAGACACTCGTTCATGATAATCTATGAGCATGACCTATGTTCGCAAGGGGCCCCGGTCGTGAAGGCGCGCGGCGCGCGTTTTTGCGTGTTTCGCAAAAAAACGAAATAAAAAAAGAAAACCTACAAAAAGAAATGAGATCCCATCAAAAACATTACATGTACAAAAATGCACAAGTCTCGCAACGCAGTTTATCTGCCTTAAAAAGTTGTGATATCGAATGTAAACCAAGTCGGTTAATTTAATACCTACCTACTTATTTATTTCTTTAGTAAATAGAGTGTCTTGGCGATTGTAAACGGCAGCATAATCTACTAGGTAAGTAATCTAAATAATATAGTCTTCCGTGTAGGTATACTTTCAAACAAATACAAGCACAAAGCGCTATGTAGATTTATGTTGAAGTGTGCAATTGCCAAGTCACTCTATTTATTAAAGAAATAAATAAATAGGTAGGTATTAAATTAACCGACTTGGTTTACATTCGATATCACAACTTTTTAAGGCAGATAAACTGCGTTGCGAGACTTGTGCATTTTTGTACATGTAATGTTTTTGATGGGATTGTGTTTTCCCGTTCTTTACTGATGGAATGCCAACCTACCCACATTAAAATTTGTGTGTTTATTACTAAGAGTCAAATGAACATCTTTTCATAGCATTAATAAGAAGATTATTTATAAATAAATTAAATAGATGGCGGGTTTATGTCACACGTGTAAAGTTAGCGCCCTCGCTTCGCTCGGGCGCTGACTTTACGCCGCCGTGTTTTAATATACTTAGTCAGGTCATAAGTATTGTCACACAGTAAAAACTTTTCTTTTAGAATGCTGGCCACAAAAAAGTTTATTGAATTCGAATTTCGAATTGTTCATGAAAATAAAAATGTATACTTTTTAGAATTTTACTCATTTTTAAATATGGAGTGGACGCTTAAAGAAGACCGTGTTGCAGTTATTGCGTTGCATCGTTGCGGTTACGCGCCAATTCAAATTTTTGACATACTGAAAAATTTGAATATAACCAAGAGATTCGTTTATCGTACCATCAAACGATACAATGAAGACTCTAGTGTAGATGACAGGTCAAGAAGTGGTCGCCCTCGGTCTGTTAGGACTCCAGCAGTGATAAAAGCTGTGAAGGCGCGAATTCAAAGAAATCCCAAACGTAAGCAGAAACTGTTGGCCCTTCAGATGGGATTAAGCAGAACCACGGTGAAAAGGGTGTTAAATGAAGACTTAGGGCTTCGGGCATATCGAAGAAAAACAGGACATCATTTGAATGCTCGTCTAATGGACCTGAGACTGAAGAGATGCCGCGCTTTGTTGAAGCGGTACGCGGGAAAAAAATATCGGGAAATTCTTTTTTCGGATGAAAAAATTTTTACCGTAGAAGAGAGCTACAACAAACAAAATGATAAGGTGTACGCACACAGTAGTGAAGAAGCGAGCAACCGTATTCCGCGTGTCCAACGAGGTCATTTTCCATCCTCGCTCATGGTATGGTTGGGAGTGTCTTATTGGGGCTTAACAGAGGTACATTTTTGTGAGAAAGGTGTAAAAACGAATGCAGTTGTGTATCAAAATACAGTCCTGACGAACCTTGTGGAACCTGTTTCTCATACCATGTTTAATAACAGGCACTGGGTATTCCAACAAGATTCTGCGCCAGCTCATAGAGCGAAGAGCACACAAGACTGGCTGGCGGCGCGTGAAATCGACTTCATCCGGCACGAAGACTGGCCCTCCTCCAGTCCAGATTTGAATCCGCTAGATTACAAGATATGGCAACACTTGGAGGAAAAGGCGTGCTCAAAGCCTCATCCCAATTTGGAGTCACTCAAGACATCCTTGATTAAGGCAGCCGCCGATATTGACATGGACCTCGTTCGTGCTGCGATAGACGACTGGCCGCGCAGATTGAAGGCCTGTATTCAAAATCACGGAGGTCATTTTGAATAAACTTTAGTGTCATAAGAATCTATGTTTTGTTAAGTTCATTTTGGTATATAAATGGTTACATAATGAATAAACTTGTTTCAATTATTTTATATAAAACATGTGACAGAATTTATGACCTGACTAGGTACTACTTAGACAGCTCGTATCGTAATGTACTATTACTTGAATACATAGACGAATGCGACGTTTTGTGTCTAACAAAGAAAATCAAACTATATTGGTATGCACGAGACTATGAATGCTATATAATATTATAATAGAGCACAATATGACTGAAATAAGTAAGTATAGTGTATTGGGATTGAATCGCTTTCAAACTGCGATTGAATATTCAACCTATATTAACCAAAATTAAGGAAGCAATGTTTACAAATAGCTCGATAACCTAAAAAACTCTCAAAGCCTAGGGGAGGGTAGATTAATCCATCCAAAAGGAACACGTCCCTTGGCAGCGCTCCACCTCCACTTCGGCGCGCGGCGGCGGAGCGGACGCGGAGCGGCGGCAGAGCGGCGGCGGAGCGGCGGCGGAGCGGCGCGACACCCTGCCGTCAATCTGCCCCGACACAAACTGCGACGAGTGACACAGACTGCACGCTACCCACTGCAGGCGCGGCGGTGGCCACACATTCGGTGGCAGTCATAGAGGCACATGCGATAGCGCTTGACGTGACGTTGGCACGCTCCGTCCTTGTGTGTCTCCATCACCTCTTTGGAACCCACATCGCGACGGCAAACATGCTGGCTTTCTCGCGGAAAATTGTTTAGGCGTGCCAAAAATATTATGTTGGAAACAGATTTATGATTTTAGAGTCAAACTGAGTGAAAATATACGTGAACCCATTTTCAGATATTTTTTTACTTCCACGAAATACTGTTAGGCTCACAAACGTCAGGAAATAGTTCCATCCTCACGTGGTTCCTCACTCGCATTCGTTTCGCTAGTCATTAAACATGCAAAACTAAGCCTCCGCCGCAACAATTCAAAGCTTCCAACCGCTCACTTCTGAAAACAAACCCTACCTATTTATAGCCGTGGCGAGGTCGACTTATGTCTTTGAAGTTTGGCAGAACAAAAAATGTTTTGAATATATACTCAATTGTGTTTTACAGGTCACCGTTCGAACGAGCGAGGAGACACCCTTGTCTAACAACTTGCAGACAGCGGAACTTTTCCAGCAAAGTTCCTCCCTAAAAAAGTATGTCCCACAGCTTGGAAACCTTGTTTGACATGAATATCTTCAAAACAATCCATTAGTTCCCGACTGGGCGAGTCAGATAGGCGTCCCAGTCGAGTAACACGAGTAACGCGGGCGGCGAGCGCCAGTGCGAACCCAGTGCCGGCGCGGCGGGACATTCTCATGAAAATTCGCGCCGCGAATAACGGCGTTACAACTTGGAACGATCGCTACGATGAGGCGTAAAGATGTAGACGCGGTACTTATTTTTGTCTAAAACGCTTTCTGTACCATCCATTTATACTAATGAAGAACATTTATTCACCTTATGGGTAGGTACATTTATTGAGCGATAATATCTCAACTACTATTTGGCATACATATGACTGATTTTGAGCATTATGCCCGTTAAAGATAAATTATGTAGTGAATAGAGTGTGCTCAATTTACTGAAATTGTGACCAATTAATTAGTTGGTTTAAATTGGCTGGTTGGCTAAAAAACTAACGTTTCTTGCGATCAGTGCACAGTCGGTACCTTTTGTAATTCAATTAGTAATACTGATTTTATATAAATTTATCGGAGCGTCTCTGCCGTCAAACTGAATAAAAATGTTCACTCGCAAAAGATGCCTCCTCTACACGTGGAGAGGTCTACGCCGTAGAGGCATGCTACGCGGCGACGCACCGTTCCGTAGAGCCGCCTTTATCGCCGCCGCGCTGAAGTAGCTCCGAATTATGTTATTATGCCATCATTATTTACGAACTCTACGGCACTGGTTATTCCTTTTTATTAATATACTGGGATTTTAAGCCACGCTTTCAGGCTTTTGAAGAGGGTTAACTTCATCTTAGCGTAGCCTGTATAAACTTTAAAATTGCCTCCGACGATTTAACAACACAATTATTATTATTATTATTATGATATGTATCATGTGGTAAAAAGACAGTGTGGTTGTCGGCTGCGTAACTTCACAACTGATATGCGTACGTACTGCGTAAGCTCACTTCATATGAAATATAGGTGCTCGTGTTATACAAACTACAAATTGTCGTTCAATAACAGCTTCTATGGAATGTCTGTGGTTAACATTTGCATTTGAATTTTGAAGTAATCGCCAGCCTAATATTATTTATAGCGTTGCCATTGACCTGAAAGACTTCCCAGCCTAATGACTATGAATACAAAATTTAAGCTTCTATTGTTACATATACAAACTTTCTGTTTTAATAATGAGCGTCTCCTAAATTTGTTTTATTGAATGTCGCTCTAGTTTCGTATCTCTATGACAGGAATTTTAACAACAAGTTATCGGCTTCCAAACTTCGATAACGTATTAATATTTCTTATATTCTAACAAATGGAGTTCGAACAATAAAGACTAGCACACACACACAGTGTCCCGCCCGCCCACGGAATGCCAGCACCTGGACGGCTCTGAAACAATCTTACCACCAATATTAGCGACGACCGATGTTAATTATTACCGTTAATGTATTCCCTCGCCTGTCGCCCGCCCGCGGCACCGCTCGCGAACTTCGCCGTGTCCTTAGTTTAGAGCCGCTCTCGTAAGCAACTTCAAATTGGCATTCCCCGGGGAGGCTTCATTACAGTGAAGTTGTTGTTGCGAACAATCGCGGCGTTCATTTGCATTATTCTTTCATCCGCGCGTCAAGGCTGCAGCGGAGCGCGCCCGATCCCCTTTAATTACTTTTTTGTTTCCTTTGATTGCGCGAACTTTGCCGTCCTGAACGACTCTCGAAGGTTATCTCGATTACTTTATCTGCCGTTCGAATTGAAAGTGAAATTGAAAAGGATAATATTATTGTAACTATTTTGCAGCCCTGCAGATTGAGAAGAGCTCAAGTTTTCGTTTTCGTTATGTCGCCGTGTTACTACCATGTTGCTACCGTGTTGTCGCTAGAGAACACATGTAGACGTGTTTGAGTCGAGTTACAAGTAACTCAGCGAGTTACTTGTAACTTGTCAGCTCCCGTCTCTACCACGATACTCCGCAGACCGCGAGCCGTTTAGTCTCGAGTAGAGTAGCGACGTATATCATCTTAATGTCTCTGTTTTGCTACATCCAATCGCATTCACATTCCATTATACTGCTGACACGCTACGAACACTCCACATGAAAACAATCTGCAAAATACATTTCTTATCTATCGAAAGTTAGAATTGTTGAGGACGGAGGTTTCAGTTATTATTTTTAGTGTTTCGATTCCATATCAAAAATATAGGTTAGACATATTTTGTTAATAGACTTGTGTTTTTAGTTTTACTAGACCGACTCCTGTCCTCACTGTTACTCGTGAGTGTTGACTATAATAACGAGGCGTGCGCGGAGCGGGCGCGCCGCCGCCGGAATATGATTTAGGGAGAGGTGGCGCAGCATCACTATGAGTCGCCACCGCCACCGCCACCGCCACCGCGCTTACACTCACACATTGTGGACCTCACGAATCCTACCGGTGTATTCTGGAGCATCCGCGACACAGTGTACTGGCCTACAGTAGAGACACAGAGAAATATCTGATGAATCTGACGAAAGTTGCATCTTGAAAATGGTTGTAGACAACCGACGAGATAGTCACATTGCTCAGAGTAGAGGTAGAGGTACCCAAAATGTTAGTGTATGAACTGGTTTGTAGCCAAAGATACGTGAGTGTGTGATGTTTTGGTTAAAACGTCCTAAAATTGTAATGGTATTCTATAATAGTACATTTTATTTTACATAGTTTATAGGCGTCTTTGCTCTGCGAGGATTTGTATCTTTATTCTGTGAGGTCTGCGCTGCGACGCGCCGCACTGCATCGCCTCGCCTCGCACTGACGTGAATTTCAATGGCAGGAGGTGAATGTATTTTTCAGGTCGAGGACTCAAATCTTATTATTCTAATTTTTGTGTGTCGCGACCAAACACTGATTTGTGGAGACATTTTTAACGTTTGTATGCTGTAGTGTATGTACGCTACCGGAGGCAAATATAATACTTGTCATTCTTTACTTTTGAAACACAATTGTTTGTTCCAATATTTTGTGGTTTATGATACAAGATAATGAGGAAATGGTTTAAAGTGATTATTATCCGAATAAGGTTCCGAAATTCGTGCGCGCTACGAAATACATTTTGATCAATTATAAAATGGCACACAGCCAAAATTTCCATTATTATTTTATAGCACGGTTAAGTAAAACGGAATATGGGGGAATAAACAAAGCACTCATGTTACGACTCACTTGTATGGACCACGCGAGTGTGCCGTGAGCGTACCGCGAGTACGCGCTACCGCCACCCCCACCGCGCTGGTCTGTCTGCGCACGTTTCATTACAGGAATAAATCTATTGTACACTCTTCAAACAAATTCAGTTATTGATTGGCTTCATAGATAAGCACCCTATTCGCAAAACGCCTTACATTAATAACTAGATCTTTTCTAAATATTATTAATAAGTCATCATTTAGTACATTTCCATCTTAACTATGTGTTAACTATGTGTAATGCTGCCAGTTTCATTTCTATGGAACAGTTACGAAGAACTGTTTCACTTTTTAAAATTTACCACACCAGTGCCCTCGCTTTCATCACCGTACTTATTTGTAAGCACGTTTTATAAAGCTTTCTCACATTTACTATGACAAAATGTTAAAGCAGAATCGCCATACGCAACAAAACCGCCAGAACACCGATGGCGGCGCGCCAACCAACAGGCACCTCCAGAACTAAATCTCATCGAGGCCACCCGAACCCCAACGTACCAGGAACATTACAATAAAAGCAATACTGAAAGTGATACAGAATAAACGATAATGCGCAGCACAGTAAGGGCCCACGCACACGGGGCGCCGCCGCCGCCGCCGGCCGCAGTGTGGCGCGCGGCCAGCGGTCGCAGCGGCCGCAGTGTGGCGCGCGGCCAGCGGTCACCGCTCGGAGCAATATCTCAGCTGACTCGGCTGAAAAATATGCGGGCCTCGGCCAGTTTATGCTGTACAATCATTGATATCCTTTATTTTAATCTACGAGTACCTCCATGAGTACCTCCATACAACATAAGAGGCATACTCAATGGTTCAATTAAATTACCAAGTTTTTATTGTAATCTGCTTAACGAAATTGTTTATAATTATTGGGAGTGAGAACAAACTTATTCAGCATACTATAACTAGGTACCTACTATAACAGTTCTGGTAATAATATATATGAGGTACACCTACTAAAAGAAATAGATAGGTATGGAAAAAATATTATTTTCACGGCATCTTTTATTCTTTTCTCAATCGTTTCGTTTAATTCCGTTTCGAAAAAAAAATATCCTCAAATGAAATACGAGTGAAATATTTTCGCGAAATTTTCTTCGTGTAACTACTGAACAGAAGCCAAAAAAGTGCCAGAATAATATATGGCATTATCCCGCGACGTCATTATCGCGCCACAGTTGAATGCCAGTAGGTAAACTTAGATCTCGCGCCGACCGCCGCGCCGACCGCCGCGCCGCCACCGCCGCCGCCGCCGCCCCGCACCACATGCCATGGTTGAACCGCGGGTGAACCACTACTCTGTACACTAGGCCGCTTTATGCCTGTTCTTGTTGGGGCATCGAGCCTGCGCCTGTACAATCATATATTAGTTTTCAATCTGATATTAATGCCAATTTTGTCAATAACAAACCAGACTAAATTTTAGATAGTTTTGTCAAATAAGGCGCATGAGATTTCTGGCCAAAAAAAAACAGAATCCTCCAATGTCATTTATGCTCGTATAATAAATTTCGAGTGGAGTAAAGTAAAAATGTGACGAGAACTTCAGCGCCTGACTTCAATTTTAGTCACATAGAAAGTCGAAACTAAGTATAATGGCGTTTAACTTCGTTAATATTAGTGTATTGTACGTTACAAATGTTAAGGCAGATTATTCTGAGAGCTCTTTGATTTCATGTATGTAACTATTCCTGTTTTCCTGTGTGTGTGTTTATACAAAGCAGAAGGCTATGAATGTTATGATACACGAGTGGCGGTTTAATACGGTAAGTACACATAAATCAGCGAGCGCGGCTGCGGACGCGGCGACAGAGCGCGCCGATAGCCAAACTAAAACTATGTCGGCATGTATCACGCACAGTGCACGGACCACACCACAGGAGGGTCGCGATCTTTCAGTAAAGGTTATTGAAATCACACTAAAATAACAGGCAAATTACAGATTTTAATAATGATTAACATCGTAATCATCAATCGAGTTATTTCTCACTTTCCATTTGAAGAGTTTAAAATTTGAAATATAAGCGATGATTGCTGATAAGTTCGAACGATCACAAATTAATACTTAATCCTATTTTATAAGTTTTTTCTACACAACAGTGTGTTACCACTAAAATTATAATGACAACAACCTACTAGTAAAATCTTATCGCATTAGTAATGTATGAAGGCCTATAATATGAAATCATTTCAGGTCACACAGAAACGACTCTGTTCCACTGGAAGCCGACAACGCACGCACACACGCGCCCGGCCCGTGTGTCGACACACAAACGCGCGGCCTCCATACATCAGCGACTTTGATACAATTTGCCGTAGAAAGTCGCCACTTTGATGTATTACCGGAAAAATAACAGAGCCAGATTAAACGGCGAGACACATCCCCGGCGGCGGCCACGCCGATTCCACCCTTACTGCCGCCTCGATACGGCTCAGTACACTGTGGACACTTTTCATTTTCCCGGGTGACGCTCCTCGGCGACTTCTTCACGATTCGTGTCTTATCGGTGCGCGATAGAGTCTGTTATCGGTCGCCGCGGAGGGGTTGATCAGAAAATTCAGCCATTACTCCGTCGGATGACTTCGTGAAATTTACTATTGCGAGGTTTTGTTCGTTGCGATTGTTTATGGCAGATTAAGGCGGAGGCCGATATGCTCTCGGCTCCTTTATGTTCTACCGTCGGCTTACGTTACTGTGTTTACGGATTTTGCCGATAAGCGGATAAAAAATATGTCTCGAGCTTTTTGTGTATGAAAAATAAACGATATTTTTATGCGTATCCTTTCGGGTCCGATTTGGCTTTAAGGCGGAGCAGATTATCTGTTTATCGAAATATAATGTTTCCAGTTAAGTACTTTTGATTGAGCCACGCGCTGAGAGAGCGGCGAGCGCTGCGGGAGAGTATCGTGCGGGGATTCAGAGCTGTTCCGGGAGTGTCGAGCGGAGGAGGCTCAAGCAGGGGGAGGGTAGGTGGGGAGGACCGCACGGATTGTTGTTAATTGTGGTTGAAAAAAGTCAAAAACATTGTGCGCGGGGCTCTACCAACGGTGCTCGAACCGCACTTCAGCGGAACCGCGGTGAGTGCCTCGAACAACGGCGAGAAACTTCTAGAGCACCTTTGTACTAGTTTCAACAAAACATAGATTTCGCTTAGCTTAAAGTTCCGTTATTCGCTTACTTCTTTCTTTTTCTTTCATATATATTTTTTCTTAGTGCAATGTCATCTTGCATCACCTACGTTACCAGCTGTAGTGGTAGGATACTCTGAGGTGCCGTACATCACGATATATACCGCTCACCGGTGGTAGAGGCCCTCGGGGCAATCCTTCGCAGCGGTGTTGCACCGCAAAGCTGTTAGTTAGACTATAGTGCATCCGACCGCCAGACCGGCCGACGTCCGACCGCTCTCGCTTCACGAACAATAATTTGCCCGTATTCTTTGTTCGCGGCGGGTACAGCTGCGCCCGGAGCGCTGGCGATGTGGTTACCGTCCAGCGCTTTACAATACTAACTACGCTTTATATGAAAGACAAAGAATCAGACTAAAAAAAATACGTTTGTGGTTATCGAAATCCAAATGTTCCCATTATTTTCTGTACTTTTCAAAATACTATTTAAGTTTCGTATTTAAAATAATTAGAGATGAATCATGTTTTGAGTTAGATTTCAATTCAGGCGGTTCGTTAGCGTAATTGGCTGTGACCTTTCTGAATAATAACATTAAATGTTTATTGAATAAATCCAGCAATTATTTATCTTAGGCTAAATCTCCTTCAATAGGCATTATTTTAAGAAAACAGTTGCGAAATTAAATTCAATCTTTTCCATGCAAATTTAAAGTTGTCCCGTATTTAAGCTATAAGTACCTATCGAGAAATTCACTAAGTTGAGATTAGATTTAAGTTTTTACTGTTATTATAATTATCCGTAATGCATATCACAATCTCCTTCTAAGAAATGCCTCTCAGAGAAGTCTAAAAAGTTCACAAGTTTATAGGATTTATTCAAAAAGTGGGTCGACAATAATAAGGGTTCTTAGACTTTGAATTTATTATCAGCGATATCATAACAATATGATGGTAAGTATTCAATCTTGCACTAAATATGTCATCCCACTAGAAACTTTGTAGTGGGATGACTCTTCTGCAAGATTCTGGTTGGGAAAATAATTTTGCCATATATACTCGTATAATTATACATTTGTCAAACAGTAGTGCGCAAGTATTGCTGTAATTTGGATTAGCTGCCCAACGAAATTACTGGTCATTGTCTACCTAATGTCTCTAGATGGAAAGTCTAGTGACGACGTCCCGACAAGTTTCTGGACGAGGTGTCAGCAGATTTTTTAATATTTTCTATTAAAAATCCATGGGAATTACACGAGTAGGTATCCTCTTTTATTTGATTTGGACAAAGTTCCTTTTCTGTATTTTTAATCTCTAGCCTCTACCAGCACCAAAGTGAACTATCTCAAAGATGCCAGCTAGCACCACATCCTCGGAGAGCCGCGTCCCGGGAGCCCCGAGTGGGGCTGGATGCTTCCTACGACACAATGTGTGTGTAAACATCATCATCTTCGTAATAAGCCGCAGTATCATATTCACACGCGACTTGTCTCCGCAAACATCCGCCGCTGTTGCTGTTATTGTCTCAATTCAGCGCCGCGGTACGATTAATGCAAAGATACGTTCGGCGATGAACTCCGTTCTATAGATATTCACATGGAAACATGTAGTAAGGTTAGTATTTCTCCGTTTGTAGTATTACTTTAATCTCATTAGTAATGAAGCCAACGCTACAGTTATTTTTTCGTTTAGTTTATTTATGACGTCAACAATAATTAGTACGTGTTTTTTTATATACAAAATCTGATTAATGTCAAATTTAAATAAAATATTTCGCGAATTCCAAAGTATGGTATTTTTAGTAAGCAGCGTGGTAGCGAGTCCTGCTCAGTACCACTACCTGCATCCAATGAGTCCATTAGACCTCCCCGTGAGATTATATTGTTCTGTGCATTACAGTACCAAGTGATAATGATAGTAACGTGTCTTCTCGTTTTCGTGAAAGGACTGATATGAGTCGTTATTACTGTGGAGCCTCGGGCGCTTCGCCGAGCCGAGAAAAGCTATTTATGAATTATGGATCAATCGCATTTGGAGGCGCTATGGTTGTAATTAGAATCGGTATTATGACTATTGAGAACCACGTTCATGAATAAGTTAGTTGTTTTTCTCGCGACCCCTTTGTCTTAGAAGGTATAGAAATAATACATTGAATGCAAAATTTAGGAAAATCGAAAACAAAACGCCCGATAGCTGCTTCAAATTTAACCTCGTTATCACAAATTTGTCATAAGAGAGGCAAATAATTCAGTGTAGATAATTCAACAGACAGTTGCTCTCAGTCTGTAATGTTGGGCCCACTCACATGGGAGCATGTTCTAACTCGTCCACTTCAACCACCGGCTCCGAGGCTGATGCGACCACACTGCCACTTTAGTTTCCTAATCTTGGCAACTGTTCTAGTACCTCTGGTTCTCTGTCGCACGTTGTATTATTATATTTGTTATATAACTCACAACGTAACAGATCCCAGGCTTAACTGAAGCAGCACGAACGCGTTTACAGCCAATCCCGCGAACAAATGAGCGCGAAATCCTCTAAACGAGGGAAAAATGTAAAAAAATCTAATTGACATTGTGAAATACATATTTTCCAGTTAGCCCTCGCTCCTTTTGCGTCAAATAAAAGGGCGAATGAATAATATATTCGACATCTGACGTTCCGGCTCGGATCTGTGCCGGCCGGGCCGCCTCCGCCGCGGACGCAGCCGCGCGCTCTGCGGACATTAGTCTAACAAATGGCGGCTCGACGGCGCTCGGCTGCTAACGGTACAATTTACGTGGTCCAATGAGGCCGCAATCACAGTTGTTAAGCTGCTCGTGATCGGCTTACGGAAATTACAAAAAACACAAATTTTACACTTTGCTCGCCGATAAACTTAAAAAAGTTTACAAGGGTTGAAATGCGACAATATTCTCATGAAATACGTCCAACACCTTTATTGTCAAATCTACGTCCAAGATATAGGAAGCTTGTGATAATCCTTGTGTCATAGAGCAGCTATTTATACACCCGCGCCCAGCGTCGCCGCGTCGAACAACAAACTACAACCAATCATCGCAACTACCGTCTGTACCCAGAAGACAACCGAACGCGTTTCAGAAGCTTCGGAGTAGAATGTACCTTCCCACGCCATAAACTCTGGATTGGAATCTCCCGTGCCAAGAACAATAAAACCGCTCTACAGTGATATTATTCATTTTGATCCCGTTAATGGACGAACGTTAAAATATTTATCTTGGATCCTTCCACCCCGCTCGCCCCCCGCGCGACGCCCCCGACGTTACAGAACGTTTATTGTTATTTCTCAAAATTTATATATTTATGGAGACCGTCAGATGCGGCTACTAGTACCCGTTGAGAGGAGAGACAACGTACCACACGCAAGGCATCTTAACATTAGCCGGCCGTTGCTGTAGGATGTACATTGTACACATACAGGCAGTAGGTATAATATAGTGCTAAGCTATCCTACAGTCATTCGTGTTGTATAATTAATAAATAGTCTTACGACCGTTGTGAGCACATCCTAACTGAAGTGTTTCATATTGAAAATATAGTTTCATCTTTGTGTAATGGATTTCTGAAACGGGAGAGGTATATGAGCTGCAACGACCCTAATTTATATTATATAGGTATAATCAAGTAAGGTAGAGAAATAAGTTACAAGTTTTACAAAATATATCAGATTATTATAGGTATATTTGGCAAAACATATTATGCAAGCATGCAAATTTTTGAAAATCAAGGGAGCACACACGTTTGCATGCATCATGTAACGAATTCCATGACTGATGGTTAAGACTTACCATTTTCACTTGTCTCTGCAGCCGACTGTAGTTAAGATGTAACGAGATCAGAAAGTTGTTAAAGCAATCATACAACAAATTTGGTTGATGTCGGTCCGCCGCGGGAGGGGCTCAAATTAAAACGTCGTTCCGGCTGACTTCGGTCGAAAGGACACATTCAACCTTAATTACATCGACCGACACTAGACTGGGGACTGCGGACCACACCACGACTGTGTTGCCCCGAAAAGTGATCTTACAGTGGTCTATTTTTATTTTGGATCACTATTGCTACGTCATCTCCGACAATATAGTGTGAGGGGAAGCAATTACTCACAAGCACAACAAGTCGGTAGCGCCGCCTGAAGAGGCCGCGGCGCCTTGGCGGAGGCCGCGGTGGCCTCGGAGCGCGAGTGCCGGCTCGAAGCGGTGAGCGATGAGTGTACGCCAAATTATACCGTTATCGTGCGCGCTATGATTTATTACGCCTGATATTACTGGATTGTACCAACTCTACGGCACACCGAATAAATTACTATACAGTTAAGTACAATAAAGTATACAATAATAATATTCAAGCAAAGGCGGGCGGTCTGGTTAAACGGAATGGTTTAATAATATTTATAGAAATAAGCAAAATTGCTCCACACTCAGCTAATAATATCGTCGATAGCTTTCTTGCAATTGCTTGATCATGACCGCAATTTTGAATTAGAAAACAACTCGATTTCTAATCGATACAAGAAAAGAAAGTCGCGTACAATACGTGTGCAACAAAGAGTTTCTTCAAACGGTGCTCAATGGTCTGCCACCCACACGGTGACGTCACGCCGCTCCGGCAGCTCTGAGCGGCAGGACCGGGGCAGATTTGAGATGACAGTTACTTCAGAGATAACATCCGCGTTTGACAGCTGTCAGAGACGGCGCTCTCGCTTTTTTTTTTGTTTGTTTTAGTAATGGCTTCACACGGTTTGTGCATAATAATATAGCCAGTGTCAAGTATTTTATTATAATAAGTATTTCTTAATTTCACATTAAGAAAGTCACAGCAATATAGCAATCGTGGTCAAGTAGTCAAGTCAATTATTTACATCGTCAAAGTCATGATTCAGTAAAGTAGTGGATGCTTTACTGAAACTTCCTGGGAGTTTTGGAAAAAATGCGAAATGACACGTTTTTTGAGTTTATATCATTCGCCCACACTCGTGCACGTTAACGAACACTTAATGATTAATATTCCACCAATATTACACATTAACACTCGAAGAAACACAAGTTTGAGAAAATAATACAAAACCAACAACGTCTCACTATCGGATTCCCGCCAAAAACTCGGCGCTCTCGCTTACTGTTACATTTACTCTGCCACTGCCGGAGACAGGAGCTGCTGCGAGTGAACTAAGAAACTAGCGGGACGGTCAATAAAATTATCAATCAATCAATCAATCAATCAATCATTTATTCATAAGAATAATTGTACAGAAGATAGGTAGGAATTAAGTCCAATACAAAGCAACACCCATTCAAGGTTCCAGACACAGAGACTAACCAGAGATCCGCTCCCCACTCCGCAAAGACCTCCATATCCGAACTAAGTCATGAACTTGTATTTCAGTACATGGAGGCACCCTGAGAAAGGAAGAGACAGGACTCCGATAATCACGTCTCTGTATATGGAACTAACAATATAAAAATATATTTTTATACACATATTGTTGGTACAGGGGTTCGGTACTTGAGCTTTATATAAAAATATTAATTTAAACTGATAATCCTACCATAGGATGCCTAGTTAGGTGTAGAAACCTGTGAGTAGGCATCATAATTGACAAGATTTATTTTAAAGATCGTTGTCTTTGCAAAATAAAAATATTAAAATGATACAAAAAACTTAATTGCTAGAGAAATCACATGTTTAAGCTTACTTAACACTATTTCTTGTGTGTTTGGGAGGGGGGGGTTATCTGTGTGGATCGTGCGGTGGAGGAAAAGAAGGGGGTGGGGGGATAAGTGAGAGGATGAGTGTGTGTGTATGTGTGTGAGGGTGTGTGTGTGTGTGTGTGCGCGCGCGAGTGTGTGTAAGGGTGTGTGTGCTTATGTGTGGTGTGCGTGTATGAGTGTGTGTGTGTGTGTGCGTGTGTGTAAATAGTATGTGGTGACTAATGTGGATATCTGGTGTGATGAATATGGTCGTATGAGTTGGATATAGAGTACGATTAAGAAAATCTCAAAAAGTTCTTATAATAATGTGCTTTGTTTTTATAAGTCAAATTGAAGTAGTTCTTCTGTTTCAGAATAATTCAAGTCAAAAAGCCAGGTAGTAACTTTATGGTTAGTTTCGAGTTTAGTTAGAGGGTATATATTGAGGTTCTTATTTATTCTATTATATAGTTGACTACTGATAATGGGAAAGAAACGGCTGTAGAAGCTCGTTCTATGTTGGTCAACAACGCAAACGCGATCGTTTCGTCGTTTTGCCATATATTGGTGTTTGTTGTATGAGACTGCTGGATGTTTACGTATTATTGTTTGTAAGATGAAGAGTCGTCTTACTGATAATACTCTGCTATCCAGGTACAGCTCAGAAGTCGAGTAGCGGTAAGGCTTTTTAAGCATTACTTTTAGCACTGTTCTTTGGGCTTTTTCCAACTGCAGCATTTTGGTTTTTGGTGAGGCGCCCCATACCGTGATACAGTATCTTAGCAGTGACTCGCATAAAGCAAAGTATACCATTTTAAGTATGTCCTTGCTAGCAGAGCTTCTAAGAGTTTTAAAAATGTAGATTAATTTTCTTGTCCGGGATGTTATAGCGTCTATGTGTGCGTGCCAGTTTAAGTTTTCATCTACAAGGATTCCTAGGTACTTTATTTTATCAGTCCTGGACAAGGTGCCACAACCGCAGGAATTATTAGGGTTGACACAAGTATGAGCTTTGATTTCGTAGTTGTCACTATGGGGTTGGGTCGAAGAATTAATAGAAAAAGTTACATATTTAGTTTTTTCTACATTAAGTGTAAGAAGGTTGTCAGCTAGCCAAGACATAACAACTTGCATAGCATTTTCAGCATTCGCTTTTGTTTTAAGCCAGCTTTCTCCTCTAACGAGTATGGCTGTATCATCAGCGTAGCAGAATGTATGTATGGCATGAATGTATGAATGTATGGCAGTTATCTATAGAAAGTCGACATAGATCATTTATATAGATTTGAAATAGCGTTGGTCCTAGAATGCTGCCTTGGGGGACACCATAATCTACGATCTCTTCATTACTAATTACGGAGCCAACTTTTACTAATTGTCTGCGATCTGATAGATAGCTTTGGAAGATATCCAGTGCAATACCCCTGACGCCTAACATTTCCATCTTATTGAGGAGGATCGGAATTGAGACTGTGTCAAAGGCTTTGGACAAATCTAAGAAGATGGCCAAGCAGTTATCTTTATCGTCCAGTGTCTTGGCTATGTTGTTAACAAGACTACCAATAGCATCCTCAGTTGACTTGCCCTTCCGAAATCCGTATTGATTATTCACTATACTGCTATGGTAATCGAGGAAGTCAATCAGCCGCTTATTTAGGATTTTTTCTAAGATTTTAGAAATCGCTGGCAATACTGAAATAGGCCGGTAGTTGTTGATGCTATCTTTGTTTCCTTTTTTATGAACAGGATGAACTAGAGCTTTTTTAAACACTTTTGGGAACTCTCCGTTTGAAATGGCTAAATTAAAAATGTGAACAAATAAGGGAATAAAAATTTGACGATTTTGCTTAAGTATTTTTGAAGAGATGCCATCCCACCCCACCGCACAGTCATTTCGTAATCCTAAGAGGGTGAATTCAACCTCAGCCTCATCAGTTGGAAGAATAGCAAGGGATTGTAGTGGTGATATTTTTGATTTAGTAGGCGGGAGATATCGTTTCCTTTGCATGATTTTACTTGCTAATGTGCTACCTATATTAGCAAAGTAGTGATTCACAGCATTTACAGACTGCACTGGATCTGGTTGTATTGTGAGAAGTTCCTTAGGTGATGTAGCAGAATTTTGCATATGAGTCACTTTTTTTACTATTTTCCACGTTAGCTTACTGCAATTTTTAGCTTTTGAAAATTCGTCTTTTTCGTATGATTGTTTTGAACTTTTCAATAAATTAGTAAGATAATTACGGTATCTGGAATAAGTAACCTTAAGATTCGTATTATTGGGATCTTTCCTGAGTTTAAGGTGAAGTCTATCTCGATGAAGAATACAGCGCAATAGCCCAGGAGTAATCCAGTCCTTGAGTATTTTTTTCCTTTTAGGGATCAAAACTTAGCGAGTGTTTCGGTCAATTATATCCTTAATCAGAGTAACTAATAGGTCTGCAGCAGCACTTGCACCATTGAGAGACATGACCATTGAAAAGTCTGTATTGGCTATTTGAGAACCTATAGCAGCATAATCAATACGTGTTTGCTTAGTCGGAGGCCTCTCCCTATGACTATAGTACAATCAGAATAGCACTGGGCAATGATCCGTTATATAGCTAAGGATTACAATCGTGCATGCTTCGTGAGCAGATTTTAAGAGAACATGGTTGTAAATTCGAACCTCTGCTCTGCTTGCACTGCCGCGACTATCGCGGAACACTTTGGTTTAATTTGAAATAAAACACAAGTGTTTGTTCTAAAGTAGGTTATATTAAATTTGAATTCTCAAATAAGTCCCGCCATCGAGCGAATGAAACGCTTGCGCGATGCAGAGGTAGTCAGCGCCATCTAGTTTAGTTCGAGACCAACTTTACCTTCAACATTCCGCCCACCAAGGACATTAGTGAGGAAATGTCCTTTGACAAATTACCCTGGTTTGATAAACTTTGTGCTTGGTGGACTGAACTTACAACATAATACAAAAATCTTAATTAGTTTGAGCAAAATACAGAAATTATACCATAATATAGGTTTTCACTTGACAATTAATCTTAAATTCTAAGAGATCGATACATTTGTGCTTATTCACTAACCGGTAAAATACATAACTTGGAAACCGGTCTTTTGATCGTAGACATCTTAACACGAATTGTGACCACACGGGTAACATTATCAGTACCTGGGTGCTTTTCCACAATTCGACCCATCAACCAACGACTTGGGGGCAAGTCGTCCTCTTTTACGAGAACTATGTCACCAATAGTTGGCTCTGGTACTCGAGAGCTCCATTTGTATCGATTCATTAAGTTTGAAAGATACTCTTGAGACCAGCGATGCCAAAAGCCCTGCAACAGCCTTTGGATGAATTGCCATCTTGTCAATGAATTGACATTGGACTCTAAATAATTATTGACCTCGGGTACAGTGATCAGTGGTCCCCCTATCAGAAAATGACCCGGAGTAAGTGGAAGTGGTTCGCTTGGGTTTGAATTGTCAATTGTTAATGGCCTTGAGTTTAGACAAGCCTCTACCTGGCTTAGCAGAGTACTCATCTCTTCAAAAGTGAGAGTAGACTCGCCGATTACCCGTTTCAAGTGGAATTTAGTAGATTTTACTCCAGCTTCCCATAAGCCACCAAAGTTGGGAGCCCGTGGCGGAATAAAATGCCATTCAGTTCCCTGTGATTCCAAGTGTGCTACTACTGATTCCTGGATGAGATTCAACTGTTGAAGCTCCTTTGAAGCACCAACAAAAGTCGTACCATTATCGCTCCATAATTGGGTGCAAGGACCCCGCCGAGACACAAATCGTCTGAAGGCTGCTAAGAAAGCTTGAGTGCTCATATCACTCACGACTTCTAGGTGAATTGCTCTAGTGGCCATGCAGATAAATAAACAAATATATCCCTTATGGGACTGATGGCCTCTTCCTTTAGTTGTCCTAATTTGTATGGGGCCTGCATAGTCTACTCCACTATGCAGGAATGCTCTCGCCGGTGTACATCTTACAGAAGGAAGGGAACCCATAAATGGGGTTTGAACTTTGGCAGTTTGTCGTACGCACCTAACACATTTGCGGACGTGTTGTTTGACAAGAGATTTTACCTTTAGAATCCAGTACGCGTTCCTCAGATAGTTCACCATTAACTGAACTCCTCCATGTAGCGTTTTCTGATGTGCGTCCATGACAACAAGCTTGGTGAAATGAGACGAGTGAGGTAGTATTATAGGATGTTTGATATTTTCGTCTAATTGAGACTTTTGTAGTCTACCGCTTACTCTCATTACGCCATTATCGTCTAGGAATGGACATAACGATTTCAGTTTACTCGTTTTAGAGCTTAAACAACCGTTGGCCTGTAACTGTAAGTATTCTTCATTGAACTCTTCTACCTGTACTTTCTTAATGCAGCAAGTGAGCGCTTGATCTATTTCAGATTTTACTACATAAATTGTCGGTTTTGGCTGTCGCATGTAAAACCGTCGACAATAAGCTACGACTCTGAGTAGTCTTTGTAAAGAAGAAAACCGTTCAACTATTGTGTCAGTAGACATAACATTAAAATGTGACCTAACTGTGGCTTCTTCTAAATTTACTTTCAGATCTTTTGGCCTTTTGTACGGGATGCTTTGCTCTCGTAGAAAATGAGGACCGGAAAACCAGAGGTCATTCTCTGCGAGTGCTCCTGGCTGAACACCTCTTGAGGCGCAATCAGCTGGATTGTCCTTGGACGATACGTGGTACCATTGTGATGACTCTAGAGTAGTTAGAATCGTGGAGACTCTATTGGCCACAAAAGTCTTCCACTTACTGGGATGACTATTGAGCCAGGCAAGGACCACCGTTGAGTCCGTCCATGCTTTGATGTTCTTTCTTTCGATGCCTAACACTGCGGCTACCTCCATAAGAAGTTGCGATAGCAGCACAGCACCACATAGTTCAAGGCGAGGAATACTGACTTGCTTGATTGGGGCAACTCTAGTTTTTGCTGCTAACAATGAAACCTGTTTATTGCCAGCATTGTCGACTACTCTGACATAAACTGCTGCTGCGTATGCCAACTTGGAGGCATCACAAAACCCGTGCAACTCTGTACTGGTGTCTGTCATCGAAGTCCCTAACCATCGTGGGACCCTAACTGAAGTGAGTTTTGATAACTCTTTATGGTAAGTAACCCATTCACCTTTTAATTCTGCCGATATGGATTCGTCCCAATTTGTTCCTGCTAACCATAACTTCTGAATGAACATTTTTGCTACAATTATGGTAGGTGCTATCCATCCTAAAGGATCGTACAACCTTGCTATTATTGATATAATTGATCTTTTTGTTTCAGGTCCAGTCGTCGCCGGCGCCGGGAGATTCACCGAGTATCTGAAGTGATCTTCGCTTCGGTCCCAGGTAATTCCCAAAATCTTAGTTGTGTTCTCTGTTTTTAAGTCTATTTCCTTTTTGTCCTTTGAATATTCTTTTTCCTTTAGTATTATGTTGTCCTGCATGTCCTGTGCATTGTTCTGTATGTCCTTGGTGCTGCCCTGTATACCCTTTGTATTGTCCTGTATGTCCTTTTGTTTGTCCGGTATGCCCTCTGTGTTTATATTCCGTTGAGCTTCAGTAATATTTATTTCTGCTAGTAATGTCTTATTGTTAGTATTCCATTTTTGTAGTATGAAACCTGCTCTCGATAATAATTCAGTCATTTGTTTGTAAACTTCTACTCCTTCCTTGACATCAGAGCATCCAGTCATTAAGTCATCCATATAGAATGATTGCACTACCATTGGTGCAGCTAAAGGAAACTCTTTGCCTTCATCAACACTGACTTGATTTAATGCTCTAACCGCCAAGTAGGGAGCAGATGCAGTGCCAAAGGTCACGGTTAACAACTCAAATTCCTTCATTTTATTTTCAGGGTTCTCCCGCCATACAATACGCTGAAACATTGTATCTTCTTCGGCAATCCGGACTTGCCGATACATTTTAATGATATCAGCTACCAATACGATAGGATGTATTCTCCAGCGTAAAATTATATGACGCAAATCTGCTTGTAGCTTAGGTCCTATCATCAGAGTATCATTCAGCGAGACTCCGAAGCTGTTCTTACTGGAAGCATTAAAAACGACACGTACCTTGGAAGTCGTCTTATCGTTTCTCACTACGGCGTGATGTGGAAGGTAAACAGCTTCATCCCTTTTGTCATCGTCTTCATTTACAGATCGCATGTGTCCTAATTTAATGTATTCGTTTATGACTTCTGTGTAACTCTTCTTTAGATCTTTGTCCTTTACTAGCCTTTTTTCTAATGCCTTGAATTTTATTTCAGCTATGTGTCGTGAACTACCACCTACACACTTCGGCTGGTTCTCGTTGAATGGCAGCCTGACAACGTAGCGTCCCTCGGATGTCCTCTTTGTTGTACTATTAAAAATCTCTTCACATTTTTGTTCTTCTTCTGTCCACATTTGTTTTGTACTATTAGTTTGCTCTTCTATTTCCCAAAACTTCTTCAATAATTCATCTTCGTTTACTTGTGCATGCATCACCGATATCTTATAAGTTTCCTTCTGAAACTTACCAGGACAGTTACTGTTGTTAACTGTACCAGACAGGATCCATCCCAAAGAGGTGCTTTGAGCTATAAGATTCCCATTTGGACTCCTTCTTACACCATCCATCAAGATTTGGCCGAATACATTGGCTCCTAGCAAAATGTCGATTTTGTTAGGAGTGTTGAACTGCGGGTCTGCGAGACACAAGTCTTGCAAATCTATCCAATCAATAGATTCTATCCGTTGCTCTGGCAGATATGATGTTATGTTGTTAAGAACATAAGCTTTAACCTGTATGTTGAACTCTTTGTCACTTCTCGATTTCAGATTGATGGTCACCACGTGTTTCGAAGTTGCAGCTTTATCACCTCCTAAACCAGTAATCGTGCCTCTGATTGGACTCTTCTTGAGACGCAAGAGTTGTGCTGCGGCTTCTGTTATAAAGCACGCTTGAGAGCCTTGATCTAATAATGCTCTTACCACGTGGTTTCCGCCAGATGCAGACTCAGCGTTGACTAGCGCTGTAGCCAGCAATACTTGTCCGTGTCCGGAGATCTTACGTGTTGACAGACATGAAACTATTGGAGCTGCACTAGCTGTCGAGCTAGTACCTTCTACTGGATCCTTGGTTGTTGTACTGTTTGAACTTCTGTTGTCCTCTGGGTGTAAGAGAGAGTGATGACGTCTCTTACAGATCCTACATGCGGTGGGTTTCTTACATTCGTAGACAGTGTGATTACTGCCTAGGCAATTGAAGCAGATGGAATTTTTCGCTACAAAATCCCGTCTCTGTGCACATTCCTGTCGGGCAAATTTCTTGCAGAAGCACAACTTGTGATTCTCAGAACAGAATTCACACCGCATTCCTGACCCTGACGCATTAGCGGCCAGAAAAGCCTTAGGTTTCGTATTAGGACCACTGCTCTGCTGTATTGAAGGTTTTTTGAACTCTACAAATTCTAATGCACGAAAGCGACTTTCTATGAAACCCTTAAGTTGATCTAACGTGAGCAACTCATTCGCATCTGAACCATTTGCGATATGAAGTTCCCATTGTTTGCGCGTTTCTGCATCGAGTTTGAACGATACAATGTGGATAACAATAATGTCCCATGTGGTCACATCAACATCAATATTTTGTAAGGCGCTCATACAGTCCATGGTGGTGTCCAGTAGCTCTTTTAAGCTGGACGCTGATTCTACCGTCATGCGTCTCTGCCCGAACAACCGTTTTAAAATGCAATTTGCCAAGTATTTTTTATTATTATAACGCTTCTCTAATAGAGACCAGCATTGACTGTAGTTTGCATCAGTTATTGGGGTGTGCTTAATCAGTTGCGCGGCCTCACCTGTTAAGTGAGACTTCAAATAGTGTAGCTTTTGAACATTTTCTAGGCACTCATTATTATGCACTAAAGATACGAATAAATCGCGAAACGTAGTCCATTCTGAATAGTGCCCTGAAAAGGTCGGAATGGAAATCTTCGGAAGTCGTACCAACGAACTAGAACCACCCGACTTATCAGTATCTTTCTTTGAGTGAGACTCATTTTCGGATGACACGCACTGATTTAATGCAACTTTCATTAGTGACTTATAGACTAAATAATTGTCCTCTACGTTTTCATACATTTCTTTGGTAACGTACGTGGTCCTTTTTAAAGCTGCAGGGTCAGATATTTCGTACAGTTTTGCATTATTTGATCTAAACAATAACCAATCTTTTTCTACATTTTCTAACCTCGCTTCAACATATTCTTTAGTTATTCTCTCTTTTGGACTTTTCTTAAAATTAGACAATCCTTTTATTATTGAATTTTGTAAATCTATTTGCACGTTTACAAGACCTTCCATTTTGTTCATATCCATAAATCACTTCTAAACAATATCTCAGAACTAAATAAAAATTTTACAAAATTTTCTAAGTCTAAAATTATTCCAAAAATTTTACAAAATTTTCTAAGTCTAAAATTATTTCAAAAATTTTACAAGTGTTTTGCACTTCAACAATTTTTTAAAATTGGGCATGGATTCCCCGTTCCATCGTTTTTTACAGAATTATTCTAAGTCAATATTCTACTAACATGCAAATAAAGTTAAAGTAAGAATCACTGAATAATGTTTTTAAATTTAGGTACTAAGTTTTTTTCACTGAATGAATAAAGTTCACTTTTGCTTGAAAAGTTAATAAAGGTTTTACTCACGGTTTTGCACTTCACTTCGATAGCTTCAATCAAATAAATTGACTTTGACCTTATTTTCCAATTTCCTGGTTTGACCTGCAGTTGTCCTCGTCGGTTGCACGGCTTGCCAACAGCTTCCGTTTGCTGGTCACGCAGCTTCGCCAGCAGCACGGGTCGGGCACACAGCTTGCCAACAGCGTCAGTCGGTCCCGCAGTTTTGCCAACCACAGCACCGTACTGGAACGCACAGCTTCGCCAACGTTACCGTGGCAGTATCCGTACTCGGGTGTGTTGCAGCGATCCACTGCTAAGTACGGATACGGAGACGCGCAATTGCTGCACTGAACTCCTAGTCCATCCAGGCTCGGTGGACCATGTAAATTCGAACCTCTGCTCTGCTTGCACTGCCGCGACTATCGCGGAACACTTTGGTTTAATTTGAAATAAAACACAAGTGTTTGTTCTAAAGTAGGTTATATTAAATTTGAATTCTCAAATAAGTCCCGCCATCGAGCGAATGAAACGCTTGCGCGATGCAGAGGTAGTCAGCGCCATCTAGTTTAGTTCGAGACCAACTTTACCTTCAACAATGGTCAAGGCAGTTGTCTTGTCTCGTCGGTAAATAATGAGCTGGGAGTAAGCCATGAGAAGCTGTTAAATCTAGATATTCATTTAGGTTTCGGTCAACACTACCACATTTAATATCAATGTTAAAATCTCCAGTAAGGCACACGTTTCTGAAATTACATAAAGATAGAAGTACCGCATTTAAGCTAGTTATAAAGTTTTCAATGTTATTAAAAGCTGGAGGCCTATATATCACAATAACCGCAATGTTATTGCCGATGCAACAAACCAGGCAATTACCATCCTGAAACTCAGGTTCTGTTACTGTACATTCAACTGTATTTTTGACGTACAAAACTACGCCGTCATTTTGATTAATTGTCTTATTTGTACGATATGATAAGTACCCCTCAATGGATGGAATGGTGGTAACACAGCTTAACCAACACTCCGTTAAGGCAATGATTTCACATTGCAGGTCTAGAGACGAAAGCAGAGCTACTAGTCCAGTATAATTGCAGTTTAGGCTACGAATATTAAGATGAAGAACTTTAAATGATTTCTTATTCGTTGTTATGTGGTTTATGCAGTCTTCTGGGGAACAGGAGTATGTAGATGAGGTGCCAATTGCGTCAATGTCCGTTGATAAACTTTCTAAATTAACCATATTGACTAATTTGTTGAATTTTACCTATCCCAATTTGGATAATCACACAAATTAGGATTGTTATTTTTTTTATTTTGGGCATATCAGCGACTGACCTGTCATAGTACACACTCTGTTTTTGTTTATCGTGTATTGTGTATAACTCGTGATGTGTGTGCGTGTGTGTGTAAGTGGTGAAAAATTGTGTGGCAAGCAAGTTAGAAAAACAAAATAATAATAAAAACTTATTTCGAATATAAAATTAAAAGAAAAATTAAAAGCGTGAAGAAGAAAGCGGCTTGACCGACCATATAGTCATGTCTGATTTAATTGATCGCCGAGTTCTTGTTCATTATTGATGGGTACTGCTCTAGAGTTGTCATCTTTTTGTATAAAGATCCTACCATTTTTGGACCAGCAATACTTAAAGTTGTTAGCCTTAGAAAACTCCCTGGCTTGGTAGAAAAGTTTTCTTGACGAACCAGATAGGAACTCTGATATGTAGACCTGTGAGCAAGTTTTGTCATTGTATCCCAAATGTCCCGTGTTGAGCTTGTCTCGCCCCGTTCTCTGGTTGTTGAATGTCTTGGCCGCTGACAGCAAGCTACTCTTCAGGGCAACGGACGTAAACTCGGAGATAATAGGACGCACTGAGCCCGGCTTGCTAGAGTGTCGGTAGGCGTCGCGGATGTCTGTAGGCTGCACGTTCACATTCAGAGTCTTCCCAAGTTTTATTATTGCAGCTTTGAGGTCATCCAAGGTCTCATCTTTTCGTTGTGGAATGTTTTTTATTTCAATAGCGGACGGACGAGATGAGCGCTGTAGGTCTCCAATCTGATTTTGTAATTGATCAATTTTTATTGCAAATTGGGCCTTATCTTTTTCTAAAGTTTCAATCTTGATCTGCATGGCTTCAAAATTATGACTGATGGTACTCATTGATTTTTCCAACAAAATATTCGTATTTTGAATTTGAATATTCTGAGATTTTAGCTCGCTTATATCTGAGACTAATTTGCTCAATTTCTCGGATTGCTCATTTTTTGAGGATTTTATATCATTAACATCGGAAATTAAGGTTTTCAGTATTTCTGACTGTTCGGTTTTGAAAGATAACAACAATGTTTTAATATCGTTAATTTCCTCTTTTACATCATCGCAGGAATGTTTAGGGGACGTATGAGACACATTGGGAAAGTTAAGAAGCCGAGCTAAGCGAGGCCGTTTGCGTCGTTCTGTATTAACAATTTCTTCTTCTTCTACAAGTTGCGGCAAGTTGGAGTCTGACTGAGTCTGCATTAATTCAGATTCAGAAGCCGATGTCATGGGTGGCGTGCGTTTAAGCGGCATTGTAGAAAACTAATTATGAAATCGAAAGAGCAGTGTAGCTGACATTTTTCAGATAAATAAACCTTATAGCAAAATTGCTCAGTGTTTATTTTGTTTAATGTCGAGCAACTGCAGGGCTGTTATATTTTCATCAGGCGTTATAGAAAGCTATGGCAGCAATGTTTCTCACCAACCGAAGCAGAGCTCAATGTATGTATAGCGGTGTAGATTCGCAGCGTACCTCGTAGCAGGGATGTAGCTCCACGCAGGAGTCTCGTAGCACAGGTGGATGCGTTGTTTTGAAAGTAGGCAAACAGCTGATAGATAAGGCGAGAATGCACCAGTGCAGCGTAGCTATAGCTATATCTCCTTTAAGCACCGGCCGCAGGCGCAGCGCGCAATGACTCACTCCGGTAAAACAAAGAAGCAGGCGTACGGCGAGTTGTCGTAGGTCAGTTCCGCAACCGTTAAAACCAATAACTTTCGTCAGCTATTAGCTTAAATCTTCGATGTTTTCAAGTTGATTTTCACCAAACAACGACCACTATACGCGTCTTTTCACAGGTCACAAAAGTACATAACTTTCAACACCACAGCGGCACTTTACACTGCATTAACTTTAAATTTTTGCGGAGCAAACGAACGAGTTGTTGCCACAAAGACGGTTGGCGGGGGGAATTTTTATAGAACGATAGATCTAGAATAGAATTATAGAACGGTATGGAACATACTTGCCTAACCTATGAAAGCCAAAAAAGTATGTAGGCATTCCCGGCAAAACAATGTAAAGTCAATGAGATTGCTAATAGTGCACTGTGCAGTTACCGGAGTGCCGAACTTTATTACGCGGGAGACTACGTCGTGTAGCGCCGGCACTGCTGCCAGTGAACAGGCGGGCCCTGTCACTGGCGCTCTGTTGCTCTATAAATACAATGCTTCAGACTGTATTTCAGTGTAGTGACAATGTAAAACCCACACCGACTATTCCGCAGTTCACAATTTCATAAAGAATTACAGACACCACTAACGTAAGTTCTAGAAAAAATCGTTTTACGACCGTGCGCCGCGTGGGGTAGCAGCTGAGCTTGCGTTTGATCATGCTTCTTTTCTTCTCGTTTCTTCTTCATCTTGAGGATGGTTGTATTTATCCACGTAGTTCAATGAGAAGTCTTACATAGGAACTATTTCCTCACTTGAGTTGAATAATGCTTTGCTGGATTTTCATGGCACAGTCCGTCCGGCCCCCTAAAGGCCTCTGGCGTGTCTTAACGACTATTGATAACAACCTGGAGCGTTGGCATAACGTGTTCTAGGAAGTACAGAACGATGAAATCCCCATATTATGTAAGTTTCAATAAATCACTGGTCACTAGCGATCGAACCCACTCCTCAGAGAGAAACTTTCAATACGTACCCTAAAACAGATCATTAGGTACTGTAGTTATAAAGAAATGACTCCAACAACGCTCGCGCCATTAACGTAGGCATCAAATCCTAGGCATTCAACTCCACAAAAGACCTTTTGTAAGTCGATACAGTCTGAAAACGGCGCTGTTACGAAAATAGCGTTTATTCATAATGTGCCGCTCCTCGATACTCAGAGCCATCAATATCGCGGGATTGTACAAATCCTTGCCCATTGAAACCAGATCCCCCCCCCCTCCCCCCGGGCCCCCGTTGCCCTGCACGTGGACGAGCTAGGGATGCGATGAATCTTACTTTTCATCTTTTCACTAAGATGCAATATAAGCAAGGTGTCACCGCCGACGCGTTTATCACTCGCGCATAATATTATTAGAGGTGTAAAAGTAACGAAACAAAGCGTACCCGTATGTATTCGTTACTTTAACAATGAGTACCCGTTACTATCGTATCGGTACTCGTTACTTCCGTATGATACCTCATAACATGCTATGATGCTTAGAGAGTCGTATCAAATCTAGTCGCATTTCGTACGCGTGCGGTATGATGTCGCGGCGTCACATAATTCGTGATTTGTAGAAAACTTACAGGTAAAAAACTTGGAAGACGAATTTCCAAATTATTACTTTAGGTACCTACATAATAAACAAACATCTTTATTTGTATCGCATGCGTAAAACAAACTATCAGCACACGTGTACGGTGTATCCATACGACGCATACGAAACATGCGAGTAACGAGATGGATTAGCGACTAACGTTTCGGTACTCGTTACTAGATGGCGTACCCGTTACTCAGTACCGAATACATACGGTTTGCTACAGCTCTAAATATTATCTTACCATCTTGTGCAGATCATATTATGATCATGAAATTGTTTTAATACGTCATGCCACAAGACAATATTATGCAAACATTGGTTCAAATTGCATGACGTTGTCTCAAAACTAAAAGAATACTAAATCAAAACTAATAGGATGGGTAGGATGCCTAGTGAGTCTAATCTAGAAAACCAAGAATTTCAAGGACCAGAGTCGCACAGACAATCACACTTAGCAGAAATACCAGTAGTTCACTTTTTTTTTCATAGAATAGGTTTGCGTTAGACTACTCAAATGATGTTAGCATAAATCTTTTCCTTGTGCTCTAATCGGACTCGTAACTAGACGACCGTACGTGTAAATACATTGTTTTCTTAAAGTTCAATAGTTACTCATACCTAAAAGCAAAACTAGCGTACTTACCATCTTGGGATTTAAATATTGAACAACGTCTCTAGGAACATTAGTAGAGCAGAGCCGCCGCCGCGCCGCCGCGCCGCCGCGGGCACGTTGCCGATACACGACCTACAAATGCCTACAATGAGACGTCTCCTTACGTCTCCACTTTGTTTATGAGCTATTGTAGACTGTAGGTAGAGCCTCGGGGCTGATATTGAGAGTGAATGTGATCGGTTTATGTGATATTATTTATGTGATATTTCGTGAACTATTGTAATACTAATATAAAGTTGATTAAACTTAGCGAAGTTCTAAGCGCCTTTTCTAACTTAGTTATGTATAGTACAGTCCTACTTCCTACTATCCTATCCTACTAATATTATAAACGCGAAAGTTTGTAAGTATGTATGTATGGATGGATGGATGTTTGTTATTCTTTTACGTAACAACTACTGAATAGATTTTAATGTAACTTTGCAATAATATAGCTTACACATCAGAATAACACATGGGCTACAATTTATAAATATACCTTATTAATAAAAGAAGCAGTATACCCCCGAAAAGGGGGAAAGCATAATTCAACTAACAAGGAGCGACCACCGAGTATAAAATATACGGCCATAATAATGTACGAACGCAAATAGTTCGGTCAACGGTATACCAGTTTCATATAGTCGCCTTTTTCCATTCCATTGAACTTATGGCGATACTAGTTTTAATCTCGTTTATTCAAGAACTATGATCTGGAGCTCGTAGGTCAATAAATAACTAACAATAGGATCAATCAATCTACGATGGAATATGGTAAAGCGTGAGTTCCACCCGCCCCGCCCGCCGCCGGTGACTCCGGGGCTAGTGGTGCTGCCGGCCGGCCGGTCGGCGGATGAATCGGCACCATCCGTCACTGTCGCCGATCCGCTAATAAATTGACAAATATTAATACCGGCCTGTATCTACGGGCCAGAAGCGGAAGTTATATTTGCTAAATATTGTTAACGTTCAATTTTCCTCTACTGGAATAAACAAGGTTTGACAAGAGGTGATGAATTACCCTTCATGGTCCTTCTCATTAATTTCACTGATATTAACAATTTTGATTTACACTACAGAATATTAAAATACCAGTGCACTAAGAAAACTATTATTATAGTTAACCTTATAAAGGTTAACTAACTCGACCATCGGGTCCACGGCAAAAAGAGAAGAATCCGTAAAAAACATTTTTTTTATTATTTCTTTATTAGTAAAGTATTTGTGTATTATTACAGTGGGACTATGTCTTTGAAAACCAATTATAATCTGAACATAAAATGTATTACGAGTATACCTACATAGTTTTTTATTTCACATAGTTCATAAAAGGCAATCCAATTAAACCGAAAACATCAGCATCACCAATAATCCCCAGCAATAAACAATCGAGTGACGTCCAATCAAAAATATTAATCGAAATAAAACGTCGATAATCCTCAATAAATATCGAATAAACAAAATTTAATTCTCAATCGGATGCACACGATTACGAGCCAACTGGCAGCGGAGGCAGTTCCAAAGGATTTATTTCAGTTTAACGTTTCTCGCGACGCGTTGTTGCCGATCGCGAATATTGTGTTGTGATTTCAGCGCGAGAGTAATGAGCAATGGAGCAACGGTGGACGCTCCACAGTTGTTCAGTTATATTGAACCAGCTTTTGTGTCTACACGGTTAGTATTTTATTAGAGAAACTTTGATTTCCTCTATCGATTAACTTAACTGAACAATGTAACAACTAGATATTTTTTACATGCTACAAAGCTGTCAAAAATATGACTGTGATGTATATCTAGCTAAAAGTGTTCTATAGTATTATTGTTTCTTGACTTCAAAGTGTTGCAAAGTCCAGTCACGACTGGTAATTTAAATGTGACTTCTACTAGTTAATGTCTAGTGACATAAAACAGTGCATAATTCTGCATACATCCTTGAATCCCATCCAAATCCATTCTCATAACCCCGCATGCGGCGCGTGAAGCGACAACTCAGAAATTTTGGACGCGAAGCGAGAAGATGTGCAAAAATAAAACATGGCCGTCTCACCGGAAGTGCGTCTTGAGTTATCGCATTAAATTTAAATTGCGGAATATTCTCTGAATCCGCCGCGTGCCGTACATCAACCCGGTTCCGGCGAGTAAATCACAACTACGCTCAAGTTTTTAGCACTTTCTTGTTCTTCATAAAAACTAGCTCACTTAAGAGAGTTGCACCGAGTTATGAGACACAGTCTCATACAGACAGAACCGCTCATAAAAATATTATATTTTGTTCGTAGCAAGCTAGCATTCTTGGATGCCCTTGAAATTAAATTGTACGCCATGACGTGGATGGCAATAAAGTTATAGATGTCTGGGAACATCTTACTGCTATTATTATAAAGTGCCTTTGTGAGCAGAGAATCGCGCACGATGCTATTTAGCGCTTAGTATGCATTAATTTACGTGTAGGTAGACGATTTATTAAATTACCTTCTATTCATTTGTGGACTAGTGAATAGTGATATATCATCTAGAAAAAACATTGTACTTGTTTGCGCCGGGGAAGCTTGTGCCAGACTATAGGTATCACGATACAGCTAAAAATGCAACTATTCCACCAACCTTCAGCTCCAAAGCTCTCCCACTCCGGCCAGGCCAGGCGCTATCTGCCCGGTACGTAGGTACTTCGCACCCAGAGGGAAAACGTTGTAAAGTTCACGGCCACTGCACTGAGAGGGGGGCTCCCCGCCTATGGTATGTTATCTGCCTTCCACAATCCACACCGGTGTTCATTCACCATATATAATATAACAGTATATAAGAAGGAAAAGCACACCCACACAAACACACCCATAAAACACGAGGCGCGCTCCGGGGTAGCAGCGGTGCGTGCGCACCGACGAAAGTCAAAATGGGACTGCGCGGGCGGCAGGGGGATGCCGGGTTGCCGGGTCGCGGGCGGCTTCCGCGTCCAGAACTTTCTAGTGACCTCGGGCCCCTCGCCCCTTCGCCTGCCGTGAGCATGTGCGTCCGAGCTTGCGGAAATAATCACATTTTCCACTATAAATGTAATACTATAATCTGGCTCAAACACAAGCCCCCAGCTTGAAAGGTTCCCTTTCAACACGAGAAATAACAAGAATATGAATTATAGTGAATTCGTTTTTATAGCATTTTTATTTTATTTTATTTTTCTAGTATTTTGTTTATTTAGTAGGTATTAGCATTATTTTTTATTAATAGTTATTTATTTATTATTATTATTTGGTATTTATTTTGATATTAGGCATATTACTCGTAGCAAACTGTACCCATACAGCTTGACCGCACTAACCGTAGACGTAGGTCCTAGGTACGGAATTCAATGGCTAAATCAATATTATATAGGTACTTATAGGTAGGTGTTTGGCGTTGCTACTTGTTAGGTTAGGAGCTACTGCGTAGGCAGCGGGCATAACCGGACTACAGGACGCGTCAGTGTACCGGATTTTGTCTTGACCAAGACTACCCTGGTGCGTCGATCGGATCCCGGATAAGTTTCTTGGATAATCCCTAACGGCCAATGTAAAGGAGCCGTGTTATTTTGCATTATTAAAACTACCGTCCCTTTTTTGATAGGGTCAGTATCTGTTAACCATTTTTCCCTGGTTTGTAGCGTATGTAAATATTCCATGCTCCATCTTCGCCAATAAGACTGTACAAGTTTGTCTAATAGCAAATATCTGGTAAGTAGTTGTACACGTTCTTCCGTGACCTGAGCCGCCGGCAACGAACCCAATGGGGTGTTGTTCAGAAAATGAGCAGGTGTTAAGGCTACTGGCTCAGACGGATCCGGACTAAGCGCGCGGCCCAAGGGCCGGGAGTTAAGAACAGCCTCGATTTGACAGAGGACGGTTAACAACTCTTCATAAGTTAAGATTTGTGCACCTATAACCCTGAATAAATGTGTCTTAAAAGACTTGACCGTAGATTCCCAACCACCACCGAAATGCGGTGCATTGGGCGGGATCATTTGCCAACTGATTCGATGATTGGACATTTCCTCTCCCCACTGTTTTTTATGCTCTTCTGAGTTCCAAAATAAATAAAGCTCATCGAGATAAGCGCGAGCCCCTACGAAATTGGTTCCATTATCCGACATTAATTTTTCAACTGGACCCCGTTGGGCCAGAAACCGTTTTAACGCGTTTAAAAATGCACCCGTACTAAGGTCTGGAACTAGCTCCGCGTGAACCGCTCGAGTTGTTAGGCATAAAAAGACACATACATAAGCTTTCTGGGATTTTACCCCACGCCTGCGAGTTAAAGTTACGTTAAGTGGGCCAAAATAATCAAGTCCGGTGCACGCAAACGGTTTATTTATTTGTAACCTGCACTCAGGTAAATTTGCCATGACCGGAGGGGTGCATGCCTTAGGGCAAGCTCTAAAGCAAAGGTTACAAGACTGGACACGAGATCGCACAAGACTACGTGCGGATAGAATCCAAAACCTTTGCCTTAAAATTGACAAAAGTAAATGTGGACCGGCGTGGCAGTTCCGAAGGTGCGTACTATCAATGATAAGATTGACCACGTGGTCTTTTCGTGGCATCAATATAGGATGTTTATGGTCGTAAGTCAAGTTCGTCCGCTCTAATCTACCTCCCACGCGTAAAACGCCGTCTACAAGAATCGGCCGCAACTTCCGTAGCAACTTAGAGCACGGCTTATTAGCTTGAGCTGCTTCCACTGCCTCCGGAAAGTGCACTGCCTGTACCGAACGAATTATGGCTAACTCGGCTTGAACTAAATCTTCTGATTGTATCGGACCCCTGGACCCAAGTTTCCTACCAAATCTTAGAACATAGACCACAACGCGAATCAGCTTAGGCCAGGAGGATATTCTCTGAGCTAACTGATAAAGAAGCGGTTGTACGGGGAGCGCTGTAACCAGAGCAACGTCCGGTTTAGATTCGGGTACATCTGCATTTGTTGGCTGGAACGGGTGAACGGGCCACGAGTTCTTGCTCTGAATGATCCACGGCGGACCTTTAAACCATAGAGGGTGGTCAATCAAATTCGCCGGCGTGAGACCACGTGACAAACAATCACTAGGGTTCTCCTTTCCTGCAATGTGATAGAAACATTCCGGAGCCAAGTTTTCTTGAATCTGAGCTACGCGGTTAGCCACAAATGCTTTCCACCTGTGTGGACTGGAGTGGATCCAATGCAGCGTCACGGTAGAGTCCGTGAATGCGAATATGTGCTGTATGTTCCAACGCAGCTCGTACGTGCTCAAAATAACCTTGACCAATTTCGACAATAAAAGTGCGCCGCAAAGTTCCAGGCGTGCCAGGGTGACCGACTTCAAAGGAGCCACTCGCGACTTAGCGCATAGTAGCCGTACCCCAACTTCACCGGCTGCTTGGACATGTAGATACACGGCGGCGCCATAAGCTCTCTCGCTGGCATCTGAAAAGCCGACTAGTGTAACTTCCGCCCCATCTGCAACTCCAACATGCCTGGGAATACTCATTTGAGATAGAAGCGGCAACTCTCGCTGGAATCTACTCCATTTCTCCGCAACTGAAGGCGGAGGAGCTTCATCCCAATCAATTTTCATGCTCCATAATTCCTGAATAATCAACTTGGCGTACAGGATTACAGGAGCAGCAAACCCCAGTATATCCCACAACTTAGCAACTGCGGACAGAATATTCCGCTTTGTGCCATTTTCCTGACAAGGAGATATCTCGAAAGAGAACATATCCGACTGCGGTTCCCACTTGACTCCTAGTATCTTCTGCCCTTCGCCGTCGCCGAATCGAATAGCTTGTGGGTGTAAATGAGTCGCTGGAAGCTGTGACAGCATTTCTCTAGAATTGCTGGACCATTTCATAAGGTCGAAGCCACCCGCTTTGAACAACCCAATTAACTGCAACGCGGCCTCGGCCGCTGCCGGTGCCGACTTTTCACTGGAAACAATGTCATCCATATACAAGTCCCTTCGAACGACGTCTACCGCCACAGGGTAACCGCACCCTTCATCCTCACAAAGTTGTCTTATAGTGCGAAGCGCTAAAAACGGACTTACGGATAACCCAAAACACAGCCGCCTGAACTCATAAAGTTGCAGTTCGGCATTGGGATCAAACCGATACAAAATTCGCAGAAACTTAACATCTGCGGCCGCCATCTTAATTTGCAAATACATTTGCTTCACGTCTGCACAAAATGCTACGGGGAAAAGCCTAAAGTTGAGAAGAATCCTAAATATATCTCCCTGCAAATTAGGACCCGCATGCAGCACTTGGTTTAGAGATAATTGTCTATCAGTGCGAGCGCTAGCATCTAAGACAATACGCAACCGCGTTGTGACTTTATCATTACGAATAACTCCAAAATGCGGAATCACATATCCCTGGTTGGAATCTTCTCTGTTCCCCGCGACCGGCACTAAGTAATCGTTCTGCAAATATTCTTTGATAACCTCATCGTACGCGTTACGAAGTGGAGGGGACAATTTAATTTTCTTTTCCAACGCGAAAAACCGTTTCTCAGCGACCTGTAACGAATTACCTATTTGTGATGGATCCGATTTAAATGGAAGAGCCACTGTGTATCTGCCTGTGGAATCCCGCGAAGTAGACGTCTTATAAAATTGTTCACATTCTTGTTCCTCAAGACTCAAGCGCGCCGCGGTACACGAGGGAACTTCCTCCAGCTCCCAAAAACTACGAACCACCTTATCTAAACGTGGGCCTGTAAAAGCACAAAACGCTGACGTGCGCTGCTGCTCGACAGCCCCCAGCACTGGAGCTTCTCCCATCAGAATGAATCCCAACGTAGTCTGCATTGCATCTGGCCTACCACACGGACCATATATGCGCCTCGACAGCATCAAACGCGAGAACAATTGAGCGCCTATGAGCATATCTATTTCTCCTGGACGATCAAAGGCATTATCCGCTAGTGGGACCCCTTTAAGGTAACCCAACCTTGACCTATCAATTACTGCAGTTGGAAGGTCTTGAGTTATATCCTCTACCACCAAAGGGCGGACCTTATAAGGCCGAGATCGATCAAATCGCGAGAAAAACTCCAACTCCGTCTCTCCTATCACAGGATTAGAACTGCCCCCAAATCCGTTTACTGACAACGGCGACTCCAGAATCCGGGGTTTCAACGACAATCGTTCACAGCACCGCTTCGTAATAAAATGGTTCTGCGACCCATTATCTACGAGGCATCGAATCAAATGCGCCTTCCCTGTTGGATCCACTACCCTAACCCGCGCTGTGGCTAATAATACAGTAGATGGACCACGATTTTTGCAGAAATCCTGCGGCGGCCTTTCCTGCAACGAACACAAAGAGACGCCGGCATTGCCCAGATTCTCCTCCTCCGCCTCATCAAGGGATAATTCTTCGACACCTAATCCCATTTGTTCACCCGCAGACACTGGCAACGCCGTACTAGAATTAACCCTATTGAAATGCAAAAGCTCGTGATGCGTCTTTGAGTTACAAGTATTGCAACAACCCTTGATATTACAAGCGTTCGACTTATGGTTGAAATTTAAGCACAAGACGCAGCCGTTCTTCTGTTTAACAACATTGAAACGATTTTGTGGCGACAGTTTTAAGAACTGAGAACAACGCGAGAAATTCTCATGATCAGTACTCTTGCACAATGGGCAATCTGCACTCGAAGTGACTAACGAACGTGTGGTTTTCCCGGAGGTGAATCTAACGTTCATCGGAACTGGAAATCTACCAGACGCCGCTGCACTTTTATTACCACCGCTAGGAGTATAGACCCCTGTTCTTTCCATGATTTTAGCCTGCTCTTTTACAAATTTAGCAAAACTTTCATAAGATGGAATTTTTTCATCTCGAACTGAATTTTCATATAGACGTGCCGTCTCACTGTCCACCCTTTTGAGGGCTAGATGGAGGAACACAAAATCCAGCTTGGCCGGAATATCTAATTTTTGAAATGCCGATACGGACACCGAAAACTTGTCAATAAATGAATTTAAGCCATCTACTGATGGACTCTGCATTTTTCTAATATTCATAATTTCATCCAGGTAAGCAGTACCTGTTGAACGCACGTCTTCAAATTTACCCGTTAAAGTGTCGTAAATGAGACCGTAGTTGTCTCCGGTTGGCGTAATACCTACCACGCACTCGAGTGCCCTACCAGTCAGCTGACCGCAAAGGTAATAGACCTTTTCTGCATTTGATAACTGCGGGTTATTGTGGATCGTGTTGTTGAAACATTCAATAAACATCGGCCACGACCTAATTTCACCGTTAAATTTTGGTAACTCAATCGGCGGCAATCTTATTTTTTGAGCTGGTTTAATCGAAGGACCATTAACTGCGTTACTCTGCTTAGAGAACGCATTTACTTTACTTTGCACCGTCACAAAATTATTTTCAAAACATTCTAATGCACCAATATCTGGTTCGCATTCCGCGTTCAATTCCATTTTTATTAAGTTTAACTCGTCAAACTCATTATTGAATTCTTTACGCAATACTTCTATACTCACTGTAACATCTAGAAAATGTTGCACTTCCTGTACGTTCGACGCATCAAGTTTGACCGCGAGGTCACGCAAACTTTGTATACGACTAGTGTATGACTTCAGTCTCGCCTCTAACAATTTCACCTTTAACGCCTTACGATGTTCTTCAGCTTTCGACATCTTAACTACAATAATTGTTGCCGATCAACGAGAGTAGGTATTATATTTATTTAATAATAACTCTGGACACAAGCAGAATTTCTGTCTACGTAATGCAATATTTCGTTATGCCGGATGTACGTATGCCGACCGAAAATACGATAGTAAATCACCACTGAATTACTGTAGGTAGATACATCAATTATTAATACATATTATCGCTAAATATTTGCCGTAGCTGCACCGTATTATCATCGACCATCAACTTATCGTAACCCCTTATTCCGCTAACATAGCCCCTTAACGCGTATTGATAATAACTAGCATATCACCTTAACAGGTGTTGATAATAACATTCCCGCATGTAGGTACTAGTATTCACTTTTAATTATGCAATAGTTAGGTAATGTAGCTGTGAATAAATTAGGCACTAAATTTCCGTAACCGGTCAGCACTTGTTCGACTTTGAATGACGCAATAGGTAGCCCGGTCAATAACAAAAGTAGGTACACTTCCTAACTTAGGTAAGTACGAGGTCTGAGACATATAATAATATAATCTACAGAAAGTACATAGGTCCTAAACCCAACCTAACCAGCAGACACGTGTAATTTTACCTCTCGTCGCAGGTAAGTTATAGGTAGGTAGGTACACTTTGCTAGAGAAACATGCCGTAACCTGTTTAGACTTGTAAACTTGTGAACGACAAGTTATTTACCAACTGTAAAAACAGTAATAGTTAGGTGATTATCCTAACGTAATTATTATGATATTAAACTGAACTGTATGACCAATTAGTTTAGGTAGTTACTGGAAACAGAGAATTCGGCTCGAGAGGCCATTTTGTTTGCGCCGGGGAAGCTTGTGCCAGACTATAGGTATCACGATACAGCTAAAAATGCAACTATTCCACCAACCTTCAGCTCCAAAGCTCTCCCACTCCGGCCAGGCCAGGCGCTATCTGCCCGGTACGTAGGTACTTCGCACCCAGAGGGAAAACGTTGTAAAGTTCACGGCCACTGCACTGAGAGGGGGGCTCCCCGCCTATGGTATGTTATCTGCCTTCCACAATCCACACCGGTGTTCATTCACCATTTATAATATAACAGTATATAAGAAGGAAAAGCACACCCACACAAACACACCCATAAAACACGAGGCGCGCTCCGGGGTAGCAGCGGTGCGTGCGCACCGACGAAAGTCAAAATGGGACTGCGCGGGCGGCAGGGGGATGCCGGGTTGCCGGGTCGCGGGCGGCTTCCGCGTCCAGAACTTTCTAGTGACCTCGGGCCCCTCGCCCCTTCGCCTGCCGTGAGCATGTGCGTCCGAGCTTGCGGAAATAATCACATTTTCCACTATAAATGTAATACTATAATCTGGCTCAAACAGTACTATAAAAATATTTCGAAGTATAACAAAATAGCAATATCAGTAACATGATGTAGGTATAGATGCCGGCTACATCAATTTCTAAACATACGAGTCAATAACTCTCTAGCTATTTTCCCAACTCCCCAAAAATTGTTTTCCTCCGCAATCCAACCCTCCAATTTTTCAAAACAACAAAAGGGTGCAACATATTCCACTTTATTCTCCACAAATATTTCTAGTATACACTATACGACAAAAACACGTAACCTCTCTCGCACTCTGTCGAAATATAAAACCAAATCTCTTTCGGAAAATGGAAGCACCGTTCTTGTTTTGTCATTGTGACAAAGTAATGTGGAGTAAATATTTAGCAGGCCGCTCCGTACAAGACACAGGGCCATAATCGTTACATAAAATATTCGGAGGCCGCACTAGCGCCGTTAAAAAATATCTGGCGGCCGCCCGCGGCACAGACCGGATTATGCTGCGCTCCACAGACAAGCCACTGCCGACCTACCGTTGGACGTGCTTCAAAATATTCTCTGCATCTGGGTGTTCTCTCTTATGAGCAGCACATAACAAACTTGCTGTAATTGAACAGGTCACTCCAGCGGCAAAATGTGAGCAGTGCAATAAGTACGAGTATATACCTAAAGAAGTTGGCTTGCCCTAAATATAATTACGTCCTTCTACTCAAAAGTATCTCAATTGTTACACCACTGCTGAGTTTACTTCTTGTCAAACCACATCGTCAATTTCAAGCTGCATTATTCCTGACTGATGCACTAATGCAGTTCCTGCTAGAAAACTGCTTTGATGCGGGTGAGACCGCGGGGCGCAGCTAGTATATAATAGGCACACAACTGCTGTGTCGTCCGAAGTGTCCCACTCGTAGATGTTTAGTCGTCTCCTCGGCGCTTGCCAAATGTGTGTGATGCAGGCGACGCGCTCGTTGTCGCCGGCGCGTGCTTCCGCAGATTTACTTCCTCGCCGTCGGAGGCGACAGTTCCAGAGCACTGCCAAATTAAATTATCGACTCGCCGGATGAAGACGCTCAGATACGTTAGCTTTTTACTTATATAGCAGAGTAAGCAAACGCACACGCCATGATAATTGCCTTGCTTGTATTGTAGTGGCACTCAGAATCTCGCTTTGCAAAACCTTACGCCGCCGCACTGCGCTCGGTAATCTGAGAATTTGATTATCAAGACTCGTGTGCCTACCAATTTTGTTGAAAACCGTGCCCTTTGAACAGGTAACACAGTAATACCAGACATTATTTCTTGGCGACTGAATATTTAGGATAAATTATTCTAAAATACCCGGCAAATTATGTTCAAAATGCTAGAAAATAATATTTTCCTCATACTCCGAATAAATTAGTGATACAACCACTCAATAGAACACTTCCCACCTCTCTGTATTTCACCCATGACATTAATATTCAACCCTCACCGGCGTCGACCGTCCGACTCTGTCCCGGTTCCCAACCCAACTCGTGAGTCGTTCCCACCTCTACCCCGAGTCGTTCCCACCTCGGCCGCGAGTCCTTCTACCTCAGTTAAAAGACAATTATTTTTGTTTAACTTTTTATCATAACATTAAAGGCAGGCTCGAGCCGCGAATTAATTAAGCTTATGATAATGAATGCGGCCTCGTTTTGTTCCGGCACGCGGCCGACGGCGACGGTTGCGTTAAATATTCAAGGTCGCGATGAACAGAGGTTTACTTTTTCAGGATTTAAGATTTAATTGACCGCGGCTGAGCCTCTGTTTGAGCGGGGACCGTATTGTGCTTCTGTTTTGAAGATTGAATAAAATAAAACCCACATAAACCTACTGCTGGCTGTTAGAGAAGCCTACTACTGCTTTGCTGTCATAGTCTGATCAACTTGCAAAGGCCAGACGTTGATCTCGTTTTACATTTTTGAATCAACTGTTTAACAGCGGTCTACATAGTATGAAGTATATTCGGATACGATCATTATAATTGGATTACGTTTGACTAACAATAAAGGGATTGGTGAACATAAAATACAGCACTGCAAGTGAGACGTTAGATGTATAGTTCATCACAAAATTAGTCAACAGATGAGGTGGTATCTCTGCTGCTGAGCCTCTGCACCTGCCCAGGAATGGAGGTGCATTAGCATGCGAGCGGCGACGCGGCGTTAACGTTCTCACCAGTGAGGGGCACTTCGAGGTGTTAACAGGGTAAGTGCTGATGGCGGTACTAAAGAGACATGTTATAGGCTATTATGCGGTATGACGCTAAATCTAAAAATATACTAATAACAGTTAGAATCTGAGAGTACGTTATCAAATTCTTATAACACGTTCCAGGACTACCAGGACTTAGGTATTTGAAACTAAACTGAATTTATTTGCGAGTAAGTAAACATAGTAACTTTTAAAAGTATTCAGGCACCTAAAAATAATTCACGAAAAAAACCGTGTAAAGCATAAACAGCACATAAACGGCACAGATAACATGATTGTAGGTAGATCGAACTCTATTAGTTAATTTTCCATTGGCACCAAGATACAAGAAACAGAGAAAATACATATTATTTAAAATAGTAGCTAAAATGGACTGTATCATCAATAACTCTATTGCAATGGCAATTAGTAGGAATCAGGATTATCACATTGTGACATCAGAAAAAGGGCTTCATGAATATTTCAGGCAATCAGAACTTGTCCCTCTTACTTCCAGGCGCTGACCACGAGACGGCGGTGATCCAATCCAAAATCCAACGCAACCGAGCGCGTCAATTACAGCTAGAGCCAACAAGTGTCGACCACTCGCCACCACTCGTCGCCGCCGCCGGCCACAGTGCACGCAACCGCCGTAAAGCCTGTTATAGAACACAGACACTAGCGGCGTCACAAGCCGTTTGAGTTATGGAAGTAGATAAGGCAAGTCCTGCGTGTGACTCCATTTCGAGACTACACATGTTTTTTGTCTACAGTGATTACGTGGCGTCACCCACATGATTACATGTTCAGCTACTGTGTACCAGCTGTACTGTGCCTCAGGTCCAGTTCGTTACACAGAGGGCACTGTCGATAGCTCTGATTGTGTGACGTCACTCACGACACGCTCGTCACTGCGCGTGGTCAGCTACTGCTGTCTATACTTACACTGTGCCGCATGTCCAGTTAAATACAGCGTGGACACTGTCGATAGCTCTGATTGTGTGACGTCATCGGCACTCGCGTCACTTCACGACACGCCGAGGGTTGCTGTTGAATTAGAATGCATTGGCGTTGTGGTGTTAGGTCGAAATACTGGAATGTTGAAATGTGCAGTTTGTAGTTGTTGATTGTTGATGATGCCTAAAAAATGACAGTAATTAAACGTGATTCTTCACTACTTGTTGATAAAATATACCCAATGAGGTTATTGGCTACGAGGTTGTACTCACGAGGGAAATTGATGTCTTATTGACGTAATAGACGCTCCGTTCGACACTGCGCTGCCAGGGTACAGCTCAAGTCAGTTCCACGTCTACTTATTTGAGTCTCTCGCAAGTAGTTTGCTGGCCTGCTTATTACTGAAAGAGGCTGTGATAATCTACACTTTATGACATTGAAAATTAAATAGAAATCCCAATTCTACTAAAAAGTTTCGGGACCTCGTGTCAAGCCAGAACCTAAGTAATATTATAGGTACTTTGTTCACAGATTTAGTAGAAGTCATAAGAGTTGCAAAGTAATGGTAAAGTTTCCGTTCGCTTTGAATTTGGGTAGAGTATAAAAATATCGTCAAGAATCTGTACGGAATTTCCCATGGAGGCCATACGTCTCCATGAACGTACATTTTGCTAATTTTATGGCACCGAACACAAAAAGCCCTACTTTATGTCGTCAGCCCATAAACCGCAGCACTTAACTCGAGTGTACCGTTCCCATGAATTTTCCCATTAGATTGCCATACGTCGATCCCCTTTATCATAATGAGCTATTTTTTCTTGCAAACAGGACGATACTCCAAAAGATTTTCGTAACATTGCCTCTCCACCACAACTCTTTTGATCAATCTTGTTGTCCAGCGAGCAGTGTATTCTGTTTTATTTGTTAAATCAGCGAAGAAGTTGGTTTGTGGTAAAAAAGTGAAAATGAAATTCAGTTATGTGGGGTCACGTTTTCGATGTAAAAAACCATTGTTTATACTGAACTCGGATCGAATGGAATCTTTGTACCTACCCACATTGTAGATGTTGTGTAGCCCAATGTGATGGGAGCACTGGTGTAATCGAAGTACATACAAACCCATTAAATATTTAATGTGGTTTTTAATCCACCCTTTTTACCCTTTCCTTTTGTTTGAACCTATCTCAAAGTCTTTCGCATATCAGATTTGAACGAATAGTAACATTTTGTATAGCCATGTTTGTCGTAGTGTTGCCAGTTGGAGAAATGTAGAAATATATTTACATTAGATATACATAAAATATTATCTTTTAGCGACTTCTTGCGCGCTGACTACATACCTCAATAAAAAGTACCCCGTGTCCTTTTCCAAGATCCAATCCATCTATATACCAAATTTCATTAGTCATAAAAGGTAACAAACAAACAAACAGAGTCTTACTCACACTAATAATCTTAGTATGGATATGTATGGATGGATAGGGATACGTATAAATGCATTCAGTTAGAGCGTCAAAATACGAACGAGGATACGAGGAGTAGGAACGAGGATATTCGCCAAAGAACTAACGCATGTGAGCTGAAGTGGCAATAGGCAGGCCACATCGCTCGTACAACTAATAACCGATGGGGAAGAAAGGTTCTAGAGTGGCGACCACAGATTGGAAGACGCAGTGTAGGTAGGCCTCCCACTAGATGGGCCGAAAACATCAAAAGAGTCACAGGCAACGGGTGGATGCAAGTGGCAAGTTGTCGTTAGGTGTGGCAGCATAGGAGGGACATATGTTCAGCAGTGGACGTCTTCAGGTGGTTGATGATGATGATGATGAGGGCGTCAACGCCTTTATGATCGGAATGTATAAAACGAAACACGCAGCGTAGAAAAATGCATAAAGCGGATAGATGTTCTTGCAATTTTTGAGACGGTCAATAACCTCACATCAGTATATAGAGTGTCGCTTTAAGCACAGTATAATGAACTGCCACCTCGCGGCAGCTCGCGCGAGGCAGCGGCAGACGTGAGTTATGGCAGCGACGTGTGACGTCACCGCTAATCTGCCGCCGCCGGCGACTGCCCCAGAGTTTATACATCACGTGACAAATTGCATGCGAGACGTTCAAATGCAAAACTTGGGATTACGGGTCTGCTGGAACTTGAATTTATATACATATTTTATTCCTTCTAAAGAAAATCTAATGAAGATTATGATTTGAATTTTAAAGCCGAATATTTTATTATAATAATTATGTAAAAGCGTTTTGTGAGTGCCGCGTACATAATGTAAACCTACAGTAGAAAAAGATTATATAGAGTACTCATATTGATACTATAAATAAGAAATTTGTTTGTTTACGAGTATCAGATGAGAGTTGGTCTGGAATTCCCTTAAGCATCAAATCAAATTTATCAGCATTCTATACGAAATCAGCAGGTACATAAGTCTACCACTAAAATAAAACCAATAAAAATACTACAAACTACATTCCACAAAACCGCAGCCCCGCCTGGTGGTATCAACCACTCCTAAGTCCTACGAGCAAGACTAATCCGAGGCTTTAGCTTAGGCCGCTTCGGAGAAAGTGACCTCTAGTGATAGTGCCTTCTAACTGCGGAGTACCGCGGCCTCATACAACTAGATTTATATTTCAAAATAAAATGGCAATACATTTGATTGATAAACTAAAAATGAAATATCATTGCTAAAAGTCTGTAAAAAAATACTAAAAGAAGAAAAGTAGCATCTCTGCCCATCTCAAAGAAATCTAGAGCACGAGATTAGTAATCTTGTGCGCAACGATATAAACTGTTTTTTTAATGTTAAAAATACTTTTGTCTGGCTTACTGTCTGGTCGTACTAGAACTATTCAAATCTGGGTAAAAAGCTAATTTCTTTCAATTCAGAGAGCGAAAAAACGCGAAGGCTGCTCAATTCAATTACGCAATGTATCCTTAAGTTTCATTAGAAACTTGATAATACTCCGTCTGGTTATCGCGGCATGTTAAGAACTCCCGGAGAGCTCTGGTTAATTTATCGTTCAATACACGCTCAGAATAAACCCTAACGGCGGCATAACATTATCCGTTCTCCTTTAATCCGCGCCGCCGTCGTTTAATTTTGCACGTGTCGTGTGTAGGCTGCTCTGAAATTTCGTCAGGAACGCATCTGCATACATGAGCCGGGAACTTTATTAAACGAAATAATGTAGCGAATGTCGGCTGACTCGCTTTGGCATAATGAGCAATCTCGTAGCCCTCTACACCGTAGAGCCACTACGGACGTAGCCGTAGAGCCACTACAGCTTCAGTAGCCGATGTGACCGCGCGCCGAGCGCACGCTACGCCGGTACGATGCGATCGTAGCGCTCGCGTAATACTCATCGTTATCCAACATCTTAGTAATTTCAACCGTAATTACGTTAAGCTAGTACTCGTATAAATGTTACAATAAGTCGTTGCCAAGTGAATTGATTGTGATCCCGAATACCTCGTAGACGTGTAGTTGATGCTCGTTTGTTGTTAAAGTTAAGGAAGTGTGTTGCAAATGTTCAAGATGAAACGGATTTGCCATCTCATATTTAGATTGCTGTTTTTGCTTGACGGTGAGTTTTAGTAATGTAAGATAAGAAGTACTGTAATGATGGGCCCAGAATAATATGCCTTTCCCAGAAATAAGATTACTTTAAACAATGGAACAGAAGCGGAATCCGGTAGGAGTAACACTCGAGTACCTGTCTCACCTTTCCGGAAACTCATTATGAATCCAATTTAAATGCCAGTTTGTAGAAATAATAGCGCAAAACCTGTTAAAGCGTTTATTGCAAAAAACGTTATATTATGAAAATCGAATTTCCGGTACAAAATGAGCTTAACGTTGACATAATTAAACTGGACACGAGCGAGAGCCGCGCGGCTCGCGGACCTCATTTGTATTAATATTCGGTAATCATTTGCCCATGTAATACTTTTTACGAGTATGAAACAACCAATAATTTGGCAAGATTTAAGTTGGTTAACAGCAAATATACGAATATCAAAGTATTTAGCGAAGTACACCACGATTTTAATTAAAATAAAACGATTTTAATTTTAATTTATTGTATGAATATATTCAGAAATTATTTACAGCGGAAAATGTTCACTTATGAGTAATCGAGTCGTAATGTTTGATAGTTACTCCTGCTATTTCCATAAAATAAAATTTATATTTCTGTTTGTTCTGGTTATCATGGTAAGAGGGAAGATTTGAAAAACATAATATCTGGATGGTCATCAGTTTCACTGAAATTACAAGATTATAATTAGTTTTGCTATACTTTAATATACTACAAACTGTATAATATATCCCACGAGTATAATTTTGCTACATATGCACAAATAGTATCCGAGGCCAATGTTGTACATAATAATTTCAATTAAATTAATTCTTAACTTCAAACTACATAACAGCCTTACACAACACGCTATATTGGTAGTATGTGGTTTAGAAACTAGAAATGAGTTATCCATACTAATATTATAAATCTGAAAGTAACTCTGTTTATCTGTTTATCTGTTTATCTGTTTATCTGTATATCTGTTTGTCTGTTTGTTTGTTACCTTTTCACGGCTAAACGGCTGAACCGATTTCTATGAAATTTGGTATAGGGGTAGATTGGACCTATGAGACGGACATAGGCTATCTTTTGTCTTAAAAAATAATCTCGAAGGGGATGAAATAGGGGTTGAAAGTTTGTATGGGGAATCCATAATTCCTCAAGTTGGGGATCTGAAAATTCTTATTTAGGCTTTTGGTAAGAAATAAATAAATACGGGTTTCAGCTTTTTTCCAAAATCATCCCTAAAGGGGGAAAAGCAAGGGGGTTGAAATTATGAGGTATTCTTTAGATGCACCCCCTACGGACCACAATAAACGGCTAAACGGATCGTAATTTAAATTGGAAAGTAATTAAGGGGGGAGAGTGCGATGGGAGGAGGGGGAGAAAGGGGTAAAGTGGGGGAAAGGGGGAGTAGATGGTAGAGTGAGGGGAGAAGAGGGTAGAGTGGGGAGAAAGAGAGGGGAGAGCGGGAAGAAAGAGGGGAGAGTGGGGGGAGAAAGCAGACAGAGTGGAGGGAAAAAGAGGGGAGAGTGGGGGGAGAAAGAGGGGAGAGTGGGGTGAGAAAAAGGTTAGAGTGGGGGGAGAAAGAGGGGAGAGTGGGGGGAGAAAGCGGACAGAGTGGGGGGAAAAATAGGGTAGAGTGGGGGGAGAAAGAAGGGAGAGTGGGGTGATAAAGAGGGGAGAGTGGGGTGAGAAAGAGAGTAGAGTGGGGAGAAAGAGAGGGGAGAGTGGGGGATAAAGAGGGGTGAGTGGGGTGAGAAAAAGGGTAGAGTGGGGAGATAGAGAGGGGAGAGTGGGGTATGAGGGTAGAGGGGAGAATGAGGATAGAACGGGGGAGAAATAGGGGAGAGTGGGGGGAGAAAGCGGGAAGAGTGGGGGGAAGAGGAGAGAGTGGGGGGTGAAAGAGGGGAGAGTGGGGGGAGAAAGCGGACAGAGTGGGAGGAAAAATAGGGGAGAGTGGGGGGAGAAAAAGGTTAGAGGGGGGAGAAAGAGGGGAGAGTGGGGTGAGAAAGAGGGGAGAGTAGGGTGAGAAAAAGGGTAGAGTGGGGAGATAGAGAGGGGAGAGTGGGGTATGAGGGTAGAGGGGAGAATGGGGATAGAACGGGGGAGAAATAGGGGAGAGTGGGGGGAGAAAGCGGGAAGAGTGGGGGGAAGAGGGGAGAGTGGGGGGAGAGAGCGGACAGAGTGGGGGGAAAAATAGGGGAGAGTGGGGGGAGAAAGAGGGGAGAGTGGGGTGAGAAAGAGGGGAGAGTGGGGTGAGATAGAGAGTAGAGTGGGGAGAAAGAGAGGGGAGAGTGGGGGATAAAGAGGGGTGAGAAAGAGGGGAGAGTGGGGGATAAAGAGGGGTGAGTGGGGTGAGAAAGAGGGGAGAGTGGGGGGAGAAAGAGGGGAGAGTAGGGTGAGAAAAAGGGTAGAGTGGGGAGATAGAGAGGGGAGAGTGGGGTATGAGGGTAGAGGGGAGAATGAGGATAGAACGGGGGAGAAATAGGGGAGAGTGGGGAGAAAGAGGGAAGAGTGGGGGGGAGAAAAGGGGAGAGAGGGGATAGTGGGGGGAGAAAAGGGGAGAGTGGGAGGAGAAAGAGGGGAGAGTGGGGGATAAAGAGGGGTGAGTGGGGGGAGAAAGAGGGGAGAAAGAGGGGAGAGTAGGGTGAGAAAAAGGGTAGAGTGGGGAGATAGAGAGGGTAGAGTGGGGTATGAGGGTAGAGGGGAGAATGAGGATAGAACGGGGGAGAAATAGGGGAGAGTGGGGAGAAAGAGAGGGGAGAGTGGGGTATGAGGGTAGAGGGGAGAATAAGGATAGAACGGGGGAGAAATAGGGGAGAGTGGGGTGAGAAAAAGGGTAGAGTGGGGAGATAGAGAGGGTAGAGTGGGGTATGAGGGTAGAGGGGAGAATGAGGATAGAACGGGGGAGAAATAGGGGAGAGTGGGGAGAAAGAGAGGGGAGAGTGGGGTATGAGGGTAGAGGGGAGAATAAGGATAGAACGGGGGAGAAATAGGGGAGAGTGGGGTGAGAAAAAGGGTAGAGTGGGGAGATAGAGAGGGGAGAGCGGGGAGAATGAGAGTATAGTGGGGGGAGAAAGCGGGGAGAAAGCGGGAAGAGTGGGGGGAAGAGGGGAGAGTGGGGGGAGAAAGAGGGGAGATTGGGGGGAGAAAGAGGGAAGAGTGGGAGGGAAGAGGGGAGAGTGGTGGGAGAAAGAGGGGAGAGTGGGTTGAGAAAGAGGGGAGAGTGGGGTGAGAAAGAGTGTAGAGTGAATAGAAAGTGATGATACAGTGGGGGGCGGAAGAGGGAAGAGTGGGTGGGAGAAAAGGGGAGAGAGGGGGAGGAAGAGGGGATAGTGGGGGGAGAAAAGGGGAGAGTGGGGGGAGAAAGGGGAGAGTGGGGGAGAAAGAGGGTAGAGTGGGGGGAGACAGTGGAGAGTGGGAGTGAAAGAGGGGAGAGTGGGGCTAGGAGGGGAGAGTGGGTGGAAATAGGTAAGAGAGATTGAGTGCGAAATATATAGAAATAGAGGGAGAGGGAGTGAGCGAAAAAGGGAAAGGAAGAGATATAGACGGAGAGGGTGAGGGAAATAAATATAATGGATGAGATGGACAGGGAGAGGGAACGCAAGAGATTGAGAGTGGAGAGGGATATTAATGATAGAAAGATAGGGAAAGATATAGAGATATAGGGAGAGGGAAAGAGATGGAGGTAGAGGAAGAGAGATAGAAAGAGCGAAAGAGGGAGAAAGATAGAAAAAGAGCTAGAGAGGGAGAAAGATAGAGGAAAAGGGAGTGAGAAAGAGACAGATATATTCTTACCTATAACTGATCCCCGCGACATCAATTGATTTTCTAAACAGTTTACATTTTATATAAAAATGCGAACGAAGTTGCGGGTATCAGCTAGTTATATTATAATTAGGAGTGAACTATTGATTTTTTTTGGATTTCATGCACACCTAATTATGCACACTGCGCCTTCAAACAGCCAAATCAACATTATGATATAATATTATCAATAATAATTATTCATGCGTTATAAATGCAAGCAATTGGATATTATTATTATGAAGATGAATCTACGTTGTACGCACGTCGCGCGTGTGTCGCGTAGAACTAGACGCGTAGCGTGCGCTACGCGTAGCTAGATCTACAGCATCAAATATAGAAGTACTCGGAGGGGCTGCCAGAAGGCATTACTTATCAAATTGGGCCTGAGAGGGCGGCGGATGACCGATGGAAGATAGATTACGCGAATAACTCAGACTAATGCCGTCCGATTTGTCAATACTTTAGCGCAGACATTTGGGGACGAGCTCTATTACTTTACTTGAAAAATTGGATTTTGCTATACATAAGTATATTTTATATAATATATTTATATCTCGTGGGCACGGGTTGTTGATCAATGAAATAAGGTGCTCTGAAAAACTGCAAAATAACTAAAATACAAAGACAACTGTGTTTCTATAAAAATACATGTACGTGTAAGCAAATAGTTAATTTTGTAATTATAATAACATACTCTACGACACACAAACGTATGTAACAAAGAAATAAATAAAAAAATCGGCCAAGTGCGAGTCGGACTCGCCCATGAAGTGTTCCGTAGCAGCAAGTAACATGATATTATAGAGGTTCTTGTAGCTCGTTGTAACTTTGATTCATGTTTTAAAATAGTGTGATTTTTACGATTTATGACGTATTAAAAAAAATACTTCTCACTGGATCTCGTTCAAACCAATTTTCGGTGGAAGTTTGCATGGTATAATGTACATCATATATATTTTTTAGTTTTATCGGTCTCTTATTCTGAAGTTAGAGGGGGGGGGGGAGGGGGGACACATTTTTGCACTTTGGAAGTGTCTCTCGCGCCAAATGTTCAGTTTAAAAAAAAACGATATTAGGAACCTCAACATCATTTTTGAAGACCTTTCCATCCATAGATACCCCACACGTACAGGTTTGATGAAAACATTTTTTTGGTTTCAGTTCTACGTATGGGGAACCCAAAAATTTACTGGTTTCTTTTCTAATTCTGTGTCAACATTGTGATGCGGTTCACAGAATACATCTACTTACCAAGTTTCAACAGTATAGCTCATATAGTTTCGGAAAAAGTGGCTGTGACATACGGACGGACAGACAGACAGACAGACAGACATTTCGAATTTATAAGGGGTTTCGTTTTTTGCCTTTGGCTACGGAACCCTAAAAACACATCCTACCAACCTTCATTTTACTCCTTCTTTGTTTCAAGAAAACAAATGAATTGTCTTAAATTTAATAATTGAATGTTCGTATTTCACTTTTTATTTAATTTAATCGGTATATACTCGTATGGTATATTGCCACAGCAAATAAAAAAAGGTTTTCACAAAAAGTGAGTTTCAATGTTTTTTTCAACATTTTAACTTGAATGAAGATTTCAATAAATGGGTTTATATTTCATTCCTCAATTGCAAAGGAAGCAACATGATTATACTTTTGGAATAGTCTAATTTGGGGCTCATTACGGTGTTTTACGAGCGAGTCGGTAAATAAAGAGGTTTTGATTACCTGTCCGCTACTTTTATTTTGCTTTGATAATTATTATGGTTTCATAAAGCGACCTACCAACTCTATGTACGAGAGAAAAAAGAGATTACTCGTTATTGTGCGGTCTTATTTTGTACGAGTAAAATTAGTTGTCGAGAAGAGAAACTTTAAGAAAAGGTGAGCTAAAGTGGTCACGTACTAAGTATTGGAGGACGAACGCTTTGGTTTGGCGATTAAGACACTTTACAAAATGACTCGCCTTTTTTATCCTACGTAAATACGTTCTACGTAATAGAAAAAAATACACACTATACACTAATTTAGAGATACAATACAAAGAACAGAAGTGTACTAACACCATATATAATATAAATAGGGTATACCGTATGAGGCATCTCCTTTTGTTTTAAACAATAACAAAAAAAAATCCACCTAAAATCTGTTCCACCTCCTGTAATAAGAAGTGCACTGAAGTGTACCACCTGACACAATAATACGTGTTATAATGTGGCGGTGTTTTAGCAGAAACATACAATATTATGTGACGCGAGCGGGCGCCGGCGGAACATCGGCGGCGCGCATTACTCGCGAGTCCACCCTTATTACTCATGCTTGGCTCGCCGTCGGACGCGATCCGTAGATAACGTGTATCGAGTATTTTTGACATTCATTTGGTGAGTATTCATTGGTATCGAAGAAGTGAGCGAATACTATTAATATTGTAATATAATTTGGTTTTAAAAATATTACGTAAAAAAACCCTTTGAGGTTGAGATCAAGAGAGTACTTCGTTTGAAATCAGACAGAGACACTGCGCATTTTTTTTTCTTTTCATGCCTTTTTAGATATTTTAAATACTGGGTGTTAAATTTTATTAACATTTCGTTAGTGGAAATAAATTACATTATAAGCCATGCGATGGGCGACAAGTCCGGAACCTACTGAGCTATCGCTGCTACAAATAATGACACAATTAATAACACTCCGTAGGTATCAGGTATTCAAGCGGAAAGTATTCGACACCTACTTACTCGTAGTTGCTCTCCAGCCCTAGCCGCGTATGTCGTATATTTATTGGATATTTCCGCTTATCACCTGAGCGGATATAATGCGGGATGTGCGAGGTATCCCCGGGGGATCGAGGCGGAGAGCTAATGAAAGTTCGCGAGTTTGTTAGGCGCGGGATCAACGCGGACTTTTCCGAGAGTTATGTACGAGTGTGCGGAGGCGTGAGGTCTTGCTACATCGCGTTACTGAGTATCTTGATACTATATCGTATAAGAAATAGGGTTGGGTACACCCACACGGCTAAGAAACTATTAGTAACGCTAATGTACTGGGTTAGTGTTCATTTGTATCAGCTTACATCTTTGATAGATTTGTCAGTCTCATAGTAGTATGCCAGAAATTATATACCTACCTAATTATTATGAGCTATGCCTATAACTAAATATTAGATATTTGAGCTGTGTGTGTTTTAATTTTGTGCATAAAATATAAGTGCCTATTACTACAATAAAATGAGACTTTTATCAGGTTTAACTGAACATTATAAACCTATAGTGGTCAATATAGTACATTACGATACAAGCTGTCTAAGTAGTATATCAATACACGGCGGCGTGAAGTTAGCGCCCGAGCGAAGCGAGGGTGCTAACCGCCGTGTATTGAATATACTTACTTGTGCAGCGAGTATCGTATACTATTTTATAGCACGTGCGACATAATATTAAACCGCCATCCATTTAATTTATTTAAAAATAATCTTCTAATAAATGCAATGCAAAGATGTTCATTTGACTCTTAGTAATAAACACACAAATTTTAATGCGGGTAGGTTGGCATTCCACCAGAGAACGGGAAAACACAATTGGGTTTTTGAAAAAAAAATTTTTTTGTGATAAATGGAAAGATTATATATTAGTTTTATAACAAAACTATTTTTTTTTTTTTTTTCGCAATAATTCAAAAGTTATTTCAAAATAAAAAAAAATTTTTGAATCCAGTACCGAAGACACGCCGACAACTCCCGAACAAACCCGAGCGCGTGTGACGTCATAATGTTAGTTTTCACTCATTGCAGTTGATAGAAAAATAATAAATACAGTGTTTTGATCTATTTAATTTTGTTGTCATTATTAAATATTTAAATTTATATTAATAATGTATTTATAACTGTTCCAATGCCTGATAATCGAGATTTTTTCCAATAGCAAGCGACTTCTGTTGGTGTCGGATCTTCACTTCTACGATGGGTCCACATAAGTAATGCTAATGCATGTTTGCAACCACCTGTAGACACAATATAAAAGATTATTATTGCTTACAACATCAAAAAACTTAAATTTAATAGGAGTATAAATTACCTGCTGAAGCTGCACAATCATGGCATTGAACATCCTGAATTTTTTTTGACTTTTCATTAATAGTTAAAGTAACTGAATAAGCTTTACTCCGAACTCGGTGTTCTGGACATACCCGTCCTTTCACAATACAAATATTATTTTTACGACTTAGTTGAACATAACCTATAGCTTTGTCGCCGTAACTCTCACGCGATGCTCTGCAATTTATGAAATAAATAATTATATTTACTGTAATGGAGAATAAATAATTAAATATTTTCATTTATTATATTATTTTTTAACAAACTTACCTTGATGCCTTGGCACCTCGAACTTCAGCAGAATTAAACCGAACGTCATTTTTTTAAAAATCGGTGATCATAAATATATCAACATCAGGAATATTATCAGACTTTGCCTTAATAAATCCTTTATCACACATAGCTAATCGAAACCAACTAACAACTCGTATTTTAGCAATAAATTTTTAATATTATTGTCTAGACACTGTGTAATAGCCGTAAACGCTGTACTGTTATTAAATAGCTATAACATTATGACGTCACAACTATGGTGACCAATCATGGCGCGTTTATAGTCACGTGATTTTTATTTCAATTTCATCAACTTTTAATTGTTTATAATTAATTGAAAAAAATTTTTTTTGAAGTTTTTTGCATTAAATATCAATATTATTAATAATAAAGTTTAGAAATACATAAAAAAAATCAATATTTTTTTTTTTTTCAAAAACCCAATTTGCACCTACCCGTATCACTTCTAGATTTGTTTTTTTTTAGGTTATTAGCATTTTTGGATGCATATTTATTGTTCGTGGATTGGTTAATGTGATATTGTTTCAGATTTAATATTGTTCAGTTTAAATATCAGTCAAACAGGTGTCAACTAACAACAGTGAAAAAATATCAATAGTATAGGGCTTCATTTTGTAACCGAATCTTTATCGTAACGTGAATATCTGTTTCACGTTACGATAAAGAATAACTTATCGTACTATATTAAGTACTATATCTGTGATTGATCTGGTTTGTGCATAAATGTATTCACTTTGAGACTATATTATATAAAATGGTGTATAATAATTGAAAGTGTGTGTATTCAGTGAAAATAGTTCATGTGTCGGTTACATTTTATGTAAACAACAAAAAACGCAACATTTCTAAATCAAGTAAGTATTCTTATGTTTCAATAATTATATAATCGTATTAGAAATTGAATAAAATGTACAGTGTACGGTTAATATCGCTAACTTAGGTATAGCGTTTTCACGTAATATTGTCCGACGAAGACCAAAATGAAAACATGCAGAAATATGGTGCCAAAGACTTTGGCGTTTCGGTCCCACACGTTACAGGTTATACGTATCTTGTCTTGCTTACTATGAGTTTGTGAGTGGTGTAAAAATATATGACTGATTAGCTTTGGTTCAGTACTACGCTCGCAACGATGGCTATATTCTTCAACGGTGTGAAGTTAGTTAACATCAGGCCGTTTAAAAATGTGCTACTTTGAACAGCGCAAAGCGTGACCTAAGTGCGGGTTTAGGTCGCACGGTGCTATAAATCCATATTTGTTGTGTATGAACGAGGTTTCTGAGAGATATTGATTTCAATTGTCTTGTTCCTACGAGTAGGTACCTATTGTTCTCAAAGTCTAGACTCGAAGGACAATGACTTTCGAGTTTGTAAGTATTGCGAAGTTTCCAAAGTTACGTTAGGTATGATTTTACAATATTGTTAATATTGTGTCCTGTCCTTGTATACTGTAGTTTTCACATGTCATGTTCAAAAAGTGTGTCATATTAGCTCAGCTTAGCGGGCCTAAACGAGATTGTTAGGCCCTCATGCATATCTACAAAGCAATATACATTTTTCTAGACATTAATGTATTATGTACTTTAATAGCCAATAAAAACAGCACATGGTTAATCCATGAACAGCCATACACTAATAATGCGGTACTTTGGCACTTTGGCCAAGAGATAAGAGCTTGATAACTTATTAAAACTTTCCACGATAGACTCCGATGTTATACTGCTCGGAGAGCCTTTTGTTTGCGAATGGGCGATTATTAAGAACTTTCATATTTAGTGTAATATTCATTTAGGGTGATATCAAATCTACATATTGTTAAAATGTAGTGTACGACGGCTGGTGACGTTGGGTTGTATTATATGCACTAAAATAGCAATCTGACTCCAAACGATGTTTATTAGACGTATTAGAAGTTAGGGAATTTACCATTGCACGCACCTAGTTGGGTTTCTGTAATATAATCTAGCGAAGGGAAGAAAAAACCATGGCGCACGTCATTTCCCCTCTTCGGACGGTGACAGCTGTGACAGCTGTCACATTGACAGATGTTTTCTTTTATATTAGATAGGCGGGCGCCGGAACATCTTCCGGGGCCTTGGAAGCCTCTTCCAAATCGATGTCAGCCGGGGCAAGCAGCGGACAAAGGTACTTAACGCCTCTTCGGTAGGTTCCTGCCGTCGTTTTGACCTCTGCTACCCGGACGATTCCATCCTGCCCGGGGTATAAGGCAGTGATGCGGCCGAGCCGCCAATGCATGGGTGGGGAGTTCTCCGTCAATAGCACCAACTCGCCAACTTTCAGCATCCGGCTGGGGGTCCGCCACTTGTGTCTCTGTTGCAGTTCTGCTATGTACTCGCGTTGCCACCGGCTCCAGAAATGTTGACGTAGCACCTCAAGTTTTTGGAATCGATCCAGGCGTGACTCCTTCACGTCTTGCAAATTTGGAGTTGGCAGTGCAGTCAGTGCTCTCCCAACTATGAAGTGCCCCGGGGTTAATGGAGCAAGATCGGTGGGGGAGGAGGATAAGGGGCAAAGGGGCCTACTATTTAAAATAGCCTCAATCTGGCTAAATAATGTCGCTAGCTCCTCGAATGTCAGATGAGAGTTGCCCAAGATACGTTTTAGAAAATGCTTCGCCGACTTCACAGCTGATTCCCACAATCCCCCGAAGTGTGGAGCATATGCCGGCTGAAATTGAAACTCAATTCCCTCCTCTGAAGAGAAACTTGTGATGTCATCAGTGCGGGACGTTAAGAATTCAGAAATTTCCCTTGAAGCGGCTACAAAATTTCGCCCATTATCGCACACAATTTTAGAAGGGCGCCCTCTGCGAGAAATAAACCGACGGAGCGCTAATATGAATGCGTCCTTAGAGAGTTCACTTACGGCCTCCAGGTGAACGCATTTGTAACGAAAACAAATAAATATGCACAGATAACACTTACTGATTTTGCACCCTCTACCCTTTCGATCGGTGATTAGAAACGGTCCAGCAAAGTCTACTCCAGCAGTTTCAAATGGGAAGCCAGGATTCACACGCTCTTTGGGTAACATACCCATTATTGGAGTTAGAGTGCGCCCGCTGGCGCGTCTACACACAACACATTGTCTTGCAGTGGTCCGAGCTAGATCTCTACCCCCTAGTGGCCAAACAGTCTCTCTGATAGAAGACAAGAGAAGCTGTGGGCCAGCATGCAGAAGACGTAAATGCTCTTGCTGGAACAACAATTTAGTCAAATTATGTTTTGCATGTACAAGCATTGGATGACGCTTTTCATAATCATAGTTGGAATTTTCCAAACGTCCTCCAACCCTTATTACATTTTCATGTACAAAAGGATTCAACGACAGAATATTGCTTGTAGACCTGAGCGATTTATTTGCTTGAAGGATTGCAACTTCCTTTGGAAAGGATTCGCGTTGAGCTAGCTGAATCAACCGTTGGAGAGAACATCGAAGTTCTTCAGGCTGTAACGATATCTCAATGTGTTTGTCCTTTGGATTTTTACAATTTTTTATAAACCGCAGTACATACGCGAATGAGCGCTGTAAGAAGCTTAATTTTGAATATCTATTGAAGTCAATTAATGTGTGGTTCGTATTTTGGTCATTTGTAATGGTGACATTTACCTTTACTTCAGGCAGATTTAATTGTATTCCGGTCCTCTCAGGCCTCGCTGGAGGCCATGTATTATTTGGCTCTCTTATAAATTGAGGTCCATTCCACCATAACTCACATTTTTCAATTTTGGTTGCATCCAAGCCACGAGTTGCTAAGTCGGCTGGATTCTGATCGGTTGGAACGTGACGCCACTCAGAATGATTGGTCAATTCTACCACCGCCCCTACTCTGTTCGCTACATAAGTTTTTAATTTATTGTATCCCATACCTAGCCAGGACAGAGCAATGGATGAGTCTGTGAAATATACTTTGCGTGCTATGACACATCGCAGAGCGCGAGACACGGCGTCCGCTAGCTGAGCTCCTAATAAACACGCACACAGCTCTAGCCGGGGAATGGTAGTCGGCTTCACGGGTGCTACCCTCGCCTTTGCGCATAGGAGACGTACTGTTACTTCACCCTGTATGTTGGTAGATTTAATATAGATGCATGTCGCATAACTACTTTGAGAAGCATCACAAAAACAAAGAAGTTCAGTATGTACCGGAGACTCACACATAACATGTCTAGGTATGCGTAATGTATGCAGGTGTTTTATATTTTCTATAAATGCTTGCCATGACTGACTAATTTTATTTGACACTGGTTCGTCCCAATCAACCTTTTGTAGCCATAGCCTTTGAATAAGAATTTTCGGTATTATCGTTAGTAAACTTAAAAGTCCTAACGGATCAAACACCTTACAGGAGTCTGATAATATAGATCGTTTCGTAGGAAGCTCGGTCCTAGTTTGATAGTTCGTTGGAAAATGAATAAAATCATTATTAGGATCCCACCCTATACCCAAAGTGTGAGATGATGAACTAATGTGTAAATTGCATTGGGTGGTTTGTGGTTCAACCAAAATACCTGGCAAGTTAGAACGATACTTGCGCAAATTAAAACATCCTGCTTGCAGGGCTATCTCTACTTTGTGCTTTATGTATTTTAAATCATCACCATTGTCACTTCCAGTCAAAAGATCATCGACCAAGAAGTCGTTCTGAATAATTTCCTTTATTCTAACGTCTGTGCATTCTTCACCTAACTGCCACAGACAGCGGGTGCTCAAAAAACTGGAACTAGCATAGCCATATGTTACGGTATTTAACCGATATACGGTCAAGGGATCTGTGACATGGTCACGCCATAGTATCAATTGTAAATCCCGATGACACTCCTGCATTTCTATTTGCCTGTACATTTTCTCTACATCGCCTGACAACACATAAGTATATTGACGAAATCTCAACAAGATATTAAACAAGCTGTCTTGAATATGTGGCCCTACCATTTGTAAGTCATTTATTGAATAATTGGATGTTGTTGGAGCACTTCCATTGAATACCACCCTGCATTTGGTGGATTCACTTTTTGAATTCCACACTGGGTGGTGCGGTATAAAATAGGAAATATCTGAGATGGATACAGCTTTAGATAAGTGGCCTAAACTATGATACTCATGTATGAACTCACTGTATAATTTTTTGACTTCAGGATTTTTATCAAATCGCCTCTCTTGAGATAAAAATTGCATTTTTGCGCGCTTGTAGGAATCACCCAAGCAGTCAGCCTCAGTGTGCAAAGGCAATTGTACACAGAACCTACCTTCATCATTTCTATAGGTATTTGCAGCAAAGTGCGCCTCACATAGAGTTTCTTCATCGGTTCGTTGTTCTTCAGGCGTAGGGATTTGTTCAATTTCCCAGAATTTTGTGAGATTATTGTTTAAATTTTCATTTGAAATTTTAGTGTCACTTTCGAATTCAATTGCTAAATGATTACATCTTATTGATTTGTTGGTTGACGCATCATTTGTGAAAATTGGGCCTGCCAAAATCCACCCTAGCTTCGTCTTGCGCATAGCAGGTTGATTTGGCCCGAGCTGAATTTGTTCAGATTCAATAATGTACCAAAACATATCTGCACCTATCAGCATGTCAACAGGTGCAGAGTGATTGAATAGTGAATCTGCCAATTTTATATTGGAAGGTAATTTTATTTGTGAAATATCTATTGTTTTGTTTGGTAAGTTACCTGAGATCTGTGGCAATACGAGACATGACACTTCTGATTGGAACGAGCTGGTCTTGGATTTAAGTTGGACAACACAACGCTGTGCTACATTAGACGAGTGCATGTTGCCTACCCCTACAATATCGACCTGGATTGGCTGAGGAGTCAGTTGTAATTTATTTTTCAAGTTTTCAGTGATTAGAGAAGACTGACTCCCGCTATCAAGCAAAGCTCGAACAGTTACATGATTGTTTGTATGTGGATTGTATAGTTCAACTTGTGCAGTTGACAAAAGTACATTATTACTGGATGTGACTGATAGGCTTACTATGTCATTGTTTGATGTCTGATGGCTGTCCAGCTCAGAATTGGTACTTGTACACACATTGGATATATTCACAGCCTGAGAAGAGTCCCTATGCAACAAGGTATTGTGCCTGCCTTTACATTTAGAACAAGGTCCCAACCTGCATTGATGGGAGGAGTGTCCCTTACGCAAGCAATTCAAGCATAACCTCAGCCGCATGACCTCCGAAGTTCTATCCTCCACTGGTTTCGCCAAGAAGGAAGCACAGTCATATAGGCGATGGCTGCCCTGGCAGAGAACACACATCGGAGCAGAAGAGGTGCCAGCCGCTGAAACGACAAATGTTTTTGATTGTAATTTCTCAGGTCTGCGAAATGAAGATGAAGAAGGCTCAATCCTTTGAGTTCCCTGTCTCTCAAGTTTGTTACAACGAACAGATTCTAAGATGTCTGCTCTGGAATTGAGAAACTGAAAGAAATCCTTTAGAGATGGACTATTCTTGAAAGTATTTTTATGCTCTTCCCATTTGAAACTAGTGGTGCTGTCGAGTTTGGCGGAGACTAGGTGTACAACCAATGTCCCCCAGTACTCTGTTGGTTCACCTAAAGTGGTGAGAGCTCTCAAATTTTTTGAAACATGATCGATCAGAAACCGTATGTCCCTACCCGAGTCACGGGGTACAGGTTGAATATTCAGCAGAGAGTTCAAATGATTGTTAACTAATTGCTTTTCGTTGTTGTATCTCTCGCAGAGAAGGTGCCATGCCTCTTTATAATTTTCAGCGCTTACCTCCAAATTACTTATTACACGAGAAGCCTCCCCTTCGAGGTAAGAATTCAGATAGTGGAACTTATGGATGGGCTCAATTTTGTCATTGTTGTGGACAAGAGAGATAAAGGTATCTCTAAACTCCAGCCACTTGAAGTAGGATCCAGTAAATTGTGGGATTTTAATTATTGGCAGTTTAAAACTTGGTTTTTGGTTACAATTGAGACTGCAACTGGATGGTGGTGCATCAACAGCAGCCTGTGGAGGCTGATGCCTTTGCAAGAACATTTGAGTTTCTGCACTGAGGGAAGTAAAGTTAACCTCAAATTCCTCCCGGATATCCAACTCACGGTCCATGGCAGAATTATTTAAGATTTCTATTTGAGATTGTATATCTTCAAATTTAAAAGATAACTCGCGAAATGCTTCATGTCTCTGTGTCAACGCACACAATTCAGTTGCAGTTATAGACTCTGATTGAATTAAATTATTTAAATAATTTTTGTATTTTGTGATACGACCCTTGATTGAACTTCTTTTTGTATTTAGATCCTTCAAATTATTCACATTCATGGTTGGAACATTTAAATTAACCATTTCCAAAGGAGACTTCGGAGTGGTTTCCCGAGTCTGAGACATCACAAGCACTAATAGAAGAACTGAATTTCAAAAGGATATGATATGAAGATGATCTGCGGTTTATGCTCCACTAGTAGTACCCCGAAGACAGCAGGCAACCAGCTGCATCACTCGAGCGAGAAGAAGCCAGTGGGTGATGTGATACGCTCACTTGCTTTGTCCAAAAACTGGAATGTGGAGATTAAACAAATGTTTATAAGAGAAGTAACGAATTGATGTACCTTGTGGCACATGGAATATAGTGGGGACAATAAAACTTTGTGGGGAAAAGCACAATGTTTGTTTGACTGAATATTTGAACGAAAAAGGAGAACTATGATGGAAATATGATAGGATGGGGCACTTCCCTGCTGTAGCTTAGCTGCGGCGCTGCTCTGAGGTTTGCTGGCTGACCGGCTGGCTTGATCAGTGGGTGAATTGGTTTGCCCTCCACGACAAATATGATCCTTATGTATCGCGTGCAGATTCGACCAATCGCAAATTCCGGTTGTTTATTTGTCGTTCTTGGTAATTTTAGCGGCAACACGTTGCGATATTTTCCCTTTGTTGTTGGTAGCGAGCACTTGTTTGCTGTTATACTTTCCACACGGGAGATCGTCTTGTTGGATTCGCAAAATGGCGTGCCGGCCGGCTTCTTAGATGTTCGCGTTTTTCTGGATTTATATCACGTCGGGGTCACCATGTACGACGGCTGGTGACGTTGGGTTGTATTATATGCACTAAAATAGCAATCTGACTCCAAACGATGTTTATTAGACGTAGGTGTTAGAAGTTAGGGAATTTACCATTACACGCACCTTGTTGTCTAGTTGGGTTAGTAATATAATCTAGCGAAGGGAAGAAAAAACCATGGCGCACGTCATTTCCCCTCTTCGGACGGTGACAGCTGTGACAGCTGTCACATTGACAGATGTTTTCTTTTATATTAGATAGGCGGGCGCCGGAACATGTAGTGTAAACTCAGGTTAGGTAACTCCTGTTTCTTTTAAATTTCACACTTATTATCTCAACGAATTACCATTGTAACCGACATCATCATCACCATTCGTCTATCGTTTCATCTGTGTATTAGTTAAAGAAATCAAACGAATGCCTACCTCGCCGCCACAAATCGTATACACAGCTGTACTCTCTCGGGACATTGTCCGAGACGGAAAAAACAAGTAAATGCCCAAAAAACGACCAATCGCTTACCCGCAAGCACCCAGATCTCCAAACGATTTACCTCCAGCGTCGATAACATCAAACACCCTCCCGCCCGCACCCCGCGCCCCGCTCCGCACCCCTGGCTCCAGTCGACACATCTACGAGTTTACGACGAGCTGCAAGTTAATACGATCACCTCAAGCGACGGCCGCTATCTGGTAACCCTCTTTCGGTGAATGTAATCATGGTCCTTACGGTTTTACGGCTCGGAAGAAGCTAGAGGTTCGTGAACACCGTATTTAAGACAGCACTGGGGCTCCGGCGACTCCCCGGTGCAGCTGTTTAATGTAGGTTCAATTGCAGACATCGGTGTCTATCGCCGTTGCAGAGGATCCGTGACCGTCCTTACCTTGACGTACGAGAACCTCCATGAGCAATCGCATTCGAATTCTCGTCGGGTTCGTCCGCCGCGGTCTCAAGGGCGGGGAATCAACAAATCTGCAAGTTTACGAGCCGCGCAATAATTTAATACGATCGCTTCAGCCGCCGCCGACTCCGGCTTAGGGATGTCCGGCGCGTGTCGCTCGATACATTACTATTATCTGTTGGTAAGAAGCACATCACATTCAACGTGTAAAAGTGGAACAGAACTTGAAAGAACTGTGAATTTACTTCATAGCACTGAGATAAAACTGTTTTACTATTTTTATAAAAAATTGCCCTAACATTTTTTTTTATCCCAAGTTCACAACTTTCCACTACTTTGTAGTATATAGTGGTCAAGCTAACATGTCACATACAAATGATTACATGAAATGTTTTCATATAGGAAAAATAAGACTAAAGAAACTTTCAGACCCATTACTTGATAATATAAAAATATTTTATAATTTTTATTGAGTCCAGACTCCGCCTGATAGCCTACATTGAAATATAGCCTTAGAAGTGAACCGTTTTGCTCGTTTGCATGATCGAAGTTTGATTGAGAACTGTCCCCGAATGCATATCTCGCTTCCTGGCGCGCCGGGGGCGCAGGGGCGCAGGGGCGCACTTTCCGGCGCCGCAGCCCTGGCCATTGAGCCGCCGCCATTACCCCGTATGTCGCAAAGCTCGGCGGCCCCATAAAGGGCCTTTCTAGTGAAAACTTACAAGATCACGCGTAATCCGCCGAGAAATAGAGTGGCCGCCGACGAATAAAAAGTTAGGATTGAAATCTGGCGAACCCTTTTTAAAGGACGGTTAGTGCGTGCGAGAGCCTCTCGGCCCTCGCCTACCTTTTTGTCTTTAGACGCTTACTTTGGGGTACTTTAGGGTAATCATTTTTAGATTGAATCTCTTGTGTCTATTCTGTAGAGGGAATTCAGATTTAGATGCTAATTCTTTGGAAAGAAAATTGTTTGAACAGATTTTCGGGGACTTTGTCTATAGTCTAGTTCAAATTTAATAAAGGTGAAAGTTATTGCGGTGGCAGGCGTTGCTGACGTAATTTATTCATTAATAATTAATCAGGTTCATAACTATTGCAGTGACGCCTATAATATGATGTTTAGTTGCATTGCAAAATATGAAGCGGCATGACTGCACAATGCTCGCCGCTCTCAATCATTTGTTCAGTCATATCCAGGTAATTTTGCTAATGTTTGTTATTCACGAATGTAAAAATAAAACATATTGTTTATTAGTAAATTAATTATTGTTTTCCCCAATAAATAAACTTTGTGTTTTTCAATACGTAAATTAGAAAGCTAAATAAACAGCCGGCGACAAAGCGAGCGCCCGGTAATGATCAATAATCTCATCTTCAGCATCGTTAATTATTCAATCTAACTAAAAACTAAATCCATAATTAATCTCCATTAGCCAGGAGTGAGCTGCGTAGAGCTTTACGTAGAAGTCTACGTAGGCTCTACGTAGAGCGGCTCTAGCGAGCGACATAGAGTTAATTTACTCTTCATTAAAATTAATTTAACTTGTCCCGCCTACAGGAGTATTGGGAACACGAGCGTCGAGCAGCCTTTCTTTGATCTTGTAAACTACAGTGTTAAGAAAACATAAGTTTCAGTCTTGGTTCTAATAATTTACATGTTAATTAAAACTTTAACATATTTCTGAAAAACGTGGAACCTTTCAGCTGAGTTTCAGCGGTTCATGTCAAATTAACCATAGTAAATCTTTTCCTTTTCGAGTCAACGGCCGTCACTCTAGGAACTTCGCTAGGGCTTTGTTTGAGCTTTTCCAATATATAAAAAAATATAACTGTAAGAAAAGAGGGATGAAACAGCTAGTGTTTAATTTATCTCGAATGATGTATTGTGTATACTACTTTACTTGTTCCTTTGCGCGTGATGAGTTCCTTTCCTGTAGGTACTAGTAACCGTGTCACAAGGTACAGAACCATCCCTAAATCAAGGTACAGTACAGATTAGATTCTCCTGGCTGCAATTTGAAAGTGGAGTGATAAACAAAAATGTTTTCCAGTGAAATAAGTAATGTATTGCAAGGTAGGAGCAATTTAGTAGCTTATCGCAATTACTCTAGTGAGAGCTGCGATTACGGCCGATAGAGCACAGCCCGGTGGAATACTAATCGTTTCTAGTTCCTTTTTTATGCTTGTCAAGCGAAACAGAGCTCTATTTACGTGTACACGCTTCCGTTGCTAAAGAATATTAATGTTATGAAGTATTTTTTGGTAAAAAAAACTACGAGTATTTTGGTGCCACTGGACCCACATGAAGATTACGCAGAGTGTTATACTGACAAAAGGCCTTTGCGATAATAATATGCTAAAAATAGCTTACTGCTTTAATATGTATCATATTGTATAACTATCTGGTACTAAAATAAACACAACGGCACTTGGTATGTTAGCTGTAAACCCACCCTAACCCGCGCGATCAACTAAAAACCCCCTAAAACTCCGTAGCGTCCTGTCTCCGAATGAAACGCTCCGAATGAAAATAAAATAAACACAGCATTTCCTCAATCCCTTCCCAATAAACAAACAATAATCCCGTACGCCGACCGCCGACCGCCGACCGCACCCTCAGAACCCAGCGAGGATGCCGCTAGTCTCAACACACACGCTTCACCTCAACGAGGGAGGTATCTTCTCACCAGATACACTGGCGAGCGGGTAACTTGTGCGCTGCATAATCACCTACACCTGGTTCGATCCTCGGCTCCGTAGAAACCGTTCCCGGTCGTTGTCCACGTCAGCCGTTGTACCAATTGTTGATATTTTAAATAATGGAATGCAAACATACAACACCAGCTAAAGCTTGCACCTCAGAGTACTCACGACGATTTAAATTAAAGTACGGAAACTCAATTAAGTAGGTGTTATTCCTCAGTAATGGCTTTCCAGGAATAATTTGCTGGAGTGGGGGCGGGATGGAGGTGGGGGCGGCACGAAATTGTAGAGATCAGTCTTGACCTTAGTTTGAATTCTGCTACAATTCAATACGCGGCTACTACCAGTTGAATAGCCTGCGTCATAACAGTACTCATTACACTGACTTAGAATACCGAAGACATGCCTGCTTTCTGAGAGCTATGATCCACTGCTGTCGGCTGGCTTAGTGTGGGTTAGTGGATGACATGTATTTGAATTTTGAGATGTTATTTCTTTCTATTTAAATGTATTATTGATGTGACTTATTATACTTTTTTTTAAGATACTGGCCTAAAACCAATTCTCTTGATGTTTCCATTCGGCCGAAGACGTGCCCAGGATTAGAGATGGGCAAGTTCGACATGATTGGACAATCGAAAGTTTAGTATTCTTTGGAAAACTCCAACATAAAACCGGACGGGTCCTCAGATGCTCTCGAGCCCTGGAAGTGTTCCATAATTTGCAACGTCTTCCTGAAAGCGTATGTAATCGTATATACTCGTAAACATTCGCTCCCCGAATCATCTAGATGATTTTCGATTACTCCGCATCTGTTCGTCACTGCGTTCTTAATCCGCTCTTTCTGGAACTCGTCTGCAAGAGAAAGTCTCCGAAAACCATCGAGATGTTTAAACAATCGACTGAACTATCGCTACCTCATGCTCTATCTGACGGAGATTGACCGACATGCCGGCCGCACTCCGCCGCGAGCCCACATTTATTGCGCAACTTTTAGTATAACAAAGTGTTCATTACTGTCCCGGTTTACTTCGGTTTAATTACATATTTCGTTTTGGGAAGTTTTAAATGTGTCATAAAGTGAGGTGATAGAATATGAATTGATAAGGATCATTTTATTATTATTAACAATGGAAACGTTTTGGTTCTTGTTCAGCCATTGTTGCGTGACCATTATAGTTATTATTAATTATTATGGTATAAACTGGCCAATGGTGTTATAAATTAAAATGAATGGTGTAAGTTACAATCTTTACGAAAAGATTGTGTACTAGCCTCGTTCAACACCTTACCCAACTTTGCCGATTACGCGCAGGTTAATGTTTTCCCAATAAACTGTCGCCATTGAAGCCGAGAACAAACTCATTTCGCGGAGTGGCGACTCCACAATCAAGGGCGCTCAAATCGAGGGCCGCAGCAAACTGTTGTAAGCGCGACAGCCGCGGTCCGCAAATTCATTTGGCAAAACAGACTCCACTTTGTTGGTATTGTTCGTGCAGGAGCGTAGAATGGGCTTAGAGGACGGGTCGCTCGTTCAGATTTTAATGCCGGGTTGAAAGGCTTTGCGTAATTCGGTTAGGATGATTTTTAATAATCTAACAGATTTAAATGGGTTTGAAATTAAATGCTGGATTATTTTGTATGCATTTTTTGTTTGGCGTCTTTGGGATGGCTCGCATCGTCACCGATAACCTTTGTGGTGATGAGCCGACGTGAACCTTAGCGGGTTCAATTCCCGCTCAAGTCAGATATAAGTGTGACCCATAGGTTACTCACCCTATAAATTAATAATGGAAACATGATCCTTGTAGTTCTTGATTTTCTACATCATATCACTACAAGTTGACCCGAAAGACGTATAGTCCTGCCACAAACGCATGAGAAATATAATTTTAATTTTTATCTCTTTTTCGTAAAACTTTTTTCATAGTTATTCTGATATTCGGAGCAAAGACGACCTAATACAGCAAAGATAATAATGAATGTAAATACAACCGTTCCTTAGTTGTGAGTGATGTAACTAACATGACGTTGTTTTGTTTTAAATAGATGTGATAGTGACACGTCTTTGTTTTAATTATTATCTGTATTAATTAAACTTAATTACCTATGATTATGCTTCTGCAATTAATTCTGCGATTAGTCATCATCAGTTATCAGCCGCGCTCGAGGCAATCAAGGTTTATAAAACACCTATAATGGCTATGTGATTACTACTAAAATAAACTGCAGTTTTGTTCTGAGAAATCCTTGAAAGTGTGTTTTACGTTTAGGTCATTAAGGTCTAAAGTTTACTTAAGAATACTCTATTCTATTGAACCTGTTCCATTTTCCCTTTCACAAAAATGAAAGGCCCTGAAATCAATGACATTGTTAATTTTCTTTAATCAATCCATTAATAAAAACCACTCCGAAGCCGGGCCCCGTAACCCCTTCACAGCCCTGTGGACCCTTTGCCCTCGTAGGGGCCCTTCGGCCCTTTGCCCTGAGGAGGCTTGATATTAGAAACGTATGCCCTTTACGTCATGTGTTGCTCATTTCATATCGACGTTCAATCTGTACCTACAGAAGGGCTATTCGCGTAAAGAGGTATTTTATAGGTAATGTTATTACTGTTTTTATTGACTTGAGTTGATTTGGTAAGTAGGTATAATGAATTTTTTCAACAATATGACGATTAATGGATTTCATTTGACAAGCTCGTTGTCAGTTGTTGGTGGCCGAGTGGTAACTTATGCGCTTAAGGATCCGATGATAACAGATTCGGTCCTCGGCCCGCACCAATGACTTTTCCTAAGTTATGTGCAGATCTCCATCGCTCCGTGCTTCGGAAGTCACGTTAAGCCGTCGGTCCTGGTTGTTATCGATTAAAAGCAGTTGTTAAGCCACGTCAGAGGCCCTGAGGCGGCCTGACAAACTCTGACACTAGAGGCTACCTCATACGACAAACAAACAAACAGTGGAAATCTATCCTCACAACTTTATTGCATCGTGACGTTGATAGGGGTTGACATTCCGAATATCCTGAAAATGTTGTTACTTCAAAATGTCAATGTCAGTTTAAAATCGAGCCTCGAAAATGGGCACATTGTTACTTTGTTAACTTGAAGTGATGTAATAAGGACCGTGATTTTCTAAGGGCCCGAACGCACTTTCTGCGAAATTGGTGTGTACATTATTTAGTATATACAACGATTTAATTAAATTCGATCAGAGCAGAGCAGTGCGAAATCAGATTTATCTCTCGCTTAATATTGTTTAAGTACTTGTTAAACTAAATAATGATTATTTGCTCCACAGATTTTAACTATTAGCTACTCTATATTATTTAATATATTTTTAAAATATAAAATATGTCTATAAAATGTGATTATCAGTCAACCTAAAATTAAAACGAAATTATCATCATTATGATTATTACTTTTTTAGGTGGGTAGTGTGAAAGGTTATACAGATTTGCCCAGAAAAATGTTCAAACCAAGTGTAATATTGAAAGTGTGACTGAAGGCAACCGGTGGATGCTAGTGGCAAATTGTCGTCCTGTGTGGAGGTCTAAGCCTATGTTCAGCAGTGTACGTCTTCAGACTGATGATGATGATGATAATGATGAAGTGTAATTGGCTCTTAAGGTCACTCATTAAAACGTCAACCGTCTATTACAACGTGTCCCGTGCTGTACTTCCGTCGAAAAGAACGTGGGTATACAAAGCTTTCACTTATTAGCCGCGGAGTGACGTATGGCGCGGAGTGATGCATGGCGCGGAGTGATGCATGGCGCGGAGTGACGCATGGCGCAGAGTGATGCATGGCGCGGCGTGACACATGGCGCGAAGTGACGCATGGCGCGGAGTAACGCATAACGCGGAGTGATCCATGGCGCGGAGTGAAGCATGGCGCGGAGTGAAGCATGGCGCGGAGTGAAGCATGGCGTGGTCTCGCCGTGCGCCACGGGGCGAATTTTTGTTTCCCCTGAATATTTGTCCCGTTGAACCCCTGTTGAGGTAGACTTCGTTTATACGATTAATTCGACCCATCATATCTATTGGCATAATCAAATTTACTTAGGTCTATAAGTAAGAAATGGCACACAGAAGAAAAATCATAGAAGACGTAAATTCTCTGCTAAACTACCTAAACTAACCTCCCTAAAAAAATCGTAAAATGAATAGAAACGATTATGATGAATTTTAGAATAAAGATAGGTTGGATCTTTGAGATGGAATACTTTTTATCGCGATAAAGTAAGTTCCACGCGCACGAAGTCGCAGGTGACAGCTAGTTCATAGTAAAATACAAACTACCCATTTGAGCGACGGCCGTCACTCGCGAGTCGGCCGTCCCCTCCCGGCCCGGGAAGGACCCTGTTTACTCGCAAAGGTTTTTCATTAGGAAATTAATTGTTTCCGAAAGCTTTATGATATTCGAAGAGCAACGCAAACGTTTGTTTCTTGGAGCAGAAGGAATTGTTTGAGTTTTGATCTTTGTAGCCGGCCGGTCGGATGGCAACATAAATTGTTACGGAAGTGGAAACAATGTTTTTAAATGTTATTTGGATTTTTATTGAGCACGTAATTGCCCAATGGCTTGATTATCAAATCGTAAAAAAAATATATAAAACAGAAACATCCGTTCGTCTAGCGAATGCTTGCTTCTCTACTTCGTCTCTGGAATTAGCCCAGCGCTCAGGTTGTCTAGTGTAAGAACCCCGCGCCGCCTCCTCCCCGCTACCTCCCCGTTCCCTACCGGTTACTCCCCACTCACTCGGTCACGTACGCTGTGAGATGCGAGGACACCGTGCAATCAATTTCGACTTCAACACGTGAAAATGAAGTTTTCAATACTGTATTAAGGCCCACCGGGAATTTTAAAGGATTGGTAAATAAATAATAAGGCCATTATAATGTTATATTTAATAATGGAGTTCATCAACACTTATGTCACAGTTAAATCGCAGTTATGTAATTTCAAAATGGCAATCATGCATTTATCTTGAAAATATTTGACATAAGCACGTTTAAGGCTGCTGATCACTGATGATCAGATTTTCAACCATGAGTAGTTGACCGGTGAGGCCTTTGCCCAGCCGTGGGCAAATTACCAACCATTTCGTGCAATAACTCTCTACCAGCAAAAGTCCATAACTAAAGGCACGTGGTCACAAATGAAACTATCACACACTAAAACCCCGCCTAAAACAGCCCAAATAAATCTAGGCAATATCGATACCTATCACACATTCAAGCATCACTGAGGTACAACACTAGTTGTATACGCATGTCGGCGGTCAGTCTCGGAGCGGGCATCAACCGGCGCTAAGGGACCACACGCCTCGCCGTACCATCGTGTTTACACGACGTGCTTATCACTCGTGCCACCATTATCTTTTTATATCGACAACGATAAATCCGTTCGCACCCTCTTCGAACATGCGGTAGTTGTCGGGACGTCCCTGGATAGCTACAAAGCGCGTGCTGCCGGGACTCCACACATGACTACGAAGGTTTTTAGTAATAATATTAGTAGTATGGGTTGTCATACGTTATCATAATCACAACCCTTATCCGTCCACTGCTGAGAACGGTCTTACCTCATTTTCGTGAAAGATTAGGCCATAGTTCACCTAAGTTTGGATTGGTGGATCATATCATCCGAAATAGAAAGGTTAGGTAGGACCCTTTGGCATGTGGATTTTCTCGCGACGTTTTCCTTCGTCGAAAAGCGAATGATAATCATAATTACGTAGGTACCTATACATACTTTTTTAAGAAAAGTGGTGATTTACATCGCTCCGTGCTTCGGAGGGCACGTTAGGCCGTCGGTTTCGGTTGTTATCAATTGGCTGCAGTCGTTAAGCCACGCCAGAGCAGCTAGGGTGGCCTTGTGAATTCAGGCTCTCAAAGCTGGTATTACCGTGATGGATTACATTTTCCAATATTTATCAAGTCTATCCATAAAACAGCTGCCACCGCTGTTTGATTAAAGAACTATATCCGGGCAAAAACAAAATTCAGTTCACGCAATAAAATAAATAGCCACTTAGAAAATACTAAAAGATATTGTAGCATCCTGTATTCCGGTGAAGAGTGAGTTCTAAAGGGCTCCTACCAATCCGACTTAAAAGACCATCTATCTGCCAGAAACATCGCTATCGTTTTTTCCGACATAAACAACATTAAAGATTCATCCTAGACATTCGCGCAGGAAATAACGCTACTTCTGTAGGTACGTAGGTACGCTCAGCGACAAAATATGCTGAGTATTATGTAGCGTGCGTACTGCGTATATAAATTAAAAATTTTCCTCATAGTTTATAAGTTAGGAAACAAAAAGCAAGGGTAACTACAATTTAAAAACACCAGTTATGAATAAGTTACTCAGACTGATAAATGTACCAAAAAATTATAACGGATAGTATTGGATAGTAGTGGTTGTAAAAAATATTCGTTAAGATCAACTTTGAATAATAACAAAAACTTAAAAAATTACATACTTACCCACGGGCGACGTATTCTTGGCAGGCCGCAATACTGCAGTATACCAGTACCTTTACCTGTTCAAAAAGAAATATCCTTTGTCAAATTCAAACCATAAATCTTAATTAACATATTTAGTAGTATTGGGTCTACATGTTTCTGACCCCCGACGAAAAACGAAGGTGTGTCATGCGTTTGACGTGTGAAAGTGTATCTGTCGCTCTGTCGATCTGTGTCTATCTGTGGCATCGTAGCTCCTGAACGGATGAACCGATTTCAATTTTGATGATGAAAATCGGCCCAAGATGGCCGCCGCCACAAAATGTCGAATTATACATTATTTTTTCACGTCGCGTCACCTTTAAATAAACATTTAATGAAATAATAACGAAAACGTAAAAAAGCTTGGTAACGATAGGTCACGATAGGATACGACGAGTAATTTAAAATCCCGCGGTCCCTCGACGTGACTACGACGCTGATATCAAATTAAAATAGGGCCAATACATCATCGTATTTTTTACTTTTTATAATTATTTTTTTTTCAGGGATTTTTAAAATTGTATTACCTTTATATTATTATTTGTAATGTTTGGCTAGCAAAGTATTAATATTCAACTTACAATAATAATTATTGACGACTTGTTTTTGACTTCTATGATTATGATATAAACTATCCGAACCTCATAGAACATAGGTAAGGTCAAAAAAAGGTGTACACTTTTGTCCGTGAGCGTCCTTAGTTCTCCATCGCCGGGGCACGTGCCCGTCGCGTCCAGGAGTGCGCTTCCTTCCTCCGCCCCCGGCGGGCACGTGCCACCATTGTGTTTATAGCTAGCGCGGGCACGTGGCTGCACCCGCCCGCGGTACGCTTGCCTGTTACTATTTATTGTCACGGCGAATATTGCCACTTACAAGTTACATCCTACCAACATACAAAAAGTCAAATTTACTCAAAAATGCATGGTACTAAAAGGTTTTTTTTTCTTGAATTAAACGTCTCTTCTTAATGTGTCTCGTAGTTAATAAAAAAATACGAAAAATTATACGGAATAAAAATCCATTGCAGCGCCTACTAATTTACTAAGAGCACTATAAAAAAAAAAGAGCACGACACAACGACGGTACAATTATTACCTAAAGTAAAAGGAACCGTAATTTTTCCTCACTTGTTAAAAAAACGGTATGAGCCTGGCCATGTAGGCAATATTTGAATTTATAACTAAACTAGCTGCGCCCCGCGGTTTCACCCGCGTTTGGATAATATACAACAATATATCTTAATAAATTGTAGCCTATGTGTTATTCTGATATGTAAGCTATATTATTGTGAAGTTTCATCAAAATCAATTCAGTAGTTTTTGCGTGAAAGAGTAACAAACATCCATCCATCCATCCATCCATCCATACTCACAAACTTTCGCGTTTATAATATTACTAGCGGCGCCCCGCGGGTTCACCCGCGTTACACGTACAACACCTATAGGTTGCTATTTGAAAGGTTTGTGCATATTATTGTGTCATCATAGTTAGAATCCGAGTACTGGGGTGACAGTCTGTACATTAGTTAGCTTCCAATATCGGTCGCTAAGTCCATACGTACCGAAAATGAAACAGTATGAAAGCCATAAGTTAGGATGAAACCGAGATCGTGGGAAAAGTTAAACGTACCTAATCTGACTATAACAATGTGAGTTAGTGTGGGTATGTATGTTTGTGAGTCACATAATTATGACATAATCCTATCTATGATAAATGCCACCTCTATCTCTTTCCCTCTCCTTCTATCTCTATATCTTTCCCTCTCCCTCTATCTCTATTTATTTCCCTCTCCACTCTCAATCTCTATCTTACTCCCTCTCCCTCTATTTCTTTATACTTCCCTCACAATCTATCTCTTTCCCTCTCTCGCTCTCTTCTCTCTCTCTATATATCTCTCTCTTCCGAGATCTCTCTTCCTTTATTTCTACATACTTCCCACTCACTCTATCTCTCCCTCTCACGCTCTCTCTCTCCCATTATCTCCTTTCCTCTTCCTTTTTATCTCTCCCTCTTCCTCTATCGATCGCTCTCCCTCTACTTCTATATGTACCCTCTCAATCTATCACTCTCCCTCTCTCGCTCTCTCTCTCTATCTCTCTCTTCCTATATATTTCCCACTCTTACTATCTCTCCCCCTCACTCTCTCACGCTTCCTTTATCTCCTTCTCTTTCCCTTTATCTCTCTATCTATATACTTCTCCTTCAACCTCTTTCTCTCTCACTTTATCTCTCTCCCTCTCCGTCTATCTCTGTCTTTATCTTGTATCCATTATTATCTATCCCCTTGCCAAATTGCATTACGATCCGTTCAGCCGTTTATTGTGGTCCGTAGGGGGTGCATCTAAATAATACCTCATAATTTCCCCGCCTTGCTTTGCCCCTTTTAGGGATGATTTAGCGAAAAAGCTGAAACCCGTATTTCTTTATTTCTTACCAAAAGCCTAAATATAAATTTTCAGACTCCTAACTTGAAGAATTATTAATTACCCATACAAACTTTCAACCCTTATTTCATCCCCTTCGAGAATATTTTTGAGCCAAAAGATAGCCTATGTCCGTCTCGTAGGTCCAATCTATCCCTATACCAAATTTCATCGAAATCGGTCCAGCCGTTTGAGCGTGAAGAGCTAACAAACATACACACATACACACACACACACACACACACTCACAAACTTTCGGCTTTATAATATTAGTAAGATATAGTAGGATCATTAATAAAGCCAGTAAACTTGTCCCAAAACGAGTATTCAAGATAACCACCAAAGGATTAACAGTATGTACCTATTGAATTAATAATTTGCAGATAAATAATGAACCAGCTGAGAAGAGAAACGAAGGACGAACGTCAATCATAATAAATAAAGTCAAATAACCTAAATCCACGTTCAAGGTTGACAAAGATAAAAACCACATTAAACAGATCTTTATTACGAAGTCGAAAGTATCCAGAGAAATACCGAATTTAACAAGAGCAAGTATCAGGGGAAATTAGTTCTCGATATCTGGGAGAGAGCTACTTAGGTAATAGATTTAATCCGAGCAACTTAGCAATTGCCGCTTTGACGGAATCTTGAGTTTCATAAGTTTTAAGTTACGCTATGACATCAATAAAATGTAATAAAATGTAATATTGGAAAATAAATTCATATCTGCTTTTACTTTTATTATATTCTGTAAAATATCATGGCATAGGTATATCTAATATCTATTGATAGTGAATGTTAGAAGAGAACCACAAAGTTCAAGAGCACATGGCTCCCAGTATGGCGTGTAATGGTCTACGCTGGCCCAGTACGGATAATAATCTCTACAAAATGATTCAGCTATCTCCCCAACATGGCGACCTATTAATTTCCCGTCCTGTTTGACCTCAGAAAGCAGTTTGACCAAACCTCTAATGCAGCTAGTTTCTATATCAATGGCCCCTGCCTCATTACGCGCCGAATTAGTTCTGTGGAAGTGCCCCCGTGGGGGCCCCCTTGTGGGCTAATGGACGGCCCTGGGTTGATAACTGACTCGAATAGCTGGGATGAGGGCCAACCCTAACCCCAAAAAAAAAACTCCTTTATTAATACTCTACTTTACTATTAATATACTACTACTGTGCTGTATTCTATTACAAATAGCTTTTCTGGAATAGTGCACCGAGTCAACCTCAAGTAGTATTATTATATTGAAAGACTTTTCACAAATTAAACATTTCTAATTTTAAAAATGTCAATAGTCAAGTCACGATCTAGTAGATTAGTGCGTACACATAATATAATTGTAACTCTACGTATAGTATTACCCGTGCTGCGTACGCCGAAGTCTTCGTAACACACGCGTATAACATAATATGTACAAATGATACCACCCTCGAACCAACAGAAAGTCCAATATAATACCCTATTCCTTTCAATCTATCAGGAGACTGGTGTACTATATAATATTATGTATACCTCTAACTACATTTGCTCAGTCCTCCCCCGACGTTGAAAGAAAAACATATTCTGTTCCATTTATAGACAAAATTGGATGAAATAGTTATTGAGTAACATGCCATTTGCAAATGTACTTACCTTGCTCACGCAACTCCGCGGGATGTACGCAGTAGCTAGTCGTCTTGTAAACTTCGTAGAGAAGGCTTACTAAAAGAAGGTACTTACTTATTTACTTGACAAAAACTTAAAACTCGACGACTGGATAATTATTAGGAAGGAGTGCGTAATTTTAGTTCGTCTTACAAATGACCTATAACCGTTAGGGCAAAATAATGCCTGCCCAATGAACACTAGTGCGATAGAACGCCTGTGATATCGGAGCGATTTATCTTCGAGTGTATCTGCGGATAATGTTATTGTTGTGTGTCGAACAGTTATGTTTTACAACACCAAACGCGGGTAGTTGGAAACAATACGCGCAGTCCGGACGGTGATACCTGCATCTTCAATCTTCTGGTACCGCGGTCTGTGTAACTCGATTGAAGCAAAGAAGGCTGTCAAAATAATATTTAGGTAGGTATAGTGTGACATTTAGATTTTTACTATTATGGATGGCTAATGTATAATATTATACAAAACACTGCCATCTATTGGTGATCAACTTAAACCAGTTTATTTTGGTTATATGAGTCGAGAACTGAAACAACGTATTATAACACCGTTTCTTGACCGGTTCAGGCTGAACGCATTAAAGTGTAATAGTTCAATATGCAATTGCCCTTTATCGGTCCAACATAAAAGATAGTGGGAAATGGCGCTGGACTTTTTGTAAACTCCAATCTCCACAATTGTCTTCCCTCCACACACGCGCTACTCCGTAATCCTCAAACGGCCTGATTGATACGCGCATTATCCGCTCTCGCGTCCGTAACGTGCCAGTTACGGATTATTTGCCCCCTCCTTACGCGCGAGCTGTTACGGATAATGGCGCACAATGGCGGATGTGTCATTTACAAAAATGGACGGAATTTAAGGAATCGAGTGACTAACTTCTTTTGTAACAGTTTTATGGTGTTAAGAGGGGTTAGCGCCCGAACGTTCACTTATGTGCTTTACAAATCGACGGTAAACAGTTTGAACCTCAGTTTTGCATACGATTCTATGTAGCAACTATTTACAGTAAAGGAGAATTATAACGATAATGAATCAATAGTAACCGGAACTGAGGGTATAACTTCTATAGGGTATAGCTATCAAGAAACAGACTCCGGCAAGGAGTTCCACTCCTTAGCAGTAGGAACGCATAATAAAATGTAGAACCAAATGACGTACTGAAATGACTATCATATACCAGTGCCAAATCGCCGTATGTGAAGAATACTACAACAAACAATAAAAGAAAAAAAACACTAAGCCCATAACAATAAAAAAGTTACAATATAACAATATTTTACTAAGTTAACGCGAGCTACTCTAACATTTGTAGGTCACATAATTATTTCCATTAATTTATTTTGTATCGGCAGAATAGTTGTATTCACAAACATGCAAACAAAAGGGAGGGAACAATAGTCCGTAACCGAGGCATTCCGGACAAAACCGGATAAAGACGCGTATCAATCAACGGATTAGGTTATACTATTATCTATTATAATATACTATGTGTGTGCGAACCCTGCTACGAGATAAGGGTTCGAGTATACTATAAATAGAGTTCAGTTTGGTTGATAGAAGTGGTTGTTTCTTTGCTGCTGTGGCCGCAATTTTGGTAGTGCGTGGTACTTTAACAAATAGCAATACTTTATTATGTATTTTATGAACTCTGCAAGATATTGAAAAGAAACACAAAAGTAGGTATACGATAAAATACATGTTTTAACTGTATTTTTTTTATTAAAATCTTGAGCCGTTTCGGAGCCTACTCGAGACAAACTTTCCAGCAGGCTGAAGAAAATACTAAAAAGTGTTTGATTTTTGTTCAGTTTTATTATTAATGATTTGACAATGAATTACCTATCTAGTAAGTAAATTTCACTATTTGAGATCACAGACAGGCAATACAATTTTATTATTGGTATATGTAGATTATGACGGCCTCCGCCTCGTAAGTGGTAGTGGTAAGGTTGCGGGTTCGATTCGCGTAGAAACTTTGTCAGGTAATCGCTCTGATTTAGGGGGCTTGTGAGACCTAGTCCTCATAGTTATCGATTACCTAGATACAGGGAATCAACGAAATACCTATAGCATGGTAATTGGTAACCGAGTATTACTTCAAGGTTTTCTCAGAAGATAATCAAGGTTGAAATTCATCTTATACGTGTATGTTCTGACGAAAATGATAATGAGATAATTATAGCGACATTATGTAGTTACTACGATATACCTTCCCGAAATTAATGAGTAGGTATCTTATCATGGTTTGAATGTGAAAAAGGACGTTTGCCTTGTATGTGCTGATTTGATTTACGCCATATTCCCAAGGAAGTTAGGCCCTCATGAAAAAGTCTGATTTCGTTCCGCCTTGTACGCCATATTCAGCCCAAAATTTTATGATTGAATCTCCAACGTACAGATAGGTAAATAAAATGAATCTATCATTACAACTGACAGTCTCTTTGTACAAGCATTCTACCACAAAGCAATGTCAGACTACCAACGATGGCTACAGTTAGATATCTAGGTACTGCGTCAACTGAAGTCACGGACAGGCTGCCTAGTCTATACCTTGATTCAGCATGGCGACTTAAAAGCAGTGTAAAACATCTTAAGACGTTGTTTTCAGGGATTACTCGGAGGCTTAACGCGGAGTCGACGCGTTAACTGAATTAGGGAAGTGACGTGGACGGCCGTGGTCGCAGTTAGAGCGGGTAGCGGAGGAAACGCTATCTGCGGTTTATATCTTATGCGGATTCTAGGAAAAGGGATACTGCTGGCCGAGGCCTTCCATGCTATTTCAAGAGATCTTTGCATTAGATAATTTATATAAAGCCATGATATAATTAGAGCTTGTTATTCCGTCTCAACTGAAATTAGGTGAAACATACAGTACCGCTTATATTTTGGTCTAAGGAGATTTTTGAATGAAGTTTTAAGTCAGATCTTAGGATGTTAAAGAAAGACAAATGTAAGTTCACCTGTAGATCTACTCTTCCCCGCTCGCACAGGGGCCCCACCCGAACCGGTCGAATTAAATTAATTAGCCAGCAAGCGTCTCCAACTCCTGTTTAGGAGCTATTAAAACTAATCCGTGGATTTGTTCGGAAATAACTCCCCTCCACTCCGCAGTAATTGCTTTCTGGGAGTACAGTCAGGTGCAAAAGTAACAGTACAAAAAGAATCGTGTGCAAAAAAAAATCAATGTCACTGGAAGTAATATTCATTCTTTAACAGGTGTCAAGCGCAGTGCCGACATACATAATTACAATATGACATTTTCGAAGTTCTGGGGTCACATTACATAATATACTATAGCAACCATGGCACTCCCATCAGGAAAACGACATGCTTGGCATGACCTAGAGTCACAAAAACACTACAGTTTAAATGCTGCAGTGTACACTGTACGTTTGCCCGTCACACGTACGGAAGCTGGTTCAACTGCCCAATTAGGTTCCTGAATTGGACGAACGCTGCACCATTAAAAATCCTCGAGTATCCAGCTTTAAAACAAAAGAAAATAAACCTTTCACGTAATCGATACCGTACTCTCCGACCCGACCACTACACACAACCGCCGCGCAGTTCCATTATTTACAGCTTACACGTTACTTCATGAAACAAACACGTAAGTGTTTTATCCTATGAGTGGAACCGTACGTATGCGTTGCAAATTTTGTAGGATTGACGCATTCAGAAGTTTTGATAGAGCGCTTCATGTTACCTGAGGAATGCGCCCTTATTGCCTCATCGAATAGCGCTCCTTCTACACGTAGCCGACTGTACCTCGAGCTCGCGGAACTAAACAAAGGTAGATCGTTTTAAGTTAGATTACTTCTAAATTATCGACAATTGGTTTTGGTGTTGCGTTACGGCGGCGCTGGCTTCCCAAACTTATGTAATTGGGTTACCTTGGTGCTTGATTGGAATCAACAAGTCCTAATTGAATATTTCAGTCCTCAAAGAAGAGTAAAGTGTTATGTTACAACATTTAGGGCTATTTTGTTTTTCCTTAGTAACGAATACGGTTCAAAAACTTGGCCAAGTTGATATTGCAATCTTCATTGTTTTTGATAGTGACGGTGTCTGGCGTGAGAGTTTTTCAGACCAACTACAGCCATTTGACTTGATCTGCCGTGACTGTCACCTGCTGTATGATTGTTCAAGTTGGAATTCTGATCGAAGCAGGAAAAGGATAAGATAAGACTAGCCCTCTACGACTGCTGCCGGATAACCACAGCACAGATTTTATAGCTACTTGCACTATAGTGGATTATCAGTGGTTATCTTACAGCGTACTGATTTCAAAAATATGACGTCAAATTAACTTCACGAAGTATCAAGTTGGAAAGCGAATTAATAATTTGTTGGAGATCACTTCGCTAACTCAGCTGTAGTACTTTGAACTTGCTCAAGTGGAATTATTATAATCTTGACTAGAGATGCACCAGCTAGCTGGAATGGCCGGGCACTTTAATCCGGCACAAAAAGGGTTATTCAATTCACAAGAGCTAATTTTTAAACTTATTTTTTTTTGTAGTCAGAAAGTAACACATATTTAAACCACCTCTTGAAAATATCATGGCTACGTCTAACAGGCATGCGTCGCGTATGGTTTGTAATGCAGGCCTCAATCTGAGGCATACGAGGGTACATTTATGCATACGTCCCGAACAACACATGCTCAAGCTAAGCACGCAAACAACAACGCCCGGTGTTCGTCAGAAACAGATTGAGGGGCGTGCGTCCATCCACACGGAACGTATGCCTCGACCCGAGGTGACGCTTGCAAAGATGGTATAGAGTGAATGCCACACACATCCACACAGTCCAAAGTATAAGTGACGAACCTTTCGCGACGCATGCCTCGCGATGTTTGTACGCGCCTTAATAAGATAACCAAAATGTTTGGGTAATTGTAAATAGTGTCCGGAGTGGCCGGACCTCCGCTAGTGTTCAGAACCATCCCCTCTCTAATCTTGTCAAAGTTCTAATTTCCCTCTAATTGGCGAATTCCAAGTCGGGGGTATTTTTATGGCTTTAAGTTAAGGAGTTCATGAATTCTGTACTCTGCCGGTCAGCAATTATAGGTTGGTACTTTTGACTCAGAAGTTCTTAGTCATGGAATATCTACTCGTTTTGGAGGTACCAGATGTCTTCAAACTTTAATAAAGGTACTGTGCTTAAACCATTTGCAGACTTAAATACATAATAATGATATAGCACATAACATCCATAGACCCTTAACTAAGATTCTCGGATTCCCTAGGTCCCTAAAGGAATCAGGAACTACGAAGACTATGGTCCGACAAATACTCAGACTCAGAGCAAACAAGTTTCATTTGGTTCAATAAATATAAACAATCATAAAATCAACTCACATCATGTAATATAATTTTGAATGTAGAGGTACCTATGTATTCCGAATCTGGTGTTATATATCTGACCGTTATATAACTAACTGTTACTTCACTTTCCTAACTGCTGTCTTGGAGGCCATGTGTATTTTTTTTATTACACTGTGTTAGTAATTACTTAGTGTTTGGCATCTAAATGAGAAGAAACTAACAAGGTGATCATCGATGCTCATACACAGACCAACCGAGCAGCGGCAACTCCTGAAGCAGGCGGTATCTGAGAGTCCTAAGTTGCCTTCCCAATGACCCGATAACTACTTAATATCTTGTAAAAGGAGGGTGACATTTATGCCACAAATACACTTTTTCAAACACCATAAAAATATGTATCAATTTGTTTCGGCTATCGAAGACATTGCGTTTATCCCGTACGAGTCCCGTGGCGCGGCGGCGTCCGACCGCGGGGCGGCCGAAACAAACAAGTGTTCATTCGACTAAGTTTCGACCTCGTCCCTTCAGGGCCGCGCCGAAATTCGGACAATTTGTCTCAGTCGCCAAAACTTACGCTGTCACATTCTTGAGAGATACCCTTACTGAACTTTTAGAATAAAATGTGTTATGATGATACAGTATAAGTATATTATATCCATAACAACCTGGGGTGTGTAAGAATAGTGAGTAATGGGGCTGACGTATATATGATTTTAAGAAATATGTAGGATCTTGAATAGACATAAAATCTCAATAGTTCAATGCATTTTTCTAGGTGATATTGTGCTACTAATAATTCAGCCTGTACTGTCCCACAGCTGGGCAAAGGCTTTCCCTCACTTTCCTCATGGTTCTACTACTTCTAGGCAAAAGATTTACCCGAATTAATGAACATCAATCTTTACTTTATAATGATTACTCGTAAATAGCAAACTTGCTTAAATTATTTAGGACGTTTGAATCTTGAATGAGAACATAAATATTACTTAGAAACATCTACGCAAGTGATTTATACTGAATGAGAATGAAATATAGTCTCAAACCGCCAACAAAAAATAAACTCTGACTTCAAAGGAACCACACATTATGATATCACGAAGGTAACACTAATAACACACCCCAAAATGCTGCAAGAATTCCCAAGACCAAAATTGAAAATAATTTGCGCGCTTGCCGCCCTTACAAATTAATAAATTAACCCTTCCACTGAAGATCGCAGTTACTCCCGCCAAGATAATGATATCTGCTATAATAGCGCGCTATTAACATAATAACGGCATAACGTTGTAACGGTATAACCGTTACGGTAACGCCGGCTCCCGCTAACCTTACCGCTCGGGTTTGAAGCATAAAATCGCGCGACAAAATACTCGTACACAGCTTTGGAACAATATCGAGACAAAGTGATGATAAATTCGCATTGGTGTAAGTTATGTACGTTTTCTACAATTTTAGAGGTTGTATTCTGTGCTTATATTGCTCGAGTCTTGTAGCTACTAATACCTGGAATTAGAATATTTTGTTCGGGCAAGCGGTAAATTAAGTTTTAATTATTATTATAAACAGCCTTTATGATTTATGGCTACAAATAAGCGTTGATAGTAAAATAAATTAGATCTGTGATACCGTTATTAATTTATTGTCTCAATGTTTTATATCCAACTAGCTGCGCCCCGCGGTTTCACCCACGTTGGATAATATACAATATATCTTTATTAATTGTAGCTTATGTGTTATTCTGATGTATAAGCTATATTATTGTAAAGTTTCATTAAAATCCGTCCAGTAGTTTTTACGTGAAAGAGTAACAAACATCCATCCATACTTACAAACTTTTACATTTATAATATTAATAGGATAGGATAAATTAAAACACAATTCGAATAGTTTGTTTCTATTATACTCTTAAATCGCTGTAATTTTAATTAAGCAAGGCATTCTACTCACAACCACGTTAGCGTCACATGATATATGTCACATGATATCTATGAGCAATAATCACAGAACAATGATGACCAGTCATCGTTAATTAAGCTAACAACCCCGTTATATCAACCGTTCCGTCGTTAATTTAATGAATCATTAACTATTCGCCAAACTTGTTCACACTAAACGTTTTTGTCGCCGCTAATTACAGCCGCCGCCGCGGCGCAGCGCCGCGCCGCGCCGCCGCCGCCGCCGCCGAATCATTTGTGACTTTGATATCTATTAGTGACGGCGTGGTTATGAGAACAGAAGTTACAAGCAAGTAGAAGAGATTTTTTAGATTTGTACCAACATTTTTAAGGAGCAGAATATAGAAAGCCGCTACACGGACTCAAAGTTAAAACTGAAATGTTAGTTCATTTCACTAACAAAGTGAAAACTCAATGTTTTGTGTTAGTTACAATGGGATTTTTTGTAATAGACCGCTCAGCCGTTTTACACGGCTAACCTTATATAACATGTTAAGAAGAAACAGAATAACAAATTCTTATCATCAATTAGACGAGCTTTACATTGAGTTTGAAAAGGACATTTTATTGAATGTGTTAATTCAAGGCTAAGTGCGACACTTAGCCTTGAGTTAGCAGGAACGGTGACACGTTTCAAGATGCTAAGGATATAATAAACGAAAATACGTGTATTGTCAAATAAGTTACGTGGTTTTTTAATTTCTGTGTCTCTACTACCTATATCCTCTTATTCGACGGATGCGTCCTGTGTACTTACAGTTTTTAAATTGGTTGGCTAAACTGAAAAATGAAAAAAACACATAATATTATGTAGCTTTAGCACCGCGCGCACAGTGATAGCGTATACACGCATTTTTGTGGTTACGATACTCTTCAGTTTTGACTTTATCTCCATTAAAAGTAAGTAGGTACTAAACAGTACCTACATAAAAATCGTAGGTACTAAATAGTACCTACATGAAAATCGTAGTGAATTATTCAAACGTACTGAACCACTTTACATCACGTACTCGTGTCGTTTGACAAAACGAGATACAATGAATAAAAAGAGATGTAATGAATAAAAAGAGATGTAATGAATAAGCCGCCGACAAAGCGTCGTGGTAGACACGACGAATTATTCACAGCCGCAACTTTTGCATGTTATCGCGCCTTCATACGTCACGCCGACACAATAACAGAACAGCGCAGCTAGGGCTGCCACTGACAACGCTAAACTGAACCAGATGTACAAACATAGGATACAGGGTTAATATATTAAAAAAAAAACAAAACAAGGTTACTATTACTATGTTAAAATAAACAAGTCACTACATAATATAGACTCATGCGTTTTTTTTTATTGTGTGCCGGTTTCTCAACTACTCAATCTGATTGTAACCACCAGAAAAAGGAAGAAATGACCAATAAGAACTCTTTGAACATTATTTCAGGTTTCAGAAACGGCCATGGCAACTTCTAAGACCACAAGTCTCTATAAGCAATATCTAGTGAATGTACAAGTATACAAACGATGACAACCCTCGGCGTTACGTTATAGCGCACGTTATAACATTCCGTTATAACGGGCGCTGTCAGACCGTCGTCAGGACGCGTAGTGTTTAACATAACACAATGCCGTGTAAGGCTTTGATTTGGACGTGTCAATCTTTTTATGCGTGTGTGAGTGTGTGTGTTTGTGCTTTATATTGATATGCTAAAACTTTATTACCTTTCTTAGTAACGGTTCTGCTCCGGCAACTTTTGTTATTCGCTAACTTAGTCTTTGATATTTTTGCCTTTTCTTATTTTTATGTTATGATCTTTATCCTTCAAATATTCAGTGGATATGCACCTAACCTAAATACAACGTGTAACAACAGAGCTATGAATAAAATACTCATTCGTAGAGTTGGCGCGCCGATATAATATACAACCTCGCACGAGTCCCGAGTAACAGGTTCTATATTCGTAAAACGTTATAATTACGAGTATGTAAGAAAATACAAGTTGACGGCAGAAAATAAATGTACAAGAAGGTTTACTTATAAAACCTACCGTAAGTTCTTTAAAAGTTCATAAGGCTTATCACTGAACAGTGGCTTGAGTTGGTGGGGTAGGTAAATATCAAGTCTACCTTCTTTGCCAATATATTGCAATATGTGCGAGTCTTCATATAATGCGTTTTATCATCTTAACCGTGAAACTGCGGGGCGTAGCTATTGCTACTATTTTTTATAGATACAAAAAAATCTGAGCTTACACAAAGGGACCAAAATATCTAGATTTAAATAACCAACCTACATTATACTGTGTACGCCACGTGTCCCTTTCACAAGGCGCCCTCTAGAGAGGGTGCCGGTTGGCGACACACGTGTTAAAGAATAAGATAATTTCGGTTCTATTTCAATTTTTCCCAACTGACGCGATGTGAAGCGATCTGTTGAGTATGTGCCATATTCTTTATCGTCTCGCTTTTGAACTTGTTGACAATACAAAATGCTTTATTGTACGTTAGCAAAATAACATTTGAGTTCGATGGAAACGTTACGCTGTCGGTTCCGGTAATTATCCGAAACTGACAGCGGTCAGAGGTTACAGATAAAACGAAAGAAAACACTTCATTCGAGGTCGATCCATCAACTCGTCAACTGTCATTTCCATGTACAGCTTAGCACTTGGGAATGTAGGTTTCCCATTAACGGGTACTGTGAACTGTCTGCCATAATAGCACCCTCTGTGACGCCGTGCTCCAACGATTTGGCGGAACTGTCGCTCGCGTTCACGACCCTGCATCAATCTCTAGTGCCGTCCACGTCGTAAAGTTTCTGTAAATTTGTATGTTGACGTCAAAACCATGTTAGAAGTGAATAGGTACAATCGTTGACTACTAAGGCTTAACATTTTTTAAGCCCCGACGAGATGACGTCAAAGTCACGCAAACAGAGTAGTTTTATAAGTTTAACGTGTGTATGAATGTGTCTACTGTCTGGCTGTGGCATTGTAGCTCCTAAAGGGATTTACTAAATTTGATCTAGTCTTTTTTTGTTTGAAAGGTGATAGAATTTTGAGAGTCTTCTCGCAGTTTCTCTTGTATGATTCTAGAAAAAAATACTAGCATGAGAAGTTATTTGCGTAACATAATATTTAAATTTGAGATGTATTATTAAAATAGTAATACGTTCGCGTTGATCCCTATCTCACCTGATGTTAATAAATTAGAATATTCAATACTAATAAATCAAACCGAGTCCAAACACCATAAATCTGTTAGAATGACCTACACATAGTTTGATGGTGTTTGGTGTTCGTTGTTGGTGATCTAGTTCCGACATCTCCCTTCCGTGTCTGTGATTAGAACAAATCATATCGATTACGAGTATAAACCCTGTGTAAAACATTTTAGGGACAAAATTAAACAGCCACTAAGATTATTTGTGTTCTAATAATTGTCACCAGCTAGGAGGGCAGCCGTACACGCCGCCTCTCCGCCGCGCCACCGCACGCACACGCACTGCGATAAAACTCGCAGTGACGCGGGTCACATTCCGCCCAGGGTTGTCACGCGCAAACAAACGGCCCTAATGTACCGGAAAACGCCACTGTTTCGCAGATTTCTTTGTTAAACGAAAACCCTGAAATATTACGTTTCTCTCCTTCTATTATTTCAGACCGTTTTGAATGGCGGCCGTTGCGACCGGCCGCTCCGTAGGATGTGGCCGGTTATTTATGAAGTTTTGTTTTAAAAAGTTGATGGTTGAAGCTCTGGCAATTTATACTTTATGAAAAATATCCACGAGTCCGCGTAATGCAGACAAAGTAGGCTCGAGACGTGAAATATGAATGCTTTCATTTCGTCCGCCCGTTTTGTCCGTCAACTCGAAATTAGTCAACAATTTGGCTTAATTAAAACGTGACGTTGAATGAAGACGTAATTTTTGACGAAACTGAAGAGTTTGTTTCTTAAGAGCTTACAAGGTTGTCTGGCGCATTAAATGTTTTTCATGGGTCCTGAGAGACCTTAGTGCTGATATTAAATCTAGCTACGCCTGACGGTTGAAAAGTATCCAGAACATAAAACCCATCAAAAACATTACATGTACAAAAATGCACAAGTCTCGCAACGCAGTTTATCTGCCGTAAAAAGTTGTGAGATCGAATGTAAACCAAGTCGGTTAATTTCAATGCCTACCTGTACCTATCTATGGGAGCATTTATATATTTATGTCTTTAGTAAATAGAGTGACTTGGCAATTGCACACGGCAACATAAATCTATGTTAAGCGCTTTGTGCTTGTATTTGTTTGAAAGTACACATATAACGGAAGACTATATTTTGATTGCCTAGTAGATTATGCTGCCGTGTAAAATCGCCAAGACACTCTATTTACTAAAGAAATAAAGATATAACTGCTCCCATAGATAGGTATAGGTAGGTATTGAAATTAACCGACTTGGTTTACATTCGATCTCACAACTTTTTACGGCAGATAAACTGCGTTGCGAGACTTGTGCATTTTTGTACATGTAATGTTTTTGATGGGATCTCATTTATTTTTGTAGGTGTTCTTTCTGTGCGGCCGGGGATGATGCAATGAAAGACTTGGTTGACTCAAAATGATTTGTACTTTTATTTATAATAAAATAAGATAAGAGACGACAAGCAAGATGGCACGGCAAAACGTAAAGTGAGTACGCGCCTTCACTTGGGGATGGCCATATCACACCAAGCACATAGATCACACAATTTGATCAGGCGCTTCATTAGTTTGTGGTCAGAATTCCATCATCCTCTCCTGGACACAAACCCATTGCTATGGAGAATGATTCATGCTTTGGTCGAGGCAGCCCTTTCGTCAGCGCGTCAGCGATCATGTCCTGAGTAGATTTGTAGCGCACTGAGATTTGATTTGTAGCAATCTTCTCCCTCAGAAAATGGTATCGGACATCAATGTGTTTGCTACGTGCGTGGTATGTTTCGGTACCTGAAAGACTAATGGCACTTTGATTATCGCAGTACATAACAAGTGGTGTACCTGAAAGCTTAGGCCAGAAATCTTCTTCTAGTTGTTTCAAGTATAGAGCCTCTTGAACGGAGAAAGCCAGGGACATGTACTCGGCTTCTGTGCTAGACAGAGCCACAGTTGATTGGCGCTTAGAAGCCCAACTTATAGCAGCTCCTTGAAAGAGAAACAGATATGCAGAACAGGATCTTCGATCTTCCAGTGAATTAGCAAAATCTGCATCACAATAGCCAGTAATATTGTTGTTATCCTTTTTAAATGTCAGTTTTGTGTTTGTTGTCCTTTTTAGGTAGCGAAAAACCCGTTTTACAGCGATCCAGTGTGATGCAGTAGGTCGATTGTTATACCTACTAAGTGAATTTACAATATATGCAATATCGGGCCTTGTTCCTTGTGATAAGTATAACAAGCATCCTATGGCTTCTTGGTATGGAATATTTTTTAATATTTCGTCTTCATTTTCAGCCTTTTTCATTTGTAGATTAGGGTCACATGGTGTGAACACTGGTTTACATTCAGTCATTCCGAAACGACTCAGTATTTTCTCTGTATAAATAGATTGGTCCAGTGAAATATAATTTTCAGCTTGAGTTATTCTAAATCCAATACATTGCTTTGCTTCATATAAATCGGTCATGCTGAATTTTTGCTTCAATTTTTCCTTTATAACCGTAGCCGTTTGGTCATTGTTAAAAAAATAAAGTAGGTCATCTACATAAACTGCTATAAATGACATGTCATCTCCATTCAAAATACGGTAGTAAATGCATGGATCAGCCTTTGAACGTATCATGCCAATATCTAGAAGAGCAGCATTTAATTTTGTGTTCCATTGCCTGCTTGCTTGCTTTAAGCCATAAATGGATTTATTCAACAGACAAACTTCCTTTCCTTGTTCATATGATGGTGGTTGTGACATATAAATTTCTTCATCAATGTCTCCTTGTAGAAAAGCTGTAATTGCATCCATTTGATGTATGTGTAGTTTATATTTTGCTGCTAGTCCAATGAGATATCTGATTGAAGAGTAGCGAACAACGGGGGCATAAATCTCATGATAGTCAATTCCTTTTGTTTGTTTATATCCTTTGATTACCAACCTTGCTTTATAGCGAATAACATTCCCATGTTCATCAGATTTAGTTTTGAACACCCACTTACAAGGGATAACCTTTTTGCCTTCAGGTAAGTCAACTAGTGACCATGTGTTATTTTTGATCAGAGATTGATATTCCTCTAGCATGGCCTCTTTCCATTTGTTTGCTTTAGTACTTTTCATTGCCTCATCAAGGCTTAGTGGATCACTATCAAGTAAACTAATTGTTGACTCACCATTCATACACATGTATGAAGTTTCATGTGTGCTTTCAGATTCATGATACTCATCTCGTCGTGGTGGCCTGCGATATTGAATGTAATTTGGTGAAGTATTGTGGCTGGTTTCAGTTTCAGGGATGTATGTCTCATCATCTGGATCTTCATATAACGTACTACTTGACGAGTCTGAAACACTAATTATTGGCGAACTCATAGTAATGCCCCCCACTGTGTCATTTATCAGTATTGAATTTATATCGTTTAGATTTTCAGGCACTTCATCGGACCCATCTGAAGACATGTGTAGGAATGCTTTGCCCTTTTCAACTTTATTCTTGGCCGAGGACATAGGTAAACCTACTTCTGATTCCTTTACATTATCTTGTTTTTGTTCTACTATATTAATATTTTCCCTTTTTTCTGTTTCAGGTATCGAGTTACTAACAAATCTTTTCTTTACAGTGGCCTCTAAAAACACTACATCTCTGCTCATTATTGCTTTCTTTACTTTAGGGTCTATAAATCGGTAGCCCTTTGTGCAGCTACTGTAGCCAACAAAAATTAACTCACGTGACTTAGAATCCAGCTTCTGGCGATTTTCTTTTGGTATATGGACCATGGCCTTGCAACCGAACACCCGCATATGACTTACATCTGGCTTTTGACTGGTCCACATCTCTTCTGGTGTATTATCGGAGAGAGAGCATGTTGGGGAGCGGTTGATGATATATGCTGCAGTAGCAACCGCTTCAGCCCAGTAGTCTTTCTGTAAATCAGCATTTAAAATCATACATTTAGCACGTTCAATAAGTGTACGATTCATTCTCTCACTGAGACCATTTTGCTCTGGAGTGTAAGGATTAGAAGTCTGATGTATGATTCCGGAGCTTTTTAGATAAGCGTTGAATCTATTATTTATGTATTCAGTTCCATTGTCGCTTCTTAATATCTGAATTCTTTTATTTAGTTGATTTTCTACAAGGTTCTTGTATTCAATAAATTTATCCACTACTTCTGCTTTACTTTTAATAAAATATACAAATACTTTGCGTGAGAAATCATCAGTAAAAGTGACAAAGTACCTGGCACCTCCCATAGATGTAGTTTGCATCGGACCACAAACATCGGTGTGGACTCGCTCTAGCAGCTCACGTGCCCGGGAGCCTTTATCGGGGAATGATTTTCTAGTCTGTTTGCCTTCAAGACAAGGTATGCAAACAATGGTATCACTTTTCTGCGCTGATAGATTCACGCCAGAAGTGCAGCTGGTCATTTTACTCACATCATTGAAGTTCAAATGACCCATGCGTTGGTGCCACAGGTAAGTATCTGCTTCAACATTTATTGCTAATGCACATTCACCCCTTTTAACATTGAGTTTGTACATGTCATTAATAAGATTGGCTTGAGCTACCTTCAGTCCATTATGATTGTAAATCATGCATCCTTTTTTATCAAATTCAACCTTGCACCCACTGTTTATTATTCTACTCACAGACAGTAAGTTAGTTGATATATCAGGTACAAATAGAACATTTTTAATTAATATTTGACCACTGTTGCCATTTGCTTGTATTGTTACATTACCACAGCTTTCCACATTTAGTATTTTGTTATCAGCGATCCTGATTGTCTTTACAGGTGGTGCAGTCTCATCTTCCAGCCAGTCCCGGTGCATGGTGATGTGCATGGACGCGCCGGAGTCAACAAACCAACTTGATGAATCATTACATGTTGAACTGGAAAAAGCAGCGACATAACCAGTTATGTCTTCATTCTTTTTCTTATTATGCCAGCAATTTTTGCTAAGGTGCCCATATTTATTACAATTGAAACAGCGGGGGCCTTTGGACTGCTGATTGATTTTAAACTTATTAGTGTATAATGCAGTAGTGTCGGAGTGCATTTTTACTTCCTGTAATAGTTTGTTTTTTATGAAGTCAGCATTAATTTTAATACCTGAACTCTCTATCCCCATGATCATCGGTTTATATTCATCGGTCAAGCCTGCCAACATTAATGTGCCGAGCCACTCATCATCTACCTTGAAGCCTATGTTTCTAAGTTTATGTGCCGATGTGAGTATTTTATTCAGGTAGTCTTCCACTCCTGAACTCGCCTCCAGTGAAGTATTAATCAGATCTTTTAGTAAACCTACTCTTCTCAGCAACCCGGAGTCTTCAAATGCTTTTGATAAACTGTTCCAGACCTCACTAGCAGTATCGGCGTCTTGTATGTGAACGTATATCGTGGGATCAACTAACAGAATTAATTTTGACTTAGCTTTAATGTCCTTCTTGGAGTCTGGGACGGTGTCGGAGCCTTGTACTGTTTCCCACAATTCTTCCAGTTGTAAATATGATTTTACTGCAAATTTCCATGTATTCCAGTTCTCGCGGCCGGTTAGTTTCTCTATAGACATCAACGAATTGGCATTTGATGCCATTGTGAATTTGAAATAATGCTGAAAAAAAACTTTTGACACGCGGCACGTTGCGTAACTAGGTTATAATTATCTTTACTTTTTAACTAACGGAAATTTACTGTAAACTATGCTGTCAGGAGGTGCTGGGCCCATAACCTGATGCAATGAAAGACTTGGTTGACTCAAAATGATTTGTACTTTTATTTATAATAAAATAAGATAAGAGACGACAAGCAAGATGGCACGGCAAAACGTAAAGTGAGTACGCGCCTTCACTTGGGGATGGCCATATCACACCAAGCACATAGATCACACAATTTGATCAGGCGCTTCATTAGTTTGTGGTCAGAATTCCATCAGGGGACCCTTGCGACATAGGTCATGCTCAGAGATTATCATGAACGAGTGCGTTTGCGTCTCCACAGATGCGTATTAGGTATAAGGTACCTAGGTACCTATTTTAATGTACCTACGTAACGAATTTGTTCGACCTATAAAAGTGTAGGTAGGTATAGTATAGTATTGTATCTCTCTATCTATCGTGGAAGTTTTTAAAAAGCGCTCAACTGTCGAATTTCTCGAAGCCATTTCTTATTTTTACCCCTGTTACCCATTTCATTCAATTTCAATGAAGTCTAATTATGAACTGTAAAAATAACTTTGTAATCACATACAATTTAATAGGATTTATATGGGAATACAAAGTTATTTATGCAGATCATATATCTAGAAAACGGGATGAAAATTATGGAATGTCAGAATTTTTCCATGGTTTATAGGCTAAACAATAGCTATATTCAAAATTTGAAACTTGTGGGACGGCTAGAAGTACCTTAGAATTTTGATGATCGGTGAGTCAGTCAGTCAGTCAGTGGGCAGCAAAATTAAGGAACTTTGACTTGCAATAATTCTTAAACTACTGGTTCAAATTTTATGTAACTTGGATTATTATCTGTAGACGTGATGCCCTCTTGGTCACTTAAAATTTAGGCTTCTAGTTTTATCCATGACGAAGTTACAGGGGGTCGAAAATGGCCCGAATCGCTTCGAGAAAAGGATAGTACGGCCGTGCCTTTTGTTTTGCTCGACTTGGCGGGGGCACTGCCGTGCCCCCAGATACCTATACACCAAAAATATAAATTTATTTACCGTCACGGATTTGAGCGATCACTAATAAACTAATTCTTATGCAGTAATAAAAATATTATTAGTAGAACATGATAATATTAAATAAATCTGACATTATATTTTTAGCGCTTAATGTGAAACCTACGTAAATGGGTGACGACTGATGCGCCCCACCTGCACCTTGCATCGCATTAACTCGCGTCAGCAGAATGCAATGCAAGCGCAATAATGAGTCGCTGCAAATTCCAGCATAAAGCTTTCAATATGAGCTGAAACTTTTAAAAGTCTTTTTCTGATGACAGTAAAATAGATCATGTACTGTGGCCATAATGAACCGAAACGGATATGATAATGAATTTCCATGTAATTCACACCAACCTAGACCAATGAAAATCTAGCATAAACATACGCGGGGTTGACTGATTGATCACCTCATAAACCGGACACTGCTGTTTCCGTTTAGACGTGGCACATACAATATACAATGTTCATTCTCTAGTATAGCGTCTAATAATTATTATTCTCAGCTGCATCGTGCGCTGCTACATCTTCAGCTGCGACCCGCATAAGATACGGAGATTTAATTAAACAAACCAATTCTGCCGACAAAGCCCGCGTCCGAAATATTCGGGCCCGGATGCACAAATAGGACAACACAATACCACAGAGTGAGAAACAAAGCCTCGGAACCGTTGGCGGGACGATTTAGATGCTTTTCGGAATGACTGGTCTTAAATTCTCAAATAACAACAGTAGATAGTTAAAAACTAGTTTACATGTGTAGCAGTCAACTGGCGCTACCACATTTCACGTAGAGCTACGCCGTAGGTCATTTGTAGCTCGTCTACGAGTCTACGCAAAGCTGCGAAAATCTGGCGTAGGCAGTGATCCAGGCACGATTCATAGAAAAGTATGAAAGCTAAAACATTTTTATTTTTACTACCATGATGCTTTTGAACAACACCACAGATGCCACAAGGCAATCTAAATCATTGTCGATATTTAAGCCAACACAAATTACAGTGAGAAATTACTATAATGAAATGTTTTTATATAATTTATTATTTTCTAACTGAGACAATGAAAGCTTTGTAACTGAATTCCCTAAATGTGTAAGGCACTTCATGCGGGGATTAAAATATTGCCCGCTACAAATGACCCCAGGTCGAGTTCGGGTCACTTGTAGTGTCATATATCAACGGCGCGCGACACTTATTGTGTCGCGTCGTGTCGCTGCAACGCTAGATGACGTTTATTGGACAACAGTGTTGTGTTTCAAGTAGATGGAATTACAAACACTTGATGATTTAGTAGTTGGATAAACGTTTTATTATATTTAGCTGACCTAACAAATAACAAGTGTTTTTTACCTAATGAAAACAGCAATGTAATTGTATTGGATTGTAATAATTATTCCATCTTTGTTGCAGGTAATGCCTTCAGAATTATTTATCAATCAACAATTACAGGAAGCACAACAACAAAATCCACAAGTTTTAATACTCACGTGAGAAAATAACCTTTAATTAAACACATTTTCAAATTAGGTACAAACATTTTCTCGTCAACATCATCTCGTCAAGTTTGTCTACAAGCCGTATACAATGTTACATCCAATATTTTCCAAACCCGTCCAATACCGGAGCTAATAACCACCGGATTCCGGTTCTAAACTTCCTGTATCCTTTTATCTCTTCGAGTTACTCGATAAATTCTCTTCACACGTTTAATTTGAGCGGGCCAGATAGATCACTGCCGCGATGCATGGGGAAACAGTAGGGCAACTCCATTTAAATTCAATGTGTAGTTTTAAAAAATTAGACCGACAAAACTTTTCCGAAAGCGAAATGACAAAACGTCGTTCCAGTTTTAAAATTTGGGAATAATTGGGTTATTGCACATTCGCCACAAAGTAAATTCGTCACGAAAAAAAGTATGTGTAAATTCGCTACTATTCTATTTTTTTGATATTTTACTCGTTTATAAAGTCTCGTATCGATAAAACTATTCGTACCATTTCGATGACATAAAAGGCTCCAGGGCAGGATTTGTAGCGACAAAATCGCAACAAAAACGTAGTGTACATACAAGGCTATGTGACAAATACACGATGAGCCAAGTGAATGATGTCCTTACTGCGAGTACGGGCGCCGCGTGCGCCTGCATATATTTCAACTCGGCGTCGATCGTCCGAATCACCATTTTTATCGGAAATCCAATTTTCTAGTATCTCCGCAACGTCCGGATCCGGACCTTTTGCTATTAAAAACGCGGGCGATATATTATGTTTTTATCTGGTCTGTCATCGGCGAACCCTCCCGGGAGGCTGCTGTGGGCCGCGTTCATTGTCTTCGGCATTTCACAATCCGTTGCCATGCGTTTATTAATTCCTGCTAGGTACTGTTCATTACAGTTCAACTTGTTGTAGGTATTTAAAGTTTTTTTTTATTATAATGGCCACGGGTTACTGATTTTAAAATAATGTCCATTTGCGTTACTTGAAATTGAAATAGAAGTAAGAAGATTTGTAATTTATTTCATTGTAGTTTTTCTATATGAATATAATCTATACTAACCCTGCAGATAGCAGGATTTGTTAAAAAAAATAATGAGAGTATTAATTACTTACGATTATAAGAACGTTATATTATATTTTTAATCTAGAGACCGTTCTAGAAAATACAGAATAGGTAAAATTTATTCATTATCATAAACGAGTCTAACAGTTCTTTTCCTGTCTGAATCCATATGCCCTAAAATTAGTGTAATGTACCATTTCTTCAACTGAAACTTGATTTTGTTAACAAAACAAAAGCTATTTCCATTCTAAACTCATCACAATTCAAATATTTCCAATTATAATGACATTTATATCGCCGACACTAATCAAGCGATTCGCGCGAGCGTAAAAACAGAATCAAATGAAAGTCAAACGAAATAAAAAGCGAATAAATGAACCGAGAGCGGCTTGTTAATAACCGAACCATATTTTCTCCCTCGCTCGTCGTTCGGGGCTTCAATTTGAAGAATCCCTCCATTGCGTTAAACATTTTAATTTTTGTACAAATTGCTCGCAAATTAAAATGGCGTCGTTTCTGGGGCAGTGTGCGCGGGGCCAGTGAGACAACTTCGTGGGAAAACGTTAACGAAGCTGGACGACAGTTATAGTACACTAATGCAATCTTAGCTACATATTATACTCAAAAAAGCTGAGATGTATCAATATTTTCTGGAACGTTAGTTAACTGTGACACCAAATTAGTTGTCGTTGTAAAATACGTTGTCTCTATCTAGAATTAAACAAATGAAAAAGACAACAATAGATTCAATCGATTGTGAAAGTTAATCAACATTTTTAAAATAACTAACAGTCTTACTACCTAATATTTAATAAACGGGGTTTATTGAATTTGGGTACCTATTATAAAGGAATAAGAATACGTTGGTGTAACCGCGGGGCGCAGCTAGTGCAATTATAAAATATCTACTGGTAGATATTGTATACCTATTTGTGTTTTTTGCAAGTGTTAAAAACCTGACGGCTCGTGTGATGGCTGCGGTCCCCGCCGCTCGGGGACACTTACCGCGCTCAGAGAGATGTTGTTGATGCCTTTTGTGTAAAATTATTTTCACCTTTTTTATAACTTTGGTTTATAGCAGTCTTTTGAAAATTTTCTGTTAGATTTAGAAATGAATGCGCTCGTGAGCATTCAGGTGCAATGCACCAAAGCTTCATTAAAAGCTTACAGACTGATTAACACTCAGACAGGAGTTACTTGACATCTAGGGAACTAACTGTTTTTTTGCAATAAATTATAATATTATACTGATGTGGATAGATGCGATTCTTACAACAATAATCCTTATGTCAAATGGGATGAGAATTATCAACATTTAATAACAGCTAATGGAAAGCTTATCAACTCCGTAAATTTCTCTGTGCCTCAATTCTTTTAGTGAAAATAACGAAACAATTTTCCCGTAACATTTTTTTCCCAATTAATACCGATTGTGCGACCAAATTAATGTCCGTAATATTATTGATACATTAATTTATTATTGATAATGAATGGTTCCACAAATGAAAAGATAATTTGGATGATGTCGGACAATGAGCTCTCGGTGAGGTAGACCCAAATACAGGAGCGGTTATTCGGAATTTCGGGAGTTTCATTTGTTATAGTAACTGACTGCTTTTTGTACTTAAATATAAAAAAAACCATACTATTAAATTACCACCCTCAATCGTTATAAAAGTGCAAGTCAACATTTTTATAAGTTACCAACAAAAAGAAAAGATCCTAAAAAATGACATAACACAGGTACAACTTGTGGCACTTCCGCAACAATCCCCGGATCAAACGTGACCAAGGGGCCGCGGCATCTGTCGGCCCCGAAAGGAGAATTTTCCCCAATTGTACGTTTTTTGTCACCACAAATATTCCTCTTTCTTTTGAGCGGCGCGAGTTGTGACAGCTCCGTTTTACTACCAGTAAGGGCGCAACGGTCCAATGCAATTGTTTAGAACCCCTGAGTGTTTCTCGTTAATTGGTTGTGTGATATGAAGGAACTTGGATAGTGATATGTTTTTTATTTATTTACTGGTAATAGTGTTGGCACAAAGCATAATATTTTTAGACGCCTTTCATGGTGGTGTATGATGAGCCGATTGCGAAGCGAGTTACTATTATCTATTTATCACCTTCAAATCTGTGGCCAAATCTTCATCAGGCTGCTCTGATAGCGGCCCTTGAGCCATTGCTCGGTCTTAGCATATTTTTAAGCCCCGCATGTATCATTCTATAGGCTCGGCGTGTTTGTCACTATCGACTACAAGTCTGTAGAACTAGGTAAGAAAGTCAAATGCTAGCTTAAGGCAAATTTAGTCTCATTTAGTTTGTAGCAAGTGCCCCTACTGTCTTCAGTGACATTTGCCCCTGCCTGTTGTTTGAGAAACAATACACTATTCGTTTAAAGAGATAGTGAGATGCGAGCGTGAGCAACTGAGCAGTGTCGCGCCCTCTTTATAGACTCAGCGTAGGTATATGTCAGGTTTCTTTCACAGGGTGTGTTCTGTACGGATTATGACTGCGCAATGGATGAGAAATTATTGAAGAAAGTTATCACAACATTATTATCTAAAGTGAAAAGCTCACAAAGATTTAATAATTGAAAGCAACGAGACAATGCGGTCATATATACATAACAATTATATTGCAGTGATTATGATCATAGAAAATATTATATATAAAAAAATAGCACCACCAATTATAATATTTTATTATTGTGATGTGTGTGTAATGTGTATGTGTGGGTGCGATGTGTATGTGAAATATATATCTGAAGGCGGTACCCACAATACAAGAGCAACCCTAGTGTGGGGCATCACTTAAAAAAAATGCAATTTAATGTCGTAGATAAACATCGCAATGCACATCAGTAAACACGCAATATTCCACAAACATAATAATTTAAATACCTACTACCAGAATCATTCAACAACGACTTGCTTACATAAGAACTTACAAATACTAAAAAATCTTCAACGTCTCTCAAGTTGCACCTCTTCAGTGCTAAAAACTCACGGCCAGTGATTTCAAAAAGTTTCCCCAACGCCCTGCGATTTCCCCGCCCTGCTATAACGGGGAGCACTCCAAAACTTTCCCCCATGCGAGAACAGTAACTGTACTCTGTAAGAGTGGAACTGAGTTCGCGTTCAATTGCTCTATTGTGAAGTTAGAACGTAACGTTACCGTTATCTGCGTTAGAAAGCGTTATAAATAGCAGTTATAGTTGATAGCGGGTAACGGCCGCATTAGTATGCAAGGGACTGCGATTTTATAGTGTTTTGTTTGTAGGCTTATCTCTGGGAGGGTAAAGGTGAGAGAGTCTACTATACTACTACGAGTATATAGACACTATACACTTTACATAATATTATCTTTCTTATTGATATAAACAGTGTTCCGATCATCATCATCATTAGTGATTTGAACATCCTATGGTTGATGTTGAAGTTATTATGCTGAACTTTTTTATGATCCTAATAAAAGATCTGATTTGTATTTTTAATTTATTCTAGATCTAGATACGCTGTCTCAGTAAAATCATTTTCTTGTTTATTCAAATGAATGTCGCATTTTTTGTGAAATAGTTATAAAGAGGCGAACACTGGCAACACTACGGTTAAGCTTTGGATTTATCGTTTAAACAAATAAAATAAAATATTTTTACACCAGCAGTGTTTTACAGTAGTCTGAATTGACCTTTGCCTTTCGTTTTAAGAATTTAATCCGAGTCACAAATAATATAATATTTATTATGAATTGTAAAGCTGGTAAAAAGTAGCTTTCGCAAAAAGCTGTCTGAAATTAATGGAAGGTCTGATATTAAAAGCTGGCAACTAGCACCGAGGCTGTCAAGGTCGAGGAGTTAACTTGGCAGTGCCATGGATGTGATGCCACTAGGGGAGGTCGGGGGGAGGAAGGCGACCTTGGTGGATGCTCGTTTTATTAGAAAAGTTTCAAGCCGTGATGCGAATATGAAATGAAGTATTGAAGACTTTCCATCTTTCCTACGCACTTTTAATGACTATGTTTTTACACTGGAAAATATAATATGCCTTTGACTCTTTTTTACCGAATTTATTCTAAATATTTCATATAAACAATCATAACTTTTTCATTGTAATTTGAATTTAAAAGTTACTAGAACACGGTTACACAAAACAATATTCAATTGAACAGTTCAACAGATAAACGGGCTGTTTAAATTAACTTATCCGTTACGTACTTTATTTAAACCCGTTAATAATAACATAATGAGTCTCCGAAACTCCGAACTCGATTTTCTCATTAAACCGCAAAGCGCCGACGTAATGAGAACCGAACTCATTCGATACAACATTTCCAAGTTCGAAACATTTCCAAACATTCCTGAGCGTTCTAAAACTTTCCCCGCTATTATATAATCACTCATTAAATCTTAATTTTAATGAATCCCAGTTGGAAATTGTTTCGGATCGAATACGCGTCTTCATTTAATTTGATCCGTTCGGCGTCGATTCTTGACGTTAATTGCTTTGCTTGTTTCACACGGACTTGTTAAAGGTTTCGGGATTCGCTTTTGTATCTGATTTCAATACAATTGTGTACAAAAACTATTTGGAAAACCTTCATTTTAATAATGAAGAGGTAAAAATATTTGTCAGCCATCTTACTTGATGACGTACGTACTCGAGAAATGAAATTTTTTTAGTTTTCGTGCACCGTTTCAAACGGGTGGTATCCGAGATGGTTCCATAGATTAATTGTTGGTTCAGAATTTCAGAACATAGTTTCGTAGAAATTCCATTAGAAGTGAATTTTTGATTCACAGAATTATTTGGATCAATTCGAAAAAAGGTCTTACTGAGAAAATCTCACCTTATCTCAAAAGAATTCTTTTTCTTTGGAAATGGAAGACGGTGCCTTGTTACCGCGAAAATGTTACATTATTAGTGAAAATGAGATTACATGGTACACTTTTAGTTTTGAAAATAAATCGTATTACCGTTTCATTTCAAAAAACAAAATTGCGATACCAATACGTACCAAGTTTCTAAACAAATTGTTTTAAATCTTTAATTATGTCTCCCTAAAATTTATTTCTCCCATTCAATTAGGATTCGTTGAGGCCCAAACCCTGACATTTAAACGTGTTATTTATATAATAGAGACGTACGTACATTCATGTTATAGTCACGTATTCCTTACCCAATTTACGAGGGAAATATAGTAACTGGCAACTGCTCACGCCTTAATCTGTTTACGCTGCCGTCGGTCCGCGCGCATCCGGGGCTGCCAGGTTGTGCTCGCGTTGCTAAAGACCCCGCACTTTATAATAAATTCTCGGGAGGCGCGGGGTGTAAGGAATAGGCGGGGGGAGGATGTAGCGAGCAACTGAACACTACAACAAATAGTACTGACGAGTAAGCACTTGGTCTTACAGTTGTTTAGATAGAGACCGGTAAGTTTACCAGTGGGTAAGTCTTGAGTAATTGGGTATGACCAGATAGATATTCGTACGCTTTATTGCATAATATCAAGATTAATTAGAAATAAAACGAATATAATTATATTGTTTAAGTTTTATTCATATTTTATTTAGTAAGCTGATTAAATTGAACGCAAACACAGTCGTGCTCCGTTGTTTACCTGCCGCCTCTAGCACCATATCAGCTGGTTGTCATCGGAATAATGTATTATTATTGGAACACAGGCATGCGGAATATCAACACAAAAGATTAAAGAAAATTGTATCAAATTGACTTGTGAGATTTAACCCTTACACATCCATTCATATTAATCAATACAGTGTAAGTTTGAAAATAATAAAATGCGTGCTCGATAAAAAAAAAGAATCTTTCTTTATTATGCTGTAGATGTCAGACCACGTCATATAAATAAAGCAAGTTGGGATGTTAACAGCGAAGGGTTGCGTCAGAGTTTTGACAACTTTTAAATTGTTCATGATAAACTTTCTACGAGAAAAAGCAATCGTAGTCGTGTTTTGGAGATGGCAGGTACCTCCTAGAGGTTCAGTTTACTTTAATAATAAAATATTAGATCGAATCAAATCCGTGTAAAATTACGATCAATATATTTTATAGATATTTTGCGCCATGACTGAACCTTCCAAATTTTTTTTGAAAGTAGATAAGTAGATAGGGCCTTACTTTGAAATGTTTGAAAAATCGAAACAATACTAACATTGTAAAACGTAGAACCACGTTTTTAATTATGTAATGCATTTGCAATTTTTCCGAGCACATCGAATCGCAATATTCTCTTTTGTGCCATTCCTCTTTATGTTGTAAAAAAGATTGTACCGAGCTGTAATTCCAAAAAAACATCCCAACAACCGTTGCACTCCTAAATTCTTTACACCACACGCCCAGCAGCGGCCGGATTTGGTCCTCGGCCAAGTGTCTCCGCGACCCGACTGTGACAAGAAAAACTCGATTTGTGTCCCGTATAATGACCGAAACGAACGTTATAGTTTTTGTCCGGCACGCCGGCGGCTCTTTTAATTTACTTAAATAATTACTGGCGGATAATTTTATTACGCCGGAGCTGTAGGAGGATTAACAGAGTTCGCTTTTCGGAGTTGATTGGGATGTTTAAAATGGAGTTTATTTTTGTAGGGAACGGTCGGGGACACTTGTAGTAATCTATTTTTCTGTGGGGAATTGACGGTTACCGGATTTTTTTAAGTGGTTTTCAATGTAGTTTTAGTTAAATAATTAAGTATCCAGCTGGTTTTCACATCAACGCACAAACCTACGTACCTCAATACAATAAATATAAATACCTATTTATAAGTGTTAGTCTTTTAGTGCTTCGGTAGAGTCGATAGAGCGTTTCACTAGATAGCGCAAAAGCGCTGAGCTCCTGTCATCGTTCACAAAGCGTTTCGAAAACGCGCTGATATACCTACAGTCACAAGTTGGCTAAGAAAGCGCAAAACGCGCTGAGCCCCGTCATCACAGATTATACGGAATGTTCGCAAAGTTTAAATATTTATGAGAAATGCAGTTTTATTGCGCCGTAATAAGATTTAAGAACTTAGAATTTACAGCGCCTTTCAGGACGGAGCTAAAGCTGAAATATTTCTTTCGTTTTGGTGCGCTGTAAACGTGCATTTGCTAAATGACCTCTCAGCGTAGCGGTTTCAGAAGATTTTGGTTCCAACGAACCGGGCCGTGATAAAAAAACCTTATGATGTGAAAATGGAAACAAAAAAATCATTCAACTCATCTTTTCAAATCCGATCCTGTTCTAAATGGAAAGTATCTGATTTCTATTACGTGACGATTTACTATTACTATTCTATAATGTTCTTGATGATGAATTGTGTTTTTAGCTCTGTAAATATATGTTGAGATATTTTGATCGGTATTTTGATCGGCTGAGCATATTTTGATGGCACGTACGTATCTATGTACTTTAGCCTCCAGGCTGTTGTACAAATAGATGATATTACTATTTATCTTCGGTTAAAGCCAAAGTGAGGGTAGCGATTATTTGTACACAACAATTGAAAACATCCTCCTAAAAGCTTTATTTGTTTAATGAGATAAGAGTTTCATAATTGTTTAACGAAGTAGATCGCATCAGTTAAAACCAAAATACCGTTAAAGTTAATCTTAATTGAGTTTCCGGTACGGTTCCGAAGTGAAAACAACTCGATTGGAACTATCTACAACTCGTATAAGTGTGGCTACAGATTACACAGAAGGTACTACGTAATGCCACAGATTAAGATAGCAGTTTATAAGATAACGGGCCACAGCTTCGCTAGTAGTGACTATGGTATTGTAACCACAGTTACAACAATAGTTATACCAAAAAGCTACATTCACGTTTCAATTAGAGCAACGGGGAGATAGGAATTGTTTGAGAAGTCGATCGGTAAGAGGAAGTGAGGGTAAGATTGCTCTGGATCAGATAAATAAGTGGAAGATGCGTCATCATTATAAATAGTCATTCGTGTAGCGCTTCCGGATCACTGGTGGAATTAATAGATTTTCTTTTTCCTGTATGAAATTCGGTCATGTTACAGCACAGGAAAGGGAAATTTCCTTTTCAACCACAAACTATAATGAGGTATTCTTCGTTCACCTTATCTATGTGTTTATTCATGTCTTCCTTTATTAGAGTTTAGTGTTTTTCAATTTTAATAGTAGCATTATAGTATTATGCCTATTGACAATAAATGAACTGAGGTTTGCGCGTAAACATCTACGTGTTAATTTATCGTCAGTTCTCGAATATTATAATATTCTATTTTTTATTTAACTTTATGTTTTACAGTACCTACTATGTACATTATTTGTACCTTTTTACCGCTTTGGTGTGTGTGCAATATCTACCTAAATAGAATGGGAGATTCGGTGTAAAGTTATCTCCCGTCCACTTCTTTCCTAACATGGCGTATAGAAAGAAAATACTATTTAAGTAAGTCAAGCGGTATATTAAAATAATTACAGTAACTACGTCTACCTATCGTGCCCGGGGGGTGACGACTGATGCGCCCCACCTGCACCTTGCATTGCATTAACTCGCGTCAGCAGAATGCAATGCAAACGCAATAATGTGTCGCTACATCAACCACCCCCTTTTTGAAAAAATAAGTAATATAGTAAAAAATAAGTATGTAATAAAACAACAACAAAAAACAAGACGACATCACAAACATTCGCCATGCCTAGGTAAAAATCGTATCGCTCTGCACAGGTCGCTATCGTCATCGCGCGACGGCTAAATAGCTGATGCCGAAGTAATTCGATGCGATTGTCAGCCGTGTTGTCAGGTGCGCTCGACTACCTACCTAGGCATATGCACTAAGGAGTCACAATAACAATTAATACCTACATTAAAATTGATTTTAAATTAAATAACTAACTAGGGCACGTTTCTGATTAAAATACCACCTATAAAAATATACAGAATTACATCGAAGCCAAATAAAAATATAAATACATGGTTTAATTACAAATTAGGTTTAAAACAAAATTGGTATACTGGTTTACATCGAAGCACATTAGAAATCCCTATGCCTTCAGGTAAACTATCTTAGCCTAGATACAGTTTCGCAGTCATAACAAAATACAAACTAACACATTCAACATTGAACAGAAAAGAAATTACAACACACTATGCAAAGCATATTCAGCATATTATTGATTTCTGTCAATACAGTGTTACATTACAATACTTGCGAAATAAAAACAAAATCACTATCTGCCTACTAATACTTATACCTCATACATTTTATACTTACATATATTATTTCGTAACAAAATAAAATAACAACAGTTTTGTACAAAAATACTTGTAAAAGAATAAAAATGTTATACATATCATAAACGGTAGGTAAGTGTATTTTACGTATCTAGGCAAGAATACCGGGCTTGTTTATATACACCATACCCGTAGAGTTAGAAACGCTAGATGCGACCGGAGCGTACATGGACGTTGCAAAATCCTGCTTACGATGAGCGTCCGCGGAAGAATCCGTATGCTCATTATTAAGCTGGTATGCCGATTCCAGTCGAGCAATAGGTACGTTAACTGTAATTCGCCCGGCAATCTCAAGGTGCATCCGTACGTTAATTCAGCGGCGCTAAGATTGGTTCACTACGTAACGTGGTTCCGAGTTCCAATAATTCAGTTGGTAACTTATCCACCCATGACATAGTATCCAAATCGCCTTGAGAGCTAATTGTGAAAAGCAAAAGGTAAATAAGGTCTAGTATTGTCAGTCGACACTTCTCAATTAAATATGTGTCGCATAATACTAGTGCAGATACCTTACAATGTTAACGTAACTACTTGGGTCGCATCACCAGAGTGGCACGTAGACATCGGCACACTGGGCAGTTGCAATTCCTAACTTCTAAAATAAAAAAATCCATAATAACTAACGAAATGGCTAACAGTTCGCGGATTGACTGTATTCGAACTAGGGTAATATGTCTGGCACGGGATAAGTTGAATTCGCGGCATCCTGAAGACTCAGCTTACATTTCAAGTACGCTTCATTGGCCGTATCATCGTCTTATCGTTATGCTTTGCACCGTCGACATGTCTCATGCTGGATGTTGGCATCGTCTGATAGTTTTGCGACGCCAGGACAGCCTCTGTCTGTAGAAACCAGAGCCTCGGGTGATCAGTCCAAAACTCCGGAACTCAACTGTTATGGCGGCCATCTCTGCATACCTCCTTCTTTCGCCTGGGTAGCGGGGGCGGGCGCCGGGCTAGGTGTCCGCCCGGGCGCGGGGCCCTATCCAGGTAGCGTTGCAGGCAACAGCATTAAGCACCAATGTCCACAATCACAGCAACAATCCACTAGTCCATCACAATCAATAGCACTAAAATTTAGAAATGTCCACCGAACACTGAATAACATTGTGTTCGGCAAGGTTCCGGGGCACGATAGATAATATAAAGTGAGTCGTCACCATAAAATCTTGCAAAGTTCGCGGGGTCACCAGTTTACCGCTTTGGTGTGTGTGCAATATCTACCTAAATAGAATGGGAGATTCGGTGTAAAGTTATCTCCCGTCCACTTCTTTCCTAACATGGCGTATAGAAAGAAAATACTATTTAAGTAGGTCAAGCGGTATATTAAAATAATTACAGTAACTACGTCTACCTATCGTGCCCGGGGGGTGACGACTGATGCGCCCCACCTGCACCTTGCATTGCATTAACTCGCGTCAGCAGAATGCAATGCAAACGCAATAATGTGTCGTACACCTTTAAAGGTAAAAAGTGCCAAGTATCTCCATGAAACAATTTTAATTAACCTCTCATTCTGGTGGACAGCTGTAACTTCCTGGACCGCAAACAACTAGTCAACTATTTGATCCCGGCCGTCTTTGACCCGCTGCCCCGAGAGGGTCAGATGTCTGTTTGTTTTCATCCCCTGCCCCAACACATTACCGGGGCATTATTATGTGTATGAATTTTAAAGTTCGGGATATGCGGAGCCTAAAATTCATTTGACCTGAGTTTGGTTTCATTTCAATTTTGATTACTTTAACTTTCATAGTGTCATGTCGCATTAATTTGTGAAGCTTGGTTACAGTCATATCTCCTATCTATGACTATTGACTAGGTCATATTGAGAGCTCTGAACCCTTTAACCGGTTACATATTCCATTATTTTCCTAATGTCTTACTTCATGAATTATTTGTCTGATCTATGTACTTAAATTAGTAGGCAAAGCATAATTATTGTAAAAACCTCTGTAGTTACTTTAATTTTGCATAATTATGTTACAATTTCAACAAATAAAATCGAATGTAGATATTTTCCTATAAATTAAGATCCATAGAACCGTAAAATTGATTCATCGTCATCTATTAATGACCTCTGCTGGATACTAATAACTCCTCTCAGATAGTGATACAAATAGAGAGGAAGAGTGTAAGAGAAAGAGAGAGTAAGAGAAAAAACTATTAAATATACCACGATAGATTATTTCCGTCTCACCAGTCACTATTAATAATAATAAATAATTTCACTATTATGTCTTCAGAATTGTGCTTTTTGGGCATGCCCATTTCTTTACGATGTTTTCCTTCACCATTTGAGGGATAGCAGTTTCTATTGAATACAAAACCCGCAGCGTTGTCAACGTAAACTCAGTCAGACTCAATAAACTCATCATGCCGGGATCCGTCTACTTCGTTACCTCTCATAAGGAACGTATTATTTCCACATAACAACTGCGAAATCGGTCGGACGCAATGTCGCAACGTACGGGAATAAACAGTATACCAACTTTAAACTGGAACAGGTTGGTTTTTTTTTATTGAGCTGTTCATAAATATTACGAATAATAGAATGGCTTAGTATTTTATAATAACTGAGTGATTATATTATAGTGTAATATAGGGTGTAAATAGAGTGTTCCTTTTCGTGTTAGGTGAATGAATAATCTGACTCCAAATTTGATTATACTTTGAATTTAATGATGTTCTTTCCAATAATGATAGATCACTCGCTTAAGATAGAACTAAAAGTATAGAATGTAAGCACACGTATTAACGTAGCGGCGTCGTCCCTGTCTCTGGCGAGCGGGGGCGGTCGCCGGCGGTGCGCAGGCGACGGGGTAGCTTCACACATTCTGGCGTGCTAGTGAAGCGCCGGAACATAATCGGGGGCCTTGGAAGCGTCGGATTCCAAACGGTGGTCATCTGCAGGCTCAAGCAGTGGGCAAAGATACTTGACTCCTCGTCGGTAAGTGCCTGTGGTAGTTTTGACTTCAGCAACTCGAATTATGCCATCCTTCCCTGGAAAGGTTGAAGTTATGCGCCCGAGCTTCCATTGCATAGGAGGAGAGTTATCGTCCTTCAGGAGCACCAAGTCTCCTTCCTGTATTGGCCGGTTGTGAGTGCGCCACTTGTGTTTCTGCTGCAGTTCGGCTATGTACTCGGTCTGCCACCGTTTCCAAAAATGTTGTCTCAGTTGTTCGAGCCGTTGGAATCGATTCAGTCTGCTCGAACTCACATCATCTAGATCTGGTGACGGAAGCGACATAAGCGGCCTTCCAATAAGGAAATGCCCTGGGGTTAATGGGTTAAGGTCGTTGGGGGAAGAGGATAACGGACAAATGGGTCTGCTGTTGAGGACGGCTTCTACCTGACAAAAGAGGGTTGCCAATTCCTCAAAAGTTAAGTGAGTATTACTAAATATACGTTTTGCCACGCTTTTGGCTGATTTGACAGCTGATTCCCAAAGACCCCCAAAATGTGGTGCATAAGCCGGTTGAAAATTAAATTTGATACCTTCTCCTGATGTGTAGCCTACAATGTCATCAGCATGAGAGGTAAGAAACTCTCCTATCTCCTTTGAGGCGGCAACAAAGTTACGTCCATTGTCGCAGAAAATCTCAACTGGGCGGCCTCTACGAGAGATAAAACGACGAAAGGATATAATAAATGCGTCCTTGGATAGTTCGCTAACTGCTTCAAGATGAACACACTTATATCTAAAGCAAACAAATATACATAAATAGCATTTACCAATTTTACAACCTCTGCCTTTTCTATCAGTGATAAGGAAAGGTCCGGCAAAGTCGACACCGGTAGTAGCAAATGGAAAACCTGGATTTACTCGTTCTTTAGGTAACATACCCATCATTGGAGCAGATGTGTTACCACTGGCCCTTCTACACACAACACACTGCCTGGCCGTGGTGCGAGCTAAATCTCTGCCACCTATTGGCCAGACTAATTCTCTGATTGATGACAACAGAAGCTGAGGACCAGCGTGAAGAAGTCGAAAATGTTCCTGTTGAAATAATAGCTTAGCAAGTTTGTGTTTTGCATGTAGTAGCATGGGGTGACGTTTATTATAAGGGTAATTAGAGTTGTCTAAACGCCCTCCAACTCGTATAATATTACCTTCAGATTCCAAGAATGGACTTAGCGATAGAATATTGCTCTTAGAGTTGAGCGACTTGTGTGAACGAAGAATGTTCAATTCCTTTTGAAAGGATTCCTCTTGTGACAATTTAACTAAATACCTAAAAGAATTCGAAAGTTCTTCAGGCTGTAACATACCAATGCGCTTGTTACCTTTTCCTTTGCAATTATTGATAAATCTTAAGACGTAAGCAAATGTGCGTTGCAAAAAACTTAATTTTGAATACCTATCGAAATCTATTGCGGGCTGGTTTGTGCCTACCACGCTACTCGTATATACGTTTGTTTTTATTTCAGGCAAATCTTTGAAAATATTAGAAGAATTATTTTTAAACATAGAGGGCCATTCTGACTCAGGCTCCTTTAAAAATGTTGGTCCGTTCCACCATATATCACATTCCTTGATTTTACTTGCGTCTAGACCGCGTGTAGCTAGATCCGCTGGGTTCTGGTCAGTTGGAACGTGACGCCAAACATTGTGTTCTGTAAGCTCTAAAATTGCACTTACTCTGTTAGCTACAAACGTTTTTAATTTGCCGTACCTCATACTTAGCCAGGATAGTGCTATAGTGGAGTCCGTCCAAAATATCTTGCGCTGAATGACACATCGCAAAGCGCGACACACGGCGGCCGAGAGTTGAGCTCCAAGCAAACATGCACATAGTTCTAGCCGAGGTATTGTCGTCGGCTTCACAGAGGCTACTCTAGCCTTGGCGCATAAAAGACGAACAGTAGCGTCACCTTGCTCGTTCACGGATTTTACAAAAACAGTGGTGGCCATTGCAGCAAAGGACGCGTCGCAAAATATATGTAGCTCTGTATACACAGATTTCTTACATAGTGCCTGCCTAGGTATGCTAAGAGTGCAAAGGTACTTTAAATTATTGACAAAATTGTTCCAATGTTCCCGTATTTGATCTGGCACTGGTTGGTCCCAGTCCAATTTTTCGAGCCATAATTTCTGAATGAGAATTTTAGGTATAATTGTTAGTAAGCTCAACAAACCGAATGGATCAAATATTTTACAGGAGTCGGATAATATAGTTCGTTTTGTTGGAAATTCCGTTCTGTTTTTATAGTTGCACGGAAAATGAATAATATCATCATTAGGATTCCATCCAACACCTAGTGTGTGAGACGATGAACTTATAGTTAAATCCCTTTGATCGCCTTGAGTGTGATTTGATAAGACTGACGGTAAATTAGATCGGTATTTACGTAGATTGAAACAACCCGAACGCAATGCAGCTTCGACGGACTGCTTAATAAATAATAATTCGTCACCGTCGTCACTTCCGGTCAAGAGGTCATCAACCAGAAAGTCCTTTTGAATGATTTCCTTTATTTTAGTGTCGGTGCACTCATCGCCTATCTGCCACAAACAGCGTGTACTTAAGAAGCTTGAACTAGTATAGCCGTAAGTGACCGTATTCAATCTTAAAAGCTTAAGTGGTTGAGTTACAGAATCGCGCCATAATATTATTTGTAAATTACGATGATCGTCTTGCATCTCTACCTGTCTGTACATTTTTTCTATGTCCCCTGAAATTACATAAGAATACTGTCTGAATCTTAACAAAATGTTGAATAAGTCATCCTGAATATGTGGACCTACCATTTGCAAATCGTTGATTGAATAAGATGATGTTGATTTTGCATTGCCATTGAAAACAACTCTTAAAGCGGTTGATTCACTATTTGGCTTGTAGACCGCATGATGCGGTATAAAATATGACGGTTCTGGCACTTGGCTAATTTCTGATAAATGTCCTAGTTCAGAATACTCCTTTATAAAGTTAGAATATAACTGTTTAAGCTCTGGATTTTTTGTTAAGCGCTTCTCGGTGGCTAGAAATTGTCTTTTAGCTTGTTTCATTGAATTACCTAAACAATCAGGTTCGGAAATAAGGGGTAACGTCACACAAAACCTACCTTCTTCATTTCTGTATGTATTTGTGACGAAATGAGCCTCACATAAAATCTCCTCTTCAGTTAGTAAATTACTTGGTACAGGAATTTGCTCCAATTCCCAGAACTTTGTGAGGCTTTCATCTAACGATTCATTCGAAATAGAGTCACAACTGGATTTGATGGATATATGATTGCATCTTATTGATTTACTTCTGAATTCATTAACTGTAAAAATTGGGCCTGCCAATATCCAACCTAGCTTAGACTTACGAGCTACTGGCTGGTTGGGGCCAAGAAAGATTTGCTCCGATTCAATAAGATGCCAAAACATGTCAGCACCCAATAGCAAGTCTACTGGTGCTGTACGATAAAACGTTGGATCGGCCAATTTGATATGCTGTGGTAAGTTGATTTGTGAAATATCTATAGACTTGTTAGGTAACCTACCTGAGATTTCTGGCAGCACAAGACACGATAATGAAGATTCGAAACTACTTGTTTTCGATTTTAACTTGACAATACATCTATGTATTGCGTTGGATGCATGAATATTGCCTACACCTATGATATCGACTTCGGTTGGCTGAGAAGTCAGTTTTAATTTGGTTTTCAACCTATCCGTTATTAAAGAAGACTGACTTCCGCTGTCTAGCAAGGCTCGAACTGTAATATGTTCGTTTGTATTTGGATTGTATAAATCAACCAGCGCGGTTGATAGTAACACACTACTATTATTGGTGACAGACATACTAACTACATTATCATCAGATATCTGCTCGCTCACGGACTTGTCGACTTGAGATGGTTGCACATTGGATACATTTACAGCCTGAGAAGAAACCCTATGCAATAAAGAATTATGCCTTTTCTTGCACTTAGCACAAGGGCCCAACCTGCACTGATGAGACGGGTGTCCCTTACGAAGACAGTTCATGCACAGCCTCAGCCGCATGACCTCAGCTATCCTTTCTTCAACATTTTTCCCCAGGAACGAAGCACAATCGTATATGCGATGACGGCCATTACATAAGATGCAAACTGGACCATTGGTACTGGCAGCTGAAACCACACATGATTTTGTGCTAGATTTTTCAAACTTACGGGAGTATGAATGGGCTGGATTAACTTGCTTATCAATTTTATTATTGCGAAAGGACTCTAAAATGTTTGCTCGGGAATTCAGAAATTGGAAAAAATCTTTCAAAGACGGGCTTTTATCAAAGGTATTTTTATGTTCTTCCCATTTAAAACTAGAACCAGCATCGAGCTTGGCTGAAACCAAATGAATGACTAGAGAATCCCAGTGCTCCGTTGGTTCGCCTAGTGTGCTCAAAGCACGCATGTTTTTAGAGATATGATCAACTAAAGCTCGTAAATCTTTCGCCGAATCTCGAGGCACAGGCTGTATATTTAACAAAGAATTCAAGTGATTATTGATTAGTTGTTTTTCGTTGTTATACCTCTCGCAAAGAAGACGCCAAGCCTCCTCATAGTTCACAGCACTGACTTCTAAATTGCTGATGACATTGGAAGCCTCCTTCTCGAGATAAGAATTTAGATAGTGAAATTTATGTATTGATTCGATTTTGTTGTTGTCATGGATGAGTGAAGCAAATGTATCCCTGAACTCAAGCCATTTAGAGTATGTTCCATCGAAGGGTGAAATTTTTATAATAGGTAATTTGAAGCTTACGTTGTTATTATTCTGACATGTATGACTGCAACTCGATTTTGCTGAGTTACCATCTTCATTTCCAGATGATTTTTCACGATGTTTCTCGATAAACAACTTGCATTGTGCGATTAATGAAGAGAATTCCAATTCAAATTCTTCACGAGTGTCAATTTCATCATCTAAATTAGAAGAATTTAGTAATTCTATTTGAGATTGCAACTCATCAAAACAAAAAAATAAGTCTTTAAACTTATCGTATCTCTGTGTCAACATACACAGATCGGTTGCAGTTATTGAAGCAGCCGTGAGAAAAGTACTCAAGTAATTTTTAAACTTTGTAATTCGGCCCTTAATTGAACTACGTTTTGTATTAAGATCCTTCAAATTACTTAAAGATGGAACATTTAAACTAATGTTTCCCGTAGGTGACCTTGGCTTTGGTTCCATGTTTGACACAACAATAAATAAAGAAAAATAAGACTCGTAGCTTTGAAAATTAAATAACTATACGTAGCTTTTATCCGGCTTATGCACCCCAATACGATGTCGTCAGGAGATCAGCTGATTGCCACTCGGCAAGAACAATGGATGGAGCGGGTAATGACCTCAAGCGATCAGCTGTTAGGCGATTGCAATGTCGCTGGAATGTAAAGAAGCAGGAAAATATTAAAATGGGTTGCGTTATGTTGTTGCGGGATTAGTAAATTAGAGGTTGGTGCCCTAATCGAGTAGATGTGATGGATAGAAGTCAAATAATAAATAAAAGCAACTAAACGATGAGTAGGTACTCGAAATGTTAAGTAGGTACTTGTCGTACTAACTTTACACTCAAAATAAGCAAAGGAAAGATAAGATGTAAGCTCGTGATTGGTTCACGATATAATAGTAAAAGGATGCTATAAATGTATGAATAAATTGCAGTGGTATGCAGAATAATTGCTCAAAAAACAAAAGCGTTTGAAGCTTGCGTGGCAAAGAAAATGTGCTGCACGAATATAAGCTTAACGTTAAAATGATATGGATTGTAGAAAGACAGAAATTTAGCAACTAGTAGAAAAGAGAGGGCTAGGTAAATGTAGGAAAGAGTGGGCACTTCCCTTATAAAGCTGGGCTGAGGCGCTGAGCTGCGATGTCATGAATATCGTCACGGCACGGCTGGCATTCTTGCCTGCTTGATACAAGGCGGGCTTTGTTAGCAATCTTTGTCCTCTTCTCTTCTCTCCAATACGTAGTGATTGCTTGCAAAACTTTACGATTTCTCAGCAACACGTTTGTAACACCGTTCTAGATTCAAACAAGTCTGTTGCAAGGTCGATCTTTCGGTTTGGGTCCAACGGTCGATGCACAGGATCGATGTTTCAAAATGGCGTGTCCGTTTTAACTGCGTAGAATTTTGCTGTATCACGTCGGGGTCACCATGTTCCTTTTCGTGTTAGGTGAATGAATAATCTGACTCCAAATTTGATTATACTTTGAATTTAATGATGTTCTTTCCAATAATGATAGATCACTCGCTTAAGATAGAACTAAAAGTATAGAATGTAAGCACACGTATTAACGTAGCGGCGTCGTCCCTGTCTCTGGCGAGCGGGGGCGGTCGCCGGCGGTGCGCAGGCGACGGGGTAGCTTCACACATTCTGGCGTGCTAGTGAAGCGCCGGAACATAGAGTAATAGAGCTAGAAAGACCGGATTTGTACTGAACTCTGGTCTGGTCCACCGTGGTCCGCCCTACACGCGAGTGCTTCTAAAAAATCTTTTGATATAAGACTAATACGAATCAGATGTATACCACTTTTTCATCTCACTACTCGACAGCATTAAAAACAGTAAACTGAATGTAACCAATTTTTTAAACACTGAGTATCACCTGCAGCTATCTATAGACGTATAACGTTACTCGTAACGTTATTAGCTAACTGTATTAGTAATAAAGAAAAAATGTATAACGCAGGACTTGACCTTCTGTTACCGCTGCAATCAGCGGAATTGTTCCCGCACAATACACATTGGATTGATTATAATTCGTGCGCCCTTTGCGAGCCGACGGACGGGCCTTTGTGCGTATCCGCTGCCGGCTGCTAGCCCGCACTAAACCTCGCAGAATAGGAGATAATGAAGACAATGCTAGCCATTATTTTGGGCTGAATATAGTGTTTATAGATCCCCTTACGAAGGATTTAAAAGGTCAAGTTTAAGGTCAAAGTGGTGGTGGTGGTTCGACCAACCAAGTGAAATGTTGCATAATTCAATCAGTGTTAGTGTGTTGGTTCACTCGCTTTTTATATTTTTTATAGAACATAAATACAAAAGAAAAAAACTAAAATCGAAGCACTTTCTCAGCCAGCAGTTCTAAAACTAGGTAAATATTATATTTTATTAACATCGATGCATTAAAATATGTTTACATGTTACATAATCATGGGATTTGACTTTCACGTTACCCACTCAACAAAACTGTAACTTTGATTATTTGATGCTACCCACGCTAGCCAAGCCATGGGCGGAAGTTTTTGGACAGTATTTATAACAAAATCTGCCATGCCAAAATTAAGCTTTATAAAAAGCTTAATTTTTTCCCTCCCATGCCATTAGGCAAAAGTGAAGCATTTAACTACAGCCTGGTTTAACGTCCACAGACTAATCCATTTCAGACTTAGTCTAGTCTCTAGCGCCGGGTCGTCGTTCAATGCGAAGCACTTTTAAGTCCGGTTCCTAGGGACCGGCGTCTAAACTTTAATCCTGTTTTTGAACACAAGCAAGGCAAGTTTGTCCTCACTTGATTCTGGGGATTAGGAGTCTCTCTTGAACTAATTCTCACCTCTAAGTTTTCCTGTGTTGCTTGTGCCTGAAGTTACTGAAAATTAGTGTTTAGGGCGCTAGTTTAGCCGTGAAGTGGTTCAAACTGGGCAGCGGGGCAACGTTTCTGATTTCTAGCGTGAGTGGTGTCAATGAAACAATCCATCTCAAGTAAGATCGATTTTACAATATCAAAGCGTCATCTTTCTGATTTCATCATGCCTCTTACAATTCCATTAACATGTGGATTGTAAAAAGTTACTCCTCTAATTTTAATGCTAATTTTTATATTCACATTACCTAGTTAAATCGAATTGGAATCTCCAACCAAAGTTTTGAAAAGCTAGCTTCCACGTGTGCCTCTCTAAGTATCCGCAGATACCAGATTGGATCCGAGCGGATTCGATTAGAACTTCAGATTACGGCAGGTACAATATCGACGCAGTACTTGCAGGTGGAGCAGTAGGTGAACTTGCACTTTTTCTACATATTATATTATATGGCTAAGGGAACATTTTGGGTAACTTAGCGATGAGACTAAGCGCTGCCTGTGACAATAATATAAGAGTTCAATCAGAATTAAATTTGTTGCAAAAACTTATGCGGTTTAATGCACTCCTCACTTGAGATATTGGTTTTTAAATTTTTAAGGCTCATGTTTATTTGTGATATTCCTGTCTAGTCAGTTCCCAAAATGGTTTAAGGAGAAAATCGATAATTATCTCGATAGGTCAATGAGTTACAAATTACGGGTATAAGCCTTATAATTACCATCTCGTGAAAAAGCTTATTAAATCCATGATGTAGGTACCCAGTTAAAAAAAAATAGGAAAATAATAATTGATAAAGAGTAACGTTAGGCACTGTATGATAACAGTTTAAAAATTGATTAGTTAGGTTAGCCAAGTTACTTTTAGAATATTTAACATTAGTGTTTTTGAAATCTAGACAGTTTCGCGAATGCAAGCATTTGTTTAAAGTTAACGTACTGCGTAACCGTTATACTGCGACTCAGATCCTAGTTTCGACATTTCGCTTATCTGCCCCTTTTGGATATTCATTGAGATATGTTTCTCCAGCTGTTCGATTGCAAACCTTACACCATACGTGGTAGGGTTGAAATTAGTAAGTCAATTTGTAAAAGTGGTTAAAATAGCTGATGTTTTTGTGATACATTTGAATTGAAGGAACGCGTTTCATGAGCTACAAGAACTTAGGTAATGTCTTGTTCAGTTTTATCTTGTTTCCTTTGAGTAAGTTATTCTTTGTTATCTTACATCTTTTAACTTTGTTCGTCTTCATTCTTTATTTATGGCAACTTTGTGAATCATAATATAAAATGAGTATTAAGCTTCTGATGAAAAACAATGTAACCTAAAAGTAAGAAAAGGAAGGAGATGTGGGAAAGTGGAGAACCTTGGTGTAATATTGTCTACCTAGCTGCCACGCCTCCTCTCTACCTACCTACATATTATATAACCCACCCTCAAGTAGAATAAAAGTCACTAAGATCACGATGATCCAGTTGCATCTTGACACTTTTGACTACATCGTCAATTAATATGTGATATTATACCCACAACACACACACACAAATGTGACCCTATTACCATTTTAAAATTATACATTAAGGTTGAGAACCATCGCATTCCTCACTAAGAATAAAAGCCACCTTGAAATAGAGTCCAAAATATAGTACAAGAGAAGGCGACTAGCTGAAAAACGATATAAGCTTAGCAGCAAGCTAAAACACACATAATATGAAGCTGCAGCTGAGCACGTCTGGCAGATGCCGTGAAAGTCATATTATACATAATATAGTAGTTTGACTAAAGCTTTATTATATTAACATTGTAATAAAGTGTTTGACAATAGCTTTGTGAGATTGGTGCGGCGAAAACAGAATATGTTAGTGGTGCCAGTGGCTGCAGTCAACGTGATTAAACATTCTTAGTCTTTGAATATTAGTAAGTAGCTAATAATTTATGATCTTACATGCTAAAGTACGAACAAGACCTTGTTGAAGTTGCTAATGTCAACAAGAAACCAATTAATAAAGTCAAAGTCGAAGCATTTAGTGTAAGTAGGCAATAAAATCGCACCAAGTCTAACACAAATGTCATAAACCAAGAGAACAATAAACACATTCCATATTAATATGAAAGAAATCAGTACACAAGGACTAATAATTATGAATTGAGTTTGAGAACAGATGTTTCTGTTTCATGCGCCTATCCAAGATTGAATCTCGGACAGAAAAATAACAAAATGCGTTAAATTGTTCAACATGATTCACGGCAGCAAACGACGAAAACAGCATTTTTTTCAATCGAAAAGTTCAAAACTTCATGCTGCTAAAATTGATACAAAGCGCAGTAGCTTAGCTAGTGAAGCTGGAGCATACAGCACCTGTGCAACGGGTAGGTCCGGAGATACGAGCTGGAGTGAGTGAGGAGCCAGCGGTCGGACAAACTTTACTCGAAGTCTAATATTTTTATAAACATAGGCCGTATGCAGTATACACTCGTGAAAGTTAAATAATTTTAGGATCAAATTCGGAATGCACATCTTTTCAATGACCCTAGTCAGAAATCAAAGTGAAGACATAGTAGATAAAGTGTGCGAAATACATTTTCACGAAATCAACAACAAAATGGTAAGTACATAGTTTGTTTATATCAAAACATCAGTTATTTTTACTTTTTTGATGAATATTTTCATAAAATTTAGTGCTATATTTTTGTAATATTGATAGATTTGTTTGCACGTTGAATGTGATATCTCTACAGTGTCACAGTCAGGCTAGCCCTAAGAGACTTTCTTCGTGTTTAATAACGCCGCGGCGTACCTTTAGACGCCAGGAGCGATAAAAACCTCACATAGTACCTAAATAAAAATATCTGAGGTTTCGTTCTTTTCTTTTTTTTCAGCTTTATATTTTTTGAGTCGTTGAGACACTGAGCGATTATGCCAGCCCCGTAAAGGCAAAGATTGCATATCCATTATAGTTGGGATGCACAGATTACCACGGTTTTTATCGAAGCTGCTATAAATATTAATTGGTTGCACTTGAGTTACCTTTTTTTATAAAGTCAAAGTACATACGAGTAAAAGTAGTCACCAGTATACCCTTTTGTATGTAAGTTCCAGACACCTCTTAGAGTACGATGTAGCCAAGGGTAGTTTTCAACGGTACTGGGTAGTATTTCACCATTTATCTGGATTTTTACAGTTTGTGAAGTGTGGTTCTAGTTTAAAATGTGGGTGCTTAGATTGTGAATGAAAATAGGATAGGAAGTTATTTTGTCTTCGGCGAGAAATATTTTGCAAGGGTTTTAATTCAAACATACATTTAATTTTATTGCAATGTGAGTTTAGTTAGTTCTAGTTCAGTTTACTTTTTTATTTATTTTCATTTCTTAAACTGTAATGAAAAAAAAGTAAAAATGTAAAAAAGTTGATATTTTCACTTTATGCATTTTTAAAGTAAAACTTCTTTAGGCGCGACTAGGGAGTAACTCAGATTTTTTTTCTGACGGAAGTAACGCTTACTATAGTCTGTGTAGTTTCCGCTATTTAAAAAAGGTTAGGTACATTGACATGTCAATGTAGTTTTACTTCAATCGCGCGTAAAGGTTACATGCACACACTTTATTTTTACTATGACGTGCTAGACCTAACAAATACTCGTAATAGGTAGGATAATATGACCTTTAATTCTAAACTGCCTTTTTTGTATCTTATTTGTTGTTATAGAATGTCAGCAGTTCAGTGTGCCTATTGGAATAGGTCTCCTCTAACAATTTCCACTGCGTTCGGTCTCGCGCTACCCTTCTCTAGTGTTACAAATAATATAAAGAAGTACAAAAAATACATCATAATATGGACCTAATTGCATAATTCCCATTCCAGGCTTAGCAATGTTTACCGCCTTCGAATTCTCAATGACAAATAGTAATTATAATGACCACAAGAATTTATAACCTCAAATAAAGAAGAATGACAAGTCAAGACTGATTTTTATTACTCGTTCATATGAAAGTATGAACGAGTCCTGAACAAATATAAAACAGATCTACTGTTAGCAATAAACATCAACCAAACAAACAAAACATAAAATCTCCACATCGGGTCGCTACTGACGTCGCGAGCAACGCCGACCAACGTCGTAACTGCTTTATGGACTGAACGGGCGATAAAAAATTAATTTACTCTGACTCTATCGTTTCTACGGCGATGGTTGAGAAAGTATCTGAGTGGAAGTTGAAGTTCTTTCTTTTAGTTGAAGTTCAGAAACGATTTAAGATCAATCAGGATAATTGTAAACGCCTTTGAAAAATACCGGCTTAACTTAAAAAGGTTACAATTAAAATAGGGTTATGTGTCACGTTCATCAACCTAAAAACATTATTAGAAGTTTATTGAGAGTCGCTTCCAATCACTGTTTACAATTACAATTACTGATGTAATGCTGTTTACAATTGCCTACCTTAATTGACTTTTTTACACCCAGCTTTACTGAATAGTAGATAGTGTAAAAAACGTTACTGTTCCATTACTATTAGCATAGCAGCCCGGGATAATAAACTTGCAGATAGGATATCAGGTCTGACGCTAACCATCACTGAAAAGATCCTTGCATCATCATTTTCATGTATAAAAAGAACTCGTTACTTTCATTAGAAAATAAAAAACAAAATTGAAAAAACGACACGTTTTACCGTTATTATAGTAAAACTGAAACCACGTGAACCCAATATTTCCATTGGGTTCACGTACTGGGATTATAAAAAACAAAGCAAAAGTGAACTCTAACGCCTGCTTTATGGACTGAACGAGCGATAAACAATGAATTTGCATCGTGACTGTACCGACTGTGTATCTACAGGAACAGTAGAGGCAACTGCATTATAGAGGCGGTTGTGTGAAAACATTGGATGTTAACTTAAACTACTTTTCATCTCTACAACCAGTATTTTTTTTTACTAGACTCTTGACCTGTTTATTTTATTCTTTGGACTTGTTTGAGAATTAATGTTTTATATTCAAAAAATTTTACAACAAAAGAATGTTGTACCTATACTTTGGAATATACCCTTTAATAAGTAAATAATTTACTCGTCAGAATTTAAATAAATATACTACGTAAATACAACTATTCAAAAGAAAAGTTGAATAAGGTAATAATTTGACTGTAGTTTCATCTCTTTAAATAGCACAAACCATGTACGAAACTCTTGCTAATTAGCGTTAATTGGCGACTTTCAGGGCAGGAGTAACTTCAAACAAAAATTCCATTGATACATTTTAGAAAAGACTCCCGACACAGCTATTCCTTGCAGACGACATCTCGCCGAGTTTCTGCAACTGGCGAGTTTCTGCAACTGCCGAGTATTTGATTCTCTCCGCAACTGTTCAAATCTCATTTTCATATTTCATGAGAAATTCTACTGTCTTTTTAAACCTCCGAGCGACTTTACTACAGTTTTTAGTTCAGATAAGTGACGTACAGTACTGGACATCCGTAACTGAAGCTAGATAATCCATATAAGAAAAAAATATTGTATGTATCAACAGACGTGATACAAGGGTCGAAAACTTCTTCTTATTCTTCTTCTTTTTTTTAACGTAGCCGTACACTAGAGTTGCTCTTGTATCGTGGGTACTGCTTACAAACATACAACTTCCCATACACATCACACCCAGACCAGAAACCAATATTTATTGTTGATCGCACAAATTTTAAATACTTGTTCCGGGCGGGAATCGAACCCGCGACACCAAGCGCAGCAGTCCGATTGCTCAGCCACTCACTACGCCAAACGTGCCGTCCACTGCTATCAAATTAATACACATAATCGTATCTTAGATTTACTAAAACATGAGGCATATCCGATAAAAAACATGTTAACCGTAACCAGTAGGTATGTTATTTTTATACAATTGTATCACAATTGGCCCACCCTCCCAGACAAGGCCAGGAGCCTTGTCAATAGTAACATATTATTATTAAAGCCACGATGAGGATAAATAAATCCTTAACAGATACCCGTATCCGTAACTGGATCTCTAAATCCTCAACAACCCTAGTCCAAACTTCTGAATGGAACGAATTATGCTAAACTGAAATCTAGAAATGTAACTGGGATAGTGAGACCGGCGATAATGATATGAAGATTGGAGCAAGTTGGGAAAAATGGTTGAAACGGTTCTTCAACGTTGTGCAAATGACTTCGCTTAAACGTGACAAGCCCTAGGGACTGGGCATTCGAGTTATTGTTGTTTTTAATAGTTGTTCTGTTGAAATTGGAGTTATAAAGACATCTCGAAAGTTTTACATGGTTTTATCTTGCAGTCTTATTATCGATCTGAGGTGTTTTAATATTCTAAAGGTAATGTTGCCAATGTTGCCAGACTACTATGAAGCGAGTGAGAAAGCGACTCAAACAAGCTGCGGCGGCGATTCAGTTGAGTTTGAACGATCGAAAAAACATCTCGATGTATTACCTAGATTTAAACGGATCTAATCGCGCACGAATTAATATCGAAATATATTATAATAATTTTGACATAGGTACTATTAAGTGTCTCGACGTTTCGGCCGTGTAACATCGACCGTGGTCGCGAGAAGACTGGAAAATGGCGGGTATCACCGTCCGGAGCAGCATGACGTGTTGTTTCCAAACTACCCGCGCTTGACACGACATACAACATGACTAACATTGCTACTGTCACTGTGTCTATCACTTGTTTGCTGTTCACGAAAGTTTTAAGAACAAAATTAACGAATAGGTCAACTCATCCCGCGGGAACAGTTTGGAGCGGGTTCAGTTGACGTAAGAACCCTTCTAACATCTCGATGGTTCCGGGAGCGAGATTTTTATACACTGGATTGTAATCCCATTTGATCCTTTCGCTTGTCTAACCATTTTACCTTACCTATTGCTAACTAGACTGCGATTTTGCAGTAACACTGGCTATTACTGTTTCAACCAAAACATGAACATAGAAAGAAGAATACTTAACAACGAAACCTATAAACCGATGTTCTTTACGGCAAAACATAGTTTAACCGTATTCTGCCAGAAGCTACAAGTTTTGGTGAGTGCGCGGCGCGACGCGACACTGATGCAACTTTGAACGACGCGTGCATTTTGTTGGAGCTTGTCGCAAGCCGACTTACTTTACGTACCGATTAGTGTTGGCTAGCCTGGGTTGTTCTCAGATATGCTCAAACCATTGTTCTAGTAAAATACATTGTGGTTTGATGACCACATTAATAATACTATGAAGTTTTTAATTTCAAATTAGTATCATAATGAAATTATTTATTAGTTCAATATTATTCTAATTAAGTATTTGTAAAGGCCCTAAGCTATCTTTTTATCCCATTTTAAATAAACACATAAATTACTTACGTTTTTTAATGAGTTTGTTTTACATTAAACGTTACCATAACAATACTCCCACGAACGTACCAAATAAAAATAGAAGTAGCAGATTTTTCAGTAATGAAACGCCATAAAAAATGTACATAAATAATGTATTTTACCTAGTCGTTCTATTTTGCATTTTTCCAATGGCACTATTGACTCTACACACTGTACTAGAGTAGCGCACATTGTGTACTGCACTACTGCAGTCGCGCAGTCAGCTGATGCAAGTTTGATCACTCGCTGCGCTAGCAATATACATGTAAAACTTGTTAGCATTGTGACTGTTTGTTATCACTTATCGTCGCACCGTTAGAGCGCTGTAAAATGAACTTAATATCAACATCATTTGGCTTGATTTTTGCACCGACACGCATGGCACCTGCAAATTTTAGTTAATATTCGACTTTTGTTTTACAGGACTACAAATAATTTGCGTAATGGTAAGTGCGGGTCCATCACACCATGTTATACATGTAAAAGATTACGCATAAAACTTCTGCAGTAACTTTGAATATAAAAACCGGATTTTGCATCGTAAGTACTCGTAAACTCGAAATTTTATTGGATCCTAGCATTGGATGGCTGTTAACAGAATAAAGATAACCGGATTTGTCCGGATAAGAGATTATCACTTTTGATGTCACCGGTTTGATTTTTTGCTGGATCAGAAAACCTGGAGTGATTATTCATTTATTCAATTTTTAGAAAATGTCACCCTGTTAATGGACGGATCTATTTTTATCTGTGAATTCAGATTTACACAGAATTGTACTACCATTTTTATCTTCTTGTTATTGAAATCGACGTATAGTTATGGGAATTCGATTACGATATCTAACTATAGAAATACAATACCACTCGAACCACTATTGATTAGAAATAGACCCGTTTCATACAATTCAATAAAAAGCAATTACACAATGTTGTTCAAACGCACAAACCATCCCACAACAAAAATAACCTCCATAAAATCTATTAAAAACAAATACTCCGAAACAATCGGGAACTCGCTATAATAACTTCTATTGGTAACATCTCCCGAACTCTCCCTCCCTTTTAAGACAACACATATCTGAGATACAAACAAACAAATAAACTGAAAGCTCTACCGAAACTTTTTAACGGCCTCGACTCTATGATAAGGACTCTACTTTCGTGCTTTTGTGTGGAATAGTTTGTTGTCTCTGTGAAATGTAGAGTATGGCTAGTGTTGTACCCATTACACTGTGGAATGCACGTATCAAATAAGCACGTTATAATCAAGAGACTTATTAATATCAATTATTATTTATCGCATCATTAAACTAAAATAAACAAAAACAGTAAAACTTAGATTAGTCAATTTGACTAAATGCAGTTAGTAATTACTAGCCAATTAGTCGCGTTAGTGAAACGAATGCTTGTTTATGACTTTTTTTATACATGACTGGTTTACAGAAATTGGATGGGCAGCTGGTATTTTAAGTTGTTTGTTGAAAGCTACATTAATATTCTTAAAAATATAACTCGTTATTTTCCTTTTGTTATTTATCTTGAAAAATAATTAGAGAGATTAATATTTTGACAAGATGTTTTTTTCTTCTTTGCTTTGTATGCTAAATAATAATATTTTAGTAGTGTTTTTTATAATGTATTTCTATTTTTGTGTTCGAATCTAAACGTACAATAACTGCGGTGGGGTTGCTATATAATAATAGCGATCCGACTAAAATGTTTTAATGGGTTCCATCACAGTCATATTTCTCTATTCGTAAGTACGAAAAAAAGCTGAATAGTTGGTTAGTCAAAGTTCACATGGTATAACATTTGAGGACAGACAGATTTAAGGACAGTTTGACTTACTAATAAAAGCAAATAACTCCATCTTTCCGCATCACTAGCGCCCGCTGACAGCCGGCAAGATATGATAATTTGCGATTACGCGAGATGGCGCGGCGCGATGCGATGCGGCGCCAAACTCCGAGGACTTACGGAGTAGCCTTTTACCGACACGCCGAAGTTGGCGCGATGACTAACTTACACTATTGCATTTGCATTCTATATGAGTAGATTTATTCCGGTTCGAATAGCACCGCAGTGAGGATGCGGGTTCGATCCCCACGCAGATTTATCATCTCTTATATTATATATGTTGATATTAGTTTGTGCGCGAATTAGACCCATTTAAATACTAAATAACACCTCTCATACCATCTCAAATAAACAGAGAAAGGGGAAAACAGTATATAGTATAGTATAGAGCCCACCATTAAGTTAACGATAAGGCTCCTAGATTTTAGTATTTCTTAAGCCAACTCAAAAAAGTAGCAGCGTTCGCTCCACTCACGACACGCTAAATTAGATCTTCATGTCACCAGGACATACGACACAAGTTTGTTATAATTTACCTCACCAGGCCTTGAGGTACTCATTAATCAGGCCCTTAGAGGCCGTACATCATTGTTACTACAGTTGCGATGGTTGGATCTCCCAGAAACACCTCGGCGTGCTTACGGCGGGGCGATTTAACTTATTCAAGTGTTGTAAATTATATTGGCAGTTAGGAATCGACCTATCTGTAGGCGACAGGGTGAACACACGCAGTAAAAACACAAAATTTGACCAGTAAATTGTAGAATGTAGACGCGTATATTTTTCTACAATGTAGGGTAGTAGCACATAATACCTATATGGGTTTGAGTACCTTTTGAGTACGGAGTGTCCAGCCTAGGGTAGTAGTACAAAAATAAGACCTTAAGGCAACGCGAGACGTGCAGAGAGGTGTTTCGAGTACTACAGCTCGGGGAGTGACACACCCCGCGTGCTCCCTTCGACAAAAAAACATAATATAAACTTCAATAAGTAGGTACTAATTATTCAACTAGCGGTGCGTCGTTATAACACTATTTTTGATTTATAACTATCGATTAGCGGTCATTAAACTAAGGAAGTATCCCTAACGGCACACAGTTAGATGAGTGACCGCTTAGTGGTACAAAATCTGCATATTATCTGTGCATTGGATGGTGCGGTAAACTGAAGGATTTAATTGGGGATTGATAAACTTAAACTTCGAATATTTAGTAGATATTGGCTTTAACCGTGAAACGTGTATTTATCTTATCTATGAACAGTCTAGGAGGTGTCAAATTTACTTTCAAGGTGTAACGCCCTTTGGCCTTTCAACCCAAATTCTTAGAACACAACATCGTGTCTGTAAATTAGTTTTCAAAGAATTTCTTGACAGTCTTAACTTTCGATTCGGCACTCCACCTCATTACATCTAAGTTGTATTTAAATTATACTCTGCTCTAATTAAGCAAGTTTCCTCGGAATAGTTCCTAATTTAGTTAATTTCTGCTGAACAGGTGTGCGATTCTGGGAACGGTTTTTGGGATATCAAATCATGTTTCTGAAATAAACGCGTTTGAGTTTTTATACGAACGCCCACTGAACGCCATACTTATTATATCCAAACAGGTATTAGAAAGAATGACAGAATATTTCATCAGCAAAAAACGGGTCTAATTCACGCTCAAACTAATATTAAAACATATCATATTGACATAATATATTGACGTTTCGGCCGAGTTACATCAACCGCGGAGGCTTCGATTTGGGTACTGTCTTATCAGTTGATGGAACACCTCTGCGAGTAAATTCACAGCTAAAAGTTAGTGTAATAATGTGTACACGACTTGGACTATTCTTAAATTGACATCACAAAATCAGATGCTTGCTGAGCCAAACTAGAAATGCTGCGTAGAGGCTCTACGAGATCAGAACCACAAAACTATTTCGTCTCACAACATCCGAAATTGAACAAAAGTTAAGCAAGTTGTCCTTTGTAGTAGTTAGTGAACACCATCTGAGGTGCAGTTGTAAATGTCTCTACTGCTAAGCGTGAGTATGCGGATTCGATTCCCGTATAAGGTAAATAATAATTGTGTGAACCACAGGTATTGGTTTTGATTCTGGGTTTCTAATTTTGTAGACTTAGGAAAATCTCGGCTCGAGATCTATGTATGTGATTGTACTACCAACGAATAATAATATGATGCAGTTTTGAATCTTATTAACTACTATTTCTCATTACTTTTATAATATAAAAGTTAGTCTGTCTGTCTCCTTGTCTACCTTTCTGTTCTTTCAGTTTCAGGAGTATAAAGGTGGATCGATCTTAAATTAAATTGGGTGCCTTGGTGCTAGTTTGAGCTTGGAAGGTTAGTTGGAAGGACATGAGATAATTTTATAATAATAAAATGTAGTCGGCGCATACGAAAATTCGGGCTTAAGCTAGTATTGTGTAGCAGTTATAATAAAAGTAAGTTCATAACTACGCGCGTTAATTGCAGTCGACATACCTTGGTCGCCCGCAATGAATGAGTGCGAAGCCTCTCTTTGCAGAGTCGGATTATGACACGCGTAAATTTGGACAGAGAGAGATTTAATGAAGTGGCACCGTTAGAAGAGAAAACGAAAGAAGTATTTTTAGTTATAATAACGTTTGACGTTTGAGTTAACCTTTGATTTGAGATCTCGCAGATTATTTTCTTATTGGAACAGCTGTGACTTGTGAGATTACTTTATTATTTCAGATTCATTGCGATAATGGATTTACGATCATAAATTATTAGTGTCAGTTTTCCAATTTTGCTAAGTTGGAGACAGAATAGGTAGATACAAGTCTTACCACAAAATTTTAGACCAGAGTAAACTAAATTCTACCACTGAAAATTTAATTTTATAAATCAGTTCCAAACCAATTTAGTTATCAGACTTCAGTAAAGTCACCCTTCAAAAGTCAATAAAGACCCTTTATTGGAACTAATCGCAACTTTGTGCTAATAGTGCTGTTTAATGTTCTGTGGCGGCGGCCCGAGGATTATTTTACTAGTATCATTTTGGCATAGTAACTGCTTTATACTCTGTGGTGGTTTGCCATACTAACTGGTAGATGTACTGTGGCATCGGGCCCTTGGCTTGGAATATAACGAGTCGGGTCTAACCGCGCTTTGCGGTGGCGTCCAATCAGTATGGACGAACGTGGATTCGTGACACAGCGTAGAAAATGCAGAAGACTATGTGAGATTTAGGAAGGCCGATCATAACATAACAATATAATATACGAGTCGATACGATCATAGAACATGAAATTTGACCGACTTGTCTCTATGCAAATATGGTGTTATGTAATTTGTGTATCTAATTGTGTTTTAGTGGCAGCTTACCCTGCAATCTCATTGTTACTTTCAAAGTGCGGTTTTTTAAGCTTTTTTATATAACATGTCACGTATTTGTGTAACAAAACTGTCTAATTTTAAATTTATTTTTACGTACCAAAACTATTACTATAGTAGCCTAAATTAATAATTTTACATTAACAGACACTCCTTTTCCTTGGTGGTTGTATTTCTCCTGCCCCAATAACTTAAGTTCACGAGTAACATGCACCAAACACAGGCATCCTGCTGGCTGCCACCCCCGCACTGTGTCATGCGACTAATCACTAATTACCTCAACGGTGATTCGTTAACGTGACGGGCGCGACCCGCACCGTCCCCCGCCAGCCCGCACTAACCCGCACGTAACGAGCGCGCGCCAAACATTGCGACTTTAGCCGTGTTTACAACGACAAACAACTCGTTAGTTCGTTGCCAACGAGGAAGTGGCGCTTGAAGTCGGGCGCTGATAGTGTTACAATGTGCTTTAACTTGGTTCGCAATACGCCTGCGGTGCAGGGAGGTGGGGGAGGAAAAGTCGCAAATAACAATCCTACCTTTCGCTAGAGAAATTTTATTTATTTCAGAAACTGAAGCAGAGGTAGTAAAATATTTTGATATTTATTCTAGGCTCTATGACGATTGATAAACAAAATTTTGCAGGTTTGTGGAAATTCACGCGTTTCTAAGACTGACTTTCTTAGACTGATTGTACTCCAATCGCAACCGTACCTCTAAAAAGCAAATTCAACGACAAGCAATAATAGAGCTACATTGTTGAATAGTCAGTGCGAGTATCAAGTGCAGGTGCACTTTAGGATGTTGGATTATAAAGCGCGACCATTCCTGCATTTGACACCCGCATTTACTACGCTGCGTATCAAAGGGACTAATAAAATACCAACGCTACAATAGTATTACGTACCAGATTCAAGCGTCATTATTTATCTTTCTCACAGCTTTTTTCTAAAGCGGGTTTCGCCCCGAAGGCGCACAATACACCCATCAGCGCCGCGTAACAAAGACCCAAATTGGCACCGTTTGACATAAAGGGCCTGTATCACCGTACTCTATATTAAGCGAGGCAGTAGCTGAGCTATAATATTTCATTATTAAGAGAATAAACAATTTCTGCCTTCAATATTTTAGATACTTTTCCTCTTGTTAGTTATTTCTACTCCGTAAAATAATTCTTGGTAACTTAAAAAATTAAATAGTTCTTAACATGATGCAATGTGTATATTCAACCACATGATGACGAAATACACGTCATACACACACATACAAACTTCAGTAACGCCATTTTCAATCAGAGCAGCAAATTCAATGGAATCGTTATGTTGGGTACAGATTTTATTTGCTAAATTATTAATATTATGTCAACATAGAAATATGAAAATATAAGACAACCTCGCAAATCAGAGCATTCATCGGGTACACTCTCATCTCATTAGAAGTTTGTGTAAAGTTCAACCACTGTCTTATACTGCACCAAACAGGCCTATACTGTTAGCAAAAATATCGCCAGGACTTGGCAACATGCCGCCGACGTACCTACTTTCAGCTATTTAGGGATAAAAGGTTTACTAAATAAAGCTGTTAGTGGAACTCGATTTTTCATGTCAGTTTATGACCGAGAATAACTTTCGGCGAGTACTCGTGTCGTATTTAATACAGGTTTTATGATGTGTAAAAAATGAACGCATATTTTCTAACGCTTAGGCACAATGAACGCACAAAGGCGAGCAAGGGCGCGAGCAAGAACTTATTATTTTGGCATTTAGTAGGGCTGAAAAATAGCGATTAATTTTCAGGTGGTTAACAATGAAGTGATAGCACGCGATGATACCACGCTAAATTAATAAAATTACTATGATTTATTTAATAAGTACTACACTGAACGTTGAAAGGTTAAGAGAGACGCAAAGTTCTGAAATAGGTACGATGAATATTAACATAGCAACGATATTAATTAATTGTTAGTGTATTAATATATATTACTTCCACACATTTACATAATGTCTAGCAGTCACGTACGTTTTAATTAAACGTTATTTCTATTATAGAACATTTCATTCCATGGTTTTTAGTTCTTCATGAGGAATTCAACGCTTTTTAAATAATTGAAAAGTTGTGGAAAGTAATTTACAAAACAATAATTTTCCCTTAAAAATTATAACAAGACCCTCAAAAATTCATCAACACGTCACATAAAGGCCGCCGCAAACTCAGCATTTACATTTGTTCGAAGCGGAAAAAGCGCTTTAAATCTTTCAGCTGGTATTTATTAGCTTGTTTCGCTCCTAAATATTATGGAAATTAGGAGTTCCGCGATGCAAAATGACAAGACATAAATAACTAGCTCTGGTCGGATATTAATAATGAAAAAAACGGATCTATGCGCTGAATAATATACTCGTATAATATTATTATCTCGATGATTTGTACCAGTGTACCTGGCTTAAAATAATATGCAAAAAGACAGAAGCATATTAAGTAGGTATGGGCAAAAAACGGAAGTTTTGATGGCTGATTGTTAATTGGGGACAACCGCGAATGGGGAAAATCGCTACTAGCCCCATTTTGTGACTAACTGATGACACACCGCCAATCCGCCATTGTATGTTTTCATGATTTTGGGTTTTTGTATTTACTGGGGTTTAAAACACTTACACATAGTAGGTACCTATATACAACATGATTTACATATTACCTTGTTTTAAATGCCATTAATTTAAAACTGAAAATTAACACTGACATTGGACACAATTTAAATTACTCCAAAGTAAATTGTATTTAATCCTACTAAGTATTCACAAAATGTACTCCGAGCACAATTACAGCAAATTAATCCGTTAACGCTACTAAAATTACATTCAACCCGCAAATATATTTTCAATCAGCTTAAAAGCAACAATCAACAGTCTCCGATGACAATGCCAACATTTAAAACAAAGCGAACAATCGTAACCCGAGACAGTGCGACGACCATTAAATCTTCAATAAAACTGTATAAACCATAAACTGTATAAAATCTCTCCGCCGGTGCGAAGCGAAGCGAAGGAGATACGAAGGAGCGAATGGACCGCGAATCTTTGTAATTGTTGCATAGAAAGATCTCGCTAACGAACCCGACGAGCAAAAAGAACGGCGTGGCTATGAAGCAGGCGGGGCACGCCGGACGTCATTTGTTTTTGTTATAATTTTAACGAAGCGATTTAAAACGATGACACTTTTAATTTTGATCGTCATCACAATATTTGTTTTGACTACGTAATACAATACGCCGCGAGTCTTTAAGAAAAATATTTGTATAAGTCACGATCACACAGTATAATAAATCCTAATTCCTAGTCTAATAACTAGGATTCTTTGTCTATCTATCTAGAAAATCCGGAACTACGAGGATCACGGGTCCACGTAGACTATGATTTCAACATTTAATAATTAAATTGCTAGTTAATATAATGAGACCTAATCCTCAAAAGGACCTCAAACAGTGTAGATTTAACTTTTAACAAGTTTAAAGGAAACTTACAAAACATTAACTAGGCACTAAATAAAATTACACCCAACTACCAAAAATAGTTCAGATTAGTCTCAAAAGGTAACATTGCACAGAACTTATCAGAAAGTTAATTAAATAAAGCCTGCAGTCGTGTATAATACTACAATAATAATTATTATTTTATAGAGGGAAGTAAAATGACTGCTCTGCTTCTGTTTTAAAAATATACAGAACAAAAACCTCAAAAAGTCACAAAGGACGAGCAGGAAAAACGTAAACCGAGGTTAGTCCCCCGAGAGAGCTGCGATAGTTTGTACATAAAGGTTCGTGCACACAGGACGCGGTCTCGCGGTCAAGCGGTCCACGTTCGAATTGGCTCGCATTGTACGTCAATTAGACATTTGTACGTATGGTTTTTACTTAGACGTTTAAAGCTATTTAAATGACTGCGTTCGGTCACTATGCAGCTGAACATGAGTTCGGAACTAACGAATCGTTCCAAATAAGCTTTTGGTAAAGAAAAATACAGTTTCTAAAGTTTTTAAGTTTAGGGGTAGTGGCTGGAAGACCACAGTTCTATAAGTTCTATACCTAATTATATAAGTTCTATACCCAGTTCTTTAAGTTCTATATCCAGTTCTTTAACTTTTATACCCAGTAACTTAAGTTCTATACCTAGTTCTACAAGTTCTATACCCAGCAGAGAGTTGGTGTAGCGTGATTATGTGGAAAGATAGACGCCACTTTATTGTCATTCAGCAGAATACTCTGTCGTCAAGTTTGGCCAAGTATTCCAGCAGTAGACATCGAGAGTCACTTCCATTCCAGCGTGTTTGGCACCTTCGACCACGTCGTCACTTCGAACCAGGTGAAACTGTGAACCAACGCGAACGCGAAACGCGACTGCGTGCTGAGCACGGGACCTTTAAACCTCAGCCACTCGAGACGAGTTACTTTCACTCACTTATGAGGTTTCCACTTTGCAAGGAGTTCACCTTAATTTGAGTTTGACAGTTTTATTGAATTTCAAACTGGCATCTTTTAAAGTGATATTATGTGTGGAAAGCTACTTTCAAGAGATCTATTGGAGCTATTTAAGCTGTTCTAGCTACTTGTTATAGGTGGTGCATATCTCCATTGGATCAGATGATCCATCTCATATGTTTCATCTCATTTCTGAACACAATAGATTTGTTATGCCTTGCATAACCCTTGGTACAGGTGCTTGTGCCGACACCCAGGCCCTATTAACGCTAATACCGAAGGAAGGTTATGTTTTAGCATGCAATTATAGTGCTCTAATTATTATCTCCGTTCACGGTTTGTGGTTTTTACCACATTTAACCTCTAGTGAGAAAAACTCAAAGATCACATAATATTTTACAATTACTATAATTTTGATTACTCTCTAAGATTTCTTACGGTATCAGAAATTTCCCGGTAACTTTAGCGAACAAAATAGTCTTAACACACAAACACTTGCCCAAGGGATCGCTCCTCCTGTTTACACCGCGAATTTCAAGGCCCCAATAAAAAAGCAAAATGGCGGACGTAAATGCTAGGTTTCTCTTTGATGGAAATAAAACGCCATTCATTATCGAGACCGCGTCTGATTTATTGGTTTTGAAGTACACAGGCCGCGGTGGCGCCGCACGCGGCCACAGTTGGAAACTAAACAGGATATTTTGTTTCTACACTGTACCACAGAATAATAACTAGTAACAGAAGCTTTACTTCGCAATGGTTTTCGAAGAAATATGACTCTATCTGATAAACAATATGATTTAATTTAGCTCGCGGTCCAGTCGAGCACGTGTTCATTTACATACCTACCAATTTCTTTTTGAAGGAATATGGGCCTTAATTCACTATACTACGGTTCATAATAAGTTATACATAGTTATACGTATTGAAAGAGCCGTGGACTAGGGTTGCTTACTTCGAGAAACTACTTACGCCATCTAGCGCACAGCACGAGCGTTTACTCCTACTTGTGGCGGGCAACGCGCAGCAGGCAGCGCCGAGTACGTTCATGTAGGTAGTCTAAGAGCTAGCTGCATAATTGTATATGCTATACGATTATTGCCAAAGATTTAATTTAATGAAGTAATAAAATATAACACATTTTGTTCATTATAAGTACTTATATAGACAAAAGAATAATAGATGTTATATGTATGTGTAAAAATATCTGGAATTGTTTTTGTTTCGGACAAAACATAATAATTGATACTTAATTACTGAAATATACATAAATTGATACTTAAATACTTAAATTACTGAAAATACTGCACAGTATCTTTTTGCTTATTTTCGTTTTGTGTCCATCTTGCAATTATATAATGAATCAATCAAATCAAATAATTAAGTTGAACGTGGTCGAACATAATATAGCGCGCACGCGTGTGTTTTCTTTCGCTTGTGGCAGCCTACTAGATTGGCCCTTGCGCATTGCGCAATGGCCGCCGCCCGTAGGTATGTTTTTAATACCTACACGCTGAGTGACACAGGCCTGACTGTACTGGCTACGCGTGGTATGCTGGGAAAAATATAGCGATATTATTATTGGTGGATAAACTTTTTTACTATATTGGCGGTGATAGCCTAGTCGGCGAACGTCCGCCTTCCAAACGAAGGATAACGAGTTCAAACCCCAGTGCGGGCATGTGCCAATGTGGTTCTTGTTTAAAACAATGATATTATCACTCGCTTTACGATGAAGGAAATCATCGAGAGGAAACCAACCTGACCGAGAATTATTTCGGAGGCACGTATCCACCAATCTGGACTAGTCCCTCGTGGTGGGCCATTATTGCCTAAACCCCTCATGAAAGTGAGGTGAGGCCTTTGCCCAGCAGTGGGACAGAAACAGGCTGTTTTTATGTTTTTTATTATTGCGTGCGTTTTCTTACACACTTTTGCGCTAATATAGACATAGTTGTCAAATAAAAGTACTGCTTGTAACATTACCTATCTGGCAGTAAAAGTCCCGACAACATACACAATCAGAATAGTGTTCTTGTCATAAATATCCTAAGCACTTATAATTCAGATGCACTTAGTAATAAGCTATCATTATGACAATAAAAATAGACACTTTATTTATTTCTATACAGTTTTTTTTCGTTCAACTCGAATAACTAACATTACATCAACACTCGATGGGCCTACTAAAACCTATCGAAGGGAACTCATAACTATTTCGGCCAGTGGAAAGCCACAGAGTATAATCGTAAACATCCCTTCACTATCAACGTGCCCCAGCGTATATACAGGAGGTGATCTCATTTGCTTTCGTAATTGATTGTTAAACGGAACATACTTCGTTAACTGGTTATTACACGACAGGAGATTAAAGGCATCACGTAACAGGCCCGATTAGGTGAATAGGATCTGATTAGACAAGATATTGCAAGCATTATTTAACAGACATAATGTAGGTATAAACCAATTTTATTACTAGGTAGTCTTAACGTAATGTGGTGAGTACTTAAATCTTTTTATTTTATATAATTATTTTAGCTACAAATAGTTCTTTGGTCTCTTATCAATTCTCGCGTCACGATGCTTACTTTAAAAATAAACTTTTGTGCAGCTGCTCTCTTTCACACTTTGATCGGCGTACATTTTGATATGTAGTACACTTCTATTATTATGTAGTACATCGAGATGTAGTGCACGCCGTGTCGCTGTAAGCTGCCGATGGTGTTATAGAAGACCATAACCTCACTAATTTATTTAACAAAGAAGGACACAGTAGACCCAATTAACATGAATAATTGGATTATTAAATGTAAAAAAACGAATAACACTGTAACTGTATTCTGTTAAAACTCTCCGATACATAAACGGTTCATCTTCTATCTACATTGTACGTAGCTAGCGTGTTAATTATCATGTTTCAAGATAATAACCTGTAGAGCCTCCGCGGCAGGTAATGTAGAGCAAGGTAGGGTTGGCACTTCACCTAGGATTGGACACTAACTTCACTTACATAATTAAGAGGTTACGAACTAAAGTTTGGCAAAAGTTTGTGAGTATGTTTGAATGTTTGTTCAAACGCCTAAACCAATTTACATGGGTATCAGAATATTGCTTATATCCTAACGTAACACATAGATTTCATGTGTCATCATCATCACCATCACCGTTTTCCATCAGGGCAATAAAAAACTGTAAAAACTAACTCTCTTCAGTACTTTCTCCGAAACATGTTAAGAGACATGAAGTGTAAGTCATTTTGATAGCGGGCAAAACCACGGGGCGCAGCTAGTAAAGTCGAGATCAAGTTAAACTCTCCTAGTCCACGCCCCGGCAGCATTTCCACCCTAACTCATGCGAGCATCTTAAAAGCCCCTACATTGTCCCAGCTCGGGCGAACTTAGTTAACTGCTAACGGGATGCTGTTTGACATCGCCTATTATAACGGTAATCATGTTACAAGTTCCCAGTAGGGACGATCGAGAACCGAACTTTGTATTTAAGTGCAGAATAAACAGTAGTAGAATAGTTATCAAAGTTGGGCACGTTCATAAAGGCGATAATCTTTTGAAGGATATTAGAAAATGCAGCAGCGACGGGCGAGTCAGAGATGTTAATTGATTGTTTTGCAAATAGATGGTACTTCATGGGTTTTTTCGTAGTCGAGTTACACTGATTCGGGAATCCGATAACAAATAAAAGTGTCCTTTGTTTTCCTTCCGAAATCAGTACTAATATGGTTTCACACTACGCAAATCCACAAGAGTTTGAGATAAAAATTCCGTTCGATTTAAATCCGCTTTCACAGCTACGTACAAAAATCTAGCAATTCCAAACAACAAACATTCGTTCAAAAATTTCACGCCAAAAAAATTGTTTACAATCGGCAGATAGGTTCGGTCGGCAGCTCGCAGCTGCGCTATTTTGCAAAGGATTTCAAATCCATTTCCCGCGCTCCGGTTGGCGGCGCCACTGTCGCGAATCCATTTGCACTTTGTTGTATTGGATCAGAAATAAATTGCATTTTCTCGAATATCCTGTTTGGCACTAATGTGCGCTGTTGTTGCAATACGAATAGTTTTGTTGAGAGTTTTCGTTTGTGTTGAACGTAAAGTAAATATTGACAATTTGACCAAGTTTTCTCAACATATGGCCTACTTTATTTATTAATTTACATAATTCAATAAATTATCCGAGTCATAAGTTTGATAATGTTTAAAGTGTTTTGCGCGTTGGTGCCGTGACCAGGATAGTCCAGTCGCAAGAACAAGTTATACTCGTAGGTGTTCAATAGTTATAAGCAATGAAGAGTTTGTGACCAAAAATGGTTTACATGCTCTCTACGTAAGCTTCAAAAACTATAGTAGCAAACGTCTTGGCTCTCACTCAGGATTCGCTGTATAAATTTATACTAACAGAAATTTAATTTGCATACTCTCCTGCTAAATAATTGTTAATCCTTTTAATGTGGAGAGTTCACCAACTCCCCACTCCCGAGCCGCAATATTCGGGACTTAGACCCATCATGATTGAACCTACACAGTAACAGTAAAGAGCAATATCCTAGGAGTAGCTTTGACCAATTATTTTAGTAGGTACGTAATTATATAGGTATAAAGCTACGGAATAACTAAGAACTATTGCTAATTGCTAAGCTTTGAATGCGTCACGAATGTCACGATAGTATATTATATACATTTAATTATAAGCACATAGGTTATGCGCCCTAAATAAAAAAAAAAAAAAAAAACAAAAGCAGCCCAACAAACACACACTGACAGAATTAAACAGCTGTAAGTTACACAAATACGTGCCCTACGCACAAATCGAAGCCGACACTTTGCAGTCAGTTCATCACTAACCACAACATTATAAGACAGTGATACGGTAAAAGCTTCAGTTATATATCTATTTCCCCAAAACGCAACTAATTAATTAGCCCTAGTTCACAATATCCTTAACCAACAGACTTTAATAAACATGAATAGCTTCATAGCTCTCTAAATCCCCTTGAACACTCGCGACGTCCACTCGCCAAAACAAACAACGTAACATAAGGACTAATAAAACAGAAATTAAATCGGAAGCCCGAGACGGACACTGTCGTGTAAACACCATTACGTGAACACTCCCCCTCCACTTTACCCCCTTTTGCCCGTGTGAGGTGGCCATGTATTTCGATTTACTCGGATAATAAGTGCAGTTGAAATTTAAGTCATCAAAATATAAGCTGATAAATATGATTTTGTGATTTGCCTCTCCATAAGTGCCTTTATTTCATTGAAATATAATTAAGAGTCATATAGAGCAGTTCCCAAACAAAAAAAAACAGGCAAATTCATTGATTTCAAACGCGCCATGGACTGACTTAGGTATTGTAGCGCTCCGCTCCGTACACGTCAATACACGTCCATACCACTGAAATGTCGAAGTGACTATAAAGCAAGGTGCACTTCATCCAACCAAAGCGATGGTTCGGAACGTGAAACATATTCTACTACGTTTACCTCGTCCTCCCAGCTCCATCCTCGATATTCGGAAACGATGCGCGCCCCAGTCACTTCCCCTGGGGATTCCATGTGCCGGTGCTGGTGGCGTATTACGTAAGGGCTGCGACTATAGCGCTAGTTTCATTAAGCCGGCTCGGTGTCACCGGGACGGCTGCGGGGCGGCACTACACGCCCAAAGATGGTCATTTTAATCTGCTTTTTAAGGTTTCGTACCCAAAGAGACCCTATTTCTAAGACTTCGCTGTCCGTCCGTCCCTCTGTCTGTCTGTCACCAGGCTGTAGGTATCTCCATAAATAATTTCTGCACTAGCCCGTCAAGATATAGGTAGTTATAAATGTGTTTGCTTTATTCACTAGTCAGAGTATCGAGTCACAGTCAAAGATAAGATTCATTGTTTTTTTAATTGGTTTAAAGTAGAATATGACCATAACTAATGTGGTCGGAGGTGGTAAGCACAATTACCGTTGGAACTAGCTGTACTCCCGGAACGCTGTGGTAGAGTAGTAGCTAGTTAGGTGGAGAGTACCTACTCTTCCATCAAAGAAACTTGGATACAATGTCGCACATAACTTCAAATTGCATTTGAGCTCGTCACCTCGAGACCTTAGTCACAGCAAGTCAACTTAAATGAGTTACGGAAGTAGTAATTTGTTATACGACACATCATTTCGAGTTATATTTGGTAGTACCGTTAGAGCTTAACACTATGGCTTTAACATTGGCGGTCTCACCACAACAGATTTAAACCAGAGTTGTATAGCTGAATCTAAGTATTATTATTTTCTCCACAAATTGACACCTAACCTTCGCTTTTTCTAACTCAATAACTAATTCACACAGCAAATAATTAGGAATGCATGGATTTAGTAAGAAAACTCGAGAGTGTACACTTCGGTTTTGTGGAAAGTAATTTTAGAAACTTCTGTGTAACAGCTCTGGTCTGGTCTGGTCTGGTCTAGTCTAAAAAAATACCGTCCCAGATCAAATCAATAGCAACAGCGACTAGTCGCATTTCACGTAATAGATTAAGATATTTCTGTCGAGTAACGGCACGAGGCGACGGATGGGACGGGACCTCTCGCCCTCTGTCAATGTTGGTTCTGCAAGACCTTCGCTAATACGGTACGCACTCGGAATGCTGAGAGTGGACTAGTGAGGTGACCAGGCACTTTCCAAGATTAGAGTCTAGTGAGTGTGTCTATTGTAATGCTGGAGCTAAAGCGAACCTTACGCAGCACGGCCTCCATGTACCATCAAGCTAATTTAACACGCTTCTTTCATGGGTCCGTCTAAAGATCTAAGATCTTCCCGCAAGTAGGAAAATGGTCACCAAACTCCTATGGAGATGTTCCGACAACGGTACTCGAGAGCCAGTCTTATTCTAGACTGAACATGTTGACCGTTTTCGACCACACTGTCATCTTAAACCAGTGAAATAGCGGTGCAACGCTAGCCTAGAAAGAAAGTAAAAAAATATTGCACAGAATCTGTGCAATATTTATGTTTATCCAAATCATAGAAGCGAAAGAAACAGTTGTCGGATTCAGTAAAGGGTATGAATTTAATGAACTCTTTCTACCCCAGTAGCACCATAAGATAAGCATGATGAATTCATAAACTTATATAGCACAGTATTTATAACTATTATTAAACTGGGTGGCTAGTTAACTATGTTATCGGGTCATGTGATGTGTCGCACTCGAGGGAGTCGCGTGATGCACGCGTGGATTTTCACGCCTTTGTGTTTGTGCAGCCATTAATTTATGGACGAAATAAAGACATAAATATGGCAAAAACAATATAATTTGGATCCAAATTCCATACAAATTGCATGTTTCTTTGCGAATTACCTTTTTAACTGACGCGGGAACTAAATAGTGCATACTACTATTCCAGCATTATTTAGAAGAAAATCTGTTGCCAAACCTGTATCAAGGTGTTCCGCCATCGATAAGATAACTCTTTATTCCACTCCAAGACATACAAAGAAAAGTATCCAAATCAACACATCACAAGTAAAGGCACATTGGGTGGCCTTACAGTTAACAGCAATCTCTTTCAGACAAACCTTGGATGGAGAGAAATTAATAATCGCTGAGTGCCAGCACCATCCTAGACCATTTGATCACAACATCGTGTTATAAGAGCAGATGAAGTAGTCTAAAAACATATTTATAAAACACACACGTGCGTCCATCACCTACTAAGCTCTTTCCTCCAAGCATCGCCACAAGTGCACAGAACATGTACAGATAAGTACAACAAGAACGAATGAAAGTTACCCAGACTTGTCCTGCACCTGCGCCATTTGTCTCGCAATCCCAGGAGGAGCCAGGGCAAACTGTTAGTGAAACGTACTGCAATTACAGGAGCGGTATAAATCACTATTAGCTGGACGGCGGATACTTCTACCGGAGGTAACTGGTACTAGGTTTACTTGCGCTAGTTAAAAATAGTCTTTGGCGTGTTTGTAGTTCTTATTCACTTGTTATTTTTTTACTTGTAACTGACACTGAAAAAAATACGTAATTCCCGTAGAGGTTCTTGGTTCTGTCTTCTCTCACGGGCGTATTTCCAGAGCACTGGTAGAGTTAATGTCGTTTCCTTTTCCTATACGTGATTCAGTCTTGAATCGCTACACTGAAACCATATCGGTCACTTATATATAAAATGTGTCAGGTGTATCAGAGCAGCCACTCTCGGCTCGGATATAAATCACAATTAGTAGTGGCGGGCCGCTTTGAACCATTTATAACGCCACATAATTATATCAAATGCTACAGTTGCGACAGCAAAGGTACAAACAGACAGAAGCGCTGGCGGAACTGTAGAAAATTAAAAAACATAAAAACAGTCACGTGCGAGTCGCATATCGCAAAATGAGTGTTACGTGCCATGCCATTAAATTTGCTATGAAAGAGACTACATAGATAGGGCCAATATCTAATTTTAGTTAGAACGATACGTATTTTCCACTAACATTGTGACTAAGTATAATTTGGTTGAAACGATAGTCCGTTAGTGAGAAGTAACCAGCAAAAAATCTTGTTCCGACGCTCCAGTGGGCTGGATTAACCTGATGCCATAATATTCTTGATCGCAATTACGGTTTAAAAGTAACTTTGCACCCCCAGCAATAGTTCTGATATTTAATAAAACCGCGAAGCGGCTTACATAATTATTTTCCTTGAGAGTTGATTCGGAGGAAAAACACAAAAATCTAAGAAGCCATCCACCCCGAGCACGCTCCTAACCGTTAAATTAACAATCATATTATACGCTAGCTCTGTCTCTCAAATCGCACATTATGGCGCCGGCACACGGCGAGAGCAACGCAAACACGCTTTTACATCGCGCCACTTTACCGCAGACTCTGGCGCGCACACACGAGCGTTTTCACTCATTTTATTCAAATTTTGTAACATGTTAACATTTTACATTTATTTGACGTAGAGCCGTAGAACCGACTGCGAAGCGAGAGGTTGCAAGTTTGATTCTCACACAAGGTAAAGGAGGTTGCTCTTTGTCTTGGGCTGAGTATTATGTGGGACTATGGTAAGTACTATAATTTCAAAAAATTACACCGCGGACGAAATCAGGAAAAAAATAGAAAATTGTATATAAGCACTTAATATTCCATCGCTCGCATCGCGCATGTAAACAAACCACACTACCATGAAAACACAACATTCAGATCACAACACGAATTTAAAAGGGCTCGTTCACCACACACATCCCTAATAACACACACAAACACACACACCGACCACATTAGCGTACAGGAAGTGTTCGCGCTGGAATTTCGCGGTTATTGCCATAATTCCTAAGTACGAAGAGGTAAATGCCTTTTAGTACCTACTTAACCTTTACGGAGGCTGTATGTAAAAGGGCCGTTAAGTACTTAGCCAGGTAATAGGAACGAAATGCGCGATAAGACGTTGCTTTCTCTGAGATTTATTTAATAAAATGTTTGAAGTATATTCGAGACGTTAGACACATTTACATGGAAATGTGAGTATTATATTGCGCTTGGATGCGCGAGACGCGACGCTCGTGTAGGTATATAGCTCTCTACACACATATAATATAACTTGTATGATTGTGTATGTACCTATTAGATTATAATATTTCTGTTATATAATTTTCATAATATAGAGTAAAAATGCTCAGTTCCAATGCAAACCAGTAAAAGCAGAATTAAACTGTAAATCCAACTAGTTGTATGTAGGTCTTTTTCATAAAAGTTCAAAAACCTAACCATCTCCAAAGAAGCGTGCTAAAAGCTACTTGTGAAGTTTCAAAAGCAGGCATAATAGAAAACCGCTCCGCGAGGGAAGTTTCCAATTTTTATTGCGCGAGTTAGCCATTTTTGAAGTTAGCAATGCACGGATGCATTTGATGAAACAGTTTTAAAAAGTTGTTTTAAAATGTTTATATTACTTTTAGCTACCTTTTTACGTAAAAATGAAAATAACTGCAAAATTTGAGGCTACGTAATTTCCAGCTATTATGGGGTTAGGCTAGAAAGTTTACCTTCGTCTAACTCTTAGTTTTAAAACATTTGATTCTTCCTTTGTATGGAAAACTGAACTTTAGGGACCCTAACTAACACCACCCACATGACAGCTTTACACTTTGTTAAGTTAACAAAGAAGACATTAGTATGTGCTACAATAATCTAAGAGTGTGGCTACGAAACTCGCTACAAGATGCTACGAGTGCACTACGAGGCTACGACTTATTAGATCCCGTCGTCGTTACGTTACTAATAACGTATTATACTTTGACACAGTGTTTGTTAGTTTATGTTTGAAGTAAGAATATAATATAAATAGTTGAATTAAAGTTTAGATAAGGTTTCTTTTTAAACAATGTATTGAACTTTATTGCGTCCTAATGCCTCTTCTGACTATTGATAGTTCATTTTTGTTAACAAACCGCTTTTATTTGCTACTAAATCACGAAACGCTAGTCACTGTACCTACTCTGTTTCAAAGAGCAATAGGTACGTCTTTATAAAGAGTTATATTCATAAAAAGCCAAATCCGCCAAATCCCTACACCACGAACACAATTGTCTCTATGACAGCCAGAATAATGACATCCGAAATTCCTCAGTTACCGTCCAAAACCGACGCATATGTACCCATTATATCATAACATAAATAATCCGCACACATTCCGACACAAAATAGAACCACTTAATCTCCGAAATAAGACACATAACCTAATAAATTAAACGTTTAACTGCGCGCGAAGGCTTGCAAAACGCTTCTATGTAACCTCCTTGTCACCCGAGTAGCGAGCCAAATTGGCTTATAACTCGACCAACATACTTCTACCGCTATTTCCGCCTCTACTAGTCATGTATAAGGTCTAGATTGGTTCGATTGTGTGTTGTTTGCGCGTGGTGTTTGGCGTGCATTCAGTGTGTGGTGCGAATGCGTACAATTGAAGCGAGATGTCGTGGCGCTACAATGGCGGAAATATGGCTCTTGACAGCGAGAGGCTTTGTTTCTACGCACGTGTTGTCTAAACTGTGATATAATACAAAGATTTTGTAGCGACACAAATGCTTCATAGTTAGTTTTAGTAGGTAGGTGTAACTGTCGCATTAACTCCGCTTTAGTTGCAGCGTAGAGCCATATAATGTAGGGTGATATTTTGTACACCGAATAATTGATCCCATATTGTTATACACAATAGTTTCGTTTTGCCGTTTTACATTTCATATATTTTTTTGTTTCATTTTGGGTATCTGCGTAATCTTCTATTATATAAAAAACAAAGTCGCGTTAGCTCTAAAATTAACAGCTCAAGAACAGCTTGACCAAGATTCATGATCTTGTTTTGTTGGATTCGTATCCGCTCCGAATAGCAGAATAACTAAAACATGGAGATAAAATCACGAAAAAAGATAGATAATAACTAATTTTCTCATACGTTTTGTATGGAATGGATTGACAGGACGTCTGTCGGGACAGCGTGTAACATACAAAAACCTACACGCTAGCTATATCTACTGCTACCTGTCTGCAACACAATACATAATTGAATGGTGACCATTTTCATTTTGCCAATAAATATATTAAATTGGTAATTCGACACAATGCCAGTGAATAATGATTTTCGATGAATACGGTACACTACAAAACAACATAATAGCTCGCTGACGGTGGAGGAAAGGTTTTTAATCGGTAGTCATTTATTTGACTATATAATATCTAAATGATATTATGACCACACTACACTATACTATGCCCATTGACCATAAATATGGTACACAAATGTAAATACCATTATTACAATCTTACATCATTATTTCAAACGATTTGAATTTTTAACAGGTTGACTGACTACCTGACTAGTAAAACAGATTTGATCGATATTATTTAAAGTTATACATATTTTAAATACAGTAATATACAACCTTATGTGTTATGTAGGTATGTATTACTGACGGCCCGGGTTTATAAAGTACCTACGCTGTTATATTATTGAAAACGTTATTATTTCGAGTATTGTTGATTTTTAGTTTGAACAATACATTTAGCTTAATTATAGCAATATTATTCACTAAATATGAAGGCTCAAAATGCAGAGGTTGTTGTAGTTTTTTTGGGTTAGCAATAGCTACAGGTAGTATCAAAAGTTGCAAGCAGATGCGTTGGGGCCAGAATCATAATCAAAATATTTTGATTGTATTGTATTGTATGGTTTTTGTTGTAGTTTTTTTTAATTTTGTTGTGTCTGATCAACCAAGTTGGTTTTAACTACAAAATAATTACAGGAGAGAGATGTAACAGTGAGATGGTGGTCAAATACGAACCTATTTATTTAAAAATTTCCACCCCGTACCCGAGGTGTCAGAAAAATAATTTAATTGGTGACATGGTACGTGTATGGTAAATAAATTTACTTATGCCTAGGTATGTCTATTCATTGCATAGATGGTAAAAACAAAACCTACGTGTTCGATGTATTATATGATCCAATAAGAGAACCGCCGTCATACCAGTTGTAGCGTTTGGCAAAAAAGTCACTGAACATATCCAAACTTTGAATTTTATATAAATTGTATACAAACTCTTAGTGTTTACTGTATTATTTTAATGTTTTATTTATTTATATGTTAAATACTAGAGAAAATACCTATTTTTTTAGTTTTAGTGTGATTTTTGTACCATTTACCTATTATTATTTCAAAAGGACTTTTACATCTATTTAGTTTTAATAATTTATTATTGTGTATAATAATGTTGTTACCACACCACCATAATTGTATGGCATCTCCAGGATCACTAGAAGATAATGCTACAAAAAATGATACCCACCTACTAATAACAATTATTATAAAGGCGAAAATAGCTCTACTCTAGTCTTTTTGTCTGTTGCGCCCATTTCACAGTTAAACAATTAAACCGATCTTGATGAAAATAGGCGTGGATATAGTTCGAACCTAAGCGAAAAGCACTTAATATTTCTCATAGCGATAAACTTTAATCCTAATGGATGACATTGCGGGCAATAACTTGCAAACAAAAAAGTTAAACTATAAACTAGAGTATCGATAACATTTTCCGTAGCTGACTGTACACAGCATAACAGCTTCATTATAATTGAATGCAGCGCTTTGTTCCGCGAAACCACCGCGTTATTATATGCGCGGCTTAAGCTTGTTCGTTGTGAATTTACACTGGTTCTACACTCACCCCAATTTCCAAATGGAAAAGTTGGATGAAGTTTTAATTAAAATACCTACAGTACCTCATCGTTACGTTATTTCGAGGCTAATTTCCGTTGAACGAAAAGGACTAGAATACCAAGCCTTTGGTTTAACAGAATAGTTTAGTAAAGCGGTACCACACAGATACGTTCGCGGTAGCGGCTACTACATTATGTAGTGGCTTAGCAGGACTTTACACGTAAAAGTGTATGAAAACATGTCATGGTACCAGTCAATCGTAGCGAAAGCTTATTACAAGCTCTGTACCACAGAGCCTTAATACACTGATTAGTAAACTGTTTCCTTGTGCGTAATAACAAGTCTTTGATTGTTACTTTGGAATCTATAAGCATGGATATAAGTACAGGGGCATACATGGGAAACTCTTCAATAGTTAGTAGAACAAGCTTAAAATGTTGTATACGCATTCAACTCTGGTATTCTATTGTTAGCGTCACCATGACACGACCTGGATCTTGTATTTATATACAAGATCCAGGTCGTGTCATGGTGACACTAACAATAATATATTTTAACAGATAAGCTTATGCTTATCTGTTAAAATATATTTTTAAATAGAAAATTCTTTTGTTCAGTTCATTCAAAGTAAAAAATAAGCTATGTTATAAGGTAAATAACTAAAAACAACATATTATGTGTTTAGAAATCTGTTACTCAATCACACTAAAAAGGCTAAATCTATTTTGATGGAATTTGGCAGGGAGATGGATGAGGCACTGCGGGTATCCCGTAGTGTAACCAATGCCATACACAATAGGTGTTTCATTGTTATAATGTGGTCCGTACGGACCAGGCCGCCGCAGTGCTGACTATAGTTCTACTTTTTATCCCAGGAATTGAGACTAAAATAGTACCCTACTAGTTAAGTAAGATCCTTCTTCATAAACCAAACAATATTTCCTATCAGGAAAATTGCTATCTTCGGTAAATTAAAGCTATTTATACCTTGCAGGTCCCGTTTGTTTTCCATCCTGTTTACGAGTATGACGTTTGAGCTAAAAGAACAACGCAAATTCTTAATTGAAATAAAGTACGCCAATCTACTTCCTCATCCAGTCGGGCGGAGATGATCGTATAACATGGCAACTAGAGGCAGACAATTTCCCAGTAATCATCTCGGTTCAGTGACCCATAGCTACGTTTAGAGAATCTGGAGACGTTTACATAAGCCCAGTCAGGCAATGCAGTACGTAAGCTCTAGACACAGAGAGAATGGAAGAGGCGGGACATAATAATATAATTATGACTCTATTGTCCTGGATTATATTTGAATCTTTGGCATAGAAAATAATGCAGTTTTATTGTTATATTTATTAGGATATTATGTTTAGCTGTACCCCGCGGTTTGACTCACTTTAAAAAGCATTTTTGTGTCATTTAAAAAGTTAAAAAGCTTCCAACCCTACATTAAATAAAAATTCGTTTAGTTTTTGCTGCGTAAAGACCTACACAAAATTTCGCATTTATTATTATGTAGGTATATGTATTGGTTTTGTTTGCTCTGAGTCTGTCTGTTTGTGAGTCCATGGTCCTAGTACTTTTACAGACAGTTGTAGGAAGGCTTCAGATTGTATACATATACGTGATCTTGATGCGCTATTCATAAAACTTTAGAGCTCGGCAACCGCCTGCGCCAGTTACTCTATCGCCGTATGATTTAGTGTTGCCCTTGCAGACAGCTGCACTCCCGGCATTAACATTTCTGTATTGCCATTGTATTAATTGTATTACGTCTTGGGGTGAAATATAGTTCAGTGGCGAGGTGAAGATAATATGAATCTGTGATAAACGGTGGTGGTAGAATTTGTGTTTCTGTATTGCTAGAAAGGAAAGGAGGATAATTATTATAATTATTTCTTATGAAGCAAGTCACCACCTGCCTCCTTAATAATATGAAGAAAAATGGGTGTTCTAAAGCTTACATTTGACATTAAAATTATAGCTACAGAAAGTAACAACTACTTTGGCATTAAAATCAACACAGATGATGCAACACACCCTTCATAAATAGAAAATATACTGCCTCTTCCTTGTTCCTTCACCAAAAATTCACACTAAAATACCCGACGACAGCGAACACATTTTGCGCTAAAATCTTTTCAATTTCGACACACTCCATACAATAATTGTCTCCGACTTAAAATACCTTAATGTCGCGTCGCACTCGACACAAATCCGAGCTCTATGGACACAATCTAGTGCAGTGTCAGCCGCAGTGTCGAGAGAGCTGCGACAGTCGAGGGCCTAGTGCGTATCGTGCTAGCAGTAAGGGCACTCGAGTGTAAACGTTTATTAAAGTCTGTCTAAAAGTTTTCGTGACGAATGTGAATCTCACATGACGATGTTGTAGCGTAAACACGACTTTCTTTCATCGACCCTTGTACCAGGGACGAACGACGAGGCTGGTGTTTTGGTCCTTGATAAATGGACAAAAACACGTTCACAATTTTTTTTATGGTTCAATACATCCGCGGTGTCCTTACAATAGTCATTTATTGCATTAAAAATCCTTGTTTCACTTGGATTCACGGCATATGATAGCGTCTGGCATCTAAGCGGCTAACGCGGCAGTGCAATTTGCAGTGCAAACGATAACTAAAAAAATTTGAAAACTTCACAGCTTTATCAACAAAAGCTATCAAACTGCAAGTCGTTTAAGAGGACACAAGCGTCCATACTGTTCCACAGACCGCTTGGCTATGTTATTTTAAACACGGTTCAAAGAAAGATTTCTCAGTCGCTGCTCTAAAAAGCTTCCTTTGTACCCGGATTGCCGGAGCGTTAATAACGCGCAGTATTAAATTAAGGGTACAGTTGTGCGCGCAACTCGTAACTCGACGTTGAATTGAGTGGTTGCGGCTTGCGCGTTTACTCACTGAGGGCTGTTGAATGTTTTGTTAAAGTTAGCTAATGTTATGATGATAAAATCGGAGTAATTATGCTTAATTATAGATAGATAGATAGCACCTTACTGACACCAAAATGTACCTATAGAACACTGAAAAGATAAATTTAATAATAGGTGCAATAATACAGGCAGTTTTATTGCCTATAGGGATCTCTACCAGGTAACCTTTAGATTGAAAAAATAAACATCAGGATTAGGTAACATTATAATATTATATTAAAAATAGTTTTCTGTTTATTCATTTTATCCGTTACGGCGTGAAGAGTGTACAATCATACACAATCTTTAACAATTATATTAAATGTTATTCCCAGAAACACTGGGCATAATTAATTGTCGTTGATGGTTAACTGTTTTGCGCCCGACTGTACTGTCGTGGAAAAAATGTTTGAATAGTTTTAATGAGCAGCCCTTTGAAGGGAATTAATAGGGAAATTGTTTGTATAGGCACGGAGCCGCCTAATTAGAATTACAAACTAATAGGTAGGTTTGAAGTAATTTTTCGATGTTTTTTATATAGGGTAGATAGGGGTAGATAGACGGATAGAGACCGAGAGAGGGAAATCAAGTACAGAGTAAATTATTTAGAAAAAGATATTTGTTATAATTCAGACTTCTGAATGTGTGTGAAAATGTCATTGTAAAACCTAATTATTAATAAATACAAACCGGCGAAGTTAATACAAAAGCTTGAAAGTATTTTTATATTTTCAGATGAGTTTCAAATTCCTACTTAATTTCAGAACCTATTCATTTTCCGTATTCAGCTTCTATCAGACAATTGAAAGGGTTCAATTCATGAAAATATTTTCAGCTGAAAAATAGAAAGCCGTTTAAATATAAACTCAGACCGGAAGAGCTCGGGGGCTGAAAACAAATACTTTCAGCTTTTACAGTCAAAATACGAGCACGGAACGGGGCGGTCTTGTATCCATCTCTACGAGGAATATTCACAACATGAGATAGAATATTGGTATAAAGACATTTTGACTGCCAATAGTCAGCGTTTATATACGTTCAATTGTATATCGCTGAAAAAGTGACATGATATCATCGCGAGATGGAAAAATAGAGTGATAGGAAACTGGTGGCCAAACTGAAAATCGAAAGTCGTCAATGTCATAGAAGCCATAGGCTTTGGTGTATGTGGTATTATAATATGTTTTTCAACGCTTAAATATTTTTATTTTCTGTATATAGTATTTAAAGTTCAAGAATATGCGTTGGTCATGCCAAAATATGTTCTCCGTGACATAACATAAGTGCAGCCTCTAACAGCCGAAATTAATATAGTATCTCCTATCCAAGATCGAAATCGATCTTGGATTGCTGCCTATCGTTCGATCGATTTCTAATCTGCGTGCCTTTATAAACCAATCCACGGATCGGTTATTGGCACGTTTGACCCTAAAAATCGATTGTGATATAAATCCCAGATAGCAATTTGGATTTTATTGATTATTAATTTCGGCCGTAAGTCTACAGGGCTTGTCAGCTGACCAGTGACCACTCTCCTCACAGAAATCTATTTTTCTTGCGCAAAAATATTATTGTGATGTTCGAAGCGAGCTTTTTAAAAATAAACCGAAGAGGAGTTGAATTCTCCAGGGCCTTGAGACAAACATGTCGCCGACACACTGAAAATATACTCCAGTGTGTTCACAAATTCTCGTAGAACCTTAATTGGATTGTATCATATAACTAGCATACTGTAACATATAACTAGCTTGGAACCATGCTATTACGTACTTTATAACGACACTGTAAGGTGGTCACAAGTTCTTAAAGCACATACCTTTTAATTATTGTAGTGGTTTTGAGAGAGTCAAAGTCAAAGTCAAAGCATTTATTGTAAATAGGCAATTAAATCGCACTTTTACAAGTCAAACAAAAGTTACAAGAGAATCATAAAAACATAAAGTATGATACATTAAATTAAACAGTAATTGATTATGGTTTGATTTTGAAAAAAGGATGTTTCCTTTTCAAGCACTGTACCAAGATTCTGGACAGGAAAAGGAAACTCCGTTGACTCTACCAGTGCTTCGGAATACGCCCGTTAGAGAAGACAGCACCAAGAAACTCTACGGGGATGTCATTTTTTAACTTATTATTTTTCAAATTCTTTTTTCAGTCATATAAATTAACAAACATACAATATATAGATTAACACACACGAACAAAATAATTCATAAAATTCACGTTAATTATTATTATCATGGAGCTGGGGACATTGAGGCCATGCATTTTTATCTTTAACATAGTCATTAACAGTGTAATAGGCTTTCTTGATGAGATTAACATTGATATAAATTTTAAACCTTTGCATGGATAATAATAATTGATCTATTCCTTCTGGTAACTTATTATAAAAGCGTATACAGTTCCCCATAAATGAACCATTAACCTTCTGCAACCGAAATCTTAGTACATTCAGTTTATTTTTATTTCTAGTGTTGAAATTGTGCACGTCACTATTTTTAGTAAACGTGTTAATATTTTTACGAACATACAATAAGTTTTCATATATATATTGGCAAGCCACTGTAAGAATGCTGATGTCTTTAAACCGTTCCCGGAGAGAATCGCGGGTTTTCATATTATATATCGAACGAATTGCTCTCTTCTGTAGCACGAACACTGATTGAATATCCGCGGCTTTGCCCCACAACAGAATGCCATATGACATAATGCTGTGAAAGTAACTAAAATATACTAATCTTGCAGTGGCTTCATCAGTAAACTGTCTGATTTTACGTACAGCAAAAGCTGCAGAGCTCAATCTTCCAGTTAAAGATGATATGTGAGGACCCCACTGTAATTTTGAATCTAAATTAATTCCCAGGAATATAGTTGAATCTACCTGGTCTATAGCCTCATTATTAATTAAAATACATGAATTTGTGGGGTCTCTTTTAACATTGGGCAGCGAGAATTTGACACATTTAGTTTTTTTAGAATTTAGCACTAAATTATTGATCGTGAACCATTTAAGAACTAGCGCGATTGCCTTGTTAACATCGTCAAAATTGTTCTTAGTTCTGTCAGTCTTAAAAATAAGTGACGTGTCATCAGCGAACAAAACAATATCACATAAGTTCTTTACAAAAAAGGCAAGATCGTTAATATACACCAAGAACAAGAATGGCCCCAGAATTGAACCTTGAGGAACACCCATTGTAATGAGAGACCCAGATGACTTAACTCCATTTATATCCACTTTCTGGATTCTGTTACTGAGATACGAGAAGACTAGATCGAGAGCTTTCCCATGAATCCCGTAATGTTGTAATTTAGAAATTAATGTTTCGTGACTAACGCAGTCAAATGCTTTGGATAGGTCACAGAAAACACCAATAGCATCCTGTGACTTCTCCCAAGCATCGAAAATATGCTTTAAGAGCCTTATCCCTGCATCTGTGGTGGAACGGCCTTTAGTGAAGCCATATTGTTCACTGTGAAGCAGACCGTTGAAATTAAAATGAGTCAGTAATTGATTAAGAATAATTTTTTCAAAGATTTTACTAAGAGCGGGAAGTATTGAGATTGGTCTGTAATTAGTAGGATCACTTTTATTGCCGGATTTATACAAAGGTATCAGTTTACTATATTTCATTACGTCGGGAAAAACTCCTTCATCAACACTCATATTAAAAATAACGACCAAGTATGGGGCAATTGAACTAACAATACAAGTTAAAATTTTTGTTGATATTCCCCAAAGATCCTCGGTGTTTTTAATATTAAGCAATTTAAAAGTCTTAACAATCGTGTCTACATTAATATGTTTGAATTTAAATACATCATTACACCTTTCAACATTATTTTGTAGTAAGGAAGCAGCCTCAACCGGGGATGAATGTAACGACTGAGTAGTAACTATAGGTATTTTGGTAAAAAAATATTCAAACGCATTGGCTACTTCGCAATCATTAGAAATTAATTTTTGGTTTATATTTAAAACAAATTTACGGTCCCGAGGCTTAATTTTGCCGGTTTCATTGTTGATTATTTTCCACGTCGTTTTGATTTTGTCTTCAGATTGCTTAATTTTTCTACTCAAGTGAAGAGACTTCGCGGTACGGCATACAGATTTGAAAGTCTTTGAGTATTGTTTCACATAGTCTAAAAATTTAGTGTCATCTGCATTTATACTTTTTTGTGAATATAAGTCATACAATTTATTCCTGCTTTTATAGATACCCGGTGTAGCCCAGTCGCCATCAAATCTCGCCTTGATTTTACCTCTACATGTTTTCAATTTAAATATAGCGTTGAACTGTTTATCTATCATATTGAACAAGGAATTGCAAAGTTCATCTGGATTCTCAACGAACGGTAGATATGTAAGTTGCTTAACAATGCCTTCTGAAAACTGTTCCATACGGTTGGTGGTAATGGGTCTGTAAGTAAACTCCGGGGAGATTTTATTTGATCTGCATGGAAACACAGTGCTTTGGCCACAATGATCCGAGCTAAGCTTGTCACATATAGCCATGCTTTGTGGTTCACAGTTACAAAAAACATTGTCTAAGCAAGTTGCAGAGGAGGTTGTGATTCTAGTTGGCTGAAAAAAAAGATTTTTTAAGTCAAAGCACAAAAATAAATTTAGTAATTTATCGCTCAATGGGCACTTATCAAGAATATTAACATTAAAATCGCCACAAACAACTAGGTATTTTGAGGTATTAAATGATTTTCTCAAAACATCTTCCATAATGGACTCAAATGCGTTGAAATCAGCTGATGGGGGTCTGTATACACAAACAATTATATGCTGCTCCAGCTCTACACATGATAACTCTATAATTCGTTCGACAGACAAGGACACTATGTCCTTTCTCTCCTGAAATTGGCAATTGTTTACTACATAAATTAATGACCCGCCGTGAATAGCTTTTTCCCTAGTGAAAAAACTTGCAATTTGGTAATTCTTAATAGGCGGTAACAAAGTATTTTTCCTGAACCAATGTTCAGTTACACACATAACGTGAATTTTACAAAAGTCTAAAAATAGTTCTAATTCTAATGCTTTGCTGGAAAGGCCTTGAATATTCTGATGGAATATATGAATGGTACCGGGCCTTTCCATTGTCTTAGCGGTCAGTTTAAATCGGCTGACCTAGTCATCCTACCTATATCCCGATTATTACAGCTATTAGCTGTGGGCTGGTCAATGTGATCAGTTATACTATGTATAACTGGATCATGTATATTGAATGCTAACAATTTAGCAATGGTCATTTTGTCTTTCTTGCAGAGATACAAAGTATTCTTTGTCAAAATAAATCTACTTGTAAAATTGTTAATTTCGAAATATAAAATGTCACTTTGACGACATGTCAAATTATACAATGTCAGGTTTAGGTCATGAACATGACTATTTTGAGTGGGACTCATTTTGTTTGAGTAAGGAAGTGAGCAGATAATTATCTTGCCTATACCTTTCCTTTCTATGTCTATGAGGGTCTCAATAAGACATACAATATCACATTTATTTATAGCTAAACTATCTCCTAATAGTACCACAATGTTGGTATTTTTATCATATATATTGTTTTGAATTTTTGATACTAATTCTTTTATAGACATGCCAGAGAAACTGTTGTTGCAGACTGATTGTGTTAGGCAGTTTTGTATTAGGCTGCCCATGCCTACTCCCAATTGATCACTGAAAACCACAGTTTTCCCAGTGCACTCAGACTGAATTTTTAAACAACCTGAGTCCACCGGAGAAACATCTGGACAATGGGAGAAAGGTTCGTGCATAGGTGACTTGTGCTCCGGAACCAGGCATGGGGGACTACTCTCCACTGAAGGTGTTATAGAAACTCCAGAAGGCAAGCTGGAGTCTTCTATGCTGTCAATGGTTGTTGTGCATTTATCACAGCTGCGACTTTGGTTCATCAAGCATGTCATGGCTGCTATATGTCCCTTAATTTGTTTCTTTGAAGTTTCATATTTGCCACTAATGTCACTTAACTGCTTTTGTAAGCATTTGATTCTACTGTCCATATAATCTATTTCTCTATTATTGCGGCCTAACAAATTATAACATTCCTCTAGTTCTGTATGCAAATTAATTTTTTCCTTACAAATGTTTGTGCATTTAAAGCATTTTTTGTATGTTTTTAACATGACTGCGGTTCTTTTTAATATTTTATTAATCTTTATATACTTTTTAAGCTTATTGGACCCCCTGATGCAAACTTTATTATTACAATTATTATGCCCCAACTTAGGTGAGGTGAGGACAACTATTGGTATACTGTTACATTCTATTGGGTCTTTTGTACTAGTTTCAATTAATTCTGAATATAAATCCAAAGTATTTATTTAGAGGATACTGAACCCTTCAAGAGTGCCATGTAAGGTGATCAGAAATAATGAATTTAGAACTATATGCTGCCTCTTTCAAATTTTAAGGGAACGAAACTTAATAACATAACAATAACATATTACGAGCTTTAGTATCCTACTTCCTACTAATATTGATATCTGGATGACCGAGCTTTTGTCGGTATTTTTTTTTTATAAATTGTGTTGTTTGGAAATTATATTTCTGTACGAATTACTAATAAAATGATGAAATATGAATAATACTTTTCGATCTTACAGATAGAATCAGATGCCATCTCAGTCAAATTCACAGTTTTTTCTTCGAAAAAAAAAACGAAACCGTTATCTAGTGACCACACAATCCCAAATTTTTTACTCGCAATCTTCTAAGTGTTTATAGCTCTCTCACTGCACTACCCGGAATTCCCTAGAGCCTTGCCTGAAACTGCAAAATTCAGGCGCCAGCCGAATTGATTCCAGCTATTCCCTGCAGTTTGCCTCTACGTAGAGCACGTAGAGGTTCTACGTAAGGTTACTCTACGACGTAGAACGCAGGCTACGTTGTCTGTAAAATATGCAAGAGAGACGAGACAAAGGCTATGCAGTGAGGTAAAACGTTACTGAACTACCTATTAATTTAGAGGTACAGCCAGCAGAAAAACACTGACTGTACAGTAAAATAGAAAATGTTTTAATTAGGCTTAAAAAGGAAAAAGTTAACGCGATAAAAAGTCGTACTCTTGCAGTAGTGCTCCTACATTATTATTTATTGGTTCTAGCCTATTATTCTAAGAGGAATTCCTGTATCAACTAATATTTATTTTTAATTCTACATCCAACTGTTGGGCAAACTACAAACCATTACATGCTTATAGATAGATAGTCTCACTGTTCCGCCACTATTAATTGGCAGCGTATTCATTACCCTGATGGCAGTGCCAGTTGAAATGCAATGCTGATATATTGAGCCAAATACGTACCAGCATTATTATCATTTACTTCAACTTGAAAAGTAAATAATAAAAACGAAAATGAAATAGGAAGCTAAATAACTAACTAATAAAATGTTTACTCAAAATGTTTAGAGCAGTTGAACTTTTCACAGAGACAAATGAGAAATTTTTATCAACTTTTTAAAAGAAATTAATAAACGTTACCCCAATTCACCCCTCCTACCTGTCAACAGTGTATCCAAACTTAATTCCGAAACAAAGTTGAGCTCCTAAAGAGAACAAACAGTTCGCAATGAAAATTCCGGCAGCTAATTACGCGTTGCCCTTAAATTTTATTGCTCAGCGCCTTTATACGCAATATTCGCGCCGACAGTATGGTAACTGATCTGTTTTACATCATAGCATTGGTTAAGCCATATGCCTCGGCTATCTTCTGCTTCTGTCGTTGTCAGTCGTTGTCGTTGTCGTTGTCGTTATTGTCAGTGTTGTCGCAGTGCTAGCATCGTCAGCATTGATTGGGGCTACAGCATTGGAATCGTCAACGCCGACGTCATCATTGTTGGTATTCACAGCATCGGGGCTATCAGCGTCGACGTCATCATTGTTGGTATTCACAGCATCGGGGCTATCAGCGACGACGTCATCATTGTTGGTATCGTCAGCATCGGGGCTATCAGTGTTGACGTCGTTGACGTCAGCACCGTCAGTGTTGGTGTAATCAGTGTTGGTGTCGTCAGCGTTAGTGTCAGAGTAGTTCGTGTCAGCTCTGCCGTCGTTACCGTCGTTGTCATCGGCATCGTGGTCGTCAGCGTCAGCGTTTTACTTTTCCTTTTTATCCCGGGAATCACAGGTGAAATCACGGGGCACAACTCCTGATGAAATGAAAGGCTGTAAGTTGATCTACTGTTTATACAACAAACTAAGGTCAAAATGGAACTAATTATCCGTTGCTCTGTCCGTTTGTCTCGAAATTACCGCCGTTATAACGGGGTCTAAAATAATATTCGGATAATAGCCGATATGGGACCCTTTTATTGTACTACCGCCTCGTTTACATGTACCGTGTACAGTTGGCGACAAAAACCACTGAAGCAAAAAATACTCCCCGTAATTCATAAAACATCATCACAATCTATACCCGTCCATTACCCACCAGAGGGCAGTCCCGATTGGTACATCACATTTCTCCAAAATAATTCTAGAGCATGTGGGTTACCTCACATTGTTTTCCTCCAAAGAAAATTGAGTGATAACATAACGGTTTTAAAGTATGTAAAAACACACTAGTACCTACGCACCTGCATAAAACTACAGGCTTGGAAGGCGGGCGTACTCCCACTAGTTTATCACCACTCGTAAGCATGTTCTACCGTCGACCGCGTAGTCACTAACCATCAAGTGCGACTGCGGTCAAAAACTTTGAGGAGACAGGCAACTGGCACCACGGGGTACTGGTGCCCTGGTCCCAGTTAACCGTTACGCGTTTCTTAAATCAAGCGACTGGGACTACCAATCTGGCTATTCGCAATAATAAAATATACCTAATACAACGAGCACACTTTTCAAATAAAATATTGCTTTGTTTTCTTTTGGCCTTTCAAATGTCACTCTAAGCCAAAAAAAAACTCATTTCAGCAGTTCAAAAGTTACAAGCCATTTTATCTCCGTATGAACCAGGCGGCGACACTACGACTAAGTCTACAAAAAGTTATAATTACATTTTGGACAGAAACTGTGATTAATCGTCGACGCTACCAACAAGCCTTATATTTCTATTGCTCTCAGAATGAAAGAATATAGCTAATTCCTCACTGATGCGTTGTTATTGGCCGATAATATCGCAGTAGTTACCACGTGGGGCATGTGGCTACACACTGGTGCGTTTTGCGGTTTTGCGATACACGACAGGAGGTAAAATAAAACACGGCGCGTGCGTTGTTGGATTATAGACGGCTGCGTCTTCGATTGAATGACGTTGTTGGGGTTAGTGTAATTTGGTCACACATTTTTGGATTCTTACCTTGATTGAATTTTGGCCAAAAGTAAAGTATACCTAATATAAATAAATAAAACGCAACTGTCTGTTAATTTCACTCTCATTGATATTGCAAAACATAGAAAGAGGGAAGTTTGTCCCAGCAGTGGGACTATAAAAGTGCTAAAATAATGATAAAAATTATTCTTATAACGCGTCACGATCATACATAGATCCCTGAGCGTAATAAGGGTTCTTTGTTTGTAAAGAATCAGAAACTACTAGGAGCACGGTCTCACACAGACTTAAAGCAAATAACGGGGCCTATTATTCACACAAAAAAATAAATGTGTGGGAATCAAACCTGCATCCTCAGGCTTTGCAGGAATGAAATGAGATTAATTAGAAAAGTAAGGAAATACAATGCTCAAAACAAAGAATATTGAAGCTCTCCCAACAGTGATCTCTACAATGGAGACGGGCCCGAGCGTGAACGGCAAACGAAATTGAACGGAAATTAAAATCGTGACGTTTTCCAGAGTGACAATCATTATTCACATTAGGCAATGTACTTTAACTGAGTTTGATGAGAGGACACTTCAGAAAGTTGTATGCCATATTGAAGCGAGCACGTATCTTTATGACAATAATTAAATACAGGCAACTAGATGACATAAAAAAGTAAATGGTATAAAATGAAATATTTATGTCTTTGTGCTGTCTTACCTGACAAGCGCAGAACCATTAGGACTAGAGAGTAATTTAATTATTAGAGTTACTTTTTCCTGAGCTAGATTCAGGTAAGCAAGCAGAAATGTTCTTTAATTTAGACCATGATTGATAAATTTAGTTATTTGTATTTATTTTTTATCGTGTTGGACGTTCTCTTATCGTTACGTCTTTTTTTGCATAATTGCAAAAATTGAGCTTTGTATTGTCCATAGAACATTGCACTGCCTCGTTGATTTCAATGAAGCTTTATTTCATAATCACTTATTCAAATCATTCTTCTGTTTTCAGGTAAGCTAACACACCTCTGTTTCTACGTTTGGAGAATTTCAAGTATGTACCTAACCCACAGACATAATAAGAGCAACCTAGCCAAACAGCACTTATTTTTTTTAGGTTTATAACATGATCATGATCACAGGTAATTAGTTAAACGCCGGACGGATCGATGGTGATTAATATCTAAAAATAGACTTAGCGTTGAATACTAATTCATCAACATTAAAGATTCTCTCACCAATAAGACGACCAAAATTAGCAACTAAGTAACAGCTACGCCCCGAATATTTCAATAAAAAGGTCCTCAGTTGACTCCGGGCTAATTATCGCGGCAATTAATAAGGTCTTCCCTTGGGGCGGGGGTGTCGATAGGGGTGCGAAGGGTTAACTTGTTAGTGTTGGCTGTTTGTTAGTAAACAACGGTTGCGAGCGCGCCGGCTGACGCGGAAGTTGACATTACAAGGGTAAACAGAGACGAGAGGGAAACTAAGATCTCAGATAAAAAAAAACCCGCCAAGTGCAATTCGGACTCGCACGCAAAGGGTTCCGTACGTAAGTAGCGGCAGTAGCGTTGTAGCGGCAACAGAAATACATTATCTGTGAGATATAGCCTGGTGACAGACGGACAGACGGACAGACGGACGGATTGACAACGGAGCCTTAGTGATAGGGTCCGTTTACCTTTTGTGTACCGAACCCTAAAATTAAAGATATTAGTTGTTGCCCACGACTTTGTCCGCGTGGACTACATTATATCGCGACAAAAAGTTGAGCATCCTTATGTCCTTCTCGAATTTTGTTATAATCTATCTCTACTCGTATTAAAATTCGTGCTAAGGCCCCATACATTTAGTTGTGAAAGGTAACAAAGACACACACAAAGTTACCATCGCATTTATAATATTACCACAGTGTAAAGAAGGCATAGCCTGTGATAGTATGGATCATAGACGTAGTATCAGAAATAGACTTGACAAAAACGTATTCCCGAAAGGGACACTAGGTACGCTGGACCTATGCTGCAATTTATAAATCGGATAAATTTAATACACGTTATTTAGGTGGTGCTCTAATAATTCGTGCGACATTCTAAAATGTCAAGATTGGTTTGCTTCTGCAGCACAGCAACAAACTATTGCGCCGACAAAGACAAAACACCATCATACTATCCTACTTACTCCTTTGTACATTTGTATACACTTGTCCCTTTCCTTCCCCGGATCTTGAGTTCAATGTCATTTGTATTGGATGAATTTTAGTATCTGAGGTATGGATGGATCTACGAGCAGAGATGGATGGATGAAGGAATCTCAGTCCGAGCTGTACATTTTTAGGTGGTTACCGTTATGATAGACAATTGACAGACAGGTATCTAATAAATACGTGTTGAATCGTAAATCGTCTCCGTTTTGGAAATCGATTAATGATCATCAATTTCAGTCAATCGTAATAGCTTTACTGTCACATGACATAATTAGTTTTGTTTGATTACTGGCAATACTGGCAACTGTCTTGTACATCTAAATTTATACCAGTACCTATACCATATCGATTCCCGCTCAACAAAATAATTTATTTGGCAAACTTTTTTCTTGCGCGGCTCAGAAATGGTACGCCAATGATTCTAGATCACAGAATCATATTATACCAAAATAAATAAATAGCTAAAATAGAAACAAGTAATCTGAGAGAATGATTATTTATAGATACTAGCTGCGCTTCATAACTAAAACAGAGTATATAAATAATTATTTATAGGTGCCTCTCCGGTATATAGTAAATTGTCCTCTCATACCGATAAAAACTGACGTATTGGAATTTAAGTAATCATTTTTGACCACGTTTTAGCTAATAAATGGATTTAGAAATGCATCAAAGTCCAAGTCGAATCATTTATTGTAAATAGGCAATAAAATCGCACTTTTACAAGTCAATCAATTAAATCTCGTTAACAAATAGAACGATAAAAGAAAACAACCATCGTCATCAGAACGCTGAAAGTTTCAGCCGAGCAACTTAGGAAGTGCTCGTTTAGATTGCAAGATTCCGAACGACAGACAGACAAACACTGAGTGACTTATTAAATAGGTAGGGAAATGTGGTAAAAAAACACAGTGAACGCAGTCACAGGTAAGAGCTACCTTATAATAAAATTATTACACGAATGAAAATATTTGATACCTCAATTAAATAGAAACAAAGAGCAATAAATATCCAAAGTTTAATTTCGTGAATGTATGTGTGTCTGTTGGTTTATTAATTAAAATATTATACCCGCGTTTACATTACAGGCTAAGCCGATTCTACTTTGGGGTTCCATATACTATACTAAGCATGGCTAAAAGTTTTGACTGTAAAAGATATTTATTTCTTTTTTTATGTTATACTAAATAGGTAGACGAGAAAGCCGTGCGCTGATAGTAGATTGTTATGATAGTGCAGAAATTCAGAATAAAGTCTTTAAGAAAAAACATATAAATAAATATAATAATAATGATGAATAAAAATATAATGATTATATGGTATTTAAGTTAACTATATCTAATGTTTATTCTTTAACATCGTTTTACTTGTGAAACACCATGGCTGAGACTGTATTCCTATTAATTCGCAATAATTGTATACAGAACCAGCGCGCCGAAACCGCTGGCACGCTTAACAAGAATTTAATTATTGTTTATTCAAGCCAACCTTTTCGCTCCATATATAAATATCAGAAATCGGGGCGCAAACAGCGCGTAACACCTTTTTAATGAGATAAATGTGTTACAGGCTCTCATGTGCGCAAATATGGTTTTTGTGTCGACTTCTATGGATGCGGTGCTTTGTGGTGGCACCAGTATTTGCGTGTGCTCGTTTGTGTCCTTTCATTTGTACGGAAAGGTTTACGTTTCTTGGCTTGGGTAATTTAGGATTGTGGACCTTTTTGAGGAATTGTGACTAAAAAATGGTGGCAGAAATTCGGTTACAGCATTTTTTTTTACAGAAAGTACTCGATTTTTTTATTAGCGGTTACGCTATGTAGATTGTAGGTATTGATTCGAAAATAACACAACAATATTTTGCTGTGTATAGGGGTTGAATCTACAACCTCACGCTTTGCAATTAGTATATTTATATTAGGACTGCCATTTTCATTTACTAAAATAGATAAATAAACGATAAAATAATGAATTGAAAATTATTTTATAGCACATCTACAATCTACCTACATGGTCTCATGTGCTATAAAAATATTTTGCAATCAATTATTGGTTCATAATTGATTGCAAAATAACCTTAAGTTACATTATTTTTCAGGCTATTATTGTAAGAAATTTCTTCAAAACTCTTTCAGCGGATTCAGAGCTGAGGCAACACACATTCACGTACTACATACATTCAACTTCGTCGCGAGTAAATTTGACGAGAAATATAATATTAATGTTCTAATTTTAGGACTGGTCCCAAAAATCCAGCCAGTAGGTATACTCTCCTATTAACGTTCATACGACAATAACATCTGTACCAGTACACGAAATAACAAAACCTCTTTGGAAAGTAGGTACAGTAAGCAAGCCGAGCGTCCCGGAGCAAACAGTTATTTGTCCGAATAGAAAGCTTTCCGCTGGAGGTAAGCCAATTTATTCCGTAACGAACTGTTGTATTGCCGGACAGGGGGGTGAAGTGGGAAGGGGCGGGGGAGATAGAATGAGGAAGATTGCGAAGACAGATAGAAATTCTAGGACACGGACATTCGGACTTCCAGAATCTGTCAAATTGAACTAAAGTGTAAGCGATAATTGCTGTTGGTTCGAAATCAGCTGACTGCTAAGACTGAGCGTGAGGTTTCGATGAACCAACAACGTTAAATATCTATGTGGTAGGGTATTATAGTGCTCGTATTACTAGCAACTATTAAGTAGAAAATATGTCGGCAAACCTCTATCAGTGTGTTCCGACAGCGGCCTTTGAAAGGCAGTCCCATTTTAAGCTGAGCATATTTACCACTTATGACTACATCGTCACATAACACCAGGCGAGATTGTAGTCAAATTCTGTCCCATTAAGTAGTATACAAAACCGTTTAAGTATTCACGTATTTTTAACAGTTTGAGGCTTTATTAGCAAATGAAGTAGAGTTGGCCTTTTGGTATCAGAGTTTGTCAGAGACAAAATCCTCTGACGTGACCTAACTAATCTGTCTGACTGTTACTAATTTTGTGATGAAAATCCAAATGTATGCAAGTAAGACCAGTGTTTTCGGAAAAGTTTACCAGATACAAGTTGTGCACAATTGCCGCCACTTTTTGTGGTTATCGTGTTGCTTGAATGTGGCTCGTCTACACAGCCATCGACTATGTAGACTCATACGTTCATTTTCCACTGAGTACGGGAACATTGGGGAAGTTTACAGCCACAGTTATAACAGATAGAGCCTTAATAAGGGATGATGTTGTGGTCAGGTGGGAGGGGGTGCGTTTTGAAGGGATAATTTCCAGGGGTTGCATTCGTTTGATAAGGGTTGGGAACAGTGCGATTATGAAAATGTTGGTGCGGCTTGTGAGTAGGTTTAGTCTTAGTTTTAGTTTTGTCGGAACTTTCAGGAGTAATATTAATTATGCCCAAGGGTGTTGGTGGGACACCGGAAATGTGACGTTTTTGGCTGTATTTTCCTCTGAAACGTATTTTTATGTTTGGAAATATATCATTACCTTAACGCATACAAGTGATACGATACCTACTAATACAAATAAGTAGCATACAATGAGCAATTTCCGTTTATAAATAATTGTAACGTTAAAAGGTTTTTTTTGTAATTGAAAATGTGTCGAATGTTAGTCATCTTACGGATTAATTTAAATGGGTTACTGAGAGGAAACTTTTTACTCTTTTCACTTTTATGTTCAAACTTTCACCAATTTGGGAAACAAACCATCAATCTACAAAGCTGTAGGTCAACACCTAGAGAGGCGAAACCGAAGTCCCAAACTCGGCTGCATTTCACTACAGTATACTTATTCACTGACAGTACCTAATATAATGTATTTTCAAATTTCGGGCTTAATAAATTCAATTAAAGTACATATTATACAAATATATGAACAAAACCGCTACCAGACCTTAAATGCTGGCAGCAGCAGCAGCATTGTCTCGTTCTATGGCAATGCTTCACACGTGCAAGTTGATAAAGGTGTTGAAAAAGCTAATTATTGTAAGCCTTTTGATTGTAACATATTACGCAAAACTAGTTTCTTTCTGCTGCATTACTTAGCAAATGTGTAGTACATTCCTAGCAAACCTTTTCAGAAAAGTCTTACTATAATACATAGCTACTTCTAATAATTTTACACACCACTTCTTCTACCCTTATTAGTCAAGTCTTTGGCAGAGTTCTTTCACTGTTTTCCACTGTGCTTCCAAGGCTTTTATTAAAAAGTGGGAGCGCTATAAATTTTCAGTGGATTCGGCAAACGGCCGCCACTTTCGGAAATGCTTTGTTTGTGACCCGGCCCGGGCGCAGAGCCGCGGGCGTCCGGGACGGGTCCGGGGCGGTCACGGTCGGTACGTGAAAAATGGACTAATGTTCCATTAAAAAAAGTGATGAATGCCTAGTAGCAAAACGGCGTCTTCTGAGCAAGGGATTGCGAGTTGTAATCCCAGTGTGAGCACGTACTAATGTGTTTCTTGTAAAAACATACCATGTTAATTAGTATTTAAACAGGTCTATGTAATCATCTATGTATGCAATCAATGTATTTAACATGTATTCAGTTCGCGAAAGTTTAAGAACTTCAAAAACATACCACTCGTTCAAACCAAAAAACCAAGCAAAACATCGTGGGGAAACCCGATAATTATTTCAGAGGTATGTACCTAATACAACAACCCGAACCGGGACTCCGTGGTGGATTATGGACTAATCCTCTTTACGAAAGTGAGGTAAGAGCCATGCTCAATAGGGTGGAGCGCGGTTGTATGGAAAATTATTTTTATCCAGATTTTCTTTCGGGCCGCTGCGGAATGGATGCTCTAAAGCCTACTGATTAATAATACCAAATATGGGCTAGGGTTATAGTTTTAGAAATACTGCCCCCGAGCCATTACAAATTTCAGAAATTACAAAAAAAGAGAATTTTTACGTGTCACTTTTTAATCATACAACATATAAATTATTAACTTCAATTGCTTTAAAACAATAGCCAACGATAAATACAAAATGATAATATCCTAAAGTTTTAAGAGTATATACTAAATAATGCGCCAAAATATTATACTTGAGCGAGCCTATTTTCGTAGATTTCATAAGAAAAGATACGGAACTTAAAAAAAAACACATGGCTATCAGCTGTGATGGATCTGCATGAATACCGGCTATAAATCAGGTATTATCCGGTTACTTTATGGCAAGCTACAACATCCACTTCAATGGCTCGTATGTCGACTTCATGGCAACGAACTCACTTTGAGCATCTCGATGGAACTGCAAGAGAACCAAAAAGTTTTAGCGGCAAGGTGGGACGGAGTCTGAACAACTGTGAATTTCTCCCGGTCACAACTTTTCATGCAATCGAATGCATATTACCAAATATAACGAAATCTCGAGTAGACCTTAGTACCGACCAGCTATACTTGCTAGAGATTTGTCGTGCGATCAACGACGGTCATTGCAATCCAAAACTTAGCCAAATGCAAACCTGGGAAAATCTGTCACTCACGCTGGTTGACAATAGCCAACAGGATTCTTAGGGTATATGTTTCTACTTATCGCCATTAGAAAATCTTATGGTTTTAGCAGAGTTCGTGATCAAGGTGTACGCGCTGATGTGGTTTCAGATAAAGACCCAACCTTAGTGTATTAATGGAGCTCAACGCGTATTTGAGACCATTATGCTGTCTCGTTATATGCCTGAAAACTTAAAGAAGGTAGTGGACCCAGTGATTCAACGGAATGGCTATTTTGACCACTCTGAAAACATAATGATAGCAATGCTATACGATGAACGACGGCACATAAAAGAACTCGCTCTGAGAAGTATTCTTAAAATTCGGGAGAGGTCAGCGTTCACACCTAGAAGGGTGTTTCAAGTGCCAATATTTAATTTCGAAGCAAAGGACTAGGCGGACTTGATCGACTGGAAAGTGATTGCGGAATCACCGCTGATCATGCAAATACCAACTGCCGTCATTTCCAAAGCCATTTTGGACCTCAATAGCTTAAATGCTACGAAATTTTTGGACTTCCAGCGCATACCTTGTCACACGCAAGTTACAGAAAGATGCATAAAGTTGATAACGTAATCATGTTCTGCTGCCTACTGCCCAGAACGACGTGAAGGATACATTACAAATAAATAGGAGTCATGCCGAATAATGCCCATATTCGGGTCAAAGAACCATTACAAAATTGGGTAAAATTTCGTTATCTTTCAATTCAATGTAATTTCTTTGTTGCCGATTATTTTATGTAATTTTGCTTTTTATAACTACTTTGTGTTTTAAACCAATGTATTATAATATTAACAAAGTCGTTTTTATTTAACAAAAGCACTTTTATTCCTCGACGAACTAAAGTTAATTTTTGGCATTTTTTCCAAACTTCAAGTCCCTTGGGGCAGTATTTCTACTCATAATACATTGATTATGTCATATTGACTTAATATCGTATTAACATAGAGCATCCATCCCGCAGTGGCCCAAAACGAAATAAGAAAAAATAAAAAAACACTCCACCCTAATGCTCAACGATTTTGTTTTTGGATTCATCTTTTTTGTCTCACTTTTTTTCTCGTACAGATTTCCTTTTTTTTATCTAGTCCAAATATTAATTTCAAAATGTAAAGTATATACACAGGTTTAAACCGCTTTAAAAACAATGCACGAAAAAACTTCTCCGAGTAAATCAGTGGTAGCGTGGAGTGGTCGAATTCAAAACTTACCACCTTAAACAGATTGATGGCGTAACTTCGAGGATGAAAGGGAACGAAAGGCTGGTATGGAAAAGGTGCAGGCTTTTATTGGCCCCTTAAGTGTGGATCGTAAAGAAGATTATTAGTTTTTGGCGGACAAATCCGCAATGGTTTTAAATATTTCGATTTGCCCAGGTGCACCCTACGGATTTACCCGTATGATGAATAAATAGCATGGTGTAGTAAATCAATCATCAATTGTAATTAATTTTTGGTCAGTTGTGACTAGTTAGTACAGTAAAGAATTTTTGAAACACCACTGAACAAAAGAAGAAAAAAATTGTAATTGCTAAACCGTTATTAAAATTTCTTCTAAATTCCGTGCAGCTGTTACGGACCTTAGTAGTAACAAACACATTTGCATTTATAATATTAGAAAAAATAGGGCGGTTGATAAATTATCTGTGGCATTATACGAATCCCAACAAACTACGAAATCAGAAAGATCTCCCACCCACTACTACTAGTAATTAGTGAATTACAACAAGGAACTCGGCCGTCGCTAATCCGCCCTAACGGCGCAGGGCGGGCGGCGCGACCGGAAAAGATTACGTTTAACGCGCCGTTACGCTGCCGGCGCCGCCCCCGCGATACGGCGGTGTAGTGCAGATAAGAACAGTGGTTTGATTCGTCTGAAAAATGTACGTATTTCTATTAATTTAATGTTGCATATTAGGTCAAAATTATCTAGCAATTATGTTACTTAACACTTTTCATATTAATAATACATTTTAATAATAAAATGTTAGTTATGCCATTCTAAACAAACACAAATGAGGTAAACTGAAACTAAAATGAATTATTTATTGAAATAATATGATTTACAGTAACATACATAACGACAAAAACTCTCTTTATATTAATTATTATACTTTGCTGCAGCTCTTATTGTATTTTCCTCTCTCTCTACACCTCTATTAATATTACCATGTCTGTTCCTGGTTGTGTTCCGCAAAGTAGTGGAGTCACTCTTCTGTCTTCTCTCCACTGGTCTCTATTCTAACGACCAAGGCTATGAGCATAAATAAAAGTTAGCAGAAACTTTGGTTTCTTGTAAGAGTATGAAAAATAACAACATCTTCTTGCTAGTAAACTCTTGCAATTATGACATTTATGATGATAGCCGAGCGGTGACGGGTACGCTTTACAATCCAATGATACCACGTTCGATCCTCAGCCCAGCACCAATGACGTACGTAAGTTATTTTAGATTTCCATCGCTCCACTTCAATCTCATTAACAAATTGAACCATAAAAGAAAACAAAATATAAATAATTGATTATGGTTTGAGTAAGGATGTTTCCCTTCCAAGCACTGGTCCAGGATTGAATCTCGGACAGGAGAAGGAAACTCCGTTGACTCTACCAGTGCTTCGGAATACGCCCGTTAGACAGCACCAAGTAAATCTGCGGGGATTGACAGCGGTCGCAAGCGTAACTCTGACGCTAGAGACTGTGTCATTTGACAGCCAAACTTACCCCCGGTTTCTAGAACGTTTGTTGGCGTTGACAGTAGATTAAAACTATCGTTGTCTCTATCTGACACTAAACAAATGACAAGGATGGCAATAGAATTAATCTGTTGTCAACGCTGACTGACGTTTCAGAAACTGGGGGATAGTCTACTAGCCTCTTCTCCGCTACGTGCTGTCGCCTTCCTAATAGAGAGCGTAGGAATTAGACGCTCCTGTAATTAGACAGATGGAATCGATCCCGCACCCTGCGATAACCATCCGCTGCGTCGGCGGAGTCCCGGCTGCTCGGTTTTTGTATAATTGTCGAGTGGGAGAATTCTTTGCGATGTTTTTTCAAGAAAAATCTTAGCTATCTTTTTCTTTTGCAATTTCTTAGTCGCTGTAATCCGTTTTTTTTTTCTAATAATTAATGTAATGGCAATTTCGTTACTGTCGAAGATGCTTTTTTTGTATGACATTTTGAATTGATTGTATTATAACTTTGATACGATTCCAATAAATAACTACTTTTACTGCTTCTAGATAAGTAAACTAACACAATACAAAAAGAAAAACCGAATAGATACCAAATTAATGCAAAAAAATGATCCTAGCAAAAAGCAAGAGAAATTTCTTTAAAACCTAACAATAAATTCAACTCATTACCTTAAATAACGTCTGACGAGGAACTTTCCACTGCCGCGGCAATATCACCCCTATGACGTTGGCAATAATGTTTAAATCGCGTGCCATTTGTACAGAACGTAGTACAAATCTCTAGTTTTATTTTCCCTCGTCCGCAGTTAGGTCGAGAAATAATAGCAACGATTAGAACAATGGCGGAGTGTACCAGTACAGGTGACTAACAGTATGGGCATTTTATTCTTACTCTGTTATATTACGCATACCAGTATTAACTGTCATTATGTATAGTCAGAGAAAGAAAAGAAAAGAAAGAAAGAAAATTTGTTTATTTGCAACACATAAAAATTATACAAAATAACAAAAACAAAAAAGAAAAACAATTGGAAAGGTGCCACAAATGGGCCCCAGCTCAGCATGATGCTGGTTGCGAACAACCAGCGCTGGTCTTCCGCTGGGACCATTCGGTGACGTCACGGAACGGACACTGTCAGAACAAAGTACGAACAATAATCAAGGAGCTTTGGCGGGAATCCGATAGTGAGGCGTTGTTGGTTTTGTATTTTTAGTTCAAACTTGTGTTTCTTCGAGTGTTAATGTGTAATATTGGTGGAGTATTAACCATTAAGTGTTCGTTACCGTGCACGAGTGTAGGAAAATGATATAGACTCAAAAAACGTGTCACTTCGCACTTTTTCCAAAACTCCCAGGAAGTTTCAGTAAAGCATCAACCACTTTACTGAATCGTGACTGACGATGTAAATAATTGACTTGACTACTTGACCACGATTGCTATAACATTGCTGTGACTTTCTTAAAGTGAAATTAAGAAATACTTAAAATAAAATACTTGACACTGGCTATATGCACAAACCTCTTATGTTAAAACCTTCGAGATGTACCTCTTTCTGAAATAAGCCATAAAGTGTGCGGCTATAAAAGTGAATCTGTAACGTTCTGTAATCTGTATGGTTTTGTGAATTTTACCTGAGTTAAGTTTTGGCTGACTGCAGAAGGAGGGTAATGTTTTTATTATGTTGATGACATTTTACATCTTAATATCTATACACATTCATCAAAGTACGAGTAGGAATGTTCTTCATCTCGTCTTGCTTAAAAGAAACTTTAGTTTCTTCAGTTCTAATTCTACTTCAGCTGTTAGTCTATAGAATATTCACCCGAATGATACTGCAGCACTGCCCATACTGTCGGTACACTGTAACAGATAGATACACTTAACACAATATATCCGTTGTTATGACGTGTGTGTGCTATGGGGATGTTTTGCAGAGCGCCCTCAGCGACCACTCCACTATGTTTGCGGTTTGGGATTCAGTTAGATAATACACAGAGTTTATGAGCTTCAGTCAGTAATGTAAAACAATAAAATATAACATTACTGGCTGTGCCCGCGACTTCGTCCGCGTGGAATAGTGATAAAATTCACCTTTTAAACCTTCCCTGGACTATCACAAATCATTCAAGACCAAAAACAGCCAAATCGGTCCAGCCGTTCACGAGTTTTAGCGAGACACACGAACAGCATTTGATTTTTATATATATAGATAAACGCCCTAACAAATGGCGTGTTGATCTATTGTTCTTATAAACATTTATCCAAACAAACTGCCAAACTGAAAGTTTCGTTCTGAGGCACATTAAGCGGTTGTGAAGAAATTATGTTATGTAGGAAACCAAATACCTACTACGAGTGATGGTACACCCAGACTTGAGGCAAATACGATGGTTACAACCTGAGAGTCCTCAAGTCACGAGTGACTAAGTTACTTCTATGTAAGCATGCACTATAATATACCACCAGTACGGGAGCACGAACCTCGATCGAGAAACTATTCGTATTGCTAACGTAAAAAATTTGAATAACATTTGATCAGCGCCCTTGTTATCGACAAGATGCGTACGCGAACGGTTACCTTGATCGATCCTACGTTAGCGATGCGAATCATTAAAATTTTCGTGACTGCTATTTGTAGGAGTAACTGATACAATCTAAAACAAAACTTTTTACGTTAACGTAACGCACACTTTTTTTGATAGAAGTTCGCGCTACTGGTCTTATACGAACCTATTTATACATTAAACAAAATGTGTCAAATTATGTGCTCTTCGCTGAAATGTACCCTATTCCTACAATCTATCTTGTACATCTAAAGGTTGTCTATAGAGATCGCTTTAAGCGATAAGACCGCCCATTGTACCTACCTATTCTAAAGTTTGTTCTTGCAGTGTTCTTTACATTTAGGTGCCATTAAAGATAACTCTATCTATCTATCTATTAGATTCGAAAGCCTCAAGCTTCGTGTGTAATCATCACCAACTAAAGGCACAGCAATGGCGCCAAAAAAATAAATCTAACACTAAATCTGGATTTCTCAAGAGAATGTTATTGCTGGTGAGTTGAATAAAACAACAGCGCTCTCGTCAATAAAATATATAACTGCCAATAAATAAAACATTCGCCGTATTACTAAAAAACTATGAGCTTGTTAGCGCACAGTATAAACACTGCAGAAGTACAATGTCGCTTAAAAGGCGTGTTTACGTTCCCTTTGTCGCGAGTTCAAAAAAACTTTGCTAACGATTCACATGAATATTTCATGCCTCGGGCCCCCCCGCCGCACAACTCACCTTATGAAGGTCCCCAAAAGTTCCAGGTTTTTTTTTCGAATTTTCTCGAATCTGAATTATTCATGCTGTGGCATATTAAGGTTGACTTGCGTAAGTCAAGTAACTCGTGCTTGTCATTTAAGGATTTAGTCTTCTGAGTTTTTTCTGCTGCATCAGTATTATGTACTGGGTTTATGTAAATTCGGGTGTTTTCATCAAGGGTAGGTAATTTAGGGGCGGATTGGATGGGGAAACTAATGGGGTAAGCTGTTAAGATAAACTTTATGTTCGACCATAAGCTTTAAGAGGTTTATAAAAAAGTTGGCTTGTGTGTGAACAGTTCAGTAAATGTATTCGAATTTACGAAAAAAGTAAATATTACTCTGCATTCAACGATTGTCAGAAAATTACCGCATTTTCACTGTACTTGGTTTAATTAATATTATCATTATTAATTCTATTACTTAGGTACCGAATTATTACAGTTTAGCTATTACCTTAAAATATACTGCTTTTTCATCTATACGTATAAGTAGGTATTTAATATTTATGGTTCAGAAGAGATTCTTATCAAACCCTTGATTAAAATTTAACGATAACCCTCCACGCTTAAACATTAACCCTACGCCCCTAATCAACGATTACGACCCCTTAACCCTATAATTATCTAACCAATATCCTCCCCGATCGTTATTGCTGAGAGATTAGTAATCACAACTTAGCATTACAGTAATCACAATGGTTAAAATGATAATTATGATACAATGTCGTCGAGTGATACATGAAGGCTCGGTGATTACAGTCGCTTGATTGTGATCAATCAGACCATAAACGGTTTGTAATTAGTGATAAACCAATATTACAATAGACCAGTGTTGTGAAGCGTAATGTATGCGCTTTGCAACTCAACGCCTTCGGTTACGAACCCTCAGCCGACAAAAGACTAATATTACATAAGTCATGTGCAGATTTCTATCGCTCCGTGCTTCAGACGGCACGTTAAGCCGTTGCCAATGTTGTTTTCGATTGATAGCAAGCACGTCAGATTTAGCTCATGAAGTACTCAGAGCCTAGTTAAGGTTAACTAAGTACTGACTCGTAATTAGCCTGTGGGCTGCTCCCACATTCTTTATGTAGTTTTAATTATAATACACACAAATTAAACATATACAATATCAATATCCATATCAATAATACATAAACACACATAATAACATATAATACATTACAAACATTCACGCACAATCAGTCAGAAACATAAGTAAATTTATCGTACCATCATCCGTCATTGTGAACCAGCCGGGCGCGTAGCCGTACGATCGCATGGACCCACGCGCCATGGAAGCCGGTCTACGGATGACGCGCGTGTGACGTAGCGGCTCCGGCGCAGAGCTCTGCGACCGGCCGGCCGCGTAGCGGTACCGCGCCGCCCGCGCCCGATCACCAGTTCGATACTACCTACGCCGTCGAACGCACGCTGCTTGAGCCTCGCTTACTTGCTCGCACAACCTGCACTCATTATTTGTTCACTCTCGCGCTTACTATCACTACCATACTGTGCTATCATTTCTTCTTGTGCTCGTACCTTTCTCGCTTGTCGTTTCATCCTTCCATTATTATTGTACAATCTGTTATTGTGTGTGTGTGGATTGCAAATACAATTCAGCTGCCGTTAAATGGACTTGTATTATCATTTCGCCATCAACCCAGCTAAGTGTCACCACCTACGCTAATAACCTACAAATATCTTGGCTGTTATATATATATCACTCCCACCGGCCAAAAGCCTTTAACTTCAGGGTGGGTGTAGTTGGGTAGCTTGTCACTAAATAAGTAGTCAAGTACAGAAGGTAGTGAAGTACTCGCAACTTTCACTACTTGAAACTAACTCGACACAAGTATTCCTGACACGCGCCACAGAACTCATCAAAATAGAACGGAGCTACACAGTACACGAGTATAGCAGAAGCTCAAGTTACATTAAACTTGTGCCATTTATTGTGAACCTACACTTATATTATTTATTCCATAGTTTATAGTTAAATAAAATAAAACTTTACACGTTTCATTCATCATGATGGAGATAATTGACCCCAGTGATTCTAAGTACGTTTGGCGTACGTAGAGAAAGAAGTGACCGTTGGTTTTAATTACAAATCTGTTATCAAATAACAATAATATAATCTTTAGATACATATGAGAATATTCGCTTCGAGAGATAGAGTGTGTGTGTGTGAGAGAGAGAGAGAGAGAGATACAGAGAGAGAGAGAGAGAAAATACTACAAGTCGCTGCGCTATCAGAATACGAGTATGAGTTACTAGATCATTTACACCAAATACATTTAAAACCATACCTAACGAAAATTACCGTAAAAAATGTCCACAGTTCCTGTATTAGACAATTTGTAGCAAGATGCGTTACTGACTCATCTGCTGTAGAACTCATCAAGATAGTAGAGTGCCGTTGTTAATATTCCAGTAGTTCAACGCACTCATATTTTAAACGCCGACTCTAGGACACGGCGGTGAATTATTAACCACCTAGTCGTGAAATAGGGAAAAGGAAAGTCATATAAACTGTTTTGGTACTTGTAAGAGGCAATAACTTACCATCAGTTCGATCACTCAAGAAGACGTATTTACTGATCACTAGCGGCCCGCTCCGGCTTCGCAAGGGTATCACTACGTTATTATACATTATTATAAACCTTCTTCTTCAATCACTCTATCTATTAAAAAAACCCCGCATCAAAATCCGTTGCGTAGTTTTAAAGATTTAAGCATACATAGGGATATAGGGACAGAGAAAGCGACTTTGTCTTATACTATGTAGTGATGACGTGGTTTGATACAAGATAAGCTACGTTTAAAAATGATCGGTGATATAGTGTTGACAGTACAGATACTGCTATTTTTTTTGGTTTTGTTGCTCAACAGTGTTGCACTGTACAAAATATCTAGTTGAAAATATTAGTGTCTACATTGTTTTAATATTATTAACATACACTGCTATGGCCACTCACATTTGTATCCTGGTTTTTATGGTAGTTTTTTTACTTAATTTTTGTGCGTATTGAGTTTTTTTGTGTACCATTGCACTTGTTCAACTCCCTTTTCGTTTTCTGTGCCATTGACACCATCACCATAGGGGGTCACCATAGATTTACTACAACCTTTAGAAGGGGGTCACATAGAGGGATAACTGATTTATTAATAGATGTGTTATTTTCGTACCATAACTCTGGATAATGTAGTGTGAGCAAGATATCGACCTATTAATCATACTAATAATAGTCAATATTCCCAAGTATTAGTATTAGTGAGAGAAAGTTATCGATAAATAGTTTGTTCTTCGTAGGCAGTTTCGTTGTTTGCATCGTATATTGCGACGGGACACGCGAGCTTAGTACAAGTATCAAGAAAATAGTACAAACAAAAAATATTATGTAGTAGTCCAGAGGGTAAATTCTGCTAATTTAAGTACGCTTCAATCGGATCTCAATGGTGGAATGGCTTCGGAATAGGTTGTGACATTTTCATTGTGACATTGATTTCAAATGTTATTATTTGACTATAGAAATAAACTATCACAAACTATTCCGAAGCCACTTCATTGGGATTCGATTGATGCGTTCTTAAATTAGCAGAATTTACCCCCGTTCAAGTCACAGTCTACGTCACGATTCAGTAAACTGGTAGATGTATAAATATTGAGACAGTAATAAAATAATAACAGATTAGAACGTCCGCCTTCCAAACAGAGGAGTGTGGGTTCAAATTCCAGTGCAAGCAAATACCAATACGTTTCTTGTAAAGACAGTAGGTAATGTCATTCTTTCGTTCAGAGTAGGTAGGTACCTAAAAATCCCTATACGAGCCGAAATATAAACACCGTACCATATACATCGTGTATACGAGTAATACGTAACGTACACATCTTATGTATGATACGCTCCGTATCACACCTGAAAGGAATACATTCTTGTGAGAGTTTCAATCTGAGCGCTGAATGCGACTTCAGTTGAGCAAACTTTGTAGCTGGGGCACAAGACACGAGCTGCGGCGATTTGAAAGTGTGATACTTTGCAGCACGACTACGGAGGATTTTCTTTGATTTCTTGTGTTATAATTACATTCATGAAAATATTATGTCAATTTCTGTGGTACAATCTATCTATACCAAAATCTATTGAGATCGTCACTTTAGCCAAAAAAACGCATACAAACAAACAGAGTTACTTTCGCGTTTATAATGTATTGATACAAAACTAAGTCGTGTTCGTTACATCATTTATAACTCAAGAACAGCTGGACCGATTTTCATGATCTTTACTGTGTTAAATTCGTCTCCGCTCCGAATAGCAGACTGTTAAAACATGGGAAAAATAATTCACATAAAAGAGAGAAATAATGATACTTAATTGATTTTCTCATACATTTTGGGAATGGCTTGACAGTTGACAGGACAACGTCACTCGTAACAGCTTGTAACTAATATTGATGGATTTATAAAACCGCTTACTCCCCTAACATAAACTACAACAAAATAGCATTAAGGGGGAAAGCTTCTTAACTTGCATATTGTTTGTTAAGATGATATGTTTCGTCGGGTTCCGTATGCGCGACGCTTAATGATCAATTACAGGCGGTTTTTCTGGATAGCCCGCGGTACCCTATTTCTTTGAATCGGTTACGTTCGGAAGGTGTTTTTACGAAAATGAACCCTTTGTGGATTAAAGTAGGTACATACTTATGATATAGAAAAAGAGGTTGTTAGTGTATCTAAGCATTTGTTTTTAATGGTGTCTCTGTGCTTCGGAGGGCATGTTAAGCTGCAAGGCTCGGATTTCTTCGATTTATTTAAATCATGGATGCTCTTATGCGGTCGACAAACTTTGACGCCGGAAGTCAGAAATAACTCGTTAGCAAACACCAACAATCGAGTACCTATTTTCACACAGTTGTTCGGTGCGTGTGCACCTAATACACATCATTGTGTAAAAAACCATTTAAAGTCTGCACAACAATTTAAACTTGCGACGGGTTAAATGTATCCTTGATAACGTCCAGCTTTAGGAAGTAAGTTATTTCATAACTTTCCAAATTTCAATAAATTTAAATTGCGTCAGGTTCAGCGCTGTTCCGGCTTGGAAAGATTGGAATATCGTAATAAACGAAAGTTTCAGAAATTCATAACTGAAGTTTTGACTTTCACAACTCTCTATTATCTAATATCCATCTACTTTATGTTCTGAATGTCAAGTTAACATCTTTTATATATTTTTTTAATTCTAAAAGAGATTAAACACAAATAAAAACATAATTCATGCTAAACTAAATCAAAGAGTTATATTATGGGTTAAGCTGATGTGATTGTGTTGACTTCCCCCATTTTCCCCTAAAAAGTTTACATATACATACACTGTACACATAAAACTCTCACTCACGTGTGAAATTGGAATATCGTTGAATACAATTATTTATCCACTTCAAAAGAGAATCAATATGAAGGTGTTTCCCAGTAACCTTATGCGAGAATGTAGCGGGCTCTACTGAACTGTATTATTTAATCGGTTTGCGAGATTTATTGAAAAACACTGTTTGGGATAGGTGACGCTTTTTATGTTTATTTATATACCTACAGGAATACCGTATGTGCCTATACAATTACAGTACCGTATTAGTTACAAATTTAAGAATATAGTTGCTTAGCATGGGTATCGCCTTGCTTTTGTACGGAGGATAAGGTTTCGATCTGCGTGGCGGGCCCGCGTCTGAAATGGTGGATCGTATAGTTATTATACCTACGAAATTTTTCCCAAACATGTAGATTTGGCCATGATGGGAAAAACGAGTAATTTTTTTTACAAGAAATGGTCCGGGATTTGAACTTACACCCCACTATTTCTGTGATTTATTTCTTTAACCCAAAAATAAATAATAATTACTAAAGAATCTGTGATTTATTTCTTTAACCCAAAAATAAATAATAATTACTAAAGAATCATTGAAATCAATTGTTTTTATACAAATGTACTAGCTAGTTCACGCACAAATTATTATCAAATAATATAATTCTGGGACACTTCCACGTTCAATGCTCTCTACAACTTTGGCTTAAAACCTTAGTCAGAAGCTTTCAGAATAACTCCAATGCTAGCGCTATTATGACCTCATAATAGTTGTCTATTGACTATTGTGACGTCACACGACTCTATTCGCTTCGCTTCCGAGTCTACTTGGTATCTCTCGAGCGCGACCCCTCGCCTCACTACACTCGGTGCGGTGGTAGGACTTATTATGCTACTTATTTTATTTCAGTGGTGGGAAAGAGGCGCATGGGAAAGGAAGTAAGGGTGGGGGGGGGGGGTTAGGCTGTGTTGCAATGACCAAGAAATTGTTTCCGTTCCGAAATTCCATCTATGTTTTCGATCGCAATTTATTGATGTCTAATGGTCTTCCTCTAAAAACTATCTCTAATTCTTGGAAACTTTTGTTTTTCTTTTTAATTTACTACCCTCTTTTTTTAATTTTACTTTGATCATGTTAATGTAGAGCTAGTAGTCAAATATGAAAGTTTTTACCAAAAATGAATCGGCATACTTCAAATTAATACCGAATTTTAATATTCTACCGCTTTCTGGACGTATATTTCATGCTTTACAAATGCATATTCCTGGAATATAAAATGCAAAAACAAATCAAAACACAACACAGCTTTTTGTTGTATCCATAAACACTACGCTTGGCACAACCCTCGCTTATTGTACCACCTCACTACCATTTCATTCGCTCGAAAGTGATTGTTTCGTAGAATCCGATTGTCCCCGCCGGCCGCGCACAATGCTTGTCAACTTTTAACGTACTCGCGCAGCAATGGACGCTAAAGTCGAAACAATTGTTGGATAATGCGCTGCTGATGGTGTCGTGGCGAGAACAATGGTTGTCGAAGCGATTGAATTGTTTGTTTTCTGCAGTTATCGTGAAAGAGGACATTAAATATCTGTGGGCTAAATTGACTTGAGTTTAATCAATTGATTTATTTAATGATTTCAGACGCAGATAAAAGTTCCAATGAAGTATGTACACACTTGAAGACCAATAAACAAACCTAACAAAAAATGTGTTATTCACGCGGCGAAGCTTCGCGATTAATCGTTCACACAAACGTGTGCGGTTTTCACGGAAGTTCACAATTGTGTTTTTGCGTACTTTAAATTCGGTGCGCGTTCACGCAGGGAGTTTACAACACACGTGGAGCCAGCATAACACAAGCATAAGCTGCGAAACAGATAATTTTAATCAAATGAGTTCAGAAGCGGTTTCTTAAAACATATTTGACTACCCTCATTAGCACCTATAAATTATCTCATTTAAAAGTTTGACTTTAACTTCGGAGATAAATCAACGAAGCTACGAGTTCTGTGTGAGTCAAGATTTGTGTAGGTACTTAATACTTTTAACATGGAAATAGCACATTGTCCTACTAGGTGAGCGAAAAAAATTTACAATGCGACGCGTTGCAACGCATTGCGATAATGTACGAAAATATCAGATATTGGTGTTTTTTTTTTAACTATCATCATCATCATCAGCAGCCTGAAGACGTCCACATAGGCCTCTCCCTACACCGCCACACCGCATGACAATTACTAAACAGGCAATAACAGGCGTTTGCACTACACAGGCACAGAATAATAACTAGTAACAGAAGCTTTACTTCGCAATGGTTTTCAAAGAAATATGACTCTATCTGATATACAATATGATTTAATTTAGCTCGCGGTCCAGCCGAGCACGTGTTCATTTACATACCTACCAATTTCAGGTAAGGTGACACAGGTAAGCAAATTGTTCATTTGATGGTAAGTGCCATCTCTATTCCATACTTCCTATGTGCATAGCCTCGCGCAGATTGCGGCCTCTGTTACTGCGGAGTAGTCCGTAGTGTGCAATGATACCTACATAATATATTTTATCTCCGCGCCTTCCTCAAAGCGCCTTGGTCTGTCAGATAAAGTTATCTCCAGATCTTATTCACGAAAGGCTTTCCACCCCGTCTGAACTAGTCAGTAGCAACGTATACAGACAGATAAGCATGTCGATGTGCGCTATGTGTCTGACAGATCCAGAACACATGCATACTTATTTTAGGTTTGTCAAATGAGTTTTTGGTTACTTGATGTCACTTTGTCAGGTCATCCGAAGGCCTCTGACGTGACTTAACAACTGCTATTGATGGATAACAAACGGAACTGACGGCCATGCCCGAAGCACGGTGCGATGGAAATCCGCGCACACTGCACAATACGTAGACCTAACATCAAAACTCAAACAGACCGTGGGACACAATACCTATATACGAGTACATATAAAGCTGATCACACACGGCGTATTAACTACGGCAACTAAATCAGTCGAACTAATATAACAGGAACCATTCCATTAAACGTCTAATTTTACCGTTGAACTGGTGCGTTGTCATAGCTGCGACTGTCGCTGATTTCCCTAGGGTTTTAGGGCGGCTGCAGACGGTAATATTAATAGTCGACTTGACTATTTACTGTACTAATAATAATTAGTAAATAGTCAGGATTACAAGTGCATGGATCGAGGGCATGAAAAATTTCGTGGACCAAGATCTCACAAGCACCCGAACCTATGGTTTACACAATATTTTTTGTTGTGGAAAATGAAACTTAAGAACGTGGAAGAAGCAAAGGAGGTGTGTCAGGATCGTAGCATATGGGTTGTGGAAATATTATGTAGTCTTTGCCTACCGACGGGAAAAAGGCATAACAGTAGTTATGTATGTATGCATTTGGAGCAATTGAACCAGCTAACGGAGGTTTTACAGACAACCTAACGTAACGGAATCTGTAGGTTACTATGCAACGTTACTATTATAAGCTGACAGTTGAGCTTTGGATTTTGATGAAATACTATTTTTCGATTACGATATCGTCACAAACAATTATATTTCATTATTGTACACAAAAAAAGTGTGAATACCTACAACGCCAATGGTTATACTTTGTATTGTCGTTTCTTTATGTTATTTGTATTGTACTGTGGTTTTGAATACCATGTAGATCATTGTAGGTACATTTTGTTCTCATTCTACCACGCCAAAGAATTTTATTTACGACAGATTTTCTAATAAGTGTTTGTACAACTAAAGTCGAATACAGTGATACCGTTCTTGAGAGCATTTCAAACGTATTAAAACAATTTGTTCATTAGGTAAATAATATAATACATCATACTAGGTATTGTAGAATCCGGCTCTAAAGTTGCACTCAAAATGTAGGTAAAATAAATTTTGATGACCAAAATCTTTAATAGCGTAAGTACTATGTAGTCTGTGACAAGCCTAAACATTATTATTCTGTAAGTCCGCTCGCGATGCAAATGCTTGTTGGGCTGTAATCAACATGTCGCAGTACGCTAGTCTCTTGGTGAAATTACTGACTTAATGACGTTTCATCGTTATAATTATCCTATTTTGACTCCGTCATCATCAAACAGTTGATTTACATTTTCGTCTAAATTCCTGTTAGTCATGTTCAGTCAGCTTTGTCTAAACTAAAACAAATCTTCAATGCATTTGAAATCTTGTTGTAAGTACGGTGAAAAATACGTCCTAGATACCTAACAGAAATTTTGCTCGGCACAGTTTTGCGTTTAAAACCAGACTGGACCCTCTGAATTTTGGAGATTCGTTACCTCTATGCTACTACACAGGCAATGCTAATTTTATTATCTTATATTGCAGCTCATTCCAATTTGCCATAAATTCTAACTCCGTTTTAGAATATCCTAACACGAGCGCAGAACCACGTTGTAGAATAACGTGGAATCCTACAGTAGCATTTCTGTAACAGAAATAATACATAATAATAACTGTAGAGAACGCGCACAAAACAATTTACTAAAAGCCAGTTCTCTATCAGTGGAATAATTCTATTAGTTTATTTGATGCTCTATAACATTTCTATGGTAATCCGTGGTAGGTACTTGTAAAACAGGGCTGCTACGCTACCATTTTTCCTGGTTTAAATTTAAGTTTACGCTGGAATGTCGAAAATTCGCCTCTGTTTCTATATCTGAACAAGCAAATGCCCTGTTTGAAATCTTTTTAACGGCATCATGAGTTGTGTTTAATGTATTCAGACTATATCCGAAACTTCAAATAGTATACTTATTTTGCTGCGTATAGTATCTTTTATAATATCTTCTCAAGTGACAACCCTATCATAGGTTGAGTGCATCGGAGTGGATCCATTCAATTGAGTGTTCCTAGCAAAATACATTTTTATTTTTGTACTCATGATTTCCATTTACTACAGTAAAAATGTTCCAAATTGGCTTATACATCTCATGAACAATGATGTGTCCATATCAATATTACAAGCTTACTGTCACGTGTTAGACAATATTCAAATGAAAGCAATTAACTTATTCAATAATAATTGGTATTGTGTTTGAAGAAAGGAAGCACAAATAACTGGTGATGTAGGCACTACGTTATTTAGGTATATAACACGACTTTAGCTGTTATCGGGCACGCATTGACAATAGATTTGCTTCAGCCATTATTTCTATATGTATGGTTTTGGCCTATTTGGCACGCGTTCAAATAATCATGGCATGGGTCACGCTACAAGGCCGATTGTCTTAATTATTACACAACACAGTTGACCAACCATATCAAGGCTGATCTTTAAATTCTCAACCGCAGCCTAACAAATCCTTGCACTGTGATACAATTTGGTATTTCAGTCTATTTTCTCCATCATCTTATAATAAATAATAATAATCATCATCTTAGCCTCTATCTTTTTTCCTTCTTTTAATCTGACCTTTCTTCGGCTAATCTATAAAAAAATCTCGTCAGATTGATTTTAAAACGTACCTACTCCTGACAAATATTTTGTCTCCAACTTTACGCTTCACAGCTCATCCTAACGCTATTGAGGTTGAATCATAAGTAAAAAAAACAGTAAATAAATAGATAGTGGCTATTTGTACGAGTACTGGATGAATAAATTATATTTATTCGTACATTTATTGTTTTTTTTTGGATGATTAGCTTGTCTTTTGTTTTTAAATAAAGAAAAAAACGCAAAAATAGATACGAATAAAAATAATATAAATAAAAATATAGATAGTGAGTAGAATAATGTGACTGGTGGTGATGATACTCGTTGTTGCGGTAAATTCGGTTAGTGGGTAGAATCGGCCAAATCGTGAAATGCAACTCTATTCCGAATCTCTAGCCTCGCCTCGACTATTCGACTTATTTCTGAAGCTGCTAGTCAACCGCAATTAATTTTCACAGTTCCAATTACCAAGCACTCTGTGGTAATTTAAAAAACGGTAATTTATTTCGGTCATATTAATTACCAAAAGTAATATCAAGTAGTAAAGCACGATTAAAAGATTAATTTTTAAAGAAGTTAATCTTCAGGTAACAGGAAATTGGCGAAGTGTTTCTGGCATTAGGATATTAAAATATTTATTAAAAGTCGTTATTAATTTGTAGGGAGGGGAATACTTCACATTTTACGGGAAAGTGCTCAAGACGAAGTTATATGAACTGGAGTCATTGACTGGAGTGCATGGCCGAAGGTATTATTATCTATTTATATAATATATTATTATATAAAAATGAATCCCTGTTTCTCTTCGTTACGGCATCACGCGTGAACGGCTAGACCAATTATTCCGCTAATTATTTTTTTGATGTGTTTGTTACTGTCAGGAGAAGGTTCTTAAGAAGGGAAAAATAAAAAAGTTACGTGGAACATTAGAAAATTAGAGGAAACTTTACGACCACATTAACTTTTGTGATGTAACTTCTTTAACAGGAAACATTACAATGATAGGATAATGTCTGTCGGGTCATCTAGTTGTTTTTAAAACCCGTTCTTTTTACATAAATTTAAAAGTGTAAACTAACATTGCATACAAATCTGGTTCTTATTGCTAGCTATCATTAAGTTGTCTGGAAGAAATCACTTTAAACAGTGAGGCCGACAATCGGCCATGAGTTTAACTTTGTTGTTTCTATGTATTGTCTTTGTATACATTGAAGAGTTTTTTATTCTATTCTATTCCATAATATTTATATCACTAATAAAAATATCTGAAAAATATTTTTAAAGATAGTTTTGCTACAAATTTCCAATTTTTATTTTTCCTATTAGTTAGTATTTTTCTGTAGCATTAGCTTATCCGTTATACTAAGTTCTTGGTAATAGCTTAACCTGCGGCATTTCATCATTGTTTTATCCGTTCTAATTATTCCGAAGAATTCCAAATTCCTCTCGAATGAAAACAAACTCCCATTCCTCGTTACTTAAGAAAAACTTCAAAAGAATAACAAATAATAACCCCTTTCTACCAAAAATAAGCAAAGAACTTTAACAAAGACTGAAAATACATACTTTGAAGAAACAAATACTTTGAAAAGGTGAGTCAGGGTAAAGTCTATCGGTCAGCGTTTTAACTAACCCATGGAGATTTGCATCTGTATTCTGTCTGTATGGGGTGAAATGGCTCATTTTTTACTTGAGGGAGTTAAGAGACGCTTCAGAGACCTGAATAGCGAATTGAAGCGAAGTTGAGGAAAAGTTCGCCTGCGATTTGCGAAGGAAATGGAGATTTGTGAATTTTGACCGCCTTCGCCATGTAATTGAGTGATGAGCCGATTGCGAAGCGTAATAGCCCATTTACATTCAGCTGCAGTACGCTGGGAAGTGGGCAGAATGAGTATGTACCCCGATACTTCTCATGCTCCTACCACTACTCGTCGTGTCGCTCGGTGAAAGTGAAAGCGAAGTGAGTGGTAGGGCAGTATGTAAACAATAATCTAGTGGTAATTGCTTCTCTTGGAGGAATTATTTCCGACAACGGGAGGAGCAGCGGGGGGAGCAGAATCTAAATGGGGTGGAAGTAAAATATTTGCCATAATTGTACTTTTTATTAGTTGTAATAATAAATGGCTTACCGGTACTACCGGTTATTGTGGCATGACCTAATAAAATGTACTCGTACAGAGTGTCGTGATGGGCTATTAATAATTATATTCACTTCGTACTGTAGCGAGAAAAGAAATCGAATCATGATTTTTACAAAGTCAAGACTTCCAATGAGATTCTGTGTTGCCATATTTGCAACTAGAATTTTTCTATCATTAGTGAATCGTATGTATCATCTATGGGCGGATGAGTGAGAGAGGAATAATGACGCCTATGGCTTGTTATGAAGATAGTGATGTTAAGGAAATAGAATTCTCCACAAATGAAATAATGTTCAAGTTTGATTGTATAAAGTTTCAGATTTTGTAAAAACTATTGCCACAGAACTCAAACTCTCCTAGGTATGTTAAAACAAAGGTACAAAGTGATCAAGTCTTTGCTTTTTACAATGTAGAGGCAATATAAAGCACCGGTTTGAATAATAAGCGGCTTCCTGATGGAATGTTCTAGATGAGGGCTACCTCAAGTTTGTGGATTTTCTGGTGGTGGTGCCGTGAAATTGTATTTTCGAGGTAGATATTAATTATGAAACGCAAAAAGTGGGTCGGAATATTTCATTGTGTAAAAACATATTTCCATTTAGCTCATTATTCGTCGTTCCAAACATTAACTACCACGCAAAATACAGCTAAAACACAACAATGCTATTTAATAAATTGTGATATTATGAATGTGAATGATATTATGAAAAGGTTTTCACCAACATGCTGAAAATAGATTCTGTGAATAGATATTGTTCTAATCTCATAAGATTTTCAATAACAACCCTGTTTCGGTCGTGTGTACCGCGAGGCGAACGGCCTTGTTTCTTATCAGCCACTCCCATAAAGAGCCTTAACTCAGCGGTCACGTACAGTTTTGAACCATACACTATCTTATAACAGCCAAAGGCTTCCACGCGTTCAACCCCAAAAATAAAGCACTTGTAGATTCCACTCACGGACCACCGATTTTAAGTGCCCTTCTGCCCGTTCCGTTATTATCGTATTTTTCTTCACGAGTATACAAGGGCCTTTTTCTAAGAGCACCTATACCCTGAGGCTACTAATAAAAACTTTTTGAAGTCAAAGCAGTACATTCTTTGTGTAATTCTACGTATTGTCGGAGATTCGTACGGCTTTTGGTGGAGCGACAAAGAAAATGCCGACGGAATGAAATATTGCGGGGATATTATGACTTCGCGGATTTAAATGTCAACCTTATTTTTGTGATTGCGAATATTTTGGCAACTGTTTGGTTGGAGGTGATGATAAATGCCATAAAGTCGTCGTTATAAAAATCCCCCGGGCTTTCTGTCAAATTACCACATCGTCTTTATAGAAGCTTCATCAGTCTTAATATCTAAAATGTGGTATTGGTGCTTATTAGTGAAAATAATTTCATTTTATTCAAATTTTACTCATAATTTTCAATCAAAACGATCCAAACCCTAATGAAAAGTACTGGCTCCAGTAACAAACCTTGTGGAACTCCAGTCGGAGAAACAATTTCCTCCGCAAACTGCGGGGCTGGCCGTCACTCCCCCATTGTTATTCTATCGCTGCGACACCCCAAATAGTATCCAACACCTCAACTGGGAAAACGCTTGAGAATTCACTGAGAATCTTCCTTATTTTATTGAGAATCTGTGACTACCCCGTCGAAAGCGTTTTAGGGATCGTTTTCTAAGCGAAAAAGCGGAGTAATAAAATTTGCCGTAATCTTGGCGAGGCGCGACACTACATGTTTGTCATAAGTCTGTTTTGTCGGTCGATTCCCTCCCTTTTATGCCTACACTTTTCTTTCTGCGAATATATTTGTTTTTGGGAGGCGCGGTATAATCGTGTACGAAATTTGTTTACATGTTTAGGTATTTATGTTTGCGGAGCTATAACGAGTTGCATGGCAAATGGACAAATATTGGTTACTGATCATGTTTCATACATCATTACGTACACATTTTTTTTATATCTTGATATCAAGTAACCATGAAGAAATTCAAAGATCTGAGTACAACGTATTTTATTTATCTTTGAACGCAATAATATTATCTGTATAAACGAAGGAATTCACTATTATAATAAAAAAACAATGAAGTAGAAATATATGTAGTTTTAATCCCGCCAAAAATTCGTCTGATCAATGTTGGCTAGATGACTGATGTCGTAATCTTGTATACTAATAACCCCCTGAAAAAACCTAGCTAATATCCCAAACAGTACTCTACCCCCTAATTATGCCTAAAAAATTTTATGAAAAAACACCGTCCCCTAATAATCCACAAAGCCCTGTGTCCCCTCTAATCTGAAACCCAGTACAAAAAATGACCGAACGTAAAATAAATAGAAACGGCCGACAGGCCGTATCTACTTATTTCACTTCTACCTAACTATCCTATACCGAATATTAATAAAATAAAAAGACTTACTCCCATCCAAGAACCTATCCAACATTGACTGACAGCAATACGACACGTGTTTCGTCTCTACACGAGACATCCTCAGGAGATGTTGACTCTTCGAGCGCTAACAAGAGAGTGAAGACAAACGCTGACCGGCCTCTTTATATATAAGAACCACGTTGTACCCCACCCGCCCGAGATAAGATGTTGCTAATCGTTTTATTGCTAGGTGTCGTTTTGTGACGCATTTCTCGAAAAAATACGTAACAAAGGCGACGAAACTAAGTCTGTTTGGTCGTTCAGCAAAGTATAATGGTTAGTATTATGTTTTAAAATCTCTAACTGTTCCAATACAGATAAACGGAAGCTTTTTTCGCAAACGTGTAAAATATTATAGGTGTTATCTCTCTGTTGGGTATGACCGGACTCTAGTAAATGTTTTGCAAAATGTGATTGATCTGGGTGATTATTCCTATAAGCAGCAATATGTTCTTTGTACCTAGTTTGAAACGTACGCCCAGTTTGTCCTATATAAACCCCGTTGCAATCATTGCAAGTTAACTTGTAAACGCCTGACTTTTTGTGATTATCTAATCGATCTTTCCCGTTACTAAGATACCGCAGAGTATTGTCCGTTCGAAAAGCTACGTGAACGTTATTCTTCCTAAGCGTCCTTGCAATTCTGTCTGAAACTGGGCCCATATATGTCAAACTACCTACATACTTATCAATCCTATCCCTTGGGCCTGCATAAAGTAAAGATCGAGCCCTATCTTGCAGTTTCCTATGAATTAACCCATCTACCATCTGTTTATTATAACCGTTCGATATCGCAATTTGATAGATGATTTCAAGTTCCTTGTGATAGTTGCATGTGGACATCGGAATTGTCATTAAACGATGTACGTAGCTGCGAAAAGCTGCCAACTTGTGTTGAAGGGGGTGGCAAGATGTAGAAGGTATTGTGATGTCTGTATGCGTAGGTTTACGGTAAATTTTGAAATCTAACTTATCTTGGACTCGCGTTAAGGTTAAATCTAAGAAATTAAGAGACTTATCGGTTTCTAGTTCTAATTTAAATTTAATTTTGGGATGTATGCTGTTGATTTTATTGAGAAAAACATCTATTTGTCGATATGTACCTGTCCAACAAATAATTACGTCATCGACATATCTGTAGTAGAAAAGTATTTTTGGCTCTTTGACTATGTGTTGTCGCTCAAAATTGTCCATAAAGAACTCTGCCATTAAGGGACTTAAAGGAGAACCCATAGCTAAACCCTCTTTTTGACGATAAAATTGATCGTTAAATTTAAAATAATTCTGGCCCATACAGGTACTAGTTAAGTTGATGAGGTCATTTCTTTCACCAGGGTGAACCCGTTGTCTCTCAAAATGTTCCCCCAGTACATGTAAGCACTCCTTGTAGGGTACATTAGTAAATAAGCTGTCCACATCTAATGACAACAGTTTCGCATTGGGTGGAATAGGTACATTTTTGACTTTATCTACTAAATCCAAGCTATTGGGGCTCCCGCATATAAGTTGGCCAAACATCTCAACGTCTTACTCAGGAATAAGTCGGGTTTCAATCCTCAATACTCGTTGAAGAATAGCTTGGATTTAGTAGATAAAGTCAAAAATGTACCTATTCCACCCAATGCGAAACTGTTGTCATTAGATGTGGACAGCTTATTTACTAATGTACCCTACAAGGAGTGCTTACATGTACTGGGGGAACATTTTGAGAGACAACGGGTTCACCCTGGTGAAAGAAATGACCTCATCAACTTAACTAGTACCTGTATGGGCCAGAATTATTTTAAATTTAACGATCAATTTTATCGTCAAAAAGAGGGTTTAGCTATGGGTTCTCCTTTAAGTCCCTTAATGGCAGAGTTCTTTATGGACAATTTTGAGCGACAACACATAGTCAAAGAGCCAAAAATACTTTTCTACTACAGATATGTCGATGACGTAATTATTTGTTGGACAGGTACATATCGACAAATAGATGTTTTTCTCAATAAAATCAACAGCATACATCCCAAAATTAAATTTAAATTAGAACTAGAAACCGATAAGTCTCTTAATTTCTTAGATTTAACCTTAACGCGAGTCCAAGATAAGTTAGATTTCAAAATTTACCGTAAACCTACGCATACAGACATCACAATACCTTCTACATCTTGCCACCCCCTTCAACACAAGTTGGCAGCTTTTCGCAGCTACGTACATCGTTTAATGACAATTCCGATGTCCACATGCAACTATCACAAGGAACTTGAAATCATCTATCAAATTGCGATATCGAACGGTTATAATAAACAGATGGTAGATGGGTTAATTCATAGGAAACTGCAAGATAGGGCTCGATCTTTACTTTATGCAGGCCCAAGGGATAGGATTGATAAGTATGTAGGTAGTTTGACATATATGGGCCCAGTTTCAGACAGAATTGCAAGGACGCTTAGGAAGAATAACGTTCACGTAGCTTTTCGAACGGACAATACTCTGCGGTATCTTAGTAACGGGAAAGATCGATTAGATAATCACAAAAAGTCAGGCGTTTACAAGTTAACTTGCAATGATTGCAACGGGGTTTATATAGGACAAACTGGGCGTACGTTTCAAACTAGGTACAAAGAACATATTGCTGCTTATAGGAATAATCACCCAGATCAATCACATTTTGCAAAACATTTACTAGAGTCCGGTCATACCCAACAGAGAGATAACACCTATAATATTTTACACGTTTGCGAAAAAAGCTTCCGTTTATCTGTATTGGAACAGTTAGAGATTTTAAAACATAATACTAATCATTATACTTTGCTGAACGACCAAACAGACTTAGTTTCGTCGCCTTTGTTACGTATTTTTTCGAGAAATGCGTCACAAAACGACACCTAGCAATAAAACGATTAGCAACATCTTATCTCGGGCGGGTGGGGTACAACGTGGTTCTTATATATAAAGAGGCCGGTCAGCGTTTGTCTTCACTCTCTTGTTAGCGCTCGAAGAGTCAACATCTCCTGAGGATGTCTCGTGTAGAGACGAAACACGTGTCGTATTGCTGTCAGTCAATGTTGGATAGGTTCTTGGATGGGAGTAAGTCTTTTTATTTTATTAATATTCGGTATAGGATAGTTAGGTAGAAGTGAAATAAGTAGATACGGCCTGTCGGCCGTTTCTATTTATTTTACGTTCGGTCATTTTTTGTACTGGGTTTCAGATTAGAGGGGACACAGGGCTTTGTGGATTATTAGGGGACAGTGTTTTTTCATAAAATTTTTTAGGCATAATTAGGGGGTAGAGTACTGTTTGGGATATTAGCTAGGTTTTTTCAGGGGGTTATTAGTATACAAGATTACGACATCAGTCATCTAGCCAACATTGATCAGACGAATTTTTGGCGGGATTAAAACTACATATATTTCTACTTCATTGTTTTGAATATGGATTTCCGCAAAGTAACGCCTGATTCTATCCACTATTATAATAAAGCTACAAAGAATCACTTCCTAACTTTTATTTCATCGTAAAACAAGATTTTCTTATCGTATTTAGTTTCTTAATCCGCACTGAACCCTTTATTCGTTGCTTTTATGAAATTTCTCGAATATTTTTTGCGCCGGATTTCTTTCATGAAACTCTTTTGTGTGTTTTGCCAGACTTCGTGAGCTTTATACTGATTATGATTTACTATTGTTGCTTGGAATATATTAGTGAATCCATCTACTGGATCCAAGGGCTTGTAGATTTACATATTTTGTTCTTTTGATGTTAACTTCTCGAGTGTTCTGTGTCGATTTTTATTTATGTTTCATTTAAGAGCGTTATTTTACCTCTCCGTTAACACATTCAAATTTACTGAACTCAAAGGTTTTTCCATCAAACATTATTTTCGTTCCTTTGAGCTACAATATTTTCCTTAGTTACATTACGGAGATTGAACACAAAACGTTTTACATCAAGACAACAGTCCACAAAAGGTTTGAAATACAACACCAAGTCGTAAAGAAAGAAATCTTGTCAACATCAAAGCTGTAAAGTGAATCTGTACAAAATGGAAAGTTTAAAAAAGTGTCAAGAAGTCAGAGGCGGTAAAAGTTGAAGAGTCGACTGTAAAGCTTTAATAGTAAAAGTTTATACGCCATAAAAGTAACAGACGCACTGAATTTTAATATTACAGGAGGCAGAGAACAAAGGTTGGCTGTAGTTTGATTAAACGGACGCTTCAGCTCTGAGTGTGATGGAAACTTATTTAGAGTAGGTACTTTTAATTTACAGAGAGGGTGGGACTTTTTAAAGCAGTAATTACACCTACCGTTTCATCGATTTAGTGGTTTAAAGATATTTGATTTCAATATAATAATAATCTCAGGGGGGCTTACCATGACGTCTTATTGCGATCCAATTGAGGAACTAAACTTATCTAACTATCTATTTATTATTCACACCTCATGCTCAAAAAGTGTGTCATATCAGTCCAACTTAGCGGGACCAAACGAGGTTGTTGGGCACTAGGGAGTGAAAGTAGTTTTTTTTATTTGTTTTTGCTATTATCAACAGGCTAAAGATTCGACTTTGAAATTTTCCATTCTGACATAATTACTTAGAAAAAAAAGAAGGGTATCTTAATGTACAAACCGTGAGAAGCCTAAACAGTTTACTTTTTTAAATGAAACTGTTATTCTCATCTATATTTTTGGCGATCATAGGATGTATGCTATGTGTACGTGTGCGTTTGTGAACATTAGAATAAATTTAAAAAGTTTGTAATTCCCGCCTATAATCTGTAGCTGTGTGTAGAATGTTGACAACAATGCAAATTGGTTTTGTAAGATTGAATTTTATTATTTTATTATTTTAAAGTGAATGTGACTATATGTGAAATATTCTTAGCTTTTTTAATTGTATACCTACTTATTATATTTCTCGCAATCTCGGTGTGAAAAATTGTGTGTTTTACACGGCTCTTCTTTCTCACCTTTACTCGATTCTATATGCCAACATCGAGTAAAAAATGAGTCGATTTGGTCCCTTGTAAAACAAAGTACTATATAGCCGCTATTTTAATTAAGTATTTTGTCATCTGTAAGTATCTACAGTATTTATTCCAGCCCCGAATTGAATAAGTGTACTTCGTAAATTACCTGTGAAAGTGTAGTAAATACATTTAATAACATTTAAAACAACCCCTCCAGTAAAATTAACACATTTTGCCTTTTGCCCATTTATTCGCTCAACTTCTTCCAATGGGTTTCTAACTAGTTCTAAAAAGTCGTTATTACGTAGTTATTATTCAAATACTAGTCCTTGTCTACGCCGAGGCGAACTGTATTAAAATTAATTAGTCCTTTGGGAGGCAAGTTGGGCCGGACCGTGGTCACAACCCCGGATTATTCTTGGATCAAAACGCCGCAGATTTCAAGGGTCATATTTCAATTAACATACTGTAGGTACCTAGTTCGAAATTAATATTGTAATGTGTGTGGTGACATAGTTATAAATGTTATATTTATAATTATTGTTAATTTTAACGTTGTATAATTTTAAATATTATTATATTGTTGTGTCTGAATGTATTTCATTTTGTAATTACTCCGCATAATGAGACTTGAGGACGAAAGTGTCATGAAAATTGTTCATTGAAGGCCCTAAAACGGCACCGCAAGCCTTAATTGCGACGTCATATTGTGACGTCACATAATTGTAACGTTGTAGAAGTAAAGCTAGTAATGCTGATGCCGAAGCGCTTTGCTTAAATATTTTTTTCACCAATCCACTAAAGAGTGAAACTATTTATACCAGAGTCTATTTTCCGATAATTACAATCTGGGAGTCTTCAAGCCTCAACTGAACAGGTTACTTCTAGTTAGACTGCATCTTCGCTTTGCATCAGTCGAGATAGTAATCTAACTCGTACCTATTCCATAATGAAAAAGAAAACCCAAAAACTCTTGCAATGAAAAGTTTAATTAGGTACCTTCCTAGCCATCAAAACATTTTTGTTTTAATTTCGCTCGTCTTATTTCCGCGTGGTAGGCATCTAACTAATACTTTTGTAGCTTCAGCTCTTTTTCGGGACAACTTTTAATTAAGTTGTTAAAACATAATTTATTACATTTCTCTTGGAAATTATCGTTGTTGGTAAAATTTGCGCTACGTACTTAAACATTATTGGGTAAAATTATAAAAGTGTAGGTAATGTTAAGAAATGAAACAAAGTATTTCGTATAAGTATTACACCAATAGGTACGCATTACACAATTATGAGAAATTAATAACAATGACGTTTGATAACTAAGTAACAACGAGCAAAAACAATAGTTTAAGAACAATTGAAATTCTAAAGCCTGATAAACCGAGTGAACTCGTACATCCTCACTAGAATGTGCACTGAACCGAAGCAGTTATCACTTAATCTATTGAGAAGCTCCTTTGTGAGGAGGAAGTAATTCTACCTATACACGTGTCAGTACGTCCAGTGTGCCCTCTCGACGATATGGGCGAATAGGTTTAGATACGAATCGAGAATAATCGAGATATTATACTCGATTACTGGCAGGCAAATCAGGATATTTGTACTTTAGAGAAAGTCGGATCGATCGATTCGATTTGAAATTGTTATGACTACTGTTTTTCATGGGGTTGCAAATCAAAGGTCTAAAAATTAAAAATCAATATAAAGTTAAAATAGTTCCGACATTTATACATTTCACTATTTTCATTCCTAACAAAAACATTTCCAAACTTCCAGGAAAAATTATTTCCACATAATAAACACCGAACAGAAAAACTGTGTGATCCAAAAATAGCCGAACTCGTTACAATATTGTTGGCAGCTTTTATTCCTTATTTATTTCCTTTGATTTTCGTCCACGCTGCAGTATACGACCCTTATACGACCTAATTTCATTTTCGCTCCGCTAACTATCTTCTGGTCCATCTAATTTATGGCCCCCGATAGGTTCTCTGGGGCTGATATTGGTTATCGATAAAATTGGGGCCCTAGAAGCATGTATGCAATTTTGGGGCCATCATCTTGGGTTTTAACAAAACCAGACGCCAAACGGACATCAAGACGCAATCAGTTAGTACGTGGAATGGTTGATTTTTTTCACTTAGTTTTTGTTAATAATTAACGAAATTAACGAGTAAGCGTCTCTATGAGTTGTGTGCAACACAACATTTTTTAATAAAAAATCTTGCTTTAAAAAAAGAAGCTGGCTGACACTAAGTATATTTCGGTTACTTGCCCAGGTTACTTTTCAACAACCGTTAGGTACAATAACAACAACCTTCCTATATGAAATGATGCCTTCTAAATTTCTACAAACCCGTTAGGCGTATCTCACACGGCACTGATATGCCGCAGCGGTACGCAGTCAAGAGGTGTCAATCGAGTATTTAGGAATCGGCCAAGTCATCAGCCTATCTGAAAGTCCCCAATCGGTGTAAGCCCAACGGATCACCGTGCATACTTACACACATTCATTGATTGATGATTGATGAGATGAAATGATTGATTGATGCATCACAATCGCAATTGGTGCAGTTCATAATAACCAAAGCGGAGCGGTGCACGTCTCGCCGACTCCCCGCTTCCGCGCACCGCAGCGGCAAGCGACGCCGTGTGAAACCCGCTCTCTTGGCGCAACCTCTAGCATTCCAAGGTAACATTTTAATCAATATTGTGGATTCCTGGCCAAAAGGACTGGTGGAATTTAATCTTCTTTGAGGAGCGCTGGAGCCTTAAAAAACGAACAAAATCTCTTAAGTTGTGCACGGTTCAGTAATATAGAAAAGCTGGAAAAAAATCTAAGTAGTTACCTACTAGGAGACGGTGAAAGTGAAGACATTTTAAAACGAGTTGTTAGAAACAGTAACGCTTTTAAAATTAACTTAGATCGATCACACAAGCGGATTATAAAACAAAACGACAAGTGCACAAATCACAATTATTAATTGAAAACAAAACAAAAATACGAATTAAGAAATTATACAAAACATTAATCAATATTATTACAAGGCCACACGAAAAAACCGCCCGCCACAAATTAACATCTAAATTAATATCTTACCCCTTATTAACAATTCATTTATTCTATCCAAACGACCCGCGGAGGTGACAAGAGGCGACACGACTTTTTGCTTATCCCGATCCCTAATTAATTGCGCAACAACGTCGCCAGAGGTCACCACCGGCGCTGCTTGATTTATACCCCCATTAGGGCCCCTAAAGACCCCTAAAGGTTCCCCGGATTATTGAAACGGCGGATTAAGGTGGCCCGTGAGAGATTCACTTTGATTTATACAGTTTAATATCGTGTTTAAGGAAGTCTTAAATGGGGGGAGAGATTAGGGGAGGCAGTATTGTTATGAATCCTGCAATTAATGAGATGAGGGTCAGTCTTGAATGTTAGATACTAACACGGTCACATGGCAATGGCGATAAGACCGCCAATTCATTGCGTACTACCTTATTGCGACTGTGATTTGTCTATTGTGCTTATTTTTTGTGTAAGTTCAATAATGAATTTTCTATTCTATTCCATTCCATTCTATGGTGACTTAGGTAGGTATACATTAGTACGATGTGCATTTCAAAACCACACATTATACCTAATGATAAATTTTATCTAGTCTTCAAATTGTAAATCTACTAAAATGGTTTAAAACTCACTCACAAAGCTAATTAATTATTCATAAACATATCAAACGAAATAAGCAAGATCTAACGAAACTGTAGGTAAGTAATATTTTGTATATCACTCAATTTAATAATTTCCCAGAAAAGTTCTAGAGTTTATTCAGGCATATTATAATATGATATTGGTCCGTAATATCAAATATTTTATATTAATCACGTTGGATCTGCTGTCGATATTAGTTCAGTTCGAATGGCTGCACAGCTCTCTCCTGCCGCGGGCTAGTCTTGTAATACCAGATATTATCTGACCGACCGTACTAGAATTTTCTTGGCATAATCTCATTACTACAGAGTTTTATTAATTTCCTATTTTTATTGAGTAGGCCATCTGATATTAACACGTACCTAATATTCTTACAAAGGAATGCTTTATTAGTTTGTGATCTTAGTAATGTATCTGCTCTATATTATTATATTAAGTAAGTAATAGGGTGAAGTTTGTGTATCGAGACATGTAGTTTGTTTGCTCTAATAATTAATACTAATGTAGGACAGTAGATATATTCATTGATAATGTTTTACCTTTATTTACTAGTACTATCATAGATGAGAATTAAAGAACTTTTCTTAAAGCACATAGGCGGAGGCGTGAGATTAATTTGTGTTATATTTTCAATGAAGGAGTGAAAGACAGTATAATCCCGAAATACATTGAAAAAAGATAGTATGGATAGTAATAATATGGACAACTCATTAATGACACCAAAAAGTATAGGTAAACAAAATTTAAGACAAACTTCATAAAAGTAAATTGGTGGTCTATCGCGGCGATCAATACCAGACAACCTTTGGAAAAAAAAAGATAGACAATAATATCAGGAATAGGGTGGTTGACATCAGGGTCAAGAATATGTACAATGTACATATAGAGACACTAATAATAATTAGAGAAACAAGAATTTAATAATATATCCACATACCAATAATATAGTAAAAGGAGTCAACTACAGCCGCATGCGAGAAATAGAGACAAAACTGTAAATTTGCAATCTGATCGAAAACTCGCGGTAGAGCCGCAGGTCGAGAAATCTGTCAGGGAACTGATTTGCGATCTGATTCCACCCTGAGCCCTGCCGGCCTGGCTCGGTGGAACGCAGTGAACCAACTTCACTCATGATGCAAGATATCGAGCTTTGAAATGGGTCCTCCTTGACATTTTTATAAATCAATCCTAAGATTCGCAAAACGTACCCTAGCTGTTGCGACTCAACCAAAATGTCCCTCCACTTTCGCAACATTTTTGTATATGTACTTAGGTATTGACCAGTGCATGTCAAGGCTACAAGTTTGGCGTAGTGGCAGAACACTCGGACACCTGCGCTTGGTGTCGCGGGTTCGATTCCCGCCCGGAGAAAACAGTTGTGTGATTTTCATTATAATTATTAAGTTTCTAGTCTGGGTGTTGTGTATTTGAAATGATATGTCTGTAACGGTACCCACGATACAGGGATAAACCAAGTGTCAAACTCAAAACTCTCAACGTTTTAAAAAATAAAAAAAATAAAAAGAGAAAATAATAAATCTTTGAATAATCGCCGCTACTCGCCGCGCTTTTTCAAGCCAATTTTAAAGTACCGGCTTGAAACTGTTACTTGTTTTACTTACTTTTGTTATGTAGGTACTGGAAGTCAAATTAACCATTATTATAATAATTAACACTACGTTTGTTACTTATTTTACCAAGCTGTGCTAAACAGATACTTTCAGAGTTGTTGTTCTTTGCCACATCATAGCTTCCAATCGCTTTACGAAAGCAACTTACTAATATATTAATAAAAAATGTTAACACGTTTGTCGGTGACCGTACAAAGATTTAAGCATGAAAAAGGGTGAGCTTATGTACTGTATAGGCCAATACATCAAGGCCTTGATCTATCGACAGCACCAGCCATTTGTTATTCCGTTTTTACAAGTTTCCGGACAGATTTGTGCCTTTGAAAGATTAGGTTTTGAGCTAATGCTTCTGCTAATGGAACTGAATTGGACCGAATTATGGGCTTTTGTAAATTTTAATATTATTATGCATCAAAGTGATACTATTATAATTATGATGAGTGTCATTCTGAAAATAGATTATGTAGACAGGACATAATCTTGATTATGTCCTGTCTACAATTCTACATGACATTAATATAATTTGTATTTTCTTGTTTGTTAGCGACGACGGAGACGCAGTAGACGCATTAGCGTTGTCGTCTAATTAGTGGTCAAAGCTAATTACCGAGGTCGACATTACACAAATAATCCGACGGATGTTCCATATGTACGTTCCAGTTTACATAGCTTAGTGTAACTAACAATTATATATATGAATGACGGCAGCCTCTATAGAGTGTGTAGTGGTTGGTGATGAAATGATTACTGCGAAGTGTGAGGTTTCGGGTTCTATTGACGTTCAGTGCATAATATACATTTGTGTGTGACCACAGCAATGTGATCTGAGTCATTTGTGTGTGGCCATGGTCAATTAGATACTGATACTCAATATACTTAGAGTGTTTGTTGTTGTTGTTTGTCTGTTGTGATTCTCTCTAGTGTCAGAGTTTCGATTAACCCTTTAAGGCCACCCAAGCGCTGCTGACATGCCTTAAAGACCGCTATCAGTCTATAACAACCAGGTTAAACGTTAAAATACCTATGTGATAAGAAAAACAACACAGCCGTACATATAATAATTATATCGCTACAATTTGCAATACCCATTCACATATTTTTTTATACTTTTTAATCAAGCTTCAATATATGAATCGGAAAATAGTGTGTGTCATAATTACACTAAACCCAAAAATGATGATAGTAATTATATTCGAATGAAGGTGCTTAGCATACCCAGCCTAGAATGGGACTAGCTAAAGTATGCTGCCGATACAATAATATAACTTTCCATTTGGCTAAATAAGTAAAAACGTCAGTATTAAGTATTTAAGTACAAAACAATCCCGACCCTACTCAAGATTTATACACCCCTATTGAGAGTCTAACCCTAGGCTTGAAAACATACCTATCTCACGGAGCTGTGTCGAGATATCGGCCACTAACTGTCGAGCAATCATAGTACCCTCTTTAAGCCGTATCTTAACTGTTGTTATCGAGTTTCCAACTCGATGTGTGCCAACACAGTTGAAGGAGTAGCGCGCTTGTATGGAGAGCTGGCGGTCGCTTTAAGTCATTGTTTTTACCCGAAAATATCAATTTGTTTGACGGTATAATTGGGGTTAAAAGAAATAAATCGTTTAAAACATAATTTTACTTTTTTATTATTTTATTAGATAAGTAATCACAGTCATGCAAAGTTTCAAGTCTTCTACAGACTACAGACAGATAGTGAACAAGCGAAGCTAAGTAAAGAGAAAAAGAGAAATAATAAACTAATCAATTCGGATCTGTAAGGTTTGAGTTTCTATGATAAATGATCATGAACTCTTTTCATCGTGTCTTAGTTACCCAAATAAGTGATGTTGCCCACATATTTTAACTCCAAACTCTGTACGCAAAGTGCCCTACCAGCTCTCCGACTAGAGCCCATATAATTGTGCCAATAACTATCGAACTGTCTTGCGGGTTTACGGCGCGTCTCTAATTGGCCACACTAGTGGCCACTAATGCCCTTTGCTATATGGCAATAGCCTAGGGTTGTGCTGACTAGGAATGTAGTAAAATGTATTATTTACCTCAAAAGTTTTCGATTCACGGATCAGAAAATATTGAGTAACTTTTGGAGATAATATTTTGCAAGTTATAATGGCAATTGTTAAAATTTGCAAACGTAACGTCGCGTCCTACTTCATAAAGAGCATAATAAAATTACATATTCTTTTACCTTGCACTGGAACATAGAGTAAAGAAATGTTGTATTATCTATCTCCAGACAATTTTATATCCCAACAGTAGAAACAATAGCCTCGTGCCAATTACTTCACGAACTAAAAACTTGGAAACACAATCCTACTAAATGTCTATTATTCGACGGCAACCCTACCCCTTGTATCGGCTAACAACAGTTTGCTTACACGCCACAAACGACGTGCTATAAAGCGCTTTATTCGCTGCAATCACATTACACATGTTTCCGATCAAACTAATTAACGGAGTATAGAAGTCTAATACCCATCGTTTACGAGGCTACTGCCTCCATTTTACTACATTATACCTCTTTACTTGGAATCGCTTTAGAAAATAAAGTGTAATTTTACCTATAATACACGTCGTAATTTTGAAACGAATCATAAATAGCCGTGGTGATTTCGTTGTACTGCGAGTTATAAAAATGTACTAGACTAACACATTATTTAGACACATCTTATATAATTCATAATTATGAAATCACATTTGTTTAATCTTTATGAAAATACAAAAATAATATTTATGATTTTGAAGAAAATATACCTATACCTACCAGAATCTTTGTATGCATTCTACGGATTTAGGGCTGCCTCGCCGCGCCTGTCATAGGCTGCCACTAAAAGCAATAAACCGCTTTATTCGGTACAACACATTACCGCAAAAGAATTACGTTGCTTCTAACAGAATAATTATAATACTAATTAGTATCGGGATTTAGCGGTTGTAAGCGGACTAGGTAAGTGGGGTGTTTATAGCGGCGATTGCTAAGGAAAGTTTTTACAGCTGAGTCATGAAACAGGGGTGCTCAATGTTCATCTGGTGGTAATTGGCTGTAATAATTTTATTACAGGGTCGCTCTGAACTTTGCACTACAAATTCTTGCAAAGAATGCCCAAGTTTTCACGATCGCAAAATTAGAAATATTTCTTTTGGTTTAATGTTATCGAATGAGGTATTACCGACATCTAGTTAGTTTTCCAGGCCGTCTAACAGCTTTTCACTGGTTCAATAGGTGTCGAGTTGCCGACGCCTTGCATAAAATCTGCATACATTTCATAAATTAACTTACACCTGGATTCGGAGTACATGCAAAAAATCAAGCAACTCCTAGGCTAGATTCTATAATATGTCAGATAAGCACTGCACCTCAATGCGCGCATTTTGAAATGTTCGACATAATGGGTTGGAGTGGGAATGCACTCCAACATGACGCTTACAGTTGATTCAGTTACAAGTCGACAGGAAACCAGAACTTTATGATGATTACTCCAAATCTAAATATTATTTTTAATATTGATGCAAGCAACTATAATACATGCGCTACTTTATAGTTCTTGTAGTATTCAAAAGTCATCTTCTCATATCTAAATATTTTTCTACATTATAAAAACTCGTGGTTGTGATATAAATTCGGCAACTACAATTAGTTGTTAACATTTAACATGATGTAGGTGTATTAATTTGTTGAAGTAAAGAATCTTTATGCTTGGCTATGTGAGCTAGTAAAGTAGCGACCAGGCTTACTCTAACACTAGGGAGAGCACTCACTAAACTAACAACAAGTAAGTAGTGACGAAGCAAAAGTTTTACGCCTTAACTATCTTACCACAAAAGATTAAACCAGAGATAAACACATGTTTCTAAAATTTCGTTCCACAAAATCGACGTTTATCACTCGCATTTTTTTAATAAATCCTGGCTTTCCTAATATCTTGATATTTAGTTAGAAAAAGCGAGGGTTAGAGGTTGATTTGTGAAAATACTTAGACACATCTGTTCAGTAAGACTGTAAGAGTCAATTTAGCTAACCCACTCCTTACGTTAGAACTAAGTATAGTTAGAATAGTTTAGCCTTTGACCTGTTAAGGCTTGTGGTCTAATAATGAACATGATCTATTTCTCTAATTATGCTTGCCTCTATACATATTGATGTGGGTGGATGATTGCAACCTATCACGTATTTGCATACCAATAACATCAGTTAGATTTCATTCTGAAATTTCCAATTAATGTACATTGTACATCTAACCGATCCATCTAGATTATCTGATTCTATACTAAATGATCTAGGGATGTCACATCACTAATAAATACCTTCATGGTCAGCTTTATAAACAATTTTTCTTTGTGAAAACTGAATTGTCCAGTGGAATTTATAATTTATGTACTCCTAACCTATTTAGGTAGGTACTTCAGTATAATTGGTTTTTTGTTGTATAAAATCTTAGATGAAAAATTCCAGCCAACCTCTTTTATTAGTTGAAAATGGTTTAATATCAACTTTTACCATGAAAATACATCAGTAATATTTGCTGTTAGTTCTATATAATTGAAACACGCGACTTTCAATCCTCACTCAATGTCATCATAATAATTATATTACATGAATGAAGCATGCAACGAGTATTATAATTAGTCTGCATGTTAACAATATTTATTTTTCTATTCGATTGAATTCACATGTAACTTTCTTTTTATTTCTGTATCTTTTTATGTAGGTGTAGGTACTCCTTAATATTAAACAAATAAATCAAATTTTATATTGTAATGGTTACGTGCTGTAGTATTATCCTTGCAGAAAATCCCAACCGAGGTAATCGTTAATCTAAATGCGATTAAACCGATCAACTCCGTCCAGTTCAGATTCAATCAGTCAGCGGCCTGCAGCCAGTTGAGCCGGTTCATTACGGAAATGTATTCCGGTGCCGTCCGATGCAATCACTGGATCACCTTTAATTAACAGTCTACGGGACCAGGTGGAACAATTCCTTATTCTTCTTGAGGTGCCTCTTCTTGCTGAAGGTTCACATCAAATGAAATCATTTGGTTGGTAACAGTTTGACAACAGATTTGTAGTACCTAGCTGGCTTCAAGAACTGGAACCAAAACACAACTAAATACTCTTTTCATTTATAAGTTGCTTGTTAGTTAATAGAATAAACTTGCTTTCTAAAGAAAATATAGAAAAATCCTATTAGGACTTAAATGTTCCCGAATGCCGCGAGCAATTTGTCTTCACAAAGCTTAAAGCGCATTCACTTTAATAGATCTCAGCAGTGCTTCTGACTCGGTAAACTCAAAGTCATTAACAAAATAAACACTTAATTATACCCTTCCTTACAACTAAACATAATTAAATCACGCCGAGAACTCTCTAATTACAAAACCCATTCACCGAAAACATCACATCATTAACATCCAACAACCAGGGCTCAGAGTTCCGCAAGGGTCGATGTTGGGTCCCGTATTCTATCTTTAATCCGCCTATAATCGCACTCTAACTAAACGGTAATGAAAATCTGTGAAAGGCAATATGTCATCCTTGCCATAAGCGATGACAACAGCTACCATAACAGCGATGACACACACCAATTTGAACTCTAACATACGCAGAAGAAGGTTGAAAACAATGTGCAGGTATTGGAGATGAAATAAGTAGGATTAGGGCCTGATGGATTCAAATCGAGTGGTTTGAGTTTTGCACGATCGGTAAATTAACTTTGTTTGATATTGTAGTACAGTTGAGTATTTAATAGTGAAAATTTTGTGAGTGTAGGTAGTTATTTTTAGCTGCTTATACCAATCAACTTAGATACCAATCAACGCTACCTAGAATTATTATGTAAGATACAAATTATTATAATGCTATTTTCAGATAGTTCTCTAGCCTCTTGCACAATATTGTACAAGCCATTAAAAAAAAATACAAAAAGAAAAACTCTCATTTCACATGTCAAAACCACTATACACAAAATCCCAAGCACAAAGTTGAAATATGAAATTTGAAAAGTTCTTCCGGTACAGGGGCGCAGTGAGGGCGGAGTCCAGTCAACAAATGTCATAACTCATATAACGCCAGTTAATACGAGTTGGGGAATAACCCGAGTGCGGAAACGTGGAAATGAACATAAAAGTAGGATGGAAGCTAATAATACAGATCATTACGACTGTTATAATGTCTCTGATTGCGATGTTTTCAAATTCAATAAGATTACAGGCTCAGAAATGGTTTGGAAAGTTATTCGCAAGATTCTGTTTGTCATGTTATTTGGTTTAAATTCAAAATTTACTAGAACTCGTTTTTCATTGTAATGAGCATTTATTATCTTTGCGTAATATAAAGTTTAAGCGCTGAAGTGTTTAAAAAAGTTAATCTATCACTGCTCTGTCTAGATACTTGCAATTGAGAGGAGCATGTGCTCTTCTACTATATGAATTACCCGGCGGCGGTCCGTTGACGTTTTTGTGCCGCGGTTCTCGGGCGTCTATTAGTTCTTTGTGCAGTTTCAAATGGATTTCAGGGGATTCATTTTCATAATAACTTTTTGTCGGTAATGTTTGTTTCTTTCAATTTGAAGGATTCAAATTATCATCATCATCATCTTCCGGAAAAATAGGTATCAATTTAGAGTTATTAGAGACCTCAATATTGTTGGATAATAAAAAAAAATATTTATCAATTCTATTTAACGTCATCGTCATCTTCTATGCTGTTCTTCTTCATTCGTGCCTCTAGTGTCTTCTTTGACGTGACAAAAAATGACACATTTCAAATTGCGTTCCAAAGTAAATTCCAAAATATTGCGTTTCCATTGTACATAATTTAAAGTAGTGTAGTGACCATATTATTATCAGTTTTAAAATAATACAGACATATTTTGTTATCCTCCATAGTTTATGAACAATCTCCATTTACGTCACAATCACAAAAGCCATTCTACCCCAAAACTCTTCAATTCACTTCGCATCATCCCCTCGAACAGTAAAACAAAACCAGTAAACCCTGTTAAATAAACTCCCGTCACTCAATCAAAACAACCCCCAGAACAAGGGGGATGGATCCTATTGTCGCCTTTCCACCCTCATCGCCCTAATTGGGCCCTTCACGACTCTGATTGTGCCATGGGCTAATAGAGATTTGTAGCGATGTTATCTCCTCGTCTACTTGTAACGATTTCATCTACTGTTCACGTTGTAGCTGTGTTATCTACTATTCTACTACGATGCATTTCTACTGATTTCCATAAAAAAACTTCTTGTTATTTATAATATCGTGTTTATCAAGTTTATCCGCTTGACCTATCTTAAAAATAGAGTTATAATTATTTATTATCACAGTTTCATAACGGCTGAATTGAATTTCATTTTTTGTAACATTAGGTAGGTACTAGGTACACAGGTCATGATACTTTATAAATATAATAATGTATAGTGATTAGTGAAGCCGCAAGACGAAGCTATTAGTACACAAATGCTAGAGAATGATGATAATAATAATGTATTATTATACAAATAGATTGCTACTCATTAATTTAAGGTTAGTTTCCGTTCTCATTCCAACAATTTCAATTTCATCAAACATCTCATCAGCAAATGCCGAGGAAACCATCAAAGCCCAACCTCTGATAACCTCGCGTGTTCGTCAAATTGCGCGTTCACTTGAACCTAATGAACGTAACAAATGGGTGAAAGTGTTCGCGCGAGCAGCGATGTATAGCAGCCATCGAGATAATGACCCGACTCGAGCAATAAGCGAATGGCGTGGTAATGGCCGCCGATATGTTTCGCAGCGAGTGACAATTGGTATTTTTTAGGGAATTGTAGCGTTAATGGTAGAGTTTAGGGGATGGAGTGAGATTGCCAGTGTAAAAAGGTTCCCAGAAGGTTCCGAGTTCACAAAAGGTTGCCTGCATAAAAAAGATTGTCAGCTTAAAAGATGCTAATAAAAAGAGAGACGAGGCAACGCCGGAGTGATAGTGTACATTGTACAAGGCCGCAAGTGAGGGGTTTTTACTATTAAGTAGTACCTAGATATTGCTGGCCTGCAACTGCATAATTGCAGTATATCTGGCTAATCCTGTCACCATGATTTTTCAAACTAAACATCAATTTTAGTACCCATGGAATCGATTAGTCAAACTTGTACTCTAAGGTTTTACTGTAAAGCTAATTTTATATACGACGTGAATAATTTCATTTCCCTATAGCAAATCTTTGTTTATTTAATTAAGCCCCAACAGGAACTGGCAGTCGTTATCTGGATGGATGCCATACATCGCTGCTCCGGTGCGCGCTCGCAGACATCCATCACCTTCATTAGCCACAACCAAGCGCGCAAGTTGATGAGCAAGAACAACTCCAGCTAATTCGCTGAGATGTTCTCAAGATGAGAGGGATTATGAGCAGTTTTCCTTATTCCGGGATTCGGTTCTTATTTGAGGCCGTATTTCTTAATTATGAAATTACGTGAAGCATTTTGGATGGTATAATTTTATTTAATTTGGGAAGGAATCAAAGTAGTAGCAGTAAAATTCAGGCGAGATATTACAATGTCTTGAGTCTGTCGCCATAAAATTTGAGATTTCACCATTTTCACTCTAGCCGGATGCCAATCAGAAAATTTGTATAACTATCTACGCCAAGGTTTGGCAGATTCTACGTCTTCTTTCTATTCTGAGAGAAATCGAACTTGAAAAATAGACACATCAAAAAAGTCTGAGCAACAGGCATGCATAACATGGACCCAGGAACAATGGGATAAAATTATGTTTTCCGATGAGTCGCGATTCGGGTTTAGGCCTGATACAAGAAGGGTGCGAGTGTACCGCCCGGAAATACTGAAAGGCTCAGGTGCGTTCAGGAAGTTCATCCATACAGCGGCTCAACAGTTATGGTACGGGCGGGTATTATGAAGAACAGGCGAACTGAGCTCGTTTTTGTAAATGGAAACATGAACGCTGAAAATTACGTTGAGGATATTCTCAGACCTTATGTCCATCCATTTTCACAAACCTTTGGCTCCGATTTTACGTTAATGCATGATAATGCGCGTCCACATACAGCTCGGCGAACCAAAAAAGAACCAGAAATTAGTATACATGTTGCTTAGACTTTTTTGATGTGTGTATTTGACATAGCACCAATCTGCCACGTCGGCGTCGATAGGTCTAGCCAATTGTCAATACATAGCATATTATTACCTTTTTCAGCTGAACTCTCCGCTCTATTCCAATGGCAATTTCCATATTAGTAGCACCATTTTCCATCAAAGTAACTTTCTGCTCAAAATCAACACCGATTCCTCCAATCATAAGACTACTCTGCTCAAAATCAATTGCAAGATTCGCAAGCAGACTCTAGGGTGCAAGTTCCAGAACTTTCAAAGCTGCTTGCGATGACCACAAATTTCATAAAGTTCTCACACTATCAATTACCCGAGAGGCGCGCATAATCCCACGCCGTTACAGGCTTATATGTGCGCAGCTGAGAAAACAGCCCTAACAACTACGGAGGGGTTGACAGTAGTCCAGCTTGGACTAATGCTGGGAAATTGTGGGGAGAAGCTTACAATAATAAATACTTTAATTAGATGCAGCATAATCTAACTGATAGCCTGCATATTTTATTCCTTTTTTTCTGCAGCTATATGTAGTAGGTACTCATGCTTCTTGATCTGATCCATAATTGCCCATTACAAGGCACCTGATCGTAGTACACTTGCAGTGACCCAAAACTTGAAAAATCTTACGCGGAACTGATCTACGCTCGTATCCTTGAGATGTTGGTACTAATTACTAATTATACGCAGTAATTTTCATGTAATAACCTACATCTTATTGAAACATGACTGTACGAGTATAATAATAATTGTATACGAGCTTTTTAGCTTTTGCTCCCGCTCTCTGCACGTTCTTTAAACCCTCTCCGGTCTAATAATACCTCTCGCTTCAACTCCATTCTCAGATAATATCTATTTGTTTACAACTGTATCAGAGTATGCCGTTTGATCGCTCCAATATATTTAACCCAATGCCGGTCCAAAGGCATCCGTAAACAAACTCAGTCACTGCACTAATCCGTCTTTACATCGTGCCTGAAGCGTCCGTACTCGGATACTGTCCGACTCTAGTGCGGAAACTGTGTGGTTTTGCGGCCGTCATATTAGATCCAAGTTCGCGAGAGTTTCCGCATAGATCTATTGTAACCGAAATACGGATCTAAGAAGATAATATAGGTACGTACTCTATGTGATTAAAATGTGTAACATCTATTAAAGATACAGTAAAGTTTGCATACGTCTTCTTCTTTATGGTTGGATATCTGGCACTGGCAACGGCATATTCTCTAGGTAGACTTGCACACGAAGTCGACCATAAAACAATCTCGTGTATCAATGAAAACGTAACATTTCAGACAATAAGAGACACGCGACTGCTCGCGCATAAAACTCATCTATCTTCTCTTAGCTTACCTGGACCCTTCGTACATTTAGATAAATCTTTAAGTTAGACGTTAGGCAATCTTCCCTTCGAATTAAGCCAATATTGACAGCCTACCAGACGCATCACATACTTCAAAGCGGACAGGTGCGCGGTATTAGGCAATAAATCATTGGGTACAACCCTACTCAGGCTCGAGTCGAGGACGAGCTCAGTCACGTCACAGGTGACAAGTGACAGGTGTATGATTAGTGCGGGTGACCTGCGCCTGGAGGTAGCTAATTATTAATTTAGGTGACAGCTTGTAAATCTACTGTAAATGCGACTAATCTTTGAATGTAATAGTGATCACTGATCAGTCGTGATCACTGCTTCTCTGCTTAGATCAAGGTACCTCGAAAAACGGTGTATGTATTTCGTATGGATTCAAAATCTGCAAAGTATAATAATATTATGTTTTAAATATTTCCTATACTTTATTCAAATGCAATAACATTATCAGGTTTTACCTAATTTATTTCGGGTATACGAGTCACTTGTATATTTTTTTAACTTTTTTGCATCGAAGTATCGCTAATATTTCGTCCAAACACTAAAACAAACTACTCCTGTAACTTCAGTGTACAGTTCGAACTCTAAACTTTACTCCTCATTAATCTCACTTTACTCTTTGCCTGCTCTTTTCTCTTCATATCTCACCAACTTGCGAAACTAAAACTTCATCAGTATTAACACATTCACTAACTTTGTTTTGAATTAATTATGACCGGAGTTACCCCAGATGCCATACTACACCGTTCATTCTGTATTCCAGCTTATAGGTACCTAAGGTTTTTAATTAGAGCATTTGTTGGAACCATCTGTTGGGGATATTAATGCGTTTAGAAAGCTGCTTATTATATTATGTTGTTTTGTATTTGAAATAGAATAGAATATGCTACGGCTCTGCTCTCTCTATTAAATACGGCTTTGTTAGAGTTCCAAGAACTGTTGTATTGTATCTTTATTAAAACACGCTATATATTAAATATCTGTGGCTTGCGGAGCTGGGTTCGTGCGCGTAAATTCTATTTTCCCGGAATGATATATAACCTATAAATAGCACTCAGAAATAATACAGTGACCTACTCGTATTAGTGAAAATAATTACTGAATTGTACCAGGTTGGCAATTTAAAATCTTTTGATAACTTTTTTATTGTTGAATCGACAATGAACTTGTCGAAGTCGGTCTTGACCGCTATTTACAACCCAACTATTGAAGCAGTTTCAGATCATCCGATATTTTTTTTGGTAACTATTACACCTCACAAATAACCTCAAAAACTAATTTTTCGACAAAAGTTTTAGATAAGAATAATGATTAATGATCCATTTATTTATTTATACTTTAGCACACAAATATACATGTACATTGTACAAGGAGGACTTATGTACATCATAGATTCATCATTTTCTCAATTCACCATAATAATTTTTGATTTGCTATATACTAACCTAATCAAATTATTCTCTTGTCCTCAGGAGGAGTATGGTCCCTCCGCAATCTGTCCATCTCCGTCCCCCGAGCAGTCCTCTCGGGCGAGGGCGAGTCAGTGGTGCTCCGGTGCTCCTACGACTTGGAGGGCGCAGCCCTATACTCCATCAAGTGGTACCGGGTGGAGACCGAGTTCTACCGCTACGTGCCGAGGGAAATGCCGCCCAGCTTGGTGTTTCCACTGCCGGGGACTTTGGTTGATGTAAGTATCATCATCATCATCATTATGATCAGCATCAGCATTATGCTCGTCCACTGTAGTCATCCTTCCCCCTGCCTCAGCATCTAACATATCGTTCGCTTAAACGTGTTTCCACTCTAGAACTCGTCTACGCCATAGGTTGTCGGTTCTTCGAGAGATGTGACCGACGTTTATTATAGAGAATTAAATTTCTAGTAGATAATCTGACTCAATTAGAAACGCTACCTACTGAAGTTCAATTGCTACTTTTTAAAGCGACCTATAATAGTCGTATAATATTCGTCGTCATCCTCAAACCACAAGTATTATGTCCTATTATACAAAAGTTACAACCATGCAGGATAAAACTGAGTAACATGCAATAAACTACGCACCTTTACTGCACTAGTTGTATTAATAAAGATTGTTCAACGGGATTCACAAATAAATTTTCAGCTTGCTCCTGGAACGGAGTACCAAATAGTAAAATGTTGATAGGCATCACAGACGTCATAATAACTGCATGGCTTGGCATGGATTTTATATTATACGACTGTGGACTATACAGCATAAACCTGCTTAGAATTGGCACCAGGAAATTTCAGCAGAAATAAATCCTCATAATATCGTAGTTGTATAAGGAAAATAAGAAACATTTTCACAAGAAGCTTTTCAATAAACTTTAGCGAGCGTGGGATGTCAGTCCCGGATATTATCGATTGACAGCGGTTGTGCTAAAGGCTCTTGGTCAAAAAACTGGCACTCAAGGCCAGGATCCACATTGGACATTACACTTCCCATCTGACCCCAATGACGTCATCCACAGCTGACGCAGTCTGACCACCAGCAAGTCCGGGTGGTGAACATGCACCGGCAGCTCAGCGGGGAGTACCAGTGCGAGGTGTCAGCGGACGCACCTCTCTTCCACACGGACATACGATCAGCCCCTCTCACTGTAGTCGGTAATATCTCGCCTAACCCTTACTTATAGGGAACCAGCTTTTGCCCATGATCTAAAACGAATACACTTACAATAAATGCTTTGACTTTGACTTTGACTTTGACTTTGAATTTATCGAGTTAAATAGGTTTTATACGCCCTTTCCCAAAGCTCAAACTTCTGGTTAAGTATCGAAATTCTTTCAGACTGGTTCAGTCGGTGAAATCGTGGGGAGCAGCTAGCATGTGAAAAATCTCTCGGCCATTCTCCGAAAATCTAGTTCTTCAGAGCCAATTTGTGTGTGCTCATATCAAGAGTGAATAGCTATTTCCTAGGGAAATCTACATTCAGCCACTACGTGAAATCGTGATCAATTAATGATATCCTACCATGTTTAAAGAAACCTATTGCGCGGAAAATTTGAGAACCCGGTCCTGTAACGTGTCTTCCAATTTCCAGACCCACCGTTTCGAGCACCTCAGATATCCATCTCCCGGAGTAGCTACGCCCGCGGAGACACCTTGCGAGCCAACTGCTCCGTCGACGAAGCCTACCCAGCGCCGAACATCACGTGGATACTTGACGAGCATAAAGTGAGTGGCACCGACATTGGGGATGGTATAGGAGCTTAGATTGGAAGACTAATCTGATAGATTGTAATGATGAAAATTTCACGAGATTATTTTCGATTCCATTCTCGATAACAATTTAATGTACACAGTCTTTATACATAATGACTAAAAATAAATGAAAAAATAGCTTTAGCTTGTTTGTAAAGTTTCTTAAGCGTTAAACGCTTCAATATTAACTTGGAAACATTTGAGGCCAAAAGTAAAATAAACGGAAAATAACCAACCTCAATTTTAAAATATAATAACGAGTTTATATAACTAAAAAGAAAGAGTCGTAACTTCTGTGTCATGTTTCATTATTAGACTCTGATTCCTTGTCTCAAGCCAAATTAACTATCCGTTTGAAGATCTTAATAAGATTCGTTCAGAGGCTGAAGGTAACTTTCCAATAGAACCTCTTTTCAAACTTTAATTTCATTTTTACAAAAGCAAACCTTCCAAAGCCTTCCTCGGAAAATAAAAAAAAACCGGCCAAGTGCGAGTTGGACTCGCGCACGAAGGGTTCCGTACCATTACTATAAAAAAGGGTAAAAAATCTCGTTTGTTGTATGGGAACCCACTTAAATATTATGACGTGTTTGATTATGTTTTTTTTAGTATTTTTTTGTTAAAGTGGCAACAGAAATACTTTAGTGTGAAAATGTCAACTGTCTAACTGTCACGCTTCATGAAATACAGCCTAGTGACAGACTGACAGATGGACGGACGGACAGCGGAGCCTTAGTAATAGGGCCCCGTTTTACTTTGTGGGTACAGAACCCTAAAATACTCTGAAGAAGTTTCCATCGCAACTTGTATTTTTATTTTAACCCCGCGGGGTCGGAAACAATGGCCCATTATTCATAGATTTCTATTCATTAGCGAGAGGGTTGTTATTTCGTTTTTAACTTTGTTGATCGACGACTTGAAAAGGAAAAAAATAGGAGGTTAGGTGCGTGTCGGGTTATGCTAAGTATAGGGTTACGTATAATATACGTTCATAGTGGATTTAAAAATTTGTTAGGTAAATGTCTTGTTGGAAATAATTATTGTCGTTGAAAAATGTCCATTGGGTGCTACAAGCTTGATATTAATGAGTTTTTGATGATTGGGAAGTTTGGAGAAGGACGTTAAATTGTTAATGACTTTCGTAACTCATAATAATATATCTAAGGTAGATAGTGCTATATTATAATGGTATTCATGGGTTTTATGAAAATAAAAAGAAAAAAAATGATTTTTTATTTTTAAAGGGCTATGTTACGACACAATACAATGATCCGTCATTTTTATGAATGGAGCGCAACACCAAAAATGGTTTAGTTTTTTATTCGATGAAAGAAAACAAGTTAAATAAAAAAATATATTAAGTTGTTTTGTAATAATAATATCACTTCTTCTCTGTGACCCGCTAAAGCTACCTACCTATCTGCCTTCCAACCTTAAGTGCAATAATATAAGCAAACTGGCATTAAGTAAGTGAAATATGGCAGCACTGACAGATTTATAAGGGTTCCGTTTTTGGCGAACCCTAAAAACTGCACAACTATGGAGAGAAAACGGTTTTCTTTGATGTAAAGAAATACGTTGAGAGAATATTCATTTTGTGGTAATATTTTATGTAGATAGATGATTGTTTTTGGAAAGCGTTCCAGTATAAAATATAGTTTTGTTAAACAATTTCATTCATAATGTGTAATGTTGATATTTCAATACGTGAATTTATGCCAATGAAGGTTAAAAGTTTTCATATTCATATTCATGTGTTATTCTTCTAAGCATATTCATTTATTTTTCTATTTCCACCACAACTAATATACCTATTATACCACAACTAAGCAACCTACATTGCAACTAAGACAATAATTAAGATTAGTATATTCGATTAGGACGTATTGTGTTTATTACATCATTTTAGCATACCTTTACCTACCTAACGATCGTGAATCGTAAAACATTTTTCAACAGCGTAAAGCGTTGATTGCCTCATAATGCTAATTTAAACATGTCTGTGCGTCCGTGCTAATAAAATCTGTGTTGAATTTAAATTTTCTGCGTAATTATGATTGTCACACTGTAAATCCGAACATACATTTTTGGTAATAAAATAATATTAGGACAGTAATGCCATGTGTTTGTCGAAAATAAGCATGCGGTCCTCCCGCATGTTTATGCCTGACGTAATTATAAAAAAATGACATCTTATGTCCGAAAAACTGATTTAATATTATTTTAAGTTACACGCATGTCTATTAACTTTGCACTGCATTGCGCTGATCATTCGGAGGCAACGTTAGTCAGTAGTAGCCAGCCAGTCAGCCAGTAAAGTTCTAACGACGTCATTATCAGGTAAAGCTTAAAACAGTGTTCTTCAAAACTAAACATTCACAATATGTTAACAAATCAGTAGGTACTATTATTACTTGTTTAGCGTATTTATTTGCTGATCTTTATAAAACCTATCTGAGGTAAAGGTTGGAATGGACATAGACAAGAAACATCTCTGGCGGATCCTTCTTGTCTATGTCAAACCAGAATAATATTATGGATAACAGGCAAAGCCCGGGCGTTCGTTTGTTAGTCATCGATTGGAAAGGTTTTGTTCTAGCAAGTAAAGCTATTCTTACTTATCGAGTATATTATCACTACACGTACCCCAATATTAGCCATAAAAGTAAATGTGCCGGTGTAACCTCACTATAATTTGGCTTCGTGAACCTGGTTGCTACTCAACAGGTAGGAGGTGGTAATACATACTACTCGAGTCCTTATCTGGTGGCGTGTTACTTTACCACGCGGATTCATTCAGAAGAGGGTCACCCCTACAGAAGTGACGTTCTCTTTCTGCCTCTAGATAGCAGAGACGATATCATGGCGTTCCATGGACATGGACTTCAAGGAGCGGCCAGCGTTCAGCCAGCTGGAGATCTCGATCCTCGAAGCGGAGCATTACAAGATGGGCCTGACTTACACCAGCTCAAACCTGAACCGCGCCTACCAGGATCACTACGTGTACAGCCGGGAGATGGACAAGGAGGACCAGGAGGTGTTGAGGTGAGCTTGCATTAAATGCAGTTTCCTCTGGCTCTTAGGCAGTCTGATAAACTTCGACACTAGACTCTAGCACCGTCTCACACGACAAACAACAGCAATTCAACGAGTGACGTTAATTTCGGCTGTGATCATAAAAGGTCAATATATAATATAATCTTATATCAAGGCGCTTCATTTATCTATAATTACCTGAACTTTGCAGACATTAGAATGCCAAAGTTTCACATACTCAACCTACTCCTTTTCATTTAAAACGCAATTTTTTTTAAGTATTGGAAAACATCGAGTAGAATCACAAATACCTGAAATAATCGGAGTGATGCATTAGTCCAAGCTGATGGTCGAATTACTCTAAACCTTCTCATGAAACAGAAATAAGATCGGTGCTCAGCAGTAGACGAATATGAAGTTTGATGATGTCATCAGTCAATCAGGTTTTGTGATGATAATTTGTCCATCAGATATACCCTCGTCCCTCCTCCCTCCGGCCAGTTCACGCTGAGCTGCGTGGCCACCATCTTTGACATCTACGCGCGGAAGAGCGAGCCGGTTTACATCAAGGAAGATGCCCCCCACCCCGCTTCTGTTACCGGTGAAGATTCCTCAGGTGAAATCTCTTTTTTATTCTTCTACTTCTTCTTCTTCTGATACCCGCGGTATGTCTACACCATCACCATCACCACCTCGACTACAAACAGCTGCCTGAATCCGTGTGAAGTGCTCTTAGCTCAATTCGATACTTTGACCAGAATTCAGTATTAACTTCTGTTATCTGGTATCTGGTAGATCTTTCACCTGAATCCGTAAAGAAGAGTATTGCATTTGGGCCGTTTATGCGAATCACTTTCGTATAGATTTTATAGGAGTTGTGGCAATAAATTTGCCTACAATCAAGATAAGCAGGTACTTATCTTGATACATAAGCGGCCAAATGCAATACTCTTCTTTACAGATTCAGGTGACAGATCTACCAGATACCAGATAACAGAAGACGCGAAATTTAATTACATTTTAATTTAACCAAGTTGTGACGAAGATTCCTATTGTTTATCTATTCACTTAGACTTGATTTTTATTAGTTGTTCTTTAAGAACAAAGAAGATCCATGGAAGGATTTCCATTCCTTCCTTCGATATATATAACGTTTGGCACGCTTTGTTTACGTACTTTTTACTTGGAAATAAAATATAAGATAATATTTTCAACCATAAATTTGGGGACGGATTTCATCAAATCATTTCGGGCACAAATATTATTACATTCAATGTAATCTATTACGTAAACATTAATACCACGTAGTAACTCCTATACTTCGGGTAGTAAATACAGCTCAATAATATTGGAAAAGAGAAAAGCTTTCATCGTAACAATTAATTCCTTTCAATAAACTTGTATAGAGGATATTTGTACTTTTGGTAGTTGTGACTTATGAGTTACTTTTGTAACAGCTGACTTATTCTCCAAGATTCTGTATTAAGAAGTACAGAATCTTTGTCAGATATTTATGAGTCAAGCAGTAGTGCGCAAACATTAAAGGCAATTAGAAGAATTGTCTAAGGTCTAATGAGCAGATATGGCGCTTACCACTAAGTAAAAGACCAGCTCGTCTCGTTACTTAGTACCTAATTTATGTCAATTATTTTCTAGTAATCATGTTTAATTTCTTTATAGGAGCATCGCCTGTTTGCAGCCTGGTCCTAACTTCCCTCTGCGCGTACGCAGCATTATTATGATCACTCAGGAGTCAATAAGTCACTAGTCGTCATGCCACTTGATCAGCTATCGCTGTCCTTGTTATCGCTGTCCTTGTTACATGTCAATTTTTTGTATGGGTGCGAGAAAGACGACTTTACGTTTGCTAGTTGTTGGAGGAGGTCTAAGAATTGATTGTGCCAAATTTTGAATGTCATCCTTGATAATTGATGTAAACTAAAATATTGTACATAGTTGAATTGGTAGCAATAAGATTTAAGCTTCATTATTTTGCTCCAAATGCAATATCTGAAATATTATAATGAGGAAATGTTTGATATGAAATATGCTAGCTCTGCCCATCATTATAATTATTATACATTCTCAATGAGGCTTACCATGACGTCTTATTGCGATCCAATTGAGGACCTAAACAAAATCGTTTCACTTTAACTTATAGTAATACATGGGTTTCGACATCATTTAGGTAGACGTCAAGATTAAAATAATTAAAATTAAAATAAACTTTAAATAACCCTTTTGATTTAAAACCAACCTAATTTGAGCGTCAAGATCTCACAACAAGACGTCATGGTACGAATAAGAAGTGAAACGATTCTGTTTAGGTCCTCAATTGGATCGCAATACGACGTCATGGTAAGGCCTCTGGAGAGTGAAGTAAAACACTTCAGAAATTAAGAAAAACTCTTCTTAGAAAGCTTCCAATCTAAAGACTGGGATTCCTGACCTCATTCAATAAGGCTTGCTCTTTCTTTTCTTTCATCTAGAAAAGGACAGCTGTATCTAATCATGAAGCATCACGTAAGAAACTGAATGTTGTGATAGACATTACGTTAATATAGTCGAGGTATTTGTACTAGTTAATTTTAAGACTATTATTGTATATTAATTATTTGAATGTTGCAGATTTAATAATTATATTATTATGTGAATATGTAAATAAATTCATTAGTTACAGATTCACGGTTTTTATTTTGATCCTCATAATAACTATTAAGAAAGAAAACAGTATTAATCATTGCTAGAAGTAGTTCATTTGTTATGGTAATACCTTGCCAAGTATTGCGTAAAACTTCATAGCTATAATATAGTAGGGGTGATATAAAACTGTTCACAATAAAATAAACGAGATCTGAACCCAATAATAAAATTCCGTAAGTACACTACAAATCTACTGTCCTACAGAAATAAACTTCCAACGAATACAAATTGAACAAATCTAAGACCCTCCATTTGTCTCACAACTAAAAATATTTCAACAAACTAATACAATCGCGACAGTTCCACTGATACGTTTCTTATTCAATAACTAAAAATGCAATATCAATATCAACTTTATATGTTGCATTTTAATGTTCAGAATTGTATAAATCGGGCACAGCCTTGCAGTTTTCTTCAGGTTTGCCAATTTATTTTTGCGCTTCAGTCGCTCCTATTATTATTACTATTAGAGTCAAAATCCGATCTTGTTATAAAAGGATGGCAGTGTTGCAAGTCTTGGCAACTTTACTTTTTGCATCGTCTAAGATTTTATAGCTCTAGCTTTAAAGTTGAGAGTGTTGGTTTTGCGGTTAGCTCGGAGTTGGTTTTCGAAGTCTGTAGTGGTCGTTATTTCTGCACGATGAGCAGTGGAGGACCCTAGGTACCTGGCCGTTGGAGCGCAGCCAGTGAGGTAACTGCGGAGCGTGGGTTACCACTTCGGAAAATTTTCGACGAGTTTGTTAAGGGAATACCTAATTGTGGTAAAATTGTTGGGAGCTTTTGAGGGCTTTTACTGGGGTGCGAATGTTGTGAGCAGGTTTTTTGCGAATTACAATTTTCAAGGGCGCTCAGGTTTTTAATATTCAAATACGAAACCTGCTCGACATTTATGTATTAATTTACCCATACTTAGGTACTTTCTCTAGCTTGAAATAATTATGTAAAACCTAGGAATAGAATGACCGATGAGATGTCAAAGTCAAAGTCAAATCATTTATTGTAAATAGGCAGTATAATCGTATTTTTACAAGTAAAACACTTCAATCTAATTAACAATGGTGGCAGGTGATTGATGGTAGGAAACAAAAAATAATAAGACAGTTATCCATTTGTACATAGCGGCAGCCTGGTCGGTTGAAGTCTTTACTGGAACACTCAAGATGTTTTATTAGCCAAGTTGTTCGACGTTTTCAATTTACGAACAAATTAGAGCGTGTAAGTAGCGACTCGGAAACTTGAAAGTTCCGAATTGCTGATGAAAGCCGTAAATACCTACCTACGGTTCCGGATACAACCCACAAATTATTTCGGAATGCTAATATAATATTAATACAAGGTAAAAATGATGGTAATGAATCATCAATACAACCCAATCTGTCCACGGCTGGGCACGTAACTGACCTTACTTTTGTGAGGAGGATTAGGCCACAATCCGCCACTGGGAGGCTTAGTGGATCACTTATCTCCATCATTCCGTGTGACTCCTCGCTGTTTGACTATACTGAAATTACTGAATAGTGTGTGATTTATATATTTATAAATCACACACGGTAAAAATTAATGTCACAAAATCATAATCTTGTAAGTATTTACATTATTTTACATGTTTGATCAGTTATAATTAATATATACATGAATCATCTTCCTACTATAAGACATCTTCGACACAATCATTGATCGAACAAGCCACCTAATATTACGCAATCGCCGCCAAGATACGACGTGCAGTGAACGCTACGATAAAATTTAATCAGAATCACATAAGACCACATTCTAACATAATTACAATCAACCCAGAACTGCATATTGAAGGTCAGAAAAATCAAGCTACAGGTCCAAGTACACGCACCAAATAACACTTTTAATCAAAGAATATGGTCCTTGTAGGACACCGGCCAGTGGAGCCTGTAACATTGATCCGAACCACGTTTCCAATAGTCTCCCTAATCCAGCACCGGATTATGATAAGCCACCGTGACCCCTCATTGCCACAGATATAGAGGAAATAACTTAGTAAGTAGGTTGACGCAGTGACCCACAATGAGGCTTGACATCCGAAAGAAAAGATAATAATATGGGTGAAGAGATGGATATTATACTATTTCACAACATTCTAGATGTTATGTGCACATGCACGTAGTCATTAGCGCTAGTAATTAAAAACACGACTATGTTTAATTCATCTTCTAATGAGGTGTGCATGTGTACAACCTCATGAAAATTCTAATTTATAGTTCTTTTTCGGTAGATTGTTCTCGTTACGTTAAAAATAAAGACTTTGCCTGTCTTACCACAAAAGATTAGACCAGAGTTAAACAGAGGTTTCTAAAAATTCGACAAAATTGGCGTTTATCACTCGCGTTTTCTTACTCAATCCTGGCATTCCTGATTATTATACGTTGTGAATTTATTATTGAGTTAAAAAAAGCGAGGGTTAGACGTCGGTTTGTGGAGAAAATATTTAGACTCATCTGTTTAACAGTAACTCTGGTTTTAATCTTTTGTGACCGTGTATGTTTAACACCTTGGACCACATCATCACTTAAGACCAGGTGGAGTAGTGTTCAAATAAAGAATAAAAAATTAGAAAAAGTGACACACGCTCGGTTTCAATTAGATTTTTGTTTAACTAGTGGCATCTGTTCCTTCTATATCGGTTCTGATTAGTTGCAGACACTTCGGACAAGTTTCAGTGAGTGTTCTTACGTCGGGATGTTATTATCCACGTTACTGCGGGGCTTAGTGCGTGACTCCATCTTGGATATTATGTGCCAAGCAGTTTGGTTTGTTTTTCGAATGAAGTGGTGCTGACCTCTGGTGTCAGAGTCCGTCAGACTGCTGAAGGCTTTTGGCAAGGCAACCGATAACAACCGCAAGCGTGTCTTCTAAAGCGCGTAGCGCTGGGCAGCTATACGTTACTGGTATGATGGGCAAACTGTGTGTCAAAACTTATAAAGTCAAAATTCTTATGATGGCAAAAAATTATACAAACTAGGTTTTCTCGAACGATGTTATTTACATATCTCGAATAAATCTGCTTCAAAATCTAAATTCCATTGAATTTCAAATGCAGCTAATTTCTATTAGAGATCATTATGGCTAAATCCACCATTTATTCCAAACATAAGTAGGTACCTACTACTGAAATCGTAAAAAGCAATCGTTTGGATTCGTCGACTTTTTCGTGCAATTTAGCGTTCGTGGATAGGTAATAATAAACTTTATGTCTTGTTGTTACGGTTGAATATCGCGAGGTGGTATTGGAATTTCTGCGGTTGAAATACTTGAAGGTAACCTACTAAGATATTCATTGAATGTATTGAAATCAGTACTAAAATTGGATAGACCTTTCTGTTCGTATATCAATACGTTGAGGAGGTCAGACTCGTGGAGCGCGTCTTGTGGAATTGTATTTTAGTTGAGAATATTTGTACGAATAGATATATTTTATGCTCATTAATCAGCAATTTTCAAGTAGAGTAAGTCCATACCTGCAGACTTTCCATAGAATATCCATCGAAAATATCAGTTTGAAACTTAAACTCCTAGGAAATTTCACTACAGCATCCACCACTTCACAGAATCGTGACATTGGCTTCACTGCGAATCAATTAGACCACTGAATATTTAAAACTTAAGAATCAGATACAACTGGCTGAATAGACAAACCGTGCGAAGCCCAAACAAAAAAAATCCATCGACCCATTCAAACAAGTCACCTCAGTGGTTACCAGACCAGGGGCCTATAAGTCGGCGTGTCGGTCTGTTGGCTGGCCACCGGCCAACGCCACTACTGGTGCCTGGACTAATGGCCCTCCTCACTTACAGATATTGGGTTTATCCAGGCCTTTATGAATTTTAAACTGCGGCGAGCGCTGCCAAATGTTGAGATGTTTGGAGATACCGATATTTCAGCTGGCAGACGTTTACTTTGGATGATTGTAAATGCTGCTTTCTATTAGAAAACGCTAAAAAAGTAAATTTCTAAATTTTTGTTTGTATACCAAACTGCATCGACAGTTTCAGGGTAGTCACGAATCGTGACGACTTGACTATACTGTTGACTGGATTTGATTTAAATGTCAGTATCCTTGTTGTTACAATACTGAACCACAATGTTGCTCCTAACGATATCAGCACGTAGTTAAAACCGGAGTCAGAACCAATCACGTAAAACATTTTACAAGTAGGTACATGGACCCTTCAAGGCACTGCCAAAAAAGCTGACCCTATTAACAAAAGAGATTCCACGAGCCCCAAAACATTAGCAGATTCACAAAAAGCTAGCGTCACGTCTGCAGCGCCACCTGGCGTTTAACTGTACTCCATTTGTCGCGCCCGGAGAGTAACGACTATCATTAGTATGCCCTGCCCTTGCTTAGGTGCAGTAAATAAACATTTGCAATCATTGGGAGCAGATGCCGCCGATGTTATCCATTAAGGAGGTCGTAAGGCCCGGTGGGGGCGAGTTATTTCGGTTATTCTTGAGAAGGCGATTAAGTTTTTGCGATCTCGATACTAAAATGTGAAGATGCATTTTGGAGGGCCACGAAATACCTATATATTGAGGATATAATTTTTTGCCTAGAATAATATTCAATGAATATAAAACATGTAAGTTGAAGTAAGGACGCACTGTTACTGTGAACTGTGGTTGGGTGTGTACTGTCATAATGCAGTCTAAATCAGCTATTCCACTATGCTCACCTGTAAGAACAAAGTTGAAATTAAGGAGTCCGCATTTCACCTCGGAATCATTGCGCCTAGGTGATGTCACTAAGTTATACTTAACGTTTTCCGAATCATACGGAGTTTATTGAGACGCTACTAGGTCCCATATATTAATAAATCAATCACATGTGTGAGAGCTACCTTCATTGTGCACTTGCTCTTTCGTTCTATTTAATACATACATCTTAAGTTGTAGATTAGGAAAAGAAACTTACATGATATCTGGCAAATTAATAAATGACACTCAGCGGTTAAGTACTATCCGATTATGACACAATTGACACATACAAGACAGTATCTAGTAGCCAGTGCTACATCTCAAAATCCATATTATTATATTAAATAGCAACGATTTCAAGACGTAGATTACATTTTGAGTGTGGATCAGTTGATTGGGCACTTGGTAGCGCTATTGAGGTTCATTTATGAATACGGCCCTAGGAAAATTTCTGATGGTAACCAAATTTTTGGGCAAGTTACGTCTAATTGAGACGTGACCATCAAATCCGCTATGTGTATAATATGCTATGGTCCCCTTCGTGTCCCCGTTGTCATTTGTTTCAATCCAATTAATTTAGCTGGATTGCTCAGAGCTGCGCGCCGTAACGGGGACATTACAGCATCCGATGAGTAATCTCAGCGATCTGAGGTGATGAGGAAATATTGCTCTCACCTCGGTTTAAGGTAGTAGCGGCGAATGATGGCACAAGTTCGTTCGTTACATATTTAACAAAGAATTAATATATACAGACGTGAAAGAATGGAGACAGCGACAAATCGGCTAATGGTTTTAATTCGGTTAATTATCCTTATTCAAATTGGAGGCTCATTAATGTCAATTGACTCTGCAAATGGATTTGAATACATCCAATTGATAATAGGGATGAAACTCGATTGTTTAACATGTAGCGATTGAGGCACAGCTTATAACGGTGTACCCGACGACTAAGTGGTCCTAAGTGTATGCATAGTTTTCATGTAAAGCGATCGTAAAATAATAAGCGATATTAGTTATAAATACATAACTCTTTAATGACACCAATTCAAAGCTATCTCTAGATCTCTACCTGACTACCTTTGGATGGACAAAAAAGACAGCAGGAATAGGGTAGAATCAGTAGTAGTATTTATGTACGAATCAGGAAAAAATAAACAGAAAAAATATATCCGAATTTTTTTCTCCTAATCTTTTGCCTTGCTCCACAACAAAAACGCTAAAAAGCTTTGACGATAATCGCCGCGTTATTAAACCGCGACGTTTTAATATCGTCCCGTGGCGGCCGGTAATCCGGGCCGGTCGAAATACCGGCAGTCCGGACAACCGGAGACAGACGGTGTGTTAACAGGCTGGATATCATTTTGTTAAAATACATCGTTGTTATTGTGTTGATTATGTTATTACTATGAACATAATTGTCGTATTTATTCTCTCCCGAGGGAAAATTAACAATCTACACAGTTTTGCCGCTATACTGATGGTGTGTATTAGAAAATTTTCTTATTGGATAAGTACCTACCTACTATAAAAATAAATGTTTATATAAAATACTTGATATTTTCAACATAAAGCGGCACCTTTACGATTATTATGCGTGAATAATTCTATAATTAATGTCTGCTTGTTAACTTTTTACGACAGAACGGATGAACATATCGTAATGAAATTTGACATGGATCCAGGTCTAATTGGACCTTGGAAAAGAACATAGGATAAATTATTATTTTGATGTATTGTAGACTTCGTGAACGAAGTAGCTGGCATCAGCTAGTATTGCCAGATAGGAAGGCTAGGTTAGTCTAGCGTTTAACCACTATCGTACCGGTGTGTGACGATGTGGACGAAGGTGGTGAACACACTAAGCCTTGAAAAGGTCTGGGTTTCAAAGACTGCTCTGAATTACCACGGAAAAGGTTTGGCGACAGATATTCTCACAAGTTACTTCTCTTACAATTAATTTCAATACTAAATAAAGGTAACACTCATATTTCATAATCCTAAGTAGGATTAAAAACCCCACACATTTAAATAAAACTCAATAGTACCAACTGTATCTACCTTCTTATACTGTATTTCTCCCAAAATATTATGATCTCTACAAAGTTTGCTCGATCTACTCTACATAAGCTCCGCCTAAGCTGAAACGTTCAAAAATACTAAACGACCAGTTTATAAACATATCCCACATCTGACTTACACTATTGTATCGCAAAATACGTATTTATATTCCAGATAAGAGGTGAAACCAATTCCGATTCAATTTCATATCATCGTATGGGCGAAACTGATAACATTTTCAATAGAAATCGCTTTTAACCGCTCTACCAACTCTACCATACTCTACTGTACTCTACCGCACTCTACATTGCAGTCACGAACTCTCCCAGCTCTTATAATAAGCATAAAAAAATAAGCGTTTACTTTGTAGAGTGAAGCGGTATCGCTGCTCGCTTAGCGGTACTGTTTGAACTTTATTGCGAATTATAGAGTATAGGGTTTGAATTTGCATAACATATTGTGCTTATGTTACACCAGTAAGTTTTATAAAATTTCACGATAATATGACGTGTAGAGGCAAGATTTACGACTGAATTTAGAATTTCCTTATCTGCTTCGTTCTCTACATGGCTTATGAACGCATTTGCGTAAAACCAAATCAGTATAATAATATTTAAAGTAGAAAACTGATCAGATTGAGACCAAACACCACCAATCTATGAGCGAGAATGAGACAGAATAATATGGCAGTAGAATGTAGAGCCCCGTTTTACCTTCGGTGTCTACCATCAGATCAGCACTATTTATTGTGTACTAAAAACCTACTGCAATCCTTTAAATTTCCTTTACTTTTTTCTTTATAGGATAGGTTATATATATATTATTATACAGTGGGTAGGTATGGCAAGGGGCAGGAAGCTTTTGTTTATAAAATATCTACTCTCAAATAAAGTGCGTGAACGGCGATCCACAGGCGGTACTACACAGAAGTGTACACGGTATATAATATGAGAAACAATATTATTGGGACCTTTATAAAAATAGCTTTTTGCAAATAGCACCCAAAACATTGATTGTCAGAATTTTTGTCTGTTTGTTTGTGCGTTTGTGCACGCCTAATCTCAGAAACGGCTTATTCGATTTAGATTTGGTTTTCACTAATATTATTGTGGTAAGCTTCACATAACATTAATTTAGTGTTTACGCCAAAATTTAAAATAGCTATACAGGTGTTGTAATGAAACGCGGGTGAAACCACGGGGCGAAGCTAGTGACAAATATACCCCCTGGTCTGTGAAGATGTAGATTAAGATGGTGAACATGCTCAGCCTAGAATAGTACTTACTTTCGAGGACCGTTGCCGGAACACCCCGAAGGACTTAGGCGATAGATTTTCTTATATATTATAAGGTATAGCTAGCCAGGAGTGCACTAAAGTGGCTTACCACCAAGGTTTTAATGATTTTGTTAACAATGTGTCTGAACATGTCGGGTTTGCCCCCCCCCCCCCGCCCTGCAACCATAACATATCGTTGTTATAATATCCGTTCCGTTGTCAGCTTATTAGAGACTTCCGTTACGATGTACAAGTATTAATAACCCGCGAGGGTGGTCCCGCTAGGGGTGGTTACTGTGGTTAGGGGTTGGATTTTTGTGGACTAATATTTATTTCTTCTCTCATAATAGGTTTTTTGTGGATGCTTTCTTTCAAATGTATTTTATATTTACAAAAATCATCCTTTTTATGTGGGTATATTATTATGTATGACTTGTTAAGTTTTTATGTATTTATTTATTATATAAATACTTTTAAAAATGTACACACACAATGCCTACTCACTTCATTCCTTAGTAATATACAAAACATAACCTTTTGGCAGTCGGGTAATATTAATTAATATATTGTAGGATTTTCCTGGTTCCTACAACATAATAATAATGTTTTGTTGTGTTATAATCAATTCCGTTGCCTACGTAACGTTAGCTTGTTAGACGCTTCCGGCACGAGACGAGCGTAACGCCGTTATTTAACGAGGGGCTGTTTCTTCGGGCCTTCCTTCAGACAAAGGAAAAGATATGAAATCATTAAGGATAGTAAGTACAAATAAATTCCATAATAATCAACTAAGTACACCTACATACTTGTTTTGTCTGCACCTAATAAAACAAGTTGTTGCAAATCCGTGCACAAATTATGAAATTAAATATTATCATCATCATCATCATCATCAAACCACATTCGCCCACAGCTGGGCATGGATCTCCCCTTACTATCGTGAGGAGAGTTAGGCCATAATCCATCCAGTAGGTAGGTATAATGATATATTAAATAAATTAAATGAATTTAATTATGTAGTAATTGTTCTTTTTGGGATTAATTCAGCGATAGCTGCCGTAGAAACTAATAGAATAGAAAATAAATATTTTACTTTACGTAGATAAACCAATAAATTTGTTAGAAGTGTTTGGACAAACTCTATTTTGTTATTTTTCAATTTTCAGAAGGTTTACGCTATACCGAGAATTAATTGAATTCCTATCGCAATAATTCCGAAGCTCCACAAAACCATTTAGTTCTATGAAAATAATTCTAAATCTATCATCAACATTGGGGACGTATGAAAATAAATTAGACATGTGCTAATTACTCTATTTGAGTAGAAAAACGTATGAAAAGCCGCATTATTTTAAGGTTTGTTATTGAAATATATTGTTTTTTTTAATTAATTTATCATGAAACTCAAAACTCAAATAATGTGTTGTAAGTAGGTAACAATATCGCACTTATACTTAGTCAGGTCATAAGTATTGTCACACAGTAAAAACTTTTCTTTTAGAATGCTGGCCACAAAAAAGTTTATTGAATTCGAATTTCGAATTGTTCATGAAAATAAAAATGTATACTTTTTAGAATTTTACTCATTTTTAAATATGGAGTGGACGCTTAAAGAAGACCGTGTTGCAGTTATTGCGTTGCATCGTTGCGGTTACGCGCCAATTCAAATTTTTGACATACTGAAAAATTTGAATATAACCAAGAGATTCGTTTATCGTACCATCAAACGATACAATGAAGACTCTAGTGTAGATGACAGGTCAAGAAGTGGTCGCCCTCGGTCTGTTAGGACTCCAGCAGTGATAAAAGCTGTGAAGGCGCGAATTCAAAGAAATCCCAAACGTAAGCAGAAACTGTTGGCCCTTCAGATGGGATTAAGCAGAACCACGGTGAAAAGGGTGTTAAATGAAGACTTAGGGCTTCGGGCATATCGAAGAAAAACAGGACATCATTTGAATGCTCGTCTAATGGACCTGAGACTGAAGAGATGCCGCGCTTTGTTGAAGCGGTACGCGGGAAAAAAATATCGGGAAATTCTTTTTTCGGATGAAAAAATATTTACCGTAGAAGAGAGCTACAACAAACAAAATGATAAGGTGTACGCACACAGTAGTGAAGAAGCGAGCAACCGTATTCCGCGTGTCCAACGAGGTCATTTCCCATCCTCGCTCATGGTATGGTTGGGAGTGTCTTATTGGGGCTTAACAGAGGTACATTTTTGTGAGAAAGGTGTAAAAACGAATGCAGTTGTGTATCAAAATACAGTCCTGACGAACCTTGTGGAACCTGTTTCTCATACCATGTTTAATAACAGGCACTGGGTATTCCAACAAGATTCGGCGCTAGCTCATAGAGCGAAGAGCACACAAGACTGGCTGGCGGCGCGTGAAATCGACTTCATCCGGCACGAAGACTGGCCCTCCTCCAGTCCAGATTTGAATCCGCTAGATTACAAGATATGGCAACACTTGGAGGAAAAGGCGTGCTCAAAGCCTCATCCCAATTTGGAGTCACTCAAGACATCCTTGATTAAGGCAGCCGCCGATATTGACATGGACCTCGTTCGTGCTGCGATAGACGACTGGCCGCGCAGATTGAAGGCCTGTATTCAAAATCACGGAGGTCATTTTGAATAAACTTTAGTGTCATAAGAATCTATGTTTTGTTAAGTTCATTTTGGTATATAAATGGTTACATAATGAATAAACTTGTTTCAATTATTTTATATAAAACATGTGACAGAATTTATGACCTGACTAGGTACAAGTAAACACTTAAATCTCAACAACAATGAGAGTGAAATAATTACATAAAATATAATGATAATTGAATTTAAAGAGTAACTGATTATTTGAAAAAAGAGGAAGAACCACATGCCCGATATTAATATCGGAGGTTTGTCATCCACCAATCCGGAACCAGTCCAGTATGGTAACGGCCTAATCCCCCTCACGACAGAGAGACGAGACCTGTGATCTGCAGTGGGGAAGATGCGCTGTGATGATGAGATAAAGGTGCAGTCTTAAAAGGAAAACATCCTATTTCCAGTCTTGAATCGTTGATTTGTGAGGCGTCCAGTTAAAAATGCGTAGTCCTAAATCATCCAAAAAAGGCTGCCTAATATAGCCATCACGATTATTAGGCACATCTGAATGCTCGTCTGAACAGGCAGGCTCGAATGTTTTATTCAACGAACACAAAAGCAGGGAAAGCAATCAGACCAAATCAGACCATCAAAGTGTGGTGAGAGAGACGGGGGAGTCCTGATTTGGCCGGATGCAATATCCGGCCAATAATAAAGGCGGATCAAGATGACGGGGGGAATTGGAAGGCGAAGCTGTGCGACCACTGATAATAGTAAGTTATCGATAGTCATTATGATGAATCTGGCTGAACCAATTATTGACTTAATTGAATTTATTTAAATTTCGGACACTATTGCCTATTGTTGGCGCTGATAGGTACGCTGATTTGCTTGACACACAGTAAATAACTACAATGCATTATCCCTATTATCAATATCAAGGGTTTTAAGCAACATATTATCAGTTTAAGCAACATATTATTTGATAGGCCGTTTTAGACTCTGCGTCGTAACCCAGCTAGCTAACCCTATCCCCACGATGCGTGATGTTTTAACCAATCACGCCCATTGAGATATCTCATGACACAATGGTGCATCGACAAAACCAAAAATAGTCGGACTACCCCATCCCTAACTCAGCCTATCAAAGTGTAATAAAAACCTCGAATCGGGGCCGATACCACCGACCAGATAGGGAGGAACAGATAGGGAGGAAGACGGATCGCGCCTATCGATGGAATGCTGAATTAACAAATAGATGTAAATGTGATTGTGGGGGCGGTAGACGGGCGATCGAGAAAACTTACTTCTATAGTGGAATAGTGATGGATTGATGAATATTATCATGGATGATGGATGGGTTTGCCAACAAAGATATATTATAAGCGTTGTTGAAAATCACGCCAATACTTTTGGACTGACATCGAAAAGGATAATGTTTTCAGTTGTTTAAAAAGGTTAGTGGAGTCTTCTGTTATAAACTCAACTTGTCAAAAAACTATACCAACAATATGACACCGTTTGATTGAATGAAACGCTCAGAACACGAGTTCTACTCACATTTTGATGCTTTAACTCAGAAAATGTGTTACGATAAAGATTTGTCGAAAATCCGTCCTTCTAAACTACGGTATTCATCTAAATCTCAGTTTTGTATTTTAGAAGGTATTTGAATTTTGAATATTTATCGAGCATCCAAAATCTGCATTGTTATTTATTATATAATTACTAGCTGCACCCAGCGGTTTCACCCGCGTTTGGATAATATACAATAATATATATTTATGAATTGTAGCCTATGTGTTATTCTGATATGTAAGCTATATTATTGTGAAGTTTCATCAAAATCCATTCAGTAGTTTTTGCGTGAAAGAGTAACAAACATCCATCCATCCATCCATCCATCCAGCCATACTCACAAACTTTCGCGGTTATTATATTAGTAGGATATGCACATAGATAATCACAGCTAACGTAAGTATAACAGGCACTTACTTTATAAATAACTTTGCTCAACATTTACCATCTGATAAAAAAGCCAACATCAAGAGAAAAAAAACAGTTGCCAAGTATAAACGCAGGAACGAAAAAATTCCTCATTTAACTTTTTGACAAGCAGATATCTACGCAATTATCTGCGACATTGCATTAAAACTTTTACAATTACTTTCCCGCCTTTTGAAATTGAATTAAATTTGGGATCCAGTGACCCCTTTCTTTTGTCCTTATCACGTAGAGCGGATCAAAATTCAGACAACGTTATGCATTTCCACGAGTTTTTAAAGGATGTCGCAGTTGGAAACCGGCGTGTTCAGAAATGTGAAAGTTTATCATCGTTATCTAAGGTCGTGTGTACTCAGTGTTGGTCAGAAGCTTCAGGGGGCGTATTATGAACTTATGTAAAACCAGGCAAGTTCCAGGCAATTATTTTTACGGCCGGAAACTGTCTTGTTCTTATTTGTAAAATACACGAACTGATGTTAAATTAAAGACGGTAAAATTACGAAATTGCCAGCTGATAATAGGTCAGAAGTGGGGATGACTGTTACTGCCTGGCAAAGAGTTTATAATACGAAATAGCCAGGCAGTTCAGTTTACGACGTAAACTGACTGGGTCCCAGGATTGGGTGTGGTGTCAGGTTGAATATTATGGTTTGTACTACTGTCACACTTATTATGGTCGGGTTGAGTTTATCTCGGTCAAAGAAGTATCCTGTGCGAGACATGGTTCACTACATTGCTTTATTTAAATAAATAAAAAAAATGCTTGCAGTTACCATAAAAAAATGATTTTATAATAATAGTAACTAAGCAGCTCTGTGCAAAACATAAATATTATCAACTATTAAGCTTTAAAAAAAGAAAAATTTTGTTATTTCAAAAACTAATGGCAACTGAATTACTGAACAGTGTTAATAGAGAATGACAACCAGCTACTTATTACGGGTCTCCGTATAGCCCTCCAGTTCATTCCCCATCCACTTCAGGTCGCTTCGCGTCTGCGCCACGCCAGAATGACCCTTGAAAGCATCTCACGTCGAAAGCCTTCAGAGTTTAGACCCTATTAATTGGCTGGTAAATAGGCGCCCTCAGAACTCCCTCTGGCCTAAATTTTAAATGATGTTTACGCAAGTCTTTTGAGGATGAGTTTTAAAATTCGTTTGGTGTTTGGTTTGATGAGAACCTGTGACTTTTTTAATGAATCTGTCGCAGTTTTGAGAGGCGATAATGCTTATTTTCGCGGAAGTTGTTGACCTCAAAGTAAATGGAAATCGTAAGGGGAATTATATTCTTGGTTCGTTCTATTCATATTTGTCTTAGCGGAAGTGATCATTTTTCCAAGACGAGCTAGTTACTGACCTGATGGTGTGCGTCACTTTTACCATAATAGTCATAGAGCCACCTAGAACTTTGCAACTGAAAGTTTTACGTGGCACTGCACTGCGCTCGTCTCCTCGACACATTATTTCAGTCTTATTTATACTGTCATTTTCTGTCTCCAATCATGTCTCTAAGCTACTAAAGTAGACCAACACTGAGTATGAGTTTGTAGTGTAATTTGGATACGCATTTTCAGATTCATACATTTATTGCAATTTGTTCACGAATAGGCCAAGTTTAATCGAAATAAATATTAATTTTATGAAACTTGATCACAACTACATAATTTAAAATAAAAAAGTCCGCAAAAAATTTATAGAATACCATTGGCATGCTTATGTTATTTATTTTGGGGAGTTCTAAAACAACACAAGCGCGTTCAGAAATTAATAGCTGTCATTGCTAAAACCGCCCGTCTGCCCGCCCGTCGATCGGCCACTGCGTATAAATCATTGCCGGCCCATCCCTAGCGCATCAATCACTTGTCGTAAACGCGCGTCACTATTGTTACTGCATTTCATTATTATCGACCGGAGTCGATTTGTTTTCAGTCAGCACAACGGATCGACCGAGCGGTCAGAGCTGCTGATTTCTTAATCGAGTGCGTAGTTTAAATTTGAAGTACATAAGGTGCGATTAATGCCAAAAAAATTTAGTGCAAAGAACGTATTAGGTATGCGAAAGAATGTCTGTGCGACAAACGTTTATGTCAAAGGATGTTTGTGCGACGAACGATTATTTAATATTGTGAAAGGCCGAAAGGTTGTGGCTGTCACTCTTCGTCACTTAAAGTGACACTAAGTGAGTGATGTGGTCAAAGTACCGCACATCACTGGCCCACCAGCAGCACTATAATTGAGATAACGTTATATATTAACAATTTTTGGTAGGTATATAATAATATCGAAATTTCGAGGAATATCGAACCTATATCATATTTGTACCGGTTAAAAGCCACTCTAATTCCATATTTTGACCGTAACTCAAGTCACGGCTAATAAAGTAGGGGTCCATCTTATCTTATCTTACTAATATTATAAAGCCGAAAGTTTGTGAGTGTGTGTGTATGTGTGTATGTTTGTTACCTCTTCACGCTCAAACGGCTGGACCGTTTTCGATGAAATTTGGTATAGGGGTAGATTTGACCTATGAGACGGACATAGGCTATCTTTTGTCTCAAAAAATAATCTCGAAGGGGATGAAATAGGGGTTGAAAGTTTGTATGTGGAATCCATAATTCTTCAAGTTAGGGATCTGAAAATTCTTATTTAGGCTTTTGGTAATAAATAAATAAATACGGGTTTCAGCTTTTTTGCAAAATCATCCCTAGAGGGGGAAAAGCAAGGGGGTTGAAATTATTAGGTATTCTTTAGATGCACCCCCAACGGACCACAATAAACGGCTGAACGGATCGTTATTTAAAGAGAGAGAGTGCGATGGGAGGAAAGTGGGGAGAGTGGGGGGGAAAGGGGGAGTAGATGGTAGAGTGTGGGGAATGGGGAGAGTGGGGGGAAAGGGGGAGTAGATGGTAGAGTGGGGGGAGAAGAGGGTAGAGTGGGGAGAAAGACGGGGAGAGCGGGAAGAAAGAGGGGAGATTGGTGGATAAATAGGGGAGAGTGGGAGGAGCAAGAGAGGAGAGTGGGAGGAGAAAGAGAGGAGAGTGGGGTGAGAAAGAGGGGAGAATGGGGGGAGAAAGAGGGGAGAGTGGGGAGAAAGAGAGGGGAGAGCAGGGAGAAAGAGAGGAGAGTGGGGGACAAAGAGGGAAGAATGGGGGACAAAGAGGGAAGAATGGGGAGAAAGAGGCGGGAGTGGGGAAAAAGAGAGGGGAGTGGGGATAAAGAGAGGGGAGAGCGGGGACAAAGAGGGGAGAGTGAGGGCCAAAGAGGGGAGAGAGGAGGGAGAAACAAAGGACAGTGGGTGGAGAAAGAGGGTAGAGTGGAGGGAGAAACAGGGGAGAATGGGATGAGAAAGAGGGTAGAGTGGGCGAAAGAGAGGGGAGAGTGGGGGGAGAAAGAGGGTAGAGTGGGGAGAAAGAGAGGGGAGAGCGGGGAGAAAGAGCAGGGACAGCGGGGAGAAAGAGGGGAGAGTTGGGGCCAAAAAGGGGAGAGTGGAGTGAGAAACAAAGGAGAGTGGGGGGAGAAAGAAGGTAGAGTGAGGGGAGAAACACGGGAGAATGGGATGAGAAAGAGGGTAGAGTGGGCGAAAGAGAGGGGAGAGTGGGGGGACAAAGAGGGTAGAGTGGGGAGATAGAGAGGGGAGAGCGGGGAGAAATAGAGGAGAGTGGGGAGAAAGAGAGGGGAGAGCGGGGGGAGACAGAGGGGACAGTGGGGTGAGAATGAGGTGAGAGTGGGGCGATAAAGAGAGTAGAGTGGGGAATTAGAGGGGAGAGTGGGGGGAGAAAGAGGGAGAGTGGGGGAGAAAGAGGGTAGTGTGGGGGGAGAAAGAGTGGAGAGTGGGGGAGAAAGAGGGGGACAGTGGGGGTAGAAGAAGGGGAGAGTGGGGGGAATTAGGGGAGTAGGGGAAGAGGGGAGAGTGGGGAGAAATAGGGGAGAGGGGAAGAGGGGAGAGTGGGGGGCGAGAGAATTTGGTTCGCAGATAGGTAATCTTCTAACTTAGGACATAGGCTACGAACATAATATTATTAAGTCATCATCATAATCATCGCCGTTTTCAATCAATGCGATAAAAACTGTTAAAAACTACCCAATGTGCGTAAAATTTCGTATGTAGATAGGTTATCTCGCAACTTACGACTTAGGCTTTAATTCATCATCATCATCACCACCGTTTTGCACAGTGCAATAAAAACTGTGACAAACTACCCCATTGACATGAAATTTGGTATTTTTATAGCTTATATATATTACCCTTTACCCCAACTTACACAGTGACCTAAAAACCGTGAAATAGTACCTTAATTTGCATAAAATGTATTATGCAGATAGTTTAGAGACACAATATAGGCTACAAATCATCATCATCACCATCATCATCACTGTTTATTTGTCCATCAGTGCGGTAATAACTGTGAAAAACTACCTAACCTCTGTGTTTTCACTGACACAATGTTACAAGTTGTATCTAACAGCCACCGCCCTATAGGTTTTATAATGTGAAACGCGGGTGAAACCGCAGGGCGCAGCTAGTATAAAATAATATACAGCCTCCAAATCGTAACTTATCAGCGACTGAAATATCGCCAATATCCATTGACACTTTATTATTGGCCATTTCATTATGCCGGACACTAAGTCTTGCTATCCGTGGTTTCCTGTTCCACAACTGCTTGATAAACGTTAACTGGCTGGTAACTAAATGATGCATAACGACCAAACGCATTATTTGTCTAGGTGAGAAAAAAACTGATATCTGCTAATCTTAGACTAAAACAGTTTTATTTTCTGTAGCACATATATACGTAGATTTTGACTAAAAAATAAATACACCCGTGTGAGAAGTCTAAAAAAAATTATGAAAATGACAAATATATGTTAAAATATAATATAAAAATGATAAAAATATGATAATAAATCACGAAAATAAGTTGTCTTTGACTATTTTTAGAGGCAATGACGTTAGGCAACCGATTATCATTCATGTGATAGTAGTTATCACGGATATGTGAAACCGGGTTCCGCTGTCCATATTTCCTGTTTCTGGCTACGTCCCATTTCAGCATTATTTATGGGCGCCCGTTGGCCAGATTGGCCAATTACATTAGTGGGTGCGCTCTCTTAGATCGGCGGTTTGAGGATTACTTGATGTGCCAAGTTAGAAACTCGTTTTTTTATTGTTTCAACTCTGGTTTTTTCAATTTTTCAATACAAGCAAAAAACCCAATATAGACAGTCATAGCTAATGAACGATAGTCGACTCTGTCACACTCACACTCATAAGCATGTACCCGCGCATGAGAGAGACAAAAAAAATGTGTTTCAAAATTAGAAGGTATGTAGGTACTTACCTACTTATATAACATTTGTGATGAAACTTGTAGAAATTATAGGTTAAAAACTTAAAATCATAGATAGATAATGTATTTCATATAAAGGGACGATGAAACAGAAATAGAAAAACACCCATAACAGCTTGTAAAAACGATGGGAAAAAATAAGTAAGTAATGTAAACTTACCCAGGCCTTTCGTTCCGCACCGCCTCGATCACTTTATTGTATAATTCGCAGTCCATTGTTATCACTAACGGCCAAAATTAATAATCAATTCAATCCAAATTTTGCTATCTGGGATTGATATCACAATCCATTTTTAGGGTCTAGCGTGCCAATAACCGATCCGTTGATTGGTTTATGAAGGCACGCAGATTGTAAATCGACCGAAAGATAGGCAACAATCCAAGATCGATTTCAATCTTGGATAGGAGATACAATATTAATTTCGGCTGTAAGTTCACACGCACAGAAAGGTTGCTAACACTTCACTAACCACTCACTGTAATTAATACATGAAGTATAGATGGATACCTATTTTATTAATTACGCGCTGAGCACAGAGCGCTCGGCTCGCAGGCGCAACTCGGGAACTCGCATAGACGGTGGCGCCACTCCGCCGACGTCGGCAGCTAAAACTGTGTCTACTTCGCGCACAAACTAATTAAAAAATATATAATTTTGACATAGCTCGACGTTCCGGTTGCCATCGCCCGCGACCACGATTAGACTGGAGAATGCGGGTACCACCGTCGGGAGCGGAGCGTGTTTTTTCCAACTACCCGCGTTTGGTGTTTTACCTGCCTCAATTAAACGTTATACCTAACGGGGTTCATCGGGTGAACTTCAATTAAAAGTAATAAATCACCGTAATAATGTATTGTCAATTCCACAACTACATCCACACGTATAGGTATAATATAGGCAAGTATAAATAATTACTCTAATACAAGACGAGCTACAACCGTGCCTATGGGGTGACGACTGGTGTCGCGAACTCGCGTCATGAATTACTTTCTGTAGAGTCGGCAGAAATTAATGCATATGCAATGTGTCGCTACAGTGTTGTAAAACATAACTGTCACGACACCCGAGAAAGTTTTTAATATTATAGGTATTGTAAGATCCACGCGAATTTGCCCTGAATTTGGATGTTTGTAGGCCATAGATCTCTTAGTTTTTTATTATATATTTTTTATACTTTATAGGCTAGAGTTTAACCACTATCTCACCTGGTACTAAGTGACGATGTGGTCGATTGTGCTAAGTATGCTCAACCTAGAATGGAACTGACTCTGTTGTGCCGATGCCGGAACACCCCGATAGGGGTTTGTCGACAAATTCTCTACTTGAGGGTGGTAGCTAGCCAGACTGGCACTTTAATACCCCATCACCGAGGTTGTTGCGATGTTTTCCTTCACCAGTAGCACAAGCCCAGTTGCACATACGCAGTTATATTACACAGGGTTCTTAATTAGTGGTCAGGAATTCACGATCCATGTCTATCTGTGATTGTGACTTCATATTTCATACAATGTCGTAATGTAAAGGTATGAACGAACAGCTGTCTGTTTACTTACTCGTTGAGTACGAGTATGAGTACTCACTTGTATATAATAGGAAGTAGACTGAATTTTTTAGGGCATTATAAGTAAAATATTTGTATATAATCCACATGGAGGGTTTAATATTGCATTTTCGGAGGTTTTAGGCGAAACGAGGTGGCTCCTTCGGGAACAAGGGGTGCGAGCGGGGGTGTTTTGTTATTTTTAAATTATTTCGCTTAAGAACAGGTTAACGTTCCCAGGGGTTGTTTTAGGATAAGTATGATACCTCATGTGTTTTTTTCTAATTACATTAAATAACATAAATTATTGCGCAATGCTTTAAAAACTGGTGTATGTACTAATGAAATAAGAAATGAATAGCTCAGAGAGTGATGTTGCTGATTTCCTACTAGCGCGACGCCAAAATTGGTTTTAAATTCAACCACAGATAATAAAAACCAAAAATAAAAACCTAGGTAATGCCATAATTTGCATTTATAAGTCCTAAGACATGGTGTTGTGGTGCCATGGTGCCATAGCATTCAAACGACGATGTGGTTGAAGGCAGGGGTGGATCCAGGATTTCATTGATTGGCATTCTGACAAGTTTTGCAGCTAGGGTTAAATTCACAATTACCTAAACAAACTACACGTCTGACACACTAGAAAGATTTTAAGGAAAGTTTTAGGTTTGAGTTACTACTATAAGTACAATTTAGAAACCCACGTCCACATAATTATTAAGGAAATCCAAAGGTCCATTATTATTGTAGTGATTGAAGGCATTACCCCCATGCTCCCCTCCTCCCTTCCGGATCCGCCAATGGTTGAAGAAAGTAAAAATGTTCATTGTTCAGCCTAGAATGGGGCTGGCTCTCAAGAATCGCTGCTGGAACACAACCATAGGGGTTTAGCGACAGATTTTGTACTTGAGGGTGATTACATTGAGCGTAGTAAAGTTGGATTCAGGATCTACGTATTTGATCGATGGAGAACAACAACTAATCTTAACGCTTCACAGGAGCTATGGCTGTTAGGTCACTACCACCACCCCACGCAGGGCGGGAAAGTAGTTGCAAGATAATTGCAAGTTCTCAGGAATTTCCCAAGGCATAAACTTCTGGACCCCTTCATCAATCCTTCATTAAAACTTGTTCAAATTCTAACGACCGACAACGCGGCGCCGGTCGTAGCGCGTTCATTAAAAACATAAATTGTTTAGTAACATACACCCGGTGTGTTAATTTGTAACGTGATACTTTGCAGGGTCTTGCCCCTTAAGGGTTTAAAGGTAAAGGTAATTTACATTTGCTTAGGAACGCGATGGTGAATGCAGGTACGCTTTGTGGTAAGCGCCACATGTCGGTTTTTAAATCACATACAGAGACACGTGAAAGTAAATCGCTCACGACTAAACGGCTGAACTGATGTTAATACGATTGAGTAAGCAGATAGTTTGAACCCTAAGGAAGGAATGGCATACTTTTAATCACGATACATAGTAGAGTATTTTTTTATGTTTTTAGCAAAAGAAAAAGCGTCAAAAGCCAGTAATAAAATATGCTCTTTCATTCTCACATTTTTTCACCAAAACCTAGCACCATATAAACAGAAGCCCAACTTTACCTGCCAACCCGTTGTTTACTCCGGTGCCTCATTTACATGGCCCGAGCGAGGCAGGCGGCGGAAAAATTCCAAATTCACTTATGACAGCTGCCGTTTGTAACGAGCCGTTGTTTGTTGGTTTTTAGGAAGTTGGAGAAAGTTTGCCTTTGTCTGGTCGACTCCGGCCTGACCCGTTTTTAGGACAGGGCTTTGTCATTTAGGTTATTTAGCAGAATATGGGCAGTAAAGAAGGTTTTTTATAACTTCATACACTAACATATGACCACTAACTCACGTGCTTAATTGACGGTGAAGTCATTCAACGGAAGGTTGTCTTGTAAGTGCTTCGGAAACCAGAGCAGATGATACTAATTGCCGCTTCACCAGTAACATCTACCACGCGCCGGACCTTCCGTGACCAATGGTGCGTTATTCCGATGGTAGCAAATTTACATTTCCATAGAACTGATCTACTGCCTTCTTCGTGTAAGTGCATCAGGTTGCAGTTAGTAATTGTAGGTACAATAGGATTTGCAAATAGGAAAGTGCGAAAGCTCATAGCCAGTTTACATACAGCTTGAGGTCAGTTCTGTTTTGGCTCTCGCCCTTGTTGGAATCAACAGTGGATCGTAGAGTCTATAATGAATGAAATTTACAGTAAATATCTCAGGAGACATTGGACTACTTTGCTACTTTTTAGTTGAAGTTATGATTTTCTTTAATAGTTAGACTACGTTAATGGTTTTTAATTTGCTTTCTTGTCTAATGTGAAGACAAAAAGATTTATTTATTTATTTTTAAAATGCTTTATAAAATAAGATCAAAACTCAGTAAAACTTCGGTGAACAGTCAAGTGGTTTGGCGAGGAGTGATTTGTGAACTGGGGCCGTACCATGACGTCTTATTGCGATCCAATTGAGGACCTAAACAGAATCGCCTTACTACTTATTCGTACCATGACGTCTTGTTGTGACATCATGACGCTCAATTTAGGTTGATTTTAAATCTAAAGGGATCGACGCCTACCTAAATGATATCGAAAGCCATTACTATTATTTAAAGTGAAACGATTCTGTTTAGGTCCTCGATTGGATCGCAATAAGAGGTCATGGTAAGCCCCCAGTACTGAGTTCTCAGAGGCGTTAAGGCAGCCTGTCATAATTTGTGGGGCCTGCCACACTCTGACACCAGAGACCAGCACTTCAAAAACAAAACTCGAACAAACAATTCAAAAATGTTATGTCTCCAACCCCAGTTTTGCAGACGCGACGTCCTAGTTCAGCACATTTGACATAATTATTTGCGTCATATCTACGAATCGGTCGATGTTTTCGCCGACATAACGCCACATTGGAACATAAACCGCTCGAGAAGTTATTAAACAGCCGCATTTGTCGCGCTATCTCCATCGCCTCGTAACGTCGAGGAGTTTCATGTCCCTGCATCGACGTTATCTGACATGTGAGGGAAAATTGATGATTTGTCTGTTTGTTGTCCTTTTCGGTGTCATCAATAAACGACGATTTTTCTAAATAGTCCCCCAGATGCCAAGGAGTAAAGTCGTAAAAATACACATTTTTCTTATGTTCGTCTGATATTTTCAAGTTTTACCAGTTTTGAATTATTATTTTTCACCGAATTTATTAGCTTTACAAAAAAGATTAGCTTTTACAAAAAACTTCAATGGTTATACATTTTTAAATTATAAAAGGCGATCTTATCGCTGAAAACGGAATTTAATAAAAAAAAAACAATGTTATTCAAAGTAAAATATTTATGTTGAAAAGAAAAATAGTATACATTTTTAGGCATCGCCAAAGAACTTCAGACTAGTCTGTAATAAACTCTTTGGCTCCTGAAACAACGGCGCCGGCTCCCATCAAATTTCAATGTCCCCATAAAACGTGTCAAAACTCGGTTTAGTTCCTTCGAATCCATAACGTGACACTTCTGTATCTATAATACAATCTTTGACGATATCCATCGCTGGTTGGCAACGAGAGTGTAATTTGAGGACGAGTGAGTAAGCAGCAGTCTATGGTGACATCGATATGTGGAAATATATGTGGATATTTATCAGTCTTATGGTAATAACTAGGGGGTGGGGTGTGGGGTAGAGATGTGGCGGGAGCTAACTGGCCGGCGTCCGGTGAATTGGACACTCTAATTGTCCGGTATGGGAAATTGACAGGTAGTGTACGATTTGCATGATAGAGAGAAAAATGTGACTGCTAAAATAAAGTCACTTCACGATAAGAATTACTCGTAGTAGGTTCCAAAACAAAATGGCATGTCAAAAAAATATTTTTTTATTATAAACCTCACTTTGCACAGACTTCTTTTTAACATTTTATTATGTTAGCAATATTTATGTACAGCAACAATATGTTGGTTGTCATTCCAATAGACATATTATCGTCGAAAAAATAAGTTTATCTTTTTTGAACGTCATTCGGTCGTGCCCGTCCAAAATCTAACCGGCCAAAACAGCACACGCATCTCTAGTGTAGGGGGAAGAAGGGATGTTAAGTCAGCTCTGGCCATATCGCATTACGTAAATTGGACGGAAACTAGGAACTATTTCATTGTGTTTTTCCTACATATTCGGGGACAAATCGGATGGTTAGCGTTCCGCGCCGGAATCCGGAATAACCGGAATTAACATTTGTCTAGTAAGACGTTTTCCGGAACTATTTACCATATATTTACATCGGAGAGAATGTGTGCCGTTGTTTATTGGTGATTACGGAAATAAATCTGCTAAATGGGCTGCAATTTGTGAAAAGCTAATTTAGTAACAAATTAAGTTTTTTGTTAGTAGCTCCGGCCCGTGGCTACGCTCGGATTTGTATCGTTTTTCAGTGGGTGTCTTTCGAAATGAAATTAGTTTACGTTTGCTTATATTAATGCACTAGCACCGCACAAAATTTTAAATAGATCGGTTCATTTATTTGGATGCGAGTACCCCGTAACATCATATTTTTACTATTTTCAATGTTTAAAGCCAAATGTGTAATAATATTACCGTGTACATATTTTTCAATGTAAATAATTATGATAAATATAAAATAATAGTATATGCAAAACTAATGCCCAATGATAATTATATTTTTATGAATGACACATACAATTATAGCAAAACTTACCTTATGAAATTAAACCCAAGTTTAAGCAAATAAGGAACCCAGCGGACCGTCCCAACTCACCCTTGACCGCTCCCCATATTAATATATCATATGAAAGCTTGAAGTAAACAGGCGTAACTCTTTTGTAACGTTCCTCGGTTGTCGCCGTGAGTTGCGCCTAATCTTGCGTTATACTCGTAGAGCTGGCGGAAAAACAAAAGGCGCATGTAGGCCTGTTTCAGGTTAATAGAAAAAAAAAATAATATTATGTTTTTTCAGGCAAATTCAAATAAAATGCAGTTGCCGTGTCATTATGGTACACTTCAGAACGGAATAACAATAATTGAATAAAAAAATAGAGAAGTTATAAAAACAAACTGCTGATAATAATAATTATGACATTGCAAAACTTTGAAAGAAAATATCCGTACGGAAAATCCACTTAACAAAAATCCTACTCCTTGGAAATATTTAAATATTTCTCATCCCGGTCAAATCCAGCGACCCAAAGTCAATAAATAAATAAAGCGTGCGAAATATTGGCACAACCAAAACATGGGAACATATTCCCAGAGCCTCAAACTTCCCCACCTAATTGTTCCAAGGCTGCGGTGTGGTAGGTAGACGAACTGTTTGCCGCCGTGTAGGGTGCCCACAAGCTTGGGACACTACGAGAACCCCCCACGCGGGGACGGCATAGGGGATTTCCGAAATAATCCAAACGGAAATTCTGTCGCTCATCCCCTATCCGGGTGTTCTGCCAGCGGTCCTTGAGAGCCAGTCCTGACCTGTTTATCACCTTCGAACAACTCTTCGCTTAACATTTTTAGGTAAGTGATAAACGGTAAATATAGTAATGGATAAAAACCATTACAATACGTGAAAAATAATCATTTATTCCCAGCGTCTTCTTTTGACTTCCCCACGTGTTCAATTCTCGCATAGGACAAAGACTTGTGTGAGCAACTGCAATGTGTACAGAGTCTAAGCATTTGTGGAACCATGGTTTTCGTACCTCCAAACTCCTTAGATACAGGCAATCCTGATGAAATTGTGACGCGTTATTTTTAGTATCAATCAAACTGTTTACGTAATCTACCATCCACCCACTACTGAGCATGGGTTTCCTCTCTTTAATGAGGAGGATTAGGCCATGCCCCACCACGGAACCTCGAGGGATAACATGGCGCCAAAATAATTCTTGATAATTTCATTCGCCGAAAAGCGAGTTGTACTTATGTACATTATATTTACCACGAAAAACATTGGTACGTGCCCGTACTGGGATTCGAACTCGCCACCTTCTGCTTGGCAGGCAGACGTTCACCCACTAAGCACCGGTTAACTAGACTTTTTAAGGGCGATCCTGCAATTGGCCAACTCATGGCCACCCCAGCAGTACACCAAAGCTAACATCTCGGTTGCCGTGAGCGTACTTATTAAAGTTTCACTCGATGTACCTCCAACTTGGCACCCCTCCCGCGTCCCGGGGGATCGGCGCTGTTTGGTTTTCTAATAATTTGGTACAGCCTTTGTGAGGAGCTCGAGAGGGAGGTACCTCGCATGTAACTTGATTACCTAAACTCTTGGATATAGAGTTTTTATTTTTATTTTATTCGTGAATTCGAGTACTTGAGGACTATGAACTAACGTTTCAAGGCGAGGACTGACGAACGCACAATTTACTCGTTGATTTTCACTGTGGAATTCCTATCATCGGCGTACCTTGTTAGCTCCGGATGTGAGAGCGTAGATGGCTGGCAATGCCAAATTTTGTTTTAAAAGTCCTGTTGCACGGCGCACAGTACAACTGACAACTCTACTGGAGTTATAAGTGTAGGTGTAGGAAGGCTTAGATTGGTACTTTTTCAAGGCGATGTTGTTCGAAATTAGTCACAAAGTTTGCGAGAGAGTTGCGCCATTCTCGTCTCTGTTGTGCAAGGCCTTCTCACTCGTCAGCAAGAATCTTGTATACAGTAATATGGCGCTTAAGCACAACACTGTCGCAGGAACTGGCTGTCTCCTCTGCGCTTTTGTTCCTTCTGTTATGAGTAAAACACAGATTTAGGATGCCTGGAGTCGCTCCTACTAAATGACCGCACCACCTTAGCTGACCCTTAATGAGCATAGATTATATGCCACTCAGTTTGGCACGTTGCAAGACTGTCGTTGGTTGGATACATAACCCTGCCACTTCACACGAAAAATCATGGAGACATTGGAGTTAAAGTTAAGTTTTTATCAGCTCATTTTTTCAAACTCAAACCATAACCAATTACTGTTTAATTTAATGTATCATACTTTATGTTTTTATGATTATCTTTGTTAACGAGAATTAGCTGTTTGACTTGTTAAAGTGCGATTTAATTGCTTATTTACAATAAATGCTTTTACTTTGATTGCTCCATTTATTTCCGCAATTTCGCAACAACACATCAAAAATATGAGTGTGTAATACTATGTACTTACTTGTGTTATAATTTTAAAGCACTGGGGCAACATTAACCACTTTAACAAGCTCTAATTACAATAGCCAAGTCGTACCGTATAACAGACGCCCGGATTGCAAACGCGAGTCCAACGCTTACCTGAATAATTAACAGAACGGCACTGCAGGCGATCTCATGTACTGTTTTGTACTAGTTAGGAAATTTTCACTTGAGCTACACAAGTCCACAAGTGAATTTTACAAGTGTACAATTTTCTTCGCGTACCTACGCTATGTTCGTTTCACACAGTGAGATGGTAAAAAAATTTTAGGTTACGAAGTAACTATAATATAGTAATCTGTGTCTTAGGTTTCACAGTCATGTATTTTATTTCAGTGACAAAAAGGGGGGTCTATGGGGGGTAAATGTTTATCACCATGATATTGGTTAAGCTGTGATCGCAAGGTCACAAGTATAATTTATTTATAGTAATATTAACGTAAATTTTGTATTTTGTATGATCCTATTGGGTGTCTTGTGACTCCGAATTGTAAGTTTTGCGTAACCGTGCTTCGTAATTATTGATGGCGAGTGACGCCGGGTGCTGTAGCCAGTCGGACACGGATTTCAGTGTGTGAAAGATTAATGCGAATATCGCAGACTGCAAGCTAATTATACATTTCTGTTGAAAATGTTCCTGTCTAGATTTTCTCTTCGATAAAAAATTGTTTTGAAAGAAGAAAAGAGAAGTGAGGAGAGTACACTCCCTGCACTCCCCATGTTAGAACTCTTTCTCAAGATTTGTGCCACCTTTATTTATATCTTTATTAACCCTCCTCTATATTAACCTTCAGAAATATAGTTTTCTTCAGCGCCTACTATTCTCATTCGTAATATCGTACCTTCAAACCTCTCTCCACAATGTTCATTCTAAGACCGGGGTAAAGTTATGTGGGTACACCTAACTCCCCAGTACAGTTGATAATTTATAAGGGACTCTATGAAAAAACCCCGGCGATTATCGGCAGCTGGCCGAATAGGATCTACTTAAAATTTAGGTGCGCAGGCATTTTTTATATTATTCTATTTTCTATCCTACCTACCTACACATAAAGCATAATATACAGAGGCGTTCCTTGATAAAGTACTCGTATATGCAAAGGCAATTTTAACCTATTTCGGGATTGTTACTGTGATTTGAAACAGTGCCATCCTATAACACTACTAATATAAGAAAGGCGAAAGTTTGCGAGTGTGTTTGTTGTTGCTTCTTCCCGCTCAAACGGCTGGACCAATTTTGATAAAATTTTGTGTGGAGGTAGCTAACACCGTGGATTAACACGTAGGCTACTTTATTCAAACACAACGAGTAACACCGCGGGGCGCAGCTAGTAATAATATAAAATATAATTACAATAACCCATTTATGCAATCGGAGCAGCAGCTACATTATAATATTGTCGTAAAAATTTGTATCAATTTGCGCTTTCCTTTCAGTCAGCCTTCTTTTTACAAAAATCGTCAGGTTTTAGCAATTTATTGACAAAATTGTCCGCTTCAATATTTCGCGATAACGGGATTTGTTCCAAAGGTTTACTTCCAAAGTTTAAGGTTCTTGCGAGAGCGCGGCAGACGAGCGACTTGTAGCTGCTACACATCACATCAACAAAGTTTCATTTTTATTTTTTCTACTACACTCGTATATTGCAGTATTGAAGGTTGAATTGTTCAATGTAAATAATTCTTTCACAAACACACACTTATCACACCTTCCTTGTAGTTAAAAAAATATGTCCATGCTGTGATTGAAAGAATTATAGGGAAAAAGTATCAGGCAGAACTTGCAAAGATATCTCACTTTCAATTTTGGTCTGAAAAATGTCTCTCGTCTGCAATGTTTCTTAATGACTTCGCGTTTTATTAGTAACTCTGATGTTTATGACGAAATAGGGCACCACCGGGTACCCGAATAGCCTTGTTTAATGTTTTCATATAAAACTTAAGGTAGAGTTTACTTAATGTCTACATGTTTAGTACTATGTATTTTTGCATTTTATGTTAGTTATGGCAGCTCAGCATATCAAAGTCAAATATATATTTTTTTTGAAGTTCTTATACCTCCGCAAAGTGAATACATGTTAATTAGAATTTAAACGGGTCACGAGAAGCGAGAAGTCTTCTCGTCGATGACCACGGTCGATGTAACTCGGTCGAAACATCGAGGTATGTCAAAATTATACATTTTGATATTAGTTTGTGCGCGAATTAGACCCGTTTACATAAAAACCTTTATTCACACAGGCCCTAAAAGGGCACTTAATTACCATTTAACTGTTAAAGCAAAAATGCTTTTATTAGTTCACTGATGGATACAACAGGGCCAATAATAATTGATACTCAGTTGTATTCTGGAAAGATGACCAATTCTACAACCTATCGCGCACTTGACGAGGGTCAAGTCGCCCAATATAAAGGGGTAAGTAGTACACGGGACAACAACACTCCTCACTCTCTCACTCTCGAGGGCGAGGTCGCCATTGTAGCTGGAACGGCGTACACAATGGGCTGGAGACGTTACTGAGGTTCGCCTGTTTGTTTGTACCGCTAGTGAGTATACCGCCTAAGGGTATCGGACAATGACATGGCTTAAAGGCTGCGAAATAACCAATCTAACGGGCGTATTCCGAAGCACTGGTAGAGTCAACGGAGTTTCCTTTCCTGTCCAGAATCTTGGTACAGTGCTTGGAAAGGGAAACATCCTTTTTTCAAACTCAAACCATAATCAATGACTGTTTAATTTAATTTATCATACTTTTTGTTTTTATGATTCTCTTAACTGTTAACGAGAATTAGCTGTTTGACTTGTGAAAGTGCGATTTAATTGCCTATTTACAATAAATGCTTTGACTTTGACAGTCATTTTACAATAAACGAACATGTAATACCCAATAAAACCGCGTGGATGAATGACCCTGCAATAACCTCACACATTCTAATACGAATGCCCCCAATATTATGATTTACCCCATTTCATCCAAGTTAACACATACTAAGCTTTGTCAATATAACAAACCCAAGAGGAAAATAGTTCCAAATATTCACCAATATAGACCTAAATATAGAAATATACCCACTATGAAAGATATATCTGCCATGATACAGCATTTGCAAAAAGATGAAATTAATATAATCCCTTTTGTTAGGAAAAACTTCCTCATGCCATAGCACAGCGAAACTCGCCCTTATTCTCTAAAGCATTAGATTCAGAACAAAATATGATGTTTTTGGGGGGATATAAATCTAGCAATATTTGAATAACAAAGAAGACAGTTCGTAACGCTTTTTGATTCAAGTACAATGTTGGTTCCTTGTTAGTGCCGAGTCGTTTGTTAGTAAAATTGCTTTAACGTTATAAAAGGGAAAATATCTGCTACGAATGGGATTTGAACCTACGACCATCACAACGTCTACCGCGGCAATGCTCACCACCAATCGAGCTATCTTAGTAAGTAACAACATGATAACGTATCAAAATTATTTAACAAATATAAAAAATCATACGCTTGAATTGAGAACCTCCTCCTTTTTGGAAATCGGTTAAAAAAAGAGACGATGGCCGAGCGGTAACTTTTACGTATTACAATTCAACGATGCCCACTTTGATCCTCGGCCCGCACCAACTACTTATTGCAAGCTCTACATGCAGGTAGAGGTGCGTACAATTCGACCCGCACGCCTCGGACTGTGTGGGCGTGTGTGCTGAGCATAGTGAGCATTCGCCTCATACGAGCGGTGCGAACCTCGCCTCGGGTCGAGCCGTGCGCTCCGTGCGAACGAATGCACGAGTGCACGTCCCTCAATCAAATACTGGTGAACACCGTGCGGGGTTGTTTGCGTGCTCTGCTTGAGGTGTCGTTGCATAAATGTACCCTCTTATGCGTCAGGTCGCAGGCAACCGGTGCATGCAAGTGGCAAATTGTCGTTCGGTCTGGCGGTCTAAGGGGGAGGCCTATGTTCAGCAGTGGACGTCTTCAGGCTGATGATGATGCGTCAGGTTGAGGTAGCGTGTCGAATTTCGCGACGCATGCCTCGCGATGTCTGTACGCGCCTATAAGTTGTGTGTGGATTTTCATCGCTACGGACGGCACGAGCGGTCGGTGCCGGTTGTTTTAGATCGACTGCTTGTAACATTAGAGGTCATCACTACCACATTTGATAAGGAAAACACAAATAAAATCACCCCTACCCACGCTAACACCAAAAGTAATTCTATAATTGTCTACCTCCACAGAAATAAAAAATCCTTCTAAGACTACGCCACGAATAAAGCCGTGGCAAAAAGGCGCCCCTAATAAATTGCTTGACCGTGGTCGGAACTTTCTTTTTGTTTAGGGACTTATATTTTTTGCGAAAAGTTCTATCAAAAGGAGGCCGCGGAGCCGTGCCATGGGAATATGGCGGTAACTTGACCCAGTTCGGCAATGGAAGCCTATTAAAATATGACGGACAAGTGTGAGGCGGTACGGCAAACGGTAGGGCGGATACGGCACGCGAGAGCGGAGATCAAGAGTTGCTCGATCGCGTAACCGAAGCCATACTATATGTCGGAAGCCATTGGCTTTTCCCATAGCAAATATCAACGAAGATAAAGTTTATAATTATAACACCGGAAACTGAAATAATGGTCACATAATGCAACCTCCTTGTCACACAGAACAATAAATTAATTAATAACTTTCTCACTAATCTATCAGTTTAGATCTAACAGCATTACGATCGTGTGTAATTTTATGTTTATTTATAAAATCTTGTCGGTTGATTAGAACTAGTTTCCTCAAAAAAATTAAGCTGAACGTAGTGCTAGAGCATGCTGCTTTTCACATTCGTCTTACTCCAGTTTAAATCAAATTGTGATTAAATTTCCATCAACTTCTAACCGTGCAAGTCGTTCGGCGACTTACCCGGCCGTGTGTCCCAACTTAATATGAACGTCGCAGGCCCAGGCATCACGTATCCGCGTTAGCCTTTCAACAGCGGCGAGTAAAGAACCCCCTGTATAATATCTCGGCGAGAAAGAACCCCCTATAATATATCTCGTCTAGAGACTTGTATATTAATATCTCGCCGAGAATATTGAGATGTTATTAGGCTCTTGAAGTTTTTGGAGCAGAAGCGATGATGCTATATGATGGAGATGTATTGTTGGGAAACAGGAATGGGTATTATGTTAAGGTGGAGAAACAATATTTATTTGTTTGTATACTGTATAGGGCAGCATTTGACTACTATGCCACTGATCTGTGGTTGTAGGTAAACATTTGGAAGTTACAACTCGAGGATCAAGAAAATGGCATACCAAAATAGCTATATTATTGTAGCAACAATCAATAATTAACGTCAGTCATGAGATATTCACCGTGTTGGTTGCCGTATCCGGTGACGTGCCGTGGTGCCTAAAGTAAACTCTCGTGTCAGTGAGCATGTCGATTAAACAATTATATTAGTAGAGTGGAAATTCGGCTTTTCTTACAATCGTGAGGTTTAGTTAAAATTGCAATTTAGATTGAGCCCAAACTTTGTCGGAAGATTTGAGAAAGTTATATATCTATATTTAAACATATTATTATCCGTATGAAACCACTGATCTCGTTTCAGTGATAATAAACCTTATACATTATAGTTATCATTTTTATATAATACACGTAAAAATTGAGGGTTATTATGTTTTATGCACGACAGATAAGAACCCAGGGAATAAACAGGAAAAACGTTTGAATGGGAAAAACAGAACCTTATTTTTTCCAATGGCGGAAAATGCATCTACCCTCTAATAATCCTGTAACAAATGCGCCGTTTGTCCGCGCCGTAAGAAATTAGTTTTTAATCCCCGTACCGATCTGGAAAACTTCCCCGGGCAGGGCGAGTCCCGGCGAACTACTTAAAACGATAGACTTGTCTCCAACTAGGAACAACAGACTTTACTGTGAGCTCTTGCAAGAATTATTTTTTCTTTTAATGGGCTTCGTGCATTCAGCCAGTAGGTCCTGTCAAATGTTATAATATTTTACAATATCAAGTCCCATCCCCAATATCCTCGAATGAAGAGAAAATAAAAGTTCCATCCTGTCAAGTAGAAGTGGCAGATGCTTTAGTGAAACTACCCGGGAGATTAGGAAATAACACGAATGTCACTATTTTTGGGTTCACATCGTTTCATTTTGTTCACACTCGTGCACGTTAACGAACACTAAATTATGTGAAGTTATATTACTACAAAAAAATATTTAATAATATAATTTTCATAGATTAATGAATAGTTAACCGTTAAAAAAAGCTCGTGAAAACGCCTCGCGTCCTCGTCGCTATGTTCGACATGGCCTTAAAAGTTTACTACCGTCATACATTTACTTGATTTACGACTACCCGAAATATTTTAAAACTGAACCCGCAACCAACTGAACCAACTTACACGCGGCTAAATGCCAACATAACGGATGTGATTTTGTTTTGAAGTCGTTACAAGCCGTTATTCATGCGTTGTGATATATCGCCCAAGTACGGGTAAGTGATTTGAAACTTGGTACCTGCCTAATTTGCTTGCAAATGTCGCATTCAGCTCGGATGGCGTGTTATATACGGACAGATTACGTCATTAATTTCAAATTAATTACGTGATAATTCTTGTGCTGTTAGGTGAAGACTCTCTGATCTATTTACGTACCTAAAGGGTGCATAAGTCAGACAAATAATAATAATTATATTGTATTAGGATACATTACATTTTAATTAACTAAGGTTCTTTTTATACCTATATAGAATGCATCAAATCCGCATAGACTGACGGGCGGTGCCGCGTAAAAATTAGGTCATAGCGAAAGTAATGTTTGTTTGTCTGTCTATGTATCAGTTTGCGCCCTTTTTACGGCTACAAGACTGAAGGTATATTTTGTTATGTATGTATATTATAGTTTGAACTCTGTTAAGAGGCATAAGGTTTCCCGATTTAATTGATCTTGTACTGTAAAAACATTACTATATTGGTGAGTAATTGTTGTAACGATCCGTCACTGCGTTTGTATATACGCACGCACCCTATAAAAAGCCACAATACTAACCCACTTTTATACACTTCTCGAATTTGCTTAGTTGTTTGGTTTCGAAGATATCTAATGGCTCTCAAGATATCGTATGTCTTCGAAGGTATCGTGTGATTTCCAAGAAATTGCATGGATTCCAAGATTATTGCTGTGACTATATTTATTTCAAGCTTTATGGTAATATAAAAACAAAATAAAAACTAAAAACTAAACATAAATAAAACTAATCTAATAGCCCGCTACCAGTGGGCAACGTTCCCAAAATGCTGGCTGAATTGCCACGTTGTATGGCAATGCTCAATCTTTGGCCAAAATATGTGACTGTGACTTAGATTGTTTTTTACGAAAATATGTGACTGTGATTTAGATTGTTTTTTACGAAAATTAAAAGAATCTGCGAAATGTTTTAGTGGTATTTTCTCTAACAGGTGTTAGGGCTAGTAGTTATATCCAACTCACTGGTAGAATTAAAAGCCTTTACCTGGTCGTTTAGCAATGTATCAGCGCATGAAACAACTTCCATTTTCAAATTCAAAACGTAATCAGTTACACATTAATTTCAGTTCTCATAATTACGTTTTTATTCAGCTTTATAAATTTATGAGATAATTTTTATGTTACTTTCTCAAAACTTTGATGTTATTATTAGCTATTCACAATAAATGATTTGAATGTTGTGTGTTTTATGTTTTACAATAATATGCACGATTTTAATGTTCCTAATACTGAAATGCTACCAAGGTATACTACCCCTTAAGTTATATCCGGCTTTACCATAAATAACATTGTTTTATTTGGGTACGATACACTAATGTAATATGAAGGTTACGACAACATCGCCCGCCCTGCAGCTTCCCAGGAAATGTCTTCAAGTGAATTAATTAAGGTAACCTCGATGAAGATCGAAGGAGAAAGGTCTAGGGATGTCCAGTTCATGCAGTCTCAGTCTTGATTATAAACCGGGACATATAGACCGATTATGTAGATTGGCCTAAAATAGTGATTGATCATATCGTCGCTGTAGAAGCGAAATTGAACAACTAACACTTTTATCAAAATCCACTTTATTGCATTGTGTTATAGTTTAAAGTAAGCTGCATCTTTTGAACTTACGCTCGTTCAATTGTCTCATTTCGTTGCAAAGATATTTAAAAAAATAAGTTCTTGTGACAGAAATGAACATTCAATAATGGGTGTGAAAATTGAGAGGAAGAATTGAATAATTGACCAAATAATGAATAATTTCCTAGATTCAACATTATGGTACCAAATATAATGCATAATGACCGTTATTCAGTTTTGCCTCAACGTAAAAAGTAGATATGAAAAAAAAACTGTGACAAAAAAGAACAACATACAATTAATCTTTCTTTCCTATATGCAAGGGGTGCTAAAAATCCCCGGCACATGCCCCGCTACCACCCCAAATGGACTCTGGCCCTGGTAGCACACAACATCCGCACGCTCGGGACTGACGAGAAAATTGTCGAGCTGAAGGAAGAATTGAGCAAGATGCCATGGGATATCGTGAGGTTATCAGAAATCCGAAAAGAGGAACAGGATACGGTAACCCTGGATTCCAGCAACATGCTCTTCTTCCGGGAAGGAGAACGAAAATCCCAGGGACCACCCTGAATCCCTTATAAACAACGTAGTAAAGGTCGATTGTGTGCCAAGCAGGGTAGCGTACCTTATACTCAGAATCACCGATCGGTATTCGCTGAAGGTCATACAGGTCATAAGCACCGACCTGGACACACCCTGACGATGAAATAGAGGCATTGTATGAGGCGATATCCGAAGCCATACATGTCTTCGAGTCATACATCACCGTTGTTATGGGAGATTTTAACGCGAAGGTTCGTGAACCTCATGGAATGTTAAGTATGTACTCGGAATGTTGAGTAGGGTTAAGAGTGGGGTTATACGGAACTCCTTCTTCCAGAAGCGAACATCGAGGAAATAGACGTGAATGATCCTCGATGGTTGAACCAGTAATGAGATCGACTTCATCATCACGACTAAGAAGCGAATATTCAATGATGGCTCCGTGATCCACCGCCAAGGTGAAAACCGATAGCGATCATCGTTTTGTTAAATATTAAAAAATATTTCATTTTGAGGCACATTGAATATCGATATCAAGCTTGAGAGGTCACGTCTGGTGAAGTCCACGCTCCGTCCTGGCCTTGCCCAAATTCAGAACCCCGAACACTTTCAACTGGAACTTTGGCGATTATCCAATCGCTTCCAGAGCCTAGCCGAATGCGAAACTGTGGACGAGATAAACAATGGGCTGGTGGAAACTGTCCAAGCAGTGGGTTGAAAGCACTTTAAGAGCCCACGCTGGAGTAAACCTCAAAAGCTCTCTGACAGAACAATTAAATTAATGGCAAACCGGACTGAGATGATACTGCAATTTTCAGCTGATATGTCAGAATACGGCAAACTCAATAGACGAATCTCGAAATCCTTGCAACACGACCTACAATACACCACGTATTAAGGACGCAATCGAGCGGAACCAGGGTATCAATAGTCGAAAGTGTTTGCGAGGAATTCCTCTATTGAGCAAAGCCACGTGCCAAAGCTGAAGATGGAGGACGGCAGTATCGTCTCGTCGAAGTCGGAGAATAAGAGAGAGCTTGAGAGGTTTTACGAGCAGTTGTATACACCTCGACACGAGAACCCACTGTCAGTTTAGCTCATGACACCAGAGCTGAACTAATCCGACACTACACTGAAGACATCCCAGATATTAGCTTGTACGAGATTAGAATGGCTCTCAAACAGCTTAAAAACAACAAGGCGCCAGGCGATGCCGGAATCAGAACAGAACTTCTGAGAGCGGGTGGAAAACCGATAGTTTTAGTCCTTCAGAACTTATTTAATTCTGTGTCATACTCGAGGTTATCACACCAGAAACATGGCACAGGAGTATGGTGGTGCTCTTCTTCAAAAAAGGTGACAATACCTTATTGAAGAATTATAGACCCATCTCGCTCCTGATCCATGTGTATAAGCTGTTCTGAAGAGTCCTTACGAACCGTCTCGAACGCAGGTTTGACAACTTCCAGCCTCCTGAACATGTCGGTTTCCGGAAAAGCTTTGGCACTATCATAGTAAAATAATTCTGCTGCAGTCGTTCTGTTAAAACCATTATTTTAGATTTTAGGTAGGAGCGCCTATTTTAATTGTTGATTCAGTTTAATTTAGAAAAATATATACCCACCATAATCACACTTATTTGCCCGAGTTTTATGTGTATTTCAAGTAAATAAGTAATTAAATTACAAGTATTATATTCTGTTTTCTTTGATTTTGTCACATCTTAAAAGTACACAAAGGTTTTTAAATGGTATGACTGTAGAGGAAAAACTGAGTAATGGCACTTATCATATTGATTTTCAGCTAAATGTTCATCCAAATAACAGACAAAACTGAACAACTAACACAATAAAGCAGACAACTACATGTTAGTTCCGAAAGCTCAGAGAAGCAAAAGTAGATAACTGTTTAAAGATTTTTAGAATTTTGAATTAATATGATATCGGTTTTGCAATAAGCTCCAAAGATGCACAATGAACCCTATATTAACGTATAAAAATACCGACGGTATAATTATTTACGGTATAATAATTATTTAGTTTTAGTATAAAAAAAAACACTAAATCAGCTTTATCTCGCGAAAATGGTTTTGTTAGTTATCTAATTTCGCTTCTACAGCGACGATATTAGTAGAGTCATTTATATTTGGGCCCATAAGTACCTTATAATAATTGCACTTGATTGCAAGAAATACAATGTCAATTCTAGACTTCAGTTACAGTATTACGTAGGTTATCAGTTTCACTGAGCGAAGAAAAAAACGTACGCTGAATTAAGCGATAAACAAAACAAAAAGGATAAACATGATATTTTGAAAACCATGCACAATTCGTGAACATATCCTAAGATGACCGTCTCTTATGGGGGTGACATATCAGTTTTAGTGTCATATTATGTGTAGCAAACTAGGTAGATGACGATAGAGTAAAAATACAAGACACGAAAAACAAATACAAGACTCGAAAAACAAATACAAGACTCTAAAAACAAATATAGGTACAAGACTCTAAGAACAAACACAAGAATGTAAAACCACTAACTATAGAAGGACTCCTATTTTGTATGGTGTATCTTTATTTATCTATTGTGCAAGGTGATTCCGTACAATTTGATACTTACACTGGCAGGACCGGTCCTTTTATTATCAGACCACGCTTGTCCGCTCCCTATTGGTAGATTCAATCAGCCAGCTTTCAAATTGAAAATGTGCAGAGTAGACGTCGTTAATGAGTTACGGAGGAGTCTATTCGTAGATAATAAGACAGTGATTGTTCAGTGTCAGTTCCTTTGTTTTTATTTTTTGGAATCTATCGCTGGCTATTTTGGTTTCTGCGGTCTTGGGAGCTAACAGAGTTTTTCGTCGACAAAAACGTTTATGAGGACTTCTATAACAGTATGATCGATCATTCCAATAAAAATGATAATTGACGTTTAGTTTTTGGCAGGTTCTTGTCAATCGAATGTTTTCCAAAGCCAGTGGTAGAGTCGGTCAACTTTCATAAACCCTATACGGGCTCATGAGAAGAAACAATTTTGACTTCAGTTATGACATAGGTTTGAACATCGTGATTCTGATAGCACTTTGGCCTGGCAGCCATATCAGAAATATACGAGAAGCCTGATAAACTGACACGACGTATCAACAACACAAAAGCGTAATGATCTCAAAAAAAAAAACACCAGTCAAATCCTTTCCACCACAACCCAAATTCCCTGATTGATACCATTGTTCCCCCGCTTTATGTTTATATATTCCAATATAACATAAAACAGTGGTTCTCGGGTTTCTGGCATCGCGCCAGATCCGGGGTCGACTCACGGAGATCTGTTGTTCTCGTAAAGATTTTATCAATTAAGATTAGCAACGCTTATGAATGTCAACTTGGACGTTACGTCACGTTAGAAACTTATAGACTGACCGTTCATCTTAGGTGAACTTATTCTATCGAGTACCAGTAGCAGAAATACATGTACACAAAGTTACGTCTTAAAAAGTTCGACTGGCAATTGCACAAGGGAGGCCGTGTTGTACAATTATGAAAAGAGGTGGGTATAGGGTTAGACAAATTAGCTCATGTTGCTCGAAACTAGATTCAACGTATTTAGACGTAACTTTTTGTGCTCTTCCTCATAGGGTACGTCTGCTGCTCTTCTGCTGGTACTCGATGATATAAGGTTAGATTACTTACGATAAACGTTCAGTCTATTAGAAAGCGATGAATCGAAAATCTACTGAATCTACACTCACCGAAAACGCAATTAATTTTTCATACTCTTACTGCTACAAATTAGTTTCTAATGTGATAGCCCAGTGGAGGGGCATCAAGCAGAGGGTTGAGAGTTCAGGACAGACAACCTGACAGAATAAACTGACGATACTGATAAGACGAGAGGTCCCCTTCAGCTCTGGTGTAGTAAGTTATTGGAGTCGCGCCAGGATAGTGCGGTGCTGTACGAGAGGAAAGACTGATACGACAGTTTACTTATCTGGATGATTGAGTAGCTAACTAAAACTGGGAGGCTCCTGAATGTGACTTAACGACTGCTCGCGACCGACATCAACCACACCTTAGTGCCTTCGAATAACAATATATTGTATACAATTCCGTATACAATAAAGTACTTCTGTACTAAACTGAAACTTTTGAGGAGATCATAATTGATGGATTACAAACGTCCGAAATAATTTGATAGCATCTGAGTTACCTCACGATATTTTCCTTAACTGAACAGCGAGTGTTATAAGATAATACAGGAAATATATTGGTCCGTGGGCGGGCGTAGTCCCGTTGTCATTAAAGCCGTGTCCCCGTTGTGGGGACAACGGGGCATCATTATTTGCTTGCCATTGTCCCCGTCGGAGATATAATCAACGGGGACAACGAAGTCTCGCCCGCAGGGATATGAATTCGCAATCAGTATTATCAATAGGTACACCAAGTAAAAAACTAAAAATCAAAGTGAAGCGAGGATCTCGAGGTAGCGTAAGCTTATAACAGAAGAAGCACTACTCCAGGGTGGCATGCACCCTGAAGGGGTCAAGTGGGGACGCATCTAATCTGGAAGCGACACCCGGCATGGTCATACTTCCCCCCTGCCACCTACCACCCTTTGCACCCCGCCGCCTTAAAATATTCACTGATACTAAAAATTTTATATTTTTATCTTCTCCGTCTCTTGAGCAGTGAAAATTATTATTTTTCGTCCATTCCAAAGTGCCATTAATTTTATAAATCCGTAATAAAAAGTGTAAAATGGATTCTCAGCAAGTTAACTACATTTCGGTGGCGTTTAAATGCTGAAAATCTGAAACTAAATTATTTTAAGTCCTTATAAAAGTTTTGTGTCGTTAGAGATTGATCCCAAAGTGTAATATTAGTTATCGTAAATTAATTAACTAAAATAGGGAAATTCATTGTCATATTATGGTCGAGTGGTAATTTGTGCGCTCTACGATCCAACGGCATTGGGTTCGATCCTCAGTCCAACACTGTCTTTTCATGGCACGTTAAGCTGAGACTCCCAATTGTTATCGATTAGTCAAAGGTGCTTGCGCGTAGTATTTTAATAAACAGCAAACAAATTGATTGGCGATCGTTATAATACTTAAACTTATTCATCCTTTTAGAGCTTCAATACGTAATCTCCTATTTCAATTATTGATCTCTCTTCTCTATTTTTCTATTTCCATCTCTCGACCCATAAATTCTCTTTCTACCTATCTTAATTTCTCTCGCTAGTTTTGTATATTTCCTCATGTCTCGATAAACTGATGAACTGCCGTAATTATTATCTCGACATCGTCCTTCAGATAAAATTCGCCATTATTGCGTAACCTTTAATAACAAAACATTGAACGACGGCGTATCGAAAATACAGTTATTTCTTTTTTCGCTACTCTGAATATGCGCATCTCCAGACGTTCTGTTGTTGACCGTACGTCGGGTACATTCAATCACTTCGAGCAGTCAACCGCGTACAGTTGCCACAGACAGCGTCTATTTTGTTACTTTTCTAGAACCGTCTTCGCAATAAAGCTTCTCCCACACAGCTGTAGGTATATTGTTAGAGATCTTGAAATAAGACGACTAGGTTTAAGTATCTAATAAAAAAAAAAAATCATATTTTAACCCCCTTGTAAGAATGGCTAGACAGTACAACGAAATGGCAAAGAAACACTCTGAGTTAGACATTTTCATCGATAAATTTGGTTATTACTCTAAAATTGTAAAAGATGTCCTCTATCTCAAACCGGATGGTTCGGATGCCCCTGCAGTAGTTACGGCTGCGGGTTTGTCCGAATGATCCAATTTTCTCGTGGCATTTTTAATTTTTAGTATTTAATTTTTTTGTTATTTTATTTTTTACTAGCTGATACCCGCAACTTCGTTCGCATTTTTATATAACATGTAAACTGTTTATAAAATCAATTGATGTCGCGGGTACAGCTAGGTAAGAATATATCTATCTCTTTCTCTCTCCCTTTTCCTCTATCTTTCTCCCTCTCTGGCTTTCTTTCTATCTTTCTCCTTCTTTCGCTATTTCTATTTCTCTTCCTCTACCTCTATCTCTTTCCTTCTCCTTATATCTCTATATCTTTCCCTATCTTTCTATCATTAATATCCCTCTCCACTCTCAATATCTCGCCTTCTCTCTCCCTGTCCATCTCATCCATTATATTTATTTCCCTCATCCTCTCAGTCTATATCTCTCCCTTTCCCTCCTTCGCTCACTCCCTCTCCCTCTATTTCTATATATTTCGCACTCAATCTCTCTTTCTCCCCCCACTCTCCCCTATTTCCCCCAACTCTCCCCTCATTCTACCCCCACTCTCCCCTCTTTCTCATCCCACTTTCCCCTCTTTCTCCCCCACTCTCCCCTCCCTCTTTCTCCCCCACTCTCCCCTCCCTCTTTCTCCCCCACTCTCCCCTCCCTCTTTCTCCCCCACTCTCCTCTTTTTATCTCCCACGCTCCCTTCTTTCTCCCTCCACTCTCCCCTCTTTCTCCCCCACTCACCCCTCTTTCACCCCCACTTTCACCTCTTTCTCCCCCACTCTCCTCTTTTTATCTCCCACGCTCCCTTCTTTCTCTCCCCGCTCTCCCTTCTTTCTCCCTCCACTCTCCTGTCTTTCTCTCCCCACTCTCCCCTTTTTCTCCCCACCCTCCCCTCTTTCTCACCCCACTCTCCCCTCTTTCTCACCCCACTCTCCCCTCTTTCTCACTCCACTCTCCCCTCTTTCTCACCCCACTCTCCCCTCTTTCTCACCCCACTCTCCCCTCTTTCTCACCCCACTCTCCCCTATTTCTCACCCCACTCTCCCCTATTCCTCACCCCACTCTCCTCTCTTTCTCACCCCACTCTCCCCTATTTCTCACCCCACTCTACTCTCTTTCTCCCCCACTCTCCTCTTTTTCTCCCCCCATTCTCCCCCCACTCTCCCCTCTTTCTCACCCCACTCTCCCCTATTTCTCACCCCACTCTCCCCTCTTTCTCCCTCCACTCTCCTGTCTTTCTCTCCCCACTCTCCCCTTTTTCTCCCCACCCTCCCCTCTTTCTCACCCCACTTTCCCCTCTTTCTCACCCCACTCTCCCCTCTTTCTCACCCCACTCTCCCCTCTTTCTCCCCCACTCTCCCCTCCTTCTCCCCCCACTCTCTCCTCTTTTCCCCCACTCTACCCTCTTCCTCCCCGCGCTCCCCTCTCTTTCCCCCTACTCTACCCTCTTTCCCTCTACTCTACCATCTACTCCCCTTTTCCCCCCACTCTCCCCTTTTCCCCCCACTCTCCCCCTTTCCCCGCACTCTCCCCCTCCTCTCCCCTGCACTCTCCCCCGCACTCTCCCCCTCTCCTCCCATCGCACTCTCCCCCTTTAAATTACGATCCGTTCAGCCGTTTATTTGTGGTCAGTTGGGGGTGCATCTAAAGAATACCTCATAATTTCAACCCCCTTGCTTTTCCCCCTTTAGGGATGATTTAGCAAAAAGGCGGAAACCCGTATTTATTTATTTCTTACCAAAAGCCTAAATAAGAATTTTCAGATCCCTAACTTGAATAATTATGGATTCCCCATACAAACTTTCAACCCCTATTTCATCCCCTTCGAGATTGTTTTTTGAGACAAAGGATAGCCTATGTCCGTCTCATAGGTCCAATCTACCCCTATACCAAATTTCATCGAAATCGGTTCAGCCGTTTAGCCGTGAAAAGGTAACAAACAAACAGATATACAGATAAACAGATAAACAGATAAACAGAGTTACTTTCAGATTTATAATATTAGTATGGATTATTGCTTTGGTTGGTCAATGTGCCAAGGTATTTTGGATTTTTTATATCTTGGTTTTGTTATATAACTTTATTTTATTATAGTACTTTGTATATAGTGCTGTACGCTCGATATGTTAACATTTTGTTGTATGTACATGCTTTGAGTTGCAATCCAGATCCTAAACACTACTTTAATTACCTTTTAAGTTGCAATGATTGTAATTTGTTTTGTGCATCAAATAAATAAATAAATCTAATCACTTATAATTCGATTGACTATCGACACTGTTGACACTCGTTCATTCTAAAGGAAATCTCGAATAGGAGTGGCTCCTTCCCCGCATCTTCCCCTCGCATAGCGCTGGGATGTCTACCGGCGCAGCACTGACGTCATGGCGTTGCTGATGACGTCATAGACGTAGTACCACACCTACGTCATGTCGTAGCTCTGGTGATGTCCTAGACGTAGCACCACACAATGATCTACCTGTATCTACAGCATTCCTTATTACACAGCACAAAAAGGCGTCTCGCGTCCTTTCCCGCATCTATCACGGGGATATCATCGTAGAAATGATAAATACTTTATAAAAAAATAACAACGCGTCAGGAGATATATTTTTTCAGGTAATTCACTACGCGTCTTTGCCTCACGGCGTTTGAATCCAGCAGTGTGTAAGATCATGCAAAACGAGTTCTTTATACAAAAATAGATATCGCAAGAACGATGGCAACAATATTGGGCTGATAATATCGCACTGTGTGGGTTAGGCTTTAGGGAAGAATTGTCTGCGAAACAGACAGTAATATACATTTACTAGCCTGAGCCAGTAAAATAGTCGACAATGGGTTAAAAATTGTATAATAATAAAAGATAGTGTCATAATTTTTACTGGTTTCACGCTTTACCTAGGTCGCTTATTTACATTATTTTTGTAATTTTGCATTGTAATGCCGCCGGCATGTATAGTATATTACTAGCTATTAGTGGGGTAGCACAATTGCTCTACCTATAATGACTTACCAATTGTACTGTTCTGCTAGATCGAGGCAGTAGTTAATTACATTGGCAATATTAACGGAAATATGACTACCTAATTCAACAAAAACGATCAAATAAAGTTCAGATACAATTCTCGGTACACAATGAAATTTCCAACATAATATTCGAAGAAATAAGCTCAAAAAGAAAACACAAAGAGGCCAAAACATTAAGCTTTATTTGTTTTCACTTCAACCATTAGGATTTGGATAAAAATTGAAAAACGCTTCAATTTCGAGGTAAAAATATTATGTCCGAGAACAAACAGGGCTTACCTACCTACTTATCTCTCAAGAGGGTGTGGAGTTAGAGTACTTAGGGATGGGATAAGGCTCGATAAATCGATATGCGATAGTATTTGCTAGTAGACGGCACGCCTGCCAGTTTCTTTTTAACAGAACTAAGCAGAACACCGCCGACTACTCACCGCTATAATTAATATAACAAGCAGATGATCAAAATTCTCTTAGTGTACAAATTCTTCAATCTATCGTTAGTGAAGCTACAGCCGAGTCCTCGGGCATCCAAAATGCTTAACTTGTCGTCATATTAAAGCCAAAGCAAATTCTTTAGGAATTCATAATCTTCAATTCTATCGATAATAACGGCGTGAAAGGTTCACCAGGTATTCTGAATCCTCAATTTATCTATACTAAAGACAAGAAAATGTTCCAGATCCCCGCTCAAAATCTTAAATCTATCGACATCCTTCAATTGCAACGCCACACGCCCATCCCTACGTCCCGGTTGGTTGCTAAATAATTCATGAGCGAAGCTGATTGGAAAAATACTGCCAAACCTGACGACGTCTTAATACTGTGGTACAGATGTGCCGAATCATACTGCAGTTAGGGGCCGCAAATTGAGGAAATATTCGCGGCTGTTGCCACGTTGTTGCATAGTGTTAGAGAAGGGATAGCGTAGTGAAGCCAGGGGCTGGATTGGAAGGGCACTTCCCATCGGATTGGCCACAACGGATCACAGTTCACACTCTAGCCACATCCCCATGATCCGCTACAACTCAAAAAGTACGACGATTGTGAAGCAAAACTGGGTCAACGATGATACAAATCACAAAAATGATTGGTTGATCTTGAATTAGGTAACGTCTCTGACAAGACTTAACGACTGATATCGATCGATGACAACTGCTGAGTGCTGATAGCTTAAAAACAGTAGAAAGGATTTTACGCTGCATAACGGTCACCCATCCAAATTTCTATCACAGAAGTCATTGCAACGTCCTTCAGCCAAACTGTCCTAAATAAATGTATCGTTGATAAATGTTGTAATGAAACTTTGAATTACTGACAATATTTTAATTAGATATGTAATTTTACCGGTACAAAAAATGGTGGATGACGCAACAAGGAACCGGGAGTTGCGTTCCGTTTTACTTTATTAGACAGAGGTCGGAACGTTCCATTACACTCATATTATATTATGTTTACATATTTCCAACATCCTCCCTTAAACATAAACCCATTCTAGCAGAGCAGTATTCCAGCTTTGAGTGCGTTGTTGGTTTGGTAAGGGCATCAGCAACCATCTCGCTTGTTTGTACATATAGAACTTCAATCAGGCCACTGCTTATTTTGTCTCGTATGAAGTGATGCCTGACATCTATGTGCTTCGTTCTGGAATGATAGTTATCAGTACCTGAAAGTTTAATACAGCTTTGATTATCACAATATATAACCAAAGGCTCAGTTAGGAGCGGCCAAAACTCCTCTTGAAGTTGCTTCAGCCACAGTGCTTCTTGAACACATGAAGAGAGTGACATGTATTCTGCCTCTGTTGTAGAGAGAGCAACAGTCGGTTGCCGTCTGGAGTTCCAACTTATGGATCCTCCCTGAAAACTAAATATGTAGGCACTGCATGAGCGCCTGTCTTCTTCTGAATTTGCCCAGTCCGCATCACAGAAAGCATGCGGAACCTTTTCTTCAAGTGACTGCTTGAATATCAATTTATAATCTTCAGTGCCTTTCAAATAACGCAGAACTCGTTTCAGTGCGGTCCAGTGGTGCATCTCAGGCTTATTATTATATTTGCTTAGCAAGTTTACAACAAAACTTATATCTGGCCTAGTGCCCTGTGAAATATATAACAGACATCCGATTATTTCTTGATATGGAACATCAGTGAGAATCTTTGTGTCACATGTTCCTTTCAATTTTTCATTGGCATCCATGGGGCTTTTCACAGGCTTGCAATCTCCCATACCATACTTATGTAATACCTCTCGAATATATTTCTTTTGATCCAGATATATAGCATTATTATCTCTTTTCACGTGGAATCCTATGAAGTGATTTAGTAGTCCGAGATATTTCATTTTGAATTTTTGACATAAATTCTCTTGCAGTTGCTTGAAATAACCTTCATTATTACATAGTATAATTAAATCATCTACATATGTTGCCACAAACATTGTGTTGTTTTCATCTATTTTGAAATAGATACATAAATCTTGCTTGGATCGTGTCAGGCCCAATTCTTTCAATGCAGCATCCAACTTGAGATTCCATTGTCTACTTGCCTGCTTCAATCCATACAATGACTTTTTAAGTAAACACACATGCTTACCATCTTGGTACATGGGCGGTTGAGTCATGTATATCAGCTCCTCCTCTATATCTCCTTGTAGGAAGGCAGACACAGCATCCATCTGATACATTTCTAAATTATGTTTTACTGCGAGAGCAAACAGATATCTCAGCGATGTGAATCTCACTACAGGTGAATAAACTTCATTATATTCTAGACCTCTTTTCTGCGCACAACCTTTTATTACCAATCGCGCTTTGTACTTGACAATCTCACCCAACTCGTTAGTTTTTGTCTTGAACACCCATTTACATGGAATTGCACGCTTGTTAGGTGGTAAATCTGTCAGCTTCCAAGTATGATTTGTCAACAAAGACTTGTATTCTTCATCCATAGCCAGTTGCCATTGCTCAGCTTCGGAACTTGACAATGCTTTTTCGACTGTTACTGGGTCTGTACTTTGTGTAAGACACATAAAATTTACACTTTGGTGCTCTTCTTCTTCTTGAATGTTCTTCCTTGTTTGACGAGGTCTCAATGTGATATTTCTGGCTATCACAGGACTATAACTGTCATCCTCAGACAATTCTGGACGATATGATTCATCATTTTCATTACAACTGTCGAAGGAACAAGTACTTTGAGGTGACAAAGTAACATCAAATTGTTCAGTAGTTGAAGTGTTGACAGTTTCTGAAGTTTCTATTGATGAATCCAATTTTATTGTAGTCAATTTTGACTGTTTCTCAATTTCTTTTGAATATTCTGACTCATTATTTTCCAAAAATATGACATTTCTACTGATTACAAATCTCTTGCGTTTCTGATCATATAATCTAAATCCTTTTGTGTTTTCACAATACCCTAAGAATGTCATTTCTCCTGATTTTTTATCCCATTTCAATCTATGTTCTTTGGGGACATGCACCATGGCTTTTGTACCGAATATCCTTAAATTTGAAATGTTTGGTTTCTTACCAGTCCATTTTTCTTCTGGGGTAATTTCTGCGAGGACTCGTGAAGGCGAACGGTTTATAACATAGGCCGCAGTGGCCACAGCTTCAGCCCAGAATCCTTTTGTTAGTTTTGCATCAAACAGCATACATTTGGCACGTTCTACTAGCGTTCTGTTCATACGCTCTGCCACACCATTTTGCTCCGGAGTGTACGGTGCAGTTGTTTGATGTATGATGCCGGAATCTGATAGGTACTTCTGGAAAGCATGGTTACAATATTCAGTGCCTCTATCTGTCCTTAGTATTTTAATTTTTCTGTCGAGCTGATTTTCAACCTCATTTTTAAATTTTTCGAAAACACTTTTGATATCCATCTTATTTTTCAAAAAATAAACAAACACTTTGTGTGAGTAGTCATCTATCAGTGTAATAAAATACTTTGCCCCACCAATGGACTGGGTTTCCATGGGTCCGCAAAGATCTGAGTGTACTATTTCTAGCAATTCTTTGGCTCGGGAACCAGTACTGGGAAATGAAAATCTAGTTTGTTTTGCCTCTAAGCAAGGTACACATGTGTCAGTCTTTTCATTCTTATTATTTATTATTATACCCTCAGCACTATTTTCTAACTTTTTAACATCAGCCAAATTTAAATGACCCAACCTTCTATGCCATACATTCATACTCGCTGTACTCTCAGTGACTGTTGAAGCATATGCATTGCCTATAACAACATTTAATTTGTACATGTTATTGTACAGTCTTGCTGTCGCTACAAGTTTCTTCGCTGAGTTATAAATCTCACCGCCGGAGTCAGTGAATTGCACTTTGCAGCCATTCTTGGTCAGCTGACTAACCGATAACAAGTTGGTGCTCAGCTCAGGTATAAACAAAACATCTCTCACCTGAATTTGATGTTCATCATTGCATATTACGGTGGTAAGGTTTACTTTACCCATTTTCTGCACGGAGACGACATCATTATTCGCAACTGTTATCTTCTGTACCAACGGGGATTGTAATTCATGTAGAATGTCGGGCTTGTGGTGGTACAATTAAAACGGCAGATGGATTTACAACACTTCAATTTTTATTTTCGTCTTAGACCCGACTTCTTCCCTTCCTGCGTTCCGTCCTCTGTCTCTGTCGTCCTTCTCTCTCTCTCCTTATATCTTCCGTCTCGCTCCCTCTCTCAGCGTTCCACCTCTCACCTAACTAGCATGCTATCGTTCCACAGTCAGCCGTCTATATTTTTCGCATCCTACAACTCGGCCCTCCTGCAATCTGACTGTCCCCAGTCAGGCTTCTCACTCAACCTTCCCCTTTCATCCTCATTCACTCGTCATAAGTACAACACTCTCATCTCAGGTTACATCTTATACTTAATAGCTCTTGCCTTATCTCATCTAGGATTAAACAAAAAATATAAACTTATATAAACCTCATTTACATCTCACGCTTAGGTTAATGGCTTTTACACTTATTGTCTAGTCTAGGGTTAAACAAACAAACTTTAATTATCTTAGTTCACAACATTATCCTTATAGTAGGTACTAACATTACTACATCTTTACCTCATTCAGGTTTTCACTCTGTCATATTCCTCACAAACAATCTTTCAACCATACAACTTAACTTTTAATGGTACTTACATCATTTAGCAACACTTAGTTTACTATTATCTTATTTAGATTACAATGTTACAGAACATTTTCATATACTTCAGGGTTGCAACTTTAACTTAACATCTGGTACATCTTTATCTACTTTTACATAACTATAATATGCTACAACTGATCGACTTATTATAACTTATCGAGCTTACATCAATTCAACACTCTCTTATAGGTGCTATCATAACAAAATCTTATTATAACCATGGTAGGTATCTCAGCTTTACTTAATTAGGAAATTACCGCTACTTTTAAGCCATATAATATAGAAAATAAATTATTTACATTAGATCCAACCAACTCATGACTGAACAAACTGAACCAGTCCGTGACAAGTTCACTCACCTAGGCTTTCATCATCAGCCGTGTCTGGCCATCTCTTCATATAGTCGGCGGAGGTAGAAGTCTTGGACGGTCCTTCATTGGTAGGGTCCATCTTCAGTACATCATAACGATCATTGCGCTTCGTCTTGACTACCTGGTAGGGTCCAAGGTATTTTGGTTTCAACTTGAGGCAGGGTCCAAACTGCGTGCGTCTGATAGCGACAATATCTCCCTCTTGGTATTTCTGACTTTCTTTTCGTCTTTTGTTATAGGTCCTACAATTTTCTTCTTGTACCTTAAGAATTTGTTGTTTTGCCATCCTTCTCAGATCTTCTCTTCCTTCGATGTAGTTTTCTTCATTCTCCTTCTGTAATAAATCAAAAATCTCGACGTCCTCTTTATTCTTCATCTTCGTTCCCACCATAAGCTCAAATGGTGTGGTATCGACACTCCGTTGATAGGTGCTATTTAGCGCCTGTTGTACTCGACTGACATGCTTATACCACTGCTGGGAATCTGAAATGCAGAGTTTGGTTAATATTGCAATCATTATTCGATGAATACGCTCCACCTGTCCATTTCCCCGTGGTACTCCCGTCGTAATCGTTATCTGTTGAATGTTCTCCCTCTGGCAATACTCTTTAAATTCATTGCTGGTAAATGCAGAACCTCTATCAGTTATCAGGCGTGTAGGATTCCCAAACGTTTGCTGATGAATCAACAATTTATCTATAGTTTCCTTACTCGTTGTTCCCTTCACTGGAAATAACCACACAAACTTTGTGAATGCATCGACAATAGTTAAAATGTAATTGTACTGTTTTCGTGTCTGCGTCAAAGGTCCTATGTGGTCACAATGCAATGTGTGTAAGGGAACTCCTTCTTTGTCGATACTATTCAAAAATCCTTCTTGTTTGCCTTCCTTCTTCGTAGCCAACAGACATGGTATACAGGTAAGTAAAAAGTTATAAATTTTTTTACTCACATGTGGGATAAAGTAGTCTTTTTCTAACATTTCTGTCATCTTCTTTTTTCCAAAATGGCCTCGCTCGTGGACTCTCTTCATAATTTCTGCTTCTAGACATTTAGGTACTACCAACCTTTTGTTCAATCCTTTGTACAGTAATCCGTTATCTAGAATATAGTCTTCATACGTTCTATCCATCAATATCTCGATTATAGCCTTACATCCTTCATCTGATTGTTGTGCTCGACGTATCTGATCATGCAGGTGCAGTTCTATGGCACCAACGTATGGGTTTCTGCTCAAAGCATCCGTGTGCTGCATCTTGCTACCGGGTCGATGCTCAACGGTATAATCATACTCTTCAAGTAGCAATACCCACCGGGCAACTCGAGTAGTCAAATCTTTCTTCTTCAACGTCATTTGGAATGCTTGACAGTCAGTAACAATCTTAAAGTGCTTTCCATATAAGTAATGCCTAAATTTCTTCACACCTTCAATTATAGCCAACGCTTCCAGTTCATAGCTAGAATATTTCTTCTCTGCATCGTTAGTTTTTCTACTGTAGTAGTGAACAGGGTGTAGTTCACTAGTACTATCTCTTTGCAACAATATAGCACTGTATGCCACAGCTGAAGCATCAGTGTGAAGCTCTGCAGGCAACTTGGGATCGTAAATTCTAAGTACTGGGCTACTGGATAATGCATTTTTCAAAATATTGAATGCATTTCGATGTTCGTCATCAAATAAGAAATTTACATTTTTCTTTAATAAATCTGTCAACGGCCGGGCTATTACAGCAAAGTCTTTTATATACTTTCTGAAGTATGAGGTTAATCCTATGAAACTGTGCAACTGTTTAATAGTCTTAGGTTCAGGGTACCTGGTTACAGCTTCCGTCTTATCCCTCGATGGTCTCACTTGTCCATTCTCAACAATGTGCCCCAAGTATTCTATCTGGTGACACAGCAGAGATGCTTTCTTCCAGTTGATCTGGAGACCATACTCGGATGCAACTGCTAATACTTCTTTCAATCTTTCCACAGCCTCGGCTTCATTACCAGCTGGAATCAGTATGTCGTCAATAAATATTATTATTATTCCTTTAGCAATCAGTTCCCTAAAGATAATAGACACAAATCTCATGAAATACTTCGGGCAGACTGAGAGTCCAAAAGGAGCTCTCAAAAACTCATACTGACCACTGTGCGTCACGAACGCTGTGTACTTTATACTCTCTTCACTTACTTTCAGGTGAAAAAATCCATTTTTCAAATCCAGTACACTGAATACTCTAGCGTCTTTAAGTCTATCTATTAAGTCATCTATAATAGGAAGTGGAAATTCGTCCTTGACCATCTTCCTATTTATGGGTCGATAATCAACACATATTCTCGTGGTACCATCTTTCTTCTTAATCAATACTACTGGTGAAGAATACTCAGAAAAACTTACTCGTATGATCCCGTCTTTCAGCCACTCCGATACCTGGTTATCCACTGTCTCCCTCTCACTCAACGATAAACGTCGGGGTCGTTGAGCAATTGGAATATCGTCTTTGAGAACAATCTTCAGCTGGATAGGCGCTTCTTTAGTTTGAACTGGGTTATATTTCTCCACACACTCCATAACTTCCTTCTTTCTTACCTCATCGACTGTACCTATAACAAAGGGATGGCACATAAAACAATTCAATTTGTTCAGCCACTCGTCTGCACTTGGCACTATTTTCACAGAACCGTGGGAAAATATTGCTGTCACTCGACATAAAAAATCCTGTCCTATTACTACACTATAAGGCATACTGTCTTTAGGTATCACATAGAACCAAACTTTGTACTCGTGTCCGTCAATATTCACTGTTGTACACAACTTCTTGCTCGCAGTTACTTTACTACATCCCAGTCCAGAAAACACAGATAAAGATTCTTCACACTTCGGGGCACCAATTAGTTCATATACTTCGTTAGATAACAGGTTAACTTCGCTTCCAGAATCAATCAGGGCATTCATGTGCACTTCGTTCACTGTTATCATTTTCTTCGTGAGATTACCGCATCGATTGTTGTCACAATAAGCATCCAAATGGTCAGCTGACGCTATCTTACTGTCACAGCTGTTGCCAAACTCAACCTTCTGACTGTCCGACGTGAAGTTAGCAGAGAATGCTTTTCCGCTGGCTCGACTTGATTCAACCGTCCTTGACGAACTTCGTGCTGATGTTGCTTCACCCACCGGGCGATTCTTCATACAATGTGTTGAGATATGCCCAAATTCATTACACCTGAAGCACTTCAGTCCTTTTTCCTTACTAGGGCACTCTGACGACAAGTGGGCCTTGTTTCCACAGTTGAAGCAACGCTTAGTGTTCACTGTTTGAGCACTTCTTCTTTCACTTCGAGCGCTTGTTTTTTTCTCACTTTTTTTCAGACTTACTTGCATGGCCTCATATATTTTGAGTTTCTCCTTCAAATCAGGGTAACTTGTAGCACCGTATAGCATCACTTTGTTCAATGGTTCGTCTTCTATTCCATCAATTATGTACTTTATCGCCACATAATCAGGCATTTTACCACGTTTGCCTAATTCCTTCATCACAAGCACATAATCTAAACAACTCTCGTTTTCTTGTTTTAAACGCGCCGACATGAGTTCATGAATTGTCTTGCTGTCGATTGTGTCAGGAAATTCCTTACTTATTCCGCTCTTCAGATCATCCCAACTTTTGAACGGACGTTCGGACCTGAGCCATCGTGCTGCGGTCCCTTTCAGTGCCCGTCGTGCAATAATAAGTGTTTGCACCGGCGTCCATTGAAAGATTTCGGCGTTATCTTCTACGTCCTGTATCCACCGGGATACCGTATAGGTTTTATCCTGCGCCGTAAACATAGGTACTACGTCTTCCATGTATGATAAACTCGACATTGATGTTCCCACTCTGTTTGCCGGGTTTTCCAGTGCGTCGTCATAGTCGGGCTGGCGACTGTTTCGTCGATCTTTGCCGTTTCCACCCATTTTCCGTCTTGAAAATCGTCGTAATCGTCGTTAGGTAGATTAGCAGCTATCTTCTTTGTCGCAAACCAGCGTCGTCTTGCACTAATACGCGTCTTGTAAATTGCCACCACGTCGATGGCGGCCGGTGTCGTCGTCGTGCCGTGTACCACCAAAACCCAACCAGTTTCCCGAGAAAGTACGATAGATTCCCTGAAAATCTTCGCAATCCCGGACGAGCCCCCAAATTTGTAGAATGTCGGGCTTGTGGTGGTACAATTAAAACGGCAGATGGATTTACAACACTTCAATTTTTATTTTCGTCTTAGACCCGACTTCTTCCCTTCCTGCGTTCCGTCCTCTGTCTCTGTCGTCCTTCTCTCTCTCTCCTTATATCTTCCGTCTCGCTCCCTCTCTCAGCGTTCCACCTCTCACCTAACTAGCATGCTATCGTTCCACAGTCAGCCGTCTATATTTTTCGCATCCTACATTCATACATCCAGTCTGCCCGTCGTGACATGTGCATAGAAGCACCGGAGTCAATGTACCAGTCATTATCATTGACTGCGCTGTACGCTGAAAATATGGCTGTAAAAACATTATCAGTTTTATTATCAGTCTTATTATTTCCTTGTGCAGTACACTGTGATTTGTAATGGCCATATTGGTTACATTTAAAGCAACGGGGTCCCTTATTTTTCGGTTGCTGCTGACGTTGCTGATTGGGGGGCTGCCTACCATTTTTATGCTTAGTATAAAATACTGAGGTATCAGAAACTTTCACTTCCTGTAAAAGTTTTGTTTTCACAAAATCTGACGAAATAGTTATGCCTGAACTTTCGATTCCCATAATCATAGGCTTATAGCTGTCGGGTAACCCAGCTAGCATTAAAGTTCCCAACCATTCATCGTCGACACGAAATCCTATATTCCGCAACTTGTGCGCCGTTGACATGATTTTTGTTACAAAATCTTCTATGTCTACGCAATTATCTAGAGATGTATTTATGAGATCTCTCAATAACCCAACTTTTCTTGAAAGCCCTGAGTCTTCAAATGCCTTTTGCAAATTTAACCAGACCTCACGTGCAGTTTTAGCCTCTTGTATATGAACAAAGATGGTGGGGTCTACAAGCAAAATTATTTTCGACTTAGCTTTTACGTCTTTTTTTACGTCAACCTCTCTACCAGTGGACGGTTCTATGCAGTCCCAGAGTTCCTCGTGTTCCAGGTACGTTTTGACTGCGAACTTCCATGTACTGTAATTATCTCTGCCGGACAATTTCTCGATCTGCAGGTTAGGCGACGCCATTTCGCCGGCCGGTGCCTTACGCCTCACAGTATCGCAAATGTTACAGAGATTACGAATCGCTATGAAAACTTTGACAGAATTATCAAAGGTTCATGGGACGGCCCATAACCTGTTGTAATGAAACTTTGAATTACTGACAATATTTTAATTAGATATGTAATTTTACCGGTACAAAAAATGGTGGATGACGCAACAAGGAACCGGGAGTTGCGTTCCGTTTTACTTTATTAGACAGAGGTCGGAACGTTCCATTACACTCATATTATATTATGTTTACATATTTCCAACAATAAATCATGTTTCCTGACAGACACATAAGAGGAAGCAGACCGAGCATTACAGATGTCTAGTGAATCCAGTCGTGAAGCCGGCTGCCGTACTGAAGAGTGACGCTGGAGACGTTTTGACAGCTCATTCTAATTGTATTATATTGGATTCAACACAAATTTTAATCTTAGTTCCATTATATGAACGTAATGCATAGTTGTCTTTATCAGCCTTAGTTCCGCCCTGTCTGATGACATTTTTTATGGCTTCTTTAGATGTCTGCCTTGAGGAATTAGGATATCTGTAATGTTTGGTCTATTTCCTCGTATAATTCTGTGAGTTTTCTGATTACGTTTGATAGAAGTTGGGTGGTATCCCACCCTCACCACCTATCTTCTAACTATAGACTATACCTTCCCGTTGTACAGGGACATGTTATTAACCAGTCCATTGGGTCCACTGGAGATAAATGCAGCGTGCGGTCCTTTCATGTGCTGTACTTACGCGGTCTGATGATTACAGATTTATTTTGTCATAGTTTGTATACTTTTATTGAAATTTGGTAAAGTTATGAAGTTTTAGTTAGAGGAATACGTAGATTGTTACATGTATCGGTATATGACGCAGCTATTGGAGAATAAATTATTAATACTTATGATGCAAATATTAATGTAAATGTCTTTTATATTTTTAAATTAACTAGTATATCATGATCAGTGTTGCCTACCAACCCTCGCTTGTGTACGCGTCCCACAATTTTATTAAATAGAAACCTACGTTTCTTCTCACCTGAGACTTTCTCGGTAGAAATTCTAAGATATCAGGATTAAAGTTCTGCGCAGCCAACCGTCTCAGTCACGTGATGCATACGCGACACCTGCGTGGTTGTACGTGTGGAAACACATAAGAAACCTCGCTCTAGGTATCCTAGATATGTGTAGTTTGTGTCAGGTTTTGAGTGAAAACTTTCATACAAAAAGATTTAAGAAAGCGACTTCGTAATTAATGGATGTTCTACGAATAAATTTGTTTGCCTAAATAAAAGTCATAGAATTGTAGTTTTTAAATTTACTAATTCAACTGAAACTTTATTAATTGGCCTTGTGTACAACCTGAGAATCAAATTATGTTATTGTGAGAGCACAAACTGGGATGTTCTCAAATTTTGAATCTAGTATAAAGACAGCAATATCCCTTCTTTCTTCCTTTCTAAGGTATCGTAAAATAAAAAAAGTAAATCAGCTCACAACCAGATTTCACAGTTTTGCGAACAAATTGCAAATTCCTTCACGGAAGCAGCTCCTTGAAAATATTAACCAAATCAACATTTTCGTTACTGCATTTTCTTTTTCCCCGATTACATTACCAAACCGAATCATTTACTCAACAAAATAAGGGCCAGAGCTTATTAAACCTTAAAGAAAGGCTGAAGGCAGAAATTTGAATTCCGGTACCTGATACGTGTACCGGTTACACCCTTTTGTAAGTATGTACTAAGATTATGGTTCACAACTGCTAAAGAATGTTAGTATTTTTTTACTTAGGTTGTTGTTTTTTAAGGTCCTCATAGTTCATGATGCTCTGGATCCTAGTAATTTTAGTCAGGATCTGTGTATGGTTGTGACGCGCACGTTTTCTATATTTTGTCATAAATCATTGTAAAAATACATAATATAAACTTATAAGACAATAAGTATATTTGTTATCCAGTCTTGGTGAAGGCAAATTAAACTTTATGTGTTGCTCTGTAAAACAAAGTTTTTTATTTTCATTTTCATATTCAGAGTTAAACGCTAATCACTTACATTACTTATAATAAAGTTATAAACATCACCTGTAAAACAAAGAAACGACATTTAAAGTTAACTTGTCGGTCTTTCTTTAATAACGTGTTAAATTAGGTTTCTAACAATGTTTATTTCTAACTTCAATGACAGCCATTTCGTAAAAACAATATTGCTGTTTTACCTATCTTCTACAGCTGGCGCCACCTATTGAGATAGTTAAGTCAACACAATGACATTTGAAAAGCGCGCCATAATTCAAGCATAAAGGAATCCTAGACATTATTTCTAGGTATTCCTTTACATCTCCCCCCCTAGGGTTCGAAATTATCTTAGATGATTTTTGTTTCATTCAATTTCTTTTTTTCTAATCTTCATTTATCTTCTGGTAAAATAGCAGGAATAAGCTTTGTAATATGAAATAAATTTGACTCTGTCTTTTTATGTCCTATATTAATCTTGTATATTGATTGCGACAGTTTTTCTTCGATTTTAAATGGGCCAATCCTTAACTCATCTAATTTTCTTCTGTTTAGTTTGTGACCATTTTCAACATATACCATGTCACCTGTTTTAAAATTATAAACTGTTCTATTTTTATCCATTAAAATTTTATTATATTCATGTGACTTAATTGTTCTTTCTAATGCAATTTTTCTGTCTCTAATCCAGTTATCTGATTCTTTCTTTAATTTGAGTTCATTTGGTATGAATGAAACATCAGTACCATCCAATAGGTATCTTGGTGCAAAGCCTGTTATTGAGTGTTCCGTGTTATTATATCTATCCACACAATTGTGAGCAATAGTTGTCCATGCTTTCGTACTTGGATTCTCATTCATCTTGCACCTTATTTTATTTATGAGCGTTTGGTTTAGCCTTTCGTTAAGTCCATTAGAGAATGGCGAATTTACTGCAGTGAAAATTTGTGGGATTGATCTTTCATTCAAAAAATCTTTAAATTCTTTTGAGTTGATTCCAGGATATTGGTCGGTGATTACCATGCCAATGTCATTACAATTTGGCACAGTATTTATAAGTTTTATAAAGTCCTTTGCACTCTGTGTCTTTGATGTTATTATATAAGCATATCGAGTGAAATGGTCCGCTAAAAGGTGTAAGTATTTTTTTGTGGATCGAGAACCACCAAATCCGCCGATTGTGTCTATTGAAACAATTTCAAATGGTTTTGTGGCAGGGCCTAAGTGTGACATCAAACCATATTTAGCCTGTCCTCTTGTCTTATTTTTTATACATATTTCACACTTTTTGCATATATCAGTTATATTTCTAGTTAAATTATTTGCTGCATAAAGTTTTCCTATTTTCTTCTGCATTTGTTTTATTCCTATATGACACATATTTTCATGTATTAGTTTTATAAATTTTACACTGAATTTCTCTGACAATATTATTTTTTCGTGTTTTCTTACCCTTTTATAATATATATTGTTTTTATGTATTAACTTATTCTTGTATTTTTGAATATCCTCATTTTTCTCTTGATCTGTTAGTATGTCATTCAATGTTATTAAATTTATTGTCTTTAATTGTTCATGTGTATCATTATTAGCCTCTAATACTGGGTTTCTGCTCAGACAATCTGCCTCTAAATTATTCTTTCCTGGTGCATATTTTATTTCAAAATCATACTGTGATAGATAATAGGATAAATCTCCTAATTCTTCGTCCGTTCTGGATTTAATATTTAAATTTTCCAATGGTTTGTGGTCGGAGTATACTCTGAAGGGTTTGCCTATTAGCCAGTACTGCCAGTATCTTATAGACTCTTTAATAGCTAAGCATTCCAAATATATAGCCTTTTTCCTCTTTTGGACTTCGTTTAATTTTTTTGAGAAATATGCTACAGGTTTTCCTTTTCCGTCTGGTTGAATTTGCTTTAACACTGCTCCAATACCTTCTAATGATGCATCTGTATATATGTTTATTGGTAAGTTTTGATCAAAAACTTCCAATATTGGTTGTGAGCATAGTAGTTGTTTAATTTTCTCAAAAGCTTCTTGGCATTCTGTTGACCATATGAATTTTTGGCGCTTCCTTAGTAAATTATGTAATGGTTCTAAAATTATGGAACTGTTAGGTATGTACTCACGGTAGAAATTTATTTTTCCCAGAAGTTGTCTAATGTTTTTCTGATTCTTTGGTGTTGGGAAATCTCTTATTGAAACTAAATTATCTCTCACTGGTCTTACTGTATTATCTTCTATTATGTGTCCCAGATATTTTACTGAATTTGTAGCAAATCGACATTTTGTGAACTTAAGCCGGAAACCTTCTTTATTTATTGCCTCTAAAAGCTGTGATAAATGATTTATATGATCGGTGTAAGATCCTGAAAATATTAAAATATCGTCGATGAAATTAACTGCAAAATCTGTTAATTTATATTTTCTCAGTATGTTACTTAGTATCCTTTGAAATATAGCTGGAGAAGTTTTCAAACCAAAGGGTAGACACGTCCATTGATAGTGGCCTTCTTGGGTAACAAAAGCAGTCTTCTTTCTATCCTCAATTCGCAAAGGAATGGACCAGAACGCAGAATTTATATCTAAAATTGAAAAGTACTTGCAGTTTCTGGTTTTTCTAACTAAGTCTTCAATCAAGGGAAATGGTTGAGCTTGAGGTACCACCACTTTGTTTAAATCTCTGAAATCAATACATAACCTTGTCCTTCTATTGTCTTCTTTTTTTAATGCTAAGGTAACCGGTGCTGAAAATGGACTGTATGATTCTTCTATAAGATTTCTTTCAAGCAATTTTCTTACTTGCTCTTCTATCTCCAGCTTATCCTCTATTGAACATCTGTAAGGTCGTTTACTGCAGTACTTGTCCACAGTAAGATCAATGCGTGCTTCATAATCCTTAACTGTTCCAATATCATATTTATCCTTTGCAAAGCTTGATTTATATTTATCAATAAGTTTGTTTATTTCAGATTTTTGTTGATTATTCAAATGACTCAAATCCATTGTAAATTCTTTATCTTTTAACTGTTCATTAAAATTTATAATGTTATTTTTTTCTTCATTTTCATCTGTAAAATTTTCTTCAGACTTTTGCTCAATTGTTAAATTTTCGTTCTGAATCAAACTAAACTTCTTTATAGTATCAAGCCCAATTAGGAAATCATATTGGAAATCTTGTCCATCTACTATATGAACATCAATTTTCTTCTCTATATTAAAAATCTTAATTTTTATCGTTGTTAAACCTTTTGTCTTCTTTACACCATTAATTGTAAGTAAATTTGTATTGTTGTATATATTATTTTCTTCTCCCTTTAGTCTTATTAATTTTGAATTTATCAAGGAAACATTAGAACCGGAATCATAAATGCCTAATATGTCTAATTTTCCTTCTAATGTTAGTTTTACTGTAATTAATGGTGTAATTATTAGTTTTTTGGCTCATTTTCACTTAATTCAACATCTAATACAGTATTATTGACATTCCTATTATAGTTTCTCTTGTTTTCATAATCCTTGTTTGATTTATTGAACCAGCATTTTTCTTCAGGATGAAAACGGCTACCTTTATTTAATTTTTCACAATTTTTGCAAGGTTTTATTTTATCAACTCTTACTTTATTATCAAAATTAAATGTATCTCTCTTCAATTTATTATAATAATTATTATGGGTTGTTTGTTCATGTTTACCAATTTCACTAAAAAGATTTGCAGTTGACGCTATTGCTTCCTTATCCATTTTGTACATTATATAATCTGGTAGACCCATAACAATAAGGTGAATCAATGTCTGTGTGTCAATACTTTTATTTATCTCTAGTAACAATCTTTCTTTTTTTATTGCATATTCCCGTAATGATCCTCCTTGAAATTTAAATGTAAAAGCATATTTCACCTGTGACCAACCTCTGTTTCCATATGTTTCACAAAAATTTGTCTTCCATATTGCCCATTCCGCATCCACTGTATATTTTAATAGCATACTAGTATACCAATCTAGACACTGTTTTTCAAGTAAATATTTTAAAGTCTCAATTATATCTGCATCCTTTAATATCTCAAAACGTTTACATTCAATCTCAAAGTCATTGATCCATTGGTTAACATTTGATGTTTTACCTGTAAACTTCTCGAGTAAAAATTTTTCTGCCAGTTTTCCTAGATTTTTATTTTCATTACCTTTACTAGTATTATTGTCAGAAAGCTTCATTTCGTGTGTAATTTCATCGAGATATTGGTCACCAAATTGTAAATTCTCACCTTCATCTAAGTAAATTTTTCTCAATTCTTGGGATAAGGGAATCCATAGTTTCCGAGTTTGATGCCTTTTCTTCAGGGAGTTCTTAATTTTGGTAAAAACACTCGTAGTTGTTATGGCAGTATGTTTGTTTACAGGTTTCAAATCATCAGGGATATCGAATACATGCCCATCAGGTGTTTCGATTGAGGTTATGCTTATCACATTGGTTTTTCCATCAGATGCTGCTAGCACTGTAAATGTGAATCGTAACTTCTCCATTTCTCTTCACAATAAATGTCGTTTTATAAGACAATAAGTATATTTGTTATCCAGTCTTGGTGAAGGCAAATTAAACTTTATGTGTTGCTCTGTAAAACAAAGTTTTTTATTTTCATTTTCATATTCAGAGTTAAACGCTAATCACTTACATTACTTATAATAAAGTTATAAACATCACCTGTAAAACAAAGAAACGACATTTAAAGTTAACTTGTCGGTCTTTCTTTAATAACGTGTTAAATTAGGTTTCTAACAATGTTTATTTCTAACTTCAATGACAGCCATTTCGTAAAAACAATATTGCTGTTTTACCTATCTTCTACAGCTGGCGCCACCTATTGAGATAGTTAAGTCAACACAATGACATTTGAAAAGCGCGCCATAATTCAAGCATAAAGGAATCCTAGACATTATTTCTAGGTATTCCTTTACATGTAATCAAAATGCAGGAACCAATGTTTTATTAACGACGCATAATAGGTACCTACCATTAATATTTTGCTGTCTCCATGAGATATCAACCATACTCCATCTCAGCCCACAGTAGTTATACTAGTACCCAACTTAGGTATAAGGCGCGTCGTGAATCTTCGTTCGCGCAGAAAAGAAAGTATGGTCCGAAGATTAACGAAAGAATGCTTAAAACTTACAAGCAACCTAAGACCACTATTATAAGGTTCATAATACACTGCAGCTGTTAGTTCCATCTCACTCTAAGCTCGCTAAGATGGCGGCGGCTGCCGACCAATAGCATTTCCAGCGCTTTGAAAATTCATCTTCTGCGCAGGTACATCGGTAAGCCATATCAGTTGGGTACTACTGTACAATGTTGATCCGAAAGAAGTGGTTATAATTTGAAACTCTTTATGATAATTCAGTCCTCGCTGAAAACCTGTAGTTTTTCCTCGAAAATAACAAGAGGTTTATAAATATAAGAGATATTGAGACATATTTTCGAGCTGTTAGAGAGCAGACTCCGTAACAAGGAGAGCGTGGTTACTGTCCTCGGATATTCGGGATTTATGGACAATTTCATTAGAGGAACTCCGGTTATGGAAGTCTGTTACACCGATTGTACACATTTGGGTAAAAAAACATTATTTTTTTTGTGATTTGAGTATTTTTAGTCAGGTTTTTTGTGCAGTAAAAAAGAAGGACTCAATTCAGCTGTTTTTTTCACTAGTGTAACTTATAGTATGCCTAAATGCCTACTAATGTTAAATATTTAATTCCTAGTTATACTAGTGAACAGTCAGCCTCAACACGTATATATGGTAAAAAATAACAATGTAATTTATGTGATCTATAGATTTTTATCATTAACCTCTCCGCTGCTGCAGCTCCAGACAAAATAAATCAGCACGGCACGATCCTTAACAAAGCACGGGAGAGATTAATCCGTTTCTGGTGATTAAACAAATAACCTTTACTAGTCAAATCATCCGCAAATTAACAAATTGAAGGTTTTATTGTCGTTATCCTATCGCATCGTCGGGAAACGTTTCAAACTCAGAGTTTGAGTAAACACGGAAGATAGACCAGAGTGGAAGTGACTTGACTTTATATCTGTATCGCAACCGCTGTCGCCAACAAATTATTGAAAGTTACTGAGTCAATAATATAGGTTTATAAGTGCTTATATGCTTCATTTTAATGGGCTCTATAACTGCATAATTACACGAGAATTTTCAATGTGTGGTAGACGTAGAATATTACATAGTATGTATGCGAAACTGGGGTTGGTTTTGAGCTACAAGTCATATGTTTGGCACTCGCGCCTCGCCCCCTTATTTCCCGACGACAGTGTGAGCGGCGGCCGCGTTCATCCCGACATGGCGGTACCGATGCATAATGCATGGCGGTATATTTTTACTGTTGGACTAGCGCTGCGGATGCGACACGACTTAATATCGCAATCACTTAGTGGGACACGAGATTTTTTTATGAATGTGTGTGGTTTTGGCTGCCCCAACCAATGAGGTTATTCGGTGGAGTATTAAATTAATTTCGATGTCTGTGGAAAGAGACTATGTGCTTGCGTTTGTACCTATATCGAAGCATGTTAGTATTTTTAACAATGGAACTCATGGGTTTTAGCTGCTATTGAATAGTTTTGACCTGGTTTGTGTATACCTAATCATAATGCTGGTACCGTGATTATGAATAATTTAAACATAATTATAAAAGCAGGTGACATTCATTTCCGATATAGGCCGCAGAGTTTTGGTGTAAAACTGTCTTCTGAAGCTATTTAAAAAATACACCACACTGCACAAAGTCACAGAAGCAAAAATAGTGCTTAAATCTATTTTTTAAAATATTCCACACTAATAGACGTCACGGATCAAAATAAAGCTTAAAAAAACAAACCTGGTTAAAATTAAAAACATACATTTTTCATCAAAAGAGTACCGCAACTTGCAGCTTATAAATTTGTAGCAAAAATGAAACACCTGTATAATTTGAAGCCATTCAAGGGTATGAATGGAGCCGGCATTCAGGGCAGTTTATGGATTAGCACATTGGCGCCCTCTAGCGGCTGTCAAAGGCACTGCATGCTCAATGGGAGGGGTGTGGTGCAATTATGAGCATTGGATGTTGGATGTAAACGCGCTAAATATATTTTGTGTAAGAAAAACTGAATAGTTACGAGTATCTCTTACTGTTTAGAACACTTACTATACGTACTTAAGTACTTTTACTCGTACTGTAACTTACTAGGAATTTCCATCTATTTTAAAAGTGTACGCTCTTTTGGGGAAAGTAGGTAGGTACATGAGATTCGACGTACGATGGTTTGAAAGTACACGAGTTTTATGTTTTATTGTAAAATAACGCCATCTGTTATCAGTGCTGACGCATTATTGAAGGTCCCTATTTCCGAAATCATTAATAAACAAAATATAAAAAAACGGGCCTTATAATAATTTTACCTTATACCATTCTCCCTTAACCCCAGACGTATGGTATAAAAAAAATATATGCAAATTGATACACACAGATATACAGTAGGTATATACACATCACACATACATATTTTACTGAGTGCAACACAGACTCGATAACGCGCAGACCGAGGAATGTAAAGAACTGTCTATCTTACTGGGATGTCATATTTTTAAGTATAATTTTTTCAGTAGATATTAAGTACCTACTTAAATAGTTTCGAAATGTAATACTTAAAAATGTCCTACTCTACTATAGCGCAGTCACTTGCTTATGCTGTCACTACTGTTTCTAAAGTGACAGAAGGATGCTCTTTAGACACTTTTTTGTTGAAATACTTCAACTTTCACCTCAAATTCTATTACTACAATATTTCAACCAAGCGCCCTCAACACCTAGCACGGTGGTTGAAACATCAACGAAAAAAAGTCACTTCAACCTCCTATAATTATTATGTGCTTATTCGTTCGACATAATATTCTCCCAACTCCGCACCTATGAGAGCAGACTCAGTGGCTTATTTCACCACATAAATTAAATATCGCACAATAGTTCCGGGAACTTCGGCAAGCCTACAACAACATATAAATTACCATCGACTTCTCAATACAAGTACGAATAGAGGGGAAATAGAGCCTATTAGAGAGCACATCAGTGAATTAACATTAATAGTTAAGAAAATCACATTTTATTAAAAATCGATACATACGTGAACAGCAGATAAGTAATCAGATGTAGCAGGATGTAAAATATAACTTTTACAAAAACTTGCTAATGCAAATAAAACTAATCTTTATTATTGAGACAATAAGTGTTAAAGTTCCTACTGGTAGTTATAACCTATTCATTCTCAGAATTAATTTCCGTTAGAAACACCTCTAGAGGGCAGCTGTAATGTTTACAATACTAAATTAAAAGTGACAGATAAAGTTACTAATAATTTTACAATACCAAAAAAAATATCACACATAAAAATATAATAAAAAATACAATTTGCTACATTCTTATTTTTCTCCTCCACCAAGATGTTTCCCTCCGTTTCGTCACAAGTTCGGCGTCTTGTCAAACGCAAACAATATACTAATATTGGAACAACACAATATGGAGCAATATACGAGTAGCTATATGGAACAGTCTGGAACTATATGGAACAGCGTGGAACTTGCAAGTTCCGGAACTTAGTGTGGGTGCCTTATTCCATTCCACCGGAGTAACTTAATAAATGTAAGTAGTTAGTATCGAGAGCTAATACCGCTTTATAGAAACTTACAGTAGCTCAAGTTGAAACAATTTTAATATTTTGATACAGACACACACATATATACACACACGCATGAAGAAACACAAGTTGCAGTCAAATATAAAAAATCTAGTCAAATGACAACATTATCTATTGCTAAGACGTGTAACGAGGATTAAGCCACTATCTACTGAGTATGTACTACGAGATTTTTAGACCATAACATACTTTTAAAATCATTTCGGAGCTGTAAGTTAATAATACGCTTTATTCATAAATAAAAAAATTGTTAAATTAAAACGCGACGCAAATGTGCCGCAGATAAAAAATACTTTACAGAAAATTATAAAATTTACTTACATAAACATTTTGGATGAAGTTGAGTTTCTGTTTATCCTGTAAGCCACAGTTTGCAAGTCATGCTCGCGTGTTGAGGTATTTGACGCGGTGTTGTAGTTTTAATTATCCTAGATTAGTTTTATTACGTTTAGTTTTCAATTTGTTTTTATAATAATAAAATAGCTGAAAGTCCTAGAAGTGATGCTGAAAGAAGTATGCAACTACAAACTAACTTAAAGGCAAACTGCCGCATGAACTAAATTATAGACACTAACTAAACTAAACCTGACCACTGCCTAAACCCAACTAGATAAGAAGAGTCCTAACTAAGACTGAAGCATTCAGCGACATTAAACTTGCTTAATTAAGAGTTATTTACCTAAGTACAATTTCAAATGTTTGCTTTAAGAAATTGAGTAATTCCGTCTGGTGATATTACTATAAAACGCACGGAGTTCTCAATTTGGAAGTTAATTAAATATATTTTATTTTCGTAGTGTTGGAACCGAGGATATTGAGGTTTTAAATCATCATCATCATCCTTTATCAATTCACTGTTGGGCAGATGCGCCGATTTCTTCGGTCCTGAGCTTCGCTCTCATGTACGAACCAATTAATAATAATGGATTTATATGATAATTATTGATATGTTATGATTTGCCCATTGAGCGATAAATTACTAAATTTATTTTTGTGCTTTGACTTAAAAAATCTTAGCACTGTGTTTCCATGCAGATCAAATAAAATCTCCCCGGAGTTTACTTACAGACCCATTACCACCAACCGTATGGAACAGTTTTCAGAAGGCATTGTTAAGCAACTTACATATCTACCGTTCGTTGAGAATCCAGATGAACTTTGCAATTCCTTGTTCAATATGATAGATAAACAGTTCAACGCTATATTTAAATTGAAAACATGTAGAGGTAAAATCAAGGCGAGATTTGATGGCGACTGGGCTACACCGGGTATCTATAAAAGCAGGAATAAATTGTATGACTTATATTCACAAAAAAGTATAAATGCAGATGACACTAAATTTTTAGACTATGTGAAACAATACTCAAAGACTTTCAAATCTGTATGCCGTACCGCGAAGTCTCTTCACTTCAGTAGAAAAATTAAGCAATCTGAAGACAAAATCAAAACGACGTGGAAAATAATCAACAATGAAACCGGCAAAATTAAGCCTCGGGACCGTAAATTTGTTTTAAATATAAACCAAAAATTAATTTCTAATGATTGCGAAGTAGCCAATGCGTTTGAATATTTTTTTACCATAATACCTATAGTTACTACAGCTCAGTCGTTACATTCATCCCCGGTTGAGGCTGCTTCCTTACTACAAAATAATGTTGAAAGGTGTAATGATGTATTTAAATTCAAACATATTAATGTAGACACGATTGTTAAGACTTTTAAATTGCTTAATATTAAAAACACCGAGGATCTTTGGGGAATATCAACAAAAATTTTAACTTGTATTGTTAGTTCAATTGCCCCATACTTGGTCGTTATTTTTAATATGAGTGTTGATGAAGGAGTTTTTCCCGACGTAATGAAATATAGTAAACTGATACCTTTGTATAAATCCGGCAATAAAAGTGATCCTACTAATTACAGACCAATCTCAATACTTCCCGCTCTTAGTAAAATCTTTGAAAAAATTATTCTTAATCAATTACTGACTCATTTTAATTTGAACGGTCTGCTTCACAGTGAACAATATGGCTTCACTAAAGGCCGTTCCACCACAGATGCAGGGATAAGGCTCTTAAAGCATATTTTCGATGCTTGGGAGAAGTCACAGGATGCTATTGGTGTTTTCTGTGACCTATCCAAAGCATTTGACTGCGTTAGTCACGAAACATTAATTTCTAAATTACAACATTACGGGGTTCATGGGAAAGCTCTCGATCTAGTCTTCTCGTATCTCAGTAACAGAATCCAGAAAGTGGATATAAATGGAGTTAAGTCATCTGGGTCTCTCATTACAATGGGTGTTCCTCAAGGTTCAATTCTGGGGCCATTCTTGTTCTTGGTGTATATTAACGATCTTGCCTTTTTTGTAAAGAACTTATGTGATATTGTTTTGTTCGCTGATGACACGTCACTTATTTTTAAGACTGACAGAACTAAGAACAATTTTGACGATGTTAACAAGGCAATCGCGCTAGTTCTTAAATGGTTCACGATCAATAATTTAGTGCTAAATTCTAAAAAAACTAAATGTGTCAAATTCTCGCTGCCCAATGTTAAAAGAGACCCCACAAATTCATGTATTTTAATTAATAATGAGGCTATAGACCAGGTAGATTCAACTATATTCCTGGGAATTCATTTAGATTCAAAATTACAGTGGGGTCCTCACATATCATCTTTAACTGGAAGATTGAGCTCTGCAGCTTTTGCTGTACGTAAAATCAGACAGTTTACTGATGAAGCCACTGCAAGATTAGTATATTTTAGTTACTTTCACAGCATTATGTCATATGGCATTCTGTTGTGGGGCAAAGCCGCGGATATTCAATCAGTGTTCGTGCTACAGAAGAGAGCAATTCGTTCGATATATAATATGAAAACCCGCGATTCTCTCCGGGAACGGTTTAAAGACATCAGCATTCTTACAGTGGCTTGCCAATATATATATGAAAACTTATTGTATGTTCGTAAAAATATTAACACGTTTACTAAAAATAGTGACGTGCACAATTTCAACACTAGAAATAAAAATAAACTGAATGTACCAAGATTTCGGTTGCAGAAGGTTAATGGTTCATTTATGGGGAACTGTATACGCTTTTATAATAAGTTACCAGAAGGAATAGATCAATTATCCATGCAAAGGTTTAAAATTTATATCAAGGTTAATCTCATCAAGAAAGCCTATTACACTGTTAATGACTATGTTAAAGATAAAAATGCATGGCCTCAATGTCCCCAGCTCCATGATAATAATAATTAACGTGAATTTTATGAATTATTTTGTTCGTGTGTGTTAATCTATATATTGTATGTTTGTTAATTTATATGACTGAAAAAAGAATTTGAAAAATAATAAGTTAAAAAATGACATCCCCGTAGAGTTTCTTGGTGCTGTCTTCTCTAACGGGCGTATTCCGAAGCACTGGTAGAGTCAACGGAGTTTCCTTTTCCTGTCCAGAATCTTGGTACAGTGCTTGAAAAGGAAACATCCTTTTTTCAAAATCAAACCATAATCAATTACTGTTTAATTTAATGTATCATACTTTATGTTTTTATGATTCTCTTGTAACTTTTGTTTGACTTGTAAAAGTGCGATTTAATTGCCTATTTACAATAAATGCTTTGACTTTGACTTTGACTTTGACTTTGATAGATAATTGATATTATTATTTTTCCGTATACAAATATGTAATACTAATATTATTATTATTTTAAGTACATTATTATTGTCTATCGAAGTTATCCCACGATTAAAGGTCCATGTACGAGTATATTATATAGGCTTAATAATTGTGTATTGTTACATTATACAATAACTACATAATGTTAATAAAACAGTAGACCCAAAAACCTTTAGATACATTGAACTAGCGTAAACTCCAATCCCACAGATACAAAATTAAACTTATACAAATAAATTGTCTCTATCGCACAGTTTTGTAACTCTACGTTGATTTTTCCTCTTTTGATCTACTTCAATTCAAATAGAAAAGTACATGTATTATTCCAGCTGCATTTACTGAATGCTGATGCTACGCCGTAGAGCCTGCCCTTTCAATATACACTTATTTTCGATAAAATACTGGTGTTTATATTTATACATTATTTACTGGTGTAAACAAAGCATCGAACATACAAAAATAATTGTTTGTACCGTCTATCCAAAAGTTGTCTGGAAGTAATCGGTTTAAGCAATTGTGCTGCTTTGTGTTTTCAGTTTTGTTGTGTCTAATGTGTTTGTTTCGTTTCTTTTTGGTGTACAATAAAGAGTTTTCTTTTATATTCTATTCTAAACTTATTTTTATTGTACACTAGTTGCGCCCCGCGGTTTCACTCGCGTTACACATACGGAACCTATAGATATTTGAAAGGTTCGTGCATATTATTGTGTCATCAATGATCATAGTTGACATCCGCGATACTGCAATTGTGTATATTATATTAAAATGGGACTGGATCTCAAGGACCGCTGCCGGAATACCACGACAGGAGTTTACAGAGACATATTTCCTACTTGAACTAACCTGCCACCAACATTTTTAGCAGCCTCTTTCTTCCTCGAAAGTTCAAACTCATATTACCTAGCTAAGGGACAAAATTTGCGCACAAACTTATATCAAAATATCAGAGTATTATTATTACATATTTGTTTTCTTTTATTATATTATGTACACTAAGATATCTCCTGTGTCGTGGGTACCCTTTAAAAAAAAATGTAATTTCACATACACCCAGACCATAAACAAATATTTGAGGATCACACTTTTATTGATTTTGATAATAGTTTGTGCGCGTATTAGACCCTTTTTTAGCTATTTAATACTATGTTTACTGTTCGCAAAAGTGTAAGAACTTCTAGCTCAATCTCAGTTGCGGTCAGCTGGTTTCGAACCTGCGCCCTGCGACGTGCGATTCCAAGACGGAGCCAACAGAGCTATCATCGGTCAGCTTCTCCCTCCAACCCCTGCGTATAAAAGTAGTTTACCTTTTCCGCCCCTCGTTAATATAATTTCCACTGTATGTGCCCGTCTGTCCGTCTGTCGCCGGTTTTTGTCGTCATTAGCTGTAGTCCGTACGGGGCTTTAAGGCTGGGGCACATTGAGGCGCGCGGCGTCCAATCCAGTGGTAACACCTTAGCTGTTATCTTTGGTTGTATTTTCATCTATTGCACTTGATAATTTAATATCGCAAGCAAAAATTTATGGTGAATTTAAAATTTATTAAAAAAATAGAAATCATTTACTCGTAAACAGAAAACAAGTTACGAGTACATTAAATAAAAAATAACTAAACTAAAAATTTTTTGTATCATTAAATTTGATGCTAGTCCATGAATACCTATATAGAGCTATATTAATACCCCAGAAGACGGTGCACTCTCAATTAAAGCGGTTTTGTATGACATTTGTCTCTCTCTTCCGTCGGTTTATGTACCTTTTGAGTACGGAGTGTCCACCCTGAGCCCGATTTTAAGTGATACTTTAAGCCACTACAGATTGCCACCGCCTCGGTGCGTTTGTACCTTTAGGACCAAGTTAGCCTTCGCAAATAACGCCATTGTTTGTTACGTGCGCAGAAAAAACAAGGTGGGTAGCTCCATTTTGTTTCGCACGGTTTTTGCTCAAGAAGACGAATGGCTGAAACTCTGAACTTGTGATCATTCTTAGAGAATTACGGACGACTCTACTGCCGACTGTGTCTGTTTCTATTTCAAAGTAGAATGCAGTTGTAGCAATAAATTGACTGGACAGGTAAGTTTTAGTGGTGAAACTAATCGTGTTGGCATCGCGGTGTCGGCGTTGGAGTCGGCAACAGTTTCCGGGTCGACGTCTTTGACAGCGTCGGGGATTGGCGTCGGCTTCGGCAGCGGCATAAGCGTCGGCGTCCGCGTTGACATCGACGTCGGCGTCGACATGGCGCAGGCGTTGTTATCAGCTTCGGTGTCTCTATAAGCGTCCGCGTCTTGTTAGACGTTGGCGTTGGTATCGGTTAAGCATCGGCATCAGCGTCTTTATCCGTATCAGCATCTTGGTCGGCGCTGGCGTTGGCATTAGCGTCTATAGGTGCTGGCGTCTTTTTTAACGGCAGCTTCGGTAATGTGTCGTTATTGGCTAAAGATCCTATTATGATCAGCACAAAATGCAAAGGCTGCTACAGGGCACGATGTCGAAAAGACAATCTGGCAATTGGTTACTTGAACAAGCGGCCTTGGCTCGCCAGTGGGAAGGTATGACCTCTATTATTATGAGCAGGAGGATCACAGACACACACATACACACACACTATGATCCGTAATATTTTCTGATTCAATTGAGTTGAGTCTTGAGTTATTTCCACTGAAGCCAGGAGTGATATTCAGTGCGCATCGTTCAATATTGAGTGGTTTTACGGGCGGTTTCAGCGCATGACGTTTGCCATTGTTCCGCAAATCGCTACTGCTTTGTTATAGTGGAAATGGGTGGGGTGATACTTATAGCGGCTAATAATATTTTTTTCCACGTATTGATGCAAAAAAGTATAGCATTACGTCTTTTTGTGCAACTTTTTGTGCAAAAGTATTAGTAAAGTTAAGCGTGTACTATGTAGTCTGTAAAGAGTTTAAAATCTCGTTATTGAGATATTATACGTTACGCTACAAAACGTATCTCTCTCTATGTTCGCTACTTGGTTACAATGGGGCCACACCCTTGTTTGCATTCCAAGTTTTCTGCAAGAGGCCGTTACCGCTGGGGCAGAATTCCTCAATCAAACTATTCTAACGAGCGATTTGAGTCACTGATCAGTGGCATCGCTACTCGCTGACACTGGGACCCCACCCCACCTCACATCTCCACAGGCGCGGTAGTTCCGTATTCATAGGATTTAGAGATATTGCGTTACAGAACATCCCTTGTTATACTCCGTCTAACCGGAGAGAGGGGGAGGGGGCGTATTTTTTGTTCTACACTGTCTCAGGGTAGGGGGATAATTTTACTTGGGGTGGGAAGTATTTCTGCCAGGTGCTGCTTAAAAATATATAAAGGAATACTTTATAACGGAGTGACTGCTATTTTATGGTGTGATGTCTAAACAAACAATGTAAGATTAATTCCCGGGGTAAAAACATTACCCTCCTTCGACAGTCAGAGTGGCCTGTGTCGACCATCTCACTTCCAAACTTCATCAAAATCCGCTAGTCTTATTGGCATAATTGTGTTACAAACATTACAAAAAAACAAACTTTGTCATTTACAATTTAGATTATTCATTTTATTTTTATCACGTCTTTCCACCCAATAGTTTTGAATCAAAATAATAATGGTGGTCGTTCAAAATAATAATGGTGAAACCTAAAAGAATCCCCTAAATGACCTCTACCACCTAAAATAGAACATGAAGTTGTCTGTCAGACATTGCTTTAAGCGATAAGACCGACCACTGCGTCTTTTATAGACTTTTCTGTGCTCTATACATCTTGGTGTCAATAAAGATCTACTTGTCTATCTATCATACTACAAATTAGGCTACACAGTAATGTAGCGCGAGGTCAAGAAGTAGGTAGCCTAGACGCGCTGCCATTGTGCGGTCAGGCGTATCCGATATCTGTAATCTAGCAGCATAACAATGCATGGAATATTGTCTGTTTGTATACGGAAATTCACAGCTCCGACGGTGAGTTACGGATTGTTGCGGATAATAATAATTCCCAGAGTATTCCATTATTGTTCTAAAAAGTTTTGATTCCCGTACACTGATTTTCCATTTACTCTAAATAAGTTTGTTTTTCTTGGACTTATTTGCAAATACCTTGTACAGTGTAGGTACACTGTACGTACAGGTATATCAATGGGTAAAACAAAACAATACAATTATATATTGAGGATCTTTAATACTATTGGATTTTTATACACATTGTCATTGACAAAAAAGGTACACAAATAAAATTATTAGGAAAACAAGCGATTGTTTTTAAGTTATACTACCCAGATTTTTTTTAATTAAAAATGAACTAAAATTAAATGAATACAATTGAATACCATAACTAAATATCTGTAACATTGATTTAAAACACGCAAAAAGTGCGGAGCTTCTGGCATGTATGCGCTAAAAGCTAGACATCGGATAAAATAATAATTCAACTTTTAGATTTGTAATAATTATTATTATTGTCCATTGACAACTTTTGCTAAATTTGTAACTATCACACCTTCCACTGTTAATAATGAGTTCTTTTAAGATTAAAAACGCTGTTGCATTTATTACAGGGGAACAATTTCTTCTCCTCGTTTTTAATTATTTTGTTATGACCCAAAAAATCACGTGGCTCGTGATCCGTCAGGAAGTTGAAAAGTTAGGGCCATTCGGAGGCCGCCTCCAAAACGGCGCGTTAAATATTCAGCGCGATTCTTTGCAAGAGCGCCATCTATTATTCAAAGTTTGGGTTGGGATTTGTTAACGCGCATGCTTGCACAATCAGTGCGACTGCGAAACGAGATTAAACAAGAACCCATCAGAAACACGAAATACACGGGAAGGAAATACATCAATGAGAAGTTAGAAAATGCTTGTTCTCCCCCAGTGCTGAACAAAGGGAGTGGGGTAACGGGCCAGCTATATATTTTTGGCGTAGGTTGTACTCAGGACGTGCCACATAGATTTATGTAGTCACACATTCAGCGTAGGTGTTGTAAGCAACCAATTTTATTGAAGATGTGAGTGTGAGTGACGTAAATAATGAGAATATCGTCAGTAAAATAAGTGACGTCAGTAATGTAAGTGATGGTGCTGTAAAGTATGGATGCCGGCACTGACAATCCGATGCTGACGATGCTGACGACGCAGATGCTGACGATGCTGACGCTGACGCTGACGCCAACGCAAACGACGCCGACGCCAAATATGCCAACGGTGGTGATGCAGGCACTGATGATGCCAAGGCTGAAGAAGCCAGTGCCGAAGACGCTCGGTACTTACGTAATGCACACGTGTGAAGCGAGGGAGGGTCGCGAGTATTTCATTATATTATTTTATACGACCATAATAGACACACTAGACACTACTTGACGGATTTGGATGGTAGTTTCGGCATTGGTTGCTTTGGTTTCAAGTAAGTAAACAAAGTTTCATAACTAAGTGAAAGTTTTAAAATTGTGGTAAAATGTGAGTACCTACCACTTTCAACATTACTGAGCTTGTATGTTTCGCGGTCTATAGGCGACTGGATTGGAGTAGTCATAATGGCGTCACGCATTGTTACAATCCACGCGTACGAAGTCGCGGGAGTTAGCTAGTTTGTGAATAGAGAAATACTAATGGTTTATGACGTGAAATTAATATTCACAAACAAAATTATAGAGATTTAAACGAAGTATAGAAGGGACGCCGAGTTTGGACACAGAAGAATAGTTGGTAAACTTCTGTGATGGCTTTAATAAGTTAGGACAGTTTAAGAGACTATATTATGAAGTTAGGCAAGTTCATAACTATTACGCACTTGGGACTGGATGTAACTTGAAATTAGAGATGGGGGTTGGAATTTTGGCTGGTTGCCGGATCTCTATAACAAATTAGATAATTGAAATCAACTAAAGGTGAGATACATGGAATTAGGTTACTTTGTCGCGCGCTTTAAAAATTTAAGCATCAACGTTGTTGTATGTATGCGAAAAAATTGCAGGTCAAAAAAGTTATTATGTCGATATTTCAATTATTTAAAGAATAGTGACTCAGAATTCAAGACTTGAAACAATATTATAATTAAATTAAGAAACGAAGGAAAACTAATTTAAACATAACTAGTCATAAAGTAGCCGGTTAAATCCACTTAATGGCCGGGTAACTTACCGGATACTTACGACATTTCTAGTTCCCCATCACCAATGACGCGTGCCACTCAATTAGCGGTGTTTGCTGAATTTTGGATGCATTATCGCCTGAATATGTAATGACAGGAACCTGACAACTTGCCTAACTTGATAACTGCGGTTTTGACCTTCAGCCCTATCTTACAAACTTGCTTCTCTTGGATTTAACATTTATAAAGATCAAGGGACAGACACTTGATTTCTTTATAAATGTTGTTTCTAAATCTAGACAAATTGTTAGGAAATTAAGGAAGACCATTGCGAAATTTGTGTAATAATTAATGTCAGGAATTATTTCGGAGGCATGTTATCCACCAACTCGGACTATGCCCCAGTGATGGATTGGCCAAACCCTCCTCACGATAGTGAGGAGAGGCCTTTGCCCAGCAGTGGGACGGTTACAGGCTGAGTTATTATTATTAATATCAGGAATAAAACATATTGTACTTTTCCATTTTTTATTTCGGGTTGCACTGAGGACTATAATAGTGTTCCACCACAAATTAAACGATAGATCGTCATTGCGATAAGGTATTATTTTTCAAGTAGATACGCTCTAGACAACTTATCGCATAGTGAATATAAAATCGACAATGTCTTCAAAATAATCTGAAAAGGGAAAGCCGAAGGGATGATCGATTCATTTAATATTTAATTTTTAGGGGAAAACCGCAAATGTGGAAACGCTACTATCCCATTAAACAACTGCTATTTTATAAGTACTTTATAAATAAGTGATAAGCGCTTTCCGGAAATGCTTTTACTAACAGACAACAAAAACAGAGTGGATAATACGGATAATGCAAAAGAACGCAGATAAAGATTAACCTTACAATCTCCTTTACATACAAAACAATAACTACATCAAAGGGCCCTAGGCTATATATGATACCGGCAGATTGTCCGCGTCGACACGCTCGAAGCTATTATGTACGGATTATGAGACAGACTTGTGAGTGAGGGGGGAAGGGGGCTAGTGGTGGGGATATAGTCTGTCGTGGTCACGTGGTGAAAGATTGGCCCCTTTAGATACGCCACTTTTTCTTATTATATTATTATTACTCGGGGAAGACTGCGAATACGGAAATTCGTTACATGCCCGTAATTCTAGACTATACTGAACTGATAGATAGGCAGCCAAAAACAAAGGAACATAGGTCAGGTGAAACAAGAAAATGAAGTTGACAAGAAATTCCTCAAAGTGTTTCAATTCACTGTAAAGTAAAGAAGTAAAGAAATTCCTCAAAGTGTTTCAATTCAATTTGTATTATCTTGTACATGTCCCACAATAATTGTATGCCTAAATGAAAGCGATGAGTGTGATGATGTCAGAAAAAATATAATCACTGGCAGTGATAAAAGTTGCGCCTAACGATGGTATCCCATCACACGCTACCAATAGATACATTCTAATCAGTCTAATACTAGTGAATACTGTGTATAATTTAGTTATTACAGACTTGCCAGAGCCACTGGAAGTATGACCTACTGGAACGGGCCCGGAAAATCTTGAGCATTATGAATTTTTGAGCATAGACATTTTTGTCTGGCTTCTCAAGATTAAGGAGCAGGTTCTTTCAGGTCTTTTCATGGTTCATCATGCTTGAACGAACATATATCAAGGAATTACCAAGCTATTATGATAGTAAGCAACTACTGGTGAACAAGTCATATCTCTTGAATAACCGGGAACCAATAGGTTGACGAGTTCTAGAGTGAAGTCGAATAAAAAAACACAGAATAAAAAAAATAACACCAAAATGTTCAGTAACGTTTGCAGCTGACAGTACAACACGAAGCAATACGCTCATACAATATGCATCGGGACGCATGTGGCGAACGCGGCTCGTTATCGAAATGAATACCTACAGCCAGCACTTTGATCTGAAACTATTCTTGCATTGCTATTTCGTCCCTATGAATATGTACTAGTTTTGTGTATTTGAAAATCACACACTTGTGGAGATCTCTGTAGTCTGCTGAGCTCCTATTTGATGACGTGTTTCAATATACACTTCGTTTCCTGAATAGAGGGAAAAATAGATTTCTCAATTATAAACCTCTGCTATAACTAGCGAATCATCTTTATTTGTTTGTTTTCTCCATACTAACAACAGTATAGATACGAGTGAATTTTGGCCTAATTCTTCTTCCAAAATTGTCCCGTGAGATTTGTGCTCACCGCAGCCGGTGGATATGAGTTGATGACGATAAATAAATAATAAATAAATAAATAAATAAAATGTACACTTCATTAAAGTTTAAACATTTTCCCCCATTTAAATAAATTTCAAACTAAATACACTCAATAACGAAGCAATTAAGAATTCATCTGACAGATTGAACGCAGCCAAATAGGCCAATTAGCATTATTTATACAGAAATGGGCCACTGTGATGTCATTAAGGCCAATAAAATATTAATTGAAGAGTCTAGACGCAAGGAAATGTCTCCGGTAGGTTTTGGGGCAGCCGGTAGGATACACGGTTGAGAAGGCACACGAACAATAACTGATACTCTTTGTTAACGAAAATTAGCTGTTTTGACTTGTAAAAGTGCGATTTAATTGCCTATTTACAATAAATGCTTTGACTTTGACTTTGACTTTGATAACATTTAAAAGACACAAACGTATCAGTACACTCACTGATTCATATCAAAATAACATACATAGGTATTGATATTAATCGATAACGTACGTAACTATTGCGGTTTGAAAGTTGACAGACAACTTTTTAAAAATAAGTAACTAAGGGCATAGACTAGCATTTGATAATCATCTTAACAGGTCTAAGTGACGATAACACAACAGTCTTAGTAGAATAAAAAGTAAAAAAGAATAGGAATAGGGATACATTTAAAAAGTGTCTCGAACAATTTATAACAACTGAACGTCTCTAAAATTAATATACTCAGGGGAGTTCTGCTAAATGACTCAAAGAAGGTCCAAAATTGTTCAACTTAAAAGCTCGTGAGTATCATAAAACCACTTTTCATCAGAGCGTTCGAGGAAAAATAAACTTGGCGAGTACTTAGCGGACGGCGAGTGTGTCCAACAGCTTTCAATAGACTCGTTACACTTACCCCCTCGCCCCTCATACAAGAGGCACAGTGGGGGAAACAAGTTGGCACATTAATTTTATAATTTGAGCCATATGATAGGTTGTCATAATAAGTTTTAAGTGAATTGAACCAAAAAAAAATCCAAACAATTTTTTAGGTTCTTTACCTAACCTAGGGGTAATTTTGTAAAGAAAAAATCGTGTTTAATTACATATTTGCTATTTATTAATACTGAGTTTTGAGTAAATTACTGAAAAATACAATTTTCCGTAGAAACTTCCCCCCTTTTAACCCTTTTTGGGATTGGTTATTGAAAATTAGATTAGCCTACGTGTTTCAGAACTTAAACTATCTACAATATATTATTATCAATCAAGTCAGTGTTATTAATTAATAAATTAATAAGTAATTGGTCAGAGATATACGTCGTAACAAACATTCACACACCCACACTCACAAACTTATTTTCACATTTATAATATTAGAACGTTAATATTGCAAAGCTCAGGTATTCCTTCACTGTACCTCTAGTGTGCAAGGTGGAGAGAAATGTACCACGCTATTATAACTTTTATTTACAAAACGAAATTAGAGAAATGCGACCGACGGCTCGTAGTAGTGAGAAAAGGAAATGACGTAGTAGTTTCAACCCCGTTTGTGGTACAGTCAGCGCTTCAAGTTACTTCAACATGTTTAAATTTCGAATGTACTAATCTAAAGACAAATAAGCATGCAAGTTTGTATTATTTTGCGCATAAAACTAAGGTTCGTAGGTATTCTGAATCCAATGGTAGAGTCCGTTGACTTTCATGAGTGTATTGTTTTTTTTAAGTCAAACTGAATGATTGTATGCGCATGGCTGGCAATTATTTGGATTTTTATGACAGGTAAGAATAAATTGTATGTTAGAGGTTAATTTAATCATAATTATGCTACGTGATAGTAAGTAATGTAAATTTGTGCAAACAATTTTAATAAACGAAATCAACTAGAGTTAATTAAGAATTGAAAATTAGGACATTTTGAGCGACTTTGTTTGTTGACTCCATGTCCCACGTACACGGTTATGGTGTTTACAAAGTTGTCAAAGAAATAGCACTAGGTATCTAATTTGTATGGACCACCGCCATCACGTCGGTCTGCTGACGTTAAACTTTACTGGCAACTTTAACATTTTGCGGTCTTTACCCTGAACGGTAGTTTTTATAAGCTTTTATTAACTCACTAGTGTAGGTTGGATGGATGTATGATATATGTACCTATTCATTAATGGATTTCAAATCTTGTTATTAAATTTACACCAGTTTTCGTCGTTAAATGAAGGTATTATCTTATCTTCTTCTTAATATTATATTTTATATCAATTACGCATCACGTTGTTTGCCCGCGATGGACTCTTAAACTACTAAACCGATTTTAATCAAATTTGCACACCGTCTAATTTGAAAGATAGGATAGCTCACATCTCAATAATTTATAGTCGCAATAACAAAAACATTAGGCACAGCAACGCGTGGCCGTGTCTGTTAGTAATACTTGTATATTATATTGCATATTGTAAATAATATATTGCTAGTAGTATATAAGAAGGGGCACTCTCAATAAAAGCGAGATAGCATCATCGGGATTTTGTATGACATTTGAGCGTGTGTTCTCTCTCTCTCTCTCTTCCGTAGCTTTGAGTACCTTTTGAGTACGGAGTGTCCACCCTGTCGCATAATGTCAATGTTCCGATGAAATATTACGGTGTCAGCGATTTCATGGTAGACGGAAGGAAGTCAGTGACACCTCCTCCGTAACGATCAGTGCTATCAGTAGGTTGATTTTTGGGCTCATTGTATTCAGTTTGTAGCGCCGAATATGTATACGTATTTTATAAAAGCAAGTCTCAGAAAATAACAAATATTAAGATTTGGTTTCAAGAAAGGCAGTTGGTATAGAGTTAGTACCTAAGTACCTACATTCTGTAAGTCAAGAGTGTACTAATTAGGCATATACTTCACACCCAGCCCTGCTCGTTTGGATGTCGCATAATACAATATTCCGTCACACCCACGTGTTGCGCATGACTTCATTAAAATTAATAACCGGGATGCCGCAGGAAGTATAATGTAGTAGGACAATTTAGGACGACAATTTTAATGATCCTGTTCATGCATACACACGTCACGCCTTTTCCCGTCGGGATAGGCAGATACTAGGTAGGTACATCTTTCTATACGCTACGATCCCGGCACACCTCTTTCGCTTCTTCCAATTTCATGAGCCCTTTCATACATGCTCGCCTGTTATGGGCACTATTGACTTAGCGTTTCTGGAAGGCATCCTCGATTGGATCAAAGTACGTCCGCCTACATCGATCAAGATCCGCTGGTGCATTCATACTAGATCCACAACTTCCTTCATCCATCCGCCATAGTTGTAAACCACCGAAATTATAAATTGCAAAGTGAAAGCTTCAGAAGGCTCAGTAGTTTAGTTGTACAATCGCGAATAATAAATTTTAATATCAGTGGTACCTACCAGTTCACAGACTTCCGGCTGCAGCACAGTACTGCATACACTCGAATTGAGGACCTCCTCTTTTTTGGAAGTTGATTAAAAATGTATTGACGTATACACCAGATTTTAGATGTATTTTACGATATTATATTGACTCCACTACACCCACAGCTCTAGTTCAAAGTTAAACGCATTTATTTGTAAAAAGTTTTCCTACTGTACAAGTGTACATGCACTGCTCCCGTCATTTGCAGTTAGTTCTTCGACTAACAAGTTTCACCTACTGTACATTACACTGTGTAGTTAGTGCAGTGATTTTATGCTAAGCCATGAATAGATTGTGTTGTATTCGTACAGTGCGCTTTTTTGGTTTGACAGAACTGCAGTGGCTTGCAATTACATGTTGTGCTTTATTTTCTTTGTCATTGTGTTTCAACCATTGTGCCTTGAGGTGGGTCGTTTTAGTTGGAACATCGTGATAATAGGATCAATTAATTAGACTGTAGAGAATTATGATTTAAAATGAGCAGCTAATCGATTTTAACTATGTAGATCGTAGATATATCGATGACTATACACTATATAATTATGATAACTATCGATAAGTTAAATTTATCGATATATGACCATAGCAGTCGTTTTGCCACGTCAGAGATTTTTGGGCGGTCTGATAAACTCTGACAATAGTGTCAGGGTAGACTAACATAACCTCATACAACTAACAAACAACAAAACACAACAGTTATCGATATTTACCTTTTAACATCGCCGAGTATCTAACGCTTACTGGTCCTTTCCGACCAATGGTCTTAATCTTTTTCGTAACGTCAAGTAATAAAGTAGATACAACTTCTACAACTAAATAAGACGTTACCAACTATCTGGTTATTCAGTGGAACACTGAAGTGAATACATTACAGCTCCTGTAATCTGGCAGCAGAGGTTCAAAACTGTTAAAGTTACACAAATAGTCGCAGAGCATGTAAATGAGCTCTGCCAACGGCAACTGCGCTAACTTGCTATACGTATAATACCAGTATCGTGTATAATGTATGACTACCCTTACTACTGATAAATATCTTGTATATTTGTATACTATTTTATCTTTTGCTTTTACATTATAGCATTTTTACAGTTCCGTGTATCACCGCGTGCTTTTCTTATAAATTTTGATAGTACAATTTTTGGGTTGATTTTTGTACCCTATTAACTTTGTTGGTCTTTAGTGTACCTATCTTTGTGCGGAATTTCATTAAAATCAATTCAACTATTTTAGTCTGGTTCAATAACAAACGGACCTCCAAAGTTACTTAAAATGTTTAAAAGAATGGCTCACGTGTGACCGAAAATACACATCATTTTCCATCATTGGTGGTTCATATCACGCAGTGCCAAGCATTTCAATAAAAAGATTGGAAAAAACCATACAGTCGAATTCAAAGACTCTCCTTATTTGAAGTTCGTTAATACGATTACTTGATACATCAGTGAGTTCCAATGGTAGCGAACTTGCCTCACAAAGTAACGTAGTACTCCAGTTAGTGCTGCGTTGTATATAATTAGCTAGGAGACTTGTTTCTTTGAGTATTCTCTCTGTTGCAGCTTCAGCTATACACTCAACTTAAACAAAACATAGTAGATTTGTAATTATGTTCAAACATGAAGTTACCTACAGATATATTGTTATTTCACGAAGACAGTTTGGCAATGGTTGTAATTATGTGTACATGCACATTGTTGTAGTGTGGGTGAGCTCGCACTCACACACAGGCACGCTTCTCTATAGGTACATAGCACTACTACATCTTTGGGCAAAGAGTCTTCAAGACAATCCATGAAGCAAAATTGAAACAGTTGCGTGGAATGGTTAATTCGGGAATGTTGATTTTTTTCTATGGTTTTCTGTATTACGAACACTATGTTAGTAGTTGTGAGATTACGCTTGTGTTTGTTTGTAAGATTGTGCATAATTCCATCGTTCGGGTCGTTAGTTACGACTATAATATGACATGTTGTTATTTGTAATCACAGGACAACGACTGTCAGGTGTCGAGCGAGTCATAATAAATTGGAGGAATAAATTGGAATACAAGAGAATGAGTAATAAAATATACTCTTTTTCTTTAAATTATACATTAAAATGGTACAAATTGCATAGAACAAAGCAACATTAATGAAACATAACATACGAGTACTTGTTTGAAACCCCGTAGCATATAACATAACATAACCGTAGCATATAAATATAACTGAAAGCGCCGCCGAGTGCAGTGGAAAACTGTAATATACTATACTATAGCGTTTGCCAATGACTTCGTCCGTGGGTACAGTTTATGGCAAAAAAAGTGTCCCTGAATGTGTCTGTCCTGTCTTTACACACATAGAAAAATATATCAGTTATTATGTAAAGGGCTGATATTGATATTTGTACATTGCATTTGCCTACGATTTTATCCGCCTGGACTTAATTTTAACGCGATAAAAAAATGCTTTTTCGAAAATATCGTGAGGAAACCAATATGGCCGAGAATTATTTCGGAGGTGGCCACCAATCCGGACCGGGTGGGTCCCCGTGGTTGATTATGGCCTAATCCTCTCACAAAAGTGAGGGGAAGCCTTTGCCCAGCAGTGGAACGGTACAGGTTGAATTTTTTTATTTTTTATTTACAAGGTTCAGTATCACTATAGCAAATTTAATCGATATTGGTGCAGCCTTTAGCCGCGTAAACGTCACAATAAAGTAAAGAGCTAGGGATGAGATCAGTACATTATAAAATCGGTTACAATATAAAATCGGTTCTAACCGACCAGAAACCTTGTGAACAGGAATAGCCCGAGATCTGTCGCGTCTAATCCAGTCCCGATCGGTTGGTAACAAAAAAGTCTGCAAATGAAAAAAGTTTCGCGACACAAGACGGAGTTTGTTTCCGATCGGATCGAATCAACGTAGTTTTTATTTCAGTTGGGGACTTTTTTTATTCGCTCACGTGAACCTGAAAGTTTTTGTTGATTGACGTTGGGCATTAAAGCTGCTAGTGTTGTGAAATCAACACACCTCACAACTCAAGAACGCTGTATAAATAAATTAATGACCAACGACTAACTAGTGTATTTTATTATTAATAAATGTTATTTAAACCAAAACAATCCATCAATGGTGAAACATTTTGACCGTTATGTAGTGGGATCTGTAAAATTAACAAACGCTTCTGTTCACTAACCCATTATTATTAAATGAGACAACAAACCATACAGATACATATAGCACACTATTCTGTGTTACGAGCTACGTGCCGTAGCAGTTGCTACAATATAACGTCTACGAGACTTCGTAACCGCATTACGGCGTAGCTCGTAGCTACAATATTGTAATTCAATCAAGCCAACGTCGTGCTACGTTCCGTCAGCTATTGGAGTTTGTCAACCGATATTTGTTTGTTAAATTCATTACCTTTGATAATTTCTATAAAATAATATGTTGGAAGTATCTTTGAACTTTGTTATATTTTTAACTAGGATGTTTTTCGAATTATATGTGATGATGTATGTAAATTCTGAAAACAGACTATTGTATGATCACTATCGGAATGTCTACAACGCAACACTGTAGCCAAATGCCTAAAACGCATAATGTCAATATGCCAAAAACACAAAATGCCTAGGAACCAAAACGTCTGGAACGCAATTACATCTGTGTTACGAGCGTCTATGGTGTATATTGCTGATAAGCCGACTGCGAAGCGTGAAGTAACAGGTTACATACCTGGACAGAGCAAACATTTGTAGGAAGTTCCAGGTATTTGCTCGGCATCTAGGTATTTCCAGGGACGATGGATCTCATAGTGTCAAAGGAAACTCAGGGGTCATGAACTTATATACCCGTATTATCCGAACGTGATTCACCACCACGATTGATGGCAAACGATCATAACGAGGTTATGCTAAAATTATATATTTTGATATTTTGTGCGGAAGTTAGATCCGCTCTTAGCTAAATACGTAAATCTAGTAAATATACGTTTATATTAGGAATGGACGCCAGTGATGGGTCCGTCAAGAAAATATTGATAGATAGATAGATAACTCTTTATTGACACCAAAATGTAAAGAACACAGGAAGGGCAAACTTAAAATAGGTAGAATGTGCAGTCTTATGGGAAAATTTCATCGTCATTATAGATACCTAGTTATGCACCCAGGCACTATCGTTATCAGTGCATAGCAGACGGCCGCCCACACACATTGCTTGCCCGAATTGCTATAACGTTTTATTCTGTGTCTTTGTAATTTGCCACTAGGCACTTTTGTTAGTAGTTAGGAGCTTAATATTAAGATTGTAACAAGTCAGTCTGTACTTGGCTTTCACTTAATGAATACATCAATTCAACTTTAATTTTGTATTTTTAAAACGTCCCTTGGGTCCGTCGCTACTTGAGTGGCGCAGCCGGTAGGATATCCGCTATATCTTGCTGCCGGGCTGACGCTTAAGGACCCTAAAGTCGGTTTTCGCGTTACATACCCAGTGCAGTGATTCGGGTATCCTCGAACCAAAATAATAACTCTCCCGCGACGCGAGTGCACATAAAACAGCTCAATCAGTGATCGGTTTGTGTATCTGACCTGAGGCGAGACGGAGTGGCCAAGGACAGGCTCATATAAGGAGGATTATGGGATTGAGCAGACTGTGAGTAAACCTCTTCACATCTGTTTTCATTATTCCCTATCATTTCCATATTTTCCGACCCAAAAATTGTCGGCCCAACTAACTTGCGTCTATCTGATTTTGTTTGATTCAAATATCGTAATATTCGTAATTGTTAGTATTTATTGATAAGTTTAGAGCTTTAGTGATTATCGTAATCAGTTGTTGTTAAAATGGAGGATCAAAGTGAAAGAATTAAAATGATCCCTAGGGAAATTCTGTGTATAATCCCTACGTACGATGGGGACGAAAAATTACTGAACTTATTCATAACCAAATGTGAATATGTGATTAGAGCCTTTCATTTAGAAGGAAATTTGGCACAAAATTTGTACGTATTTCATTCAGTGACTAGTAGGCTTACGGGTAGAGCTGCTTCTTTGCTAAGCGAACATCAACATCTGACGTCATGGCATGACCTCAAACAAATTCTTACCCAACATTTTGGCGACCCGCGCTCAGAAGAATGTATCGCGATTGAACTAGAAAGTGTGAAAATAAAACAAGGCGAATCATATATCCAACTTTGTCACAAAATACAGAATATTAGGAGTTCGTTGTTTGCAAAAGTAAATAGAATTACTGATGAAGGAATTAAAGCAGCGAAAATGATTATTTATAACAATACAGCCTTGAACGTATTCTTATATAATCTCCCTGAAGACATGATTCGTATAGTGCGGTTGAAAGGTTGCTCAACACTCGAAGATGCATTAAGCATTGTTACTGAGGAAGTGAACTTCCTGCAACAATATAATGCGAAAAATAACAAAGCGAAACCAAACACAGTGCTTCAACCAACCCCCCAAACTACTTTGAGACCGATTAACGATTTTAGGCCTACATTTAACCACATGCCAAATCAACCTAACTTTAAGTTTGGCATCCCACAGAATCAAAACCAATCTGGGTTCCGGCCAAATTTCATTCAACCGAATAGGCTTGGGCTTGTACCTCCTCAAGGTTATCGATTCGGAGCGCAACCAATTATGCCCCAACGTAACTTTAGCCAGGGGCCAACTCAACAGTTCCGCCCTCCTTTCCAACAGGGTGGTTTCCGATTTGGTATTCCACAACAACAGTATAAATTCGGAATTCCTAACCAACAGCATCAGAACAACAACCAGTTTAAGTTCGGCATTCAAAACCACAATCAACCAGCTCTTAAACCTACATTTGACACAGATGTGTCAATGCGGACGGCGCCTGTTAGGCAAAATATGATTTCCGATGAGTTGTTCTACAGCGAAGGTCCGGCTCTTAGTCGGGATTATTACCCCGACAGCTATGAAAATTATTGCCATGAGTTAGAACCCGTTGATTATGTAGAGAATGCTGCCGCCGCTTACAGTTATGAGGGGAATCCGGAAAATACGGTAAATGAGGAAAATAGCGTACCTGAAAATTTTCAGACATCGGCCTCCAACAACGCGGTGAAATGATAAACCTGAACTATTGTGATAGCATTTTAAAACTGCCCCACATCGAAATTCCTGAAATAAACGCGAAATTCCTTATTGACACGGGAAGTAGTAGGTCATTTATAAGCCTTGCTAAAACCAATGAATTTTTCAGTGACTTTAAACAAAACGAACCCTTTACGGTTGTTAGCACCCACGCAAAAAGCATTCATGATGAAGTGATATGTATCCCATTATTAAAAACATTTAAAAGTACACTTGCACATAAATTCTTTGTTTACGATGTCGACAACAGATACGACGGATTAATAGGATCCGATCTGCTTAAGAAACTAGCAGCCAACGTGGATATGGGAAAGCAGATTTTACATACAATCAATACTGAAATTCCCATCATTTATAATCCACCCTACGAAATTGCAGTAGAACCGAGATCTGAAACACGAGTTAAAATACCAACCAACTATCAAAACGGTGATGCTATTTTGGATTTTGTGGAATTTCAAGAAGGAGTCCGTATGCCAGCTGCCCTGGTGAAATGTAACAATTTCTTTGCTACGACAGTTATTCAAAATAGCTCCGACGAAAAGACTACGATTACTTTTACGGAACCCTTTGACGTGACAGTGTTTGAAAGTGAAGATTGCGAATTAAATGTAGTGACGGAAGATTGTGAGATTGACGTTATTTTGAAAGAGAATTTAGAAAAATTGAGGCTGGATCACACGAATGAAGAGGAGCGTGAGAGTATCTCTCAATTATGCTATGAGTACCGTGACATATTTTATAGTGACAAAATCCCTCTATCATTCACCAATCAAGTAAAACACACAATACGCACGGTTAATGAGAATCCAATTTACATTCGACCATATCGGCACCCACATACTCAAAACGAGGAAATACAAAACCAGGTAGATAAACTACTCAAAGATAACGTCATACAAGAGTCCCATTCACCTTGGAGCGCCCCAGTTCACTTGGTGCCTAAGAAATTAGACGCATCAGGTGAAAAGAAATTTAGAATGGTCATAGACTACCGCCGGTTAAACGAAATTACGATCGATGACAAGTACCCGTTGCCCAATATTACGGATCTATTTGATAAGCTGGGGAAATCTACCTACTTCAGCACAATAGATTTGGCTTCCGGCTATCACCAGATCGAGGTCAACCCAGCGGATAGATCTAAAACAGCGTTTACAACACAGGCGGGACATTTTGAATTTCAACGCATGCCCTTTGGTTTGAAGACCGCGCCGGCTACATTCCAAAGGGCCATGGATAATGTGCTACGGGGCCTACAAGGCTTACATTGCCTTGTCTATTTAGACGACATAATCGTATATTCGTCCAGTCTACAGGACCATATCTCAAAATTACGAAAAATTTTCGAGCGCCTTAGAGAAACCAACCTAAAAGTCACACTGGACAAATGCGAATTTCTCAGGAAAGAAGTGTTGTATTTAGGTCACACTATCACCAAAGACGGCCTTATGCCTAATAACGATAAGGTACAAGCTGTGCTTGACTTCCCAATTCCACGAACAACCACTGAGATTAAAAGCTTCCTTGGCTTGGTCGGTTATTATAGGAAGTTTATAAAAGACTTTGCCAAGGTCACTCAACCTCTAACATCTTGCCTCAAAAAGCGAAATAAAATCGACATAACCCAAGAGTACATTAACTCATTTGAAAGGTGTAAGGAGTTATTGACCAATGCTCCGCTCTTGCAATTCCCGGATTTTTCCCGACCATTTGTTCTCACGACTGATGCATCGAACTATGCACTCGGTGCGGTCCTTTCACAAGGTCCAATCGGAAGCGACAAACCCGTGGCATTTGCAAGTAGGACCCTAAACGAAGCCGAAACCAAATATAGTACAATTGAGAAGGAAATGTTGGCGATCATTTGGGCCGTCAAGCACTTCCGTCCCTATTTGTACGGCAAGAGATTTACAATATACACTGATCATAGGCCGTTGGCGTGGCTGAAAACAATGGACGAACCAAATAGTAAAATCACGAGGTGGAAGTTACGTTTGTCTGAATTCGATTTCGACGTGGTGTATAAGAACGGGAAGCAAAACAGTAATGCGGACGCATTATCCCGTATAAGAATTAATGCGTTAGGCGGAAATGACGACGAGTCAACGAAAGTAAATTTGGACGAAAGAGAGCAAAGACTTCAGCGGCAGTTGAATGAAGTAGTTGAGGACATAGTACGGATAAGTAATAAACAACATCAGGATAAAGTTAATGCTCGATCCCCGTCTCCGATACCCATATCTGATTCTGACGAAACTATGAGTATCACAGAACCTAATGGTCGACGATCTCCTTACTCGGTCCCTTCGGTAGATAGCAGCACAGCCACAGCATCTGAAAGAAAAAGTAATAGTAGTACAGATACAGTTCATTCTGTCCGCGACTTAGATTCTGAAGGTATACTTATCTTGCAAGAGGCTATAGACACCAAGCCAAACCAAATACTCGTATACACCTGGAACAGAAATGAAATCGCAGTTAAAAACTTATCGAGACCTAAACAAAAGATATTAGAAGTTCACTTACCTGAAGATAATCCAGATTTTATCAAGAAATTTCTCCTGGAATACATAAAGCCCAAATTGAGGTATTTCTTTTACTTTGAGACGGAAACCCATCGCAAACAGTTTTCGATAGCTACGGCATCACTTTTCAAAAAAGATTCTGTTAAATTTTATGAGTGCACCCAACGTATAATTTATGTAGAGGAAGAAGACGAACAACGCCAGATTGTTATAAAATATCACACAGGGAAAAATAGCCATAGAGGCATTAAAGAAACTTTAGTTCGCCTTAGACGCACGTTTTTCTGGAATAATATGGATGAAACGGTGGCTAGTATTATAAATGCATGTGATGTGTGCAAGGCAATGAAGTACGACCGAAAGCCACTTAAACCTGAATTACAGCTATCCCAAACTCAAACAAAACCCTTCCAGGAAATATTTATTGACACATTTACAATAGAAGGAAAAATATATCTAACCCTAATTGACGCGTTTAGTAAACTGGGCCAGGCCATTGAAATAAATAACAGATCTACCCCTGAAGTAGTAAGAGCATTAATCAGATACTTTTCCTTGTATGGTATACCAGGCAGGATAAGCTCGGACCCTGGTATGGAGTTTAACAACGTTTTGATTAAAGAAATGCTCTCATTCTATAAAGTTGACCTTCACATTGGCACGCCCCATAACCCAAATTCGATGGGCTTAGTTGAGCGGTTTCACTCCACGATAATAGAGATATACCGAATAGCAAAATACGAACAAAAAATTACAGATGCTGCGTCCATTATGACATACGCAGTTATGTCATATAACCATACAATTCACTCTACTACAGATTTGACCCCCTTCGAAGTTGTATTTGGACACACCGAATCAAATAGCACGTTTGCGGTTGATTTTAACAAACAATTTACGCAACAACTTGTTAAAGAACATTTTAAAAGGACTAAACATTTGTATGACTATTTGACAGATAAAATCATTCAGAAAAAGCAAACCCTAGTTCAAAAACGCGGAGGTGAAACAAAATTTAACATAAAAGATGGAGATAATGTTTTCATTAAAGGTGTAAATACTAGGCGTAGCAAGGATAAACCGCGCTACCAAAAGGCTCAAGTGACCGGAGACGTTCATAGAAATGTAGTACCAGTTATTACGCGAGATCGGAACACCAAAGTTCCCATTAAAGACATTAAACGTCCTCCGCAGGTTAATCCTCCTGGCGGTCTTAGCGATCCCAAGCCAGGGCCTTCAACTGCACCTGATTGACAAGAACCCAGGGCTGTTACCCGTCCGGGAAGGTCAAGCTTTCGTGAGCTACGATAAATGGACAATTATCAAGATTTTAGATTTAAAATTAGTCTACGAGGACCTAGAACTAAATATAAACAGATTTGTAACACTAAGAGAACAGGTTCACAGCTGTATTGACGGTAAAATTTTAGATCCAGATTTAATTGATGCGGAAGTCCAAACCGATTACATAATGAACATTACTATAGAAAAATATAAACAGTTAATTCCTTCAGTAAAAGTAAAACGTGGTTTACTAAACCCTCTCGGCTCTCTGATAAAAATGATAACAGGGAATCTGGATAGTGATGACGCCTTAATGTATGAAACATCAATTAATAATTTAAAATCAAAACAGGGTGCCGTATTTAAGAAAATGACTATTGTAACCGAAATGGTGGGTACTCTCGCTAATATAGCTAATTCTACTAGAAGCAACTTTATTCAAATTGAAGAAACTATCCGCGAAATAGACCTTTACCTAAATGAATCAAGGGCATACCAAAACTTACATAAAGTTATTCATGGCTACGGTGCTTTACTCCAAAATTTCCAAACATTATACATTAGAATAAATGAAATAGAAACGGCGGTTGCTTTTAGTAAAATTAAAGTATTGCATCAGTCAGTTATTGACACTGATGAGTTTTTATTACTTTTAAGAGAAATAGAGAATAATGGTAAATTACTGTATCCTGCGGAACTAGAAAATATTGTTAAAATCGAACAATGTATAGAAATGAAGGCTTATATCAGACAAAATCAGATAAAATTCATATTGCACATTCCATTGATTAGAGATGAGATCTATAGTTATTATAAATTGATACCATTGCCGATTATCGACAAGGTTAAAGGCCAGACTACCCTTATCCTACCCAAATACCCATATGTCCTTGTGAAGGGGTTGAAGACAGTACCACTCTCCCAACCATGCCCTGAAGCTGACGAAGACCATTTCCTCTGCTACGAGAACGACGTTTCCCCTTTGGACAAAGATGACTGCGTCACTGAACTCCTGCAGTTTGCTACTAATGTCTCGAGCTGTCACCTGATTCCGGTCATTATAAATGATGTCAAGGTCAACCCCATACAACCAAACCGCTGGGTAATTTACACGAACACTGAAACATTACTCACAAAATTTTGTGATAACGAAATAACGCAAGAAACAATCCGTGGGACCTACTTATTAACTTTGAGCGACGATTGCGTCGTCAAAATTAAGGAAATGACCCTGAAAAGACATCGGATCAACGGGAAAGATATAACCTATGGGAAGCTGCCTGTATTACAATTACCAAAAATACTCAATTTATCAAAACAGAGAACACCAATAAATCTCAACGGAATTAATCTCGCCGACGTCCAGTTCCTGAATTACTTATTGCAGAAAAGTGGAAGTGAGATTGAAAGTGGTAATAATATCAGTGACGGTGAAAATTACGAAAGTGTTTTCAAAAGTGTTAGCATAGGAAACATTGTAATCTGGTTAATCATAGTATTAGTACTTTTAGTCGTAGCATTTAAATATATTGTTCGGAAAGCATATTGTGCGAGGAAAACTCGAGATGATCCTTCAGATAATCTCGAACTTAGGGAGGAAGGAGTTATGCACCCAGGCACTATCGTTATCAGTGCATAGCAGACGGCCGCCCACACACATTGCTTGCCCGAATTGCTATAACGTTTTATTCTGTGTCTTTGTAATTTGCCACTAGGCACTTTTGTTAGTAGTTAGGAGCTTAATATTAAGATTGTAACAAGTCAGTCTGTACTTGGCTTTCACTTAATGAATACATCAATTCAACTTTAATTTTGTATTTTTAAAACGTCCCTTGGGTCCGTCGCTACTTGAGTACCTATATTCATTTATTTATTTAATATTATTTCTTATATAGTAATCAATAAACATGATAAACAATAATAATAATAATAAAACATAGTAGTTGGTTCGTTTTAAGTTGATGAAGTACGTGAGTTATTTTAATAACTCGCCTCACTTCTTTAATTATGTACGAATAACTCCAATGTAGTTGATAGAATCAGGCGTTACTTTGCGGAAATCCATATTCAAAACAATGAAGTAGAAATATATGTAGTTTTAATCCCGCCAAAAATTCGTCTGATCAATGTTGGCTAGATGACTGATGTCGTAATCTTGTATACTAATAACCCCCTGAAAAAACCTAGCTAATATCCCAAACAGTACTCTACCCCCTAATTATGCCTAAAAATTTTTATGAAAAAACACCGTCCCCTAATAATCCACAAAGCCCTGTGTCCCCTCTAATCTGAAACCCAGTACAAAAAATGACCGAACGTAAAATAAATAGAAACGGCCGACAGGCCGTATCTACTTATTTCACTTCTACCTAACTATCCTATACCGAATATTAATAAAATAAAAAGACTTACTCCCATCCAAGAACCTATCCAACATTGACTGACAGCAATACGACACGTGTTTCGTCTCTACACGAGACATCCTCAGGAGATGTTGACTCTTCGAGCGCTAACAAGAGAGTGAAGACAAACGCTGACCGGCCTCTTTATATATAAGAACCACGTTGTACCCCACCCGCCCGAGATAAGATGTTGCTAATCGTTTTATTGCTAGGTGTCGTTTTGTGACGCATTTCTCGAAAAAATACGTAACAAAGGCGACGAAACTAAGTCTGTTTGGTCGTTCAGCAAAGTATAATGGTTAGTATTATGTTTTAAAATCTCTAACTGTTCCAATACAGATAAACGGAAGCTTTTTTCGCAAACGTGTAAAATATTATAGGTGTTATCTCTCTGTTGGGTATGACCGGACTCTAGTAAATGTTTTGCAAAATGTGATTGATCTGGGTGATTATTCCTATAAGCAGCAATATGTTCTTTGTACCTAGTTTGAAACGTACGCCCAGTTTGTCCTATATAAACCCCGTTGCAATCATTGCAAGTTAACTTGTAAACGCCTGACTTTTTGTGATTATCTAATCGATCTTTCCCGTTACTAAGATACCGCAGAGTATTGTCCGTTCGAAAAGCTACGTGAACGTTATTCTTCCTAAGCGTCCTTGCAATTCTGTCTGAAACTGGGCCCATATATGTCAAACTACCTACATACTTATCAATCCTATCCCTTGGGCCTGCATAAAGTAAAGATCGAGCCCTATCTTGCAGTTTCCTATGAATTAACCCATCTACCATCTGTTTATTATAACCGTTCGATATCGCAATTTGATAGATGATTTCAAGTTCCTTGTGATAGTTGCATGTGGACATCGGAATTGTCATTAAACGATGTACGTAGCTGCGAAAAGCTGCCAACTTGTGTTGAAGGGGGTGGCAAGATGTAGAAGGTATTGTGATGTCTGTATGCGTAGGTTTACGGTAAATTTTGAAATCTAACTTATCTTGGACTCGCGTTAAGGTTAAATCTAAGAAATTAAGAGACTTATCGGTTTCTAGTTCTAATTTAAATTTAATTTTGGGATGTATGCTGTTGATTTTATTGAGAAAAACATCTATTTGTCGATATTATGTACCTGTCCAACAAATAATTACGTCATCGACATATCTGTAGTAGAAAAGTATTTTTGGCTCTTTGACTATGTGTTGTCGCTCAAAATTGTCCATAAAGAACTCTGCCATTAAGGGACTTAAAGGAGAACCCATAGCTAAACCCTCTTATTGACGATAAAATTGATCGTTAAATTTAAAATAATTCTGGCCCATACAGGTACTAGTTAAGTTGATGAGGTCATTTCTTTCACCAGGGTGAACCCGTTGTCTCTCAAAATGTTCCCCCAGTACATGTAAGCACTCCTTGTAGGGTACATTAGTAAATAAGCTGTCCACATCTAATGACAACAGTTTCGCATTGGGTGGAATAGGTACATTTTTGACTTTATCTACTAAATCCAAGCTATTCTTCAACGAGTATTGAGGATTGAAACCCGACTTATTCCTGAGTAAGGTTTTTTCAGGGGGTTATTAGTATACAAGATTACGACATCAGTCATCTAGCCAACATTGATCAGACGAATTTTTGGCGGGATTAAAACTACATATATTTCTACTTCATTGTTTTGAACTCCAATGTAATTAAACAATAAAAATGGATTCTAAAAATGAAATAAAATTAAAAAGGCCATCGTTATAAAGTCCTGATCATTTTAAAACTGGTTTTAATTTAGCTAGGAAAATACCTGGATAAGAGAAAGTGAAGGAGCAGTTGGTAATTTTATACGAGGTACATACTTTAGAAAGTAACGCAAATTTACTTTTTAAAATGTATTTAACTTGTTTTATGTATATGTTATTATAATAAATGTCTTCTTATGCTAAGTATATCGAAGTTCAATGTACAGCTCCGTCGGACACCATTTCGGGAATATTATTTTCTGAACATCCAAAGATTTTTGCAACCCATTATATCGCAAAGGCTTTGCCTGATATATAAATTGCTTTTAAGAACAGTCCGTCACTTTAGTACAAGTCAACCTAAAACATCTTACTCAAAAAGACCGTCAGCTCTTCATCGTGAAATTTTATCCCGAGGGAAATTCTTCATCGTACAGACCGATAATAATGTCGTGGTAACTTCAACGGTATACTTTCCCTACGGTTTTACTTGCTGATGAAAATATGGTCTGCCACTAGGTCTGCTAAGGTTTTTAAGAAAATGGTAATAAAAGGAGAAGAAAAAGAATTACATGGCTCTCACTCACTTCCCTCTAACTTTCTACTCTTACTTCAGTACATTTTGTAGGTACTTGTTGTTAGTTAGTAAGGCAGTAAAATATGTAAGTCTTTAAATACAATGCAAAAGGAGATGGAGCGGTTTTTATTTGCCATATTTTTTTACCAAACCCCATTAAATATTAAGTTACAGATGTATGGGCTCCTCTCTTATACTCCCGATGGGTCGGGCTTCAAAATCTGTCAGAGCGGAAGATACAGTCACTTCATGCTACGTAAGTAATCTTCACATCACTGCCACTGCCAAAATGTGACTCGAAATATAACTCCCTAGAGCACCTTTTCGCAATAATTCATCCTCCGGAACGACACGATTGACTAACATATGCATACATGTGCCGTTCCGCGGAGTCATTTAGCAAAGGGCCGCGACGCGGCTTGTCACGAGCACTCGCGTCGGCGCCGATTAATGATGTCATACCCTTTAAGGGGCCACAGAACCTGCGAATTGGTGAACTGACCGGTTATTTGTGGGATCCCAATTTTGGGTCAATTGTTTCCATTTTTATTTAGTGCCATTGCACTTACCGTGCACAATTTAAAAGAAGTTGGTTACGGTTTGTCAGATTAAGATAGGATTAATTTTAGCTTAGCCTATGTTGTATCATATTGAAAAATTATTTAGGAGGAATTGGACTGAAAATGTACATATTACCTTGTTGTAAAATACTACCTTATTTTATACTACTTAATTAAAACTGTTTGTTACTATCCTTGTAACTGGCATAATTATTTAAATTCAAATGTATAGTGTATACTAAGTTCTTTTTCCTTGTCACTCAAAATATACAATTTACATGAACAACATCGTTTTTCTACAATAATTTACAACACGTTATCAGCACGAAGAATTATAGTGGAATTGAAATAGAAAGATGTTGTGCAATAAGTAATAATATATTTTAAGTCGAAAATTGTTTATCTTTGAAAAAGTTCCAAAATGGCGAATAGTGGTGACTCGGGTACGGTAAGATGGTCTTCACCTATTCCGGCAATACTTCTCACTAGTAGAGAAGGCTATCCGTCGTGGAAATTCAAGATGAGACAGTATCTGATCCATGAGGATTTGTGGAGCAGTGTAGATGGCACTGATGTTGCCATCCCTGCAGCCACAAAAATCAGGAACGATCAGAGAGCATTAGCAAAAATATGCTTGGCAGTCGACGGGTCTGCAATAACGCATATTAGAAGCGCCAAAACTGCCCAAGATGCCTGGAAGGCGTTACAGGGAGCCTATGAAGATAAAGGCATGGGCAGACGGCTAGCGTTAGAGAGAAAACTTTACAGGCTCTCACTGAATGATTTTCAAAACATTGAAACGTATATCAACGCTGTTTTGAGTACAGCACAAGACTTGGCTGACATTGGCAAGGTAATAGAAGATACTTCGATTGCTGCGATTTTATTAGGAGGTCTTACTTCTAGATATGAGCCCCTAATAATGGCATTAGAAAATAGCAATGTTGAGGTAACAACTGATTTAGTAAAGTCTGGATTACTGAATGAGATGTCTAAAGATGTTCAGCAAGATGACCATGTAGCGGCTTTGAAATCGAATAGTTCTGGAATAAGGAAGAAAAAGCCTATAATCTGCTACAAGTGTAGAGAACCTGGACACAAAAGTCCTGATTGCCCTTTGAAGAAGGAAAAGAAGGCATTTAGCGTATCAGAGAGGGTTGAACATAAAGGCACAGATTGTTCTTCGAAGTTGGAAGAGGAAGAGGCGCATGTGACAACAGGCATGGCTCTCTCCACACCTGTACCAAGTAACCAGAAGTGGATAATAGATTCTGGAGCAACTGTTCATATGACTCCACACAAGGAGTGGCTGAATAATTACCGACAAATAGAAGGCGGAACTATTACAGTGGCAAATGGACATAAGATTGCGACTTTGGGTGTTGGTGATGTATTTATTGATACAGACTCTCCAGTAAATAGAATAGAGGGCGTAGTTCATGTTCCTGATCTGACAAGCAACTTAATTTCTATAAAGAAAGTTGTGGATAAAGGTTTTGTAGTACTTTTTAATAAAGATGGTTGTAGCTTTTATAAAAATGATGATTGCTCTGTTCAAGGTGAGGTGATTCTACATGGTTCGGCTGGCAGTGGTGGACTGTACAATCTAAATTGTACTACCAATTCCTCCCGAAATGTGGCGTACGATGTGCACTCTGACAACTCGTTAAGCAGGTACCAACTATGGCACAAACGGTTAGATCACTTATGTCGTATAGGTATGGACCAATTGAAGAACGCTCATGTAGGCATAGATTACAAAAGTGTAGATACAACCAAATGCATTGCCTGTGTTGAAGGTAAGCAAAGTAGAAAACCCTTCAAGGCAATTGCGTATAAGAAAGCTACGTCTAAACTAGAATTGATCCACTCAGATATATGTGGACCAATGTCTGTGACGTCATTGCAGGGTAATAGGTACGTTCTATTATTCGTAGATGATTATTCGCGGATGGTTTATCCGTATTTCATTGCTTCAAAAGCAGAGGTGAAAGATAAGTTTTGTTCTTTCCAAGCGCTGGTAGAAAGGCAAACTGGTGCTCAAATAAAAGTATTGAGAACTGACTGCGGAAAGGAGTACGTCAATAAGGATTTTTTACAGTATTTAACTTCGAAAGGCGTGACGCATGAGACAACTGTTGGGTACAGTCCTCAGTCCAACGGCGTGGCAGAGCGGACCAATCGCTCCATAGTGGAGAAAGCGCGCTCAATGCTTGCTGGGAGCTCTTTGTCGAAGGCGTACTGGGAAGATGCATTCAAGGTGGCAGTATACTTGAAGAACAGGTCGCCGCATCGGGCCTTAGAGAGGCAGACACCATTCGAGAAATGGAACGGACAAAAGGTAGATCTGAGCCATTTGCGTGTATTTGGATGTCGAGCGCTGATACAAATTCCCGCATGTCATAGAAAGAAGCTGGATATGAAAGCTAAAGAAGTAATTTTTGTCGGATACTCAGAAGATCCAAACGGATATTTCTTTAGAGATGCTTCAAATCCAAGGCAACTGCAGAAGTCCAGAGATGTGACATTTTTTGAAGACCGCTTTAATCAACTGAAAAGTAATGTCGTTGAAACTGCAAAACCGGAAGCTATCATTCTTTTTGATGATGTCAGGCAGAAGGACAAAGAAGTGGTGGTGGTTGATGTTGAGCAGAAGACAGACGAGAATGTGGTTGTACTTCAAGAAAATTCTGGGCGCAGTGATGATGAAGTGGACTTCGATTCCGCTGAATCGGAAGGTCCTACGAGTCCTGAACAAAGATCAAGCGCAGATCAGCAAGTATGTAGGTATCCTACTAGGGCTCGTAGACAACCGGACTTTTATACCAATATGGTATCAGCTGATGATATAAATGAGCCGAATAGTTATTTAGAGGCAGTTAATGCTAAAGATGCTGATGAATGGCGTACAGCTATGAATAATGAATATAATTCACTCATTAAATTAGGGACGTGGAAACTTGTTGATAAGCCTGAGAAAAATAAGAAGGTGATACCATGCAAATGGGTTTATAAAGTGAAGACAGATGCTGACGGTAACATTATGAAGCATAAGGCAAGGCTTGTGGCGAAAGGTTTCAAGCAGGTAAAGGAAGTAGACTACAATGAAACTTATGCTCCGGTAATTCGCCATTCTTCACTCCGTGCATTATTTGCTTTGGCTGCAGAGTTGGATCTCAAGATGAGGCACTTGGACGTTGACACAGCTTTCCTCAATGGAGACCTTGAAGAGGAAGTTTTTATGGAACAACCTCAAGGCTTTATGAAGAAAGGTCATGAAGGTCAAGTTTGTCTGCTGCAGAAATCCTTATATGGGCTGAAACAAGCGCCCCGAGCATGGAACATGATGTTGGACAAAACTCTACTAAAGTTGGGTTTTACGAAAACTCCTTCGGAACCATGCGTATATAGAAAACTTTTTGGTCAGGAACTTGTCTTGTTGGCAGTCTATGTAGATGACATTATTGTCTTTCATACAAGTGACGAGACATGTCAAAAAGTGAAGTCTGATTTGGAAAAAATGTTTTCGTTGAAAGATCTTGGAGAAGTAAATTATTATTTGGGACTGAATATTGTCAGAAAAGATAGCGAAATCAAGGTAAATCAACGAACATTTATATTAAACCTGTTGAAAAGGTTTGGTATGGAAAATTGTAAGGCTGTTGACACACCATCGAGTCTGAAAAAACTGGATGCTGTAACTGGTCAAGATGAGTCTTACCCATATCAGAACTTAATCGGGTGTCTGATGTTCCTATCAGTCAACACTCGTCCTGATATAGCTTTTGTTACAAGCTATTTGAGTCAGTTCAATACCAAATACAGTAAGGAACATTGGACTGCGGCGAAAAGAGTCCTACAGTATCTGAAGGGTACAATCGATTACTCTCTTACTTACAGGAAGGTTGGAGAGTACCTGCAAGGGTACACAGACGCAGATTGGGCTAACTGTAGCATTGATCGCAGGTCATACACGGGCTACTATTTTACGTTGGCCGGAAGTCCTATTGCGTGGCAAGCCAAGAAACAGCCAACTGTGGCACTATCTTCGACAGAAGCGGAGTACATGGCACTCACAGCTGCGGCTAAAGAAGCTTGTTACCTTAGAAGGTTTATTTCAGAAACTACAGGTAAGAGCGATATAGTTGTCATGTATAACGATAGCCAGAGTGCACAGAGTTTGGTACACAATCCTATCCACCATGAAAGGACGAAGCATATAGATACCAAGTATCATTTCATTAGGGAAAAGGTGTCTGACGGATGTATAGATATTCGGTTCGTCAGATCAGAACTTAATTATGCTGATATCTTCACAAAACCTTTGGGGAGAGTTGCACATAAAAGGTGTGTAACAAGTTTAGCCTTAGGTTTTTAGAGAGTTTTAATTAAGGGAGGATGTTGTAAAATACTACCTTATTTTATACTACTTAATTAAAACTGTTTGTTACTATCCTTGTAACTGGCATAATTATTTAAATTCAAATGTATAGTGTATACTAAGTTCTTTTTCCTTGTCACTCAAAATATACAATTTACATGAACAACATCGTTTTTCTACAATAATTTACAACATACCTAATATTATGTACTATAGAAAATACCCCACTTACCTCGTCTATCTTATCGTGATGGATAAGCAAACTACATGTTGCCCGATGCTTGATGAACGTCTTGACGAGTGTAAATGCTAGAACGTTGCTACAAAGCACATCAAATAATTATACTTGAGAATGACAAGCCATTTTCACAGTCTTATCTAGGGACCGTCAAGAAAATAATTCTTTCGACAGTTGTGAATCGCTAGTTTCATGGCCCGCACGGCGTTATTAATTGTACGGGTGTCAAATTGCATTTTAAAAGCTGACCGTTGTCTCTCACAGGTGCTGACTGACTGACGGTGAGCTGTCAGCGGTTACTGTTTCTCTTCAGTTGTTTTTTCAGAGAATGATGGACGCTCAGCATAACAACTTCTCGATAGAGTGTTTTAAAAAACAGAGTACTATAAAATTAATGATATACTCAATAAGGATAATGAAACTACTCAAGCTAGCCATGAGATGATCAATAGGATCGTGTCGTTACTTGTGAGCACAATAAAAACATCACTCCTTTTGGATGAAAGGCGTAAAAGTAAGCTTCCCGTCATTTTCTCGTATCAAAAATGACGTAATACAATATCGAAAAATCAAATATCAAAAGGTTTGTTTCCTACAATATACATATTTATAGTCTAAACACGTTTCCTGGTAGTGTCTGCTCCGGAATGTTCGCTTCGGAAATCCACTCTTACACATTTTCCTCAACCAAAAACCGAATTCCTTGAAGGTTAACGCAAAAAAGATACATCCAACGAAGCCATATTTCAAACAGTCAAGTGCGTTGTCAAATCAGAACGTATGCCGTACATAAATAAAAACGGAGACGTCACGTCTCCCCCCCACTTGCCCCCTACTTTTTACAGTGCATGGTCGATTTATTGATACATTGGTAGTTCAACGAAAAATAACGTTTTCTCATCACCAGTGGTAGCGTTAGCAACACATTTTTGATTGAAGCTTTTTTCAGTTGCAGTAACGTACCACATTTTGTTTTGAATAGGCATTCCTTTTAGCAAAATTAATGACATTTTAAGCCACTTTTTCTCAGGATAGCTAGTACAGTGTAGGCAAACTTCTGGGTAGGATTGCAATTGTGGTTATCTAGCCAGACCTTTCAGAATGCTTTGACATTATTATCAGAGCGAGAAAAAAAATGGTCCATTGTGAAAAATTATACAGATTATGTCATCTTTAGCGTGCCATTTCCCCACCAGGCACTGCACCTCGCTGGCTGCCCCACTTTTGGTAAATAAATCATGGTCATGTCTTCGGGAATACGAAATCAGTTGGCGTTCGTCCGCGGTGCGAAATGTACGGAAAACACTAGAGGATCACGGCTTGAATGCAGATTGGTGGACGCGAATACACGGGCGCGGATTTTGGACGACTACTTATCTAGTGGGTATATTACAAGCTGTCCCGGTACACGTTGTCCTGTCAGAAATGTATGAGAAAATGAATTATCATTTCACTCTCTTTTTCGTCATTTTTCCCCATGTCTTATTATTTAATCTGCCTTTCGGAACAGAGATAAATCTAACAAAGCAAAGATGATGAAAATCGGTCCAGCTGATCTTGAGTTGCATAATATACGACTATAACGGGGAGCAGCCCCAGGCTTCCTTTAAAAAGTGTGACGTCAGCATCTCTGACGTCACGGATATCATCATTACGAGTATGATGATCACTCGATCGTTGATGAGAGGAACACCAAACTCAACAGTTTTCTGATGCTTTATCTACAAAACTTTTTTTTACAAATACTACTGATAATTTTGAGTATTACGGGCGCAACGCCGGACGCCCGTTTTTATAACAAAACCCGGGTTCGTACAAGCAATGTTTATACGTTTATAAGCTTCATAAACAGCATGCAAGGACCCTAGTGTTTTTAACCTCTAACAATGTTTGTAAATGATTTTCAATGATTGCTGATATATAAAATACTAATCATTAATGATAATACGTTTTATAAAATCCAATTCTCTATTAAATAAATAATTCAAGGTGTTTAAATAGTAGTTAACAATATAATAACTTTATCTAATGTTTCATCAATTTGTTGTAAATATAATCATTTTGAAAGTTTATTGAAACTTGATGACGGCATAGATAATATTATAAACATAGATTAAGATTCCCTTGTAGTGTTGGTGTGATGGCCAAATGCCGTCACCAGAATGGTGTGCAATCGGGTAGTAGAGTTGGTCATAGGAGGCTGGTATAGGAGACACTAACGCAGTTACTTAAGGCTCATAAAACTAAACTCATACTCACCGCGGCTTCCTCGCGTGCTGCGTGGGCGCGCGGTCGGACCCGGCCAGGCTGCATCGTCTCGCCTCCCTAAGCGATTCCAAGCCTTCCGCCGCTGCTTATTATCCATCGTGCACAACACTAGGCTAGATATAGCTTCTTGTAACGCACCAAACGGAAGAATATAAACGAGCGTTGTATATCGAAACGACAGGTCACAGAGAAGTGGGAAGGTGGCGCAAGCGCGCGTGGGGTTCGCACTGCATAGCGATCTCATTCGTCGGCGCTTGTTGCGCGCTTTTGAACGAGTTTGAACCCGATCTATGCCATAATATTTACTTCTGGAGAAAACCCAGGCCTTTGGCAGATATTTATTTATCACGAAATTGTGAGCAACCTGTGTTATTCCTGTGTTCATATCAAAAATCTCGCTTATTATAAATATACGAAAGTTTGTGTGGGTATGTATGTTTGTTATATCTTCACACCGTAAAGGCTGGACGGATTTTGATTAAATTTAGTATAAATCTAGTTCCTATTTACTTTTGATAACATAACACTTAAAATAGGTACCTACCTACATTTTTACATTTAAAATTGATGGTTCCTGTGTGATAATTAAACAACACGAGTTGAAACATCGAAGCGCATCAAGTCTTAGATAAGTCTACCTTAGCAGCATAGGAGCAGATGCAAAAATCTGTAGAAGTTTCCGCAACACCACCCCGTATATTCCGGCCACTATCCACCCTTCCCCGCAAGGGTTGAATATGTGAATGTCTGATGTTCTAATACGAAAAATCAACTGCTGATCGTTGTTTTTTCGCCGCGAAATTGACTTTCGGCTTTGTGAGTAAATATGATTAAATAAGGGGTGGGTGACAGGGGCGCGAGGGTGACTGAGTTCTATTGGCTTTTGATATGAGATTTCATTTTTTATGCGAGATGCGATGCGCTGATTGTGCGCTGTTGTTTTTTGTTTGGACGATGTATTTGTAAGATATTACTGGGTGTTGTTCGAACGATGTACCCATTTGGTTGAAATTATTGGTTGATTGCTTAAAAAGATCAGATTTGTTTGTATAATATAAAGGTACTTACTTCTTTGTTTATGTGTTGGGTTCGCGCGGTTTATGCATTTAGGAAGGTTTTTATATTTCGAGATTTTTGATTATAGGTACTTTTAATTATGGTCACATGTAGGTACTCTTTTTGTTAGGAAACTGAAGAGGAACCGGGTTGTATTGTGTATTTTGGCGGATAGCTATTGATGATGATGATCAGTCAAATATAGACTCAGTCAGCTAGATAGTAACGTGAACGTCACGATTTAGTATTAAACTAGTTTAGAGAAAACACGAAACTACGCTTGCTTTGTATTTTTGCTATCATTATTTAGTCCACTGTGAATTACTATTCATACATAATATTCGTTCAGTGAAAACTGCCATAATATCATCAAATATAGATAAGTTGTGAAATAACAAAAAAAAAAAACAATTATTAATAACTTAAAATGGGAAATAAATAAATGTAACAAAATACCATAATATTATGAAATTATTGACGACTGGTAACGAGCGCAGGGCACAAAACTATTGAGCAATGGCAAGCGTAGCTCTTTCCATCTGATGAAAGACTTGGTAGTCTATTACGAGAATAGGACTACCTATCTATTTATGATAAAATATTATGTATACCTACCTACCTGTATTTTTTAAAGAAGGTAATATTGCAATGTCATCCAATTTAAATGTGCGTAGAGAATCCCAGTTTAATCGGAAACCTGGAAATGGGCCACATCCAACGTCTGAGTTTAAAAAAAAACACGTTTAAATAAGCATGTAGGTAAACAACCATTTGAAAAGGGAATACTTCAGTTACTTCTAAGGCAAACTATACAATTTTATCGGTCTACTACAAAATTTCTAGAAATAAATATTTTAATAGTGCTTGCCTAATCCGAGCGGCCTTTTATGCACCACATGCCATAATATGTAGTGTTGCGTGTAGGTGCATAAATATACCCCATCACTAATGGATGTTGCGGTCGCAGCGCCACTAATGAAATGCTAGCAAGTAATGAAATGACGTTTATCGTCTTACCACAAAAGTTTAGACCAGAGTTAAACAGTTGTTTCCAAAATTTCGATACACTGAATCGACGTCTATCACTCGCGTTTTTTTAATCATACATTGCATTCCTAATTATTTCACTTGTGAATTTGTTATTGAGTTAGAAAAAGCGAGGGTTAGTCCGTCGATTTGTGGAGAAAATTTTTATACTCATCTTTTCAAACTCTGGTTTAAATGTAAGACGGAGTACGGAGTACCCACCCTGGGGGATCATATAAACGCCTACTTATTACTTATATTATATTCCAGTAAACATTAACGGTCTTACCACAAGAGATTTAGACCAGAGTTGAATAGATGAGTCTGAATATTAGTTTCTCCACAAATCGACATCTAACTCTGGCTTTTACTAACTAAATAACAAATTTACAAGTAGATTAATCAGGAATGACAGGGTTGAGTAAGAAAAAGCGAGTGATAGACGTCGATTTTGTCGAATAAAATTTTAGAAACCTCTGTTTAACTCTGGTCTAACCATTTGTGGTAAGACTGTAACTGTTCCTGTTGGAAAAAGCCGTCTAGGGCGAAATCGTGGAACCCAACTACATAGTAAAATAATAAAACAAGTCAACAAGTATAATCACCAAAATTGTTATAGCAGTTGATTAGAGTGGTAGACCAGTGACCTCCCTGATCCAGGCCCTGGCTAAGGGTATGTCAGTGTAGACCCCAGGTTTGCCGGGCTCCGCGCAGCCAATGCCGAAGGATACCAGCCCCACTAACTTGTTGTTGATGACTGCTGGGCCTCCAGAATCACCCTGGAAGATGACAAGTCATGTAGAGACCAGCCCAGAGACGAGACCATCAAATCATAAAGACGTGAGCTACAGTCGTCGTCCTTGATTGTGATCTTCTCATATTCATATTTGTTAGCAATCGACCATCCACCATCTCTCCATCTAAACTAGTGGTACCATGGGAAATATTTTTTTATAGCTTCCACTATCTCACCTGGTCTTCAATGATGATGTGGTTTAATGCTGTTAGGACACTGCCTAGAATTGGACTAGCTATAAATGCCCGCTGCCAGAACACCTTGATAAGTTTTTGGCAACAGAGATTCTTATTGAGGGTTCTAGCTAGCTAGGCGGCCCTTTAACAACCAAGGTTTCCAATTATGTTTTAACATGGGACTCTTCAAAAGAAGGGTGAAAAGAGTCACAGGTTATCTATTACAAAAAAAAGTACTGTTCCAATTGACCACTCATACCTGGCAGGAATCTTTCCCACCCCTTTTAAGGTATCCCGCGCAGAACATCCTGGGCGTGATGGTTTGATAATACTCGTTGGGGAGCGCCTGGCACACCTGGTGGGGGATGATGGGGACGGACACTTGGCGGACGATGTTCTCCATCTGCTTTTGCTGGGGGAAGAAGTAGGGTGTGTCCTTGTTTTATTTGGAGAAAAAGACGTCGAAATAAATGTCTTTACTAACTTAAAAGGAGTATTATTATCATATACTTTTGTGTATCTCTGAAACAGCTGCAATGATTTGATAAAATTTTGTATTAAATCAAGTATTCGTCGGTGCAGTTGGAAAACTAAATAACTAACATTTTGCGAAATCGACTTTATTGCATTTCCATAAAGTCTAGTTCAACTCGCGTCTTGTTGTATTGCTAATCTACATTGGCGTCTTTCCTGAAGAAACCCAATTATTACACGAAAAATTATGTATGTATTACGAACCGACAGAGCTTTTATCGATTGACCTCCATGTCATAGCGCTATCTCTTCGTCACCAAAAGAAGAAAAACGGTATAAAGAAGAACCTCTCACCTTTTCCCGAGTATGTCCCCAACCACTGACCGTGATCACATGCCCCGCTACGATATCGTTGACGTTCCCGATGGCTATAGGCCTGGAGCGTGGCGTCACCGGCACTGGCTTCTCCAGGAGTAGCAGCTGGTAGTCAAAGTCGTGGTAGTGCAGCTTCGTGGTCATGTTCCAGTTTGGATGCAGGAAGTGTGCGCAGACGGGGTAGCGGGCGCCGTCGAATTGGGACGTCGAGCCGGTGATGATGAAGTCGTCATCTGTTCTGGGGTTTGGAGATGGTGGTGACTTTTTTTGAAGATTTGACTTCGCTCTAGTTTGATAATGCAGCCAGTTGGTATTAATTTGGGTCGAGTTTCGGTAGTAATTGTGTGATGATGGGTGTGATGTACATGTGAAATTATATGTCTGTAAGCGGTACCCACGACACAGGAGCAATACACTTATGGGGCTTCTTTTTTTTTAACAAAAAAAATATTTGAAAATGAAAGAATTGGTATCATGCAAGTCAAGTTTTGTAAAGTGGTGGTGTGTCATTGAAACTTCAGGTTTGAGAGAACATGAATCACATGTCATTTGCTTTTGTATGATTTGTTCACTCTCGTGCCGATACCGAATATATTCCAATAATGTTGCACTTTTACACGAACAGAAGCACAAGTTTACGAAAAAATACAAAATCTACGACGTCATATTTTCAGTCTCCCTAAAAGCATAATCTGTGAAATTGTGGCTGTTTCTGTATGAACCATGTATGAACATGAACGAATACATGAACGCGAACGAATATATGAACATGAACGAATGTATGACCATGTACGAATGAACTTGTCCACTACCTGCAGTGGGCGGCAGTGATGACCCACTCGGGGGCTATGAGTGTCCCCCCGCAGTACAGTCCGTAGAGTACGGCGTAGGGAGCTTGCCTGATGTCCACTTGGTACCCTCCTATGATTCTAAAGTTTAGCTGTTGGTACAGTAAAAAACATATTATTTAAAATAATTACTGTTTTATGGGTTCCGTACCCAGAGGGTAATTTACTAAGACTCCGGTGTCCGTCAGTCCGTCTGTCTGTCCGTCTGTCACCAGGCTATACTTATCTCGTGAACTGTGATAGTTAGACAGTTGAAATTTTCACAGATGATGTATTTCTGTTACCGCTATAACAAAAATACTTAATGGCAGAGTAAAACAAATATTCAAGGGGGCTCCAATACAACAAATGTGCTTTTTTTCGTTTTTATAGATGATGGCACGGAACCCTTCATGCGTGAGTCCGACTCGCACTTGGCCTGGTTTTTATTCTTTATAACCTCACCTCGATGCCCGTATCATTGTCCTCGTTCGCCGACTTGAAGAGTTCAGCCTCGTGGAAGTAAGGGTAGTGACGCGGCGGCACTTCCTTGCTGACGAACATCCGGTTGTAGTGCGACACGCAGGGGTAGGTCAGCTTCCCGCGGTAGATGGACTCGCGGTAGGTGTTCGGGATGTAGGAGCGGTCTTCTATGTCTTTTATTACTAGAAGATCGAAAGGTGGTGGAAAATTATAAATTTTTCTCCCAGCTGACCCGAAGAAGACCCGTCTAGTTGTGCGATACATAAATGATGATAATGATACATCAAACTTACTCAGCGCATAAGCATCGGTCATATTCAGCCCTTCCTTGCCATAAACTGTGCATACACCCGCCAAAAATACGAAACATAACAAAAAGCACAGCGTCATCTTTAACCCTTACCAAAAAGGGCTATGATTTAATTACCGAGTCAATAGAACTACTGCATGACAGCTCCGCCACTGAATAACATATTATTTCGCTGAAAAAAATCATTAGAACTGAAACCACAAGACGAATGAGATTACCACGGTTGTTGTTCAAGGTGCGATTGCGGCTAAACCCACAGATATGGAACGAAATAGATATCGCAAGTTCGTATGTAACCAAGTTTGGCATTCTACTTGCTACTATCCTATACGAATATAACAAGTGTTGCTAAGTACTTTATTCACGTGGACTAAATTTTATTGTGATAAAAATTTTCTTAGAGCTTTCTCCTAGATCTAATCTAAGTTATCTCTAAGATAATACATTTCATAAAAATCGGTTCGGGCGGCCATTTAGTCGTGAAAATGTAACACAAAAAAAAAACAGAGTTATCTTCACAGTTACAGTATTACTTTAGTTAAGTAAGGGTGCAAAAAGTTTTGATGTTTCTTTGCAATTTTTATGGAATAATCCCGAGTAGCCTTGTGATTTAACCATAGAATACCTACTCTACCCATTTAGCTCTAATTTCATGCACGCGTTGTCGATGAACTAGCGGTATCTATTCGCACAATGTCTGTGAACTGAAATGAAATTTAACTGTTGATTATTTACAACAAATATTATAATATATCAAAAGTTATCAGATCATATTAACCTACGCGCATGTGACATTTCCAATAGAATATCGTACGTAAGCATAACAAATTATACCATTATTCACTTTTATTGTAACAAACGTTACTTTTTATAACGCTAACTGCACCCCGCAACTTCACTCGCGTAATCCGTGTTATTTTGCAGGAACTATGCCTTGTCCGGGATAAAATATAGCCTATAACACTCAGGGGTAATGCAGCTTCCTGTTAGTGAAATAATTTTTGGAGACGAATCTGTTGTTTCGGAGATTGTTTCCTAGGAATCCACAAACGTACAAACAAGCTTTCTATTTATATATTATGTATTTAAATCCACATAACCCACTGCTGGGTATTTAGGCCTCATGCATGTTCTATTTCTTGCGTTAAACGAAGCCAGTGTCTTTCTGTTAAATTAATAATCACAGCGTTTCGACTATCGGGCATGGGATTAACATGTCATATTGCGATCCAATTGAGGACCTAAACAGAATCGTTTTACTTTAAATAATAGTACCTAATACATGGCTTTCAATATCATTTAAGTAAACGTCAATACCTTTAGATTTAAAATCAATCTAAATTGAGCGTCAAGAAGTCACAACAAGACGTCACGGTACGAATAAGTAGTAAAACGATTCTGTTTAGGTCCTCAGTTGGATCGCAATAAGACGTCATGGTAAGCCCCCTGGTGGTCTGCCACCAAACCAACTCTAGATCTATATCTTCTTCTTCTTGTCTTCTTTCTTCTTTTCTCTTATAGTATAAATATAAAAATCAATCGCTGTTCGTTGGTCTCGCTAAAACTCGGGAATGGCTGGACCGATTTGGATAATTTTGGTCTTGAATTATTTGTGAAAGTCCAGGGAAGGTTAAAAGGTACGAACGCGGACGAAGGCGCGGGCAATGCTAGTACTTAATATTAGTGAAGAAATGCAGTTTTGAAAAGAAGATAAGAAGTTATTCTTCCAAGACCGTATTGATTTAATGTAGGAATCTGTTATTTATCACATGATTAAATATTATTATGTTAACATTGGCTCTTCGGAATTATTATAATAATGATTAAAATGTTAATGAAACATTATTACACTGATGGATATTACGTAACTATGCTTTATTGAAATTCATTGAATGCCGGTGGTCTGATATTTGCCGATTTAATAATGAGAAGCTCTTGTTGAAGAGATATAACATACTGGCATACTTAGCTATATTGCATGTAGCTAAGTATGCCAGTAAAGAATTTGTTGGGTACGAATAGCCCGAATAAATTTCCACATAATATTATAATCATATTTTCTTGTTTACAACAATAATTATGTATCGAGCTAGGGAGTCAGCTAGAGTCATCGCCCGCAGCGCAATCTCCCGCCGCCCCCCCACCCTCCGTTATTTCCCATGACGTGTCACCTAGTAACTTGACAACACCTACATAAAACAACCACTTTATAAGCACCCCCACATATCATAATCCAATTTTCTCGTCCCTTTTCACCCAAAGAATCCCTAATAATAAGTCAAGAATCAATTTCCCTTGTAGTAAATTCTAGGGGTGGCTGGTAGCTGGTATCTCGGTTATGTAGAGATAACCTCGTTTTGTCGTGACACCCCTATAAAGTGGGTAGTACTCGAGGGGCGGGACAAAACTGTGAAAAACTATAACATGTAAATTGATGAGCGTTTTCATTGTTTGCGACGATACGACACTTTTGATTGTGTTAGGTGTTAGGACATCAAGGTCATTACAATAAATAAGTACATAGGTACATTTTTTATATAAGCATTTTAATAAATACTCGTACCTACTAATTTATAGTATACAATAATATATTTTGTTACCAAAAGTGTACCTACATTAGTAGACACTACACAGTGATTGTTATAGGTACATTGGGCCTTTTATTTAATTTTTATGCAGTTCATTTTTAAAGGTTCCTCGAGAGTCGTTAGAATTCGTTTTGATAACAAGTACCTACTCAACAAGGCTGGTGCACTCACCCGCTACGGCTGAAAAGTGCTTTCTATTATTTGAATCTATAAATCAGTAAACCTAATTCAGAAAGTAGTAGTTGATAGCAATGTCTTTTTTATTAGTTACTTCAATAATACTGTTTGATTTTCAGCTCAAGAAAAGAAGGCAAAATACACACACAAAATTTTACACCAAAGATATTGTTAAAAAAATTAAAAACTAAAACCAAAGATCTCGTTTTCACCCATTTGCTTTGTTTCCCTACTGTATACGTACATTCGGGCAGTGTACGAAGTGGTTACAAAAACGTCGTATAACGGAAACGCGCCAACCGTCCCCCGATAACAGTCAGAGTGAAACTTCGTTATAATTGTTTAAAGTTATATTAATACAGTTTAACTACTGTTGATAGTGCGCCGAATTGTTTCTGTTGCAAAACTTTAGCTATTTCATCGTAATATTACGATTATTATTGTTATGTTTGCTGTAGGAAATGATAATGACATTAAATTTTGAAAGACGTTTGATCAGATACGTTTATCAGTTTGTAGTGTTGTATTAAAAATTTTACAATGGGCTTGGTCACAGAAACAGAATTTATAAACAAAAAAATCTATGAATTATGAATAATAATAATATAGGTATGATAGATAATAATTGCTTTTACTCTTTGTAGGAAAAACGAAACCCTATAAGTAATAATAGAAAAACGGGACCCTATTACTAAGACTCCACAGTCCGTCCGTCTGTCACCAGGCTGTATCTCATGAACCGTAATAATAATATAATAATAATAATAATAATAATAATATAATAATAATAATAAAAATAATCGCAAGGACGTATGGAAGGGCAAGGAGCTGCACGGGCGGTTCTATCGGGCCTTAACAGGGCCCGATGTGGACTTGCTCGCGTCGGTGAACTGGTTGCGTTTCGGTGACCTCTTTGGGGAAACTGAGGGCTTTGTCTGTGCAATTGCGGACGAAGTTATCAAGACGAACAACTACCGGAAATATATTATGAAGGACGGTACGGTCGACATTTGTCGGGCATGCCGCCGTCCCGGGGAGTCCCTCAGGCATATAATTTCTGGTTGTTCTCATCTTGCTAACGGAGAGTACTTGCATAGACACAACCAAGTAGCCAGGATCATCCATCAGCAACTTGCCCTTCGATACGGCCTTGTCGAGTCTGAAGTGCCGTACTACAAGTACGCACCAGCACCGGTTCTCGAGAATCGCCGTGCGTTGCTTTACTGGGACCGATCTGTCATCACGGACAGGACTATTGTAGCCAATAAGCCTGATATCGTGTTAGTAGATCGGTCCCAGCGCCGGGCAGTGCTCGTCGACATCACCATCCCCCATGACGAGAACCTCGTGAAGGCCGAGAAGGACAAGCTCAGCAAGTACCTAGACTTGGCCCATGAGGTGACCGCCATGTGGGATGTTGACTCGACGATAATTGTCCCGATAGTGGTTACGGCGAACGGCCTTATAGCGAAGAGCCTCGACCAACATCTTAAGAGGCTCTCGCTAGACGGCTGGATTAAGGGTCGGATGCAGAAGGCAGTACTCCTCGACACGGCACGAATCGTCAGGAGGTTCCTCTCTCTGCAACCCTAACCACCGGTAGCCTGGGCCTTGCTCCGCTATCGGTGGCTCCCTAGGTTTAAGTTTTTTATAATGTTTTTAGGTTTTTATAAAAATATTGTAAAAAATTTAAATTTAAGAATTATAATAAATGATGTGAATAATAATAATAATAATAATAATAATATTTATTTGCATAAAATGTTGGTAATAGAACATGGTGTTATTCAATATACAGTGCCAGAACATTTTGCCACTTTGCGGCGTGTAAATTTGTCATAATTAGTTGTTACCCATGTACAATATTCCAATGGCATAACATTAAAATTACAATTACATAGAACTGCTTTACTAGGTACATCACAAAATTTCCAGTTTTAACAGTATTGTACTTGTTAGTGTTTTAAATTAATTATACAATGTTCAAAATCAATATTAATTAAAAATTTAAAGGTATTTAAATTAAATTTTTTTTTTAATTAAAATTAAAAAGTTATAGGTCAGAATGTCAATTTGTCAGCTCTGAGACTGCATAAAAAGATTTGTCTACAAGCCACATTTTAAGCTTTTTTGCGAATCGAGTGGTTGGCAATTTTCTAATGTCTTTCGGGATAGCATTAAAAATTCGCCCACACATAGCATAACAGTTGTTTACGTACATTGACGTTTTTGGGATATGTGGTAAAACAATTCTATCCCGATCCCTTGTCGTTCTCGGAAAAACATCCTTAGCTGTTTTAAACAGAGTTGGATGATATTTTACAAATTTAGCTGCTTCCAGAATGTACATACAGGGCAAAGTCAGCATACGAAATTCTTTGAATAATGGCTTGCACGATTCCCATGGTGGTACACCAGCCATAGCTCTAACACATTTTTTTTGTGTCAAAAATGCTCTTTGTGTATCCGTTGAGTTCCCCCATAGGATTAGACCGTAGTTCAGCACAGAGGATACGTAACCGTGGTATGCCGCTAGTACGGTTGAACGAGCCGAGGTTTTACGCAATTTGTAGAGTACGTATACAAACCTATTAAATTTTTTTCTAACTTTATCTATATGCGCTTTCCAGTTTAAGTGTTTATCTAATGTTATTCCTAAAAATGTCGTTTCCTCAACCTCTGCTAGGCGGATATCATTGAAAAATATTTTAAGTTCACGATATCTACGTAACAGATAGACAGTTAAATTTTCACAGATATGATGTATTTATGTTGCCACAATAACAACGAATACAACACAGTAAATACAGAATGAAAAGTAATATTTACGGCGTGATTTTTTGCCGTTTTTATAGGTAATGGTACGGAACCCTTCGTGCGTAAGGTCGACTCGCACTTGGCAGGTTATTACCTGTTGATAAGTACAAAAGTGTACATATTGCGTTTTTAGAAACTTTCTTTAACTAGCATAAGTATCTACGAGTATATAACTATTAAGTTAATATGGATGGAGCTTGTTTAGGCCATAGAGGCCAAAATGTATATAATTATAAGCAAAACATCGCATTGCTGGGGCTTCCAAATCCCTAATTATTTTTTCAAAGTCACTGCGACCTTTTTCAATTTCCCCCTACAAAGCCCTTCGTTTGTTTATGCTTATGAAAATCCCGTTAAAATTTCTCGGTCACGCTCCAGCGGACGTTATAAGCTCAGATTCGCATTTTGTTTGTGCAAACAGAGTGTGAACCGACATTAAATTTGGACAAACAGACTAACAATGCGGTGTTTATTGTCCAAATCTACCATTGCTTGAATCTACCTGTACCTACCTATATTATTTTTCCGTGGCGATATTTTGTCCGGAGTTTCCAGTATCTGAGCGTTTCGCAACGTAATACTTAATATCGAATAACAGCCTCAACAATCTTTGTTGTATTATTTGTTTTTCAAACTGATGTCCCACAGCTGAGAAAAGGTATTTCCCGGTTCAAGGTTATCTGCCGATTATCTGACGACGTCACAATTATCGTAACTCTTTTTACTCTTTTCTCTTCTTTCTTTCTCTTGTATTTGTAAAATATTGGATGGAGCTAGCTCAAGAAAGAGAGAGTTGGAGGAAATAATTTTGCAATAACTTCCATTCCAGAATACATAGACAATAATAATATACCGTTGCTCCGTGCTCGCGATGTCTCCAGCCACTAATTATTATTGTTGCGAGACATTTAGAATTCTAGTCAAAATCATAGGTCCGATGGAAAATTACCTAGGTTTGAAATAACTACTTACGACTAAAGAAATCGGAGTCAACAAGGAGGCGCACCAATGTATTTCTCAAAAGACATCAAATATTTTCTTACCGGTATTTTCACTCGATTCACGAACCGAAAAGAATACCTGCCCATCCAAAACCCCAAACAAAAACTCGCCATCATTACGGAAGCTCCATTTTAAGACAAAATCCCGGAGTGCCCTCAAAAAGGGCAAAAAATCCCGTCCATTGTACATCATAATCACATCTCAGTTATTGCAGCAAGCTTTTTAATATTCCTTCTCGGGGGACCCGCTAATGTAATGAAGCCGCCATCTTGCTAACGAGCTGCGGAGGTGTTCTGAGGTTTCTTGCTGTGCAGATTGGAAATTATAATGAGGAAAGGTGGAAGTGTTTAACAGCAATGAGGTTCTGAAATTCGGATGGGAAAATATTTTAAACTTTTCATGTAGGTAACAAAGACGTAACAACAACAGAATGAAAATTGGGTTCAAAATAATTAAAATTCTGTCCCTAATGCACTATCACTTTGAATAGGCCTAATTACGCATTAAATTTATACTATTCAATGCATCACATTGGTGTATGCACGAATGCAATGCGGAACGTTGAGTCATTAGACTGATGCAATGTGATGCCACAATACATAATTAGACGTTACGCATTTTATTTTTTTGTCACATTGTACTTTGATTACGCATTGTTACAATACATCAAATTACCTTAGCCCCATTACGCATTGTTACATTACATTGCACCTATTGGTAAGTATAGTTACGCATTATAGGAATCCAACACATATCATTAGTATCGTTACGCATTGTAACAATACATCACTTATAATCACTCAAATTACGCATTGTTACAATACGAGTAGGTACATCACATTGTATCAGGTAACTCTCACCATCAACTCGCCACCCGCGTGTAGTCAACTAATCGACAGGTGTGGGGGGGGACACGTGTCAACGGCAGCCAATCACGCACCGGCGGGCAAGATCAAAGGATTAATTGCCCTCACTCGCCTTTGCTTCGCTCTCCGGAGGTAGGAGATGAGAGGCTCTATTGTCCAGATTCTAAAAAGTGTTATAGTTTATGCAGTTACAGGTAGTTATTAACAGGTGAAAGAAAAAAGACAAGTCGTGATGAATGAACGAAGGAAATACGTAATGCAATGGAAGAAAACTACTTATGCATACCTTTTCCGGTACCTACCATACACATAAACTGCTCAAATTACCGGTAAAACATCTTACAATATTACTGAATTTTCCCGTATAATGTGTGACCATCAAAATCACATTAATCTCTTTTTAAAACTACCGTATTGAAACTACAAGAGACTAGGATGTAACTCTACAATTTTTAATTATATTAATTTATATTTAAATTATAATAAAAAAATATATTATGATAGGTAGTGACCTATTAAAATTACATGAGGATGTAGGTAGGTATACTGCAGGAAAAGAAAGAAAACCCGTCGTTGCCGTGCTTTTATCATTATCAGTCATCCTGCATATTCACACTTTTAATGTTGGGTTCATTCATATAGACTAGTAAGTATACCTATATGTATCAGTCTAGAGGTGTCCCGGTTTATAATTAAGTTGCCGAATCTGACTGATGACTGCTGACGTTGTTAACTCGCTCTCCATCGGATGTAGCTCCGGAGGTAACGATTAGATCAGGTAAGGAGCTTCGTGTTAAAAGATATCCTATTTTTTGAGGTAATAGAGTTAAATTTTGCGCGTTATACCTAGATGTGTTAAATATATTCTTATGACTACTAACCGTATTATAACGTACCTGTAAAGGAAATGAAACAAGTAAATTATTTGTCAATTGCTTTTTCCTTTCCTTTATAGGAAAGTAGATTATTGAGAGGGGGTTATTCCCAGAGTACTCCATTCTTTTGTTCTCAAAACTTTTTTATCCCATACATTCATTCCCAATTTACTCCACAGAATTATTATAATAAAAATATTATTTAAAATACCTAATTTTTAGTTCCATCTTACTCCATAGGTATCTGGCTTTATTCCCGATTTACTCCACGCACACTACTACATTTAAATATTATTGAGTAAATCGAATAATTAAGTTTCATTCTACTCCAAGCGATGACGACGTACAGTCAGTCGCAGTATGTATTATGCACCCAAACCGTACCTACATAATATTATTATAGAGCGCCTTGCTGCACTTTTACGTCGAGGTCTCTAATGTCAAGCTTTTTGTTATTATGCAGTGCCACTATCACTAACGTTGCTACTATCGTACCATCTCGTTCGCACGTGAACCGCGTGCAATTTGATTAGAGAGAGAGGTTAGAGCATGTTATCTTTGTTGAAGAAAAGTGTTATTTTACTTGTGCTCTTTGGTAACGAAATAATTATTTTGTACTATTATTTTTTGTCACCTAATTCGTTCTCAAACTAAGCTATCCGTATTAGTTTATTTATAAGAAATGAATTTAAAGGTTACTATGTTATATGTTATTACATCCTAAATAAGAAGGTGGCTGACGTAGGCGAAACCGGGGACGAATTAAACAATTTTACTTTAGTTTACAAGTGAAGTACCTGTAGTAGCTAGATACTTCATTTTATACCATTATCTGGCTCCTAAAAAAACAATATCTTGTGCTCTATCTGAAACAGGTATTTATTTATTCAGAATTATTTGAGTTGTTTCAATCGCGACGTGATTGTTCCCTGTCTACTACTTAACTGTCAGGTAGAAAACTTCGAGTTATAATAATATGTTTCACTGTGAGGAAATTTTTAAATAAAATACAGGAACAGATTTATTGTTATTTCGTATAATTTATTATTACTAAACATCAACATACATTATTTATTAAACGACCGATGCGTACATTTATATAATGTTTCTTTTTATTTAAAGGTTTTAAATTTAGAGTTCACTAAAATTGTAAAGTAATATTTGATAAATGCAAAAAGCCTAACGTGGTAGCAAAAAAAAATTAAATGAGAACAATAAAATACAGCAAATACAAACAAAATCATAATCGAAATTACTTAAAATAATTAGAAATATGCTAATAAGATAAATGAGTATCTGAATTCAAAAGCCTAGTACGTTGGCTAACATTAAACATTTAAAAAAGTTATTTAGCCAAAACCAACAATAAAAATCATCAAACTTAACAGTAAAAATAAAGTTTCATTTTAACCTTTTTATCTACTAAATAGGAAATTGACTAAAAGTGATATAATCAGCTAATGAGTAAAGTAACATACGTAGTTTTATTTCAAATTACTGATATCAGACAATATTATCTAAATAATTTGCTGATTTCGAATAGTGTTTGTAGCACTGTTATTTTTTTTTATCTATACTGCTTCACTATTAAACTCAATTTCAGGTCCCTGTTTATACACTGCCGGCGTCTGTTTTCGGTAGGATTGTAACGATAACGTTCAAAGTAAAGAGCTTCATCTTTGATAGTTTCTATAAAGTTAAGCAGGCGTGGTTTTTTAGATGACACATTATTTAATCTTTTGTGCCACGATTCAACCAAATTTTTGGTTCTGTGTCGTTGCCCTTCGCAATTCCATAAGTCTACTGTAAAAGACGCACTATCGAGCCAAGTGGAAACAAAATAGTTGTTAAATTGTATGACACTTTCGCTGTTGGGTGCTTCTTCCATTATCGCAAACCAACCATCCTCAACTAACTCAACTGGAATATGCGCTAAAGCACCACATTTACTGGTTTGGGTGCATAATACATACTGTGACTAACTGTACGTCGTCATCGCTAGGAGTAGAATGAAACTTAATTTCTTGATTTATTGAATAATATTTAAATGTAGTAGTGTGCGTGGAGTACTTTGGGAACATTTTTATATTGCGTGGAGTAAAATGAAACTAAATTTATAAAATATTTTTTTCATACATTTTTCGTGGAGTAGATTGGGAAATTTTCTTGGAGTAAACTGGGAATAACCCTTGAGAGGAACTATTGCCTCTATTAGAGACGGAAAGAAATAAACAGAATAGAATTGGTACCTATGACATGGCAAAGTAGGTATAGGCAAGGCATCTTTTGGTGACAGCAAAAACCGTCAGGATAACAGCTATCATAATAATAACAGCACTGACTTTCCATTATGTTTGCCTGGTAGAGCAGATAGGGCGAGTGTAGTTGCGTATTTTTTAGGTTAGAATTCCAAATACAAGAACACCTTTGCTTAGCCAACCGCCAGCGCCTGGCCTATAATCGTCTTAACCCAATCAAGCGGGCAAACGAGCGCTAACTGCCGCTCACATGTTTGACCAAACATTTGCCGATTCATCCCTTCCCGATTACACAGAATTACGCGAATTACCGCCAATTAACCTTACCGACAGTTACTAAACTTCGACGGTTTTAGAACTACGTAGGTAGGTACCTATACAGTGTATTTTCGAACATTAACCAATATCCAGTCGCGATGTTGTAATAGGGTTGACAACTATTAAGTACTTACCTAATGGTTGATTCGTAATTAGTCAAAGGAGAGTCCAGCTTGTATCCATTCGTCAAGCCGCCCGAAGACCTTTGGTTTAACGACTGATAGAAATTAATGAAAATAGCCTCCCCATGCTAAGCTGGGCAATACTGGGCATGTTACACACCTCCCACCACATCGTCGCAAGATCTACTCGGGCCAAATACTTGCCTATTAAGTAGGTAAGTATAATAAATCGGCCAGCTGCGAGTCGGACTCGCGTACGAAGGTTGCCGTACCTTATTATCTACTTATAAAAATGGCAAAAATCACGTTTGTTGTATGGGAGCCACCTTAAATATTGATTTTATTATATTTTTCAGTATTTGTTGTTATAGCGGCGTCAGAAATACATCATCTGTGAATATTTGAACTGTCTAACTATCACGGTTCATGAGATACAGCTGGTTACAGAGAGACTGATAGACAGACAGACGGACAGCGAATCCTTAGTAATAGGGTTCCCGGTTTACCCTTAGGGTACGGAATCCTAAATAGCACGGAGCGATGGAAATCAGCAGTGCCGTTGAACTAATAACGATCTAAGTAAACACACGCCTGAAATAAAGTTCTTTAAAACATTATAAAACCAAACCGAGCAAAACATCATATTACAGAACGCCAGTAGGTAATATGATATTACGCAAATAAAATATTATCAAGTATAAGAGGCAATAAAATACCCTGAAATATACTGCTTCCGGGACACCCTGAAAGGTTGGATGGCTGATATTATGTCTTTAGGGATGAAGGAGTTACTGTTAGACAACCCATCCATCAAGAAATAATATTGTGTTTGTATAGGCACAGGACCTTCCGTTTAAGACATTTCTTAGTTCTCAGTTTATGAATCTACTTTTACCTACCGTATACCTACCAATACCAACTATTTGTTTATAGTCAAAGTCAAAGTCAAAGCATTTATTGTAAATAGGCAATTAAATCGCACTTTTACAAGTCAAACAGCTAATTCTCGTTAGTAAAGAGAATCATTAAAACATAAAGTATGATACATTAAATTAAACAGTAATTGATTATAGTTTAGTGTTTCAATTTGTCGTTTGTTTGTGGAATAAGTAAGAATTTGTCAGGCCACTGTCCAAGGGCCTCTGACATGGCTTAAGGGCCAAAATCAATGGTATTAATACCACAAAGTAATACAAAAAATAATATAATATAATTTTGACAATGACATAATAATTAATCCGCGATCAAAATTCTAAGGGAAAAATAAGTGTTATAAAGTTAAATCTGACGAACGTTTTCTCGACGTTTCGGCTGATTGACATTGACCGTGGTCACGAGAAGACTGCAGAATCGAGTATCACGGTCTGGATATCAATCCATAACGGTAAGTTCAGTAACTGAACGCTAACGCACAGTTACGCAAATATTTGATTACCGCGTAATGTACGCCGTAATTATAACATCAAACGCGAATAATTGAGTTTGAACTCGCTGATTGCTGAGTTGTGAAGTTGATTTTAGTTTGGTTTGAATTCGGGCGGAAGAAACCGTGTTGAACTTGGAATTCTACAGCATTGAACGTAATTATTGATGTTGACTTCCCAAGGGAGTAATTAGTTACTTTGGAGTAATAACCGTTTCTATAATTAGTTATTAAACTAAAACCAAACTAGGTAAATAGTTGCAGGCGTTACAGCTAGCAACAAAAGTAATGACACGTAACTTCTTGTTAATAAACTTTACGGACGCCTAATATCTTAGGTATTAATGTTTTACTTAAGCTGCATTACTTTTAACATAATGTTTAGAGCCGTCTTCATTTTAATAACTGTACTACATTCGACTTCAGAAGTAAGTAGCTGAATAAGTGCTTATTTCCATTTTCTTAACAGTTTATTTACACTTAGGTCAGTTGCTATCGTAGAATACAGCTGATCAAAAAATACAGTTCCTACCTACATACAGCTATTGGTAAGGGCAAATTTAGGGCGTAGGTACTCACCATGTTGTGGGAATAAAAGTCTATTCATAGTCCGGACTTTACCATCGTCAAAGAAAATTAAATTCCACTACAAGTCTCCGCAAAATTACCACAAGAGGGTAAAACAAAAGAAGGCCCGCCGTCTGTCAACACGGAGTTAGGAAGGACACTTCAAAATATTTGTACGAGACTTGTCGAATATAATTTGACTTATTGCGTCACCACTGTTGGCAAAGGCGGGGGAGATAGATGTGTCCTTTTGAGCAATGGAGTTCGGAGACAAAAATACCGGTCAGTTCTCCGACGTCGCGAGAAACTGCCTTCAACCGTCTAGCACGGCTACTGGTGGCTGGTGCCAGGCATGTGGGCTTCATCATCAGTCGGAAGACGCCCCGTGCTGAACGTGGCCCCCGCGCCACAACGAGCGAACTTCGAGCGAACTTCACCGTCATCACAACCCAATCCTCGCGCACACTGTCAGCAGTGTCAGTACGGTCTCACCTCACTTCAGCGAGGAGGAATTGGCCATAATCCACCATGACTAGGCCCGTACCGAATTGGCAGATCAGATACCTTCGAAATAATTCGGCATGAGGTTTGCCTTTCGTGAAAATTGAGTGATACATTTTATGCTGTCCGTTGTGGAAAAACGTCGCCGTGAAGTTTCTTGCCAGTTCTTATCGAATGTTGCCCGAATCCGTTGGTTGGCAGTTGGCAGTAACTAACATGAGTGCACTCTTTTAGCTTATACGAATAAACGTAATATTGTTTTGAATACCTGCCATTACTGCTGGTGACTAGTTTTTACTTGATTGCCACCATAAGAGTAGTTGATAGCCACCAATTTCTGGAAACTTGTTGAAGCAACTGCTAAAATAATAGACGTATTTAACAAAGCTTCACTGGCTCCGGACATGATCGATCGATCTCTCAGCCAATAAGTCCATTAATTTCTTACCTACTTCGTGATTTTCGTTGAAATATCTCTCAAATTAAACAAAAGTCAAACAAAAGAGCCAATCAAGTAGACTAACAAATCCAATTATCGCTAAAGCGTTTCACAAACATTTCGGAAACATGGTTAATCTACAATTTGACAGTATTTCACAAAATTAACACGCAAGTTGCAGTTAAACTTTTGAAAGCAAACCAAGCCCATCACGCCATGATGCTAACTAAATCCACAAAGGAAAAGTCATCTAATGACGACACCTGGCGTGCTACAGAGCACGTTTTATGTTGGCATGTATTGATGACCGTGGCATTGAATAGGTTAAACCCCAACGATACGGGGTTGGAACCTATGTATGTGCGAATTTAAATCGCTCCGTGTTTCGGAGGTCCGTTGAATCGGCAGAACCGAGAATGGTGAAATAACTATCTAACTAAAACTCTTGAAACTCTTCATCAATCACTATACGGTTTTTCATCATCATTATTTTACCAAGTCTTCGCGGGTCAAAGAGCTTGTAAAATTATAAAATTGATGAAAAGAGGAAAACATAAAATTAATAATACCCTCGTAGTAGCCTATTTAGAGATAAGGATGTTTCCTAAGTTTATAAAAAAAAAAAGGTTTATTGTCACTTCTGTTTTTGTTTGATACTGTTCTTTGGAAGTCCGGGCCTAACGAGGGACGGCTAGGAAAGGGTTATTTGCACAAGACTTGGTTGATTTTAAGGAAAATACTGTTTACACTTCTTTCCTTTATTTCCCCGTTTTCCTTTAAGCGACAGATGGAGAAAATTGTCGGGATATTTCGAGAGTCAACAGGGATATTGTGAAGGGCGCTTTGTAGAAATGGACAGGGGTTGAGTTATATTGTGACGAATTGGACCGTTGTTGGCTCGAATTTATTTCGTGACTTCTATTTTGGTACCTACCTTTGTACAGGTCGCGTTACAAATTTCAGTTCTTTAATAGAATATTATATTTTTCGTGTAAACGTTGCCTACCCTCTGACTCTTCAACCTTCTTTAAAAGAGCCCCATGTTATGGTGCTTAATTCCACTCTGTTCACTTGGGTGAGCTAGCCTAATATCAGCATATATTAATAGAGCGAGCACGAACCTCTATCGTGAAAGTATTCGTTACGTTAACGTAAAATTATGTTTTATATTTGATCAGTACTCCTACAATAGGGCAAGCACGAAATTATAACGGTTCGTATCGATCAAGGTAACCGTTCGCGCACGCGTCTTGTCGACAGCAAGGGCGCTGACCAAGTCTCATTCAAATGTTTAACGTTAATGATACGAATACTTTCTCGATAGAGGTTTGTTCTCTGACGTGGCTTAACGACTGTTATCGGCCCACAACAACCGGTACCAACTGCTTTAGGTACGTGAACTCCAAAGCACGGAACGAAATCGGCACATACGGTACGTTAAGTCATATTTATGTGAACGACAGTCATTACAGCTTAATCGGAGTATGCGGGTTGGTTAGAACGATGGTCCTAGTACAAAGTTCCTGATTCTTAGGCTAGTTATTGTAGGTTAGGTTAAAGTGTATGTGATTGTGAATCGTGGGGGTATTCTTGATTATTTTTAGAAGGGTTCAACAGAAAGTCTTATATTTATTACAAAAGCACTTTTTTATTTATGTATAAGATAGACTTTTGACTTATAAGACATATACGAATATTTGCCTTTTAATACTTTATTACAAAATTAAATATATTTGTTACAAGTACCTACCTACTATTAAAACTATAGTCAGTAGCACTATTATGGAATTATTATGATTTTCCTTACATATCTATAAGTATAAAACTAGGCATGTCAGTCCATATTGTGATAGCGAATAAATATTACACTCGCTCAAAACCTTAAAATATCTGAAGGCTTTGTAACTCTTATAAATACTTTTTGATTGTACCAAATAATCGTATCTCTTTTTGAAACCAATTCACTGAACCATCACTAACACATTTTAATAAAATTTATTAACTATTTCAAATATAAAAGAATTATCAAAAACGGTTCAGGAATCTGGAAGAAAATAGGTAACTCACACGAAAGAGTTGCCTCTAATTTGAAACCTAATCCATTTCGACATTTCATTAGGGAGTCATCAAGTCGCAAGTAAATACTTTACTTCTAGGTTCTTCTTTATTGTCACTAGAGGGAAGCACTAAATCATTTAACAAAAAAAACATGTTCTTTATTTTTCAGTGGCCACATTTGTTAAATAATATATTCGTGTACAGGATAAATATCAAGCTCAGCTGTATTATATTTCATTACAATTTTACCGACACCGATATGTGACAACGATATACCAAAAACGCGTTCATTCACATTTTGGATCATATTTTCTGGCAGTTTTAATTAGTTACGAGTAAAAAGTAATAAAATAATATAATAGGCAGAGAGAAAACTATGGACACAAATCTATTATATATAAAAATCAAATGCTGTTCGTGTGTCTCGCTAAAACTCGAGAACGGCTGGACCGATTTGGCTGATTTTGGTCTTTAATGATTTGTGAAGTCCAGGGAAGGTTTAAAAGGTGAATTTTATCACTATTCCACGCGGACGAAGTCGCGGGCACAGCTAGTATAGTATAAAACAGAGAAAAGGAATAAATCAATAAATATATACAATGGACCGTCTTACTTCTAATAGCGATCTATACCAGACAACGTTGCGATGGACAAGCAGGAATGCGGTTGGGTCGATAACAACCAAATAAAACAACATCAAAAACATCAATCATCATCAGAATAAAAACACATAATATGATATTCACAGGTTGATTTTTTCAAAGAGGCATGAATGATATAAAAAATCAACGAGAAATTGCGCAACATGCTGTAAGAAGTATCGGGACGTTGAATAACTGACTCATCGTCTCTAGACTTTGGAAAAAAAAATTCCCGATCGGAAATTGATCCTAAACGTCAAAAAAAACACATTCAGGTATTATTGCACCAACCGCTAGTGTCTGTAATGTTTTTTTTTTTTTTGGGAATGAATAGCGACATGGGGCAAAATTAATGACAGGGTTCTTTTTAGTAATAATTTTCATGTAGGTTAAACCCCTTTAACATTAATTATCGCCATGCTTCGTAATTTCGGATTCGACTAATTAACTAACCAAACTTGAAAAAAATCGTAGACTAAACTTAAAATTACGATAGTCAAGTGCTACTGACCAAATTAATAACGACGTGAATTCATAGTGAGAGGGCTTACGCATAAAAAATAACAATGAATTTCATTCAAAAACTTAACTTACCATAATTATTATAATCAAGTCTTCCTTATCATTAATAATTTTGATCACAGACTTAAAACCACACACTACATTAGTTGGGGTCCAAATAATACATGTTTAAAGTTCCGGTCGAGTTTTTTTATATTTATTTGCCTTCTGGACCGCCATGAAGTATGCAAGCATAACCGTGTTCTTGTTTAAAGACAATTACTAGTTACACCTCGCAAAGCAACGGCGCATTGCGAACGAAGTTGACGGACTATTAATAATTTAACATTTACTTACCGCACTAATTTTGAGATATTTCATTTGAGTTTTCATTTTTTCATAGTTCATTTCATGAATTCGCTCAGTTGACATACCAAAACAGATCTTATGATCGACCCTGTAAGGTTCAATACAGAATACGGTGCTCATTCATACATCATGTTCCTTCAATCACACTTTCATGTTCAAGACTCTGTATCGTTCTAGACATAAGATACATTTAATTATCATTACAATTTTTGTATCAACACTTGAAATTCGACCATATTTCCTATAAGTAAAGGTTCACAACAGCTTAACACAATCAATCATGTCATATCCACATAAAAATATGCCGGCCGTGGCCAGACTATCTTCATCCGTATCACGTTCTGCATAAGACATAATTTACTGTAACTACAACTAAAAATGTTCTCAATCGAAATTTTACCTTTTCTTCGGGTAGTTAAAGCTTAAAACAGCTTGAACATTACTTGACACATTAAACAAAACATGCAGGCATTTCATCTATGTCGTTCCGACTTAGGACATTTTTATCATTCGTATAAAATATCATCTTAACTTTGACAATCGAAATTCAACCATATTTCCTGCACATCAGGCTCAAACTCTCAATCACATGTCATGCACACATCGTTTGAACATCCGTTGCAATTGAAATTCGACCATATCTCCCAGTAGTTAAGGCTTGAAACATAATCACATGTCATACCGATGTATGCCAGTCATGTCCAAGCTATCTTCATCCGAATCGTACTTGACATAAGGCGTGTTATCGTTTGCGGTGGTGTGCTCGAGTATCGTCTGCAGTTGTTGCTGCACGTCGCCCAGGAGGGCGCGCCGCTCGGGCTCCGCGTGCCAGCAGGACTCCATGACGGACCAGCATTCGTCCGTGAAGTGAGGGAGACGCTCGGGGCGAAGGCCTAAAAGAGAAAGGGCGATATTAGTCTAACATACTATCCATATGAAAACACAGAATAATCACCAATATTTTTTCTTTTGTTTTAAGAATCGTAGCTCCACACTAGGATTGCTCCTGTATCGCATCGCTTACAGATATATTATAATTTCACATACACATCACACCCAGACCAGAAACAAACGTTAAGCGGCTGGTACAAAATATTCGTTCCGGGCGGGAATCGAACCCGCAACACCAAGCGCAGCAGTCCGCTTGCTCAGCCACTCCGCCAAGCGTGCCGTCAAATCAACATACCTTTTTTCACTTTATTCCAAAGTTGCTCCTTATTGTGAAACATTTCAAACGCCGCGGGCAATTTGATGTCACCCGCACACAAATACCTGAAAAGAGCAAAGGTTTCTCGTTACAATTTACTCTCAGATTAACGAAGAAAACTTTAACGCTCGCTTCGCTCCCGCCGCGGCCGCCAACTTCCTCGCTCGTTCCCCCCGCTCACCAGAACAGGATCCCGAAGGCGTAGACGTCGACGCTGCCGGTGTAGTCCCCCTGCAGCAGCTCGGGCGCCATGTGCACGGGCGTGCCCACCACGGAGCCCGACATGAGCGCCCCGGCGGCGCAGAAGCCGAGGTCGGAGAGCGAGGCGCGGTTGGCTGCGTCCAGCAGCACGTTCTTCAGCTTGATGTCCCGGTGCACCAGGCCCAGGGAGTGCAGGTAGCGGATGCCTGGCGGCGGGTGGACGGGTGGTGGATGAGAGTGGATGGACGGATTACATTTCACCGCGATTCAAAGTATCCAAAGTACAATCTTACTCCATACCGAACTTCATCGAGATCGGTTTAGCTGTTTAGTCGTACAAAAGTAACAAACAAACACAGCCAATTATTATGGATCAGTATGAAAATATAGTATGACTAGCTACGCCTCTTCACAATCATCGAACCGTTAATTATTTCGGGATAAAAATATTCGCAATTCCAAGACCTAAACTATCTGTATACCAAATGTTCATCGTAACTCTTTCATCCATCAGTGCGTGTATACTGTATAACCCCTCACCCTCGACGATGTCTGCGGCGACCCGCATGCGGGCGCGCGCGGGCAGCCCGGCGCGCACGGCGGCGTGCAGGTCCCGCACGCGGCGCGCCGACACCAGCAGCACCCCGCGCGCGCCGCCCGCGCCGCGCTGCACCACCGACCCGTACAGCCGCACGATCCGCGGGTGCGCCGGGATGCTCCTGCAACCCCGCACGGTACTCAACAACCGACGTCTGTCTACAGTTTCCACCTAACAACTGACGAGTGGAAACATTTTCCACATAACAACTGACGAGGGTAAACAGTTTCCACGTAACAACTGACGAATGTCAACAGTTTCCACGTAACAACTGACAAGTTTGAACAGTTTCCACATAACAACTGACGAGGGTAAACAGTTGCCACCTAACAACTACCGACTTTAACAGTTTCCACGTGACAACTGGCCAACAGTAAAGAGAGGGTATGCGAGTGTGTCACCTGGTGTAGAAGAACTCCATGGCCAGCTCGTGGTAGTGCCTCTCGTCCGCCGGCAGCACGGACTTGACCGCGACGGGCGCGCGCCCGGCCCAGCCGCCGCGCACGCTGTACACCACGCCGTACTGCCCGCGCCCTGCCAGAGGTACACTACATTACATGCATATTCATTCTAAGTTCTCATGCATATTCATCCTAAGTTCTCATAACGGATGTAGTATACATTGTGAGTTCTATAGACGAAGTATTAACTGTTAGTTTTGTGTATGTATACTATTCATTGGGAGTTCTATAGACGAAGTGTTAATTATTGTGAGTTCTATGTATGTATAGTATATTATATTCAATGTGAGTTCTATGCAATATGTTGCGTGAAGAACTCACGTAAGCAGTATTTATTTATGTTGCATTTATTGTAAGTTCTATGTAATATGTTGCTTGAGTTCTATGTTTGTAGAAGGTATTAATTATGAGTTCTATGTTACCTATTTCTCTCCCCAGTTCCGGCGTCCCGTACATTAGTAGATCACACATGGATGTGCTCTCGAGGCACAGCTTGGCATATGAAGGGGCGTATCTGGAAACAGGCAATTATACGCTTTACAAAGTTCTTTCTTTTTCGTTCTACATGTTATAGTGTTTAGTCTGTATGTATCAAAATATAGATGTACCTATAGAGCCTAGTGGCGACACCTATCGTAAACCAATGTAAAACTAGTACTTAGCTCTCATTCAAATAAATGTCAGTCTGTTGCGAACCGTTAACGTTGTTTCAATAGGTTATGGGCGATTTCCCGATTTATCAGTTATTTTAGTGTAAAATAGATAAATTGTGTACGTTGTTTCGCGGAAACATGACTACGAGTTATATTGCCAATGTGCCAAAGCTAAAAGGCAGGGAAAATTACAATGAGTGGTGTTTTGCGGCCGAAAACTTGTTGGTGCTTGAAGGTATGGACAAGTACATCAAACCAACGGCAGATTTTGAAATAAAGCCAGTCGACGACGCAAAAACGAAGGCAAAGTTAATATTAACGATAGATCCAGCTTTGTACGTACATATTAAGAACACACAGAGCTCAGCAGAATTATGGAACAAGCTAAAAACCATGTTTGACGACTCTGGTTTCTCAAGAAAAATAACCTTGCTTCGACATTTGATATCAATACGACTTGAAAATTGTGACTCGATGGCTACCTACGTCACGCAAATGATCGAAACAGCTCAACGGTTAGATGGTACGGGATTTACAATAACAGATGAGTGGGTCGGCTCATTATTATTAGCAGGTTTGTCCGATCGTTATTCGCCAATGATAATGGCAATAGAACATTCGGGTATTTCGATAACTGCCGATGTCATAAAGTCAAAATTGCTCGACATGGAAGTTGCCAGTGATTTTGAGGCAGGTGGCGCAGCGTTCGCAGCCAGAAACAAATATTCTTCTACAAAGAAATATGGCGGTCCGTCAACGTCAATGTCAAATAAAAAGACAGTGACAGATACCCCAACAACAAAAACAATCACATGCTACAAGTGTAAAGAAGAAGGACATTATCGAAATCAGTGCCCAATGTTGAAGAAAAATACAACTAAATGCGTATTTAATGTTGTTTTCCTGAATGGAAAGTATAACAAGAACGAATGGTACGTGGACTCCGGCGCAAGTGCACACATGACTGCGAATAAAGCTTGGGTAAAGAACATGAATGAAACGCCGTGTTTATCAGAAATTGTTGTTGCCAATGAATCAAAAGTGCCAGTTGTTTGTTCCGGAGACGTAGACATTATTTCAGAATTGGAATGTCATATAACAGTTAAAAATGTGCTATTGGTGCCTAGTTTGACTACCAACTTATTATCAGTAAGTGAGCTTATAAAAAATGGAAATAACGTGATTTTTAAACGTAACCATTGTTACATTCGAGATAAGAACGATGTTTTGGTTGCAACTGCGGACTTATCTGACGGTGTGTATAAGTTGAGATTACAGTCACAAAGCTGTTTGTTGGCTGCTCCAGCTAATAGTGAAATGTTATGGCACAGAAGGCTAGCACATATAAACAGCCAAGATTTGCACAAAATGAGAAATGGAATTGTGGATGGTTTGTCATATGATAACACTTATGACATAACCAAGTCTCAATGTACCACATGCTGTGAGGGAAAACAAATGAGATTACCCTTTTCTCATGTAGGTGAGCGAAGTACAGAAACACTGCACAGAATTCACGTTGATATATGTGGCCCGATGGAAACAAATTCATTAAATGGTGCTAGATATTTCCTGTTATTTGTTGATGATTATAGTCGAATGACTTTCATATATTTTCTGAAGCATAAAAGTGAAGCTTTCAGCAGATTTAAAGAATTTAAATCAGTTGTTGAAAATCAACTTAGTAAGAAGATTAAGATATTGAGGTCAGACAATGGACTAGAATTCTGCAATAAGGAGTTTCAGAGCTACTTGAAACAGGTGGGTATAATACATCAAAAAACTAATTATTATACTCCGGAACAAAATGGACTCTGTGAAAGGGCTAACCGTACAGTGGTTGAGAAAGCCAAATGTTTATTATATGATGCAAAGATGGGCAAGAAATTTTGGGCAGAGGCTGCAAATACTGCTGTATATTTGAAAAATAGGTCCATTGCATCGGGATTGGATAAAACTCCATATGAATTGTGGTATGGTACTAAACCAAATTTGAATCACCTGCGTTTGTTTGGCAGCAAAGTGATGGTACATGTTCCTAAACAGAAGCGTTTGAAATGGGACAAGAAAGCCACACAACACATTTTACTTGGATATGGTGAGGATGTAAAAGGTTATCGTGTCTATAATCCTGCCAATAACACTGTTGTTTTCAGCAGAGATGTTATAGTGATGGAGGAGGAGACAGGGGTCGAGGATACCTGCCAAGAGTCAGCAATCTGGATTCCGAATGAACAGATACCAGCAGAAAGTCTGGAGGAAGAGGAAAGAGATTCAGTGGGGGAAAAATCCCAGAACGATCAGGAAACTGAGTATTATCTTGATTACTCATCAGACTCTTCAGTGTATGTTGATGGAGATGAAACATTGACTGAAATTCCTACACCAGAAGTTCCAGAACATGAAGTCCAGACAAAACCAATTTCTGAGAAAGAATCAGAGGTGCATAGTAAGCGACAGAGAAAGCAACCTGAGCGGTATGGTATTACTAATATATGTGTTTCCAGTACTGTTCCAGCATCTCATGAGATTACATTCTCTGAGGCTCTCGAGGGACCAGAGAGGGAACAGTGGAAGCGAGCAATGTCCGAGGAGTTGCAGTCGTTTGAAGATAGTGAAGCGTGGGAACTAGTGGACAATCCAGGTGATGTGACAATAGTGAAGTGTAGATGGGTGCTTAATAAAAAATTTGATATTGACAATAATGTGCGGTTTCGAGCTCGGCTTGTAGCAAAAGGTTTCTCTCAGAAACATGGTGTTGACTATACTGATACCTTTTCACCAGTAGTGCGACACTCTACCCTAAGATTATTGTTTGCCCTTAGTGTTAAGTTGCAAATGAGTATTACTCATTTAGATATAACTACTGCCTTTTTGAATGGTTTGTTGAAAGAGGATATATATATGTCAATACCTGATGGTTTTGTAAACAAAAGTGGGGGAAAAGTGTTAAAGTTAAAAAAGGCTATTTATGGACTAAAACAGTCTAGCTTAGCATGGTATGAGAGAGTGAAGGAAGTCTTAGATAAATTGGATTTTAAAAACAGTAAATATGAACCATGTTTGTTTACAAAAACCAGTGGAAAAATGAAGATTGTAGTAGCATTGTATGTAGATGATTTTTTGATGTTTTCAAATAATGACACTGAAACTAATAAATTGAAAAAGGTATTAGGTTCTGAATTTAAATTAAAAGACTTAGGACCTGTCAGACAATATTTAGGCATGAGAATTAATGTAGATAAAAATAAGAATGTTATAACTGTAGATCAACAGCAATATATTGAACAGTTGGTTTCTAAATTTCAGATGTCTGATTGTAAAACACAAAGTACTCCAATTGAACCGAAATTGAATTTAGATAAGTCATCAGATAAGTGTGTACCTAATGTTCCATTTCAGAAATTAATTGGAAGTTTAATGTACTTGGCAGTGTTAACAAGACCAGATATTGCTTACTCTGTAAGTTATCTCAGTCAATTCAATAGTTGTTATAGTCATATACATTGGAATTATGCAAAACGTGTATTGAGATATTTGCAATGTACTAAAAATTATTGTTTGAGATATAGTAATAATAATCATAGTGATATACAAGGATTTGTAGACAGTGATTGGGCAAGTGACGCCCTAGACCGGAAATCTTATACTGGTTTCTGTTTTATGTTGTCCGGGTCAGCTGTGTCTTGGCAAAGTAGAAAGCAGAAAACAGTATCATTATCTAGTACCGAGGCAGAATACACTGCTCTGTCTGAAGCTTCTAGAGAGGCTGTCTATTTAAGAAATGTAATGCATGAAATTACTGATAAACTTTATGTCATTGATTTATATTGTGATAATCAAAGCGCATTGAAGTTAGCTTTAAGTAATCACAGTCACAATAGATCAAAGCACATAGATGTACGATGTCATTATATTCGAGATGTTGTAAAGTACAAATATGTAAAAGTTAAATATATTCCGAGTGAGGAAATGCCTGCTGACGTACTGACTAAAGGTCTATGTCATATAAAACATTACAAGTTTATGAATTTACTTGGCATTGTTTCTTTGTAATGTTCGGAGTATAAATACATGTGTAGTTATAAAGTTTATTTTGATAAGTGGGGGTGTTATAGTGTTTAGTCTGTATGTATCAAAATATAGATGTACCTATAGAGCCTAGTGGCGACACCTATCGTAAACCAATGTAAAACTAGTACTTAGCTCTCATTCAAATAAATGTCAGTCTGTTGCGAACCGTTAACGTTGTTTCAATACTACATCATACGTTTTTTCTCTTTCACGCCAAGCGTTCGGCATCCTTATTTACTCTCAATACTCGCTCAGTTATCGATTATTAAATCGCCGCAGAAGTTTCATTTCTATAATTGAACACAATCATGTGCTTCTGAGGTAGCGGCAATAAAATAAGTATAATGTTAAAAATACCAACAATAATAATCAAAAAATATTATTTCTACATTGAAGATCATTATCAGTACCCCTAGTGTGAGATGTGAGCTCGACATAGTACGCATCAACTAGCGCTTTTGTATAAAGACCCTGTACAGCGCCCCTACCGGCGCGTTTATGAACGAAAAATCTTCATACAATCGCCAGTTGACGCGTATAGTACGCGTCAACTAGCGCTCAAATTTGACAGAAAACGTATCGAATACTTTCTCGATAGAGGTTCCAGCTCGCCCTAAAGATGATAACTTATGACAGTTATTAAAAACAAACTTTTTCCTAATGGCCAGTTTGACGTCCTCCGTGTGGTGCAGCCGGCTGGCCAGCGCCGCCTCCAGCGCCGCCAGCGCCGCCTGGTACCGCTCGTGCGCCGCGGACAGCCTCTCCAGTATCTGGGGACGGGCCGGCCGAGCTAACTACCGACTTCGAACGCAGTGACAACGTGTGACGTCATTATGACAGACTCTACGCTCATAGCCCGCGGATATACGGGCTCAGCAATGTTGGACGCGGTTTTTAAGCTCACTTTATAGCAACAAAAGATTAGACAGAGTTAAACAGAGGTTTATAAAATTTCGTTAGACAAAATCGACGTCTATCACTCGCGTTCTCTTACGCAATCCTGGAATTCCTGATTATTCTACTAGTAAATTAATTACTTAGTCAGGTCATAAGTATTGTCACACAGTAAAAACTTTTCTTTTAGAATGCTGGCCACAAAAAAGTTTATTGAATTCGAATTTCGAATTGTTCATGAAAATAAAAATGTATAGTTTTTAGAATTTTACTCATTTTTAAATATGGAGTGGACGTTTAAGAAGACCGTGTTGCAGTTATTGCGTTGCATCGTTGCGGTTACGCGCCAATTCAAATTTTGACATACTGAAAAATTTGAATATAACCAAGAGATTCGTTTATCGTACCATCAAACGATACAATGAAGACTCTAGTGTAGATGACAGGTCAAGAAGTGGTCGCCCTCGGTCTGTTAGGACTCCAGCAGTGATAAAAGCTGTGAAGGCGCGAATTCAAAGAAATCCCAAACGTAAGCAGAAACTGTTGGCCCTTCAGATGGGATTAAGCAGAACCACGGTGAAAAGGGTGTTAAATGAAGACTTAGGGCTTCGGGCATATCGAAGAAAAACAGGACATCATTTGAATGCTCGTCTAATGGACCTGAGACTGAAGAGATGCCGCGCTTTGTTGAAGCGGTACGCGGGAAAAAAATATCGGGAAATTCTTTTTTCGGATGAAAAAATTTTTACCGTAGAAGAGAGCTACAACAAACAAAATGATAAGGTGTACGCACACAGTAGTGAAGAAGCGAGCAACCGTATTCCGCGTGTCCAACGAGGTCATTTTCCATCCTCGCTCATGGTATGGTTGGGAGTGTCTTATTGGGGCTTAACAGAGGTACATTTTTGTGAGAAAGGTGTAAAAACGAATGCAGTTGTGTATCAAAATACAGTCCTGACGAACCTAGTGGAACCTGTTTCTCATACCATGTTTAATAACAGGCACTGGGTATTCCAACAAGATTCGGCGCCAGCTCATAGAGCGAAGAGCACACAAGACTGGCTGGCGGCGCGTGAAATCGACTTCATCCGGCACGAAGACTGGCCCTCCTCCAGTCCAGATTTGAATCCGCTAGATTACAAGATATGGCAACACTTGGAGGAAAAGGCGTGCTCAAAGCCTCATCCCAATTTGGAGTCACTCAAGACATCCTTGATTAAGGCAGCCGCCGATATTGACATGGACCTCGTTCGTGCTGCGATAGACGACTGGCCGCGCAGATTGAAGGCCTGTATTCAAAATCACGGAGGTCATTTTGAATAAACTTTAGTGTCATAAGAATCTATGTTTTGTTAAGTTCATTTTGGTATATAAATGGTTACATAATGAATAAACTTGTTTCAATTATTTTATATAAAACATGTGACAGAATTTATGACCTGACTAGGTATTTAGTTAAAAGGGCAAGGATTAGGCGTCGATTTGTGAAAAAAATATTTAGACTCATCTGTTCAACTCTGGTCTAAATCATCTGTGGTAAGACCGTTAAAGTCGTATCACTTAGTTATGAAACCTAAGTTAACTTATTCGAAACTAAACTTACCAAACTCCAAAACTCCCATTAAAATCCGTCTAGTTGTTTCAAAGAATATCCTTCTTACATAAGGCAATCACTCAGCAATGGATAGCTATATGTAATTTCTCCGTCCGAGTGATGAGATCTCCTTTCGCAGTGGGTCCCTCTCGAGTCGGAGATGTACCTGCGCGGAGATGAGCCTGGCGAGGCGATGCGGCGCCAGCGACTGCGCCGTCTGCAGCGCCACGCGGCGCCGCCACACCGGGCTCAGCGCGCAGCACGCCTCCTCCGCCGCGCCGCCCACCAGCCGCAGTCTAAGGGGCGGGGACAACACTACACTCACTTCCTCACTTCTGACAGGCGGGGATTTGACTACACTCACTTCTGACAGGCGGGGACTTGACTAGACTCACTCCTGACAGGCGGGGACTTGACTAGACTCACTTCTGACTGGCGGGGACTTGACTAGACTTACTTCTGACAGGCGGAGACTTGACTAGACTCACTCCTGACAGGCGGGGACTTGACTAGACTCACTTCTGACTGGCGGGGACTTGACTAGACTCACTTCTGACAGGCGGAGACATGACTAGACTCACTCCTGACAGGCGGGTACTTGACTAGACTCACTCCTGACAGGCGGAGACTTGACTAGACTCACTTCTGACTGGCGGGGACTTGACTAGACTCAGTCCTGACAGGCGGGGACTTGACTAGACTCACTCCTGACTGAGAGGGACTCGAGTAGACTCACTCCTGACTGGGTGGGACTTGAGTAAGTTGGCTTCCGAGTGAAGGGGACTTGACGAGACCTATATCTGAGACCGATATTATTGACATACTATGTGGGTCAATCGATTGGGGCTCGACTAGACTGAATCCTGACAAACAGGACCTCAAAATTACACCCATAACTTAATCAACTCATTATAATATTGACAGTCAACTGGTCAAATACACAAAAACATTCAAGACAAATCTTAAAAGAAATTAAACGCGATCGAATACTCCGCGAGCGAAAGTCCACCTCAACACCCGACTGCGATCAGGCTAAACTGCACTTTAAGACAGTCGGTTAGGGCTCACTTGTGGAGCAGCCGGCGCAGCCCGCCCAGCAGCGCGCGGAGCAGCGAGCCGGCGGCGGCGGGCTGCAGGCGCACCTGGCGGCCCGCCGACAGCAGCTGGCGCATGGCCTCGCTGGCGGGCCGCCCGCCCAGCTCCGCGCGGCACACCGACTCCAGCGACTCCAGGCATCTGCACCACTTAGCATCTTAGCACGAAGGATTTAAACAACAGTTAAACAGAGCTTTCGAAAATTTTCTTCGACAAAACCGACGTTTTTCACTCGCGTTTTCTTCTCAGTCCTGGCATTCCTAGTTATTTCACTTTTGAGTTTGTTGTTGCGTTAAAATACGGGGGTTAGACGTCGATTCGTGGAGGAAATAATTAGACTCATCTGTTCAACTCTGGTTTAAATCGTTTGTGGTAAGACCGGACCTTACCAAATAATAAACTTACGCAATTGTCGACGCTGACGAAGTGTCTACGCCGCGATAATGTGTGTGTCAATGTCTCGTTGAAAGAAAAAATAATAGAAAGGACAAGTGCAGAATTACTCACCGCTGCAAAGTTCCAAAATACGATTCTTTGAGGCAATCAAAGAACTTGACTAGCTTCAGGCTTATTTTTCGGCTAAGTCTGGTTAAAACTGAAAAAAAAAACGTCAATTGTAGCACCAAAATTAAGCTTGAAAATAATTGAGAACTCGCTTTTAATCTTGGCTACGTTCATTTACTGATTCTACCCACTATCTGCCTCAGCCTGCTGTCATGTCCGGTTATAACTGCCGATACGGTCGACAAAGAAACACGTCCACCTAAGACTTTGCCAATTGACATTAGCGCCATCTAGTGTGAAACAACAGAACTACTATCCTGCCCGCTCCGCTGCACCTCCATAGCCACATTAGACAGGCAAAGCGCCGCTGTCGCACGCGGCTCCAAACTCCGGTAGGGCTAATTGATTACAGCGACACCTAGCGGCAACAGCGTGAAGGTTACCGGTCTGCTGCACGTCCACGGTGGCGTGGCTGACGGAGACGGCGGCGGCGGCGGCGCGGCAGGCGGCGCGGCGCCGCGGCCAGGCCGCCGACAGCGAGGACAGCGAGGACTCGTTCTCCACGCGGATGTCGGCGCGCGGCGAGGCCGAGCCGCACTCCGAGGGCCGCGACTGAGGGGAGGGCATTCCGGTGACACACTTTTGAAAACCGAATCTTGTTACGTTGTTTTTTCCCAACAGCCAGCATTGAAATGGGACCAGCCAGCGTTGGGGACCCTGTTTTTTGGCTAATCGCCATTTTGGAGATACCATAAGTACCAGGGTAGCATAGGACACAATGTATCTCTCACCCATTTTTGTTTTGGCATATTAGTGCTACTTCTTGTGATACTGTGTAATATTAACCTTAGCGTTCGATGGAGTTTTGGCAGGAATCCGATAGTGAGACGTTGTTGGTTTTGTATTTTTTTCTCAAACATGTGTTTCTTCGAGCGTTAATGTGTAATATTAGTGGAATCTTAGTCATTGAGTGTTCGTTAAACGTGCACGAGTGTAGGAAAATGATATAAGCCCAAAAAGTGTGTCACTTTGCATTTTTTCCAAATCATCCAGGAAGTTTCAGTACAGCATCCACCAATATACTGAATCGTGATGTTACAACTATTTTGTTGATATAATACAGTACTTTTACAATGGTTGAATGCACAAATCGTGCGAAGCCAATAATTATAACATAAAAAAGCATATCCTACGAAGCGTTCCATAATATACTAACCATATTATTAAAACAATCGCTACAGCTCTCCTCGTCCCTCCCAATAATGTCGTACTCCTCTAGGTTGTAGCTGTCGTAGGAGGTTGCCTCCTCGCCGTCAGAGGGGGTCTGCGCGGGGGGAGGGGGGAGGGGGGACAGGGGGAGGGGGAGGGAGGCGTACGCGCTGCTCTGCGTGGAACAGTAGAAGGTGGAGTTGGAAATGGCGAAGCGAAGGTCCTGATGGCACGGGAGGTCTGAAACACATAGCAATTATACAATAGTTAATACTTATTGTACACCAGTTATATAAACATAAAGGTATATACAGAAGGAACTTTAGCATCTAAAGTACAAAGGGCGGACTTATAGCTAAAAGCGATCTCTTCCTGTCAATCTTTGGATGGAGAGAGAATATAATGGAGAGTCAGACTTTGGCGGCGTAAAATAAAATATGTAATGGCTATTACCTTCTGTCCGCGGCTATTTCTACTATAATTGAATGGTTATTAAAAATATCATAACAGACAGACACTCTTTCATATTTATAACAATTAATCAGTGTGGCTGTATAATTTCAGATGCGATGATTGCCGGATAGCACGTCGCCGGGCGTATGTTCGCAACCGACTGCCGCAAACAATAAACGCGTGCTTCCGATGAAGGAATACACCGGTGGCGGTCCTATAGTCACTAATGTCCGGTTACTGAACCCCTAGTTAAACTTAACCAACCGATAAGTCTATAGTTGTCTCTTTTTAGCACTTAACAAAAGACAAAGACAGCAATGCACTTATCCTAGTTGGCCACTAAATAGTTCATATTCCAGGCATAAATCAGAAAATGAGAAGTATTTTGAGGCCTTGGTGACGATGTGGTCGGAGGTGGCGAGCGTACATACCGTCGACACTCCAGTCCATGTTGTTGATATCGGTCTTCATCTCCTCGAGCACTTCCTGCATCATTTGGAGCAGTTCCTCTTTCTTGTCACCTTCAGCGAACTTTTCGTTGATTGTCTGTAAAGCGTATTCGATACTGTAAGCTGATGAATGTGTCATGAATCTCTCCCCTATCTCCCGTGAGCCACTGAGTTACGTTGTCTACCTTCCGTCTCCATCATCAGATCAGATCGTTGTTACCATAACATTGCATACCAGTTACAATAACAGCAGGTGTCATTGGGGCCACAGAAGCTGGGTGAATAATGCAAGATTTGACATATCCGTCCAGCAGCCGTTAAGCCACGTCAGAGGTCGTCGATCGGCTGACAAACTCTGACACTAGAGGCTGATACTAACAAATTAATTAATTATTATTGATTGAACCCGTGTTGCTTTTAATTTTTCGTGGTAAATAAAAATGACATGTAATTTTAGTGACAATTTATAAAGGATTGATTGATGGATCTGATAGATTGACTGATAGAAAGAATGATTCATTGACAGATTGAACGATCCACGTATATGTGACGATGTATATGTAATCACCTCAAACAGATGCTGTTCCTGTATGGCGACGTACTGTATCTTCTTGGGCACCACCTGCAGCTCCCGCGCCATGTCGAACGACGCCAGGATGAACTGCTGCAGCAGCTTTATGTGCACCTGGACACAACACGGGGGTGGAGACGTGATTTGCATGCAAACAAAAATATACCTCGCGCGTCACTGTTAAGGTAGCTTTTGGCACTGACCTCGCTAATAAGATGTCTATATTTGCGCACAAGCAAAAATATACCCCACGCGTCACCTTTAAGGTACATTTTAGCACTGACCTCGCTGAAAAGATGCCTCGCTATTTGTGCACAAGCAAAAATATATCTCACGCATCACCGTTTAAGGTAGCTTTTGGGAGGTAGCACTGACCTCGCTGAGCCTGGTACAATACTCGAGCAGGTAGCTGAGCACGGCGTCGGACGCGAACTTCACCACCGCGCTGAGGAGGACGCTTCTGCTCTTCACGAGCTTGTCGTCCCGGCGGCCCTTCGCGCAAGTTTCCCCCGCGCCGTGTGCGCCCGCGGAGGCGTAGGCGGGGCCGTGGCGCAGGTCGACTGTACGCAGCAGCTCCGTGTCGTCTAGGATCACCCATTGGCTCTTGATGTAGTGCTTTTGAGGGGGGCTAGCTGCAAGGGAAATTGAAGCTTAGTGTCAAACAAATAAGATTTAGTTTAAAGCGACATGATGACATAAGCATAGTGGCAGACTACCACAGACACGAGGCACTCACACATCAGCCCCCACTGGTCGAGGAGTTCGTTCATAAACGTTACTTGTTCGTGCAAGAGGCTTTGTTTGTCGCTATCACAGGTCTGTTTAGGCTCTGGAGACTCTGATGTGTTTCTGCGGACCAAAACCAATAATTAAACAGAAATTTTACTTGATTCAAACATTTTAAACTCTCTAGGCTAGGCTTAGATATATTGCAGCTGCATTGATAACTACATAATTAATTCTGTATCTGTATTAGACACCAAACTTAATGTTTCGAGTCAGTCATTTTCTATTATACACAGATTTATGTAAGGCATGTTGTATATAAGTCCAAATAATATTTCTCTTTTTAAGACTGATTTATGCTCTATGTAAGACAATCGTGCTGTCAGCAAGACAGACCCTTGCTGCCTGCAAGACCGACTAATACTGCCAGCAAGACACCCGCTACCTCACCTGAGCCCCCTAGCTAGCATGATCTCCTGGTCGGACTCCGGCAGCTCGTCGCTGCAGCACACGGCGTCGCCCGTCGACTCCGTCGCCTCGGAGTCCACGTGCACCGTAGGGTTCACGCCCATCTCCACCGAATCGCTGAACAGGAGGAACAGGGGCTGCGCGTTGGGGTTTATGTCTTTGATCTGGTGGAGGTCCAGGCAGTTCTGGAAAGATAGATGTCGCGTCACGATCCTGTCTCCTAACGCTGTTCTTCGTATCGAGGGGATCAGGCAGTACCAGGATCCGGGCTAGAAGCCCAGACAACTGCGACGCGCTTACCGTTAGCTGAGTACCCTGCTCATCTCGTTACTCGCTAACGTAAGAAAATCTGTAATTCAAACGAACATTCACCCTGTATGGGCATAAATCTCGCCATCTTGTTTCACAGCTGGCTTATCAGCTTCTAGGCTATAGAGGCAGCCATATCTACAATACATATAAGAATTCAGCTAGACACGCTTATAATTATTATAAGAGTAGAATAACTTACCTCTGGAGAGAACACAGCCGGCTCCCCGCCCTCGCTCACCGCCCACATCACCCTATCATCACCGATCGCATCACTATTATCACCGATCCTATCACCACTATCACTGCCACTGATCCTCACACTCCCGCTATACAAATTGAACGTACTCCAAAAGTCCTCTTCACTCCTCGACTCGGATATGTTCCCACAGATGTTATCACTAAATATGTTCTTTCCCATTTTGTCCACAGCATATAAATACACACAGTTGAAGTTCTTCAGAATGCTACTCCGTTTAGAGTAGAGTTCGGAGTGTATGGTTTTCAGTTGTAAATGGTTAGAGGTGCCCGGCTCGGCGGCTATGTCGGGAGGTATGATGATGCGTAGACCGTCTTTTAGGAATTGGTTGTTGATTTCCACTTCTAGGATCGTTGTTAGGTCTGTGGCGTCTTGTCTGATAAGATCCTGGAAAATAATAAAAAAACATTGTATATATACATGCATAGATAAGATTTTAATGCCTCCCCCACAGAGACGCGAAGCTATCGCAGCATTATTCCAATAATCCGTATCGCATCGTTTTCAGCTACGTTTTCATTTTCCGACATTTCTAGCCTCTAGGGTTTTCCATCCGTGCTTTGGAGAGCACGTTAAGCCTTCGGTCCCGGTTGTTACCGATTGCAGCACTCGATAAGCCACGTCAGACGCCCTCGGGCGGTTAGACAAACTCTGTTACTAGATACCGGCGCTACCTCCATCGAGAACAAGTATTGAGACTACTAAAGCCTTGCTCAGATCACGAGTCAAATTACTGGAGGAGTTTCCTGGCCTTACCTCCACTGGTAACACTTCCCAGGCCCGTTTGTTGCACTCCAACTCTTCGACCAGCTCAAATTCAGAGTTTCCGAGAGACAGGTGCACCTGCGTACTGCTCCCGTACTGGATTCTGACCTGGAATACAATATAGTTGAAACAATGATTGCTCAGTTTGGTTTGTGTTTGATTACAACTTCGATTGGTTAGAAAACCAACTAACCGTACGAAGTGGCACGGTTTCAAGACATTCAAGCGATTCCTCAGTTGGTTCCATCTTTGGATCGCACGTCGCAGGGCGTAGGTTCGAAAGTGTTGATACTACACTGTACGGCACGTGTGGCGTAGTGGCTGAGCAATTGGACTGCTGCGCTAGGTGTCGCGGGTTCGATTCCCACCCGGAACAAATATTTGTGCAGTCCGCAAATGTTTGTTTCTGGTCTGGGTGTGATGTGTATGTGAAATTATATGTCTGCAAGCGGTGCCCACGATACAGGAGCAATCCTAGTGTGGGGCTACGTTTAAAAAAAAAAAATCCTGGCCGCGTCGCTTCGCTACCCTCAAGTAGGAACTTCGTCGCCAACCCCTATCGGGGTGCTCCGGCAACGGTACTCGAGAGCCATCTCATTTTAGACTGAGCATTTTATCATCTTCGACCACATCGTCACATAAGACCAGGTGAGATTGTGATCGAATGGCTAGCCTATAGTAAAGTGAACAAAAACACGAGTAATAAACCTACATTCCTTTAGCACTCCATCATTATGGCGAGCAGGAACCTCTATCGAGAAAGTGTTCGATACGTTTCAGTTGTTTTACATTTGATCATCGCTTTGCAATATCGACAAGATGCGCACTCGAACGGTTACCTTGAATGATACGTTAACGATACATACCGTTAAAATCTGTGTGCTTGCCCTAAAAAATTTGACAGTGAATGTATCGAACACTTCCTCGATAGAGGTTCCTTCTCGCCGTACACGATGAGACTGAGCTTCGTTGGTGCTCGCTAGAACTGAACCACCGGTAGCAGTGCAGGCACTCACCCACCGACAGCCCCGGGGCATGTCTGCCGGCAGCAGCGGCCGCCCCAGCAGGCTGTGCAGCAGCCGCGCCCGCGCCGCGGCGCTGCGCCCCACCACCACCAGGGCGGTGCTGCGCAGCGACTGGTTGCCGATCTCTTGCACCAGGGCTTTCACTTCAGGATCTGGAAGGGGGATAGACGGGAGATAATATGATGAACTTTCTCTTGACTTCTCTGCTCTTTACTGCAAGACCTTCAAAATGACTGATGTAGATAAATGTACTTTTCAGGGAGCCAGCCCTATTCGGAGTGGAGACCGCCTTTGGCCACATAATTATGGTATTGTACCGTAAACGACAGCAGTCGAAATCGAATCGAATTCGCAGGTCTATTCTAACCTGTAGTTTCTTACAGCCGGGTAATTCTATTCCTTTTAACTCTTTCTCGGGCTAACTCCTTTCACTCTTTCTCAAACGTGTCATGGTCACGGTCGTATAGTTATTAGTGGTAGTATACCTAAGTGATTTAATTAAATAGTCGTCATTTTTGTAATGAACGATAAACGAATATTTAATGAGTTAATTATAGTTATAAATACGACTTATATTCATCGTGTCTCTTTTGGCATAACTTCATGAAAGTACAAATAGGGGTAGTTTTATACAAAGCTAAATTAATTGAACATTCGTTACATAACGGTACTAATGTTGCCATCTTTTCAATTCATAGGGTGGCGCTTGACCACTATTTATCACCGGATAGGCGATTCAGAACTTGTCGATAACAAACCGAATCGAATCGATGTCCTCTCGTAAGTACCGAATCTCCACTTTGCGAGCTTTGAAGCGCATCTCAGGTTATAGTGGTAGTTTTATCTACCACCATCAGAATGTAAAGACGTACCTATAGTAATAATGTCGACGACGTCGTGCAGCGCGCGCTGCGTGTCGGCCACCAGCCCGCGCAGCGTCCGCACGCGGGCGCCCACCCGCCGCGACCACGCGTACCCGCCCGCCATGACACCTGCAACGAAGGATATCACGTCAAGTTCACAGTTACAAGTCAGCAGGTAATAGCCTTTAATAATGGGAGACCGTCCGCAGCGGGTTGTGTTCAAACCCCATACTGGCACGTACCACGCAGTGTTTATGTAAGTTTAAGTAAGTTGCTTTTCTGTGAAGGAAGGCATCGTGAGGAAGCCAATCGGGAGTGGACCCTGTGGTGAATTATGGCCTAATCCTCCTAACGCAAGTGAGACGGGATGTACTAAACATAGATATATATATATAGTGGTGGATATGATTTGTGATGATGAGAGTTCGATGATTATCGCAACTGCTGTTTGTTGTTTGTCGAATGAGGTAGTATCGGCCTCTGTTGTCAGACTTGTCAATTTGTCAGGCCAAGGGCTTTAAATAATAATAATTTATTGGTACAGGCAAGGATTCGTATCAGGCGGCTGCTGATTAAAAGTTGTACAGGTTACCGTTGGGGCAAGAGCAACGATATTTTAAACGTTCCCTTTTTCTCCGCGGCCATAAGCCGACTACGAAGCGTTATCTTGCGGATTCGATGCCCGCGGAGAGCCAATATTTGAACCACATCTATTTGTTCTGCGTCTGATTCCTGATTCTTTACAATTTAGATACACGGAATCCTACTATGTATTGACATTTGTAGAGTTACCACTTCACGATTCTAACGCATCCAGCTCAAACTCCCCCTCGGCTCGAATCTCTGACGTGGTTGCTATTTACAAATTATACTATACCTATACAAAACTATCCCCACATTCAAAACGTCAAATATAATGTAGTTTACCATTACGATTGCTATCTGCGGTCAGCACGAACACATCAGTAATAATAATATAATCTAGGTGTACTAGGACTAAGCCGACATGATTTCAACAGATTTCGTCACTCGACGGCGTCTGAGTCATACCACAGACTCATACACTCTTTATACCTATTATATTCGTCTCGTAGTTTGCATACAACAGTATGCAAACTACTTGCTACTACTAATTGCGCAGGAGTTACGTAGGTTCGGGTACAATACCGTACGATTGTGATAGTTTTCGCGGACGCCCTACATTTTGTAGCAGTATGGGAATATCTCGTATTCGAGTATACTTAGTTATTCTGGGTAAAATCTAACTTGGCTGACAACGAAAAAAACTTTATCTTAATATTCAATGTCTAATCTGCATGAATATGGAATTTTATGGAATATGGATTTTTGTCGGCAACTGTACAGTCTCACTAAACTTTCGCTGTACTTTCACGTCTATAGTATTATTCAGTGAATAGAAATAGAGAGCGGACGACTGCGAGACCACCAAATATGTTATTTAAGAAAAGGCGTTTAGGTCTACATTCTAATAGCAGCAATAAAATGCAAAGAAAAGTAATAAAACCTTCATTTCATATTAATTTTTGCCATAGGACCGTGCGCTACGAAAAATAGAAGATAAAGAATACGAGTGTGTCGTAAGTTCGGCTACTGTATTATTTTATAGTGAACATTATGACGAATGCCGATAACTCTAGGTGCGCGGTGCGTAAAATAAGTTCCCGAGATACAAGATCTAAAAATAGATTTTCTAAGCTAATTGAGGAAACCGCTAAACTTGGTGCATAATGAAGAATGTAGATAAGTTGATTATTTAAAAACCAATAAATTTATTGAACTTCCTGGGTAAGTTAGTTCAAATCTCATTTGGAGCCAGTTTTTGTGGTTGTGTTGAAAATTTGCACACATCTCATTGCTTACAATCCAAACTGTAATTTTTGCACACTACTGGTTGGCTATAGAATTGCTACATAAATTTATATTTATTAAATTTATATAATTATATTTATAACTACATAATAATTATATTGTTCATTCTTATAGCTACCTATATACACAAAATATCCATAGATATAGATGTATGGGTAGGCGGCCTGTTATTTTAAACGGATGTCAACTTTCTATCGGGAGCCTGTGTTATTTATAATATTTCTATGCGAATTTTAACCTTATTTGTACTGGTGTACAAACTGGGAAGTATGAAAATTTTAACGCACAAACTGGTGCGTAGTCCGTCAGGATACCAATATAATAATGATAGGTCACTTGGACGTCAGATAGCAACGACAATTTATTTTTAACAAAATATTACATTGTAGCGAGGACTGCCAGTATGGATATTGGACACAGATATTTACAAATGAATAATGTTTCCAGATAACATCCGTAGTCCTGACCCCTGACAATAATTCCGTTCAATTGCATAGTTCTCACAATCAGGAACTGTGAGGTCATACTGTCAATAGCATTAACAATCCGAATCCTAAAGTATCCCATTTGTTAGTCAATCTCATATTTTTAGGACCTAGAAATCGCATAGGATCAATCTTAAAGCATCACAAATGAAAATAAACATTTTATGTACTATGAAAGATATGAGACTGGTTAACTGATACAGTGATAAAGTCAAATTCATGCTCCACAAAAAATAAATACTCAAGATGCCATTAGCATAGTCAGCTGTAACCACAAGCTCAGTATATAGGTAAATAATATCAAGTGTTTCAACCATTTACAACACATAGGTAGTTATATACTTTAATAGAAGCACCTCGCGGTTTCACCCGCTTTAACTACTATCCCGCGGGAAACATTAATTTTTACGGGATAAAAGGTAGCCTATGTCACCCGGGGATAGCGTAGCTTCCCAACAGTGAAAGAAATTTTCAAATCGGTTCAGTAGTTTCGGAGCCTATTCATTACAACCAAACAAACAAAGTTTTCCTCTTTATAATATTAGTGTAGATTTAAGTGTTTTGAGGGAATACATCGGAGGTATAAGACTAAACCTGAATGGTGTTCTAGTATACAGACTAATATATAATGGTGCCGATAAGTTTTAACAATCCATCCATACTGTCCCATACTACGCTAGTGCATGGAAACTCACCCGGGCTGGTCGAGAAAGTTATCGATAACCCCGGAGGACAACTACCTTTCTCGAGATTGTAAGCAAATGATGTGAGCAACTAATAAACAGTATTGTCATTAAGATTGTGAAGAAACCAATAATGGTTTTATCTGTGTGTTGCTTTTGATGTTGTACCAAACTTATCATTGTAGTAGCATTGTAAGTAGGCACTTATTATCTGCCCGTGTATTGTGGGTTATCTGTGTGGAGTTAGAGATCTTGTTATAGTTTCTAATTTTTAGTTTTCTCTACTCAAAGGGTTTACTTAAGGGTTTACTCTACTCAAAGTTTTCTCTACTATTACTAAGGTGTTGCTGACCATCCAGCCATCCGTCTGTCTATCCATTTGTCTGTCTGTCATCTGGCTATATCTCCTGAACTATGATGGTTAGACAGTTGAAATTTTCACAGATGATGTATTTTTGTTGCCGCTATAACAGCTATTGCTAAAAAACAAAATAAAATAAATATTTAAGGGGGCTTCCATACAACAAATCTGTTTTTTTGCCATTTTTATAATGGTACGGAACCCTTGGTGCGTGAATCCGTCAAAGTCAAAGCATTTATTGTAAATAGGCAATTAAATCGCACTTTTACAAGTCAAACGGCTATCGTTAACAAAGAGAATCATAAAAACATAAAGGTTGATACATCAAATTAAGCAGTAATTGATAATGGTTTGAGTTTGAAAAAAGGATGTTTCCTTTTCAAGCACTGTACCAAGATTCTGGACGTCTCGTGCTTGGCCGGTTTTATTTTATATGCAGTATCTTAGGGGTGGGTAAGATGGTTGCTATGTATTAGGTACCTACATAAATCATGTTTAAAGGTCTGAGATTTGACTAATAGCTATTCAATCAACAAACTTTTTGGGCATGTACTTATAATTATGTATCTAGGTAATAATAATGTTTGAATAATTCATCATGATCCTATCCCTAACTTTTTTTTTTTAACTTAGTCCTACTCTAGGATTTTTCCCGTGTCCGTGAGTACCATTTACAGACATATAATTTCACAAAACATAACACAAGACCCGAAACAAATATTCGTGGATCACACATATATTAATAACATGGGAATTGAACCCGCGACACCAAGCGCAGCAGTCCGATTGCTCAGCCACTACACCAAATATTGTGTCATCAAAACTAAGATGCTGTGTCCACAAAACTATGAGGACCATGACCATGTCCTTACAAACACTCAAGAGCAAATACCTTGTAGTTCCCACCAATCTTTGCTGTGTCCGGGAGTCAAACCAGCAACCTGACACTTCACAGTTGGCTCATTACTCGGTACACCACGGAAGATATGAATAATATTATTTATTCACAAAGCTACAATTATCATAATTAAACCTATTAATATTAATATTTCCAAGTGGATTGTAGAATTATTTGAAAGGATAGAGGTTACTCCGGCACAAGCTGATTTATGTAAATATTTTGTTTTGAATGTTAAATTTATTCATCATCATCATCAAACTATTTCATATTAATTTTGAAATATTATATCAATGTGTAAAGATCTTAGGTGTATGTATATTAGTCCATACATTTTGAAACTGTTTGGAATTTTAGTGAAAAGGATGACTTTGTCCATGTGCACTACTATTTGATTGCCAAAGTTCTTGAATATAATTAAGTAGGTCGGTAGGTACTTATAGTACTTAAATCAGCCTCGTAGGTATTTTGGAAAAAGTACTGAGAAATAGTTTAATTATTATCCTACCTACATTACAATTAAAATAATTCACTGATAATGTTTAATAGCAATACCTACACTCGAGGTTCAAACTTACATTTGGACAACATTCTTATCTGTTCTTTCGCTCTGACAATACGATTTGGGGGACTATTGTCAGTATTTGTATAATATTTTGGTGTAGGTATCTGTTAAACAGTTTATGTTTCAAACAAATAATCAAGCTTGGTAATATACAAAACCAATTTTTACCTAATGTTTGTTATTAACAATTTCTATAACTACCGGTAACTAATGTCTACTCTCACCATCATATTCGTCACCTACCAATGCAATTTGTAATTTTATTTATTGAAGGTAAGTGGATAAAATACATACACCCAGCAACCGAATAAGAATAGCGTTTTACCGCCAAAACTGGTATTTTAGCAACAATATCCGACAATTAACATAATTATAGATCAATCAGCAACAATTACAACACAAATACACTTACCCAGGTTTCACGTATGCTGCGTAAACTTTATTGAAATAACGGGTGATAAATTTCTTACTTCGCTCCACTTTGAGTGTGCAGTTATTTAATTCGAGAGTACTATATTCTATAGATTTAGCACTACACATTGATAATACACATCGTCGTTACACATACAACAGAAATAATAACAATCCACGTAATAAATCAGCACAGAAAGTGAAATAAAAACAAACAATAATTTGCAGCTTTTGTGATTGTGATGTGACCAGCGAAGTGAAAATGATGGAATTGAATGTGACAGACGACAGTGACAGGAATTTGAATTGACTGACATTATATTGACGTTACCGGAGTTGCCCAAACTTTAATAGGAAGCGATTTATTTAATAATAGTATAAATAAAATAAAATCAACTAAAACTAGCTTAAACTAAACCTTACAAATCTAATAAAAGAGGGTGTCCATGTGGCATGGTACCAAGAACGCTGGCTGCATTACCTCGCTGAATAGCAATGGCTATTCTCTGTGCGAGATAAGAGCCAGCCCTCTTGTCACCAGCGGCGTCGACCAGCCGCAGTTGCCCAAATAATATTTTAAATTATCCACTCATTATCCACTGATATTGTATTGTAATGTAATAAATAATATATAATCATTATAGTTTATATTGAGTCCTGCTGTATTTCCAATAAATTTTATGGAGTGGCAAAAATGGGATCGGTATTGGGTATTTTCTACTTTATTCTATGTACAAAGCAAAAGTTTGCAACAAAACAATGTATCAAACACCAACTTTTGTTATATAAAAATGATAATTAATTTTAATGTAATTGTGTGAGTGGCTATGATGTAAAGCAATGGGTGTTTATTTTATTCAGTTGTCATTTTTATGATACTAATAATGTATATTCATCCGGTCCCTACTTAGGTACCTAATAAAATTCAATAGTTGATTTACCTAGGTACCTACAAAATAAAGTTAAGAAGCGTTTATACCATGAGCACGTGATAGGGTAAAACCAAGAAATTTGCATACTATAGGTACGTAATTGAAAGGTGCGCTCGGTATTTTGCAAAAGATTTTGAACCATATAACACAACGAAAAAGGGTTGTTTTCGTATTTCAATTCAGATAATTATTTATGGAAAAACTGTCTCGGGAGGGATTAACTTTTTAGCCGCTGTGTACTTCTTACTTAGCTGGTACCTAACCAATACTTTTAGCGCGAGTCCGATAATGAGACGTTGATGGATTTGTATTTTTTTCTCAAACTTGTATTTGTTCGAGTGGTAATGTAAAACATGACTGTGACAACACTGATCATGTTAACGTCACACACGTTTCGTTCTTGCTCTTCTGAATGCGTTTCGCTCTTTTTCTTAAAGTTATAATTTCACCTTTACCACACTTTTTTGATACCAACCTACCCTACACTGACCTACGGGCTACATTGCAGTTGTAAATCCTACTTTACTAAAATGTAATGGTTGAGGTATATTCTCACATTGTAATGTTACATACATGTACCGCTTATCTACCGTATAACACATCATAATTATTATTATTAGCCTCGAAAAGCGAAAATTCGTAGTTGCCAGCTGCATAGTTTGTTTCTCAATATTACTTATAATAAAAAGCTGCTTCCGCTGCTACATAGCTGCTACATAGTGCACAACGACGCCACCTACTGATACAAATAGCAAATTAAACGAAGATAAAAACCATTGTAATACCGCTAGGTGTCAACAGCTGACCTAGTTCCCTCGCCCAGTAAAAATAGCGGTTGACTATAGCTCAAACACTATTTTTAGTGCGTATCACAATAATCTGAAATCACACAGTCTTATCTCGTTTGTTTTTATCACAGCGTTGTTCGGACATTCTCGCCGTGGACTCCGCGTGTAGCGCGCAAGGCAAAAGACCCACACGTATACAGCCTATAGTGAAAAAATCGATATCTCTCTCCGGGCCACAGTTGTTTTCACGTACGAGCAGTGTCCGCTTAGTTCTCGCTAGAAATTTTAGTTTAGTAAACAAGGGAACATGTTAAATTAGATTTAAAGCCGTTTATAAAAATGGAGAGTGGTGTTAAAAGGTATTTAAGAAGTGAAGCGGCTAGCTGCGGACACATGGTCGAGGAACTTAATTCAGGGAACAATAGAAAGTGCTCGGACCCTCATGAAAAGCTGAAGGCGTTACTGAACTCTCCCGAGGACGACACAGATGACACCCTGCCGCCGTCGGACGCGCCTAAGTTCGGGACAGTAATTCATAACAGAATTTTTGTGGGTGGTTTTTCTTTGACGACGACTGACGAGGACCTGTGGAAGTTTTTCTCGACTTTCGCGACGGTGACGGCGGCGAGGGTGATATACGACCGCGCTGGCGTCTCCAAATGCTACGGCTTCGTCACTTTCGCAAGCCCCAGGGTGGCAAGACTGATAGTCAAGCAGGTGAGTCCTTTGTTCGTGGTTATCCGCTCGCTTGATCAATAAGTTGAATGTTGGGAGCTCCCTTTGCCAAAATTATTAAGGCCTGCCAAAATAAAAATAAGCTTCTGTACTAGTTTACTAGTTTATTATTCTGTGGTGCTGGTAAGTATGCATAGAATTTCCGTAGGTATCCTTTGTTTCGTAAGCTCGCAAAAATTGGCGTTTCACAGAAAAAGGTCAAAAGCCACGCGAGGGTGGATTTTAGTGAAATGCTTTGTTAGGCCGTGTAGGTGTGTATAATCGGTAGGTACCTACCTATTTACCTACATAAAAGGTTTAAAGTTTACTCAGCGTAGGATGTTGTTTTGTACCTACTTACCTATAGTGCCCGGATGGTGCCAACTCCACCCTTTTCAAGACGATAAGGACAATCATCATCATCATCATCACCCCCTATCCATCCACTGCCCTCACTGCGCGAGGAGGATTAGGCCTTATCCAATATCCACCACGGGGCCCGTTCCAGATAGGTGGTTATAAAATTACAACAACGTTACGATTACATTAATTAGTAGGTACTTTTAGAAATCTACCTTCCATTTCGACCAGTGTTATCTGGTCGAAGACATACCTACTTAAAGGATAAATAGAATACATTATACCTACCTACATTGACTACTTTAACTGTAGTCTTTATAACTAAAACGCATAAAAAAAACTTACGCCCACGTGCGAAATGTAGCTCTAGGATATGAGACGTTTAAGGTAGGCACCTACCTACGTATTTATACTTAGGTATCTTTTATCTCACTAATATTTCTTTAGGGTTTCATGCCATTTATTTGTACAATAGAACCTCAAACTAAGAATAAATAATAGTAGTTACGAGTATACCTACCTACGTATACTTAAACATACGTATACTTTTATGGCTACAGTTAGTTTATTCACGTATTTGTCATAACCTCGTGGGCCTTCGAAATACGCTAACATCCAATTCCGAGTTTCAACCAGCACGTGGTAAATTTTTTACCCAAAAATAGCAATTTAGCTGCTTATATTTTTATTGCTTATTTGTGGTCTAGATGATGCTAGACTAGAGATTGTTTTCAACAATAAGTCCGCCTTCTGGGCACAATGTCATCTGCAAACGACCATTCTTTGTCTGGATCAGCTCTCAATAGATTTCGCTACCTATAGCTGCCATGCCCCCACAGAAAGACGCGTCACGATCACGTAGGCACAAAGATTCCTATAGTATCAGACACTACCATGAATCCACCAAACCTAGACTCAGAACAAATACCAGCATTCACACAAATATGTTTACCCTATGCGGGAGACGGGCGCAGAGTGGTCGGCAGACCAGCCCGATCGTCAGATGACCTGGTGAAGGTAGTCGAAAGGCAGCAGATAAGGATAGGAGGCCTATATGTACCCAAGAGTGGGTCGAGACAGACTGAGATGATGATGATGATGATGATAATGATGATGATGATGATGATAATGATGGTGCAGGAATCGAGCTCGAAACCTCACTCTGCGAGTTGCGAGGTTCTTCACCGATTTACGCCTCAAAGGCTGTTAAAAAGATTCGCTGTTGAACTTGCTGATACGGTTGCTGCACAAGTGCGTTATCAATACCATATCAGATAGTAGTTCTACTATCTCTAGACAGTAACTGATCGCTACCGCTGACAGTACGGAGCCAGTGGAGGTTGATCTATCGCAAACGGAGCAAGGTCACGCTTATCATGGGCGGGGTATTAGATTAAAAAATGGCGAAAGCATGGTGTTTAGTTTACCTTAGGAAAAACTTGGCTGAAATCAATTGAGTAAGTAAATAAAACAATGCAATACACAGAGTTCCACGAAGAGGGTTGAGTACGAACTCAAAATGTCTTTCTTGTAAATATTTCGCTTTCGGTGAAGGCAAGCTTTGTGAGCAAAACCTCATGCCTGAAAATGATTTCGAAGTTATGTTATCCACCAATGCCACCCAGTCCCTTGATGGATTATTGCTTAATCCTTAAGAAAGTGAGACAAACCAGTGCTCAGCGCAGTGGGCGGATAATATGGGTTATGTTGATGATGATTCACCAACACTTGAAGAGTGGTTCAACCATTAATGAACCTGCAAAATGTTTGTCAATTTCAACTCAAATTGTTTAGATACTGTGGTATTCCAGCCTTATAGTAGGTACCTTTACAAACACAAGCGATGTGCAATGTTCCAAAAACATGATGGAACAAATCCAATCCAAATTAATCCCGTTATTACCCCGGTCATTAATCATAGGATTAGCGTTTATGGAAGATGATAAATAGTCTTTTGATTCCAAAATGACACAGGCGCGTCCTCGCTTTTATTTCCATGGAGGGATATTCGGTTTTGTTCCGTAATACAGTCGGCTACAATAGGGCAAGCAGTAAGTATACCTACGCATCTTGTCGATAGCGGACGCTGATCAAATCTCATTCAAATACCTTACCTATATTAGTAGGAGGCATCTCGGTCACACGTATCATAAAGGTACACTCAGCTATAAAATTAACTAATATACTTACTTGTTTTTTGATAAACCTACTTTGAAATATTATCGACTGTAAATGGTAACGAACATTAATATTATTTACTTAAAAATAGGTTACATGTAGGCACCTGCCAAACATACTTTCGTATTTATAATAAGCTGAATAAGATAGCTAGAGTCCAAATGGCGCATTTCACCGTCGCAGAGACGATTAGTAAAACTAATTAGTACCTATACTTATGTAAAGCATGTAGTATACCTACGTTAGGTACTCTACATATTTTGTATAATCTGTACAATCCTAGAGCGGCCATTAGTAACGTAATTATATGCAAACGGAACACGCTTCGCTGCACTACGTAATCCTAAAGCTAAAATTGTTGAGTAGGAGATGCTGGCAAACTTAGTTTGTAATAAGGTGGCAACTCTATTTTAGATAAATGCACTATAGGAGTGTTATGTGTTTCAGGGGCCTACTTAGGTCCTCTTGATTTATATTATAGCCTTAAACTGTTAAACGAATTTTGATTGATTGGAAACGTGGGAGCAACTTTAATAAAGTATCAAGAAAATATCCAAATGGTGGTAGTAATAAAAAATACTACGTAACAGTATGTATTATAAATTAAATTAATTTAAGATGGGATTTTAGGTCAAGAAGGGTAATTTTTTTTTATATAAGAAACGATACTTTCAACAAAAGAAGTTCTTAAACTTTCGCGAACTGAATACATGGTTATTAGTATTTAAACGGGTCTAACTCGCGCACAAATAATATCAAAATTATATATGTATTTTGATATTATTTGTGCCCGTTTAAATACTAATTAACTTTCAACAAAGTTTAAAAAGCATGAGTAAATAAACTGACACACTTATAATCCGTAACATTTCTTTCGTTACTATATTCCCCGGTAGGTTCTCGACTAATAACCCTAAAATATAGCCAGCACTGACAAATGGGTTGAAATTGAAATTCTAGTATTCTCGTAGACTTCCGTCCGAGAGGAAATTGGGGAAGGTTAGGATCATTACGCATGGCTTAATTTCTGAAATATCAAGCTTTAGGATTAAATATACCTAGGTTGTTTTGCTCTGACAAAATGTTCATGATTTTATTGAATAATCGCACCATAACACAAACTTCTTTTTCTATTCAGAAACTGTAGTTATGAACAAGTAAAGAACAAATTATCTAAAAATTATACATATTTTTGGTAATAAAATGGATTCAGAATGCATTGTCATAGAGTTGTGATAACCTGAAAGTTTCCGCCAGAAAGCTTTTATCAAGAAGAGCTTGAAAATTGAGTTGCAACATTCCACCCGGAACGATTGAGAGACACAAACAAGACAGATAATGGTAATAATATAGGCGCTATAAGTAAGTAAGATAATTTTATTGACACAATAAAAATCTGTTGAATTGAATTAAAGCAAACCTAGTTCCCGTTGCGAAAATAAAACACCCGTTGCGAAAATCAGCTTTCATTACAATCATCTCTTCCTAAGTTAAATAAAATATAAATACCCAGGTAATATTTTTTGTATATTTTTATTTGCTTATTACTATTTCAAAAGTTAAAAAATAATTATACAAGATTTACAGCTGCTGTGGACCGTGACATGTCACAGACAATTTAGCGTTCCCGTGCGGAAACAGACGCGTCCCTGACACGGCCTCCGCGGCCCGACTCGGCCGCGCCTCCCCGCCGCCGCCTGCCGGGACGTGCGGATGACTTTTATCCTCTATTTGCTATTCTACTAGTTATCAAGCCTAATGTTATTAAACTGACTTGTATTTTTGTGGCAATATTAGAAGGTAACTTGGCATGGTTTTAAATTTTCTGTTTCAGAAAAGGTAACATGTTTGTATACCTACTTCTGCAAAAAATAAAGGTAACCTGATCAATCATAATTATCCTACTTATTTCAATAATAAGTAAGTACCTAGGTACCTAGGTACCTACATTATTTTTTTATTGATTGTAAATAAAATTTAACACCAATTTTTTAATAATACGATGAATACATTCTTAAATAGTTAAAACCTAAGTACCTACTTACAATAACTTAAAATGTAACTACTACACCTACACTTTGCAATTATTATTATGGAATGTATATTTTGATCTTTATTCAAGGAAAGGAAACAAAAAAAAATTTAATTTTCTGACTAGAACTCGTAGAAAGCCTAGGAAAAGTTTTTCCTATTGCAAGTAGCATGCACTGTAATAATATTAAAAACACATTAGTTACTACCTACCCTACCCTACCTACCCTACCTACCCTACCTATACTTAATGTAATTAATCGAAACAAAAGATAGGTACATAAAAAATAACCAAGACTGTCACAATATATTTTGTACCCTCTACAATATTTATGTTGTATAAAACCCAATAATTCCTTCAATTTATTTCACGTGAAAAGGAAAAAAAAGATTCGTCTGTTTAATCTTCTTTGGATTTTCTATTATCCTGACAAACAACCTACGCTCTATCTTCATTTCTCAAAATCTTGCACGCCTCCGCTTTGCTTATAAAATACTTATAGCGTAGGTGCTGCTTCTGACTTCGCCATTACTGAATTCGAGTAACGTATCTTCATAAATTCCTCACGAAATTGATACAAAGGGGCTTGGGAAAATCAAAATTTCGCTATTCGAGTGATGCGCCGGCGTTACGCCAATTGTAGCGGCATAATAAATTATCATGCATCAAACTTAGATGCGCGCGAGTGAACCTTTTACGCACGTGGCGTAATATGGCGTAATAGCGTAAAGTATTGAGTAGTGAGGTCACGCCATAAAACATTACTACTCGTATGCTGCGTAGTGTAAAGTGCAAAGTACCTATACGCGTGAAAAATGTGCAGCGCAAAATACGCTCAGTGTGTTTCAGACCTTAGATTTATGTAGTGTATGTATATGTATATTACTCATGAATCACAGAAATATTAATTGTCCTATTAATAAATATGTATTTATCATATTTATTTTTCCGATAATATTTATTATGTCTGCGTATTATACACTACTCTGAATTATTATGTGCGCTAATAGCACAATACCTATATTATATTAATACCCTAGAAGAAAGTACACTCTCTAAAGCGAGATAGCATCACCCGATGATGATATCTCTAGCTCCAGCTATTTTGTATGACATTTGAGGGTGTTGTCTCTCTCTTCTGTGGGTTTGAGGAGCTTTTGAGTACGGAGTGTCCGCCCTCGGGCTATTAGTAAATTTTTTATTAAACTAACATATTCCGACGATATGTAAAGCTAGCATGTCCATTACCGTGATCGTTGACCATTATGTCTCTTGACCTCACCAAACAAAGGTCATTTTCAGGATCGATGGCAAACAGTAGCCACCTACAGTTGAAAGGTGAAAACTCCCCTCATTGCACCCCCTAAGCTAAAAATACCTAATTTTATTACCCTCGGGCCGTGATAAAAACACCTCGAAACGCCTCGCTGTTTGGTATAGTAAAACTACGTTAATACAATTTTATTGAAGAATAATAATTACCATGCTTACTTACTAGAATTATTTATCGTCAATGTTTAGTATTATTTACAATAACCTATTCATTGCACGCAACGTACTTATAGTTATTTAACCTCTGCGCCGAATCTGCGTTGAGCACAGCAGCTGCAGTGATTGTGATAATTTTTAAATGTTCTTTGGTCACATTGGACATTTTTTCTTATATATTAAATTAGGGTGTCGCAATGGAAATTTGTATTATGTTAATTAGCATTGTATTAATAGATAAGAATGAATGAATAAACAAATAAATACACATGGCTTTTACTACTTATTACTATGGTATTTACAACCAATGTCATGAGATTTAGGTATCATGTCAAAACCTTGAAAAGGAGTATTCTGAACTCATTGCTCGCAATCTCCTCTGGAATGTGAGATGGGGCCCGTGCTCACAGTTCCCGTCAACTGCTGAGCTGTACTGATCAAAGGTCTATATTATGGGGTGCTGATGCTCTTTATGGTAAAGCGCTTTATTTAGTTTGACTAAAGGATTCGAAACAATGTCCTCAGCGGAACACTTAATTGGATGTCTGTTAGGGACTTAATGTCTGAGCGCTCCCATTTTTCGGTGGTCTCGGTTGTTATCCATTCATGGCAGTCGTTAAGCCATGACAGTGGTTCATGTGCAGATCGACAAACTCCAACACTTCCTGATGCCACACCTTCGTCAGAAGTAATAGTATTCTGTGTGCCACACTACTGCACTCGATTTATTTAGTGTTGCTAGCTATAAATCTGTTTAGCATTAAAATGCGAATAAATATTGTTTTTATTTGTCACGCTACGAAAGTCCCCAACATTTTGCTCACAAATAAGAAACATATTAACTTAGTCCACCTATATTTCGTATAGCCGTAACCGTGCATTCAATGGAAGGGCCTCTAATATCGTCGGGAAATATTAATTTCCAACCTCTGCACGGATCGGAGATTTGTATCGAGATACGCTGACTCGAAGACAGGTAGGGATGGGGTAGATAATATCGATATTATTTGGAGCTTTTTTCTCAAAGAGATATCTACGTTACTTTTGTGACTATAGGCAGAATAGCTGTTAGTGTCGAAAGGTCGATAAAATTAGGCAGAAAATTTAAACCAGGCGATTGCGTGTCACTTAAAATGTGATAGATAACCGATCGGTTTCTAGCAATTACTGCACGGATTTTAAAATAAAACCATCCTACCTAGTTTTTAATTATATCTCCAACACAAGAACTCAAATAGATCAATAGGTACCCAAATTAATAGTGTAATACGCATAAAAAAGAGAACTCTTAAGATTACTTTATTTGTATAATCACGAGCATAAAAATAAGAAAACTAGGTTCTTAATGGTATGCAATCATAAAAAAACACATAAAATTTTTATTGAACACAGAGATTATCTATTTTTTTGTTCTGTGCCAAAAATTAATAGGTAATAGGAAACTTGAACGATTTCATCGACATAGTAAAATTATGTTACCTACATAAATAGTTACACAATTTTACTATGTACACAGTTCTACCTAAGAGTTAGGCGTACCTATATCAACTATCAGACAGTGTAATTTTATTCTATTATTTGTATTAGAGATTGCGTCCAAATGCTATATCACTACCTACTTACAAATCGTTATTTGGGGGGTGTCAGGTTGCAGATGAGTGTTTCTAAATCGCGCGGTCCAAAAGGTGTGAAATAACCAATTTCCTTATTAAAGTTAATAAAGAATGAATTTATCCACACATCGGTCCGCGGCCCTTTATGCCCTCCATTTTAGGGTGACCTAATTACGGATATCGACCCGGTGCCTTTGCGCTCAGCATTCAAAATAGCCGTCAAGCGGGGTCTGGATTTTACCAGTTTGAATAACATCTGGTAAAGTTAACAATTGAAAGTCTCTTTTATAACCTTGAATCTAAATTCATTCTCAGGAATGTAGTTGACTCTACCTGGTCTATAGGCTCATTAAAATTACATGAATATGTGGGGTCTCTTTGGGAAGCGAGAACTTGACACAATTAGTTTTTTAGAATTTAACACTAAATTATTTATCGTGAACCATGTAATTGCTTTATTAACATCTTCAAAATTGTTCTCAGTTCCGTCAATCTTAAAAATAAGGGACGTCTCATCAGCGAACAAAACAATATCACATAAGTTCTTTACATAAAAGGCAAGATCAATATTTACACCAAGAATAAGAACAAAGCTTATGTGACGCTGCTTTGATCTCTTCGCTTGACGGCGAGACCTTGCCTGACTAATGGCCGTACCAAACCATAGTGTTATTCAGAACTTTGCATGTGAAAGTGCCTCATAACTTTTTGGAGAATCATGTCCGGTTTTTAAAGCCCTAATTGACTTTGACCCACCGTTAAGTGAATTGCTGTCTTTTTCATATTTTCAGTCATATTTTTAGTCAGGCAAGTTGAGCTTTTTATAACATGACCTAGATATATTATTATTTAGTTTATCATACTGTACCCACTTTGATTTATCAGAAAGCATCAACGTCATGCATCGGATTCAAATATCGAATTGCATCGAATATCGATATACTCCGTCCAACGCCACGAACGGCTCTAGCGTTCCGTCCCTACAAATGAAATCCATTTGTTACCGGTAGCGTGTTCCGCGGGAATATCATCGGCAGAGGGTTCACGCTACACGAAGTAGGGTTTCCAAAAAACCTGAAAGCTTTGTGGTTTGATCAGTAAATTATTAGGTACCTGCATCATTTAAAGTATTTGGCTGTGGTCTGCTATAAACACCATAGGCCGCTTATAGCATCTCGCCATACGCCGCGTCACGATGCTCACTTTACTATATAGAATGCATACGCTAATGTCGGCGTTCATTTCTATAGTACGTAAATCGTGACGCGGCGTACGGCGTGACTGTAAGCGACCGATGGCGCTTATCTCCTATAAGCGCCATCGGCCGCTTACAGTTTTACCACAGCCTTAGTAGGCACCTATAATCTGTTGCTGCTATGCCTATAAAGTGTGTAACATTATCGCTATAAATTTTATTGTTGTCAGTATTCCGTGTTTCGTTCCTACAAATGAGAGCCATTTGTTACCAGTGGCGTGTTCTAAGGGAGTATTACAGCTGGCAGTGGAGTGATTTTGTAAGGGCGGTTCTCGCTACACCGATCTAATCATTTGTGTTTACTTCGGACGTACCTTTAAATAATTATACCTCTTGATACACCTGAGCCAGACGCAGAACAATATTGTATGTTACCAAAGTAGGGGTGCAAACAAATCTATCATCCTATGCAAAAGTAACTGCGTTTGGTTTTTACCTTTTCACTACTAAACGGTTGAAACGATTGTGATGAAATTTGATCTAGAGATCGATTGGATCTTGAAGAAGGGCGCAGGATACTTTTTCTTGCCATACAATAGTAGTCCAAGCGGACAAAGTCACGGGCAACAGCTAGTGTATAAATATTGCGGAAACGGCTGCCAGAGACTGGGGGAGTAGAGCCGAAGATCGGGCTCAGTGGTGTTCACCAGAATAGGCGTAAGTCGAGCAATGCTGTATATAAGCTGGTGTTGATGCACAAATTCCTAACTACTTATCAACAACCCACATCCCTTTTTGTAGAGTGACTCAAAATGCGATCCAGTCAATGACAGTTTCGCAGGAGCTAGGAACACTAGTGCATAGTGTAGGAGGACTAGTGACGCTCTAACGGACAGCCACTTTGACCTGGGCTGCAATATCTGTTCTTTGGCTCCGGTCGACTCAGGCTGATAGCACAGTGCCCTGAGTTTGAGTTTTTACTAGCTCGACATAGTACGCGTCCACTAGCCCTTTGTATGAAGATTTTTCGTTCATAAACGCGCCGGTAGGGGCGCTTTACAGGATCTCCATACAAAAGCGCTAGTTGACGCGTACTATGTTGAGTTTGTAAAAACTCATACTAGGGGTACAGGTGTATCACTTCGCATACTTCAGCGGGACCAGCCCAGGCAGTGTCACTAGACTTCCACCTTTGACACTGTCACTGGATCCGGCAATCAAACTGCGCAGGTACGTCTGCCCGAACCCGGCGATATTGAAACTACACTAGTATCATATTTTACCTACGTCTGGGGAATTTGAATTTATCTTAGAGCGGCACAGAATAATAATGTACAGAGTATGCCAGGTACGAAGGTTTATCTGTGTACCTATAAAATATTACGGTTCTCGTCTTACACACCACAGCCTATCTCTACACTGTGGAAACATCGCGTCGCCTGGTCAAAGGTTAACTGGTATCATCGTAATTTTCAACCTTATCAGGCCACTTGGGTTCCTCTTATAGCATGTCAAATGACCTGAATGTTCATTATCCTGTGGCAGTGCTAGGTAGTATTTTCTCCAATACTCTGGGGAAGGTACAGACTTCTACCACGTCACGATCACGTAGATTTTTAGCGTATCCTAGGGTTACCTGCTAGGGAATTAGGAGCTTTGAGGACTATGCTTTCACAAGTATAGCAAAGTAGATCAAATAACAATGGTTCGTATAAATGGAGTTGGCATACAGCACCTTTTTTTTTATGGTGAAAGGTAAGCATTTGATCGCAAATTCACCTGATGGTAAGCGACGACGCGATCGAGGTTAGAGAATACATGCCTAGAAGATTCACTGGTGACTTGAAATTTCTCAGTTCATAGTTTTCGGGAAACAAAGACGCTGGTAGGGTTCCATTCCTTCGCTGTTCGAGCATCACGCTTCTCAATCGGCTCACGTCAGAGAGGACGTCAAACATGAATTCGTTCTGGTTTGAGGAATCAACTCCACGAGCTGACCCCAATCACATTACATACGAGAACAAGCTTCAGTAGGTAGGTAATACTTGCGCCTAAATGCAATGGCAAATGTCATATCCATACAAAATTGATTACTTAGCTCACCGAACTGAAGTCAATCGCGTTCTACATAATCAGTATATTACTACTAGCTGCGCCCCACGGTGTTACCTGCAGTATTAATATAAAACGTAGCCTATGTGATCCAGGGAGTTAGCTACCTCGATATAAAATTTCATCAAAATTGGTTCGGCCGTTTGAGGGCAAAGACGTAACAAACACACAAACTTTCGCCTTTATAATATTAGTAGGATAAAGATCATTCACTGTGTTCTAAACTGGAGAAGAAAATTTCCAAATTTCTTTTTATTTCTACCCCATGGCCATGGCTTTTACGGAAATTAATAAATCCGTCTGTGTCACAGAAAGGTAGGTTTTCTGTAATTCAGGCCGACTTTTGCCCGAATTCAACCTCACGTTGTCGTTAATAGAATTGATTTTTACAAATGGAGAAAACGCTTATGCTGCCGAAAATATACTTTACGGCGGCATAAAATACTTTACGGTAATGGAATGGAAAAACACCTTTTCTTACAGAACAAGTAGGTACATCTGTAAGTATAGCTTTTAGCGCAGTACTTACTCCAGTCATTCTATGCTCCAGTTTAAAAGTGTCCAGTTTAATATTATTTTGTTGCAGCTTTAAACGGAGCTTTTAACTTTTATATAAGCAAATAATACCTATTATAACAGCACTGTTTTTAGTAATAATCTTTTAAATCTCGTGACACTTAAAAGCGTCTTACACTACTTCATGTTTAAAATGGATAACTATTTTCCCTTTCCTGTGTTGATTCAGAAATACACTTATCACAGAAAAAAAATACCTCTCTGACCCTACCAGTGCTTCGGAAATGCGTCCATTAGACTAGATCCACGAAACTACGAGAAAGATAGCACCGAAAACCTCTACGGTTTTGTTTATTACTCAACGAGGTAATGCTACGCAGATATACCTACTCGTATAGTAAACTATGTATAATATACAGTGTGTACATATTATATTGAAAATTGATTTTCTTTCGAAATCTCAAATCTCGTTCTGAGAGGTCCTCACAGAGTACGCCACTACTGCCTAGGGAAAGTTTGATTGCCTCTCAACGTGCAGGCATCTCTTTGAAAAGCTTTTTGAAACGTTTTATAGTCATCAGCGTTATTTTGTATCACAACAGTGTCTAACTGGGAAGCTTCTAGTTCTGTATTGGTATTTCAAGTACGCTATATCATCATCACAACCCATATCTTTACAAACCTCACCATTACCACCATGGCTGAGCACTTGTTAAATAAGTTATGTATCGACAGGTTTCGTAGAATTGTCGTGCCAAAATTTGACGTCCACCGCCGCTCGTTAGAGTAACATTTTAATATTGTATTGTTCGTCTCTCCAACAGTATCTTTCCGAAAACTCAAAGCGTTTACAAGAGGTCCTCGCCGTTCCCGATACCTCTCGAATAACTCAAGAGTCACTCAGCATTTGAAAGCATTCTCCCCGGGCCTCTCTCTTTGACGGCGTCGGGTGGATTCCGAGACATTTTTAAAGGGAAAAATGTTGTAGGTTTTAAGAGGAAATATCTGAATATTTGCTGTCATACTGGACCCGGCTGACGAGCAAACAAGAGCGATACGGACAACTGCACTTCGTGCTGATTGTAATCGGTTACATATTCACCGATTTCCTCCACCAATCAACCGAATGAACTTGGCCGTTCAAAGTTTTTTAAACAAACCTACGTATACTTACATGCTCACTACAGAACAAAGACGCCCGATGTAAGCACACCCATATGGCCGAGCTAATTAGCAATGATTATATCGGTGACTTTTGAATATTTTTGATAGGTATACGTTGTGATATTTTGTCGATTTGTGTCATAGTCATGGCTACTTACATTGAACTTGGCACACAGCCACACAATTATCGATAGGATATCTGAAGCCTTGTAAGGTCATTGACATCACGATCTTCAGGGCTGTGGTGGAAATAGTGATTGTAGAAAATCTACCCCTTAGTCAATATTGTCCTCAATATTTTACATAAAGGCGTGTCTGTGTGTATGTATGTATAGAAAAGCCTATTGACCTTCAACCTTTCTAAGACAGATACGGAATTAACTCGACGATTTAAAAATAGCAGTCCTTGGGAATAAAATTGATCTTTGCCCATAAAATTTGTTGACCGGTTCGAGATAGCTCTTGGCTTCGGTCCTTTGCGCTTCGGTAGCAAGTTTAACAACATTTTTATGAATAGACAAACTGATACTTCGACTGACTTCGTTTTTTCGTATCTAAGGAAATGTACTTAAGATACATTTCAATGTTATAAAAAAATAACATATAATAGACAGAAATGTAGATGAAAAACAAACCAACAAATAATAACCAAAGATGCAGAATTAATATCCGTGGGAAAGTTCGAATAAAGATACACAACCGCACTGTTCAACAGAAAACAAAAAGCATTTAAAAGCTGTTAATATAGCAGAGGTATAACTTGGTGAAAAAACAATGTTTATCCTAGGCCGCCATTTAGCGGGGCTTTTAAATGTTCCACAAACAGAGCGAATTCCTACACTCTAGCCGGGGAGCTGGCGGTCTTATTGAAGATGTGATTAATCACAAAATTTGCTGAGACTGGCTTAATAAATTGCACTGCATAATTAAATGATTATGTACCTAGGTAGGTAAATTAAAAAACTGCCTGTTTTTCTGAATACTTCTTAATTAATTTACATTCTTCCTCTCTATTATAACTTCTTTGAATGTTATCGTGACTTCATTTGCATTTGACAGTGAACAATAATTATGTGGCCTACATCAATATTGGAACATTTTTATAGGTGACTTTGATAATCTTAAGTTTTTAAACACCAACCGAGGCAAAGTGATCGTGCTCAATATTCAATGTAGGTATACGAGACCATTATAAGTATTTTTAGCACTTTCATGCTATTTTAAATAATATACTTTTATTCATATAACTCTAGAGGGCATCTCTAATGAACATTACAGACATGGGCATTCTCTACCTTGTAATTATTAAAACCTTTGACAAATATCAACCCTTGTCAAAGGTACACTCGCTCTTTGACTATCCAACCCGCTGGTTTTGTTAGCTCGACAAACAAAAAAAGATTGATTAAAAATAACTTTTATTCACATTTTCGCTGTTTCAATGTTCTGCAGGTGATTTAAATTGTATTTTATTTTTTAAAATGGCTAAAAGATCAACTAGATAAAATAAACTGTTATTTTATTAAACTTCTAAACTCTGGCAAGATTTGTTTGCGAAAATCGACCTATGAAGTAGGTGAGACTTTAATCCCTTTTAGGGATTCTATTTAAATAAATCCCTAAAAGGGGTTAATGAATAGAATAAAGTATGTTGACAAAATAAAAAAAATAACATTTTTTTGTCTTTTCGGTATTCGTTGTAGCTTTTGAGATAACTGCCAAAATTACCAAGCCCAATTTTAACGTACATGAGTACTTTTAAAATTTGAAACTGGCTGAATAAACAAATCGAACGTTTGAGCATAGATTAATAATCCTAATGCTCGAACAGCGTACCCAAAGAATAACAAAAACACATAGTGAAGTTAACAATACATGACTGAAAAGAAATATTATAATAGACGCCGAAGAGTACACAAATACAACGTATGGAAGCAACGAATAGCAATTATTTTCGTTCCTTACTGTTCCCATGATAAATGTGGAAGCGTACCGCTTCCCATAAGCTGCTTATGTCATGTTGCTCATAAATCATATAAGTAGGCCCCTACATAACGTGGGGAAAGAGCTGGAAATCTCATTTTCCATAATTTGTTATAACTACTGAAACTTGCATGAAAATTGATTTGAAAACCACGGTTTGTAGAGATGATTTTTGATTACATGAATTTAAATGTTTGAAATGTTACAAATAATCAATTAATTTCTACTTAGTTGAAGCATCATTAATTAGATAATTATAAATGATGCAACTAGCTGACCCGATAGCGTTTACTATGATTAAAAATGCCGAATAATTAAGTAGGTATAATACCTATAAAATTTATCGACGGTTCCAATTTTTAGTTCATATTTGCCAATGTTGGGGGAAAGATTTTCAATTTTTTCCTTCTATGAATACCGAATTCGGTCTAAATTACAAATATTTCACACATTATTTTTGCGATATCTGTCTAGCCGTTGATGCGCTTACCAACTTTTATTGAAATCTAGGACGATTTTTTTGTTCACTAACCAAAACGTTAGTTCGAACAGTTCCTCGTGACACTTTGCAACTACCTAGTTCACACAACTCCGGTCAGCTTCAACTTGTTCATAAACTCCTGGAAGCTTCCAACTATCGCGCTGACATTCAAATGTGCAAGTTTCAATTGAAATGGAGCAAAGTTCAGTAAGATAATAGGGTTCTCAGCATAAACTATGGCGTGTACGTACCGTACCTACTTTGATAGTTGATAGAATCAGGCGTTACTTTGCTGAAATCCATATTCAAAACAATGAAAATATATTATGTAGTTCACTCTCTTGTTAGCGCTCGACGGGTCAACATCTCCTGAGGATGTCTCGTGTAGAGACGAAACACGTGTCGTATTGCTGTCAGTCGATGTTGGATAGCTTTTTGGATGGGAGAGATTACGTCATCAGTCATCTAGCCAACATTGATCGGACGAACTTGTGGCGGGATTACAACTACATATATATTTTACTTCATTGTTTTTTTTTTTACTTTGAGTTCAGAAATTGACTCAAGTGCACATAGAAGATGTTTTGAGGGTTCCATACCCGAAGAGTAAAGAGGCATCTGTCATCAGGCACCGTGCATTGTCTCATGGACCGTGGTAGTTAGACCGTTGAAATTTTCACAGCTGATGATGTATTTTTGGTGCCGCTATAAAGTCAAATTAGTACTAAAACACAATAAAATCAAAATTTAAGGGGGCTCCTATACAACAATCGAGATTTAATTGCCGTTTTTATAGATAACTAGCTGATACCCGCAACTTCGTTCGCATTTTTATATAAAATGTAAACAGTTTAGAAAATCAATTGATGTCGCGGGGAACAGTTATAGGTAAGAATATATCTCTCTTTCTCACTCCCTTTTCCTCTATCTTTCTCCCTCTCTAGCTCTTTTTCTATCTTTCTCCCTCTTTCGCTCTTTCTATCTCTCTTCCTCTACCTCCATCTCTTTCCCTCTCCCTATATCTCTATATCTTTCCCTATCTTTCTATCATTAATATCCCTCTCCACTCTCAATCTCTTGCGTTCCCTCTCCCTGTCCATCTCATCCATTATATTTATTTCCCTCACCCTCTTCGTCTATATCTCTTCCTTTCCCTCCTTCGCTCACTCCCTCTCCCTCTATTTCTATATATTTCGCACTCAATCTCTCTCACCTATTTCCACCCACTCTCCCCTCCTTCTAGCCCCACTCTCCCCTCTTTCACTCCCACTCTCTACTGTCTCCCCCACTCTACCCTCTTTCTCCCCCACTCTCCCCTCTTTCTCCCCCCACTGTATCATCACTTTCTATTCACTCTACACTCTTTCTCACCCCACTCTCCCCTCTTTCTCAACCCACTCTCCCCTCTTTCTCCCACCACTCTCCCCTCTTCCCCCCACTCTTCCCTCTTTCTCCCCCCACTCTCCCCTCTTTCTCCCCCCACTCTCCCCTCTTCCCCCCACTCTTCCCGCTTTCTCCCCCCACTTCCCCTCTTTCTCCCCCCACTATACTCTCATTCTCCCCGCTCTTCCCTCTCTATTTCCCCACTCTACCCTTTTTCTCACCCCACTCTCCCCTATTTCTCCCCCGTTCTATCCTCATTCTCCCCTCTACCCTCATACCCCACTCTCCCCTCTCTATCTCCCCACTCTCCCCTATTTCTCCCCCGTTCTATCCTCATTCTCCCCTCTACCCTCATACCCCACTCTCCCCTCTCTATCTCCCCACTCTACCCTTTTTCTCACCCTACTCTCCCCTCTTTCTCTCCCCACTCTCCCCTCTTTCTCACCCCACTCATCCCTCTTTATCCCCCACTCTCCCCTCTCTTTCTCCCCACTCTACTCTCTTTCTCACCCCACTCTCCCCTCTTTCTCACCCCACTCTCCCCCCTCTAACCTTTTTCTCACCCCACTCTCCCTTCTTTCTCCCCCCACTCTCCCCTATTTTTCCCCCCACTCTGTCCACTTTCGAAGCTGAAGCGGATCGGAAATCCGCATTCAGCCAAGTCTTTACATACGTCTAAGGCATATGTTTTTCCTCGCTATGAACTGGCGAGGGTTTGTAATAACATACTTATTATGTTGAGCTATGCCAGGACTTGTCTCACATAGTACTATGAGTCACAGTTTCGGAGCATCCAACACCAGATCAGGGCGCGTCGTGTGAGACACGCCTATAATTCTGATTAATTCAATTGACGTCTCGTTTGGCGTAGTTGCTGAGCAATTGGACTGCTGCGCTAGGGGTTGCGGGTTCGATTCCTGCCTGGGACAAATATTTGTGCGATCCACAAATATTTGTTTCTGGTCTGTGTGTGATGTGTATGTGAAATTATATGTCTGTTAGCGGTACCCACGATACAGGTGCAATCCTATGTGGGGCTACGTTAAAAAATACCTAATGTTAACTCCTGGTACTAGGTATATCCATCAAGATGACTAGTAGAATAATATAGTCTCAATAGTTGTTAATATCATAGAAACTTTGATTGTCAGACACCGTTATCCGAGTCTGAATAGATTTGGGTCAATCGGTAGACGTACTGACCCAACAGTTTTCCATTCCTCACTTTTCTTCCTCGAGTTTCCAAACAATTTTGATGGCGTCTTTTTTGTGGTAAAAGTCACGAACTCAAAATAAGCGAGCGAGAGCGGCCGTATAATAAAATACGTCACACAGGAACAGCTAGGTACGCAGAACTCCGATGACGTGACTATTCTGCGTGCGCCGTGGGCGACACGCTTAGGTAAGTCACGCACGGACCCGCAATTCAAACGCCTGCCGCAACAGAGAAAAGTTTGACTTTAGCCTACCTTTCATAATACATTGTGCACGCTTGAAAATGAGTGCGCGGTACAAATTTAACTTATACTTTTTGCCCTAAGCTTATGTCACTTTGATTATTATTAATATTATTAAATTCAAGAATAAAATAAAATATAAGTCACAGTAAAAATAAAATAATCAAAAGGAATAGAATCAGTTATCAAGATAACGACATTAAAATAAAATAACCAAAAAAGATAGAAAATCAAACACAGATTCATACATCACTCTCACAGAACGAAAAAGATCGCTCGATAAGACTACCCATAGTGACACAAATAATTACGTTTGAGCTTATAATATCTCTATCAATATTGCCATTTTCTTGACAAAAACTCATATCTCGTATAAAAGACGTCTTCCAATATCTTTATTCACATCAGCGGGCCCCTACCTGGTCGGTTGAAATGCATTTGACACACCCCACTTTGTGAAAAATCTATTTCAGCAAAAGTTACAAAGAATGTCCTGTCGTTATGGCTGGAAGTTTCTCGGCTGACTGGGCCGAGCTACGTACAGAGTACACAGTAAGGGCACTGCAGACTGCCACGTTTCATTTCGTCTCAGTGGAAATCAAAAAAAAATCTGTGCTACCTAGTTTTATTTTGTGATATAAATGATTTGCGTGGAGCTATGTAAGAACAGCTGGATTAGTTAGTTTTCGTGACAAGCGATCAAACAGCTCAGATTGTACGTGTATCGCGTGCATATTATGTTTTTGAAATTCTTAATAACATTTTTAATGTGCACGGTCAGGTTAGCTCCCAAGGGCAAAGAAAGGATACTTTACAATGAACTCAATCACGCAATTAAACAATTTGAGAAGTTACTTATTATAGTACCTAACCTACTAATAGCAATTCATTTTGCGTATGTATATTTATACCTACCTACCTATCTAATATTACAAATTTAACATGACAATTATTATTTTTTAAATTGTGCTAGACTAAGCACAGTTTTTAGGAAGGTTGCGCTGATCCGACTCGAGTTCAATCATTTGTACTGACTTACCCTACTGTATCATAATTGTACGGAGCGTGGCCAAGTGCTAGAAGTTTTTAATAAAACCCCGTTTTTCTTTGAAAAGGTCATCGCTTCCGCTCCCTTTTTAGTTTTCTTCTCGTAAAATCTTTGTAATTAGGACGGGAAACGGCTTGTGAACCAGTTTCTGGGGTTTTGGATTGACGAAAAGGATTTTTGTGTCTGGGGTACAAACTCAGGCTGTATATAAAAGCGCTCCGGGCATCGACTCTGGGGTGGACGAATTTGTACAGGTCAGGAATAGATGAGTGGATGATGTTAAATATTCGACAGAGCCCGCTTAATATCTACAACTTTGAATCATTTATGTGATTTCAACGCTATATTTCTGGTTTGACCTTTTTAGCGCTAAAACGAGACTGTTACCTGAAGCTTTGTTGTACTATTCCCTGCCACGAATACTCGGAATTTGGGTTTATCGGGTATTTATACCAACTACAATTTATGGTTATTTTTGCCTGGCAATACCGTATAAATTAACCATATTATATGTACCTATACCGTGAAAATGCCGTAACTCTATAGGTATAAGTACTAATTGTTTTAGAAATTGCACCTTGTGTAAAGTTATTAAGATTACTAATCGCACAATTTTTGTACCTACCTTCTGTTCATGGAATGGGTATACCTAATAATATATTTAATTAAATGTAAGTTATTATTTCATTACGCTCAGTTATGTAGGTAGATATATAAAAAATTCGATCGATCTTTACAAAGTAAACCATTAGAAGGCAAAAATGTCTGTCACATTGTAAGGTTTGTTTGTGAGGTTAGCAAAATAATATAGGTTACCTACACTTGGTTTTGCACACGGCTTTTCCGCGCAGATAAACTACAGACGCGGGCAAAGTCACGGACATCAGCTAGTTGTTATTATGTCTAGCTCAAGCAAAATCTTTGATGAAACTTTCAGATGCTTATCCTTGTACCTACAACTTTCCTTTTGCTACAGCAGAGCAAGAATTTATGATAAATGTTATGGTTATTATTATTATAGTTTTCATAGGATTTTATTACTTAAGCGTCAACCCTATAAATGTATAAATTACGCATAGAAAATGTTGTCACAAATTATATTTTACGATACCTAACCTATAAAAAGTTGGTGCAAGTGCTCTGAAACTTCTATTACGGAACAAATACACAGACAGTTCATTGAAGTAGGCCTCTGTTCCGTCAAATCTTAAAAAAATATAAAGCCAGTAAGAATAAAAACTACCACGCCACCTCGAAACATCGATTCTAAAGCCACATGACCAGTAGTTTTGCTAAAATGCTGTAAAAATAATGATTAAGTTAGCACAGCTGGCGGTTACGACATTCATGCACTAATTAGTTCCTATTATCTTTCTTCGCTGATTGTACAGATATTCTATTTCACGATGTCTGTTTGTCTATGGTTGTACTGAAGTGTACATACACATTGTGGTAGTGTGTGTAAGCACGCGGTCTACGCGCCGTATTAATAAATGAACCTCAATAGCGCTACCAAGTGCGCTACCAGCTAATCCACACTCAAAATGTAATCTGCATCTTGAGATCGTTGCTATTTAATAAATGGATATTGAGACGTAGTACTGGCTACTAGATACTGTCTTGTATGTGTCAATTGTGTCATAATCGGATAGCACTTAACCGCTGAGTGTCATTTATTAATTTGACAGAGATCATGTAAGTTTCTGTTCCTAATCTACAACTTAAGATGTATTTATTGAATAGAACGAAAGAGCAAGTGCGCACTGAAGATAGCTCTCAGAGCTATGTTTGATTTATTAATAAGGACCAGTGACACGCACACAGACACGACACTAAGCTACATTCTTGGCCAAACAGTCTTCGCGTCAACTTGCGAGGTGATCGTTGATTTGATGTCACCACAATAGCCAATTCTACTCTCCTACCTGTTAAATAATGTTAAAAATACCATCATAAAAATATAATACTTTTACGGTGAAAATTTATTATGATTAGTTTATTACAGAATCGCCAATGGAGTCTTTTATAAATCGCTCCTTTTTACTCGATTTTATGTCATAAAGTCCGTTTGGCTTTGATTTTTGTGACATTGCACATTGTGTGAGTGACGTAAGCTCGACTTCAACGCACACAGACACACTTTATTTATCAACACGTCACTATACATTCAAATAAGTCTTTCCGATGGTCTGTTACTAAGCAAACCTTACCCTAGTATAATAAACAAAATACTTATTCAACCATAACAATTACCCGAAACTCGAAACTTTGAACCCCTAAAAACAAGCCTCATTCTCGGCCACTTTCAGCCGCAAAGTACCTATTTGCCCCAAAGCTTTCATTTCCCCATTTTCCCCAACTCCAAGTATACTCCAACTATCAATAGTGGCGGCTTTAGAGCGGACTTTCCGGTCAAGGCTTAATGCGGCAAGGTTGCAAATAGCATACAGGGAAAACCACTTTGCGCCTTTGTCGTTGTAAACTGAAGGTGCCTATCGATTTTTTCATGAGGTAGAAGGGGTATTGTTATGGTTATTGAGGTTTAGAGAAACGAGTTCTGATTTCTATTGTGAACGCTCGAAGAATCACTTATTGTTACCTTTTGGTGTAAAGAACAGAATACTGTAAAGTATCCGATTAATAGCATTTTTTTCTGTTTAACCTCAAAATTACTCTTCAATGTATGAAATCCCGATGTACGCTTTATCTAGAACTTGTACATAATACTAATGCGAGTTAGATGTACGCTAAATCGAAAGTACGACTTTGATTAGTTCCCTATCTGATTCCACTGAGACATTATACGTCTCTAACACACCAAATAGTATACAGTTTAACACTATTGTCCCCTTAAAAATGATTTAAAAAATAAAAGACAATGTTTTTAAGTAGGTACCTAAGTATAACTTTAATTATATTTGTTCGTACCTCTATAAGTACTAAAACTTGCTACGCAAAAGTTACCGCCACTGTTTTGATATTGTATAAATAAAATTCCACTAACTGCTAAAATTTACATAATTTCGTCATGCAATTATACAGTTAATTAACTTTTGTCGTAATTAATGGTAAAATATGGTTGTTTTTTAACGTTTCAGAGCGGGGGTGTGATGTTCTCCCCCCTGGGCCGGCTCCGGGTCGCGCAAGCTGTCAGAAAACAGGTATGGAGGGTTTTTTGCTCGACTACGTCGCATGCACCGCAACAAATAAGGTTCAAAATGTTAAACTTTCGTGAAAAGAATAATTATATTAACTAGCTAAAAACTTTCGGCCGAGTTACATCGTTACATCGATCGACCGTGGTCACGAGAAGACTATGATCACGTGGTGTGTCACTGGTCATGTGGTCAGTCTTCTCGTGACCACGGTCGATGTAACCTATATTGATGTTTATTTGTGCACGAATTAGACCCGTTGTTACGTAGTTAATAGGTTCAAAATTGCATAGAATAATTTAAAAGGACACCTGTACTGAAATTATTTCTTTTCAGCTAGTGCACCGAACAAAATAAGGTTCATAATCGCATAGCATAATAAAAAACAAAACAATACCTATGAAGTTTGAAGTGAAGAGATTTCTTCTATACAAATAAAACAATTGAAGTGTCTGTTTGTAATGTCAAAATAACAGCTTTTCATTAAATATATTATGAAAGTATATACGATACGTCTAACGAAAATTCAGTTTTAAATATTTTTCTTAGTCTGTTTGTCTGTTTGTTCCGTCTAATATCCAAAACAGCTGAACGAATTTTGACGGGACTTTAACTGGTAGATAGCTGGTAGATAGAACTAGTTGCGCCCCGCTGTTTCACCCGTAATTACGGCACAGCTAGTTTTTGATACATTTCATTTTATTGCAAGCAATATTGACCTCTATATCTATCTGGATAAAGGTGTGGCTGGTGCTGAGGATGCTCAGCATAGTATGGGACTGGCTCTCAAGTACTACTGCCAATTCCCCCCTATAGGGGTTGAAGACAGATTTTCGATTAACTTGCCATTCATTTGTTTTCAGGAAACTTATTATAAAGTGAGGGGAAGGAGAGAACTATTTATGTCATTATTTATAACTAGTCGAAATAGGCAGTTTTAATTAATTATTAACTTTTTACTAAACAGTTATTAAATTATTTTATTAGAAACCGAGTACCTACTGCAATAGTACACAAAATACTTTTATAAATTTATTTTTGTGATAAGGTTATTATTTTTTCTCTATGTATTTGGGTTATTATATACCTACCTAACTGTTATGTTCACACATAACACTTACCATCAGCCGAATGACTGGCTCCTCTAGTTACTCTGAAGTATAAAAAGGTGTTCTGCATAATTTATTATTTGTTTTTAATTTTTTCGTTTTTTTTTTTGTTTGTGACTCAAGTAGTTGTGATTGACAATTATTTTACGTAAATCTCAAGTCGATTCAATTCCAGATGAGCCAGTTACCAGTGATAGGTGCGGAGGCGGCCCCGCTTCCCGCCCCCCTGTGCTACCAGCTGCTGTGTGCACCCCCTATGCCAGCTTGCGCCCCGTGCGAGCTGCCGCCGCCCCCCTATGCTGTCTACCCGCTACCTTTCGACAGTAAGAATTTAATAGCAACTCCATTCTCAGAGCTTATGCTACCACATTGGTTTGCAATTGAAGCTCTTAAACTTTTGCGCACAGGAAACATATGAACTAACTTTAAATGGGTCCATATCGCGCATCATAATATAATTTGTACATACGAGTACCTCGACGTTTCGACCGAATTACATCGACCGGCAAATTTTAGTCTAAAACACTGCAATAAAGTCACTCTTCACAGAGTTTCGTATTTGACTAACTTGCCAACTTGTATATTCCAGCGGCCCCCGCTCTGTACGCACCGCCCGCCCAGTACACGCTGGTTCCCGCCCCCTACACGGCGTGCTGCGAGCCCGCCTGCTGCGCCCCCCTGGACAAGCAGCCGCGTGCGCCACCGCCCCCACTGCACCCCGCTTTCATCTATTAGCGCTCTACCTACCCTCAGGATATTAGAACTCTGCTCCGTCAAATATTTGGCTGCCAGTATTTAGCCCCGTTGTAGTCTAAACTGCCAGAACTCTGATGTTGGCAGACCTGCAAATCTTATAGTGGCAGAATTGAGTTTCATCATTACACTAGCCATCCAAAATGCTTTTGTCTGTTACATTAGTGGAATTCTGCCATCGTCTACTAGGCTGGCAGAACTCTATTCCATCTTTATTTTCAGCTGGCAGGACTCTAGTAACTTTATGTCGTCTTCTAATATTATTATGTCAGTACACTAAACTAGCCTGGTAGATTCACAACTGTAAAAATCTCAATGCAGACTGTTTTCAACCACAATTTTGCAAAGTCATAATGAAAATACTACCAATACCAATACAGTTTCTCCTATACAATTTTGCTCGCATCGCTCACTAGTGAAATACAGATTATATTTTAACGTAACGTCATTGTTTCTAATTACATTGCTTTTAGGATCTCAATAATAAGTTACTGAATACTCTATTTCACGAAGACAGCTTGGCCAACGATGAAAAAACTTAGAAATGCACACTGAATAAATGTGCGTGCATGTAGTTATAGTCGCAAAATCACAGGCAAACGGACTTTGTCAAGTAGATTATCTGTACAACAGTGATTTCAATATTCAATGGAGCTCATAAAGCTAAAAAGACAAAACGTTTTACGACTATGTTGCCGTTGCGTTAGTTTTATTAGGGAAACATCAACGTTTAGCCATTTATTTGATTTTATTGCTCAAGTCTTCCAATCATCGCATGCTCAATAACCTATAAAGTCGTAACAACATAATTATTACCTATCTAAAAAAAATGAATAAGTTTGACAATTTTATTTAGTTATTTAGTTGCCGATTTCAAAAGGTGATAATTATGAAAAAAGCACAATAAAACCTACCACCTCGGGGTTCTTAAAATATGGGTCGATAATATCGTTGACCCTTTTGCGATCTGTAACGTACGCGATCACACACTGCTGATATAATTAATATTTATCGCCCCGATATTATAAGTGGGACAGAACGCGGGACGATTTATCAGTGGAGAATAATAGTGCGATATCATCGACCGATAAATCGCAACTGTGATCGAGGCTTACCTGTGCTGTCAGCGACGAAATAAAATTGTCATACTAAAAAAATATTGTCTGTGACTACAAAATGGACATTAATAAATAAAAAAAAACGGTTAGTAAGAAACAAGACGTGTTCACTGATTATTCTGGAGTGTGTAATGGATTTACGAGTACGTCTGTATGTCTGCTTTTATTTGTGTATTAGATTGTAAGGTGTATTTAGCTTCCAAAACATGTCATATTTGTGAGGTGAACCGTGGATTCGTGTGCTATCAATAATAATAATTATTATAGTATTTAATGTTATATGATTGGATCAAATTGTACTGATATTCCAAGCTAAGTAAACATACGCTTACACTTGCAAATATTTAAGAAAAAAAAAAAATAAGTATACTATATTTAATCGTTACAATTTGCCTGTTAATCGGATGTTATTCTGATGTAATATTTAGAAACATTATGTACCTGTGTTCAGTACAATTTGATTCATTAACATAACGATTGTTGTTAGTGTTACTAAAAAGTGCGATAAGCTGTACCACGAATTAAAGCACAAATCATTATTAGCTGCTAGATGATATAGTACCTCTATAAAAGACAAAAATATCGCTTGTTATCCTTTAAAAGGACTTCCGTTTAGTATAAGATTGTTTTCTAATTCCCTATTGAACAGAGAAGTAATATTTTTTAAACTATTAAGTTTTTACATTGTTGCTGTTGAATAATCTGGGGTCCAAGATAATTATGATAGACAAAAATTTAAATTTGAAATGTTTAAAAATACAATTTAAATGTTTCAAATTTGAATCCAAACCGTTGTTGTTGTTTTGGGGACTTGAATACAATTTCGTAATGTTTATGATACTTTATAAATGTTAAAAAATAAAAGACAAGTTATAAATTATGTTTTGCGACATCGACACTGAAGTGTATTTTGCAAAAACAATTATATAAAGCTAGAACCGTTTAGTACTTTACTTTACCCATGTTATAATGTAATAAAATTAAATCGTCAAAAATGTGATAATTAAAAATCAATAATAGTGTCAATAGATTTATTGTAGTTTCTTATACCTATAGTTTTAGATTTCCTTTCTTCTTAGTAAATCTGATATAAAAATAGGACCAAAAATGTTACCCAAAAAAATTAAAACATGCAATAATAAAAATAAAAAAGCGTCTATAGTTTTAGAATCACCAATCTCTTATACGTAAAGTATTAAATATAAGTGAATGTTATGTAATCATTTTATATAGTATACTATCAATTTTAATGGCTTCTCTGTATTCGTATTTTCTTACTCAGGTGCAGCATTAGGTAAAACAATTGACATATTAAAATAAACTGATTGTATCTACACATGCTACAATAAAAAGTCATCAATAATAATTATGAGATTACAATATTTATGACCTAGGTACTTATTTGACTAAGCGTAATTTTGGAAAAAAGGAACATTTTTAAAATTTTCAATTAAAATGGACTTAAAGAAAAATATTTTAATATAGTCCACCTTGGTGCACCTGGGTGTCTTCAATGGTATCCTGCCTTTAGATACTAAGGCTTTGTCTCAATTACTATACTATGTACTTCAAATACGACTAGAAATACTGAAAATGCTGTCAATTTGTCGTCTTGTACTTTTACATCTATTGACTTTTAGATAAGTATTAGTGTCTGTAATCTCGCATTGCTTTTGTGCTCAACCGACTATTCTTATAGGGCTTGTAATTTAAGTTACTTCTAATAATTTACCTCACTATTAGAAAAACTATCAATGTTGTACATCGGTGTATTCTATGTCGTATGTCCTACTTCTTTTATGTACAAGAGATATTATTACGTCTTAGCTGTTACGGTCTATGTAAACTAATCTACCGACACTCGCGAGTCAAGTGATCGATTTATTGCTTGATTGTCACTGAAGGTAAAGTTATGTAGTAGATTGATTTTCTTCTTTTTGCCACTGTTTTTCTATTGTTTCTATGAATATTTTACAAAACTTCTTAAATATGTCAAATATTATAATAACATAAAATATTATAACAACAATATTTATAGAATACTATTATTAGCAAATATTCATAAAAAATATAAACGCATATTATTATTATTTATAATCAGTTACCTATCTATACCAATATTATGTGGCCTAGTGTCTCTACTGCCTAACATATCGGATATAAAATCAGTATGCTATTAGTATAAATATTAATTATTATTTTAATAACTCTTGTGTATTAAATAATCTCTCGCTAGAACGTCTTAGTGTATGTGAAAAAAACGATGTAATTTAGACAATATTACAGTAAACGTTTAGATAAATAGATGGATAATTTTAAATTCTATATTATACTAATAAATATTATATTTATTAAAATAGTAATATGTCACAATTTATAGGCTTAAAATAAGTATATTATATTATTATATTCACTTTTCGAAATATCTCGCCATGATTGTTGTGAAATCTAAATTAATAGTGCTGTTAGGGAATTATCTACCTACATTTTTTTTTTCGGAGATAACAATTTTCATATTTATGTTTATCTACTTGAAATGTTAATTATGGCACTCCAATTCACATAACTATGGCGATACATTTTTTATTAAACTTATATCCTTGTTTGTACAACCAAAAATAAAAAAAAACAATGTGTTAGTTGCCTGTATTAATCATGCTGCCGTCTTTCATGAACGAAATATCTTTAAATATCGTGAAAAATATATTTTTTTTATTTAAGTTTATCGTGTATTGACTCCTGTTTAAAGTTTTTTCCAAAAACATTAGTCATAAAAAACTTAAACGCATCCATTCTGAATGAATAATGAACCACTAAACTTACCTCCCTCGAAGATGATCTACTAATATTTTTTCATTACTTTACCTTTTAAACTGTACTTAGGTACATCAAAAGTATTGGGGAGGCAAAATTTCAAACTCTTGACTCCATCACTAGCACGTAAAATTTATCGGTCAATAATTTTTACAGGCGTTATCCCAATATTCCTTCTAAGTACATGTTGTATTAGAACGTGTACGATCTTTCTAACTGTTGCGATAATATCGCTCTGATCTAAGTGGGGCAAAAAGTGGAACGCATTATCGGAATAACACGGGCCTTACCATAACGTCTTATTGCGATCCAATTGAGGACCTAGACAGAATCGTTTTACAAATTTTTCGTACCATGACGACGTCTTGTTGTGACATCTTGACACTCAATTTAGGTCGATTTTAAATCTAAAGGGATCGACGTCTATCTAAATGATATCGAAAGCCATGTATTATTGAATGTACATTCTGTTTAGGCCCTCAATTGGATCGTAATAAGACTTCATGGTAAGCCCGAATATCGACCGATAATATCGCATGTGTGTAGCGATGGCCTTTATTCAAAATCTAAATTGGTCTATTTTGCAAGAACTTATCGAGTATACGCTGAAAAGAAGACGGTTTGAGTACTAAATCCGTCATTTTCACTATAAATGTACAGGGAGAAAGACAATACACTGGCGAAGGTAGATTAGTTGTTACAAAATATCCGTCAGGTTTGAGAAATGAGGACGTCCATTTTACAGTAAAGTTAAAGGCATAAACTAACTATTGCAAACTTGTTGCTATGTTCTACAATAAATATGCCACAACTACTACAATTCGCAAAAAATAAATACAAATATTTTGAATTTTGAAGCGAAAGTAAAGTTATCACATAAACCTACCAACTTACTTTTTAAAAGCAAACGTTACGAAACAAAAATGATAATAAATTCAAATGTAAAAACTTAACGTCAAAGTCGTTACAAAAGTAGCTTCTCTAGTTTTCGAATCATGTTCACTGGTTTCATTTTAGGTACCTACCTATGCAACGCCACTTTAATGATAAATGTGTAGTTATTATTATTTTTCCATCCATTAAATATAATAATATATTTCTAAATATCACCTTTTGTTAGCTTAATATTACGTTCATTTTTAAACTACGTTCCTCTAAAATGAAACCATTTTTGATAAAAATCTTTACAAGTTTGTAGTCAAGAATTTTTGTTAAGATATTTTTACCCCTTTTAGATAATGTGTATTATAACGCGATTTAAAGAACTATTTGTTGACTTATAGAAAATATTTCATAGTAATATTTTAATTGTTGACTACTTTTAAGAAGCCATATTATTATTATAGAATGCTATGCAATTCAAATCAGCTTTTTATAATCGACCAGTATTTTAGTGTTAACAATATTATATTATTACCTACATCTTATAACTTAGGTAGGTACTTTTACTTAGTAGCACAGTCTACAAAAAAATGAGTTTCGTGAAGGTACTTACTAGAATATTATATACTATAAGTACTATATTATTATACAATAAAAAAGTCGCATTAAAAGATGTTATTTAAAACACATAAACGAGTAATAACTCATTGAATAATGTCACAGCTCCTTGTTAAAAATCTCATTTGAAATTCTGCCCTACTAAGTAAATGCGGGTCTACCTTAAGTTTCACTTATTACTTAAATACAAATAAAGTAAAAAATAAACAAAAAAATATTAGTGTTTAGGTAAGCCACAAATCAATAATACGCTGTCTTAAAATGTAGCAAATCTGTATTATATTCTATCTACTATAAACTTATACGTGTGTTAGTTATGTGATTCTATATTGTCGTTAAGCTAAGAATTATTAAAAATGATAAAAAATCGATCAGAACATAAAATAATTATTTATTTACTGCATTAATAATGGACGCGCTCTGTCGTGGTCGTAAATTATTCAGTCATTACGCACATATTATTATGTACTAAAATTATATACGAATTAAAAAATAAGCAAGTAGGTAATTACACCATTGTATCATCGAATAATAATATAATTATTAATTGTTGATTGTTATTTATTATAATAATAATTATTGTCTAGTTATGTATGTGATATTGTTATGGAAATAGATATTATAAAGGCTAATAATAATGTTTCTATTATTATTCTCCTTGTTGACTTGTGTGTGTAATAATGTATAAGATATTAGATTTTAATGTAAATTTAAGGCACTTACTTATCCAACAATAGAAATAAACGTTTGAAACGTTATTAATCTCGAAAAGGATAGAAAATGACACTTCAGAAAGTTATATCTACTTATTTCCAAAACAGAAACGACTTCCTTCCTACATACAAGATTTTTCAATTAAGTATAAAATGACTACAAAGTAACAGTTATGTTTCTAAATTACTTTCAATTTTTTGTTACTTTATAATCAGAAGATAATATTATTATAATAATATACCGAACTCAACAAAAAAACGCTTTGAATAAAAAATATATTAGGCCATTATTTTTTCCGTGCTTTAAATACTTTAATTAACTACAACTATATTATTTTAAAATTATTGTTCTAGTAGTTTACATTTTCACAATAAATGTAGTAATCAACTCCCAAAATTGCTTCTGAAGGATTCTGTGTCAGTAATACTTTCAATACTTATTCCTCTGATCATTATAACTTCTATTCATTATTCTTATTGATATAAGGTAATAAAGTGTTATGTAGTTGATTGTAAGGGTGAAAGTAAATGACCGAAATGATCTGCCGTTTCACTCTTTGTCATATTTTACTTACCGACTTATAATTGCTTAGCTCTATACTACGTGTATACATAATAATATTGGTATCAAGTGACGTGCGGGTTGTCGACTTTATAATATTACCAGCAGACACGGCCACGCGTTGCTGTGGCTAAGGTTTTTATTATTGCGACTATAAATTGAGATGTAAGCTACCCTATCTTTCAAGTTAGATCAAACTGCACGCGCTGTGCAAATATGATTAAAATCGGTTAAGTAGTTTAGGAGTCCATTGAGGACAAACATTGTGACACGAGATTTATATATATTAAGATGCTTAAGTATTTTGTTTGTCACTATGAAACAAAGAAAAAAGAAAGAAAATGTTTCTGTGGTCACTTTGGTGTGAAAAACTTAACTAAGTATTACCAGAGACAAATAATACATAAAAATAGTCTTATGAAATGCGTGCGTAAAGATCTTAATCGAATAACCACCATAATATTACAACTGCAGCTGCATCTACAACTATTACGTAGTAGGTAAAATTAATAATTAAAGCGATAATGCAGCATTTCTATCTTTTTATTAAGGCGCTGCAATGTTATTTATCACAGTGCATATTTTCATAAAGTTCGTCGAAACGAGAAAACGGCAGAACACAAATCGGTGTTTTACATGCGGCCTAAATATAATTATATAAAATATATTATAGCAAAATACAAAATATCTGCATCGAAACTGTCACACTAAGTACAATAAATAACTATGAAGCAATAACGAATCACCTAAATATGTAAGATACGTGTAATAAATATAATTAATAATATTGTGGTTTTTTTTTATATTGACTTCCCTTTACAAAAGCAATATTATAGGTACCTTTAAATATAGGTAAGTATCAAAGAGTATAATAAGTACTTACCATCTCGTATAAGGGCGACTAGCCACGACCCCCAACCACACTGGTGCGATATTAACGATCGATAATAATAAATTGTGATATCGTACCGCTATTTCAAAAACACGCCCTGCGTCCTGTCCCACATTATTTCAATAACGTGTCCCATATCATGTCCCACTTTTATCATTGCGATATTATAGTGGCAGTAAATATTATGTAAAATATCACGCGCTTCCCAAAACAAGAACTTGGAAAACCTGATATTGCAATATCGCTTGCGATATTATGGACCGATGGTGACCAATATCAAAGAAGTAACAACAAGATGTACAAATGAAAATATGGAAATAGCAAAAATTAGACAAAAGTTGAAAAATGATAGACAAAAGATAAAACATGGGGCTTACCATGACATCTTATTGCGATCCAATTGTTGACCTAAACAGAATCGTTTCACTTTAAATACTAGTAATACATGGTTTTCGATATAATTTAGGTAGGCGTCAATCCCTTTAGATTTAAAATCAACCTAAATTGAGCGTCAAGATGTCACAACAAGACGTCATGGTACGAATAAGTAGTAAAACGATTCTGTTTAGGTCCTAAATTGGATCGCAAAAGTTATGTCGTCATGGTAAGGCCCCTGGAGCGAGTTCTAAAGAAGAGTTTCCTACTGGAAGAAGCTTTGTCCAATAGTCCACTAGTAAAATACATAAGTAGGAAGTAGTTATAGTAAATTATACCCGCATAAACTAATATAATCCAAACGCGGGTAGTTGGAAATAAGAAGCGCCGGTCCGGACGGTGATACCCGCCATTCTCTAGTTTTCTCGTGACCACGGTCGATGTAACTCGATCGAAACGTCGACGTAGTCTTAATTATCTAAATTGATATAATTGCGTGCGCGAATAAGACGGATTTATTCTAGTAATTATGATTTGAGTTTGCGATAGTTTAAGAACGTCTGTAATAAAAATATTCGACTGATCGACCGTACCCAATGTAACTTCGAGTATTCGACGATTTAACCATGTAAGTGAATTAAGTACTGGATTATTTATGAGGCTGATAATACTAACCACGTCATGTCTGTAAACGTGATTTTTAATGGAATAGTGACAGTTTGGACTGTGACCAAAATCATTGAAAATGAACAAACAAATGAAAGTAATTCGAGCAACTAATAGCGTTCATACTAATGGCATTGCTCTGTTTATGCATTGCTAATATCTCATATAACTGGAACACAAACCAGTTTGGACAGCTTTCAAGAAAAGTTTCTAGACAGGTAACGTGACTCAGATACTCTAACTTTTACTCTTGGCAAAGTTTCGATTACACCTAGACCAAAGAACAAGAACCAAGTACCTGAACCAGTCTAGTCAGTTCTCTGAGGTCAGCCCTGTGGTTTATTGTCTTCTGTGACACAAACAAGGGAAGATTATTGCGGCCATAGTAAAGGTAGGTATGGTATACTTATTAAATAGCTGTTTAACTTTAACAATGCTTTTTGTCGCTACTTGTACTTATAATTTTACAATTTGTCAAAAAGGTTTGCTTTTTATCATCATGAGATTGATTTCACACGCCGATGTCAGTACAATTTCTATGATTTCTATAGTGAGCAAGCATCGTGCCAGAATCGGTGTGCGTCGTGACTCCATGCCGATTGCCATCTTACCACAAATGTTTAGACCAGAGTTACAGAATACCTATTAATACCCTAGCCAGAGACAAATGTTCGTAAAATTTCGTTCCACTAAATCGACGTCTACCACTCACGTTGTCTCACTCAACCCTGGCATTCCTAATTATTTTACTCGTGAATTTGTTATTAACTTAGGAAAAACGAGGGTTAGACGTAGATTTGTGGATAAAATATTTAGACACATCTGTTCAACTCTAGTTTAAATATTTTGTGTTAAGACTGCAAGAGTAAGCAAAGTCAATTACGAAAGTAAATCAAACTAATTAGAGTTTTTGACAGCATTAATATTTCATTGCTACCCTTTAGTTTCTACATCTCGAAATAACATCCCATTAAAGTCCCTGCCCATTAAACTCGCGAAGGGAACGTGGGGTAGAGTAGTCCCTTAAAAAAGCAATTGGCTTCTCTTATCACTGGCTATACTGACCGCCGCACACTCCAGACTTTTCATAAGTGTATTATAGTTGCCCGTTTTGTGACTGCATCGAAAATCCACCGATTGTTTAATGTCCAATCGATTGATAGAATCAGGCGGTAATTTGCGAAAAGAATATTATAATTCATATTATTATTATTAGTAAATAAATTAAGTAAATTTTAATAAATAATATTCCAAACGATGCAGTAAAAATATGTAGATTTAATTCCGCCGGAAGTTTATCTGACAAAGTTTGTACATTAGTAATTAATAATCTTCATCGTTTTTTAGGGTTCCGTACCCAAAAGGTATAACGGAGCCTTATTACTAAGACTCCGCTGTCCATCCGTCTGTCTGTCTGTCTGTCTGTCTTTCTGCATCTGTATCTCATGAACCGTGGTAGGAACAATTATGTATTTCTATTGCCGCTATAACAACAAATACTAAAAAAATGAATAGAATATAAAATACTTTCTATTACACCAGAATAACAAATACACAAGGCACACACAGAATGGAACAACTGATTCTCAAATACAAAGGGGGGCTTATCGTTAAAAATGATTTATCAACCTTTAGATGGAGAGAAAAAACAGAGACTCAGAGGAGTACGTTTATTAAAATAACCAACATTCGTATATAAATAGTGGGCAGTGTGCGGCGCCTGTTATGTCTTACATGGCGGCTGCACAATACAACCAATATCGTCGTAAATAAGCCGGCGGCATGTAAGCCAAGAGATCCGGCGTAATTCAGTAACAACCATAAATTAAAAGTAATATTTTTCACAATTTACATTGCTGTAATTTGAGCACTCGTGCTGTCTGACACGGGAATGTGTGAAGCGTTGGATGCGGTATAAAGGTACGCCGCCATACTTGATCGGTAATGGCCATAATTTGGGTTGACGTTTGCTAGTGGTTCGCTTCATTGACGCCACGTTGCCACAGAGGTTATTGTTGTTTTTGAATAAAATAAGTAGATGTCACAAATTAGGATTAATTAGCGGGTATTCAATTAGTGTTAAACTAAGTCTTGATTATTAATTTACTTGTTTTTTTGGCTTTGCGTGCAATGATAAAAGGAATGACCGATATTAATGACAAGAATTTCTGTAACAACAAATCCTCATATTCATTTCATCATCGTAAACAACAGACGAAACCACGGGGTTAGTAAATAGTAAGAAAAAACCTTCGCACAAAAATATTGCAATTTTCATAAAGAATTAACAAAATATAATACACGAAACATATCCTTACCGCATCCAAAGAGCAAACTCATTCCTACATCTTCGCCCATCTGGCTGGCAGCCAATGAACGGGCGGGCAGGGCTACCACGCCTAAGTTACCACTGACGGGTTGTTTTATAAAAACTCTTATATGTGTTAGTAAGTAACTGGACCAGTTACTGTTACACTATAGTATAACCCGGGGTGGCGTTACAGCTAAACCTGAACGAATACTAATTTGACAGATATATCTGTATGCTTCCTCCGGAGTGTATCCATGGTATCCCCATAATGGTCTAGCAGAAACAGATTTTTATATTGTTTTTTTTGTTCAATCATGTCGTTCTCCACTATGGTAAGCGCGAAAGTGACGCTGACGCCGACACTAAAATTTTCACTGATACTGACGCAAATGCCGACTGACGCCGACGCCGACGTCGTACTTAAACTAATAACTACTAAAAACTAAAAATTAATAAAATAGTAGCCTATGTTACTCAGTGATAACGGAAGCGTCTTCATCATCATCAGCCTGAAGACATCCACTGCTGAACACAGGCCTCCCCCTTAGACCGAACACACCGAACGACAATTTGCCACTTGCATCCACCGGTCGCCTGCGACACTTTTGATGTTGTCGGCCCATCAACAGAAGCGTGCTACTGATGAAATCATTAATTATTAAATTCAGTCCAGTAGGCACCTTTTGAGTAAAACCATTGCAAAGAGACAAACAAAAAATGAAACCTTTTCTCACTATAATATCGTACTTATCTACTGTTAATAAATAACAAAGTAAGCCATAAATAATACGATTAGGTACTTATAATTAAGGACGAGCCACGACCCTTTGACCCCTGACCCCTGACTAAGACTTCCTCATTATAGTCATGTTTAGTATTAAAATAACTACTGAGACCTAGTCTAGACTAGGCTAGAATCTAGACAGTCACGTTTTCATTTCGTGTTTCACATTTCGTGGATTTAGTTGACTCAGTGCTACGAATGCTACGAGCTACGAGCGCTACGCCGTCAAATCACCATCGATGGCCTTTTAGCAGTCAACATAATAGCTAAATTGGTATCGTAATTGCTAGCAATTGTTTCAATTACGTATTTGACGAATTAAAGCAATGATTGCTTACTTTGTAGTGTCTCGGACACCATGCCGCAGATGGGTTGTGATGCTGTGGGCTTGGAACCAACTAACCGTAAATTGCTAAAAGAGAGCTGCACTTCAATAACTTCATTAACATATAAATAATTGGATGAGTGAACTTAAATAATATAAAGATATTATTAGTTCTTAACTCCATTTTTCAGACAAGTTTTTATAAAATATCCTAAAAGACATATTTCAATCTACTTTCAGTCAATGAAGTTTGCCATTTTTTACTTTCCGTCTCCAACATCAGATCAGCTTGCTATTACCATAATTCTTGTAATGGCAATGTTATGGTGATGCCAAATTTGAGCTCAATTCAACAACGGCGTCAACACGCAAGATTTGACCTAGATATATATCCATTCAACTAAAACAGTTAAAACTAAAGGTTTTTTAAATAAAGCAGAAATCAAAGCAACCGCTACAAAGAGGTTGACAAAACTCACGCAGTATCCCAAAGGTCAGTGAATCTCGCAAAGGCCGCTGCGTCCGAATCAGGCTGTTCCTACTTCCGGTTACCACTGTATTATGTATATCGTTAGATAGCTATGTAGATAAATTTTAAAATTTGGGCATTTTCCAACCGCCCTAACACTTTAACCGAGTTCTGTGGAGGCTAAGGTTTACTTACACGGGCCACATTTTGTTGACTTTTAAAATTTTGTAAGCATAATTTATTGTTACCGAGTTTGGTTGTTGAAGCTTGAGGCTCGCATTTGTCTCAAGATATACATTGGTCTCAATTATGGTAAAAATTAGTCAAAATTTAAGTTAGTTATGTATTGACAAAGGATTGTTGTCACTTATGAACCTTATAATAAAAAGGAAAGATTGAGAACTAACATTGTTGCTATATTTTCTGTTAGAAGTAATTATGTGTAAAATATTTGAGATAACGTTGTACTAAAAAGAAATAACGAAATAAACATAATCAAGAATTAAACAAATAGGGAAGTTCGCAATACATACTTCCCACATAATCCTCCATTAATTATGTTTTGTATTCTTTTTGTTGTTTTTATTGTGTTTTGTGTTTATTTTTGAAATATTTTACATATTTTAAAAAGCGTTTACAATTCTGTAGACACAGCAAAGCAATTATTTCCAAGGCAGACTATTCCAGAACCTAGCAACATGTGGCCGGTAAGTGGCACACGTCGCCCCATCTGTCCACGCCTGAACGCAGAGTGGGCAGACGAAATAACAGCTTTCAGCGGGCAATGGCCTCTGTACATATCTGCGTGCAGATAATTGTTACTATGCAATGGACGCACTGAGAAACTAACCCGTTCTCACTATGTTGGACGAAGGACCATTAGATACCTACCAGGACCAGTATTGCATTTACTTTAGTGAGACACGTGTATGTGATCGCGTCACGTGTGTATTTCAATTTCTTAGTTTGCGGAACACACATGGTGGCGATAGCAGAGTAAACAAATAAAATATATCCAAAAAAAAGGCTGTAACGCCACCGCGTTGGTCTGAACGTACCTTATTTCGTAACTGTACGTACATCCAATCTGCATAATAACAATCAGATCTCAGAAATAGTACACCACAGTTGCTCAGCGGCTTGCTATTATATGAACATCACACTGCCACAGATATACACACGATATAAACCATATTAACCCGCAATAAACATTGTCGAACTGTTTCAAAGAAATATTGTAGTATAGTGGCATCTATTGGCAAACGATTGCACTAAATACCCACTCCTTTAAGTCTCCTAACCCCCTATCAATCAGTGATGTAGCGCAAATGTGAAAAATCGAAAAAAAATGTCGTGAGACTTATTTAGAGAGGGATGTAAGATTCAATATTGGTTAGAGGGAAAGAGACAGTAGTAGGATAGTCTAAATTATTGTATTATACATAATAATATTCGGGTGGTTTAGTGTATATGCAAAATTTTCAGATTGTTAATTTGCGTGGAAACTGGCCACTGCACATTTAAATTTCGGCAAAACATTCGTTGTCAATTAGAATTAGATAATTCTTAAAACTTAACACAGTATTTGGTTCTATATTATTATAGTTATTAAATACATAGCTTTGCATTCCAAAAAGCATGTTTCATTAGCCATTGGCATCATGTTGCTGTGTTTTGTATACTTAACACAACATTGTAATATACCTATAATATTTATTTTACTTCTCTTTTCACATTATTATAAAATATTATTATTTTTTAAATAAGTTTTTGTACATTTGTTAAGCAAAACTCTAAAACTAAAAAAAAACAATACATCTGAAATTTACCCATGTACTGCGATACTATAATCGTATTGTCTCCTTTTTCTTAGAGGACGCTTCGAACGAGCCCACCACACACCCCTGCAACGTTGCAACCCCGCCACCAAAACCTACCCTACACATTCCACATAAAACACATTCTCGCTCGTTCATTTTCGAGATTTAAGCCCTTTCAGATGGAAGTGGTGTTGAGACGCGACGGCGCGGTCTTCAGAGGAAGTTCTGCCACTCAGTTTAGGGTTAAATGTACTTCACCCGGTTTCTAAGGGTGCGGGAACTCAAGGTCAAACGGTCGAATTAGACGACAATTAGACCCTAAATGCCGTGTCATATTAGAGATTTAAACTTGGGGTTGTGTGTTGGGGTTGGCATGAGTCATTCGGGTCGTTGAACTGTTGAAGTTTCAGCTTCAGAGATTATTACTGTTAGACGTTTTTGAAATTGTAGTAGTAACGCTAACAAACGCGTCGACGCCGGAAGATACCTACGCTAAAAACAACGATACTGATGCTGGTGCCGATACTGATGCTGACGTCGACCCCACCGCGGACCCCGACGTTGACACCGACGCCGATGCCGAGAAAAATCGCCGATACAGACGCTGATACCAACGCCGACGGCTGATGCTCACACAGACACCGATAGACACCGATGATAATAACAACGCCGACGCCGATACTGACGTCGATGCCAATCCATACGGATGCCGTCGCTAATGCCGACGCCGACGCCAACGCCGACACTGAGGCTGATAAAGACACCGACGCCGATACTGATTTCAACGACAATATTGCTACCGATGCTAACGCTGAAACAGGCTCTGACGACAGCGACGCTGACGCCGACGCGGATGTCAAGTCTACAATCAAGTCAATTTTAGATGGTACCTAACAAGTTCACCATATTAAGCAGTATCTTATAAAAAAATATATAACGAACGAAGTCGGCGGCAACAGTTAGTTAGTTAATGGTATGAGTTACAAAGTAGTAGGTATGAGTTAGTTAATGTTACGGAGTAGTGTCTGTAAGTCTGACAGAATATGTTAATGTGTGAATATATTTCCGACTTTACTTCTTATCTACTCAAGGTTATACTGTACGTAGGTACTGTTTTATAGGTTAGAAAATGTATTATAATATAACGAGTAAAGGGTCGAAGAGTTAGAAAGGTGTATTCATCATTGGTTTATTTTAGTTCTCCAGTCAATATTTTGTATGGTGATAAAATGAATTAAACAAAACTTAGTTCGAAATAGAATAGAATAGATAATACTACAAAGACATAGGTAGGTACTTAATAAAACAGCAGTCTTATAGCTAAAAGCGATCTCTTCCAGTTAACCTTTGGATGGAGAGAAGTGAAGCATCAGAAGTAAATATTAAGTAGAACGCGATTAAAATAGTTTACCAAAAGCCATGTAGGAATTGTTAGGAACACTAGATACAAATGTAAGCGCCTACAGCGCAATAAATACTTCAGAGCTAGCAAAAAAGAAGAAAAACCATGAAAAATCTACATAATAATACACTATGCAGTTATTTCTTATTTATGACGGTAGATTTTAAAGCCGTTAAAATGTTTGTACGTCACAGCTACGAGAAAATATTACCATAACACTGCGCTCGTAGCCGCCGCTACGAGCGTAACCATGGCGTAGACCCTATGTCTACGATGACTGGCTACGAATTTTAGGTCATTTTGTGTTCGTGCTGAACTTTGTCTATTGTATGTTATGAAGCCCCTTTACTTCTATTCTCGTGACTAGTGTTCTATAGAATTTTCCCAATAAGAAAATGTATGATAATGTCCTAAATTATGTACGCATGATTTTTACCATAAATCTCTCTGATGCCACACGATACCATGTATTTTTTTTTCTTATAAAAGCAAGCCTCGAGAACACAAATTAGATTTAATTTACGAGTCCTGCGACATAAACGTCCTAGGACCTTGCTAGATTTCTTCGTCTCGTCTCAACTGGTCATAATTTACAGTGAAAACGTGCCGCCTAACAAAATGAAACATCTATATTCATGGTCTATAGACTTCTAATATACAATGCGATGGAGCTCTGTCACGCGTGTGACACAAAACATGAAAAAACCGCTACGAGTCTGATTAAATCTTTCAGTGCAAAAACTTGAATAAGTCGAAATGAATATAGTAAAGTCCAGAAATCGGGCAATGAGGGCTGATGCAATTACAGCCTGACTCATGGCCAAAAAAGCGTAGAATGCGGCGTCCCAATTGCAACTGTGTGTAGTATTTTCTCCCGATTATCAGGGAGCGTTTGAAGGATGCAGCGGGGCGCGGGGCGCGGCGCGCGGGGGGGGGGGCGAGGCTCCGAGGCGCCTCAGTCGAGCCGTGGCCGCCGCGCGACGCACACGCGATGCCGCACTAGAAACAACCAAATGTGTACGCCGCGAAACCACATCTCGCGAACCCCGCTCTCCTCCAAAACGCCGGCCCGTTACCGTTGACTGTGTTTCCGTTTTAGTTTGAAACTACATTTTTTATTCAATTTAGAACAAGACTCTCTCGGACTGTTCCCGTTTGTGGCTAATGTGAGTTCAAATTTTTGCGGCCGCGTGTGTCTGCAGATCACGTGCCCTATTATATAGGGTGTCGTCACTGGACCACACGAATGCTACACTGCTGCATTAGTTGACCAAGCAATGCTTTCGTAGATCACTTCCGTAGAACTATTATTGGAACTTGTATCATCTCGTAAAAATTTAATGTCATCCTGTATTGACCGCATGCGATCTCACAGGGCTATTGCGATTTTGCATGTTTACCGGTTTTGTGAGAAGATTAACAGAAACATCACAGGATTGTAGACAATTTCCAGCATGTTTTAAGCAATCATCCTAGCCCCAAATCGTTAGCCAGCCTTTTCTGGAGTGTCTTTGCGTATATTTATGTGGTGCGATCGGCTGTAATCCAGTTTAGACTTTATACCATCGCTCTAAAGTCGAGAATCGCAATTGGATATCACAGTAGAAACATTAAACCCGAATGTCTGTAAATTCACCATCTTATTTCTTCATTTTTAGTTAGCTCCTCTGCAATGCTTCGCTCGTGGTTCTATACTTTACAGTTGTGTAGTGTTGGAGAGCACGTAATACTATGTAGAATTAAGTTGTTTCAAGTTTGTAGTAATGATGTATGGTAGAGTATTGAAGGACACGTGGCTGGCTAAAGGTAAATAATTGTTTCCACGTGGCATTAGCCCAATTAACCTCCCGCTGTGGGGTCGCAGCGCACACTTTCACTAATGGAAAACCTGTACAACATGTTGTTATGACACGATGGATGTATTCATAATTGATGTGTTACATTCATTTTAATGACTGCTCTATTTATTTACGTACTTTTCTGTTGTTTTATTTTAATTTATCTCAAACTGTTATTAAGATAATGTCATATGTATTAGAAAACTTTTACAAGCATTGACTTTGAATAGGCGTTCTATCAATTACCTCAAAAATGTTTATCAAAGGGTTTCGATAATAATAATATTTTTAATTTATATACCTATATTTACGTAAAAATATAATCAAAAACAAAATCATGCAACCAAAATACAATACGACCACAAATCGAGACTTTCCCAGTTTCGATGACTATCATTATCGACATTACATATATCGACGATTTAATATTCTCTTCGGATCATTTGGCAGAACACATTAGACAAGTGCCTCTGTGTGCGTGGCTATGCGTCTATGCGTGCGGGTGTTTGTGTCTGGCGGGTTTCGGGAGTGGTGCGAGGGGGTTGGGTGGATAGTTGGGTGGGGAGGGGGGAGAGTGGGGTTGCGGGCCGGCAGCGGGCACATGGGCGATCGATGCCGCGTATCATTTGCGTGCGACGACGCCCCGCGCCCCTGATGCCTTGTAGATGACCTCCTAAGGCAGACTTGCCTACGGAGCTGAACTTCAGAGCTACAAAGTGAAAGACCCTCGATGATTTTAGTTTGGCCAATGACTGCATTGACTAGGTCACGTGACTATCGCGTGTTCACAGCTTCAAAGTGATTTGTTGAGCATGTTTTGATAGGTTTTTAAGTTTGTTATAACTGTGTAACCTTATTCCTTATTTCATTTCTACACAACAATTTGAATCTTATTAGTCTTCAAGTACCTTGCATAGGTACGTTTTGCATATTCACTTAAATTCGGAATTTCCACATTCTTATATAATATTATACTTTAAAAATATGTGTTATATCACTATCGCTCGCGATGTTAAGTGATAATAAATTGTAGCCAGTGATATTGCACGGTAGTTTAAAAGTAACCTATTTATTCATGACCTGCACTTCAAGGTCCCGCACCTGGACCGCAAGGACCTGCACTTCACTAACATTTTTATTGCATTCGAGTTGAGCTGAATATTATGGAAAATAATTACTTTGGGTTGACGATCAATCTTGACTTGATCAAGCTTTACAAGCAAGAGACTCTTGTAATAGACTGTAATAATAAATTCATTTAGAAATTTTCATTCATAATGGGTCTAAATAATTTTCAGAACGTAAATCTTATAATATTTTATGTAAGTTCAAATAATTGTTATTGCGTTTTAGTGAGAGTTACAGAAAATGTATATCGAGGATTTGGAAGTGAATTATTGTACAAAACAATTATTATTACTTCAGATTCTGTTACTGACTAATAATGAATATTACGTCTACAAATAACACTTATGCCATGTCTATTTTAACACAACCCAAATAAAGTTCAAAGTCAAACTAAACAGTTTATGAATGAAATGACAAATTATAGGAAACAGTGTTGCGCCCCAATCAGGAGACATAAACACTCTTACCTTGACCGTCAAACTTACTTTGACACAGTCTCATTACTTATTAGGGAATTAGTAAGTGGATTCACAGAATACGCAATAGTCAGAGTTCACGGCAGTACGCTTTGAAGTGAAGAGACTGTTAATAAGGATATATTAATTATTCTAGAGTTTGTTAAAACAAGCTTTTAGGTTGAATCAGACGAATCACTCGGGAAATGTTATTCCGTATTCATACTTAATAATATAAATGAACGGTCACTTGTAAAATGCCTAGATTCCGAGTGAAAAAGAAACTTCTTACGTTATACCATTCTTGGACAACGCTATTTTGGACTACTTCATGTCACACTTGCATTTTTATTGCAGACTAACATTTGCCAACTAGCTCACCTAATCCTGTCATGATGTGATGAAGGTGGCGAACATGCTCGGTCTACAGTGGAACTGGCTCTCAAAAACCACTAACAGAAGACTCCGATTAGGGTTGAACTATATCATCTACCTATACCAAGCTGTAATCTCTATTATTAGTCTAACATGGTCATTAAAACAATACTTTTAGCAAAAACGTCGTGTCTAGTCATAGTCGTAATGATGACTTATTCAGGAAAAAAGGTCAAACAAACTTCCCAAAGCACAAGGAAGTTAATCAATCCCCTCAAACAAACAGAATCTCATTACAAACCGCCTCAGCACATTAGTAGATTTGCCGGCCATCGCGCGGCATCCTCGCCCTTTTCCTCCTGTTAAAATTACATCCGACGGCCCTAGGGGTTGATTTGACCGACTTCCGACTTGGTGTAATCACTTTTTGAGAAACGTGGGGTGACGGGGTGACTTCGTGCTACCACTGTCAGGGGATGTTGAAGTGCTGAGGGGCAGTTTGAACTATATCAGTATTTGGGTACGTCTCCATTCAACGCGATTTCTCGATTTTAAAAGCATATTTTTGACATTCCAATGCCGGTTCTCAATTCAATGTTCGAATATGCATTAGTTTTATTAGTGACTAGACTTTTCCCGCGACTTCATTTGATATTTTTTTACATCTATAATACTCCTAAGACGGCAGTTTCCCGAATCTCTCTATTCTTACCTACCAAACAGTGGAAACCCATTGTAATTCGTTCGGTAGTTTTCATATGATACAAAACTACACCAATAACATATTGTACTAAAATAATAATATGTAGTATAAATCAATGTTCGTGGTTGGTACTATTTAATTCGTAGTACATCCGACTAGGGTATAGTAGAATTGTATAGTTTCTGGCGTTTTTATTAAAAAACGCATATAATTTTCTGGTTCAGCATGTACTGTAATATTATTTTCTTGACTCCATGTTCTTAATATCGTGTGAATTGTATATACCTACATATTATTATGTATAACCTATGTATTATCCGTCACTATAGTGGGTAGTTCGATTTATAACATTTCTTTAATATTATAATGGAAGAAACGACTTCCCAAATGGCTGCATTCCAGGTCGTTTAATATTTTATGAGATTTGTTTTAGTACACACTTTTTGGTGAACGCATTTAGTTGGTATTTTGATTTTAATAATTATCGAAATAAATGTGGTATCCTAGTGAAGTGTATTTCTTATGTACATCTAATCTTTAAGTAGGTATGTATTTATTTTGTTAAATAAAATATAGAGTTACATTACGTCTAAAGGCTCCTTTTCTATAATAACGATAATTTCAGTCAAAATCCTAGTTTTGACCGATTTTGTCTAAAGTAGTTCTTAGTCTCTTTAGACGCTCTTAGTCAAAACTGTAGAGTCATAAGTGTTTGAAGTTTTGACTGCAACATGTATAATTTTTGTCGTACCATTTTCTCATAATTCCCTGTAGGAATATAATTACTGTGGTTGAACCGTATTATATTATAACCGCAAAAAAGGTAACAAACGTGACTGCATCTCTATTCCGTTCAAAATTAAAACAGTTTTGGAAAAAGTCTGTTAAAACAGTGAGTAATATCTTGTTGATTTAAATATAGCTTTTCTATTAAAGCTATTTTGACTCAATTCATGCACGAAAATTTGTTAAAAAATACATACTAATAATCCACCGTGCTTCTAGACAACCTCACGGGAAAAATGTACATTGTTTTATTGATAAATGTATTTTAACGATCCCATAGCAACCTACCATCAACCATCATCGGTTTGACGACTTCCAATCTGGACCATAACCGGTCCAAGCCAGTTTTTGGATGAGGCTAATTCCACGTTTTACGGCCAGAATTAGTCGTAACCGTAACTGAGTCTAGACCGATTCCACGGACGTAGGCGGCTGAACGCCAATTGACCCGGTTATCGACAATACCGGTTATTGGTGAGAATTTTAATTTTCTACGATCGTGATTTTAACCGACTTTGTATTGCTGTTAGTTTGTACGTTGGGTAAAAGGGGAAATAAACAAAAACCGGCCAGGTGCGAGTCGGACTCACGCACGAAGGGTTTCGTACCATTTTCTATAAAAAACTGCAATAAAGTCACGTGTTTTGAATGGGAGCCCCTTTAAATAATTTTATTATTCTGTTTTTTAGTATTTACTGTTATAGCAGCAACTGAAATTATCTGTGAAAATTTCAACTGTTTTACTATCCCGGTTCATGAGACACAGCCTGGTGTCCTGGAGACCGACAGACGGATAGCAAAGCCTTAGTAATAGGGTCTCGTTGTACCCTTTGGGTACGGAATCCTAATAATCTGGTGTAATTGCTTCACCGTTATTAAAACGAGTGCTGAGCTCAGCTTACACCTCAGTGTCCTGAGTATGAGTTTTTACTAGTTCGACATAGTACGCGTCAAATAGCGTTTTTGTATGAAAATTCTGTACAGCGCCACTACCGGCATGTTTATGACCGATAAGATGCGTACGCGAACGGTACCTTGATCGATACGTTAACGATATAAACCGTTTAAATTTTCGTGGTTGCCCTATTTGTAGAGGTACTGATCAAATCTAAAACAAATTTGACAGTTAACGTATCGAATACTTTCTCGATAGAGGTTCCTACTCACCCTACTGTGCTCAGCTTTGATCGAATCTTAGGTTGCATATTTGTGATGATGATGATGACACTTATGTGCTTTAATATGGTTTGGACTAAAATTTAATTATCAGTTAAAGTGTTGTAGAACACAGTGCATCATGCTTTCGTTTGTAAGGATGAAGTAAAGGGCCTTTTATAAGTTCTTCCCTTGCGTCACCATCGCCTCGGTATGTGTGTACTAAGCATACTTGGCTAACTAACTTCTACTTACAAATGAACTAAATCTACAATGCAATTTCTTGGCATAGCATAGTTTCGGTTAATTTATTATAGTTTGGAGTTAAGGGGTTAGTTTGGTGTTTGAGCGTTGCTATAGGAATGAACGTAGACCTCTTAACATATAAAAGTTTATTTATGAAGCATAATTTTATTTGTTGTGTGTCTGTTTTGAATGTAATAAAAATAAAAAAAGATGAGAATAAAATTATATCAATAGAGTTTCTTAGCGTTAGCTTCTCTAACGGGCGTATTTTCGAAGCACTGATAGAGTTTAAGGCATAGAAATATTTAACGTATTTTTTTTTATACTTACTTTATAATTTTAATTCTTTGAGTAACTAATGCCAGACACAATATAATTATGTTTAATTGTAACATGATTCGTACGGACCAGTCTTTAAACGCAATTTTTAATTACTACTGGTAATTATAAAATCGTAAAATAAGCGAAGGAAAACGCAGTGTAACGGGATGTTGCTCATAACACGCAAAAAGAGGTTTGGAAAAAATCCAAGGTTCGAAAACGTTTAGCGATTTCTGTCACTGATTGTACAAAAGATAACTAGAAAGATCTTCGATAAACAATACCGCCAACCCTCATCGATCACGAACCCAGTCAGTTCACTTCCAAATCAAATAAAACAGTTTGAAAACTAAAAAAAACAAGCCAATTTAAACTTTCACAGACTTGACTAACTTTTTCAAAGTCAACAAAGAATAATTTGATATAGGTCCCTTTTGAATAAACCTCGCTGCTTGACCGGCCAATATCTGATTCGTAAGGTAAGGGGATAAGGTTGAGTTTCACTTGCCTTTTGAGAGCAGTAAAAAGTAGGCTTTTACGTTATTGGGTAACCTTTATGGGGTTGTATGATGTGTTTGACATTATTCTAGTGATTGCTTATCTGTAGGTAGGGTACGGAAATCCGTAACTGAAGTTACCGTATATTTGACACTGAAATATCCGTACTTATCCGTAATAGAAACTGATATCATATCAAGTTTTCTGTTTTATATTCAATGGCCCTTAGGCACATTGCAGAGATAATTTGCATTGTAGATTTTTTTTTTAATTTTCGTTTGTAGACCATGTTGTCAGAGCTGGTAATATATACATACCTACTTACATTAAATGAGACTGGCTTTTTTACATATTTTTTTCTTATCAGTTATACATTGTAGGTACCTAATAAACTGTTCTTTTATGGCTTAACAATATCATAAAATAGAACAATATATTTGAAAATAGCTTATAAATACAAATCCTTAACCTAATTAGACGAAACTTTTAAAATATCCAACATAAAAGCCTAATCATCCGTAACCGAAACTATTATCCGTACCAACATCCGTAACCGAAACTCCAATATCACTGACAGCCCTACACATTTTACTGACCGTATGAAAGCTCTTAAGTCGTTGGAATTTACATTTTGCGTGTAAGCACTCTCGTATGGGTTGTAAGTCAATTGGACCTACTTGTTGGTGACCGTGTTTATATTTACGTTTATTACGATATGGTAACGTAATGTTGGTAGACAGAACATTTGCAACACAGTTGGGTTGTTTAACAACCTTGTCTTATTATGATTGTTCCTTTTTTACGATTTTAATGAATTTTCTTGATATAATGTGCGGATTTCCAATGCTTCGGCGGGCACGTTAAGCCGTCGGTCCCAGTTGTTTATCGAATGATAGCAGTTGTTAGGCCACGTCAGATAGGCACTCAGGCAGCCTGATAAACTCTGACACTAGAGGCAAGCACAACCTCATAATTACGACAAACTACAACAACAACAGAAATAATTAATGGTGGCTGTGAGGTACCATTGGTATTTCTTTTCTTGGTACTACCAGACTGTGACTGTTCCATAGTATATACTTTTTGTCTAAATATATCACAAATACGCTCTGTTTTTAGAAATATACCATTATCAGTAACTACATCCAAAACAGAAAACAACCCTTAAAGAGCAACGCACCCTCACCCCTGCACCTAAATGTCAAACCGCAAATTAGTCGCCAACTTTTGTAAAATAAAAACAATAAATAAAATTATAGACAGACTGAATGTGGGGGAAGAACCGTATTATTAGGGGGTGTGTTGGAAACCTTCTATTAGTTTCGATTCTTAATTTTGAAGGTTAAACCCTGTGCGTCAGGGACTGAACACGACCGAGCGCTTTGCAATCTTTCCACACTGGGTCCGATCCTTGGCCTCGCACAGATGAAAATTAGTTTTTTTTTCTTTTCTAAAAAAACGTAGTTCCACACTAAAATTGCTCCTGGATCGTGGGTACCGCTTACAGACGTATAATTTCACATACACAATACACATTTGACGACTTTTTTGGCGTTACTCGGTAATGAGCACACCGCGATCTCTATGAGGTTGGAGCTATATTTCTATAGTGAGTTTCGTGACGCGGCGTGAGTGAAGTGGCTGATGGTGATGGCGTTTATAGGATACCACAGCCACAGAAAACCTATTATTAGTAACCTAGAAGTAGGGGCATTCTCATCATGGTCGGCATTGTATATCACATTGAAGGGTGTTGTCTCTCTTACGTAGGTATTGAGTCCTTTTTAAGTACGGAGGGTCAATTCTGGGCCACGGCTTAACAACATGAAAAAAATCCAGCATCTCAACTCAGTTGCGTAACCTCAGCCTTCTTACTTGGTAACATCGCGCCCTCTGCCGTGACCCTTTGACTTTGCCTGGAGTCTCGACAAATTGTCTATTGACGATGGAGTAGACAACTAGACAGTGGCTCTTTTTACTGCTGGTTTGATTAAACGGCGGCGAAGTTGCGGCGATTTATTTCTTGATAAGTAAAAAAATGTTTTCATTTCTATTCACAGTATTCATTAGTTTGTCTTCAGTTTGAATTGTAAGTAGCTGGATACGATTGTTGTGTCTCGCGTTTTCGGACATTAGTCTCATGTTTCATAATTTATTTTATTTATATTTTATTTAGCTAGCTGGCTGGTTCTTGTATATTATATAGTGGAGGCTTTTAGTATCGGAGGGCAAGACTCATTTTCGGTCGCTGCGCTGCTTTGTTTGTTAGTTAGAGACTAGCATTTGACCACTGTCTCACCAGCGCTAAGTGACAATGTGGTCGAAGGTGATGTACTTGCTCAGTCTAGAATAGTCTCATGGTCTGCTCCTGGAACATCTCAAAAGTTGTTTCACTTCGCGTCTTCATAGTATATTAAATTATATGCAGTTGGCAAAAAGTTACAAATACCTCTAATGGTCTTACCACTAAATATTTAAACCAGAGTTAAACAGACAGTCTAAATATTTTCTCAACAAATTGGCGTCTAACCCTCGCTTTTTTTAACTCAATAACAAATTCACAAGTGAAATAATTGGAAATGCCAGGATTGAGTAAGAAAACGCGAGTGATAGACGTCGATTTTGTGGAACGAAATTTTAGAAACTACTGTTTAACTCTGGTCTAATCTCTAGTGGTAAGACGGCTAAAGTTTAAAAGGGGCATAAGGAGTCATGACTAGGTAGGTACTGAAAAATTTTAGTTAACTTGTGTTAGTTCAAGTATCTCGTAGTGATAACACAGTGGTGTCGCGTACTATTTACATCAATTAAGTCTTTTCTATTCTTTTATTTGGTAATCTCTCTTAAGTATAACATCATAAAAAATAAAATTTCATCCAAGTAGCCCGAGGAACCAATGAAAAGTTTTATCAAACATATCTCTATATTTACTAAAATAACGTATGAGAAACTCACAAATATAAATATTAGTGTAGACTTAAACGCGTATATGAATTTAATGCGTCTACCATGCGTAAATAAAGCTATGCAGCGGAATGGATTTGAATAAAATTATGTAGAAAGACAGTGAACTGTTTTCTAAATAAAAATAGGCATAAAAAGCCCAATTATTTCCATCCGCGAAGCAGAATTTTCCTGTTTTTAAATATAGGTTGGTTTTGAAATAGCAAGTGCAGCTATAAATAAGATGGTGGCGGCCTCTGGTGTCAGTGATTGTCAGGTTGGCTAAGAGGCTCGATTGCTATCAATTAATAACAGAAGGACTGATGCCAATAACATAATTATCTATATAAATAAAATAAAATTATGTTAGTTGCACCATTTGCGACTCAAAAACGGCTGGACCGATTTCTATAATCTATGCTTTGTTGTTATATATTAAACCTTGGGGAAAATACACAAAGAATAGAGAAATATTTTAATTTCTTATAATTTTTTGATATACCTACATCTTAATAAAGTATGTACTCAGAGATGTGAATAATTTTGTATTGATAGTTTAATAATAACTAGCACTAATTTTAATGACGTCGTTAACGCCACAATGGCCTTGATGGTGTTATATCGACTGCATCCAGGGCAGACGCTTCATGTTTTCCCTGGATGGTAGTTGAACCATGTTCCTTCTCTAAATTCAGAAAACCCTGTTCATGACCGCTAAATGACGCGTAAATAACAAGCAACGATCACATACATAGATCCTGATCTATGCATGTGATCAGCCATTTATTTGCTTATCACTATAAATTTATGAGTGCGGGAAATGTAATACATAATAGTTTGCTACGAAAATCTACGAAATGCTACGCCAGTTTCGTAGCACTCGTAGCAACAACTTCAGCGGAGCTACATTTTAGAAATGTGCGTAGTCACTAACTTTCATTATGATTACTTTTCAACTTTAGGTTTTTAATCACTACGTCATCATCATCACAACCCATTGCCACCCACTGCTAAGCAGAGGTCTCACCTCACCTCACTTTGTGAGGAGGATTAGGCCATAACACACCACGTGTCTGTCCGTAATGGTGGATCACATTGTATTCAAAATAATTCTCGGGCGATCGGTTTCTTAACGACATTTATCTCGTACCAAAACGAATGTTTATGATTTAAATATTATGTAAAAACGACGAATTCATTCGCTATACAGTTCACACAGTACGAAATACAGTTTGACCATGTTTATCTAAACTATAAAAGTCCCCATTACAAACACGAATAAATCTCTGCAATAACACACATACACACAAAAGTGTAAGAGGCTTAATCGCCGTATATAGTACTATAGGTTTATAGTGCTTCGTATAGTATGTACTATGTACTTGGATAGTATTAGTACAGTACTTGCTGTGACAAGTGATATAGTACGTTTGTCTGCGAGGCCATTAAATTCACAATAATGCAACCGGGAACATTGCTTCAGCTCGGAGGATAGGGTTGGCAGTAAATGTTTTTAATGGAATAATTTTTGTGTCAGAGTTGATTTGTGTCACTTTGTCATGCTAGCTGTTCTGTTGCACTTAAAGTATTTTATTTACGTCTACTGTAATCAAAGTTATACGACACTTTCGTTGATAACTTTGTTATTATCTAAATACGCTATTAAATATGAGATTCACTATAATTGTATACCAACTGTTGGGTCTTTATCAGGCTTTTAAAGTATATTACCGGTGATTAATTTGATGATGAAACAACCACGTTTAAAATGTGATTTACATTTTTAAAACGCAGTTTCATTAAAATGCGTCAAAAATATATCAAAATACGGCCTTTGCCCAGCAGTGGAGCAGTTACAGGCTGAGTTATTATTATTATAACCTGACTACTAAAATGAGGAATCGTGTTGAGCAAATAAAAAATAAACTGTACAACGCACTAAAAATATATTTAAAAACGATAACAATAAAATCAAAAAGTGGCAACTATACGTCACTGAAACTGGCACAGGGAATCCCGATACGACTGAACTTCGACAACCCTAGCTCGCTTGTGTGCGTGCGTTGTATTGTGTACACACATGTACATGTGTGGGTGCGTAACGATTCCCTCCTCTTTGGCACGCTCTGCGCTATCCATGTACAGGGTGTGGGCAGCGTGGCAGCTGCATAGAGGGGGATGTGTTTGACACCATGCACACTAAAACTTTAAAATGTTCCATTTTCTGACCATCACAGCAATAAAATGCAGAAAATAACTATTAAAATAAAAATACTGATAGTATACACAGCTAAGTTTCTTGGAATTCTAATCAATCAAAGTTTGACAGTGACAGGCACAGTTTTGACTGGAATTTCAAATATTTAAGGCCGGCGCTTATCACAAGACATACGACTTTCGCGGTTCTTAATCAAATATTGCTCAATAATCCAACAAATAGGTACCATGAACGTGAAAATAATGAAATAACACTCATAAGTCACATTCGTCGTTGTCCTCGTGCATAGAGAATAATATGCCTGACGAGACTAACCGTAGCATTTGCTACGGAGCTCTACGAAAAGCTACGGATTCATATTGTAGGAATAATATTATATATCTCACAGGCGCACATAGAACATTGTCTTGTTTTTTTATATACGTCTACATCTAGCTTGCCCTGTGGCTTCCCTTCCGTAGGCAATAGTGAGAAGTAACTTATGTATTTAAGGAGTGTCATAAATATAAATAAATAAACGAAATCGTCAAATCCTTTTAGCTTGTACGGCGCTCACTCATCACACAATATATTATACAATAATTCATCATAAAATATATTTCTAGAAACAAAATGCCTTAAAATATATTCCAACGTTACAGAGATTACAACACATTTTATTTTCTGTCAAATAAAAAAATATTATTTTGTATCAAGTGTTCCTTAAAAGTTTAGTATTAAATGTTAAGATATCATATTAGGAACTAGCTTAAATGAAACACTAAATATACCTTTTAAACTTATTTTATTCATCAGCTGTACATAACTGTTATTTATTATAAAAAGTCCACTGCTATTAACCATCAGTTCGTTATTATTACCCCAGGTAGCTGATTACTAGAACCTAATAATCAATTACCTATGTTTTTACCAACATAGGTACCAAATTCAACTGAGGCCATACAAAACTACGCTACTTTACAATCTTCAGTTTATTTTACAATAATTATAAATATTCCTTCTTGTACTTAACTTTATTTTACGCGCTTCCTTCCTTAATTACCACTATCCTTGTTGTTCCCCCTTTTCCTGCTTTTCTCCAACCACCAATTTCTATCTTCTTCCACTTTTTCCGTCCGCCACCTTCTGTCTTGCTTTTTCTGTTTCTCAACCCATTCTCTGCCGTCTGTACTTCGTAATTGCCAGTATTGAAATATTATTTTAAGATACAACTTATTGCCAACAATAAAAAATTGCCTCAAATATTCATTATTAGATTTACAACAATTAATTTTGATACAAATCAGTCTTACAATAATGCAAATTATAACAGTTCGTCCATCCTGACAAAATTTGATACCACGCAAATTTAAATCTAGACAAATTAGCTGATAAATTGATTCAAATTATCTAAAAGATTAATCATTAACTAATTATATTCTATCTGATACATAAAGTTGTCTTAAAATCATGTCTACTGATTCAGTTCCGGTTTTCATGATCAGTTGTTTCGGTTGATCTGTAAAATAGAAGATAATAATATTTAGTTGACTTAGATTAAAATATACAACTTTGCCCATATAATGTTGGGCCGGTCATGTACAATTATTTGCACATGCCCTGTTCTCATTATATCATCTGTTATTCAAATATTGATTAATACTATTTAATAATTTTAATATGTACATTGTACACAGTAGATATTCAATTCTATTGTACTCTATTTGCCAAAATAATTAATTACTTGAATTATTGATCGCATAAATAGGTACATTCTTAAAATTTAACTATCACACACTCTATAATTTGTTATATTGTTCACTTTTAAGTTCGCCATCATAACTCTTCATCATTACGATCTCTGTAGTGGGCCAAGTTTATTTAGTTGCCCAGTCAGGCAGCGCCTCCTTACCATGATTTTCATGGTGACCACTGTTTATTTCATCGCCCAGTTTAGGCGGCCCTTCATCACCACGATTTCCATGGTGGCCCATATTTATTTCATCGCCCAGTTTAGGCGGCCCTTCATCACCACTATTTCCATGGTGGCCCATATTTATTTCATCGCCCAGTTTAGGCGGCCCTTCATCACCACTATTTCCATGGTGGCCCATATTTATTTCATCGCCCAGTTTAGGCGGCCCTTCATCACCACTATTTCCATGGTGGCCCATATTTATTTCATCGCCCAGTTTAGGCGGCCCTTTTCGGCACGATTTCTATCGTAACCTTTGTTTATTTCATCGCCAAATCTGGCGGCCCTGTAGTCAACACCGAGTTTTTCATGGTGGTCCTGTTTTGTTGCATCGCCTTATTAGGCGACCCCTTTGTTACAATAATTCTCAGTAGTATTCTGATCAATTTCATTATAGTCTAATCATGTATCACTGAATATAATAACCGTTCAGTGGTCCCTCACCTCTCATCCTTCAAGTAAATCTATAAGTTCTTCTGTACTGTCAGCTTTTGATTCATTCTCGCTGGAACTTATTTCATTATCTCGATCAATAAACTTTCTCAATGTATCAGAGGCTACTGTTGCGCTATATTTCTTATACCCTTTTATTCCTTTTATAGAAGATATAATGTATCTGTCATTGTCAAGTACTTTTGTGACCTTATAAGGACCACTGTACTTTTCTTTAAGTTTACGAACGGTGTCTTTTGTTTTACTTTGCGCTCCTTTCCACAAAACGAGGTCACCTATTTTATAAATCACAGGCCTTTTCCTTTTCTTGTCGAATCTGATTTTCATTGCTTGAGATACTCTAGCAATGTTTTGAGAGGCTTTCTCTTGGTTGCAGACAAGCATTTCTTCGTCGTCGTAGCTATTAGTTGACATTCCTTGCATTAGAGTACGAGTTCCTTTAAACATAAGTCTGTAAGCTGTAAATCCAGTAGTCGCATTGATAGTATTGTTTATGCCCCATACCACTTTGTTCAGACATTTATCCCAATCTCGTTCATCAGAAGTACTTTTATTTATAGCTTCTAACAATGTTCTATTGAACCGCTCGACTTGTCCATTGGATCTAGGTGAAGCCACTGAATTAACAACGTGCTTCACTTGGTTTGCTAAACAGAACTCTTTAAACCGTTTGCTCGTAAAAGCTGTACCACTGTCAGATATAATTCTAGTCGGATGACCAAATGAACTAAAGATTTCCTCTAGTTTCTGTTCTGCTTCAATGGATTTTGTAGTTTTTGTAAGTTTGGCCCAAGTAAATTTTGTGTAAGAATCAACCACCACAAACAGATACGACATGCCATTACCACTTTTGCAAAAGGGGCCCAGATGATCAATGTGCAGCGTATGTAGTGGTTCCGCAATTTTTTCTATTGGGTGTAATTCTCCTTCAGTTTTGCCATATTGTCCACGTTTGTAAAGACAATCTACACAGGCATTAACATACTTCCTTATAAACCTTGTCATACGTGGAAACCAGCAGTTTTGTTTTATCAACGTATCGCATCTCTTGAGACCCGGGTGACCAATATCGTCGTGATATTTACGCATAATATTCCATCGCGCCGCTTTGGGAACCACAATTCTTAAATCAGTACTTCCTAATTTCCTGTAAACTTTGTTATCTTGCAAAATATAATTGTTCTGGATATCAATGTCATTTACCTTGTTCTCCAATTTTTGTTTAATGGTTCGAATTGTATCATCTTGACTTTGCAAGACATATACCCAATCCAACAAGTCTAAGACAAGTACTTGTTCAGCCTCTATTGGTGTTCTACTTAGTGCGTCTACATGCTTGTGACTTATTCCTGGTTTGTGTATAATATTCATGTCATATTCCTGAATACTGAGCCACCATCTTGCAACTCGCGGCAGTAAATCTTTTTTCTCAAACGTTTGTCGAACTGCAGCACAATCTGTGACGACCGTAAATTTTACTCCAGCTAAGTAAACTCGAAATCTTCTGAGGGCTTCTACCACCGCCAACGTTTCAAGCTCAAAGGAGTGATACAGAGCTTCTTCTTTACTTGTCTTTCGGCTGAAGTAAGCTACAGGCCTTAACGAGTCTGCGTGTTTTTGTAATAAGATGCCTGCTATGCCTTTACTTGAAGCATCCGTATGAACTTCGGTTTCAGCTTTCGGGTCATGAACGGCTAAAATAGGCCTCTCTGTCAGAATTCGTTTCAAACTATCAAATGCAGTCTGCTGTGAGACTTCCCAACTCCAGCAACTTTCCTTCTTTAATAGCTTATAAAGGTCGTGAGTAATTAGAGCGTAGTCTTTAACGAATTTTCTAAAGTAACTTGTAAGTCCCAAAAACATGCGGAGTTCATGAACATTCGTTGGTTCTTTATATCTGGTGACTGCTTCAATCTTTCTTTGCGCTGGTCTAATGCCATCTCCACTTATATCATACCCTAAATACTCAATATGAGTTTGCAAAAATGTACACTTTTCTATATTTAGTGTTAATTTAGATTCTCTCAGAATCTGCAGTATTTGTTGTAGTACCAGTAGCCCTTCATCCTCTGTGGTACTAGGGATCAATAAGTCATCTATGTATGGCAATACTGTTTTAAATCTCAAAGGACCCAGTATTTTATCCATCATTCGTTGGAAAACACAAGGTGAGTTGGCCAAACCAAATGGCATGCGAAGAAATTCATAGTGGCCCTCCGGTGTGACGAACCCAGTCTTGGAAATCGAGTCTTTATCCATTGGGATTTGATAAAAGCCTTGAGATAGATCAAGACTAGTAAAGTATCGCTTCCCAGCTAACTTCTCTACTTGATCTTCTATTATTGGAAGTGGATATTTATCCTTGACAGTCAAACTGTTTAATTTTCTATAGTCGACACACAATCTGTAGTCCCCCGTCTTCTTCTTTACTATTATAATTGGACTCGCAAATTCTGAGCTAGACTCTCGTATGATCTTATTGTCTAAAAGATCGTCAATTTTGGTCCGAACTATTTCTTTTTCTGGAAGGGAAAGCCTGTATGGTCGATAACAAACAGGTTTTTCTGTGTTAAGCTCTATCTTCATTGCTATTTTGTCCGTACATCCTAGTTCTGTTGTGTTAATTGAAAAACAGTCGCTATATTCTGCGAGTATGTCCCAAAGCTTTTTCTTCACTTCCGGATCTGCTGTGCCGCAATTTACCTTACTGAAATCCACCGTCATGACTGGATCAGGGTCAGGAGATATTGTTTGGCATTTTGGCTCCCCTGTTTCTACTTCAAGGCATCTCAGACCTCTTGCCAAAGTTTCTCCTCTCGTCAAATGTAAGGGGGCTCTGGATTCATTGTATAACTCCAGTACACTTTTCTCTCCGCTGACAACACATGCTGGTATAAAATATTCTCTATCACAATAAGTTCTCTTACACGACTCGATGTAAATGGATTCTCTTAGCTGAGAGTCTGACATTATTTCTATAAGCATTATGTGTTTGGGGGGCACTATTAGGTCATGTGCGCATCGTAATTTTACTTTGATATTTTCTTCAGGTGCGTAATGAATTCCCAAAACATTATCTGACGAATGATCCCTTTTCCGTATTGTGAAATCAGTCCCCGAAATAGTGAAAACATAATCAGAGTGGTTCATTAATGGCTGTCCTAGGATGATATCCATTTTACCCATGTGGCAGTCAGCTATGTGGAAAACTGTCTCAAAAACATGATCCTCCACCCGCACTTTCGCCTTAAGTATGCCTTTAGCAACGACCGGGTTGCCCCCAAATCCCCCAATCATTGTGTCACAATCATTCATCGGTAAGTCAAGTTTCCGAAAAAACCCTAAACTCATTACATTTATTTTTGCTCCTGAATCAAAATAAGCTTGTCCAGGGACGTTGTTTATATCGAAAGGCCTAAAGTAAATATCGTTTACCTCTGTTACCATGTTGACCACTTCCTTAGATGACACCAGTGGCGCTGCAGACGTGCTTGGTTTGTAGTAACATCTTTCAGATAGGTGGCCCCCTTTCCCGCAATGAACACATACAGGTTTGTTGTTAAACGTATTTTTAGGGCAACGCCTGATGGAGTGACCAGGTTCGTGGCACAGAAAACACGTAAAAGTTTTTCTTTGTTCTTGTGTTTTTATGTTTGTTGGTCTTCCGTTGGCGTCATCATTTGCCCTCGGTACCGCATAGGGCTGTGTCTGTCTTGGTTTGAAATTGTCAGTCATTACCGACAAAAACTTTGAAAACAGTTCACTCGCCGATGCGTAGTTCCCTGCCCTAGCTGGTGCCTTCAAATGATGTGGTAACCCATCAATGATGCACGCTACTGCTTTGTCGCCGAATATTTCAAGTTGGTTCAACATCGCAAGTTTTTTATAGTAATATTGGGTCATATTTTCGGTCGGAATCTTTCTCTTGTTCAACATGTCACGCAACAGTTCCACAAAGTCAGTCTTCTGAGGAAAAGCTTCTAATAGCTGCTCTTTCCATTGCTGCCAAGTCATATCATAATTTTTAAGCGACATGTGCCAAACTTTCGCCATGCCTGATAGTCTTGACTGCATAAAGTAAGATTTTTTTGAATTACTCCAATGGTGAATTGCGGCGAGCTGCTCAATTTTGTTGAGCCACTGTATAGATTCAATGTCATTTTTTTCAGGATCGAATAACGGTATTATGTCAGCTCTAGCACTGTCATTGTTAATAATGTAAGGAACGGGCTCACCGGAATATTCTTTACTGCGATGCTTGTCGTATTGATACTCTGCATCAGTATCCGTGGACTCCTCTTCGGACGTTTTTCGTGGTCTCCATGGCCGCCATCGCTTTCTGGCGCTCGGTGAGTCTGGGCTCTCCGATCGGTCTCGTCGGCGCCAACTGGCTTCCTTGGCACGCTTAGGCATGATTATCCCACTTCTGAAACTGTTAAGATATCATATTAGGAACTAGCTTAAATGAAACACTAAATATACCTTTTAAACTTATTTTATTCATCAGCTGCTGTACATAACTGTTATTTATTATAAAAAGTCCACTGCTATTAACCATCAGTTCGTTATTATTACCCCAGGTAGCTGATTACTAGAACCTAATAATCAATTACCTATGTTTTTACCAACATAGGTACCAAATTCAACTGAGGCCATACAAAACTACGCTACTTTACAATCTTCAGTTTATTTTACAATAATTATAAATATTCCTTCTTGTACTTAACTTTATTTTACGCGCTTCCTTCCTTAATTACCACTATCCTTGTTGTTCCCCCTTTTCCTGCTTTTCTCCAACCACCAATTTCTATCTTCTTCCACTTTTTCCGTCCGCCACCTTCTGTCTTGCTTTTTCTGTTTCTCAACCCATTCTCTGCCGTCTGTACTTCGTAATTGCCAGTATTGAAATATTATTTTAAGATACAACTTATTGCCAACAATAAAAAATTGCCTCAAATATTCATTATTAGATTTACAACAATTAATTTTGATACAAATCAGTCTTACAATAATGCAAATTATAACATAAAGTACTAAAAGCTATCGTAAGGATACTTATTAGAAAAAAATACTTCCAGCACCAAATTGAAGTATTATTGGTTCACAAATTGGAATTCTATAATATTATCACCAACGGGATGTTATCTGTACCTACACTGAACTGCACAATTATCAAAAATATAAGACTACGATGTCACTTTACTTTACGCAGCCATGCACTCTTCTTTCGGGAAAGGTTAGTAAGAGCTATGTGTAATTGTGTATTATATATCAACAATCTAGATCGAGGTGTAAAAAGTAGAGATGAGTTTATCCAGAAACTATCCGGCAATCGGCTTTTCAAGTACGACTGTTCTTGGTTGTGACTTTATTATCATGTGCTGAATACATACATACATATGAGAGAAAGGGAGAGTATTGTATAATATATTATTATTACATTTTAACTAAAAATTCGTAATACGTGAGTAAAATTGGAGTGCACGAAACGGAGCTTAGTCAAAGTAACAAACATACAAAGAACCAACAAATTTAAAAGCATTTTATTAGGTTTTCCAAAAATTAGAAACAAAATTTAGCCGGACATTTGGTGCATCTCTAGTAAGTTAAACTTAAAATCTGGGTCAGCGCGATTGTTGTCGTCTCCTCATTAAGGTCACTGATACCTCTATGTAGGTTACACTGTTACCTGGTTAACTTTCAAATACTTTGTTGTGTCACGTCAAACTTCAGTGTAGTTTATTCTGTGTAATTATCGCTTTAGTTCAAGGAAAATAGATGGTAAACGTCCACCATCCCATTTAACTGAAGAGTTGTTTACGGTACGACGACGCGGGGACATTGACACGTGAAATTTTGACGTCCCGTTGTCCCCGTTGGTTGCATCTCCGTTGTGGGGACGATGGCACGGAAAATAATGACGTTCCACTGTCCCCGTAACGGGGACACGTCTTTCAGGGGCATCGAGACTACACTTCTCATGAACGTATAGGCAGTGTCAGCAACACTTGTCCCCAAGATCACCATACGAATCGTGGTCAATGATAAATAGATAATCTGACATAAGAAAACAGAGATGATATCAATCATACCATCAAATAAATAGGAGACACTCCAAGGATAACATCATGAGGAAACCCGAGGATCATAACATTCGAGGACATTGCGCCATCCACAATGGGTGGTGAATAATAATTACGAATGAATCACAACCCCTTCACATGTTTGTAAGGGATAAAGTAAAGTTCATATTGAACGTCATAAACAGTTTTAAGTATAATATCGTGTTATTAATTATAATTATGGGTTAGGCCATTATCCACATCGGGGGCACGGTCCAGATTAGTGGATTATATTCACTATCTAACCATTTAATTTCACTCTGTGCTTCAGAATACCCGTCAAAGAAAATTGCACCATGAAAGTCTACGCCGTAGAGTACAACTGTCTGCGTAGAGTCTACGAGGATTTTTTTTTTACTTAGTCACATATTTTTTATAATAGCGATACACAGCATTGTCGAAGTTGTCGATGAACCCGCGACCTACTACTCGGAGTCCATACGCCACCAAATGAGCAATCATCGCTTTTTTATTCCACTGTACTCGTTTCCTAGTCGCATCGCGTATTTCCTACTATCCTGCTTATAAACGACCTTGAGTGGACTCACGAATCTCCTTCAATGTTCTCGATAAAGCGTAGGTACCCTCCACTAGCACATTCTTATCGATCGATAATATTATTATAACAGACGTTTTTGTACTTTAAGTACATGTAATTATTATCTACACTACGAGTAATATTATAAAGAGGAAAACTTTGTTTGTTTGGTTGTAATGAATAGGCTGAAAAACTACTGGACCGTTTTTAAAACTTCTTTCACCATTCAAAAGCTACATTATCCACAAGTAACATAGGCTAAATTTTATTTTGGAAAAAATAGGGTTCCGTAAGTGTAAAACACAAAGTACACAAAGTGTATACAAAGTGTAAAAAATCAACCAGAAAAGTTACTTATTGTGCGTACGCTGCCTAAAAAGAGATAAGGAGAGAGTGAGAGAGTGAGAGGGAGAGATAGAGTGAGTGGGAAATATATATATAGAAATATAGAGATCGAGGACGAGAGAGAGAAAGAGGGAGAGAGATAGATTGAGAGGGTACATATAGAAATAGAGGGAGAGCAATCGAAAGAGGGAGAGGGAGAGAGAAAATGAAGAGGAAAGGAGATAAAGGGAGGCAGAGAGCGTGAGAAGGGGAGATATAGTGAGTGGGAAATATATAGAAATTATACCCGGATGCTAACTATAATGTACAAATCTTACAAGTAGCTACCTGTAGGTGTTGTACGTGTAACGCGGGTGAAACCGCGGGGCGCCGCTAGTATATTATAAAAGGATGAAGTAAAAATATGTATTTTTAATTTTGCCGGAAGTTTGAACAATGTGGGATGGTTAAAATAATAGATGATGTAATCTTTTATACTAACAAATCACTAAAAACCTCCTAAAAAGTATACCGTAAACAAACAGTAACAAACACCCCTATTTATCCAAAACCTACTCCCTTTATTAGGTGTATTTCAATCTGCAACCCCGTACCTGAAATCACCGAACGTAAATTACTATAGTTTATCAATTATAGTAGGTGTACATAATATTATGTGTTGAGACGCGCTCACTCACTACGGACACTCTTTTTCTTAATTTTAATAAGCATGACAACGTCTACTCAGCTAGTATATATGGCCCTTACGTCAACTGAGCCCACTCCAAACTGTGTCCACGGGATCAGTTGACCTAATCAATATTTGAATCGGTCAACTCAGCCCATCAACAAAATTTTCAATATATACAGTCACGCTAAAATAATATTAGTAGCTTATCACGTGAAGTACATTATCCCACGTGTATATTACGCAAAACTTACGGAAACTTCTCAACCGCAAAGTTCAAGTGTTATGTAAAGTGAATTGGAAAATTATATTAGTGAGAGCGATTGCATTAGTTTCACGGAGCGCGGGAGATGTCGGAGAAAGTTTCACTCACCCCCATTCTAGTTTCGATTATGTTACCTGGGACAATGAGTGAATAATATCCGTAGTATTCTGAAGTTTAGTTTTATTTACGTCAGCGTTCGAGTTTAAAGGTTTAAAGGCGCTACAAGTTCGTATTATAATGTTCATTTCCAAAAATAAAAGCTTTGTGAAAAAAATAACGTTTGTGAATAATCATATCATTTCAGAAACATTTTACAAAATATATACTTATATATGCCGAGTATTATGTACTTATATACTACTAGCAGACACGGCTCCGCCTTGCTGTGGCTAAGGTTTTTGTTATTGCGACTCCAATATGAGATGTAAGCTATCCTATCTTTTAAGTTAGATCAAACTGCACACGGTGTGCAAATTTGATTACAATCGGTTAAGTAGTTTAGGAGTCTATCGCGGACAAACAACGTGACGCGTAATTTATATATATTAGGATATAATAATAAGATATCACAATGAGCCATATATCTACTCTCTCACTCAGGCGTTTCCTGTCTGTATCTATCATCAGGTCAGCTTACTGTCATCATAATACTCTATTATAATCGGACATACTTATTATGTTCTCTGAATGAACCGTACAGACACCGAATAAGAAGTAAATCGATTTCTTCAAAACACTGTTCATTGAGAAACGGTCCTTCGACTAAACGAATTTCCACCAACCAAAACCCACTGCAAAACATCCGCCGATGTACATAAAATACAATAAAAAATAACGACCACCTTATGCCGTTTGTCGTAAAAAAATCATAAGCTACCCTACGCTATGACCCCTGTTTACGACTATGAAGCTTTTTTAAACCTACAGATAATGTTATATTTCAATGCTGCCCGCAGAATAAGAACTATTAGGTTATTAGTGCCACAATTAAGGCGTTACCTAAGTTAGAATTGCTAATGTGCGATGAAGTTATTCGAAGGATCGAAGCTTCATAGAATCTCTATGCGATGAACATTCAGTAATCTATGAACACTACTATGTAATATTATAAAGCACGGCAGTGACGGCACGTTTGGCGTAGTGGCTGGGCAATCGGACTGCTGCGCTTGGTGTTCGATTCCCGCCCGGAACAAATACTTGTGCGATCCACAAATGTTTGTTTCTGGTCTGGGTGTGATGTGCATGTGAAATTATATGTCTGTAAGCAGTACCCACGACACAGGAGCAATACTAGTGTGGGGCTACGTTTCAAAATAAAAAGAAAAAATTAATCCGACACGGAATATTGAATTGAACCTAATTCCATACACACAAGCACTGAGACAAAACTATCCGATCTTATCGGACAGACAGCTAACATAGTAGAGACGAGCCGTAACCGTAACCCGTAACACATTCACCCTAATAGAATTCTGTTCGCGCGCTCCCTCTAATCGATACGCGCTCAAGCCTCGACACTGATAACTACTATCATTATTTCCAGGGAACATATAAAAAAATCGTAAAACCCTCGATCGTAAACCGGTCGTAAATCCCGGCGTCGGAAAAAAAATATACCTAATATGGTGGCATCCGTATTTTTTGACCGTTTTTCTGACAGTTAGCAAGGAAATTGGCAATAAGTACGGCCTGCCGTCGGGACCACCTGCCGCGGCTGGTATGAAGGATAATTTTATTGGATGCCATAATACGGAATGAAGATGACATCTCTTCCTCTATTCAGAATTGATTTAGTCACTATTTTTCTATGTGGCCAGTAATTCTGTGATTGTGGCCTGCTCGTAGGTACGCATCTTGCATGGGGGCTGAGCGTTTTGGATTTTGTTTTTAAATTTAACTCTCGACAAAAATCTATTGGGCCTTGGAAAGTTCCGCATCAAAATAATAATTTCAGAAAAAATTACGTAAACTCAATTTGGGGCAAACTTTTGCGGGACGAATAATGTCTCATTTGAAGTTATTTCTAATTTAAATGACAATCAATATTGCAATAATATTTACGCAGACAAAATAAACATGTAATCTACATAAACATAACGCCGAAAATTGTGATATAATATTTTATACGAAAAAATGCCTGACATAGAACCTGTTCATATAAATTTAATTACTAATTGAACCAAAATAGCTACTTCCAATTAATTTACGAAAACCACCAGACCATTTTTTTATTCTTACCTACACGCTAAATAGATGTTCCATCCCACCCTTAACCAATGTTAGTTGGCAGCACAGCATACCCTAAATGCTGGCGGCATTGCCTCGCTTTGCAATGCTATAGGGTCTTGTGACTTACACGTAAATGAACAACCATTACGGTCCACGTGTTGCGATATTCATACCAAAAAAAAACAAGTGTGATCAGAATAATCGTTCGAGAATTGCCTCTTGCGTCTTTATCGATATCAAATGATCTCGATTTAAATAAATTCCACAATTGAAAACACAGAATCATAGTTGCACAATAGCCGATCTACAACCAGATCAGACCTAGGCGTTCTAACAGGCCACACACCCAAACATGGTTGCCATCGGCCCATATTATAGATTCTAGCGCGCGTAATACACAGTTAACGACAGTAGTCGAGATCGCGCGTTTTCATACAGAACGATAAAAGATACCGTCAGTAAGGCCATAAAATAGAACATGCCTATCTGACTGACCACTTGCATACTTTAAAGTACCTACGTATAGGTATGTGGTACGTCTGTATATTATGTACTTTGCTTAACATTTTATTTGATTTAATCATCATGCTATTACTTCTACCTATTACGTTTTAATTTTACTGATCGCACTTAAAGTTTATATTTCTTTCGAACCAATCTCTATAGAACAGTGTTATACGTCGGATTTCCGTCTAAATGGTGCATATTATCGTTGCACCTTTGATTAGCTTTAAAATATAAATTGGAGATTTAATTCTGAATTACTCACTCACTATATGGTAGAACTGCCACAGATATAAAAATAAGAGATACCGAGTGTCGTTTAGTTGAATGACTTCGCCGTTACTCATTACAATAAAAAGCGGCAGTCGTAGATTTACCAGATAAAAGAAAAAATGTGCCATTACTAAGACAAAAAAATTGAGCATGATCTCTCACTTTCCCCTGCCGTGCTCTTACCGATCAGCCTTGCGCTAGTGTGCGTGTGTCTACCACGCGACATCAGCTACTGTTAGTACGAGTCCGCGTCCAAGATGTCTGTAGTACCCCCCCTACCCCCAGCCTAGACATGCCGGCGCCTCCCAAGGCTGTCTGCGTAAAAAGGTTAAGGACTACCCATTTCGTCATACATTGATAGCAAATTATAGGTTTTGACAAGTTTTTATGCTGCCAAGTTCCCGGTGAGCTTTTAAAGGGATGTGTCTTATTGAGTTGACGCTTTCAGACTTTGGATTTATTGGGGGTTTGTTAACTGTTAAACACACACAAACTAAAAATTCTAATTCGTAGAGCTCTGTTGGTAACTTTACTTCTTTCCAGATTTCTTAATTACTGATCGCAGTTTTCATTTTTTTTTATAAAACGTCCCGCACACTAGGATTGCGCCTGTGTCGTGGGTACCGTTTAGACATACTCGTATGATTTCACATACACATAGCATCCAGACCAGAAACAAATATTTGTGGATCGCACTAATATTTGCTCCGGGCGGGAATCGAACCCGCGACACCAAGCGCAGCAGTCCAATTGTTCAGCCACTACGCCAAACCCGACATCTAACAAATATAAAGTTGACCATCCCATCATAAAATTAAAAGCCTATGGACAATAAAGCACAAAGCTTTCAACCAAACTAATACAATGCCTGTCGTTAATCATTGTTCTCTCATCCTAGCTTTTATAGTATGTACTGCACTTGCAATTCGCCCTGAGCCAATTCTGCACAGACCAAAAAACTAGGTCGAATTAATGTACCGAGTTTCGATTACATCTGCCAAATAATTCAGTAAGTAAATAGTATTAATATTATTATATGCCAATTACACACAATATTATAATGTATGCTCTCGACTCACATACCCGAGAATTGTTTCAGAGGTATGTGATTGACCAATCCGGACCGGACCCGATACAATATTATATTATGATCTTCAGGTTGGTTAATGAAAATTATATAAAACCAACATAATTAATGTTTTACCTTCACGTTATATCCACTTATGTAACGAAAGGGTCACATATAAACCGATTCGATCTCTATCCGATGGTATCACCAGCGATATGCCAGTAATTGCTGGCTAGTATAATCGTCAGAAAAGCATTTGAGATGTAATACCAATAACAACTAGGGGTCCATCCTGGCTTCGCACGGGTAGCTCAGTATCAACGCTAGATGACCTTCTGAGGACCTAGGGTATGTATGGCTTTATGGCCTTATGACCTAATTCTCCTTTTGAAAGTGATGGGATACCCGTTTTTAGACACGAGATCTCAGTAGGGTGGGCAGGAACCTCTATCAAGAAAGTATTCGATACGTTAACTGTCAAATTTGTTTAACAGTTAACGTAAAGTAAAAGTTAACTGTTAAGTAAAACGTTAACGTAAAATACATCAATTGTATTTGTAATTTGTTACGGAGAATGGTAATTAGGACTGAATTTATTGTTTTTCTGTATATTTAATGCATTTTATTTTGTCTTGACTTATATCGTAATTTAAATCAATGTTCACTTACACTATTGAATTGGGAATTTATGTAATGATGGTTGTAATTTGAATAATTAAATAAATAAGTGTTTTATGCTCATAGAAACAGTTCACGCGTTCAAACACGTTCTACAAGTAATTCTTATATGTATAACTATGTCTAGTATAGTAATGGCAGTACCATCCCACAATCCCACTATTCATTTAGCCGACATCGTAAAGGCGCGAGATTTACTAAGACGTTTGCATTATTTATAGGCCGTTACCGCGGCGAGTGCGGAAACTTCGTTAACACTTGCTTAGTATGGGTTCCACTTATATTTCACAAAGTGATAACGTCTCTATCGTTTTTCGAAAGATCGAAATCACCAGTGACTCCCTGTCCTATATCTGGCGGTCGATTCTTGAAAGTAATCGGTGATATCGATATTTATTCTTTAATAACGATATTAAATATCATCGTCAAAAGGTATTTTTAATCCTTAACGGAAAAACGACGGAGTATTATTGAGTCATAATTACTCATAATTACTGTGTCTACCAATAGACCAACATAGGTTTGCACGATTGTGTTTCATACTACGCAATAATTTTAAAAATAAATAAGAATATCGGTCATTATGGTGCTATCAATACAGCGTCGACTTTTAGAAATCCGCCCCTGTTCGCTATTTAAATGGCCAATCGACCCGTTTATTATAAACTTGGAAGACTTCAAGAACCAGTTTGTCCATTATTTTAACATCGAATCAGCTTCTAAGCCAAGTGTGACCCACATAGTGATCGAGTCATAGAAATGAACTAAATTCGGACACCCAGTCACTTCAATTTTTTTTACATCTGTTTGGAACCCGATTGAAATCACTCGTCTAGCCTCTCTTTAAAATGCACAAGAGCTAATTTATTTGTAAACTAGATTATACGTAAAATTAATCACCATCCATCTTTCTCATTATAATATCAAAGCAATAATATTAAATCACCCCCAAGTGTAACCTACATAACGTTTGAACCGTACCTATATCTACCGCCATGTAATTGAATTTGGACACCAAGTCACTCCTAATTTCATAAATCTCTCTAAACTCTTTCCTTCTATTATCTCGAAAGCTTCCAAGTGTATCCTACATAGCGGTCTAGCCTCAAAATAAAGAACCTCACTTGACACCTGCCCTAATTTCTTACATCTGTCTGTGCCCCATTTAAAGCACTCCACGCCCCTTATTTCTCATTTAAATCTCAAAGAAGCCACTTAAATGTAATTTAAATAGCAATCTAGCCTTAAGATGAACAAAATGTAGTCCTAATTTCCTACATCTGCCTACTCCCTATTCAAATCACCCGACGCTCCTATTTCTCCTTAAAATCACAAAATAACCTATATAAAATAACGGTCTAGCCTTAAAAAGATGACCTAGAGGACGGCCCAGTCACTCCTAATCTCCTTACGTCTGTCAGTCTGTACCCTATTTAAATCACTCCGCGACCCTATTCATCATTGTAATCGCGGAGCAGCCTCCACGTGTAACCTAGATAGGGCGTCTAGTGTCTAGCCGAGGACCTTATAATGTTAACAACTGGGACATTTCCGGTTAAGATTCCGTAGCAGTTCGCGGGATGATAAAGCGCTTTGTTAGAAAAGCGTTTTGTAATAGAAATATTATATTATTTTCGGACCACCATCCTCGCCGCTGGTAAACATTATAAGAGAATATAGTGGTACAAAAAATTATATATCTTTTAGTAAAGGATGCCCTTTCAAAATACTTTTACAGGGAGCAAATCGCTTACGTGATCGTAAGCGCCGCGTTATGTAATACTTAATTGAAATACCGCTCAGAATTTTGTAAGCATTTATTTTGTTCTTTGTTAAAGGTAGCGTTGCTCATCATTACTATTATATCGACAGGTTATTACGAATAATTAGTTGTAATTATCGAAATCCCTATACTTAATTTCAGTTGCTGACCTCTTATAAACATAAGAAAATAGAAGTCGTCTATATTACAGAGGTCCTCTATGCTATAGAGGTTATCTTTATACTAGATGTCGGTGGTTTGAAAAGACACCCAGTTTAAAGACACTGTACCCTTCAATAAATAAACCATTCAGTAGAATTAATCACTCGCATCCTGGCCTACAAGATGCCATTCCACAGGAGAACAAATCTATCGACGGTCTACAATAGCCCGGACGAGAGCCGGCGATAACATGTATTATGTATAGTAACAGAATAATGGATTAGGTACTTCCTAGGTCTAATACTGGGCTATTGTTCGTCTACAGACCTACACTGAGGCTTTTTTTGTTATTACTGGCAAGGAGTAGAACAATTTCAGACTGATTTTGTGAACAGGGCAGCGGTCATAGATCATTATACAGTGTGTTATGTGATTTTTGAAAGTCATCATTGATTTGATATCACCAAAATGGTAAAATCTTGAATTCATTTTGTAAATAATTATAATGCGTAGAATGGAACACATTCGTTTGTTTTTTTTAATGTGGTAAAATCTTTGAAATATGTTTGGGTTCGTAGACGAGGTATGAGTATTCAAAATATCGCCTTTTTACGCGGATAATAATGTGACATATGATATTGAAAATCTGCGATGACTTTCATATACGAGTAGTACCTACTAAACTTAAATTTGCCAAAAAATATATTTGAAGAACAAGTACCTACCTACTTACCTTGAAAATACTCCAGACACTATAAATCTACTGTTGGTAAATAGGAAGTTCCGTAATATCCACCTTCCGTCTTCAATTATTCTCCATCATACCTTCATCATTCGACCATCCTGCCACCATATTGTAGGTATAATATTATGATCATTGAAACATAATTATCCAAAATTCCAAGATCCAATAATTGACCTGAACATTCATCCATTAACCTATGTATCTGAGTATATACTTATATGTACCTACTCCAGCTTCTAACAAGATCGCGAGGCATGTCGTGCTACTTCCGACGGCTGCAAGCGTTGCTCTGGCAACACGAAGAATGTGCGGCTGCATGCATTGGACCCGCATTGCGCCAGTCAGGACAATAATTCTTACTTGAACTTGAAAACAAACTGAAAAACACGGATTAACATTTCGCCTGAAATAATAACCTGAATTACGTATACTTTGAAATAATTATTTCTTTATTTGATAAAACGTAGGATTTCTCTTGTATCGTATCGACATAATATAATTCCACATACACGTAACACCAGACGAGAAACAAACCAATATCTGTGGATCACACAAATATTTGTTCCGGGCGGGAATCGAACCCGCGACACCAAGCGCAGCGGTCCGAATGCTCAACCACTACGCCAAACGTGCCGTCAAAAATCCTCGGGCGCGTTCATTTCCTCGCGATGTTTTCCTTCGCGGGAAAGCGGGTGATAATTTCGTAGATAATCATGTTTTTACAAACAACCCATTGGCTCGCACTGGGATTAGAACTCACAACCCTCTGCTTCGAAGGAAACCTTCTGCCCTTTCAAAGTCAAAGTCAAAGCATTTATTATAAATAGGCAATTAAATCGCACTTTTACAAGTCAAAAAGCTAATTCTCGTTAACAAAGAGAATCATAAAAACATAAAGTATGATACATTAAATTAAACAGTAATTGATTATGGTATGAGTTTGAAAAACGGATGTTTCCCTTTCAAGCACTGTACTAAGATTCTGGACAGGAAAAGGAAACTCCGTTGACTCTACCAGTGCTTCTTTCCTTACATTACTCGTACTTACACACATTAACATTACCCATCCATCTACACATACTAATATTATAAGTGCGAAAGTGACTCTGTTTGTTTGTTTGTTACCTTTTCACGGCTAAACGACTGATTAAATGATTTATACAAAAAAAATATTAAAAAAACTATGAAATCTATGAAAGCTGTTAATTTTATCGCGGTATTTAGTCTAAGCGGACGAAGACACGGGCAGCAGCTAGTTATGAAATTCCTAACGGGACTATTTCTATGTAAGTTCTAAGTCTAAGTATGCAAAAACTCGAATTTCTTTCGACATTTCTACCTCAGACAATCCGAGCTCGATTCCTAATTCATTCCGATTATTTCCGATCGAATTTCCCTCCAGATACGAAACTTCTTTCTGGAGCATCCGGAAAAAATCACTGACACTCCAAATCTCGCCCAAATGAATCAACTCGTGCACTCTCTCATCCTTGATTTGATCAATGTCTTAAACCTACATTTACTATGGATTTTACTCCCTTCGAGTTAAGGATTACATTCCGACGACTTCACTCCTGATTTGATCTATGTCCCGTTTATTCATTACGATTTCGACTCACGTTTGTTAGGAATAGGGTTCATAATGTAATGTAACATGGAGGGTAGTTCATCAAAGTTTTCTATTAGTGGAAGTGGAACCTTAGTCGTTTGTTACAAGGTTCATAATTTAAGTGTGTGCTTGTTACTTACCTGAGAGGGGTTTCAAGATTCTTTTGGAAATTGAGCCTTGACGCTTTGTGATAAAGTCACATATTTTACTAAGTTTCATAGTATTTCTATAGGAAATTGAATTGTTATTGGGTGTAATACAATTAATTTCGGTTAAATATACGATTGACACGGATTTACTCGTTTGATAGACATAATAATAGATTATGCAATCGTCTATATTGTAAATCATATGAGAAAACGGCCTAAGATGACGTAAATTTTCAATTAACTTCAACCTTAACTCTCAGAGATAGAGTTCAAGATCTGAAAGATACATTAGTTTATCAAAACATCTATTCATAAATTCAACCTTGCTCGCTTGAAATACAGCTCTATAAACATCGACGATTCCATTGCAACTTAAGCCTTATCCCATTGGCTTACGGTTACGTATTACATCACCGCAAGTCAGACATGTGCCGTAAATATAACGCAACGACACCTATCCTTAACGTTTACCTTTACGTAACTAACATAACTTGACATAACTAACGTGACTTCATGTAACTAACGTAACTTGTCTAATGAATGTTCTGCTGATCTCGTAGACGTATTGGTTGGGGAAAGGGAGATAATGCAGGTTTTATGGTGTGGTATCCGTACTATTCACACTAATGTATGTGAGAGTGGGTTTGTTTATTCGATGTCATTTTCACGTCTGAACAGCTGTTTATAGAGACAGCTCGGTTTTCAGAGAAGAACATAAGTAATACAGGATGCTATTTAACCATCGATACAAAAACGACGGAGTTTTTTTAAGTTTGACGTGTCTGTGTGTCTGTGGAATCGCAGCTCACGAACGGATGAACCGATTTTTATTTTGTTTTTTGTTTGTTGCAAAGTTGAATTAATCGGGAGTGTTCTTAGCTATGTTTGATTGAAAACGGTCCAAGATGACCGCCGCCATAAAACGGCGGATTACATCATTTTAAACAACTCGCTCAATATGGGCATCAATCAAAAGGGCTTGACTATTAAAATACAATAGGTACACTATGATGGCAAATTTCAAAACCAAGATAGTCACTTTAACTTTAACAAAATTATATTATATTTATTGTTGAGGTTAAGTATTTATTTCTTTTTTATTTAATTAGGTACTCGTTAGGACTATAAACTATACCTAGTCCGTGCGGACGAAGCCGCGTACAAAAGATAGTTCAAGATTTAATTCGATTCGTGAAAGAAGTTCTTAAACACTGGCGAATTGAAATCATATTTACTAGCTATACGAATGGGTCTAATTCGCGCAGAAACTTGCGTGGGAGTAACTAAGGTTGTCTAGAACATGGACTAATTGTGTATGGATTAATCTTCGAGTGTATCTGTGGATATTGTTATTGTTGTGTCGTGACGATTATGTTTTACCACATCAAACGCGGGTAGTTGAAAAGAACATCAGATGGTGATACCCGCATTTTACGTAGTAGTTATTTCCTCTATGCCCGCATTCTCCAGTCTTCTCGTGACCACGGTTGATGTAACTCAGCCGACACGTCGATATATGACATATATTTTGAGAATATTAGTCTTTGCGCGAACTAAACCCGTTTTTAGCTAACATATTTTATTTGTGACAGTTTTAGAACTTCAGTCTATAACTAGGTATAGTTAGATGGTTGGTGTGCACTGTGCATCGTCCCACCTGGCCACGACGGTTGTCGTGTAAGTCCCCACTTATGTTTAACGACTAACAATCGATTGAACAGTTTATATTTAGACAAAGCTAGTTACATAAGCGTTAACTTCGCGGTTTCAGTGCATTAGATTGGTTTGAACAGCTTCTACCTTGATAATATAACTTAAGTTGCAATTTCATATTATTATGGCATGGAGTTAGAATATAATAGATATAAAGAAGATTTTTTCGAAGACATCTCGAATGGTGTGGGCTGAAAGACCGGGACGAATATGGCATAAATCATTTCGAATCGGGTTAGTGTAATTTGGTCACACGCAAAACCCACTGAAAATCGGTCAGATATGTGTTATATTTATGCATAATAATTAGTGCAATTTGGTCACACGTCAAAAAAGTTTACAACTTTTCAGTGCATTTTAGTCACACCAACCAACATTTTTCAAAAAATTAAATAGGTTCTATTTCTCGTGAATTTTTCCCATATTTTAATAGTTATTCTTTCATCCGGAGTGAAAACGAATCCAACAAAGCAATGATCATGAAAATCGGCCATCCATTCTTGAGTTATAAACTAACACGACTTTGGTTTATATATAATACTAGCAGACACGGCCACGCGTTGCTGTGGCTAAGGTTTTTGTTATTGCGACTATAATAATTGAGATGTAAGCTACCCTATCTTTCAAGTTAGATCAAACTGCACGCGCTGTGCAAATTTGATTAAAATCGGTCAAGTAGTTTAGGAGTCCATTGAGGACAAACATTGTGACACGAGATTTATATATATTAAGATAAGCTTACAAGATTATAAGGATAATTTTATTGGTATTTCGATACTAACTTGCTAAACCACAGCGCGGCACAGAATAGGTTTAGCTCGGTCTAAAGTTATTCCAGAAACAACTCAGTTTGAACAACTTACGATTTACAACAACAGTAATCAGTTACCGTACTCCCAGACTGCGCTGCTGCAGTCATTACTCATGCCAGCTCCGAACTCGGCCAATGAGACGAAACTTTGAGCGGCTTTTCTAACTAAGTATACCTAACTGAATAGATTTGCGATGGATATCTGAAAGTAATAGCAATATAGATAGAAATAATAGAAAGCATCACAATCGCATACACAATACACAATGTCCGTATCTAGAGAATCAGAAACTACGAGTTGCCGTACGGGAATCGAACCTATGCATTACCTCACGCTACGCGGTCGGCGTACGCCACAGAAGCCATAAAATAGCAAAATGGCGGCCAACGCAAATGGGGAATTTGGTCGCCATTTGAATTTTTGCAGAACTCCTTTTTTTATTTACCTTAATGTGCAACAAAACCACTTTCAAACATTAAAGTAAAATTATTAGGTCTGACGACTTCACTTTCATAAAGCCTTATGAGACTTTGAAACCAACTGCTCAGTGCAATTTCCAAGCAAGACTTGCACAATGCAGGTTTGAAACGGCACGAACGAAGGTGAACGACCTTGGCACGTTACTCAGTAATACATACAAAATTAATAATAGAAACATTCTCATGATTTCACGACAAAATAAGCCTTCATCCAATTATAGCAATCCTTCCACTTCCGAGCAAACCTACTTAGGTAGCTGGGAATAGCGTAGGTGTGACCCCGATCTGAAAACATTCCTTCAAAGGCATTCGTTGATCCTTCAACTGAGCAGCAATCAGAAACCTATTTTAAATCTTTACCGGGATACTCGGAGAATTTAAGAACGTCAGACACGGTGGTATTATTATGTTATGCGTTTTTCTAGACCATTTTATTTGCTTCAATGTTGATACAGCGGAGGAGTGGAGCTTGAAATTCTACACAATTAAATCGGTTTATGTATATCGGGCGGTTCGGTTGAGTGGTGTCTTTCGGGACAGTTATTTATACTAATATTATGAAGAGGAAAGACTTTATTGTTTGTTTGTGTGCATTGAATAGGCTCCGAAAGTACCTACTGAACCGATTTGAAAAATTATTTCACTGTTGGAAAGCTACACTATACCCGCGTGACAAAGGCTACTTTTTATACCGTAAAAAGAAATGGTTCCCGCTGAATAGTAGTTAACGCGCGTGAAACCGCAAGGCGGTTCTAGTGTTTTACAAGCCTAATGCGGGTAGTTGGAAATAACACGCGCCGCTCCTGATGGTAATTTCCGCAGTCTTCCTATAACTGGACAGGAAAAGGAAACTCCGTTGACTCTACCGGTGCTTCGGAATACGCCCGTCAGAGAAGACAGAACCAAGAAACTCTACGGGGATGTCATTCTGTAACTTATTCTATTTCATTTTCTTTTTTTCAGCCACAGTAGATATGATAGATAGATAGTTAGACGATATACGATAGATATATCTTGTATATTATACAAGATCAAGTATCTCTACATAATATATTATCTTGTATTATTATGTAGGGTTACTTGATCAGATCCAATAAAAATATAATCTACTAGCAGACACGGCCACGCGTTGCTGTGGCTAAGGTTTTAGTTATTGCGACTATAAATTGAGATGTAAGCTACCCTATCTTTCAAGTTAGATCAAACTGCACGCGCTGTGCAAATTTGATTAAAATCGGTCAAGTAGTTTAGGAGTCCATTGAGGACAAACATTGTGACACGAGATTTATATATACTTAATACAACTCGTATATAATATGTATAACCCGGAAATTACACTAACCCATCAGGTGTACTGTACATACATACGTACATTTTTGTTGAGTGTGTGTGATTTACAAATCGAAATAGGTGTAATGATTTCTATACGTGTTCCTTTGCTTTTGACGTTGCAATTGCATTTTTGTATTTTCTACGTTAGTGTGACGGCGGCGCCGTAAACAGACGCCATGTGTAAATGCCTTAATGATATCTACGAGTGATAACCTCGAGTTCTACGTGGAATAAAAAAATAATAATTTACGGTCGTGGTAGGGGTGTTTGAACTTTGTATGAAGGATAAGTTTCAACGCAGCATTTTTAGGGGTCCGTACCCAAAGGGTAAACGGGACCCTATTACTAGGCTCCGCTGTCCGTCCGTCTGTCTGTCTGTCCGTCTGTCACCAGGCTGTATCTCATGAACCGTACTTGTTAGACAGATGAGATTTTCACAGATGATGTATTTTACCGCAAAAAATACTAAAAAAACAGAATAAAATTAATATTTAAGGGGGCTCCCATACAACAAACGTGTATTTTTTTTGCCGCTTTTATAAATAATGGTACGGAACTCTTCATACACGAGTCCGACTCGCACTTGGCCAGTTTTTTTGAAGTTGTAGGCGATGATTGTCGGAAATATCATCAAAAATATTCGTATCCGGAAAAATAAAAATCCTTACAAAGATCAAAGTTGAAGATCGAAAAAAAAATCGGTATTCAGAATCTATTTATATAGGCATTGAGCTATTACAGGGCAGATAAAGTTGAAAGTTATTTTCGAAATAAAATATCCTTGCTCGCTTTTCGGTGAAGGAAAACATCGTGAGGAAACCAACATGCCCGAGAATTATTTCGGCGGCATTTTATCTCACAATCCGGACCGGGTCTACGTGATGGATTATGGCCTAATCCTCCTCACGAAAGTGAGGGGAGGCCTTAGTGCAGCAGTAGGACAGTTACACGCTAAATTATTTATTTAATATCTTTACTCGTATATTTTGAAATCAACTTAACCGAATGTGATTTTCTGTTTCCAGAAACTTCTTAAAATAGAAAAACCTTGATACACAAGTAGGTATTCTAAAACCAATTAGAATCTAGGATACCTAAAAATATCGTTTTTACGAACAGAAATATTATAAGTGAACAAGAAAATACCTGATGTCGATATTTTTCCAAGGTTCACGTAAAGGCTTGCTGAGATGACACCCACGTTACACAGACGTATAGAGTATGGATGTGGCACGTGGCATGTAGCCTAGTCTATCTATAAGTAATATTGAGCGTACGGGTCCTGAATTATTGTATCAAATAAATTTACATTTTATGTTGAGTGGGTTTTTAGAACTGTCGAGTGTTTCTATCAATTCCTAAAACCACGAAATCAAAAACTTAAATTACTTTAAAATGCAAGCTGACTACAAACAATATTGTGCTACCTACGTGATATTATAATAAGACTGTGACATAGTAATAATAAATTTACAATTCGTTACAGCGCCACGCAAAATTTAATAATTATACAAGATTCTAAACAGCTGTGTGCTATGCGCTGTTGTTTCTCTTAAAAAATTGTATTATTATTCCTAACTTCCAGTAATTTTACTATCTATGTTTAATTTTCTCCGAAATTAGACATATTCATTGGTCTACTCACGTAGCAAATACAAATTTAGCCCAACTCTACTGAATTCCATTTTCCTTGGAGGTTCCAATTTATAAAGTAAATATTTCTTCTCCAATAAAATATGTTTCGTTAACATAACGCTATAATATACACTCGCAGGCATCACCTCGTTAAATAGGATCGCCCACGAAATTTGCGTATCTGTTTTGCACATACCGAGACTGGATGTGGCTTTCAGCATATTCTAGTAGTACAATATACAAGTCGTATTCAAAATCTGATGATGTCCCATAAAAGTCAAAGTCAAAGCATTTATTGTAAATAGGCAATTAAATTGCACTTTTACAAGTCAAACAGTTATTTCTCGTTAACATAGAGAAGCATAAAAATAAAGTATGATACATTATATTAAACAGTAATTGATTATGGTTTGATTATGATCAAAGGTCTCCCATAACCCTTACCATAAATTCATAATTAAGAAAAACTGAATGCTAGTTTAATTAATTAGCCTAATACTATCTGTGGTAAGGCAGCTAGCATAAGACTGAAGACTAATAAAAAAACTCCACGCCATGTAAGTGCACTAACTTTTGTGAACCTTTATTACTTAGTTTGGGAGTCTCTTATTATAGTTGTTTAATAATAAAATAAATAAATATCGAGTAATTCGAAAAGAAGACTTTTATGATACGTTTACTGACGTATTCGACGTCACATCCATTTGCTCTACATCTGTGAAATTCTGGCGTAATACGCGTATGCTTTATTAATAACTTGAAATGTGACGAGTAGGATCAACCTCGTCCCCGTATATATTTCGGATCCTGAAGGGTTTTGTTCAGTTATAACTGTGCGGAACAGGGAAAAGGTTGTGTCAATCAGGGTCCCCATAAGTTGTCAGGGTTTTTTTATGTACGGCTTGGAAAGGTGTTGAGGAGTTGTGTAGTTTGTGAAAGATTAAATTTTAGTTTTTTAAATTTCACTTTTGGATTAGTGAAGTTAACATGTAAGATTTATTTTAAAGTTTGTTTGCATGTGGCTATGTGTTTCGTGATATGCTTTGATGCTCAACGCAGGTGTATTTGTATTTGTGATTATCCGCCTTGAATTTAAAATTAGCAATAATAATAGTGATAATTTTTATATTCATTATTTTGTCGAGCATAGATTGTTAATTGTTAAACGAAGGCAATAGCATTTTATGTAATAACGTGCCTGTGTATTGTGTTGCTAAATGTGCCATGATTTTTAAATTTCACCACCTGTTATAAGAAAAATGCCGTTTCAAACTTACAACTTCGTTTAGCAAATTGTCATCAAAACTTTGATAAAAGCTAGTTTCTTGCGCTATTTCCTGGATCCGTGCTTTCATGTTATGCTTTTTATCTTGAATGTATCTGGATACATTTGATTAATATTTACTTAGCAGAAGACATGAAAAAGCATTGATTAATGTTTTTGATTATTTTGCCCACGTCATGATGTAAAAGCATTATTACATTATTTTTTTAAACTATATTTAGTAACTCGCATAAGAAAACGTAAAAATATCTTTCATAGTCTACAGTATTTTTAATGCCTAAAGATACGCCCGTAGAAGACTGCATCAAGAAACTCTACGGCGTAGAGCTTCGTAGAGCCTACGGGACGGTCATCGTCCAACTTATTTGTAACTAGCTGCGCCCTGCGGTTTCACCCGCGTTTGGATAATATACAATAACATATCTTTATGAATTGTAGCCTATGTGTTATTCTGATATGTAAGCTATATTACTGTGAAGTTTCATCAAAATCCATTCCGTAGTTTTTGCGTGAAAGAGTAACAAACATCCATCCATCCATCCATCCATCCATACTCACAAACTTTCGCGTTTATAATATTAGTAGGATTGTCGTACTGAGCTTAAAATGAAATACTAAACGATGTCAATACACCAATATAAAGTTAGTTGCTCCACATTTTAAGTCATAAACCTATTCTTTCTGCAACCTACATAAAGTTTGAAAGTTTGAACCGAAGGAAAAAGTCGAGAACACGTGTCAAACTTAACATTCAAAAGGGGCTTACACGCGACAAATCACCGGAAAACTTCCACCAACTTCGGAAATAAAGCACCGAGCAGACAGAGTACAGTTTTATCATTTTCCTAAAGTGTAGTAAAAAAAATTGTAATAAGACCCCTAACTAGAGTTAAACTGTGCAGCCGAGGTGAAAGTTTACGTGGGGGAGGCAATAAAATGTCCCGTATTTTTTTTGTGACTGTCTAAGGCTTAAGCGAATGTGATGAACTATAAGAATCACATGACTCATCTGAACATGACCTAATTTCCATTTATAATACACTTCCAAATTACCTATTATTTTGCGTATAAGTGCAGTAAAGTGTCTTGTCCAAAACGTATAATTTCTTCTTAAACTTTCGCGAACTGAATACGTCTTCTCGTGACCACGGCCGATGTAACTCGGTCGAAACGTCGAGGTATGTCAAAATTATATATTTTGATATTCGTTTGTGCGCGAATTACACCCGTTTAAATACTAATTAACATGTATAATTTCTTATCATAGAAATGGGTAACTTTAATAATTATGTTAATCATATCTACTTGCCTATTTTAGAAAGCCTTGCGTTAAAACTGGGGTGAACCAAATTAAATAACATTTGCTTTACCTTTTTGGCTTTTGAACTCACCGGGTGCAAAGCCCTGATGCGGTAAAACTTCAAAATGAATACTATAAAGTCATAATATTTCTAGACATAGTCATATATCTAGAAGAACCGACTGGGGTATAAGAGTTGTAGAACGCAGTATAGGATGCCGCCGTCAGTAAGAATTTGTTCGTTTGTCGTAAAGCTTGTGCTAGCCTCTAGCGGTCTTACCACAAAATATTTAAACCAGACTTAAACAGAAGTGTCTAAATATTTTCTCCACTAACCCTCGTTTTCTCTAACTCAATAACAAATTTACATGTAAGATAATTAGGAATGCTAGGTTTGAGTAAAAAAACGCGAGTGATAGAATATTTTGATGTACGTATGAGTATTTTGATGAACGAAATTTTAGAAACATCCGTTTAACTCTGGTCTTAACTTTTGAGGTAAGACGGTAGCAGTTTGTCAGACCGCCCAAGGGCTTCTGACGTGACTTAACGACTGCTGTAAACCGATAACAACCGGGACCGACTTAACGTGACCATGACCATCGAAGCACGGAAATAATTTATGAAATTAGTTCTGTATTGTGTAGGGAATAATTAACAGCATAGAAATTCCTCTACATATTATGTATAATATAATTATTGTTGGCAGAAGTTCGCTTATTATATACTCTACAGCTTATCACTTGCAGCCTCACGGGTGTCATCCCCTATAGTTTCCCACCCCTGACGTATCTGCTAATAAATCAGCTGGAAACATCGAAACGTGTTTTATATTTTCAACTTTGTCGTTAACAAGATGTTATACTGTTGGAATTTTTGGTTTTACTGTGTTTTACTAACTTTTTTCATATATATTCACTATATTTTTTAATACTACGGTTATCCATCTGAGACACAGCTATATGCCAAATATTCATCCGCCAAGCAGTAGTGTGCCAACATGCTTATTCCAGCTTTAAACTCACTGTTTTCAGCGATATTTCTTATTTGTTGTTGTTTAACGTATTAGATTGTATTTTCTGAAGTATTGTGTTTGGTTAGGCGCGGAGATGTCGCGTTGGCGCGGGTGCGATGGCGGCGGGTGAGCGCGCTCGTCGGCTAGGCGCCCATGCGCGCCTGGCTCGTCGTGTGTGCGGCGCTCGCGCTCGCGCCGTGCCGAGCGACCGCCGCGCACGCGCACCTTGACCCCGCGCGCCTCGAGCGCATCAAGTCACAGATACTAGCCAAGGTGAGCAACAGCGAAATACATGGAAACATTCTAATAACATTAACAAAAAACAAAACAAAGTCGCAAATTAATTTATCACTGATAAGTATCGAAATTCAATATGAAAAATTGTATTTCCCGGTTTGGAAAGCACTGTAGCACACCAAATTACTGAGAATTTGCGATTTAAAAACCTAGTCTCTCAGGTTGACAAGCGCATTCCATCATCGATGCATAACCTACCACTCGAGCAGACGGCGGTAGGCTACTTCAAGCAGTCGGTATCGACTGCTCGAAAAAACTCATGCTTTCCTCAACGACAGCTGCCAACTAAACTCGCGTTGACGTCAATACACCGGCTACAAGTTGAAGACATCGTCCTTATATCTATGCAAACAAGATATAGATTGCATTAACTTCGTAGCTGGGGTTAACGACGCGGCCGATGCCGCTGGGCGCGCCGCCGCGCGACGTCGTGCGGCAGATACTGGCGCGCGCCGCGGACCCGCACCCCGCGCCGGACGCGCACGAAAACGAGCACGCGATGCGGGAAGTCATCGCGATAGCACATAGAGGTAAACTATGAACAGGTAAAAGGTAGACATGGTTTATAGATTTGAGGAAAAAAAATTTTGGCGCAGTCGGTAGGATACATACAAATCTGAAGAGTAGCCACAGATATTTTATTTCACGAAGAATGCTCTGCCTATTATGTAGTTTGTGTACAGACATATCAGGGTGTGTGTTTGCGTAAATAGCTATATTTTTAGTAATAACGAATATAGTTGTTTGGCATACGAACAAAGGATTAGAAGAGCTAGCACTATTTTTAGCATGAAACTATCAACATCAAGAGATGCCCGTGCGGTTTTGTTTTGAACACTTTTATTGAATAGTTACACACTCGAGTTCAAAACCGATACAACAATACATTTAGTATGGGTAAAATACAACGTTGTGCCTTTCTATTCGGCGATAAAATTAAAAATAAATATATAAAAAAGCCACCAATTTACAATATTATACAAATCAAAAGTGGCAAATTTAAAGCGAAAATGAGGGGAGAAACTAACCGCGCTCACGCACGGGTGAAGGCAGCTCGCATTGGACGTTAGCCGTTTATTAATTTAAATGATGAACCAGTTTGTATTAGATTTACTAAACGAGTAGTTTACCATAATAAGGGTTATTTAAGTGGTGCATGATCAATTAATTCTTCACTGACAAACTATGCATTGCGTTGTAGTCACGTGGTATCGGGTATATATTTGGGTCACATTCACATTCTTTGGTAATGTTTAACTAGCTGTAGGTAAAGCCCGCATTCTGTCGTTTTCTACTATTTTCTCGGAATCCATAATAATAATATGGCAGAAAATCAGATACACCATAAAATTAGATATTTTGCAGTGAAACCAATAGAGGCAATAAATAGACTACGTGAAATGTCGTGAAACTCACACAAAACGACGTTGCAAATATCGTAACTACGTTTAGATAATTTCGTAGATCCATCTCACTCGACGACCCATACTGTTTCTACTGCGCCCGTTACACTCAACTCATCGGTTGTAACTCGAGAAGTTGAAGCTGCTTACAATGTTGCGGTATCTCCTTTTGCGACAATAAGTGCTTTTACTTTACTGCAGCAATCTTAAAAATTGTTTTATGTCTGAATTTCGTAGTGTAAGTGGAAACTGGTCTTATAATGACTAATCCCTTAAGCAGCTCATAGTTATAATTCTGGAATATCTAAGCTTCAAGTCTGTTAGCTCTACAACCGCGCTATTGCAATGTTGCCAATTTTGACAGGTTTTGTATACTAAACTGTGAAAATTGCTGTGAGATTTAATTGTAGATTCAATGAAAGATCGGCTAACATCCGCTAAACTAACATGAAAGTGGCTATTTGTACGGGTTATTTTTTTGCACTCTAATTGATAAAATAAAATTATTCGTCCGAATTATGGACGAATAATAATAAATTGTTTGTCCAGTACCCGTATTAATCATTATAAATTATTCGTACGGTAACCGTATTAATAATTATAAATTGTTCGTACAGTACCCGTATTAATAGACTCAGCCAACTAACATAACTATCAAGTTTGCACAATATTTTCAACTAAAAAAACAAGCTTCCCATACACTACACCACTTTACCCCATACCCTAGATTTTGTCCCGCTCAGTCCCTGCACAGTGCACCAATTCGCACATACAAAATACATGCGCATTTCACGATGTAACCTAATATATAACCGCATTGGCATACATCTGCACTTTACATTCGATTTTTTATACTGAACTTTGTCCAAGGATGTGCGGATTTGGCACCACTGTAATACATTTTACACTTGAAAAGAGTTTAAGATATATATCGCAACGACGGCTTAGCCCAGAAAGTGACTAGTGATTCACACAAACAGACAATGATCACTAGTAAAAGGCTCAGAGAATCTTGAGTCGCAAACGAGTGGAATGCTTTACGTTCGTTCATGTTTACAGTAAATTAAAACCCGTGTGTCACTCACACATAGGTAACTCTTACTCGTAGGTCCACCAGTTTCGCCACATCGTCGCTTTCCATCGGATTAGATCGTGGGCTAAACGCTAAACTATTAGACGTACTTCTTAAAAAAAGCTTACGCCCCATAATACAAAGTGACGAGTAGCTATATTATGTTTGTACATAACATAATGTACCTACAAACATAATACAATATAATTATTGTGTGGAATGCAATGATACCTTCTTGAGATAGAATGTCTGTAAGCAGTAAGGTGTAGGTACGATTATGGAGCCTAGGGTAACTGATAACATTTTGGAGTGCACATTCGTGTATTAAAAACTATATCAGAGTGATACATAATACCTGGTATGTCTTGTGTCAATGGATAATAGTAAAATATACTGTTCCATTGTTATGCCAAGAACTCATTCTTGTGTTATGGTAGCAGGTTTGAATTTGGTTTATGACAGGACCATAATTATAATTCTAATGATGATCAGATGGCAGAAATACACGTCCAGCGATTTGCGTTGGCTTTCCTCTTCAGTCTGCGACATAATTTTAAAGTTTTGATTGACATTGACATTGATTCGATTGACATTACTTTTCGCTGAATAGTACTCTAGCGCCTGATGAATAAGTTATAGCAACTCCAGTCTCGACATATAGTATATCCTGTTTCAGTAGGAGTGAAGTAGTTAAGTTATTTTTAAACGACTGTGGCGATGGGGGCACTCTTTGAATTATTGGCTGACAATTCATTGAGTTCCTTAAATGTCACTTTTATGTTTTTTATATTTTAGTAACTTCTCAATAAATCATTGTCTTACTAGATATTTTTATCGAGTTCCCGAGAATTACGAATAGCGAATGACCCATATTGGTACACCCCATAATATTTTATTTTTTATATAGAGACTAACGTTTGGATGTGAAATGATCCATCTTTTATCATGTGACAAAATACCTCAATTATTATTGCCATAAATAAGTTGGTAAGTTAAATAGGTACCATCATTTTATAATTTAATGCAGGTATGAGCTTAATATGAGTTTCAAAACATAATTAGAATACTGATAATAACGTAGGTGCCTAAAACAAATGTGTCTTTTGTATGAGTCTGATTACAGATGAATGCTGTCATACAAGGTATGGAATGTTAAAATGTAAGTAAGCACTACTTTTAAAATTTTATTCGTATGTACCTACCTTCCTATTTATTTATTGTTGGCAATAAAGGTGCCACCTTTACCATTCTTACCAATGCCAAATTCTGAAGGGTTTTATTCTGAAAGAAAGGAAGAAAGAATTAATGTACCTAATTGACAACATGCACTAAGTAGATTCAGATAAAAAACCAGTATTACAGATACATAACGAATTACTAGATAACCCGGGTTCGACTCCCGCGCAGGGTAGGTACCTAAATATTTGTGTGTGCCATGGTACAGACTTGTGCCGAGTCTGGGTTCTTGTAAGACCATAAAGATCCTCGTAACTCCCTAGATAGAGACGAGTTATTTTTAACAGCCATGTTTGTTTCAGAAATGTCAAATTCAGAATGGAGACTACTGACTGGGATCATCGACGTAAGATATTGACGACTGAAAAAAATATGTTGTGGTATGTAAGTTTTAATTTGTTAACTTTTAAGTCTAACGTAATTCGAACAATCAGTCCAAGTGTATCTAAAAGCTCTCGCATTTTTCTGATTATGCGACGATACTTGACCAAAAACATAGACCTCCCTCAGGGCAGTCGGGTGAAAAGGCCACCGTTGTCCGATATGAGAAGGAGGCCATCGTAAGTACACTCCCTTGACCTGTGTACCTGGTAGGTACAGGTCAAGCCCTAGATTTATACACGTTTATCTTAAGGCGGGGTTTTCCAGTTTACTTGAATCTTATGACAAATCTTCTATATCGTGCTGAGAAATAACATTTATAAATATGTTTTATTGAAAAAATAGTAGGCTGTATAATCGATAATTTTCCGTGCTAACGACATAAGAAAAAAAAATGATGAAAAATTAAGATGCTCAAGCCGATCGTGCCTCTCTCTCGCTTGTTCCGCGCTCTCGCTTGCACGTTTTGCTCAGGCCATAGATTTACTTTTGGGTAGTATATCGATGGCTCAGGCAAAAAGTGACAACGTGCCTGCAGGCAGCCGGCGTTCATCGATTTATGAGGCGATATCGCCTAAAAAAATCAACTCACAACCATGTTTGTTTTCAACAGTCTCGATTCTCAATAGTGTATTGGAATTTATGTTTATGTATACCCCTAAAAGAGTGAAAGTTCCCCCCCTCCCCCCCCCCCCCCCCCCCCCGTATGCTAGACGAGTCCAGTACGACCAAATTCTCGAGAAAACGTCACCTTAACAGAAAGCTTATTGTAACCTCGATAAATATGCTATATTTAGATTATCTTGTGTTTGTTCAAATGGTCATTGCCTGGTTCGATGATATTATTTCTTAATGTTAACCACCTCTATAAAAAAAACATACAATGTAGTATGAGGAATTTTAACTCCTCGTTGTTCTTATAATTCGACCCATTCTGGGCTGAATGACCATCGTCAAGTGGTCAAAAGCCAGCTTATAAAGTAGGTATACAAATAAAAAATAACACATCGAGCATAAGTAATATACTGTATAGTCTAGTGGTAGAACGTCCGCCTCCAAGCTGAGCGTCGCAAGTTCGAATCACAGTGCGGGCACGTACCAATGTGTTGAGGAAACCCACATGCCAAGAATTATTTCGGAGGTATGCGATCCACTAGTTCAGACCACGCCGTGGTGAACTGTCACCAATAAAGTGTCATCACCATCACCATTACCCATCACAAGTACCACAGATGATGATGACGATTAAAAATAACACTAAAACCCGAACCGCCTTACCACAAAAGATTAGACCAGAAGTTTCTAAAATTTTGTTCGACAAAATCGACGCCTTTCACTCGCGTTTTCTTAATCGATCCTGGCATACCTAATTATTATACCGTAAATTTGTAATTGAGTTAGAAAAAGCGAGGACTAGACGTCGATTTGTGGAGAAAATATCTCGATATCAGTTCAACTCTGGTTTAAATCTTGTGTGGCAAGACTGTGGTAATCAGTGCTTCAATCATTTCCCGATAACCGCTTATACAGTTTCTGGGTTTCTGTAAAGTGTTGTACACATTATATTATGGTGGTTATGCAACTGGCGCGGGCGGGCGGACATTTGGGCGGCGGCCAGCCTAAGCGGCGCAGGGCGGCCGATTTAAGGCTGCAGTTCCTACATAACAATATAATTCACGTTTTTAAATGCTCCTGAGATCACCCAAATACTCTGTTAGATTCTTGTCTTATACTGGGACCGTATTATGAACTCATTTAGCCAAGTTCTATTCGTTCTTGTCCTCTTTCCTTTTATGACCTACTATTCGAACAGTAACGAGTGGAATAGTTGTCTATGACTGGCTTGTAGTTTTCCAAGGGCCGATAGGAATTTTTATTCGTTGGCTGGTACTTTGAGTTTGTAATATTCAATTATAATTTGTACTGTAAACTGTCTGAAAATAAGTGTAAGTTTTTAAGGAGGAACATTTCATTATGTTTTTAAGTTAATAGCTCAGTTTGCTTCCTGAAGTTTCAGTATTATGAAATAGCAAAAATGGAGAAGTAGATAGAGTGAGAGGAGTCAAATAATCCTGCAAATCGTGTGTTAACTTTGACAAAATCAAGCTGTTGACAAATGTAACAACGGAAGCCCCGGATGCTTCTCCTAAGCAGCTCTTCGTTGGCATCCAGCTAACAATTATTCTGCATAGCACGCCCCCGCCGACGATCGTATTTCAAAAATTATGTTTTCTCTGAAGCTATAAAATTTAAAAGTTAAATTTGGTTGTTACTGGCCAAAAACGCTACAGACGGAATAGGAAACACAAAAATATGAAAAAGGTTTTTATGTACCAGCGCACGTTATAGGCTTTATTGGAATATGAATATAAACAATAAGTAATAGTAAGAATAATAATAGAAATTTAATGAGTGTGTAACCACAACGGTGGTTAGAACAGTGTAAATTTGTAAAATGGTTAGCATTCTTGAAATGAACAGTTTTATCATCCAGAGATGTCCATTGTCCATTTCTAACACGGAAGGTTGCTATGGTTTGCGTTTCCACTAACCGCCCATAGTCGGGATGCAGCTAATTATTTTTCTCATCGTCTCATCGAATTTGAGTGGGGTCGTTTGGAACGTATTTTCCTGGAGTCTCCACTTTCCTTTTAGCACTAAGAACGGACGGACGGACTATCTAGGTCTAACGACCCTCCAGGGAATTGGTGAAAGCAAAAGCACTAACGAAAGATAATAAGAAAACTGACTCTCAACCCCAAAGGAAAATACCCACAGCAAACCTAGCAACGTCTTATCTCGAGTACACTCACGTACACGTCACTATCACGCACCAAAGGTCAGGCGGGTACAGCCGAGTGCACAAGTCAATACGCCCGTTATGGACACGGCACAGTACAAACCAGAACGTAAGCTGGCTACATTTCTGGAAATTAGCGTTGTTTTGCCGTCGGTGAAGTGGACATATAAGCTTTTTGTTAAAACACCATAGAATAAAAAACTTAAAGGCAAAACAAAAACATAATAATTATCAATTGCAAAAATTTCAGAAAATAATTGTATACATAGACGTGTTAAAACCCGTTGATTGTGGGGCAATCGGCGTTGTTTTTTTTTTATAAATGTTGTCGATTTGCGAATTCACATAATTACAGGCAATATTTTATACGATTTCTTAAGTTTAAGTTTTCATTCTAGATTTGGCAATGCACAGTTCGGATTGGCACTGCAACTGTTATGGGCAGGCGCTTACCAACAGGTAGAACTGGTGGAAGACATGCTCGATTCGCTACTCAGTCACATAATTAAAAACTCGATCGCCGTTTTCCACTGTTGTCGCATTTGTTTACTTTATTATAACTGAGCTGGTTTAAATTTGCTTTAACTTAAACGAAGATACTGGAAGACATTGACACTGGTCGATCTTATCCTAAATTATAAAATTGGGCATTCTTAGCTACTGTTCTCAAGTAGGTAAACTAATTTAACATATCACATGAAACTTGAAAAACAACTTCTATCTCTTATGGAAATTAATATCGAGAGTACAAAAAGCTTGTCTGAAAATCATATTTTTCAACAAAATCTTAATTATGCAAATAAATATAATTGAAGTGTCTATCAAAATATACGGTATTACTTGTGAGAAAACAAGATTTTTTTGTCTGTATATCTGCCTGTATGTCTGTTCCTACTTATTTCCGTAATGGCGGGACTAATTTCGACCTAAAATTTACTGGCAGATAGCTGATGTTCCTAGAAATTACATAGGCTAGTTTTATTTTAGAGCTAGCAGCTGCATCTTGCTGTTTAAACGCAACTAACGTGTCAACTAACGGGGGTGCAACCGCGGAGCACAGCTGCTGGTTATATATACTTAATAATGATTTACATAATCAACGAAATAGTTACGAAGAGTCAATATACAACTAGACGAAGTATTTAACATAATAAAATCTCTTCAGATAGGGTAAAGTAAAATAAGTACTCATTTATATTTTTTCATGTTCTTAGGTACTGGCAAATATTTCGAAGCGCGGCAACATCAGACGGCCCTTGGAGTAAACTCACGAAAAAATTGGTTATTTATTGCGAGGTATGTTTACTATTGTAAATTATTTTAAATAGGGATTGTAACTGAGTGATAACTTGTAAGTTGGAGCTCAAACACACAGGTTCGATCCTCGCAGCCTTATACCTAAAAGCCCCTCTATAGATTCTGATCCCTAACAAGAATATCTCAAGCCAATGACTTTTATTCCTTATATTGAGATACAAAAATTGGATAATTATAAAATTATTCCCAACGGCCATCTTAACCTCCCCATAGTCCCCATCAAGTGGGCAGTTGAGAATTTTAATTCCCATCGGCCCCCTTGGCGTGAGTAAGGGGGCAGTTCCAGTAAAACAGAGTTAGGTACTGCCTCTGATTCTAAGTGTTTGGATGCTCTTCCTAGTTCCTGATTTCTTTGATACAGGACTCCTAGTTAGGGTCAGTATCTATTCAGATTGTAGCGAAAGTTGCGAGTTCAAATCCCAGTGCGGGCACGTTCCAATGAGTTTCTTGTACAAACATGTACGTATTCACGCATTTTTCGGTGAAGGCTAAAACATCGTGAGCAAACCCACGCACCCAAAGGTTTGATTTCGTTGTGTGATCTGATATGCCACACAGCCACACAGGCCGACGTGGTGGATCATGGCCTAATACTCCTCACGAAAGTGAGGTGAGATCCGTGCTTATCAGTAGGCGGATATGAACTCTTTAAGATCACAGTATTTGATCACAGTACCTGTGATCCTGAAGATTCATTTTAAATCCGGGCTAGCCCATCGCTCTGTTGCATAGTACACGTTAATATTCCCCTATATTTTGCCCAGTATAATTACTCGACGGATGGTAAACAGTGAACTTATTACGCTGATAATGGAACATCCTTGTTGTTGTTTTGTAGTGGTGGGTAAGTACCTACCAGCTGGGTGCACTTTGATACCGATGTGTACCCGTTGATTGGATATCTAGGCTATTCGATTTTCTTTTTTGTTCCTTAAATACTTGATGCATTTGACCAGTTGTATTATTTACATATTTAAATGGTCATTGGACATCTAGAGAGGGTGGATGAAGGAAAATTAACGTAACAGATTTATGGAGCTAGTGTGAATGGACCAGCCGATAGGGGTCGACGTACGGCCGAAATTAATAATCAATCCAATCCAAATTTTGCTATCTGGGATTGATATCACAATCAATTTTTAGAGTAAATCGTGCCAATAACCGATCCGATGATTGGTTTATAAAGGCACGCAGATTGGAAATCGATCGAACGATAGGCAGCCATCCAAGATCAATTTCAATCTTGGATAGGAGATACAATATTAATTTCGGCTGGTAGACGGACGTACCACAATCAAATTTTGGCCTAAAGAAAGGCCGAGACATAAGAACCCACAACCGGCGAGCATGGTATGAAGAGACTCAGGAAAGTGGAAGAGGCGAAAGATGTGTCAGGATCGTAGCGTATAGAAAGATGTAGCGTCTGTCTGCCCAGACGGGAAAAGGCAATATTTTGTATGTAACCTATGTATAAATAAAAATTAAATGCTATATTGTAGGCGAGCGCACCGCTAGAGAACGGGTGGACTGTTTAGGCAATCTTATTATTATAATCGGTCGATAATACCTAACGATTATCGCAGGTGGTTTTACGTTATTATTAATAGAAAATATCGCTTATTTTGTGTGAGTACACATCGATAATGAGGCTACTTTTCGAATTTAATATTTCTTGTTTTTTTCCATTGTCTTGCTTTAATTTTGTTATTCTAATTATTGGTGCGACTGATACAAATAAATTTATTTTATTTATTTCTTTCTTATTGTAGTTCATAGGTGCGCATGAGTCATTGACACCCGCCACTTGATAGCTCTCGATATATACTGAGACTTCGATATAATGAAGGAAAATAGTAAACGAACGACATTGACCCCATCAGCGATATATATTATATACTTATATTGCGCGGATATATAAAGCTATATATTAAATTACCTAGTCAGGTCATAAATTCTGTCACATGTTTTATATAAAATAATTGAAACAAGTTTATTCATTATGTAACCATTTATATACCAAAATGAACTTAACAAAACATAGATTCTTATGACACTAAAGTTTATTCAAAATGACCTCCGTGATTTTGAATACAGGCCTTCAATCTGCGCGGCCAGTCGTCTATCGCAGCACGAACGAGGTCCATGTCAATATCGGCGGCTGCCTTAATCAAGGATGTCTTGAGTGACTCCAAATTGGGATGAGGCTTTGAGCACGCCTTTTCCTCCAAGTGTTGCCATATCTTGTAATCTAGCGGATTCAAATCTGGACTGGAGGAGGGCCAGTCTTCGTGCCGGATGAAGTCGATTTCACGCGCCGCCAGCCAGTCTTGTGTGCTCTTCGCTCTATGAGCTGGCGCCGAATCTTGTTGGAATACCCAGTGCCTGTTATTAAACATGGTATGAGAAACAGGTTCCACAAGGTTCGTCAGGACTGTATTTTGATACACAACTGCACTCGTTTTTACACCTTTCTCACAAAAATGTACCTCTGTTAAGCCCCAATAAGACACTCCCAACCATACCATGAGCGAGGATGGAAAATGACCTCGTTGGACACGCGGAATACGGTTGCTCGCTTCTTCACTACTGTGTGCGTACACCTTATAATATTGTTTGTTGTAGCTCTCTTCTACGGTAAAAATTTTTTCATCCGAAAAAAGAATTTCCCGATATTTTTTTCCCGCGTACCGCTTCATCAAAGCGCGGCATCTCTTCAGTCTCAGGTCCATTAGACGAGCATTCAAATGATGTCCTGTTTTTCTTCGATATGCCCGAAGCCCTAAGTCTTCATTGAACACCCTTTTCACCGTGGTTCTGCTTAATCCCATCTGAAGGGCCAACAGTTTCTGCTTACGTTTGGGATTTCTTTGAATTCGCGCCTTCACAGCTTTTATCACTGCTGGAGTCCTAACAGACCGAGGGCGACCACTTCTTGACCTACATAGACTAGACTCCATCTACACTAGAGTCTTCATTGTATCGTTTGATGGTACGATAAACGAATCTCTTGGTTATATTCAAATTTTTCAGTATGTCAAAAATTTGAATTGGCGCGTAACCGCAACGATGCAACGCAATAACTGCAACATGGTATTCTTTAAGCGTCCACTCCATATTTAAAAATGAGTAAAATTCTAAAAAGTATACATTTTTATTTTCATGAACAATTCGAAATTTTAATTCAATAAACTTTTTTGTGGCCAGCATTCTAAAAGAAAAGTTTTTACTGTGTGACAATACTTATGACCTGACTAAGTATATTGTGATGCTTGCTCGCAATAATAATTAGAGATGTTATATAAAATGATTATAAGATATTATTTATAAAACCGGTGCATACGAACCGTAATCTGGAATTTGGATTTTTTACGATAGAATATCAGGCCTTTTCAATACTTTTTAGTGGGCATGGTTGTTGGTGAATATAATAATTTATAGAAATGTGCCAACTAATGGCTAAAAATAATATACTTTTCTTACTTTAAATTATCATAAGAGAGCAATCAGATTTTTTATGGATTAAAATTTGAGGGTAAATACGAAATTATTTATCGACAACTCATACGTCAGCTGCATGTCATCGTGCCCTAATATCATTTTCTAATATATCCGAAACTATCCGATATCGTTTGAATAAGGATAAAACAATGCTTCTTATATCCTTTATAATAATATTTGGAAACTCATAACTGAAAGCATTTATTGTAACTTTAAGTAGCAATATCATCACTTTCAGTAGTCAAACACACATAAAACAAAAGAAGAAATAACATAAATTATTATTATTATCAGTTTGAAGTTTTGGATACGAATTTGGATATTCATAATAAAGTCCCCAGTGGATAATTAATATAGTTTTTAGTAATAATCTCACTATGAAGTATAGAAAGATACGAAATTTCCTACGGGTTGCTTGTGTTATCTGAAAGGTTAATTGGCATTTTTTTACAGTTAAGACATAATATTATTTATGATATACCTAATACATAATACTGTTTTAAAGGTCAAGTCAATAACAGCTGCCTAATATGGAACTTTAAACCAAATTAGGGTAGGCTAGCACATTAACAACACATTTAGAACTATAGTTAACTAGCTGTTGCCCGTGGCTTCGTCCACGCGGACTATATTTTATCACAATAAAAATGATTTCATGTCCTTCTTCAAGGTCCAATCTATCTCTATACAAAAAATCATCAAAATCTGTCCAGCCGTTTAGTCCTGAAATGATAAAAAATAAACAGAGTTGGTTACTTTCGTATCTATCATATTAGTAAGCATGGATGGATGAATATTTTTTTGATAAGACGTAGAACACTATTAAAATAATACTAAAAATGACAACCTCTGATTCGTAGTTTTTTATATACAAAATGTTTTATGGAAAGTTTAATTACTGGTGATTTTTGGTAATAATTATGGTGTATTTTTTCTATTTCACTATCGTATAGAAAATCGTGATTAAAGTCTTGCCCTGACCCGCGTATCAGTCGATAACCCGACAACCCCTTAGCAGTTAATTTAGCTAAACTGCAGGATAAACCTTTACCCTGAGACTGGAAGGTTAATTAGCTAAAAAGGCCAATTATACAACACTACTAATACTGCCCTCCATATACGAGTATTGATAAACGGAAAACTTTTGATTTCACATTTTTACATAATTATTTCACTAACCTAAAAACGAATAATAATAATTCAATATCTAGATGACCGAGCTTTCCTCGGTATTTTTTTTTATAAATTGTGTTTTTTGGAAATTATATTTAAGTACGAATTACTAATAAAATTATGAAATATGAATAATATTTTTCGATCTTACCGATAGAATACATAATTTAAAAAAAACATGAAAAAAACACGAATGAAATGACATTTTCTAAAAATGATACCTAGCTAGATCGATTTATCGCTCCCGAAACCCCCTATATACTGAATTTCATGAAAATCGTTGGAGCCGATTCCGAGATTCCAATTATATATTATATATATATATATATATATAATATATATACAAGAATTGCTCATTTAAAGATATAAGATTCTGTGATGGGCAAAGGCTTCCCCTCACTTTCATGGGTGGATTATGCCATAAACCATTACGGGGGCCCGGTCTGGATTGGTGGATAGGATAATTCGCGGACATGTTGGTTTCCTTACTCGAAAAGCGAGTGACATACATAATTATGTAAAAAAAAACAAACTACAAATTAATTGAAAACTGCAGGTGGAGCCTAGCTATATTCTAGAATTTTTCAACATGACACTCCGGCAGACAGAGCATTGGCACGATTTAAAGGATAGTCTCAGAATTTTAAAGAGTCAAAAGCTATCTAAAACGGTAATGTCTATTTTCATATCCCTGTTGCCAACTATCTTGTCACCAACTCTGACACTAGTCTACCTCATTAGACGAACCAACACACAAAATCAACATTACTTTAACACAATCCATATGAATTTAACCCCCAACGCAAAAACGAAGGGGTGCTATTTTGCATCGGGAGTTAAAAAAGGAAGCGACATAAAAAAACCGGCCGAGTGCGAGTTGGACTCGCGCACGAAAGGTTCCGTATCCGTATCCGGTATCTATAAAAAAAAAGACGTATTCTGTTTTTGTAGGTATTTTTTGTTAAAGCGGCATCTGAAATACATTATCTTTGAAAATTTCAACTGTCTAACTATCACGATTCGTGATATACAGTCAAACAGAGAGACGTATGGGTGGACAGCGAAGTCTTCGTACCGTTATACTTTTCGGGTACGAACCCCTAAAAAGCTACAAAAGCTTTTACTTAATTGTTTTCAAACTGTGACCTATGCTATAGTGAACTTGATCATTAATTGAACACAACGCCTACAGATCACAGCTACATCCAATGATCTACAAATGAAAATTCCCACAAGCAAACAGACACAATAATATAATAATCAGTTGAAAATCGCACGTGCAGCGCCGCACAACATCCGCCTGTGGTGATAAACAATTGCAAACTTTAGACTATTACATTGTAGTTATCAGATAATTTGCAATTAAATAATGAATAGTTAATGGACTGCCTTGGCTTAATTAATCGTTGTTGGCTAGGATTCGTGGCAGAATCGTGCCGTTTATGAGCACCCAAAATGTGATAGATAACACAGAACAAAAGAAAAACTTAAGACTAGAACAAAAACGTACTTAAAGCCAGGTTTTACTGGTGGTAGGTACTGGCAGATGGCCGCGAGCGTTTTAACTGCTACTTTTTATCCATTGGAAACAATGATAACGAAATTATGAAATGTAAGTTCCCAATCGCTTCCTATATGAAAAGCCCCATTTATTTGTATAACTTTCACGTGGTTTCATGATGGAATCTTTTAGTAGGTGACAAGTAAAGATGCGATTTAGTGTCGTCTTCTTTGTGATTTCTTTTAACGTAACGGTATAACGTGTCCCGCATGGGACTATCGAATCTTCGATGTCTAGTGGTAGACCTCGTCTGCAAGACTCTGTCTATGGAAGTATTTTTATAAAAAGGTATAGGTACCACAGTCAAAAATTCTTCCACCAAGTTTGCGTGCAAAGAGCGATATTTCCATTAAAATTGCTGGACATACTTCATTTAAATTGCCGCACAATATTATCTAATGCGAAGCAATGTGTGACACTGCAATATTAAAGGCAGGCGTGAAACTTACTATCAGGTTAAATAACCTGGCTAGCATAATAAAAAGAAGATTCACAATTGAAAAGAAGAGAAAGAGATAATAGACAATAATTTAAATTACGATAATGAAAAGCACAGACTTAGGGGGAAGCAGATCGGGCATCTGTAATCTGTAGAATAGGTATATACCTACTCGTAATATCTATTGAAGTCAGTATACTGGTATCGTTTAACCCGTGAAGCCAGTCGTGAATCTGCCGCATCAATGACGCAGGCGACATTTTGACAGCTCATTATTTTTTTCAATATTAGGTCGGACTCACTACTAATAAAATGATTTCTTTTTTCAAAAAAAGCGTAGCCCCACACTATGATTGCTGCTGTATCGTGGGTACGCCGCTTACAGACATATAATTTCACATACACATCACACCCAGACCAGAAACAAATATAATCTTGTAATCTTTTAATCTCAGTTAAATTTTATGAATCGTTCAAGGGTAATATAATGAGGCTCAAGGTACGCTTAAGTGTCTTGTCAGCATTAATTCGGCTCTGCCTGAATAATATTTTCTCTGGCTTCTCTAGATATCTGTAATGTACGGTCTACTCTTATAATGTTTGTTATTATTACCTACCTACCTCACTCGACGGCTCGTTTGGCGTAGTGGCTGGGCAATCAGTATGCTGCGCTTGGGTGTCGCGGGTTCGATTCCAGCCTGGACCAAGTATTTGTGCGATCCACAAATATTTGTTTCTGGTCTGGGTGTGATGTGTATGTGAAATTATGTCTGTAAGCGGTACCCACGATACAGGAGCAATCCTAGAGAAGGGCTACGTTTTAAAACAAAAAAAATCTGTAAGTGTCGGTCTACTCCATGCTAAAATATGTATGTGATTACAACCTACCTACCTATAAAGCCTATCTACCAATGTCAATGTAACTAGCCAAGTCATTATAAAACAACGATAAGTTTACAGTTCGTTGATCTGTAAACGTTTTTTATTAAAGCATAATAGTTTAAAGCACATACCGAAATCATGAATGATAAAGCCGTGGTAGTTTGAGATGGGGCAGTAAATGGAGCCATTGCAGCTTCAAAAAAACGTTATCGTATGACCGCGTTTAGTTTATTTATTTTTTATTCTCTATAGGTTAGTATTTTACCACTATCTCACGTCTAAAGCAGCTAGGTATGTAGGTGGTCAATAATTATGCTCAGCTTAGAATAAGACTGGCTCCGGAATACCCAGATGAAAAAGGTAATACTCATTTTGTGATCAGCTGGTTTAGAACCTACCCTACGTACCCTACGGAACCCTAAAAACTTCCGTTGCTTTGGGAAATTACTTATTTGTTTTGCTAAAATTATTATTATTTTTTTGTAAACGAGAAATTGAAACTATACTTCCTATTTAGCATTAGTCCGGTCCACGCAGCTTGACTACGCTCATAAATACTCATTTCACCCCGTCTCAGCAATACTGGGGGTGAAATATGAAGAGGAAGGGGTGCAGTACACCCCTGCCGACGGCCTCTGTTTACCAACAACAAAACTTTTGCTTATTATATTTATTTGGGTAAAACAAAAGTTGGTGATTGAAATATAAATTATGCTCAACCGTGACATACACGCTCGGATGACCACGACGTACTCGTAACTAAGAATATGTGTATTTTACATTACTTATTTCCTTATTCAATTGGAAGAAAAATATGTGCGGCAATTGTTTCCTTTTTAGGGTTCCGTACCCAAAGGGTGAAACGGAACCCTATTACTGAGGCTCCGCTGTCCATCCGTCCGTCCAGCCGTGTCTGTCCGTCACCAGGCTGTATCTCATGAACCGTGATAGTTAGACAGTTGAAATTTACATAGATGATGCATTTCTGTTGCCGCTATAACAACAAATACTAAAAAACAGGATAAAAGAAATATTTTTATGGGAGGCTTCCATATGACAAACGTGATTTTTTGCCGGTTTTATAGATAAATAGCAGACAAAACGCGATGCTGTGGCTGGTGATAAATTGAGATGTCAGCTATGCTATCATTTAAGTTAGACCAATATGCACACGCTGACCGAATTTTTTAAAAATCGGTATAGTATTTTAGGAGTCCATCGCGGACAAACAACGTGACACGTAAGTTATAATATTAAAAAGAAAGAAGATTGTACGGAACGTTTCATTACCTCCTATAGGCTAACACTTGACAATCGCTGATTGAAAGTGCTAGAGGCTCTGCTATGAGACTGTCTCTCAAGGTCTACTGGAACACCTCGGTGATAAAGGCATACTCATGTTGTGGGCAGCTGGTTTCTAACCATGCCCAGACAAAAAGGAGCCAACTGGCCAAATGTCATAAAAAGGATAAGCGCCTGCCTAAACAAAAAAAGCTACAAGCTTTTTGACACTACAAACTTTTAATTTCATGTAAAAAAGACAATGCCTTCCAGAGCTTTGGGTTGAGAATTCCACGGTCTACACTGCGCTTATCATCCTGAGACAATGGATTTAGGGTTGCCACGGAGTATTCTAGATTGGCATTTTGAATAACATAATTTAAGCTAGGATTGGCTTCCAAAATTCTTGTTAGCTTCTTAATATATAATTATACAAATTACGCGTCACGTTGTTTGTCCGCGATGGACTCCTAAACTACTTAACCGATTTTAATCAAATTTGCACACAGTGTGCAGTTTGATCTAACTTAAAAGATAGGATAGCTTGCATCTCAATTTATAGTCGCAATAATAAAAACCTTAGCTACAGCAACGTGTGGCCGTGTCTGCTAGTAATTTATAACTACGAAAATATAATAACGAAAACATGCATAATTTACAATGTACCCCCAAATCGGTGCATTACCTTCTAGTGGCATGTTATGTTACAAACATAAGAAAATGTCAAGTCCCAAACAGGTAATCAGTAGTCAGGTCAGATGGTCAAGCCACAGTGAACATAACAATGTATTAAACTGACGGATACTGAAACTTCTTAGAGAGCTTTGGAGAAGTATACGAAATACGTTGTTTAGCCCCTAGGTAAGTACACCCTCGAATCACCCCTAGGTACCACACGACTTCACACAATTGACACAATCATTATTAACAAAACTCATTGAATTTCCAACCCGATCCCCGCGGCGCTGATAGGCCGTCCTACCTCGTCTATATAAAGGCGTGCGCAAGAGTCCCCCGACGCATTTGCGTGCGGGCACTCGCAGACGCAACATCATAGTATTGCTAGCTTAAGGACCGGAGACTGATTTCCTTAATTTTTTAAGTGGTACTTTTACCCCTGTAAAAATGGGGAAAAGTAGTATTAGTTTGTTTAGTGTTATATTATTGATTTCCGTTTTATGGAAACCCGCTTACAGTAACGGTGAGTTTTTTATTTACTTTCCTTTTCTATTTAATTATCATGGTGTTTTTTTGTTTTATTTAAAATTTTAAGCAATTAAGCACTCGTTGTCCCGACTGGAGAAACTTTGCGCGAACAATGGTTACCACTATTAAATCCTGGGTGATCTTTCACGATCTGCATAGTTTTTATTTTAACTGAGCGACAAATTGTTTTCCACCTGATGGTAAGTGGCGTGTTGTGTCGCCAATAGCTTGGGAACAAAATGATTCCAACCATCTGAAATAAATTGATCTATGTATAATGTTGCAGGTAGTTTTAAATAAATGTAACATTATTCACATTCATGTTCGTTCATTAGGTTAAAAAAAGGTTCTCAAATGAGTTTGTACGATGTTTTTGCACCATAATAATAATATGATGATTAAATAAATCATATTTTAATTTTTAGTTTTAGCATCTTAATATCATTGCTAATGTTCTTTAACCTCTTTTAGCAAGTCGAATTGTAGATAATTATAGACATCCTGGCTTTCAAGTCCATTATGTTTGGAGGCTCGTTGTGAACGACTAGGATTATATATACACTTACCTTGTATTTCATGTAATATACTAGCTAGCCATCAATTTCTCAAATTTCTCATTTATTCTGATTTTGTAGGTTAATTCATTCCTAATTTACTACTTCATTTTGTCACCTTATTCGCAAAACACCATAGGAGTTTCTGTATTTTACTTCAACTATTTATACCGATTGCGTTAACAAATAAAAATAGTGTCAAAAGTTAGTCTGTTAAGCCACCCCCTGGGGGGTATAAGCACTGGTGCAACTGCCCCTGGGGCTCTAACAGGCCCCGACTGACTGACACCCTGGCCTGCGGGATCTACCGACATCTCAGTAACTGTTATTGGTTGGTTTCAAAGATCATGTTTAATCTCTTTTAACCTGACACCAAGCAATGCAATAAAATATGAACAAAAGCTCCCATATCCTTCTAAGAAATGAACACCTCCCGATCTTCTCGGAAGGATTTACACTGTTCAGTTTAAAAACTATGGATAGCACCTAATTGTTAATACCCAATATTGTTTATGTTGCACACGACTATACCTCTAATCCTTGAACAAAAGAATTGAAAAAGACTACAAAAGACTGTAATTTAAGTAACGAGTATTGTGATCTTTTTGTTTTGGATTGCCAGAAGTACAAGAATTGTGTATTTTCATAATCTACCTCCTGTTTCTTAGGAGGGTTATTATTCTTTAGGTTAGTTGTTTTTCAAATTAAAATAACTAAAGTTTAAGGTCATTGCCATTCCCTCTCGGCTGTAGGAAGATATGATTTAGTTTTTAGGAACATCGTATGCAAAACATTTAGACCCACTTAAAAAGTAAAGTGTAAGTACCTACTCGTATGTCTTAAATTTTAAAATGTGTATTAACTTAAACAAAATATGGTCGCACACTAACCATTCTCTTGTTTATCAATTAGACAATTATATTATGTAACTTTCTATTCTCATTATGAAATCATCTGAATCACGTCTTATCTGAGTTTGTGGTTTGAATAGCTTCCGAATTTCTTATGTCAGTGCACAACGTTATTTAATACTTTATTGCACCCGTCCACTCATTTTGTACAATGTGGTAGACTTTATTTTCTCCCCATAATAAAGAAGGGGCGGGAAATAGGCACTTATTTGTAGAAAATAGTATAATCACTGCACAATTATGGTATCTACAGACATCATCATCTACAGTAGCTTTTACATAATATATTGTAAGGCTCATAGATTCGATTTTTAAAACGTTATCTTCTATGGAGAGAATTTGTAACAGACATTGTTATTTTGTTTCTTCAATATTGTAGTATGTATGGGCGATAATTCAAAAGCATACCTACCTACTTTTCCCTATCACCAAAGCGTTGTCGCCAAGCACGATAAGGTACCCTTACTGTAAACTATCGGCATTATACTGTTTATTTGCAGTCAACAAAGATAGTTGTTCAACTCTGAACCTAGATTGTATTATCTGAAAGTCAACATTTTACTAGGTAGGTAGTTAGCTGCTTTTCTGTCCATTCTTATAAATAAATAAGAGTAGTTTTCCATCTAAGGATTGGGTCGATTTTGAATCGTATTGTCGTCTATTGGTCTAAAATTAAAAAATCTCAAATACTTGTTTTGGTTTACATTAGTGAAGTATAATATAAATTAATAAATTAGTGAATGTCAAGTTCGTGAACTAAAATCTACTTTTTCGTTAAAAACAGTAGTTAAGATGTTACAACCAAAAAAAGTCGCCTCAAAGCATAATAACTACTGAAACACGTACAAAAAAAAGACAAAGCCTTTGCTGAAGCTTCCCATGATCATTATTTATTTATAGGACTTCAGCGCTAAGCGTAATTTTTTTTAAGTTGATGCCCTTTGACTATGATCGCGTTGTAGGACATACTTACTTATTTCCACCAACTCATCGAGCAAAGCGCTTAGTCCATATTCTTTGGGTATTCCGAAGTCCGAAGTCTGCTGTTGAACTATATCGCTGTCAAAATTGCCCACTTTGACATCTTCATACACAAACATTGTCAAATTTGAAAACATTGTTCTAACCATCTTCAATGATGGTATTTTATGTCCCACATTCAACTTGCTATTATATTGTTAAACATTAACTTTCATTGCTTTTTTCATCTTAAGGGAAGTGGAGAGCTTCCCTTATTTTTTTTGCACGTGTTTTATGTCTCATATCTTATGCCTTTCTCGCATTAACAATGAGTAGTTTATAACTCCGGAGCATCACCTCGTATCTCTTTGTTCTTTGTGGCATTCGCCGTGACCCCTGGCTTCTTATCAACCAGCTTATTATTGACATTGATAAAATAATAGCACGTAACATTCAAAGAAATTGCGCATGGAATAGTTCGTGGAAAATCTTTATAATAATTATCTTTTATTCTTTTATCTTTTGGGTTGGTTTCATTGTTTTCGGTAAAACGAATTTTTCCTCGTTCATAATCATAAATGCCTCTTTTCAGAAATCTTTGTATATATATCATCGGAACAAAAATGTAGGTAGGTAGGTATAGGTAGGTACATAATTATAGGTAAAGGTTGGAAGTAAAAAGCCTAGGAAACATAGACCATTTATTTGTTTCAATATAAATCTTAACTGTATAGCTTTTTGGTCCTTTTCAGCCTAATTAAGGAATAGATTTGGGAAATAGAGTAAACTAAGAGTATAGATGTTAAATACATATATGATGACTGTCTATGTATTACCCGACGGCCCAAGGAGCGGGTAATGTTTGGCTTGAAATTCTTCCCACTACAGACAGCAGTACGCTCACGGGAACGAGCGACTTGATACATTTACTAATGTTCGTTAAACGACACATCCGTACACATTTGACGCCGTAATTGAACCACAACGATGCTTCATTGACATGCTTGTGAATAATGGATGTGTTCATTGAATCGCGGACTTGCAGAAACTTGCAGAAACGAAACACTATTATTATAATAGGATCTTTAGATCACACCTTAGGTACCTAGATATTCACCAGGTAAGCAGTTCTTGCTAGACGAGTGGTTATTTATGGGCTTGTTGATTGTGGTGCGAAACGACTAGTGCAAAAAGATACTGGTTTCGCACCGTTATGCGAAACGATCCATTACCAATTGAGCAGGATAGCGCTTACTATCTGTTTGTAAAAGATCAGCTCCTAAATCCTAGTCTTTGCATAGTCGCCTAATGCTGTAAGGGTATCAATAAAATAAGCATTTGCTCGTGTCTTCATCTCTGTGGAATACAATTTATCGCAGTAAAAAGTATCCTATCCTTTTCCAATGTCAAATCCATATATCTATACCAGACTTCATCAAACATTGGTCCAATGGTTTAGACGTGAACACATAAACAAACAGACACTCAAATTATGATATTAGCATGGATTAGTGAAGTTCCAACATTCTCCCAGCAGCCGCGGCTCCCCCGATGTCGGGCAATTACTCAATTTGGACTCGAAGGGGAGGGATCATCAAACCGAGTTCGGTGTCCCACTGCAACTGTGTGTCATTCTAGAAAATTCTTTACAAAATGTCACTTTCCGTTAGAGGCTGCAATTTTGATGTTTTCATTGGAAATTTCACCATTTTTTATAAGATTTATGGTATCTCTGAGGTCTGAAGATGATTTTCAGTTGGTACCAAAATTATTTTCAAACGTTTATAGAAAGGATCTGAACCCTGATACTCTTGTAATTTGCATAACATGAAAATGTGGCATTTGCTTACAATATTGATCATAAAAGGCGATGTCTCGGGGGCAATAGTGAGCCTATATTCTAAAAATCAACATAAATCAAGAATGATTTATGTTGATTTTAAAATAATTGAAATAACGTCGTTTGTTACTTCGAAGTTCTCGAATTTGATATCGTGGCTCGCTATTCAATCGTACTAAAATCTTTTTCATTTTGGACATAATATAATTTTCCACATTGTATTTCTTTGGCAAACAAACCTATTTAGACCTTATTGCAGTCAGCGAAGCTGATTCACGAGATACGTATCGTTTTGACCTTTCTGATCCGGATACCGACAATGTTGCTAATACCTATAATATTGTTGTTTAGTTATGAGTATAATCCTTGAACCCTGCTGATAAATTTCTAATTATTAGCTGATAACTGTTAGTTATTGGTTCTTGACTATGAACTTTGATAAGCATTCGTACGTTATTGATCTGTTTTGTAATTGATTTACTAGCATTTGGCTTTTACGAGTTCCTACTTATTTGCAATTTTCATAGTTTTAGTTTAAGCTAGTTTTAGTTTATTTTATGTTATTTATACTATTATTAAACAAATGAATATTAAAAATCAATTTTCATAGTTACATGTCGTAAGTTTTAGGTTTTATTTGTTGTTACAAAACTTTTCGCAAGCATTGTACCTACGCTTTCTCGTGTTCCTAATTATGTTAAATTTTACTTCTCTCTCTTTGAATTTGTAATTATTACTGCCAGCAATTTGCGGTGTAATATCATAATCATTATCATTAGCACCCGGCGTGTCTTAAACAAAAACAATAATATCAACTATGATAAATTAATGAGTTCGTTATTAGTTATTGTTTTTGTATTATGTATTAATATTAATTGGACTTTATTGTGTATCTAATTCACTAATTATTACTGACGTGAATTACCTTTTTTGTTTCAGAGAAATGTTCGATAGCTTGTAAAGGATGTAAGTATTCACTTTCCTATAATTTTAATAGGTCGAACCCTGGACTTCTTAGTGCCAGAGGGTCAGAGAAATTCCTTACTTTACGTAAAAAATATGTAAAGAATGTTTATTTAACAAACAAAAACAATAATAAGTAAATAATTTATAATTATATTCCCCTTACCTTCGTTATAAACTATACCACGTTGGACTATTGATTATTAGAAGATTTAAGGTTTCCGTAAAATAGTTTTTTCTTTATTTTTATTATACTACGTGATAATATTTATATTATTAGTTTTTCCTATAGGTACGTGATACAGGTGCCTGTAACTAAGAGAAATGTTTATACGAAGTGTCAAACATTATCCTAAATGTCTTTTGAACATGTCACATTTGAAGTATTTCGAAGCTCTCTCCATGGAACTCTCTTCGTGTTTCCAGCTCCAAGTCCACAGCAGTTCATCCCCGGACAGAAGTACAACTATGGTGTGGAAGGCAGCGTCAGTGTCTTCCTGACGGGTTCTGAAGACAAGCAGGAGACTCGCGTCCAACTGCTGGGTCAGGTCTCTGTAACGGCCATTGGCAACTGCGGTCATGAGCTGGCTGTGCAGAACCTGGTCATCTCCGGCCCTGACGGCAAGGTTGGTAGACCTCCTGCATCGATGTTTGAACCAGTGTATCTTGTGACTACACGCTTTCGTTGAAACATCTTAGTGATAGCCAAGTTAGTTACAAAATCATAATTAAAAATGGTAAAAGCAGCATAGCCAAGATCAAAACAGACTTATATTCCGATAAGACTCCGCTTACACTCCTGCTCCTCCCACTGCCGGCAACAATTCCCTTAGGTGTGTATTCCCATTCTGCCATACCACTCGCTTCACTTTCATTTTAACCGGTAGCACGAACAGCAATGGGGACTTGAGAAGTATCGTATTAACACTCTTGCTCACTTCCCTGCTCACTGCTGCTATAAATTAGTATTTGGAGGGAACCCACGACTGGACTAACAGTAAAAACACTGACTACTCTTTTCTATTTCTTCCAGAAATACCAGAGCCCGGCTGGCATCGACAAACCCATCCAGTTCTCGCTGCAAGATGGCCGCCTCGGCGCCGAGATCTGCATCGAAGATGGCGACACCCGCCGCTCGCTCAACATCAAGAGGGCTATTATCTCGCTGCTGCAGACCGAGATCAAGTCTAGCACTCAGGTGAGCATCAGACGTTACAATAATAAAGCAAATGTTGCTTTATCTGCCTGAATTTTAAGCACATTTTAGGTTGTAGCAATGAGGACCTGACGCTTTTCACTAACAGAATACAAGCTGGGTCTCTGTCCATTGAGAGAACCTTTACTTTATTATAACTCCAAAAGTACTATAACGTGCAAAGTAGGTATGCGTAATTTTAGGTCTGACGAAGTATCATTACAAAAATATGTTAATAACCCTTTGTTGCTTTTCATTGTTAAATTGGTTTGATTGTAAGATACCTATCCAAGTCTTGGTACTCCTTTAAGTTTATTTTCTTCCCTAGTATGATATCTTCGGCGCGTGCCCCACCGAGACCTCGCACTCGCAAGAGGGCGGTGCCGTGCTGGTCCACCGCGCCCGTGACCTCTCTCGCTGCGCTCACCGCGAGCAGGGTGGATCCGATCTGGTCTCCGTGTTCAACCCTGGTGCAGTAAGTATCTTTCACCTCTTTCCATCTGCTGTTTATAATTTTGAGGGGAAAAAGGTAGCTAGCTAGACTGTGAAGTAGTGTTCGGTTGCGAAGCAATAGCTAATTTCTATTGGACCAACATCCACAAATTGAATAATAATAAGTCTAAAATACACGTCTTTTTCACAGGAAATCAAGGAAAGCCAGATCCTCCAGTCGACTCTGAATGTGGAATCGAAGGTCAACAGCGGCATCCCCGAGAAGGTTTCCGCTGCTGAGGAATACCTGTACAGACCCTTCGCTGTGGGAGAGAATGGAGCCAGAGCCAAGGTTCACACCAAGCTTACGCTCACCGGAAAGTCTGCTGGTGGTCCCCAGAGTGAGTACCTCAAACTGATGAGATGGCTGAGTAGCAACTATCTCTGCCTAACAGAAATGTTGAATCATATAAATTGATTTACTAAAACACCATTTGGAAGCTCCTTTCTTGCACCAGGGTTCCGAACTTGCGCCACACCAATATAGCCTTAAATGTTAAATTCTTCATGTATTATTTTCCTCTTCAGGCCACTGCACTGTTCCCCGCTCCGTGATCTTCGAGAATCCCCATGGGGATTCCGTGGCTCCTAACAACGTCAACAACGCTCTGCAAGGCGTCAAGGAAACCGCCAGGACTGTCAGCACTGAGGCCAGCCAGAAGTCTGCCGGCAGCTTCGCTCAGCTCATCAGGGTATGTGACTTCTCTCTTTTTGCTCTTTTAGCTTGACGTTTGACACGGTCTTGAAACTAATAATATGTTCATATCGTTTGTGATATAATTTCACAAAACCAACAATTATTTTGCATTTTTATTTTACTCCAACAACTCGTCTCAACGTTCTTTATAATTTCCACAGAACCCTGATGTGAATAATAATATTAGTGTGATGATATTTTTATGGTTACCAATTTTATTGCAGATATTCCGCGTCACAAGCAAGAATGATCTAATCAAGGTTTTCAACCAAGTTAAGAACAACCAATTGGAAAAGTAAGTTTCAATTGCACTGTTTCCGCTTCATTAGTATTACATAAAATGTTTATGAGGAGCACTTTGGGAGTTCAGCAACAGAAGTTGCCCCGAGGTCTGATAACCCTTCTGCCCCCAGGCGTGTGTACCTCGACGCCCTCCTCCGCACGGGCACTGGACCCTCGATCGAGGCCTCCATCCAGCTCCTGCAGGGACATTTCCTCAGCGAGCTGGAACAGCAGCTCGTCTACATCTCCCTTGGCAGCGCGAGGCACGTCAACGATGAAGCTCTGAAGGCAGCTATTGTAAGTATTTTTATTTCTTGGTTGAGATAGAAAAGTATTGTGGTTTGAGGAATTTCGAACGGCTATCGTAAATGCAGGTTAAATTAATGATCCTCAATATTATAAACTGAAAACAATGCTTGGCTCTAAGAAATTAACCGTAAACATGAACTTATAGTCTAGGAATAATATATCAATTTCAACGGTAGGTGAATGTGCAGGACGATGCGGCTGTGGTTGTACGCATGTTGCGTTCGCAATATTTTTGAAATTCATTTCTTATAAAAGCTGTTCTTCTCGCTTCTTCTAGACTCTTCTGGACCAGCCTCAGAAGGAAGTGTACCTGGGCGTGGGGGCCCTTGCAGGCGCCTACTGCCGCCAGCACGAGTGCCACTCCACCAGATCTGACGGCATCGCCGCTCTTAGCCAGAAGCTGGCCGCCAAGCTTGGCAACTGCAGGCCCAAAAATAAAATTGAAGAAGATACTGTAAGTTCAGGGGCACTTTTCCAGTTTGTCATTTTAGTTTCATTACTGGTTGTTTTTCTTAAAGATCCTTTGGTGTATCACGTTGACTATTCATTATTATGTCAAATCCTGTCTAATGCTTAATAGTGGATAAGTATTATTGACCTCCATGTCAGATTCTCAGGCTGTTCAAGAACTGTAGTTGACCATCTGAACTGTCAGTTTAACTTGGCACGAAGTCATGGAAATAAAGTCATCAGTACCGACTCCGATGAATTCTTCAAATGAACATCTCTTGTCTTCCAGACGGTAGCCATCCTCAAGGGTATCCGCAACATCCGCCACTTGGAGGACTCCCTTGTCGACCGGCTGGTGCGCTTCGCTGGTGACCACGTCATCAAAGCCAGGGTCAAGTCTGCTGTTCTCGACGCGTTCCTTGCTGACCCTTGCAGCCCTAAGGTAAAGAGTCTTTCGGAATAAGTATATTATAGTATTTGGATTCAAATCACAAGTTCAACTTTAATGACAAACCTTAATGACAAACTTTATGAAGTATAATGATGTGCTTCTATTTGAACCAGATCAAGAAAGCTTCCCTGGACCTCATGAAGAACCGTAACCTCGACTCTGAGATCCGGATCAAGGCTTACCTGGCTGTGATCGCGTGCCCCTGTAGTAGATCCGCTAACGAAATCAAGAACCTGCTGACTACTGAGCCTATTCATCAAGGTACTTTTGTTACTATTATTTGGAAAGCTATTAATCCGGTTTACACTGGACGACCCATTTTAGATCGGCGTATTGTGATCCATGATCCAGGTCGAGTGGATTACTGGAGGCTAGAAATGCGTTCCAGCCGCGCGCGCTCGGATTGTAATAGATTGTCCGGTGTGGTGTGGACCCGGCTATTAGTCTGCGGTTCCGAGTTCCAACCTCATTTTATTTTCGAACTTCATTTTTTATGCTGACTCCTATTATTCACAGTCGGTCGGTTCATCACGTCGTCCCTGCGCGCTATCCGCTATTCGTCCAACCCTGACAAGTACCTCGCGAGGCAACACTACGGCCAGATCAGCATCCCCAGCAAATTCAACATGGATGACAGGTACCTTCTCTTCTTACCTTGACAAGTCTCCTTTTTTACGTGATGCGGTGTTTTGTTTCTCTCTTTATTACTCTATTTTATTATTTGTTATAATAATTGTCAATGAATGGTTATTCTCCTCAGGAAATACTCGTTCTTCCGCGAGCAATCATTCAACGTCGACGCTCTCGGAGTCGGCGGCGCAGTAGACGAGACCGTGATCTTCTCCCAGGACTCCTTCATCCCTCGCTCGGCCGCTCTCAACCTGACCGCTCAGATCTTCGGGCACAGATTCAATGTTTTAGAGGTGAGTTTTATCTAAGTATACAGATAAATAAAATTGAACAGGCTGATTGTAATGTCAAAAGAATAGCTTTTTTTAAATGCATATAAAAGCATAATACGTATGTAAAATTTCGTATTTTTGTTTGTCTGTCTGTTTGTTTCGGCTAATCTCGGAAGCGGCTGGACCGATTTTGGAGGGACTTTCACTGGCAGATAGCTCCTGTAACATGGAGTTACATGGGCTACTTTTATGCTATTTTTTCCAAATCCAACTAACTCAATCTCTAATTTGCAGTTCGGAGGTCGCCAAGGCAACCTCGACCTAGTCCTCGAGCATTTCTTTGGACCCAAGGGTATTTTCCGCACGAAGGGGGCCCAGGGCCTGTACGACTCTTTCAAGGAATCTTTCGCAAAGTCCAGCGAGAAAGTGAAGGCGGCTCTGAACAGGGGCAGGAGGAGCGTGAAGAGCGAGATTGATGCTTTTGATAAAAACGTGAGTTCAAGTGAATTCAATTTTTGTTTTTTGGTACCGTTCAGAATGCAAGATAGCAGAAATAGGCAAGACTTATTTAAAATAGTTGCTACATTTTTGTAATCTATCTAAAACTCTGATCTTATGGGCAGATCTGATATTTAGTCATATGTTCCTAAAAAACTCTAGGTAATCTTCTTAAATTATTATCCATATTGGCTTTTAAATTGTCAACAAACCCAAAGTTACAATGTTTATCGGGAAATCCCACTAGTCATTATTAAAAAAAAAATGCTTAATTGAGTTGAATCTTATCCTCTTTACAGCTGAAGGCCGAGGGTACTGCGTTCGACAACGAGCTTGACCTGGACATCTACATGAAGCTCTTCGGAACCGACGCTATCTTCCTCTCCCTAGGCAACGGCAGGGGCTTCAACTTTGATGATGCCGTATCCCAATTGATCACCATCTTAACTGGTGCCAGTGAAAATGTCAAGCGGTTTTCGGTAAGAGGTCTTCTTCTTACTTTTTTTTGTCGATACCTGCTTACCAAAATACGGTTGACTAAAACTCGAATTGTCTTTGCAGCAAGAACTCCGCACCCACCTTCTCTTCATCGACGCTGAGTTAGCATACCCCACCTCCACCGGTCTGCCTCTCAGGCTTGAGCTCACCGGTTCTGCGACCGCCCGCATTGACGTCGCTTCAAACTTTGACATCAGCGAGTGTATCAAGAGCCCTCAGAACGCCAAGATCGACATCAAACTCGTCCCAAGCACTGATATTGAGATCACTGGAGTCTTACTCGTTGACGCAGACGTGGTGGCTACCGGTCTTAAGGTCATCACCAACCTGCACTCTTCGACCGGTGCTCATTTGATCGCTAAGGTCTTGGAGAACGGTAGAGGCTTCGACATCCAGCTAGGTCTCCCGGTTGAGAAGCAAGAGATTGTGGTTGCCTCTAATGACCTTGTCTACTTCACGGCTGAGAAAGGGCTCAAGGAAAAACAGACCAAGATTGTGACTCAAGGCGACAAGAAGGAGTACTCTGGTTGCTTCGACCAGCTGTCTGGATTGCTCGGTTTGACACTGTGTGGTGAAATCTCTCTGCCTTTCTCTGTCAATGGTGAGTGCTGAGAATCTAATAAAGTTGGTCGATTAATGTAACAACGTTTCTAAATAGAATTATATACATTCAAACTCCCAATTTATTTTCACAGGACCTGAAAACCAGGCCTCATTTGCCAAATACCTGACGCGCTACCCTATCACCGGCATCTCCAAAGTCAAACTAGTCCTGGAAAAGAATGACTTGAAGGGCTATCACATTAGAGGACTCGTGCGTGAGGACAGTGGCAAAACCAGCTTCGAATTGTTGTTCGATGCTGAAGGTAAGAATAAATAATGAAATTTAATACGTATCAATAAGATTTTGTTTAATTTCGCTCAGTGGCTTAATATACTCACTGTTATCAGGCTCCAAGAACCGCCGCACCCAACTCTCAGGAGAAAGGATCTTCACTCAGACCGAAATGGGGCTGAAACTCTCTTTGGACTCCCCAATCAAGGTTCTCTCTGGAGAGATCTCCGCTCGCATGACTCCCAACGAACTGGCCGCCTTTGTCCGTGCCAAGATCGATGCTCAAGATTATTACGCAAGAGTCGGGTTCAATATCCAAGGGAACCAGCAACGGAGCGTCTACAAACCCGTCTTTGAGTATCAACTCCCTGATGAACAGGGAAAGCACGCCGTTGAGATCGACGGACAGGTCATCAAGGAGACTAATGGGCCTGTTACGAAGTACAGCTTCGATGGGATTAAGCTGAAGCTCCCCAGCACCGAGGAACCCATCAGCATCGAAGGGTTCTTCTCGAGCCAGTCCAACGCCAGAAACATGGACTGGTCATTAAAGACTGAATTCTTGACTGTAAAGGGTAATCTGAAAAACAACGATTTGGAATTGGAGTTTATGAATACGCTAAACCAGCTCATCAACTTTAGACTGAAGGGACACTCTGAGTTTGGTGATGTGGTAAGTTTATATCCACTTTTTCTACGCTTACGTTGCATTACTAAAATACTGTTACAAAAAGATAAATAAAATTGAGCGTAATAATTCATAATTTATTACGTACTTTTATCTTTACAGATTAGAAACGAAATCGACATCGTGCACTCCGGTGACTGCAGAGACCAGAGCAAACGTGTGATTTTGAGCCAGTATCTGAAGCACAGTGGTGAGAAGCTCGAGATCTTCAACGTGATTACGAAGAACAAGTGTGAGTAGACTGACTTATTTTGAAACTAGCGTTTTAAGTATCTACTGCTCTGAACCATATAGACACTTAACACCAGTAACCGCCATTTTGACATAAGCTGTTAATTCTACTAGTTCTATTCGCAATCTCACAAGTAACTTCTGTTACAGTTGAAATCGCCAGCATTCCCTTCAAGATCCAGTTCGACGCGGACGTAGACCCCAAGAAGGTTGAAGCTGACTTCCAGTTCTCGTACCCTGGCCAGAGCGCCCGCGCCGATCTCAAAGCCAGGACCGCGATCAAGAAGCCAGAAGACTACAGCTTCAGGTTTCTTGCTGCGGCCAACAAGGGTGAAATCGAGGTCTTCTCGAAGAGAGATCTCATCAACGCTGACAAGTCTAACTTCGAAAACTACATTTCCGTCAAAGGAGTTGCGAAGTACGAGCTATCGGGAGTTGTTCTACACAGGAACAATGCTAAGGATTCCAATGTTGGAGCTATTGGTCACCTGAAGATCACTGGTGGAAAGAATGAAGAAATAAAGTAAGTGAATTCGTAAAGTAGGAGAAAACTCCTACAATTATTCATTGTTACGGTACCTATTTTACATTAATAATGGTTATTAATTATTAGAAAAGCAGTTCGATAATAGCAGTAATTTCATGAGTAATAAAGTAACAGCGTTTTCAAATTCGTAAGAATTGGGGCAGCAAATAAAGCATTTATACCCGTAGGTTAGATACCTAACTTGCCATTTCAAGTTTAGCTTTTCCTAGCCTTTCACAACCAAGAACAAGATTTCCTTCATCTATCCTCTAATCGTTCTCATTATTGTTTACTAGATTCGACATCGGCCTTATCCGCAACCCGACCCTGTACTCTTCGCACGCTAAGGTGGCTTACAGCCAAGGCGAGATCTTGGACTACTTGCTAAAGCTGACCCGCGGCGCCAACGCCAGTGGCCAGCTTAAGTTCATCCTCAAGGACGCCGTGGCCGCAAACGGTCAGTTCAAGGTCACAGACAATGATGGCAAAGGCAACGGGATGATCATCGTTGATTTCAAAAAGGTACGTTCTTTAAAGGGACCCTGGCTTCTTCTGTGTTTTACATCGTACATTTTGGTGGCATCACCTGGTACTTTTATTGCTATGATTATTTTTCACGTTTGTATTATTCCAGTCTCAACGCAAGGTCAAAGTTGACGTCAAGTTCGTCGCCAAAGAGCCAGTGTTCAACGCCGACTTCGACATCTATCTGAACTATGAGAAGGACAATAATGACAAAATATGCTTCACTACCAACACTAAGGCTACTGATAAGGTCATCGATTCTAAGTAAGTATTCTCCAGTTGTAAAAATCGAGTTAAAACTTATTTCGTCTGTTAGTCGACCATTTGCGTTTTGTTCTTCATAAGTAGCATTTATCTGGGAAACTAAGCTATTTCTATCATTTAAACCATACCTACCGGCTTTTTGAAATAATTTGAATCGGCAAAAGGTTATTTAAGCAAGCTTTTCTTCTCTCTTGTTAAATTCTCTGAGCGATTTTATTGGTTTTCTTAGTCTTCTTCTTCTTTTGTACTGATATATTTTCAGCTTTATTATGCATTTTTAAGGTAACACATAGTGGTCATAGAATTTTGAGTCTTATTGTTTTGTGTATTTTAATCTCTTCAGAAACAAACTAGAATACGCCGGTAAGACTACCGAGGTAAACGTCCACAAAGATGGCATCTATTCCGTTAAGGGCAAGACCAACGCCAACGTCGAGATTGTTCTGCCTACTGAGAGGTGCCTGACCTTCAAGATCAACCGCGATGTGTCGGAAAACAAGGGAGTGAGTATTATCTTCATTCTAATTGGCCATCGTGTTTTCAACCACTGCCGCGTGTGGCAACTTTTTAGATCTTTTGTGAAGTTGCTGAAATATAATTATATATTTCTCGGCATAATTTTCTTCGAAAATATTTTTGAGAACCATGTTTGTGTCTACAAAATTATTGTTTATGTCACTAGGTTTACAACGGTCATGCCGAAGTCGCCATTTCTGACTCTCCTAAACGCGGTGCGGGCGGATCTACCATCACCTACCACGGAAAGATGACCAACACTGACTTGGACAAATCCACCATGGACTATGAGGGCCAGATTGACCTGAAGCTGAAGGATGGCAAAAATCTGCAGAACACTTTCACTTTGAAGAACGTTCCTGAGGGAAAAAAGTTCAAATTCGATTTCAAGGTACGCCGTACGTTTTTAATGAAATCCTTAGAGTATTTCCTACATTTTAATCCTACCGACTGCGCCAAACGTAGCATTTAGAATAAAATACTATTCTGTATTCGGATTATTGTACACACACTATGTGAAATAAGGGTACCAGGAATTAAACGAAAACAGGCGTACTCATCAAAAATGCAAACAATACTTTGTTTTCAAATTAAATTCCTTCTCTATTAACACTTTAGTCATCTTCTTCCAGGCCGAAGTAACTGGCAACATACTTCCGAAGCCCGCTTCTCTCGCTACCAGCGTCACCTATCTCGACTCTCTGACTACCACGGATGACAAATACAGTCTGAAGGCTAATTATGGATCCGATATTGGCGTCGAAGTCGCTGGTGTCTGTGAGATGAAGTATTCTGAGGATAGCGACGACAAGTAAGTGATTCCTATAACTGCTTGTAGTTTAATAGTATATTGCCAACATTGATCTGCTGAGTGTTTGATGATTTGATTTTCTGATTGTACCTATGAAGATTCCATTCTTTGTATATTAATTAGTCCTAAGGTATAGTCTTCATAATTTACAAATAGGGATTGAGATGTAACAGTAAATTAATATTCATGTTCCGGTCAGTGATTGTTCGAGTAACAAATTTTTTTTTGTTTGTTTTAGATACTTAAACGACTTCTCAGTTAATGTACGATTGCCTTTTGACAAGGCTCACGACATCAAGTTTGTCAACACCATTCTCTATCACCAGCCTAATGGCCAGGATGTCGTTGAAGTAAGTACCTACGAGTATGTGACGTAATGTGACGTAGAACAATATTACTATAGTCTGATATTATATCGGATGAATTTATTACAAGGAATAGGTAGATATTACAGATATTTACAATAAAAACACATACTTATTAAAGCCCCTTTCAAATCAAGACGAAAAATCAGCATTGCTATTCAAGCAATGCTGATTTTTGTGCTAAATAGCAGCCAGTATTCTGGTCACTGTCACCTCCACCAAAAGTTTTGGCTAGTCCTAAAAGATTTCGTGACCGTTTCCTAAAATGATTCATTTCACCTAATAATGCAACTCGTGCAAAAGATTCTTAACCTCTACTAACCTTCCACAGTTCACCATCATTGAGTCGGTGCAAGTAAACGCAGACGTGTACAAGATCGATGCTAACGGCAAAGTGTCTCCTCAAGTCGGATCTGGTACCGTCAAGTTCCTGGTGCCTCATGTCGATCCGGTGATACTAGATGCCAATTACAAGAACAAAAAGAGCAGTAAGTGTAGTTAATTCAGTTATACGAGTAGAGAACCGCGGGCTGATGAGAGATTTATCCCCTTGACTGGCGCGAGGTATGAATAATTGGAAACGGCAAATTATACATTTTGTAAATTTTTACTACTTTTATAAATTTGTATCGAAAATTCAACATAATCATGAAAATTATTCGTAACGGAAACGACAAAAACAAAATTCGCAATTTAAATAACTAATGAGAAGCTTATATTTATTATTATACCTACATAATGCTATTATTAATAATAATATTAACATTGTCTTACATTTCACTGCTTATTCTCCAGGCGACAGGCTTGAGAATTTCGTGGAAGTGAAAGCCAAGTACGGCAAAGGTAAGAACGTCGCGTTCTCCGTCGACTCCACCGTCACCCCCAACGGCCAAGACGTTGTGTTCAAGTCTAACGCTCCACAAATGGAACAGCTTAAGAAACTCGAAGTCACTGTCCACTCTAAGGTGAGCAAAATGGTTATACATGCGCTTCTAACAACTTTGAAAGATCCAGAAGCAGCAAGCATTACGTAAACACGATTCGCTCCGTCTGGAAAAATGACAGAATCTCTTGGTTTCTCTAGTAATATTGTTGCGCCAATTAATTTCAACACATAGACATCAGGTGGCAATCTGACCCCTTTTTATTTTAATTAGTTTCTTCCTAAAATACAAATTATCTGTATCGATAGATGCGTTTATTTGAATAGTACTTACAGGAGCTATACTGAACACTTTATCGAATGTTTGTTGATTCTCAGAGTCCTAAATCGTAATAAAGATAAAAGCTCATCAATATCTCTTAATCCATCAGAACCCAGCACCCGACACGTATTCATCTTCCGTGATTGTGGATGCTGACGGCCGTGTCTACAAGTCTGAATCCACCGTCGTATTGTCCAAGGCTCACCCCATCCTTGACCTTAAGTACACCAGCCCTAGCAACCCTAAGACTAGCAAGTAAGTTGATAAACTAATAGTACGAGAAAACTTGTACGAAAATTTGGTATATTTTCATGAGATCTGGAAAGAGCAATTTTTTATATTTGTTTATCATGGACTTATATTTTAATTAAATCGATAATTTAAGTTTGGTACTGTACTACTTATGTTTAAATTCAAGTGCTTACTTTATATATTTTTCATTTACTATGAAACACGTTTTATTGTTCTCGCCACTAACCCTTTATCCTCTTTTAGAATCTACGTTAAGGGTAACGCACTCAGCTCCACTCAAGGCAAGGTCGAGGTTATCATTGAGAACGTACGCGACATCAGCCTGAACTTCGTCTCTGAGGCCAGCGTCCAGAAGGACAACGTCAACTTCAAGATCCATGCCAACTCTAAGGAACTCGACTTCCACAACTTTGTCGGAGAGATCACCAGCAAGGACGCTGGTAGTGGCAAGAGGTTGGAGTTCACGTCCACCAATAACGGCAAGAACGTCTTGAGTGGAAGGTGAGCAACTAACCAAACGTGTAGCACCAAGAGGAATATTATGTATTGTTTTAGCTAAATGATAATCAAAGTATCAATAATTCTAGTAAACCAATTATTTTTAAAGTCTTAAAAACTATCCAAAATGTTTTTTGAAGTTTTCATTATATTAAAATTTACCTATAGATAGTAAAATACTTTAGTTAGGCCCTGCAACGATGCAGAGAAATTGGAGCATTCTTTGCATTGAAAAAATGTTGGAAGCCCTCTGTTCAAAACACATGTATTTCTTCCACAGCACCTCCTTTATCAGCAAACAGGAAGGCCCCAAGACCATCATCGAAGGCTCCGGCTCCGTCAAGATTAAGGAGGAACCGAAGTCTGCCAACTTCAAGTACATCCGCACTGTCCTCACTGAAGGCAACGAAAAGGGTGTCGAGGTAGGCTTAGACTTTAATATTTTAGTTGTAATCGCTGGCCTGTTGGTTTTGGTAGACAGTATGTTCCAGTCTTTGCCTGTTTACCTTTACGTTTTATTTCTCTGCAGACGTTCTTCAACGTCGCCCTCGGCGAGCGCAGCTACGTGGCCGAGTCCCGCGTCACCAACTACGAATACAAGAACTCGCACGTCTACTGCGAGGAGAAGAAGCAATGCGCACACGCCGAGATCCAGTCCAAGATTGACATCTCCAGTGCGTTCACCTTCCTATTTCAATTGCCATAGATCAATGAGGGCAACGAAAGGCTTCATTATCTACATCTTTTAGTTTAATACGGAGGTTTCTGGACTTTTTCTTCTCACAGCACGAATAAAAACTTTGTGTATTGCTTTAGAACAAGGAGTGATCGCCAACGTGATCAACGCCGGCTTCGACCTGCGCAAGCTCGGCGTGGCGCCGGAGCTGGGGCTGATCATCCGCGACGAGGTCTCCTCCTCCGCGCTGCCGCAGTACACCCTAGACTTGCACGCGAACAAGGACGACAGGAAGTACCACCTGCACGTCTACAGCACACCTGTTTATGGACGTGAGTATCGGTACAGTCAAAGGAAGAACTGCTTACACGAGTCTGATTATTTCCTTACTACGCTGCATTCAAGTTCAGGGCGATTCCATCAATCAGATAACTTGACAAACGATTGAAGTAAATATGTGGGAAGATTAATTCACCAAATCACCATTCGAATGTAATCTAGAAACCTAGAAGCCATCTAGAAAATATACTGTGATATACGGTCAGCCGTAATTTATTAATTTTTATGTCTTCTCCAGATGCCAAGTCCGGTATCAAGGTTCAACTGCCGACGCGCACCATGGTGCTAGAGAACTCCGTCTCCTACCCCACGAACAAGAACCTGCCGTTCCCCATCAAGGGAGAGCTGGTGTTCGATCTGGACAAGACCAAGCCTGGCCACAAAGCCGCGGCCAGGTTCATGGTAGACATGGATGTGATGAACGAAAACAGCAAGACTGCCGTCGCCGAGTTCGCGTTTAGTCACCCTAAGATTGACAGGGTAAGTAGTCCAAGCGAAATCTTACACGAGTCTATGAAGTTGATATTATTTAGCGAGAGCATTTTCAATGACCCTAGATTTAGAATTGCGCTTTCGATGGAAACCTGTCTAATAATGCGTGTATATCGTCAGGAGGCTCTCATCAGAGTGCAAGGCGCTGCCGTCAGCAGAGGCGATAACAACATCAAGATAGAGACCACTGCCGTTATTAAGCACTCCTGCCTGGGCCGCGTAAGTGTATCCCTTCTTTACAACCACATAGATTCTAGGTATCGTCGTCATTTAACAATAGTATTGAAACTTTTTAGAGTTATCCTAGGGGGTTTTGCACCAGCATTGTATATAATTAAACATTTCTATGATTCCAGGACCGCGAAGGCAAGATTCTGTTCGAGGTTTCACCTAACCACTTCAAGTTCTTCGTAAGTAGTCTACAAAATCATTAAAATGTGCATGGCAAATAATGTTGGTAAAAAAAATAGCCAAACTGATTTAGCATAGAAGGTAATAATTATTATCCGTGGGTTACATAGAAGCCATGGAACTACACAACACACTCCAAAATAACGTGTTTTAAAATAAGCTTGGAGGTACTAAGACATTAAAGTCCAAAAAGTTTTTAAAACGCATCCTGGAGTTTTGATTTGGACCCTTGAAATCCAAGAGCTTAAAAATTATTCCAGGTCAACACCCCGCTAGTGAAGGTCATCGACCTGGAAGGCAAGGCCACGCTCCAGGACAAGGTGCAGAAGGGCGAGCTCCGCTTCGAACTGCTGGAGAGCCCGGCGGTCCAGGTCAATGGACTAGTCAAGGACTACCAGTATTACGAACTGACTACAGGTTATATTGGTGACTATATGCTTTTGATGGTCAATTTTATTGTTGCGCCTGGTTCACACTAGGCTCGAAAATCTTCGGACCCAGAACTCATTAAACTCTGAAATCTGTTTGGGCTGGTCTAATTGATCAACTTCTGTGGTCAGAGTAGAATCAGAGTAAATCATAATAAAAATAAAACACTGCCAGCATTAAACATTTAGTGGTGTTTTGAATAGTGTCGGTTTGAGTACTAGACTTTAAGGCTTCGTTCTAAAGTTAGTCCTAGGTTTAAGGATAACCTAACCTTGTTCTGTTGAAGTCATACCCCAAAGAATCTAAATAAAACCATCAGTCTGCTTCTTAAAACCAAGTTCCCAACTCGCAGACCAGGGCTTAACTGCATTATTTCATCAGCTGAAGGTGACCGCATGCTCTCAATCGTTGGCCGCATCGACCCTGAGAAGAGGGTGGACTTCACTGCCGACATCATTCTCTCTGGACAGAAGAAAAACATCGTACATGGAGCTTTGTTCCTTGAAAATAACCTCGTCAAGAGCGACTATGGACTGTCCAAGCCGAACAGCGAGTATTTCCTGGTAAGATTACAGAAAACCTATAATATCCAACCAGAGCGGACCCTGCTCATAATCGACCAACAACGCTCAACTGGTTATTGCCATACTAACCTAACCATTATTCCTTCCTGCAGAAGGCTGTCCGCAAAGACTTGGATGACCTGGAAGGGCGTATCAAGCAGCTTGGCGACAAAGCCAGCGCAGACTTTAAAGACATCACGCGCCGCGCCGAGCCTACCTTGAATAAACTGCAACAGGCATACAGTGATGACTTCGGCAAGATTTACAAGGAGATTGCTGATGATAAGGTGCTGAAGGAGCTGTCCCAGGGACTGTGAGTAGTATGAATATTTTCCTTTTTTCATTGGGTTTACCGAATTGTTACTTTACATACCATGGTTGTCTTTTGATCGAGAGGCTTCTTATTTCAAAATAATGAGGGTGTGACCAATAAAAGCGCTGAAAAATTAGACCATCAAAGGAAGTTAATGAAACACCATTTTGCCTCGGATTCTGGATGGGTTGAGACATCGTGGTTACTAAATTCGCCAGTTACACTGTAATGAGCATGTATAATGTATAGTAACGATCATTTCCGAAAAGGAAGACAAGACACACATTTTAACAGCCAGAACCTCTGTACTCTGAAACACTAGGTAATCTTCCGCCCTTTTATTTTCAACGGTTCTCTTACAGCCACGACATCGCCACCTACATCGCCAAGATGATCGACGAGGTGATCCAAGCCACCAAGCCGATCGTCGAAAAGTTCACCGAGATGTACAAAGACACCGTCGGCAAGATTGGAGAACTTTACACGAAGCAGGTGAGGTCTGGTACAATGGCAATTGAAACGTCAATCTCTTGAATTCATAATCAAGAGGTGAACAATCTCCAAGGATAATGCCGTTGCCATTATACCCTTTAGTGCCCTTAGTGCCTGTGTTCAGCCCCAAACAGTTTATTTTTTGAAATTCCTTTCAGTCAATGTTTCAACTTGAGAGATGCTTACATAAATTATTCTCACAATAAAGTTTTATTCAAACTTAAAATTATTATTCTCAAAATAATTCTCACAATAAACCAAAAAGAACGCCAAAAATATGTGTGCTGACGTTAACATTACCTTCCTCCTGTTTCGTCCAGATTGAACCTCAAATAAAGCAGCTGTACGCGACCGTGGCCGCAGTCCTGAAGGAATATCTGGACGGTGTCATCGAGGTGGTCGCCCACGTGGCTGCCTTGGTCACAGACTTCTTCGAGAAGCACAAGCCTGAGCTCCAGGAACTGACTAACACCATCGCTGAGATCTTCAAGGGTGAGTGTCTTCGAAGTTGAACCTTTGGGCATTTTCCAATCATAAAAATGATAACGTATCAAAAATACCCTTCCATTTTCGCAATTCCCTTATTCGATCCAGTAGAAATGAAATCCTAAAACCGATTGCTCTCCCTCACGCCACATTATCTCTTTCGCAAGCAGATGTTTTTCAACTAACATACCTTATTCCCCAGACTTGACTCGCCTGGTTGTGGCACACCTGAAGGAGTACCGCGCGCAGTTCACAGCTACCATGGAGGAGTTCATGAACTACTTGAAGGATCTTCCTCTCTTTGCTGCTCTCAAGGAGAAGGTAGGCTACGCAGACCAGACATCTATCCATACAATACCCACTATACAACACACCAACATAACTACTATGGCTCATCTTGAATGTTTCCTATATTCAGATACTGACTGACAGATTATTGCATATACAAATAGTGTTCTTTACACAAAACTGCGACGCTCTCACATTGTTTGACAACCTGATAAAGTCACCAAAAGCCATACATTCAAGATCGATCCAAATTCAAAGGGTGAAGGCGTGCCTAGAAGCAATATTATTATTTATTTTCAGTTCTCCGAGTTCGCTGTTCCCGATCAAGTGGTCCTCCTAATCCAGCAAGCCCATGATGCTATCCGTCCGCTGCTGCCGACGCCCGAGGCTCAGCAGTTCGCTGATACACTCAACGACTATGTGCAGAAGGTGAGTCGGTCACAGTGTTAAGAGAGGAAACAAAGTGCACGGACTTTCAAAAGAGACTTGCTATTTACTGTTGATGCCAGTACCTACCTAACCGTAATGTATTTTGAAAATGCAATTCATCACACTGCTTGTTTCTCACAGAAACTCCGCAAGGAGAAGTGCGACGACGCCAAGGAGCTGCGCGTGGTGTACCAGCGCCTCGTCTCCGCCGTCACCTCGCTAATACAGTTCGTGCGCAACCAGCTCGGCGAGTATGGCGTACCCACCGGCCCTAACATCAACGCGGTGAGTGGGTGTCAATTGGAAGCAGAATTAGATTTATAATTTTCCGATACAAACTTGGCATTAGTGACATAGCGTATAATACGACGTACAGTGTCTAATGCGTTTGCGGACGTAGACTGTAGATAGTGGCAAAAATCGTATTTCGTAAAAGTTTGAAACAGTTTTCAAGTATCATAACTGGATTTAAATGCAGACACGTTTATAATTATTCTCTATATTAGCAATTCCAGAACTTTATGCCAAAACACTGGATGGTATATTCGAGCAGTTGACAACACCAAAAACCTTTACTAAACTGCAGACCAGACCTTGAAAATTGTCACTGCTATAGCCGCCTTCCTAATCAGAAGTTGTACTCCCCAGTTCGGCTTCACCCCATCTGCTGCAGTCGGCTCGGTCCCGTCCCTCGGCGGAGAGACCACGGTCAGCTTCCTCCGGCAGCTCATCACCGGAGACCTGCCCAGCCTGCAGTCCATCATCCAAGCCTACCGGCCGCGCAGCCTCAACCCCTTCGACGAAATACCAGCGAAGCGTAAGTCATGTTCAACCTTCCAGACTAGTTGCTGCTTTGACAGTCGTTAATTATGTTATCTGGTAGGATTTTATGAACGCATAGGTTCTTCAATCTTAATGCAAGGGTGCCCCGTCGGCACGGTAAATGTTTGGTTTCAAACTCTTCCATGAACTAAGCTACCATGTCTTTTCGAAGTCTAGGTGTTTGTGGTCATGGCCTTCGAAGTTCCTAACTCCCTAAATCAGAGAATCCTTGCTAAGGTCAGGATCTATGTATTTGGGCCTGACCATATTCACTGAGAGGTACCTTTTAAAACGACGTTCACTTTATTCTAAAACCTTTAAGAATAAAGAATGTCTATCTCGACGTTCCTAACCAATATTTCTCTCTGCAGTCCGCGCAGTGGTAATCAACGGCCAGCACATCTTCACGTTCGACGGCCGCCACCTGACCTTCCCCGGCTCCTGCCGCTACGTGCTGGCCCACGACCACGTCGACCGGAACTTCACCCTGCTGATGCACCTGGTGGATGGCAAACCCAAGGCCCTGGTGCTGGAAGACAAGAACGGAAACCTAATCGAGCTGAAGGATAATGGACAAGTGAGTTATGACGCAACTTTTAGGAGCTCTAACATTCAGGCAGGAGACTTTTCTGCACACCTTACGAACTCTGTGACCAATGAAAAGTTATATTCGACATCCTCGTTGTTTGTAACTATAGAGACATTATCTAACTTCACATAATATATAAACTTGCTCCTCGCTTGTGACGTCAATGTACCCGCACTCAATCAGCGTGGATTACAGCCATTCGACTCTCTGAAGAAGTCCTCATTTCCAATTGACAATGATCTCGATGCTAATTCTCCATCTGTTTCAGGCTACCCTGAATGGAGCCAATCACGGATACCCTGTGGAGGCGGGAGACTCGTTCGGCTTCCGCCAGGCCAATGGACGCATCGGTCTCGGAACCCTGTATGGACTTATGGCCTTCTGTACTTCTAAACTCGAGGTTAGTACGTTTAATTAGATAAATCTTATCCCTAGAGTAACCCGGTTTAATTTGACAATTTGTACTGAAAACATATCCCATGTAACTTTTAACCTCATGTTTAGCAGTGGCACCACCATCTGCGCAATGAAGGCTGTAAAATCTTCACTAATTTATCACCATTACAATCATCAGGTGTGCTACGTGGAGGTGAACGGTTTCTACCTCGGCAAGCTCCGCGGTCTTCTCGGAGACGGCAACAACGAGCCCTACGATGATTTCAGGCTACCCAACGGAAAGGTAACTTACCCAAAGGAAAGGAAAGGTCCTTTGAAAAACATAATTATACTCGTTCAATAGTCAATTGGCATTGTCAAAAACTTAACTCTGCTACGTATTGGTACAAAGCGACTAGAATTTGACCACTGTTTTTCCTGGAATTCGTGAAAGTAAACATACTCGCCTTAGAATGGGGCTGGCTCTCAAGTATACCCCGATAAGGGCTTGGTGACAGTTCTTCTACTGGAGGGCTATTGCACTATAGTGCTACCACAGCCATTTTAACGAGGTTTTCCTTGCTCTTACGACGTTGTTGTAAATAATGTTACTCCTGCACTCCCAGATCTGCACATCGGAGAGCGAGTTCGGCAACGCATACCGCCTGGCGCGCAGCTGCCCGCAGGTTCAGGTCCCCGAGCACAACCACCAGCAGATGCACGCGCAGCTGCCGGAGGCCTGCGAGAAGGTCTTCGGAGGAAGCTCGCCGCTGAAGAATCTGGCTCTGGTCCTCGACATCTCTCCGTTCAGGTAAGATCTTCCCTATGAAACTACTTGATCACTGTCATTCAGTTTGTCAAATCACAATTTATACAAGGGTTCACAAATCCACATCGGGAAGTTCTCTAACATTCTGATTCCGAAAGATTTTTGTTGTTGAATGGAAAAAGTTTATAATACTTTTTCCATTGTCGATGAGGCATCCAGGCTTAGCATAAATCGATTGTAACAAAGTCGAGAAGGGGGCAAGAAAATACCTAGATGACCGTGAACGTTGTCTCCCCAGACAAGCCTGCATCCACGCCGTAGCCGCGGACCAGGCCGGCGCGCTACGCCAGGCCTGCGACCTGGGCCGGGGCTACGCCGCGCTGGCGCTCACCGGCCTGCTGCCCGCCGTCATGCCCGACGTCTGCGTGCAGTGCACCGACGGAGACAAGCCCAGGCCTCTCGGAGACAGCTACGCGATCAAACTGCCCAACAAACAGGCCGATATCGTCGTCATTGTTGAGACTACTAAGGTAAGTTTTGTTTTTAAACATCGTAGTGGTCTTTCTTTTTACTGTTCCTTCGTTTAGATGGACCCTTAGCATAGTGAATTCTAACGGAAGAATCTCTTGGTCCGTTTGATCATTTATTTGGATAATGGTTTCTTGGATTTCATTTGGCCTTTTATGCAAAGTGTCTGCATGAAGAGTAACCTATCTCAGAAAAAGGATACCCAATAATTTTAGCCTTGTAGTTTTGCCACTTCCTTTGATTTTTCCAGGCTTTCGAACATGCCATGCTTAGGTTACATTAGCTGAACTATGACACGCCTTGACACCAGAGGCTACCTCCTTCTATAATGATCGATGCATCACTATAAAATACCATCTCTCCCCAACAGACCAACGAAAAATCCTTCAAGGAGGTGGTGGTACCCCTGGTCTCCCAAGTCATCGACGGGCTGAAGACCAAGCGCATCACCGACATCAAGGTGTACCTCGTGGGAATCACCTCCAAATTCCCATACCCCATCATGTTCGACACTGACTGTGAGTATTGCAGAACTTAGATGTATTCTTGCACTATGGTGGCTCTGATTGCGGATGAGAATGTCATTCTAGGATATGAAATATTCGCTGAAGGGTGCCAAAGACAAGTTGCTGGAAAATTTAATAAGCACCGAGGTCCTTTCGCATAACATTAGTTGACGATCAAACTTAAAGCTTCTATGCAGCTGGTCTTCTAAGTAATCGTAGACGAGAGTCGGAAGGATGTTCGAAGTCTTAACTAGATCTTCTATTTTAGTTAAAATAGGTCTTGCGAAACGCAAAACTTCCATTCGATTCGTTCGGAGATCACAAACAAACAAACGTGTGAGAGTGAAACAATTTGTCTGAATTTGGGAGTTTTGAGACTGTGGTTCTCTCGAAGCCCCAGATCCCTAAGGATAAGGGTCGATGTACAAATCGAGAAAAATAATACGAAATAACTTACTTTCACAGTGAAGCTGAAGAATGCGAAGGTTCCATTCGACGACGACAGCCGTTACGACTTCCTGAGACCCATCAAGACCGGTGAAGAGAAAGCAGACAAGGTCATCGCGAAATTCGTCGACGTCCTTAACGCCTTGAAGCTTAGTTTCGGTGAGTCGAAGCCACCTATCGGGGAGTTCCGGCAGCGGTTCTTGAAAGCAGAGATTCTAGCATGTTTACCACCTTTAAGACCAGGTGAGTCATAATGACTACATTATGACATACATTAGCGACACTAACCATACGTTGTCTTCAGGTATCATGAACGTGGAAGCTAGTTACTCTACCGTCCTGGAGCTGCCGTTCCGTCCCGGCGCGGTCAAGCACGCCATCACAGTCGTGGGAGAGCCCTGTTTCAGTGACATTGTAAGGACAATACAAGGATATACAAATACTCTGATAAAGAACTTCTAAAGTATCCTGTAGAGACGTCAGTTCAAGTCTTGACGCCGGCTTCCAGAAACCCCCAGACAATTAAATTACACATTACATTACATTACAATTCTCTGCAAAGGGCATTGGGCATCAATTACTCGATAAGCATCTATAATTATAATATGAATAAATTAACGTTCGAGCTTGTCTTCTCCTGCTCCTTCCAACATCAGGCGCAGTTCTGACTTCAATGTGTTTTTCCAGTTGTCTTCCGTCAAGGCCGGTTTCTACGAGCTCTGGTTGGATAACATGGCCTTCACGCATTCCCTGGTCACCGTTACCGACCGCCTCGTTGTCGGCAACGGGAAGACCATAGAGAACGTCGTTGGTGAGTCCCCAATCTGATCAAAACCAGAACGGGCTAAAACCATTTCATTTTTCGAATTCACGCTTCTAAGTCCTCATTAGGTGTTGAGTAGCTTGTTTTTTCTACATAACTAGTGTGGCATTTCTTTCACCCGATAGTATAAGCACTATGGTTGCCCATAACAGTTCATTTGTTATAATAAAAAAACGGTTCAATAAGCCCGTATACTAGTACCCAACTTATAAGGCGCGTCGTGAATATTCGTTCGCGCAGAAAAGAAAGTATGGTCCGAAGATTAACGAAAGAATGCTTAAAACTTACAATCAACCTAAGACCACTATTGTAAGGTTCATAATACACTGCAGCTGTTAGTTCCATCTCACTCTAAGCTCGCTAAGATGGCGGCGGCTGCCGACCAATAGCGGTCAATAGCATTTCCCGAGCTTTGAAAATTCATCTTTTGCGCAGGTACATCGGTAAGCCATATCAGTTGGGTAATACTGTACTCTGCTGAGCTCTCTCATCTCTCATCTCATCTCACTTTTCACATCTCACTCTTCTCAACAGGATTCGACAACCGTCGAGTGATCATGCTCGGAGACAAGAAGCTAGGCAAGGACTCCGAGGCTCTGAAGGCCACCCTTCACTATACTCCCGACGGCTGCATCGACATGACCAAAGAAGTGAGTCTTTTCCTTACTTTAGAATCAACCAAACCCCATCAACCCTGGCGGTAAAATAAACTTGTCATGGTCAAAACATTTTTCCTGAAGTATTTTAAGCACGATACATGCGCAAATCCTGACCCCTAAGGACCCCTGTATGTAAATGAGGAACTATCATGAGCGGCATGGTCCTACCAGCACCCAAACAAAGAGCAAGTGCCTGCGTAGTTCGCTCTTAACTTTGCCCTGTGCATCATAACATCAAACCTGCAACTAGTATACCTACTTATGAAAGTATGAAAACTAACCTGGATTCTCTCCCTCAGGCCGGCGGACTAGTCTTCTCGTCCACCAACTTCAACAGCCTGAACCCTGGGCAGCAGAAGCAGTTCCTCCAGACTGCCTCCGCCACCATCGTCCAGGAGCTGCTCCGCGACACCCTGGAGCAGTTCTGCGCATGTACGCACGTGGATCCCTTCAGTGCTCGGTCGGTTTGCGTGACGAAGACCAGGAAAGAAGTGGTGAGTGTACCTTCGTTATATGAACGGTAGTCGAGCGGTCACTTGTGCGCTTTGCAACTCAATGGCATCGGGTTCAATCCTTGGCCAAACTTCGGAAATCTATGGTTACACCAGATTAACACCTTGTTTCTTAGACTAGCGCTTTCCAATGAAATGGTCGTTTTAAACTGCCGTTCACTAATGCTCATTCATGTCCGAGCACGTATTCTGCTTCTCACTGGTCCAGCGTGGTACATGATGGCTCGTATTCTGTGAGAAAACCTGTATCCCAGCTGTGGGAACGTATCGACTGAGTTGTGATCGTTTTTGTTTGTTTCCAGGCTCACAGACGCAAGTAAACAGACACGCATCGTAAACTCAAAATACTCCTAGTTTTATAATTAAGTTGTGCGAGAGAGATGCACTTATACATCTCTATATCTGCGTCTCGCTCGCACACCACTCACTAGTTATTACCCACTGACATTCCTGTTTTTATTTATATCTGATGCCAATTCGTTGTGAAAAGGTATTTGTATGACGTAATCATTAATTTGTATTAGAAATAAACGAATTATGTTATAATAAATTTGGTTTTATTTTATTCTCTTAACTATTAAAATGCGAAAACTGCATCGAAATCGAACGGCTACCAATTTGTGAAAAGTTGCATTTGTTTATTGTACTACGTATAATATTATTGTAGGTATTGTTATTTAATGTTGGGTTTTGGCATTAAAAGAAAAGTTTGAAATAGCAATAATTATATTCTTACATTATAAACACAGTTATACATAGGATCTATTGGAATGCACCTTTTTAAAATTGTAAAAAATGAGCAAAAACTCTGTCATAAATGCATTAAAATCAATAAGGCACAGACGCCGTATACCTACATACTTGCTATTTCTACAACGAACCCCACCAGTAGTGTAGGAATCTTCCCCATTAGTAATGGCAGTGGGACCGATGGGCTTGCGTGTTTATGTATCTGTGGTTAGTAGAAGTTCTTGCGCACCCACCGCAGACGCGGGCCCCTCTGAGACATGATTTTAACCGACGCGCTGGCAGCCGCGTTAACAACTTCTTGGATCTACGAAAAAAAAAAATATTATCTATGGGTAGTAGAAAAGAAAACATAAGAAAACTCCACGTTCGATGGAGGAAGACATCGTGAGGAACCCCTAGTCTGATTTTTTTTAAACGAATCCCCAAACTATTTGCTCCTGTATCGTGGGTACCGCTTACAGACATATAATTTCACATACACATGACACCCAGACCAGAAACAAATATTTGTGGATCGCACAAACATTCGTTCCAGGCGGGATCGCACCCGCAACACCAAGCGCAGCAGTGCGATTGCTCAGCCACTACGTCAAACGTGCCGCAAATGTATTTCACCAATCCGGACCGGGCCCCCGCAGATGGTTATGACCTCCTTACGAAAGTGAAGCGAGTTGTTTTTGAAGCTGCCATCCTCTAACCAGTATTAAGCCACTTACACTCATCATCAAGCTCTGGGCATTGCCGACCAACATGTCCATGGCTTCCTTATCCTCCGCGGAACCTGGGAACCAACAACACATTATTCCAGAGAGCAAAAACCTTTCCACCGGTCGTTTGTAAGTGGTGATAAGTCTTTTATAACATATAATATAACAACAAATAGCTAGATGCGCCCCGCGGTTGCACCCGTGTTCGTTATTATTCCAAAGCAATCGTTAATTTTTAGGGGCTAAAAGCACAGCTACTTTTGTTATCTCCCTCTGAGACGGTAATAAAAACAAGTAGGTCAATGAATAATAATTATACTCGTAATCGTACAATCTTTCCTTTTCTTCTCTTTACCAAAATGTTTCAAACCCCAAAACAATAAAATTCCACGCTCCCGCCCTTTCTCCCTTCCACAGAGCCTAAATTCCACAAAAAGTATAATAACTCCTTCGTCGGAAAACTTCATTGTCAGCCACCCGTAGTAGCTTTACTCCGTGTTGCCAACACTTTCTATTTCAGAAACTATAGCATCTGTTTAATAGCATCAAAATCAGTTCATCCTTTAAGGCGTGAAGAGAGGACAAACACACACACAAACTTTCCATTTATAATATTAAGTAGGATTTACATTCGGCTACAGTGAGCGTCAAGAGTCGCAGGCAACCGTGGCTGCAAGTGGCAAATTGTCGTTTGATGTGGCGGTCTAAGGGGGAGGCCTATGTTCAGCAGTGGGCGTCTTCAGGCTGATGATGATGATGATGATAGTGAGCAGGACGAAAATGTAAGCACGATACTTCTCATGCTCCCCGTGCTGCCGGCGCGTGGAAGCAAAGGGTGGGGTAGAGTGTGAGCTTCTACTCCCTTGAGGGGATTATTGCCGGCAGCGGGAGGAGCAGGGGCCGAGTCTAAACGGGTGGTGATACCTTGATGGCCGAGCGACGACCCCTTGACGGTGGTCAACATCTTCAGCTGGCCACTGATGGTGGGGATCCTCTCGCAGGTTTGCAGCAAGTTCTGAAACAAGGCGACAGTTACTCCTGTTTAAGGCTGAGGGCTCGCCTCGCATGTGGAGCGGTCCGCTACACGTGACATTTCAAAATGTGTGTCTGTCAATTTGTCGTACACCGCACGCAACTAAACATTGCAAAAACCTTTTTGGTTTTCTAGAAAAAACTCTTTTGCTACGTATTGATTACAACGGAAACAATTCGACATTTAAGGAGACTAAACTGCGAAAAAAAATTAAATCAACAAAATTTTCACGGTGCAGATAATCTAATATTAGAAAATCACCCAAACCGGATAACATTTAGGGACGGAAAAGCGATGACGCTTTTTTGGATGGATAAAAAGTTGCTCGGCTCTACACACCAGAGAAATGAAACATTGCAATATACGTAGGCAATAAAGCCAATAAATAAACTAACCGTCTTGATCCTGACGTCGGTGCACTCGTGGGCCAACTTCTTGGCCAACTCGGCCACCTCGTGCGCCTCCATCACTATCGACTTCGACGTCACTATCAGAGCATCTTTCTTGTCTGAAAATTAAATGATCACAGGGAATGTAGGAATCGAAGCGAATTTGCAATACGCTGCATCGGTATTTTTATTATAGGGTACCTTGCTTGATACATTACCTATTGAGATTTGTAAGGGCCAAATAGTTTTTATGTGGATAGCTCGCAATAAACGTATGGTCCATAAAATATCTCTAAATCACCGGTCGTAGGCATGGGGTATAATTTAATTATATACATGCTATTTTTGTCTCTATAATCGATTTCAACAGTCGATGGAATTACTTATTATTAAATTATTATTATTAGTAGATCTTGGCTCGCGTCCGCTAACACCACTCGCAGTCGTTAAGCCAAGTCAGAGGCCTTCGGGCGGCCTTCCACACTCTGACACTAGAGGCCGGCACTCATTCGACAAACAACAACAACAACAACAACACTCACCGGTCTCCATGTACTCGGAGAGGCGTGCCATGAGCACGGCGGTGCGGCGCGCCACCGCCACGATCTCGTTGTCGTGCGAGGACCAACCCGCCACCGCCCGGTGCAGCTCCACCGCACCGTTCTGCATTACATTACATTACATGACAATATACCAACAATACTACTTGAGATAACCCCAGCTACATCCCATACATTGATAAAATTGGGGGATTTGAAAGAAAGAATGAAAGTTGTAGGAACACACTCGGCGTCGACGTCAGTATCAGTGCCGTCGGCGTTGGTATCCGTGGCGTCGACGTTGGCGTTGGTGTCTGTGGCGTCAGCATCGACGTTGGCGTCCGTGGTATCGGCGTCAGCGTTGATGTCCGTGGCGTCGGTGCCGGCATCGGTATCCGCGTCTATTTGGCGTCCCGACTCAGCAGAAGCCATACACTTTGGTACTGAATCCCTATTTAAAGAGGACTTGAGGAGAAAAGAGCCTTTATTATGCTTACGTATATGTGCTGGTTGGCGGTCGTCGGCTGCTTCTTGAAGATGTTCTCGCCTCCGAGAGCCGACTCCACCTCCGCGGTCGTGTTCAGAATCTGCAAATCCACGTTGCATTTGAGCCGATCAAAAAGTCCAGAAACAGTCTACTGGAAAAGTCGGAGCAGAGTCCCAGTGTTACTCTCCAGCGTCCATCAGCAGGTCGGTACCTCGGCCGTGGTGTCCCGCCAGTGCGGCAGCCGCGAGGCGCGCGCCCCGGGCTCCGGCGTGGCGGCCTGCAGGCGCCGCGCGGCCTCCGCCAGCGCCTTCTGCAGCTCCGGGTCGCTGCGCCCCGCCGGGGACGACATGCTCACGTGGATCACGCGGTTGGCGAGTCTGAGGGGGCGGGGACGACTTGTACATCGGAACAGGGGGGACGGTTGGACACTACATACAAGCGGCTGAATCGGACAGGCGAGCTAGCAGTCGGTACTCAATAGGTCACCCGAGACGCTCAAAATGTCATACAAACTCTTGACCAGCCATCTCGCTTTAATTTAAAAATAGAGAGTGTCACTTCTTCTAGGGTTTCTATGATATCCCAAAGGACTAGCTTGCTCGAGTGGCACACATCTTTAGAAAATGATAAAGTAGCGAAATGAAGAGTTGAGGCAGTGTTTAGGCAAACGTAGTGTAAGAAGGCGCTGGTATGTGGAGGAACGACTTGCAGGCTGATATTATGAGGAGAGACAAATATCTGACTCCGTAGCGTCGACTATGAGAGGAACTTACCGCTCAACGTAGAAAAGCGAGCGTAATAATCTTAGTCACAAAAAGAACAAGCGAAGCGAGCGCATTCACAAACATTATCACATACCTGGTGATAGCTGAAGATGCGTACGCGCATTTCTGCGGGTCGTTGTTGTGTTGCGTCATGTCGTCTCGCATGCGTTGCATGGTGTCTCCTGAAACGTTGATTTCCGATTACATTTCGATGGTGGTGAAACACCAGCTGTGCCCAAAGGCAGTTTTATTGACAGCTGATTCGTACACACTTTTTTTTTTAATTATTTAGTAAAGAGAGACGAACAATTCGCCCGATTTCAAACATAACATACATACAGTCCCGCCTTTCCCCCGTCGGGGTAGGAAGAGACTACATCTCTCCACATGCTACGATCCTCACACACCTCTTTCGCTTTTTCCACTCTCATGAGTCCCTACATATGCGCTCGCAGGTTACGAGTGCTTTTGACGTGGTTTTTCATTAGCAAATACCTAAACCTAATAAGTAAACAGTAGAAGCTTTGGCGGGAATTCGAAATTGAGATGTTGTTGGTTTTGCATTTTTTTCTCAAACTTCTGTTTGTTCGAGTTTAAAATGTGTAATATTGTTGGAATATTAATCATTGAGTTCATTTGTTCGTGAACGGGCACGAGTGTGAGCAAATGATATTCCTATACTTATCCAAAAATAGTACATTACGATACAAGCTGTCTAAGTAGTATATTAATACACGGCGGCGTGAAGTTAGCGCCCGAGCGAAGCGAGGGTGCTAACCGCCGTGTATTTAATATACTTACTTGTGCAGCGAGTATCGTATACTATTTTATAGCACGTGCGACATAATATTAAACCGCCATCCATTTAATTTATTTAAAAATAATCTTCTAATTAATGCAATGCAAAGATGTTAATTTAACTCTTAGTAATAAACACACAAATTTTAATGCGGGTAGGTTGGCATTCCACCAGTAGAGAACGGGAAAACACAATTTGCACCTACCCGTATCACTTCTAGATTTGTTTTTTTTAGGTTATTAGCATTTTTGGATGCATATTTATTGTTCGTGGATTGGTTAATGTGATATTGTTTCAGATTTAATATTGTTCAGTTTAAATATCAGTCAAACAGGTGTCAACTAAAACCAGTGAAAAAACATCAATAGTGTAGGGCTTCATTTTGTAACCGAATCTTTATCGTAACGTGAATACCTACTTAATATAGGAATCTGTGATTGATCTGGTTTGTGCATAAATGTATTCACTATGAGACTACATTATATAATATGGTGTATAATAATTCAAAGTGTGTGTATTCAGTGAAAATAGTTCATGTGTCGGTTACATTTTATGTAAACAACAAAAAACGCAACATTTCTAAATCAAGTAAGTATTCTTATGTTTCAATAATCGGATTAGAAATTGTAGAAAAGGTACAGTGTACGGTTAATATCGCTAACTTAGGTACCTATAGCGTTTTCACGTAATATTGTCCGACGAAGACCAAAATGAAAACATGCAGAAATATGGCGCCAAAGACATTGGCGTTTCGGTCCCACACGTTATAGGTTATACGTATCTTCTCTTGCTTACTATGAGTGTGTGAGTGTTGTAAAAATGTATGACTGATTAGCTTTGGTTCAGTACTATACTCGCAACAATGGCTATATTCTTAAACGGTGTGAAGTTAGTGAACATCAGGCCGTTAAAAAATGTGCTACTTTGAACAGCGCCAAGCGTGACCTAAGTGCGGGTTTAGGTCGCACGGTGCTATAAAGTGATTTATTCGCATTTTCCCCAAAACTCCCACGAAGTTTCAGTAAAGCATCCACCACTTTACTGAATCGTGACGACTGTCAATAATAGTTGACTCGACTACTTGACCACGAGAACTGCTATCACATTATGTATTTCCTTGTCTGCAAATAAGAACAACTTAAATAATACTTGACACTGGTTTAAAGCGAAAACCGTGCGAAGCCAAAGAAAAAAAAGTAAACAGTAAGTTACCGGCCGCTTGCACGAAGTCCATGGGGTCGACGGCGCGGTCGCACAAGTCACGCACTCGCGCCATGGACTCCGCGTACTGCGCCAGCAGAGCCTTGTACCTCTCTACTATCACCTGTTGGACATAACACCACCAGTTGACCACGGCTATAGTCTGAACATCATGTATCATCATATTGAACAGTTTCTAGATACAAATTACAGAGAAGAATTGGTTTCTTGGTTCAAAGTTTTCAGTGCAGAATTTTTATGTTGTCTGGTTTTAGTTTCGAAACTTATAGTATATTTGCTTATCGGTGCACAAAACTGGTTGTTTCCTTTTTAAATACTGCCTTTATTACAACCAGTACCTAAATTTAAATGAAAAAGAATAGGTACGTAGAATAAAGATGTAACGTATACAAATACCGTATTAACGGGATTATCAATTCTCTGTTGCGCCGCTTTAACCAACATCGGTGCAATCAGCTCTGCCTGAAATTAAATATTTAATTTAACATTACATTCATAAATAACATACTATATTGTATGTAGGCGAAAACACTAATCCCTCAACTGCTTGAATTATTAAGTTAGGTATGTAACTGCATGAGTGTTAACCGAGTGAACATTACCCAGGTGACTATTACCCGAGTGACTGTTACTTAAGTGACCATTTGCTGAGTGACTACTACCCAAGTGACTTTTATGACCATTTCCTGAGTGACTACTACCCAAGTGACTTTTATGACTGTTACTTGAGTGACTGTTACCCGAGTGGCTGTTACCCGAGTGAAGCGTTACCTCGTCACTGCACTTCGTGAGCTCCACGCCCAGGTGCTGGCTGGCGCCGGCCACGAACCGCGCCGTCCTGGTCACGCGGCCCAGCTGCGCCAGGAGGGACGCTATCTTGCGCTCCAGGAGGAACTTGCGCTGGTACTCGTCTGCAAGCGGAGGCGGTGGGAGCCGCGGTCATGTCAGTTTGAAGATACAACTAGCGACCCGCCCACCGTGCACAGATGCTCGGAAGCACCGAGGGACGAGTCGATGCTAGGCGTGTCTTCAAGGTCAGCATCGTAGCGACGGCGCCGTCAGCGTCAGCGCCGCAGGTTCCCCGCACTCACCCGGCTCGGCGGCGGCCTCCGCGTCCAGGTCGGCGAGCGGGTCCGCGTCCTCGATGGAGTCCTGCACCACGCGCGTGACCACGCCGCGCTGGATCGACTTCTTCAGCTCCTTCACGCGGTCCATCAGCACGCTGGAATGAGCATTAACACGTCACAATATGTGATGTGTCAATTTTATCCCCCCGCTTGTAAGCACGGATCTCCCTCGCTTTGTGAGGAGGATTAGGGCTTAATCCATCACGACGGCCGAGTCAGAACTGGTGCATCCATATACCTTCGAGTCCATTCTCGGGCATGTAAGTTTCCTCCTGAGGTTTTCCTTTGAAAAGCGTGTGATAATGACATACTACATGTTGAACAATAAAAACTTTGGCACTTCTGCTGGTAACCTGATTCAGCAGGCTGTTGAGAATTTGTGACCTCTGCACAAACGATGCAGAATTTGCTGTCCCCTGCACTCTACTGAACTTCAAGAGGTTCCTATCGTCGTTTGCAAAAATTCAAATAGTACTTCGTGCTTTGGGGGGCGCACTCCGTCGGCTCTAGTTGCTATCGGTTGCCAGCAGTCGTTAAGTCAAGTCTGTGGCCTTTGGACGGCCTGATAAACTCTGACACTAGAGTCCAAACTTTTTAGATCTTCAACAAGAAAGAGAAAGAATGATAATTTAGTGTGAGGTTGTCGCAACTTGCCTGTTCTTCTCATGGTCGTACTTCTTGCTGCACTCGCACAGCAGTTCCTCGGTTTCAATTATGATGTTGCGGGTTTCTTCTCTCTCGCTTCCCTTGAGGTCTTCTGACATCTAAAAGTTTTTATAAATCTAAGTGAACATCACATGGTTTTGTTGATAGAATGAAGCAAACGTTTCGTAAATTTACGAAAAAAACAATGTACAGTAAAAATATGCGGTAATAAACGTGTAGGTACATGGTACTAAAGGTACCTACCTACTTATCAATATCTACAAAGTGTTTTTGTCAAGTACCGAATTGGGCAATACCACAGATATAACGAAGAAGCAGACAGAACATTACAGATATCTAGTGAAGCCAGTCGTGAACCCGGCCACCTATTGCCGAGTGACGCAGCCAACATTTTGACAGCTCACATTACTTTTAAAAATATTAAGTATGATTCAGCACTTAGTTAAGTGCACGAAAGTATGCTTAGTTGCCTTTGTCTGCCTTAATTTGGCACCGCCTGAACGAGGTTTTTGACTTCGCTAGATATCTGCAATGTCTGTTTCCTCTTAAATTAAGTGGGTAGTACAAAATGATATAAACATTCCATGTTCTGAACATCGTCACACGTTATTACCTGTCTAGCCAAGTCGACGACGTTCCTCACGGCTTGCTGCCCCATGTCCTTGGCTTCCGCCTTGCAGACGGAGCTCCTCAGCCATCGGTTGGCCAAATCCACCCTGCGAATGTGAGGTTACTGGATAACAAGCGTTTGCTTTGAAGTTTCAGGAATTCACATTATCGAGCTCTTAGAAAAAAGTCCTATTTAAAAAAGTGAAACAATTAACTTGCAAGGAGGCAACTGCTAAATAAACTGCCTACATAGCACGCACTTAGGTTTAAAAACAATAATGTAGGTACTACGAGTATAATTATATATTAGGCACATATGTTTAGAAAAAAAATAGCTATAACGATGAGGTGTTAAAATGTAAGACACTAAAGACAACTATATAAAAAAATCCAGATGGATGTCTTCCAAATCCGGTAGTAGACTCTACTACCATAACCAGTGGTAATTTTGGATTTTTGAATTTTTTGATTACGATTTTTGAAAAACCGATGGTAAGTACTCACTGAATCTCTATGTAACTCTTCTTGACTTCCTGCAAAATAAGTAAAAACATTATTAAAAAAAAACAATCGGAGCTGGATTAGAAGTTAATAAATAGGATTTTAAGATCTATAATAAATACCTCCTTTTCTTCTTCGGGTGCCTTTTCCAAGATACCCGCGCGGTGGCCATTTTTCCTAGAAGTATGGAAAACAATAATAATTAGGCTAATACAGTTATTCTACTTAGAACAGTCAACCAATTCAATATTTCTTCAGTTAGCCATAGAAGTTCGTAAACTTTCGCGAACAGAAAAAAAATATATATGACTTGCTAAAAACTGATCTAATTCGGGCACAAACTAATATCAAATTATATAATTTTGACAAATCTCGTCGTTTCGGCCGAGCTACATCGACCGTGGTCACGAGAATTCTGCTTCAGATCTCATATTATGAAGTATAAAAATAATTAATTGCTTGTTTTTGTTGTTGTTTGTAAAATAATAATATGTATAAATAGTCACTGCAAACTGATCATGGTTGGTTATATTGTTGAGGCCATAATGAACCCCGAGTATTACGGATTGGTGGCTCTCAATCCTTTAAAATAATTAACGGAGAATTTATTAATTAATCCCTCTGGATATTTTCCTTCCTCGAAAAGCGAACAACTTCGTACATGTTTCGACAACACATCGGGCCGCACTGAGACTCAAAACTCACGACCTTCTTCTCGACATGACGTTCCCAGGCTTCTAGCATTTTCTAGCATTTTCTAGATCGACCACCGCTGTTACTACGGGGGGTGTACTCACTGCACAGCCTTGACGAGGGCATCGTACGCCTCCAGCAGCCGGTCCCGGCTGGTGCTGTAGGTGACCCAGGTCAGCGTCTCCAGCTCCTCGGGCGCCGCCTGCACGTCCCGCAGCAGCGCCAGGGTGCTGCTCAGCAGGCTCCTGGAGGCAGGAAGGAAACGGTTTTCAATTCGGCTCCATGTTACTCTTTTGTTACTTTTCATATCTTTGGGATTTTGGACAGGTGCTTTCCAATTGGTTGGTTATTCATAATGATTATTTCATAAAATATTTCGATGAGTTTTTTTCAGTATAACCCGAAAAGTTCACAAATAGAAATTGAACACACACATGAATAAAAATATAACAGTACTTTAATATTGTTTATGGATATCTAGCGAAAATCATCAATAAGTTTGTGACATTTCACTTTGTGACGTCACGATTCACATAAAGTTCAGTAAAGTTATACACAACTTTTGCTACGGGTTACAATGTGTCGCCTTTGTTTGTTTTCTTGCGTTAGTTGCAGCAACTTGGAGCAACAGACTCGTGTCTTTGCTTAGGAAATTGTTTACAATAAACTGTTTGACTTTTGACGTTTATTTACATCAAGGATTGTCATCCGCTGGTGTTCAGAGCCACCACTGATTTTAAATGGAAAGAAAAGTGTCTGCGGATCCACTTGTCGAGCCCCACGGTGGATCCAAGTGGAGGGAGGGTCGGGTCGCCCGCTTACTTGGAATGGTTCATGACTTCGTCGCAGCTGGCCTTGGTGGCGGCGGACATTTCGCCCACGCGTGGGACCAGTGGGCACTGCTCTATCATGCTGTGGGCCTTGTCCACCGCCTCGAGGAGGCTCACCGCTTTCGGTGTCACTTTACCCTGAAACAATATTCATCAGTGGCCATGCGTTAGCTCGGAAAAGCTCGATATTGGCTCGACCTTTTACCCCCAAAAAACTAGTCGAAAATTATATAAACTCTAAATTCCTGCTTATTTCTTTATAAAACACACAACACAGGAACAATGCACAGGCACAATCACTACCACAGACACAGCCTACCGTGTGCAGTGTCCTCACCATGTCCCCCCCGGCGAGGTCGGCCTCCAGCGCCGCGGCGGCGCCGCACACGCCGGCCCGCGCCCGCTGCAGCGCGCGGCGCGCGTCCGGCGCCGGCGCCGCGCCGCGCGCCGCGTCCAGCGCCACCGCCAGCTCCCGCACGCGTCCTCACCATGTCCCCCCCGGCGAGGTCGGCCTCCAGCGCCGCGGCGGCGCCGCACACGCCGGCCCGCGCCCGCTGCAGCGCGCGGCGCGCGTCCGGCGCCGGCGCCGCGCCGCGCGCCGCGTCCAGCGCCGCCGCCAGCTCCCGCACGCGTCCTCACCATGTCCCCCCCGGCGAGGTCGGCCTCCAGCGCCGCGGCGGCGCCGCACACGCCGGCCCGCGCCCGCTGCAGCGCGCGGCGCGCGTCCGGCGCCGGCGCCGCGCCGCGCGCCGCGTCCAGCGCCGCCGCCAGCTCCCGCACGCGTCCTCACCATGTCCCCCCCGGCGAGGTCGGCCTCCAGCGCCGCGGCGGCGCCGCACACGCCGGCCCGCGCCCGCTGCAGCGCGCGGCGCGCGTCCGGCGCCGGCGCCGCGCCGCGCGCCGCGTCCAGCGCCGCCGCCAGCTCCCGCACGCGTCCTCACCATGTCCCCCCCGGCGAGGTCGGCCTCCAGCGCCGCGGCGGCGCCGCACACGCCGGCCCGCGCCCGCTGCAGCGCGCGGCGCGCGTCCGGCGCCGGCGCCGCGCCGCGCGCCGCGTCCAGCGCCGCCGCCAGCTCCCGCACGCGTCCTCACCATGTCCCCCCCGGCGAGGTCGGCCTCCAGCGCCGCGGCGGCGCCGCACACGCCGGCCCGCGCCCGCTGCAGCGCGCGGCGCGCGTCCGGCGCCGGCGCCGCGCCGCGCGCCGCGTCCAGCGCCGCCGCCAGCTCCCGCACGCGTCCTCACCATGTCCCCCCCGGCGAGGTCGGCCTCCAGCGCCGCGGCGGCGCCGCACACGCCGGCCCGCGCCCGCTGCAGCGCGCGGCGCGCGTCCGGCGCCGGCGCCGAGCCGCGCGCCGCGTCCAGCGCCGCCGCCAGCTCCCGCACGCGCCGCATCAGCTCCTCCTTCTCTTCTGCAGCCTGAGGACAGTACGAGACATTTCTAAATTCGACGACGTGACACTTTCACACCGGGACAGATACGATTCCTTGATTAATCATTTTATCTCAAAGTGACACTGAGTATACAAGAAAATACCTAAGGCACTCCAGAAAACATCGGACGACGAGACCTGGGAAACGGATAAAACATTCGGGAAAACAAGTAACACACCCAGATAACTGATGAATGTATACCTAAAAACAAGTACAAAAAGGGCTTATATCCTTCATGGTTTTCAGTTAATTTGATTAAGACTATAAAAGAGAAAGAGAAGTACAGACGCAAAATAAAAACCTATAGTAACCCAAGAGATATACTATCCTTCGAACTCTTAAGGCAAAGAAGTCATAACTTAATAGACCAAGAATATAATCGCTATATTGAAAGAATAGAAAAATCACTGTTACAAAATGAAAATGTTAAGTCTTTCTGGTCATACATTAGAAATAAAAGAAAATCAAAGTCCTCTATTCCAAATAAAATGTACTTGGATAGGACAATCGCCACAACTCCCAAAGAAATATGCAATCTTTTTATGAGTCATTTCTCTTCTGTTTATGTGGTCGAATCGGATAATGATAATACCCCGGTTATAATAGACTCCACAACCAACACGTTATCTAAAATTATTATCACAGAAACTTCTATTAGTAAAGCTCTACAAAAACTTGATCCAGCAAAGGGTGCTGGCCCTGATCGTATTCCACCACTTTTTATTCATAGCTGTGCTGACGCACTCAGTCTTCCACTTAGCATCATTTATAACAGATCTTTCGAGACTGGTACATTTCCATCCACATGGAAAATTGCAAATGTAATCCCTATCCCTAAAACTTCGAATTTAAGTAATGTCAAAGAGTACAGACCCATTTCCATTTTGCCTTGTTTTGCTAAAGTAATGGAGAGTTTGATTTGTCCTATTCTTTCCTTCCATCTAAAACAGTTTTTGATCGAACAACAGCATGGATTTCAGAAGGGCAAGTCCACCTTATCAAATTTGTTACTTTACAGCGAACATCTTTTATCATGTGTTGATCAGGGCAAGCAAGTTGATGTTATATACACGGATATAAGCAAGGCTTTCGACAGAGTGAACCACAATATCCTCATATCCAAATTATCGGCTCTAGGTATCAGCGGAAATTTGTTGAAATGGCTCCAGAGTTACCTTACTCACAGATATCAGAAGGTTGTCGTGAGTGGACATGAGTCAAATAGCTTTCTTGTACCCTCAGGAGTCCCCCAGGGATCTCACCTGGGGCCCATACTGTTCCTAGCTTTTATTAACGATCTACCAAATAGTTTTAGCTTTGTAGAATATGCACTATTTGCGGATGACTTAAAAATATATCAAAAAATTGACAGTGTCGACGACATAACAAAAATACAAAATGATCTTGATAATTTAAGCGCATGGTGTCAAACAAATAAACTCCCTCTTAACATCGGTAAATGTAAACATATAAAATTTAGTAAAAAACGTAATTTGGTCCAAAGCAACTACATTTTAGACGGTGTTGTACTGGAAGAGGTGGAAGAGATAAGGGATCTAGGTGTGGTTTTCGACAAGAAGATGTCTTTTAAACCTCATTTCGATAGCATTATTAAAAAATGTGGTAGAGCTCTCGGCTTCATGTGGCGTAATAGCAGAAAATTCAAAAATCCTCTGATTAGAACTACTTTGTATAAATCTCTTGTCCGTAGCCACTTAGAATACTGTCCTAGTATTTGGAATCCACACTATAGCTGCCATGAACAAAGAATAGAGCGCATTCAAAAAAGATTTTTACAATTCATGTCTAGGTCATTAGGCAAGAGACATGAGCTAATACATTATAAAGATAGATTAAAGCATTATAAATTAGAAAACTTGGCTGATAGACGACGTATAGCAGACCTCTCTTTGTTGTTTAAAATTTTAAATGGAATTATTAATATTCCTAGCTTCTTGGCTTTAATTGAATTCGTCATCCCGCGTTCTGGCTACCGACCACAGAATTATAAGTTTGTATCGATTCCGCAGTATAAAACTGAATTGGGTAAGCACAGGCCTTTAGTAAGAATGCTAAGGCTTAGCAATCACATGTGGACAGAACACGGGTTGGATATTTTTGCACACTCTCTTCGAGCGTACAAGAAAAGGGCGACTGAAGCCCTTAGTAGTGAGACTGTGTAAAGTGTTTTTTTCTAATTATTTGTATTTTTTTTATTTTTTATTCATAATTATCCTTAACTTTGCTAATATTATTTAGTTTATGTTTATTTTATTATTTGCTGATGTTCTTTAGTTGTAGATAAGTCCATAATACTGTCATGTTGTGTTTGCCTGTTATTGGGTTAGTACATATATCTTTAATTATAAATATAACTAGTTGTAAGACTTCAATGTAGTAGCCTGTTGGTGAACCAAAAAAAAAAAAAAAAAAAAAAAAAAAAAAAAAAAAAAAAAAAAAAAAAAAAAAAAAAAAAAAAAAAAACCAGGAAACACTGATACGAACACGGCAACCATATAAATCATCTTGTAAAAATAAGTAACATCCCGGATAACATTGAGAAAACATCGAAAACACTTGGAAATCGGATAAATAAACCATCCGATTAACTTCCCCGGAAAACGAGTACCCTCCAAAATAGGATATAAAACCTGGTAAAACTTCAATACTGTACCTGTAAGATTTGCGAAGCCCCGATGATGGTCATACAGGAGTCCTGCACGGCCTCGATGCGCCGCTGTATCTGCGGCACGTCCACCGGACCTGACTTCGCGATGTCTTTGTGCGTCTCCGACACTGCTATCTGTACAAGGGAATAGACAACGATGTATCGTCTCGTTTACACACTGATCTTGTATCAGGTAGTGCTTGGTAGTGCCAGTGTTTTTTGGTCACTAGAGTCACCCGTTTCACTCGGGGCACTCGGGTCATTCGGGTCTCTCGAGAGACTTGTCACTCGGGTCTCTCGGGTCAGTCTAGTTATTCGGGTCACTCGAGTCATTCAGGGCTCTCGAGAGACTTGTCACTCGGGTCTCTCGGGTCAGTCTAGTTATTCGGGTCACTCGAGTCATTCAGGGCACTCGAGTCATCCAGGGCACTCAGGTCACTCGGGGCTCTCGGGTCACCCGAATAGTGACCCAAGTGACTCGAGTACTCCGAGTGACCTGAGTGACCCGAAGCTAAATCACATACAACCATATTATACGTCGCGTATTTTCTAAAACGGTAAGTATTTTAACAGGTTTTTTCGTGCTCTCACATAGTAGGCGCAGTGCGCGGCGCAGTCGGCGCTGCGGCGCACGGCGGCGTCGATGTCGCCCAGCGCGTGCAGGAAGTCGCGCCGCGGCTGCGGCTGCGGGCTCATGCTGGGTACACAGTCGAGCAGCACTCACATAGTAGGCGCAGTGCGCGGCGCAGTCGGCGCTGCGGCGCACGGCGGCGTCGATGTCGCCCAGCGCGTGCAGGAAGTCGCGCCGCGGCTGCGGCTGCGGGCTGCGCAGCTTGTCTGCCGGGAGAGAGAGGGGTGCCAACAATTAGAAAGAGTCACGTTCATTTTGTGGTTTCTTGTTTAAGACTCGTGTTTCTTTTAGTGTGTGGTATTGGTGGAACGTTAATCGTTGAGTATTCGTTCGTCAATATGCAAGAGTGTGTGCGAACGATATAAACGTGGAACTTTGCATCCTTTCCGAAACTCTCCGAAAGTGTCGGTAAACAGTGAACAGTAGTAGACAAGGACTAAATGCAGAAACTGGTCAAAGTCAAAGTTCAATTAAAAAGATATTGTCGAGAGCTTGAAAGCGTGTCGTGTCGAGTGGTTCGTAGGGCTCACAGATGTGGTCCTTCTGTAGCGCGAGGTCGGCGGCGGCTCGGGCGGCGGGCGCGGCGGCGGGCGCGCGCGGGGCCAGCGCCGCCAGCTGCAGCGCCGCGCCGCGCCGCAGGGCGCCGCACCGCTGCGCCAGCGCCGGCGCCGACGACGACGCCGACACCTGACCGTGCGATTACTATTAATACTAATGGGTTATTAAGGAAACACTTCTTAAGGATCAGTGGTTACTTTTATTATATAGAAAAATACAGAGCTAAACGTGTTAGTTATATTATGTTACGTAGTAGAGAGCAAAAACATTATAAACTAAACTAAGCGCGAAATTTAAAATTAGAAGTTACGTTACATTCAACAAGTACCCTACAAGAAAGTACACACTCTATTTTTAAATTAAAGCGAAATAGCTTGATCAGGATTTTGTATGACACTTTGAGCGTGTCGGGTGAGCTATTGAGTACCGACGCAGTATCGACGCGGACGACGCTATCGCTTCGCATACGGTTTCGCTTGTCTTTTGTCCAATTCCGCCGCTTGCATGAAGGTCCACCCTGTTACCTGGGTATGGACAGCACTCTATAAAGGTATTCAAACCGAACTACCTGAAGATTTGGTGTCGTTATCTACGCGACAGCCGAATATGCTGAAATTCATCATCATACCCGCTATAATATCCACCCACTGCTGAGAAGCACGGAGCGTGTCTTATTTTCGTGAGGATTAGGCCGTAACTCACCACGGGAGCCCGCTACGGGTCCACACATTTACAGATACAACCCAAAATAATAACACACGGGCGTTATAACACATGTGAGTTTCCTCACGATGTCTTCCTTCGCCGAATACTATAATTAGTGATGCACGAATCGAATCATCTCACCAATTTGTTGATGGAATGGTTGAGTTTCTCGCACGCCTCCAACAACTTTCTTCTTAAACTCTGATTGGTTGGATCCTGAAAGAAAACCATAATGACGTATTAATCGTTATTAACATAAATATGTATGACACGAGTTCACTATTCTTCAACAACTTACAATTTATAACAATAACCGGTGGATATTTGGCAATCAAGCTCAAAACAACATTCCCCAAATTAATGAAAGTACCTACTAGTATAATTTATGCATAAATGAAAGTACTAGTACGCGCATAGGTGAAAGTACTAGTACGCACACAAATCGGAGTACTAGTACACGCATAAGTAAAGGTACTAGTTTGTGCATAAATTGGAGTACTAGTACACGCATAGGTGAAGGTACTAGTACGCGCATAAATCGGAGTACTAGTACGCGCATAACTGAAAGTACTAGTACGCACATATATCGAAGTACTAGTACGCACATAAGTGAAAGTCCTAGTACACGTATAGGTGAAAGTACTAGTATGTGCATAGTTGAAAGTGCTAGTATGTGCATAAGTGAAAGTACTAGTACGCGCATAAATGAAAGCACATGAGTGAAAATACTATTATGTGTACAAGTTACTCACTTGGGCGGCAGTCTCTGCAGATTTCAGTACGTTGTAGGTGGCGAACGACATCTCCTTGGCGGCTTCGTCTACCCTCTTGCTTTGCATGGAGTCCTGGTAGATTATTCATAAACTAATGTAAGTTACTAGTTTCATTAATAATTTGATTTATTATCTATCTACCTACATAAGATTTTTTAGGGTACCTCGCACCATTGATTGAATCTAGAATGAACCTAAAATTCCACTAAGGTGCTAAGCGACCTTCGTCAAGTGTCAATACTCAAATACGCCCGGTGATATAGCGAGGTAACTGAACACAGCACAAATTCTCAACCTAACTAAAATATTTTCATGGAAATCTCCTTCCAGTCGAGATGAGATTTAATTGCCAAAATGACAATCATTAAAACAGGGCCTCATAAAATTTACGCATTAAGGATGTGTAATCGCAAAACAACATTATCTAATAGCTGGTACTAGCGGTTGCCCGCGACTTCGTCCGCGCGGGCTATATACAAAACCAAAATTCTAAACAACCAATATAGATCATGACCTCGAGCTCGACATCGACATCGACAATCGATATCTGACATCCAACATACGACATTCAGTCACGTCAGTCGGTCACGACATTCAGTCACGTAATTCAAGCGTGACATTCTTTCAGTCCCGTAAATCAAGCGTGACATTCTGTCACGGCGTTTAGACATACAGTCATGACATTCAGACACGATATTTCGTCACGACATTCAGCCACGATATTGAGTCACGTCATTCAGTCACGATATTCAGGCGCGACATTCAGTCACAACATTTTGTCTTGATATTCAGTCACGACATTTAGTCACGATATTTAGACACGATATTCAGTCACAATATTCAGTCACGATATTCAGTCATGATATTCAGTCACGATATTCAGTCACGATAATTAGTCACGATATTCAGTTACGATATTCAGTCACGATATTCAGTCACGGTATTAAGTCACGATATTCAGTCACGAAATTCAGTCACAACATTCAGTCACGACATTCAGTCACGACATTTAGTCACGACATTAAGTCACGATATTCAGTAACGATATTCAGTCACGATATTCAGTAACGATATTTAGTCACGATATTCAGTCACGATATTCAGTCACGATATTCAGTCACGACATTCAGTCAATTCAGTCACGACATTTAGACACGACATTTAGTCACGATATTCAGTCATGATATTCAGTCACGATATTCAGTCACGATACTCAGTCACGATATTTAGTCACGATATTTAGTCACAATACTCAGTCACAATATTTAGTCACGATATTCAGTAACGATATTCAGTCACGATATTCAGTCACAACATTCAGTCACGGTATTACGTCACGATATTCAGTGACGACATTCAGGCACGACATTTAGTCACGATATTTAGTCACGATATTCAGTCACGATATTCAGTCACGATATTTAGTCATGATATTCAGTCTCAGGCATTAAGTCACGATATTCAGCCACGATATAAAGTCACGATATATGGTCACGACATTCAGTCACATTCAGTCACGATATTAAGTCACGATATTCAGTCACGAAATTCAGTCACAACATTCAGTCACGACATTCAGTCACGACATTTAGTCACGACATTAAGTCACGATATTCAGTAACGATATTCAGTTACGATATTCAGTCACGATATTCAGTAACGATATTCAGTCGCGACATTTAGTCACGACATTAAGTCACGATATTCAGTAACGATATTCAGTCACGATATTCAGTACGATATTCAGTCACGATATTCAGGCACGACATTTAGTCACGATATTTAGTCACGATATTCAGTCACGATATTCAGTCACGATATTCAGTCTCAGGCATTAAGTCACGATATTCAGCCACGATATAAAGTCACGATATATGGTCACGACATTCAGTCACATTCAGTCACGATATTAAGTCACGACATTAAGTCACGACATTTAGTCACGACATTAGGTCACGATATTCAGTAACGATATTCAGTTACGATATTCAGTCACGATATTCAGTCACGATATTCAGTCACGATATTCAGTCACGATATTCAGTGACGAAATTCAGTCACGACATTCAGTCAATTCAGTCACGATATTCAGTCACGATATTCAGTCACGATATTCAGTGACGAAATTCAGTCACGACATTCAGTCAATTCAGTCACGATATTCAGTCACGATATTCAGTCACGATATTCAGTCACGATATTTAGTCACGATATTCAGTCTCAGGCATTAAGTCACGATATTCAGCCACGATATATAGTCACGACAGTCGGTCACATTCAGTCACGACATTTAGTCACAACATTAAGTCACGATATTCAGTAACGATATTCAGTCACGATATTCAGTCACGATATTCAGTCAAGATACTCAGTAAAGATATTTAGTCACGATATTCAATAACGATATTCAGTCACGATATTTAGTCACGATATTCAGTCACGACATTTAGTCACGACATTAACTTACGATATTCAATATCGATATTCAGTCACGATATTTAGTCACGATATTCAGTCACGATATTCAGTCACGATATTCAGTCACGATATTCAGTCACGATATTCAGTCACGATATTCAGTCACGATATTCAGTCACGATATTCAGTCACGATACTCAGTCACGATATTTAGTCACGATATTTAGTCACGATATTCAGTGACGAATTTCAGTCACGACATTCAGTCACGACATTCAGTCACGACATTTAGTCACGAGATTAACTCACGATATTCAGTCACGCTATTCAGTCACGATATTCAGTCACGATATTCAGTCACGATATTCAGTCACGATATTCAGTCACGATACTCAGTCACGATATTTAGTCACGATATTTAGTCACGATATTCAGTGACGAATTTCAGTCACGACATTCAGTCACGACATTCAGTCACGACATTTAGTCACGACATTAACTCACGATATTCAGTCACGATATTTAGTCACGATATTCAGTCACGTCATTCAGTCACATCATTCAGTTACGACATTCAGTCACGATATTCAGTCTCGGGCATTAAGTCACGATATTCAGCCACGATACTCAATCACGATATTCAGTCACGAAATTCAGGCGCGACATTTAGTCACGATATTTAGTCACAATGTTTGGTCTCGATATTAAGGCACGACATTCAGTCACGATATTCAGTCAAGATATTTAGTCACGATATTCAATAACGATATTCAGTCACGATATTTAGTCACGATATTCAGTCTCAGGCATTAAGTCACGATATTCAGCCACGATATATAGTCACGACAGTCGGTCACATTCAGTCACGACATTTAGTCACAACATTAAGTCACGATATTCAGTAACGATATTCAGTCACGATATTCAGTCACGATATTCAGTCACGATATTCAGTCACGATACTCAGTCACAATATTTAGTCACGATATTCAGTGACGAATTTCAGTCACGACATTCAGTCACGACACTCAGTCACAATATTTAGTCACGATATTCAGTGACGAATTTCAGTCACGACATTCAGTCACGACACTCAGTCACGACATTTCGTCACGCCATTCAGTCACGACATTTAGTCACGACATTAAGTCACGATATTCAGTCACGATATTCAGTCACGATATTCAGTCACGATATTCAGTCAAGATACTCAGTCACGATATTCAGTCACGGTATTCAGTCAAGATACTCAGTCACGATATTCAGTCACGTCATTCAGTCACATCATTCAGTTACGACATTCAGTCACGATATTCAGTCTCGGGCATTAAGGCACGACATTCAGTCACGACATTCAGTCACGATATTCAGTCAAGATATTTAGTCACGATATTGAATAACGATATGCAGTCACGATATTTAGTCACGATATTCAGTCTCAGGCATTAAGTCACGATATTCAGCCACGATATATAGTCACGACAGTCAGTCACATTCAGTCACGACATTTAGTCACGACATTAAGTCACGATATTCAGTAACAATATTCAGTCACGATATTCAGTCACGATATTCAGTCACGATATTCAGTCACGATATTCAGTCACGATACTCAGTCACGATATTTAGTCACGATATTTAGTCACGATATTCAGTGACGAATTTCAGTCACGACATTCAGTCACGACATTCAGTCACGACATTTAGTCACGACATTAACTCACGATATTCAGTCACGATATTTAGTCACGATATTCAGTCACGATATTCAGTCAAGATACTCAGTCAAGATATTTTTAGTCACGATATTCAATAACGATATTCAGTCACGATATTTAGTCACGATATTCAGTCACGATATTCAGTCAAGATACTCAGTCAAGATATTTTTAGTCACGATATTCAATAACGATATTCAGTCACGATATTTAGTCACGATATTCAGTCACGACATTTAGTCACGACATTAACTCACGATATTCAGTCACGATATTCAGTCACGATATTCAGTCACGATATTCAGTCAAGATACTCAGTCAAGATATTTAGTCACGATATTCAATAACGATATTCAGTCACGATATTTAGTCACGATATTCAGTCACGACATTTAGTCACCACATTAACTCACGATATTCAATATCGATATTCAGTCACGATATTCAGTCACGGCATTAAGTCAGGATATTCAGTCACGCACGACATTCAGTTACGACATTGTCACCATATTTAGTCACAACATTCGGTCACGATATTTAGTCACAATATTCAGTTACGACATTGTCTCCATATTTAGTCACAACATTCAATCACGATATTTAGTCACGATATTCAGCTACGATGTTTAGTCACGACATTCAGTCACGATATTCAGTCTCGGGCATTAAGTCACGATATTCAGCCACGATACTCAATCACGATATTCAGTCACGAAATTCAGGCGCGACATTTAGTCACGATATTTAGTCACAATGTTTGGTCTCGATATTAAGGCACGACATTCAGTCACGATATTCAGTCAAGATATTTAGTCACGATATTCAATAACGATATTCAGTCACGATATTTAGTCACGATATTCAGTCTCAGGCATTAAGTCACGATATTCAGCCACGATATATAGTCACGACAGTCGGTCACATTCAGTCACGACATTTAGTCACAACATTAAGTCACGATATTCAGTAACGATATTCAGTCACGATATTCAGTCACGATATTCAGTCACGATATTCAGTCACGATACTCAGTCACAATATTTAGTCACGATATTCAGTGACGAATTTCAGTCACGACATTCAGTCACGACACTCAGTCACAATATTTAGTCACGATATTCAGTGACGAATTTCAGTCACGACATTCAGTCACGACACTCAGTCACGACATTTCGTCACGCCATTCAGTCACGACATTTAGTCACGACATTAAGTCACGATATTCAGTCACGATATTCAGTCACGATATTCAGTCACGATATTCAGTCAAGATACTCAGTCACGATATTCAGTCACGGTATTCAGTCAAGATACTCAGTCACGATATTCAGTCACGTCATTCAGTCACATCATTCAGTTACGACATTCAGTCACGATATTCAGTCTCGGGCATTAAGGCACGACATTCAGTCACGACATTCAGTCACGATATTCAGTCAAGATATTTAGTCACGATATTGAATAACGATATGCAGTCACGATATTTAGTCACGATATTCAGTCTCAGGCATTAAGTCACGATATTCAGCCACGATATATAGTCACGACAGTCAGTTACATTCAGTCACGACATTTAGTCACGACATTAAGTCACGATATTCAGTAACAATATTCAGTCACGATATTCAGTCACGATATTCAGTCACGATATTCAGTCACGATATTCAGTCACGATACTCAGTCACGATATTTAGTCACGATATTTAGTCACGATATTCAGTGACGAATTTCAGTCACGACATTCAGTCACGACATTCAGTCACGACATTTAGTCACGACATTAACTCACGATATTCAGTCACGATATTTAGTCACGATATTCAGTCACGATATTCAGTCAAGATACTCAGTCAAGATATTTTTAGTCACGATATTCAATAACGATATTCAGTCACGATATTTAGTCACGATATTCAGTCACGACATTTAGTCACGACATTAACTCACGATATTCAGTCACGATATTCAGTCACGATATTCAGTCACGATATTCAGTCAAGATACTCAGTCAAGATATTTAGTCACGATATTCAATAACGATATTCAGTCACGATATTTAGTCACGATATTCAGTCACGACATTTAGTCACCACATTAACTCACGATATTCAATATCGATATTCAGTCACGATATTCAGTCACGGCATTAAGTCAGGATATTCAGTCACGCACGACATTCAGTTACGACATTGTCACCATATTTAGTCACAACATTCGGTCACGATATTTAGTCACAATATTCAGTTACGACATTGTCTCCATATTTAGTCACAACATTCAATCACGATATTTAGTCACGATATTCAGCTACGATGTTTAGTCACGACATTCAGTCACGACATTCAGTCACGATATTCAGTCACGATATTCAGTCACGATATTTAGGCACGATATTTAGTCACGACATGTATTCAATCACGTCATACAGTCACGAAATTTAGTGACAAAATTTAGTCGCGATATTCAGTCATGTCAGTCAAAACTAAAAAAAAAATTAATCGAAGCTTTGGCTGAAGATATAGAACGCTGGCGGTTACTCCACCGACAAGAGCTTAAATCTATTATTATATATATAAAAGCAAGAACTGACTGACTGACTGACTGACTGATCGATCAACGCACAGCCGAAACCACTGGGTCTAGAACCATGAAATTTTGCACAAATATTCCTTATGTAACGTAGGCGAGCAATAAGAAAGGATTTTTGAAAATTCCACCCCTAAAGGGGTGAAAAGGGGTTACAAAGTTTGTATGGAGCAACGTGTTTTCTTGGTCCGATCAACTTCAAACTTGGCATTTATATTCTTTAAAACATTTCATTAAACACGTGTTTCATTATTTTCTAATATTCAACCCCTAAAGTGAGAAAAAGGGGTTGCAACATATTTTCATCCGATTTAGTTCATAATTGAAATTTGGCTCAATTATGCCTTAAGTGACATAGGAGTGCACTAAAATATGATTTATAGAATTCAACCCCTAAAGGGGTGAAAAGGAAAGGGGTTGTAATGTTTTTGTGTAACAACGTGTTTTCTTTGTCTGATCACCTTCAAACTCGGCATTTATATTTTAAAAGATTTAATTAAACACGTGTTTCATCGTTTTTTAATATTAACCTCTAAATAATAATAGGGGTTGCAAAATATTTTTCATCAGGTTTAGTTTATAATTGAAACTTTGCACAAGTATTCCGTGACGTAGGTGTGCACTAAAAAAGGATTTTTGAAAAATCAACCCCTAAAGGGGTGCGAAGGGGTTGCAAAGTTAGTATGGAGCAACGTGTTTTATTGGTCTGATGAACTTCAAATTTAGCATTTATGTTCTAAATAATTCAATTATACACGTGTGTCATCGTGTTTTAATATTCAACCCCTAAAATGTAGGTAGGAAATGGTAGAGTTTGGTAGAAGATGGTGGATGTCTTATGTCGATGCCAAAGTCGAAGTCATTTAGTTATAAGTAATTTTGGTATAAACTGATAGATTTTGGAAGAAGATTGTAGATTTTGATTAAACATTTTGGTTGATAAAAATGGTGGATTTACAAAGAAAATGGTAATATTGGTAGAAAATTATAGATTTAGGTAAGAAATGGTAGATTTTTTGTAATAATGGTATATTTTGGAAGGAATGGTAGCTTTTGGTAGAAAATAGTAGATTTAGGAATAAAATGGTAGATTTTGGTTAAAATGGTAGATTATGGTTTATACGTAGATTATGATAAAAATGATAAAGATTTTGGATAAATTGGAGGTTTTGGTATAAAATAGTAACTTTTGGTAGAAAATAGTAAAAGTAGAAAGAATTTGCTAGATTACGTTAAAACAAATATATTTTGATAGTAAATATAGTTTTTGTTTGATAGTGAATAGTACCTAGATTTAGAAAGAAAATGGTAGATTTTGGTTATAATGGTAGACTATGGTTAATACGGTAGACTTTTCTTGAAAATGGTCGAATTAGGTAGAAAATGTTAGATTTTGTTAGAAAGTGATAGCTTTTGGTAGAAATTAGATTTAGAAAGAAAATGGTAAATTTAGGGAGGAAATGGTAGTTTTTGGTAGGAAATGGTAGATTTAAGTATGAAATGGTAGATTTCGGTAGGAAATGATAGATTCTGGTAGGACATGGTAGAAATTGTATATTTTGGTAGTTATTGTACATTTTGGTAGGAACGGTAGATTTTGGTAGAAATGGCATTTTGATAAGAAATGGTAGATTTTTAAATGAAATGGTGGATTTTTGTATAAAATGGTAATTTTGAAAGATGGTGATGAGTATCATAATATGTAGTATAATATGTTGGATGTCGAATATCGGATGTCGATTTCGATGTCGAAGTTGAGGTCATGGTCTATTATTAGTTATTAGGAATATTGGTAAAAAATATAGTCCACGCGGACGAAGTCGCGGGCAACAGCTAGTCTTAAATAAGAAGAAGAAGAAGTGTTTTCAATAGCTAGGTTTTTACCTTAGTCGTGCAGCCGCGCGCGACGGCGTCCAGCTCCTTGGCGGCGGCGACGGCGGCGGCGGCGGCGCTCGCGGAGCCAGCCAGCGCGGCCGGCGCGCCGCCGCCCGCCACCAGCTGCGCGCAAGTCGCCGGCAGCGCCGCCGCCAGCTGCGACAGCTTGTCCTCCTGTAGCCTGGCGCGGAAGGAGAGATTCATAACTACTAGCTACGTAAATAACCATGAAATGGTGTCCGTCGGTTGGCGCGTAGCTCGAGAACGAATGGACTGATTTGGGTAATTTATCGTAATCAGGTTATTGCGGGAAGAATCATTGGAAAAATTGCCCGGAAACATAGTCAAAGTCAAAGTCAAAGCATTTATTGTAAATAGGCAATCAAATTGCACTTTTACAATTCAAACAGCTAATTTTTATCGTTAACAAATAGAACTATAAAAAATAAAATATGATAAATTCGGTAAAATCTCAACCTCTCCTGCGCGCTATTAAATTTATTCGTCAGCTCAACTGACCCCGACGACGCCCACCATAGACTATGACAATGACTATAACGATGATGATGCTGATGAACCAACCCTGACGCGGCATCAATGTCATAGTTGAGGCGTTCGTTTTGTTTGGACCTAATCCTGGATCTCGATTCAGACCATGCTTACCATAAAAATGCATTGTTATCAGAACTCAACCAACATGCAAAATATTAACTCCGTGGGATAACAGGAAGTGGTTCTATCTCAGCCTACTAGATTCTACCTGAGCAAGACACAATACCTACCTATTTAATGAATATAAATCATACAGCCTGTAACTGTCCCATTGTTGGACAAAGGCCTCCCCTCACTTTTGTGAGGCGGATTAGGCCATAATCGACCACGGGGGTCCGGTCCGGATTGATGAATAACATGCCTCTAAAAGGTTGGTTTCCTCACGATGTTTTCCTTCACCGAAAAGCGAATGATAATTACGTACCACACGTACAATTGGTACGTGCACGCACTGGGATTTGAACATCACCCTTCGTTTGGAAGACGGCCGTTCGTTCACTAGGTTATCATTAAGCATTTAATTTTCAATTTGAAGAAAAGTTTGTAAAACATGTTTAAATAAAGGCTTACTTCTGGTCCCCCAAGATCTTCGGCGCAGACGGTATCAGCAACTTCGCGATGTCGTTCTCGTCTAAGATTTTGTTTTTCACCTCCCCTTTAGCTCCGAACTTGCTCTCCGGATTATGTATTTCCTAGACAGGAAATAGCACAAACATGTTATGATGTTATTGCTCAGCGATTATAAGGAAGATTTACATTGTGTCAGCTTCTGACGCTAGTAGGGACGACGGGAACCGACTCACAAGCCGAGTAGCTGTCTACTGGCTAGGCAGCAACTAGCACTGTGTAAACGAGCCATCTATCAACAAACATCACTGCACTTAGATTTTTTTAGAAACGATAATTTTGAAGGAAACCCCAAAGATGACAGATGTGACGTCATAGATTTTGTATATTTCTTCTCAAACTTGTAATATCTTTTCTGTGTGGAATACATAATAATGTTATACACTTATAATACAAGCTGAACCTACCACATGGGGCCAACTTTAAACCACATTTTAGAGGCAACAAATCTCATTGCATTTACGGGTTTTAATCTCGCCTTATTTAACCTTACCTTATCTTATCTCCTTATAGGAGGCGTTACCTGCAGGATCTGCTCCGTGATGCTGGCCACGTCGGCGCCGGCCGCGGGCTGCCAGGTGGCGGAGCGGAGGCTGCGGGTCACCGCCAGGGTCTTCAGCAGGTGCACCAGCTGGTACAGGTGCTTCAGGAGTCTGCGACGGGACAGGGAACGGTGATTTAACCTTTAGCTTAACAAAGCTTAACTTATAAGCTAGCAAAGAATAACTTTAGCTTCGCAAAGATCTTTTTCATTTCCTTCCATGCTTATCTCATTTGTCACCTTTGGTTTGGTTAAAAGTTATCCTATGAAGCCTCAAAAATAACATGTCAGACATTTTCTATTATCTTTATGAATAAAAACCTATATCTAAAGGTTATGAAATAATGTCTCTCGTCGTTTTACCCGACTGCCAATGAAGGATTATGTTTTCACATATATTTATTACCTAACTAACGGTTACAAGATTAAAGCAAGAGAACAATTCATGCCCATTGAAGATATTCCGTCCCTCGCACACTCATCATCATCATCAGCCTGAAGAAGTCCACTGCTGGACATAGGCCTTCCCTATCTCAATGAGACGGAAAGGGATACGTCCCTTTCGGTCTCATTGAGATAGGGGCTCGAGATAGAAACGCTCTTACGGCCGAAATCAATCCAATCCAAATTTTGCTATCTGGGATTGATATCACAATCCATTTTTAGGGGCAAACGTGGCTATAACCGATCCGTGGATTGGTTTATAAAGGCATGCAGATTGGAAATCGATCGAACGATAAGCAGCAATCGATAGGAGATACAATATTAATTTCAGCTGTTACTTGTTCCTCTCGTCAGGGTCGGCAGTATCGGTGCGGGCCACCGCGTCGGCGACGTACGCCGTGACGGTGGCCGGCGCCACCCCTGCCGCCGTCGCCAGCTCGCGGCACAGGGCGACGGAGGCGGCGGAGTTGCCGAAGGTGCGCGGCTCTCGGGAGCGCTGGAGACGAACATGTTCATTTTAATGCTACGGTTAGGAGGTGGCAAAACGAAAAGAGAAATTTTAGAGTCCGTTTTGGCGCGGGCTCGGATGACCGATTAAAATATTCATTACGTCAACCGATCTCGCGGACGCAGTTTGGAGCGGGCTCAGTTGACGTAATAGCCGTGAAATCGGAGAAACTATGTTAAAGTAATTTTTTTTTTCATTCAATTATTTTTTATTCGTGTAGTGTAATATTAGGGGAAATATTAACCCTCGTGTTCTCTAACTAGCACGATAGCGAAAAAAAGCACAAGGCAAAAATTGTCATAAGATGATCTCGCTCGATAAACTGAATTTTTCGAGGTATAATAAAATATAATACTGCATCTCGACCACACCTAAATCCAGATACCAAACCAGGATTGCCCGTATTACGTGTCGTGTGCGTGCGTGCGTGCGTGCGTGCGTGCGTGCGTGCGTGCGTGCGTGCGTGCGTGCGTGCGTGCGTGCGTGCGTGCGTGCGTGCGTGCGTGCGTGCGTGCGTGCGTGCGTGCGTGCGTGCGTGCGTGCGTGCGTGCGTGCGTGCGTGCGTGCGTGCGTGCGTGCGTGCGTGCGTGCGTTACCAGGACGACCCCGTCGGCCGGCTCCGGCAGCACGGCGCGGATGACGCGGGCCTCGATGTCGTCCAGGTCGTCGAGCGAGGCGTCCAGCGTCGCGCTCGCCTCGGTAGATATGCCGCTCTTGGTGGCAAATCTGTCAGAAGATGACGCTATGAATAACTTATAATATCAATACTAGATGACCCGACAGACGTTGTCCAGTCTTTAAAGTCAAGAAACTGTCATTTATCCTGTCAAGAGGGTAAAATTAGAAAATCAATAAGGCCGTTCAGTTTTCTTACCTTTTCTAATAATTTGCAATAAAATAATGTTGCGACTGTAGATGGAGTTGTAAGCTATCCTATCTTCCAAGTTAGATCAAACTGCACACGGTGTGCTTATACTAGTTTGTATACTTGTTATAATACCATTGAAAACAAAGATTTAGGCGAAGCTCATCCTACATCATGCAATGTTTACAACAAAATTTAAGAATTTTATTAGAAGGTATCTACATAATATGAACTTTTATTATATAGTAATAGATTTACCGTAACATATTACAGCTTTCAGATAAGGGTAGTATTTTCGAAAGCATCAGCCGTTTCGCTTTCACATCTTCCATCTCTTTCAGGTCTTTGTTTATGTTCTTTAGTATATCGTCGCATTCCTGTAAAAAAATATTAGATTAGTTTCAGACAGAGTCGGAGGGCAATGCAAGGGCCTCTGACGTGACTTAACGACTGCTATCAATAAATAACATCCGTGGCTTAACGCGCCTCTGAAGCACGGAGCGACGGAAAGCCGCACACATTTCACGAAAAGTCATTGGTGCAGCCGAGGATCGAACGCGGTATCGTTAGATTACAAATCGCACAAGTTCCCGCTCGGCCACCATGTCATCGGGCATTGTATTGGTGACGCAGTGTAGTGCCCGGTAAGCTTTTCGACGCAAAGTTCTGGCACAGGGTGGACACTTCATACAAACGGCTAAATCGAACAAAAGACAAGCGAAACTATAAGCGTCGTCCGCGTTGTACTGCGCGTGTACTCAAAGTATACTCAATCTCGTTCTAAATGTCAAACAAACCCACAATCTGCTATCTCGCACTAATTTAAAAATAGAGCGAGTGTCCCTTCCTTTAGAAAATGTATTCTATGGTTCTAGGCATAGAGAAAATGAATACTACGTAAGAGTTCTAGGTGGCACTGAAACTTTTTTGGCAGGCGCAGCGCTTGTCATATTAAAACGACCAGTAGGGTGAGCAGAAACCTCTATCGAGAAACTACTATATACGTTAACTGTCTAATTTGTTTTAGATTTGATCAGTAAGTACTCCTACAAAAGGGCAAGCACGACAATTTTACCGGTTCGTATCGTTAACGTATCGATCAATGTAACCGTAAATCTTGTCGATGTTACAAGGCGCTGATCAAATCTAAAACAAATTGGACAGTTAATGCGTATCGAATACTTTCTCGATAGAGGTTCCTGCTCACCCTACTGCTCGAACATTAAAAAGCCAAGTTGTATAAGCTCACCTCTCCAAACTGGTCCACCTCCAGGATGTCGTCGAAGGTGGAGTCCAGGCCGGTGCTGCTGTCCACGTGCACCAGCTCGTGAGCTTTCTTGTCGATCATCGCGCATTTCTCCTGTACACCCTGCGAAAGACAGTTCCGTCAGCGTTGGCCAATAGGAAAGCTTTATCATGACGCGATTCTTATCTCGACATATTGGAGCGATTTCATTGGACGATTGTTTTGTCAGTGCCTTGGAATCTCTAAAATAATGTTAAGGGAGATCGGATTCAAAATTTGAAACTGATCACGAAATAAATGAAAGTATACGTGACAATTAAAATAACAAACAGTTTTCAAACGTTAAATAGCATTTATAAATTTCCCCCCTAACAATATTACCTCTAATATCCTCTTGTCTTGAGCACTTGGCACTTTAACGACGCCTTTCGTAACAGCAGACAAGTTCTTGGCTTCCGCAGAGACTTCCTCGATGAAATCCTGAAAAATGAAATGAAATTACAAATCTGTAATCAACCTACCTAACGACTGTTCTACTACCAAGATTGTCAACTTCATTTATAAGGTTCCAGCAGACACGGCCACGCGTTGCTGTGGCTAAGGTGTTTGTTATTGCGACTATAAATTGAGATGTAAGCTATCCTATCTTTCAAGCTAGATCAAACTGCACACGGTGTGCAAATTTAATTAAAATCGGCTGAGTAGTTTAGGAGTCCATGGCGGACAAACAACGTGACGCGTAATTGATAAGATGAGAGAAGTTCGGAGCCGCGGCGGAAGCCGCAGAAGAGGCCAAGCGGCGCAAGTACGTGACACTTTCAAGTGACTACATATTTGTGCCGCTTGGCTTCGAAACTTTTGGTCCATGGGGTCCCAGTTCCAAAAATTTTTTCAACAATCTTTTTCCTCGGCTGGTCGACGCCGCTGGTGACAAGAGGGCTGGCTCTTATCTCGCACAGAGAATAGCCATTGCTATTCAGCGAGGTAACGCAGCCAGTGTTCTTGGTACCATGCCACATGGACACCCTCTTTTGTTAGATTTGTAAGGTTTAGTTTATGCTAGTTTTAATTTAATTTTATTTATATTTAATAAAGACCTACACAGTTCATCATAGGTAGGTACTTAATTTAAAGATAAGAGAATAAATAAATAGTTAAAGAATATCTGACCCTCAAATCCACAATGTTAGTGTTCCCTTTGTCGCCCCGGCTCGGCCTCGACTGGAGTAAAATCATCTGAAGGTTTTGTATGGCGTTCTCCAGCTCTCTACGTTTGTTTGTATCCTGAAACAAAATTTGCCAATTTAAATACGGACACATCAAAGTGGAGGCTCGTATTATCGGGGCTAAAACTCATTTTGGGCCCCTGCGCCATCCTAGTTGGTTAGTTATTTGTATGCACGGAATATGCCCCTTAAGCTAATTTTTTAAATTAAGTTGTGCAACATCATAATTTTCACAATCAGTAACTTCTGTAGATGTTGATGATGTTAATGATGTTGTTGATGGAGACATGCGTAATTTCGAGTTACAATAATTTTTCAAAAACTTTTAAAAATATTACTATGGAAGTTCATAATGTAGCCCTAGGCTTTATTTTTAGTTTACTAGGCGGAAGTAAGCAAACAAAATTATTAATTCAAATTTTTTGGAATTTCTATAGTTGATGCAAGCGGCAACGCCACCTGTTTCCATTTTGTTGCCCATCAATACTGTTAGTTCGCCAACGGTACAGCCTCAGGGTGGACACTCCATACAAACGGCTGAATCGAACAAACGACAAGCGAAACTGTATGCGAAGCGATAGCGTCGTCCGCGTCGATACTGCGTCGCTACTCAATAGGTCACCCGACACGCTCAAAGTGTCATACAAAATTCCGATAGTGGAAAGTGCCCCTTCTTCTAGGGTATTAATAGGTATTGTATGGTTCAGTAACATTGGAGCAGTAAGTCCTTGCACCTAGCTCCCCTCGCAGCTACTCACATGCGGCAGCTTCCTGCTCCTCGCATGCGCCAGGTCGAGGCCCTGCAGCGCGCCGCGCAGCCGCTCCGCGTACGCCGCGTACTCTAGCCGCCGCGCGGCCGGCAGCGCGGGGGCCTCCGCGCACAGCTGCCGGAACCATTCATTTATTTTTAGTAATTTTTTTTATAGATAACCTAAATGTTACCCACGACTTCGTCAGCATTTCAAAAGGTAACAGCTAGTAGAATATAAAAATGTTAACTTTGTATGCTATTGTAAAGCATACATGTCTCTGTCGATATCTTAACAACATCTCTATCTCCCCATCTCCACATCTCTCATCTCCCATCTCCGGCCTATTATACCTATTTATTGAGTGTGTCATTCGTGTACTATACATTTTAATGTCAACATTAGTTATCTATCTATCTATATGGCTATAGATATTATATAATATACTAGCTATAGAGTTTGTTATGTCCCGTAAAAATAGTGAGTTTAACTACAAGAAGCAGCTACTTTTCTATAAAACTCAAATGTATACCTTGGCATCATCCAAGATGTTGACAGTGAGCTGCCGCATCGGGGTGTCCTCCACCACCAGCTGTTCCAGCTCCCTTCTCTTCCCGATCCTCCCCCCCTGCACGTCCCCCCTCAGCCCCTCCAGGATCCGCTCGAGGTTGTCAGCTTCTCTCGTCAGCTCTTTTATTGTCAAGGCCTATGAATGTTAATCTTTAAGTATTTTAATAGTGACCAAATACTAGCTTATAAGTAACAAATAACTTTTTAACAAAAAAAAAAACAAACCAACTCCAAATAATTAAACCAATTTCGTTTACTTGCATGACAATATGGTGATGACTTTAAAAATAATAAATAAACAATGGAATTGAGAACCTCCTTTTTTGAAATTGATTAAAAAATCGTATACTACCAACTTAACTATATTAAATCAACTCCATTTATAGTTTCTTTAAAAAACGTAGCCCCACATTAGAATTGCTCCTGTATTGTGGGTACCGCTTACAGACATAATAATTTCACAGACACATCATATCCAGACCAGAAACAAACATTTGTGGATCGCACAAATATTTGTTCCGGGCGGGCATCGAACCCGCGACACCGAGCGCAGCAGTCCAATTGCTCAGCCACTACGTCAAACGTGCCGTCAAATTTGCTACAATACATAATTATTTACATACACATAGGTCGTTGCAGTATTCATCTATATTTATATCTATCTATACTTAGCATACACAAACTAGCAGTTCTAAGTACGCATGATGAACTCGCCTGCTGAGGGTCAGAAGCCAGCGGCTTCCAGGAGTCGGAGAAGCTCTTCAGCTTGGCGGAGAGTGCGTCGGCGGCGGAGACCAGCGCGGCCTGGCTCGGGGCCTCGTGGATGCCCGGCGCCGTCAGCTGCGGGGAGCGAGGGCGGGTTACACGGGGCCTCCGCACACACGCGCGAGTCACTCGATATTTTTTTTTATCGTATATTGTCCCACTGCTGGGCAAAGGTCGATAATATCACATTTTTATTGTGATGTTTGTTTGTCGTATGATGAGGTGCTAGCCTTACAAGATTAACATATAGATCAAGTACCCACTAGCGCCGTGTAGCCATTTTTACTGAGACTTTTTGGGCCTAGTTCGGACTTTGACTCGCTATTTGCTCGAAATCAAAGCTGTTATGGTAAATATTTATTCATTTTACCTGCTCTTGGACTAAATACCAACACGTATGCGACATTTTCATTGCCCTTGTGCGCGTTGTGGAGGAGATAATTAAATGGCACTCACGCACACATTGCTAAAAAGTGGCTTCACTTTTGAGTGAAACTACGCATGGAACTATCCTTCTATGCGTTATTATTCTAAGGCGCCAGCTCTAGTTTCAGAGTTTATCACGCCACTCAAGGGCCTCTGACGTGGCTTAACGACTGCTAGCAATTGTTAACAACCGGGACCGACGGCTTAAGTGCCCTCCGAAGGACGGAGCGATTTAAAACCACACATAACTTACAAAAAGTAATTGGTGCGGGCGGGACCGAGGATCGAACCCGGTGCCGTTGGATTCTAAAGCGCACAAGTCACCGCTCGGCCACCATTATTCCGATAATTATGTCCGCGCGGGAACTTCGAGACCAAAAAATATACTCTTATATAAAAAACTAGCTGTTGCCCACGACTTCGTCGGTGCATGCTACATTATACTGCAATTAAAAGTATTATTTCTATTATGTCCTTCTCCAAGGTCCAATCTATCCCCTCGCCAAGTTCCATTACGATCTGTTCAGCCGCTTAGTCGTGACAATGTTAAATAAACAAACAAAGAAACTTTAACCTTTATGATATTTATAGATTTTTTGCCATAAAATATAGTCTAGGATAAAAAGCAATCTTGAGTAAAAATTTCATGTCTATACATTTCGAGTACCTACCTATTGCGGCGCAACAAATAAAGAACTGGTTCTTTAATTTGTTGCTTTAATTTGTTGTATTTTTTATATAAAGAAGATCATGCCTGCACAAACAAATAAACACATAAATGAAAAATAAAACGAAATACTTACATAATAATATGTTATGTAAGTAAGTACATACAGAAAATTAGACCAAAAGGTGGGGTCGAGTGAGCCTCGCGGCTTTACATCGCTTCAAGGTGTTTTGCGTCTAGGGGCATGCCACCTAGTATCGGTTTCATCACTGTAACGTCCTCCGTCGAATTAGACCAGCTCGACTGACTGGTTTCCCTTGAAACGACTGACCCCGACGATTTGATTTCAACTATCGCATACATGCTACTCCTGTGCGAAAACTTCGCTTGCGCGATGCAGAACTTTTGCCAATAAATCCATTGCAAAGCTAAAATGCACGCTTTTTGTTCTTAAACTCTGTTAGGATGTTACGTAGCAAAGTAATTTCGTCAAAAAATACTAGAAATGTTTGTTTAGGATGAAAATAAAGAGGAAAAATTAGATTTTTTTCGCAAGTGTTCCCAGTAGCGACATCTAACCAGAATCGGGAGCAGACGGAGGGTTGAATACTGACGACCCTATACCTATATAGGGTAGGGGAGAACCGTCTTTGTTGTATCGACCTTCAAAGTATGCACACGAGCGCTTGCAAAATAATTTGTGCTGGTCGATATTGTGCATTATGAGTATCCTACTAAGATTGGAAATGCGAAAGCGCGTTTTTGGTGTATCTTTTTTTCAAGGAACAATGGACTGACGTTTTTAGCGTAGATAAAGGGCTGGAAAGTTATTTTTTGTTTCGGCGGAAAACCTAAAATGTTATCTAAATATTTACATAATCAGATGATTGTGTATTTTATTCTCAAACTTGTATTTCTTGGTGTTAGAATAGCATTAGTGGAGTATTAAACATTGACTCAAATGGTTTTTTTTTTATTTCGATACAAACCCCAAAAGTTTCAGTACGTGTTCCCTCCAAACCAGCCCAGATGTTTCACTAATAGATCCACTTTACAGAATCGTGACGTTGACTGTGACTCGACTACAAAACTTGCATTAGATACATTAAAATTAAGCTATAGGTACATTTTAACATCGATCGCGTTGTTTTTTGCCAGATATTTTATCGTTTACCTTGGCAGTGTAGACCAGTTTCCCGGCGGCGTCGACGCAGGCAGTGCCCGCGTCGCAGACCCCCTGCCCCGACGCGCCGGCAGTGCCGGCGGCCGCGGCCACGCCGGCAGCCTCCTCCGCCAAGCGCGACGCACTGTCACCTATTGATTTAGCGCGGGAGATGATCTGGGAAAAAAACGACACTTTTGTATTTTTAAAATGGAAAAGATGCAATGATTAACAAGGGAGATAATATTTAGGAACTAACGGTCTTACCGAACAAAAATTAAACTAGAGTCTAACAGATGTGTTTAAATATTTTCCCCACAAATCGACGTCTAACTCTCGCTTTTTCAATAACAAATTCACAAGTTAAATAATGAGGAATGCTAGGATTGAGTAAGAAACCGCGAGTGATACACGTCGATTTTGTAGAACGCAATCTTAGCAACATCTGTTTAACTCTGGTCTAAACTTTTACGGTAAGATGGTTGGGGATCAACTTTGAAAAAATATAAGAGGTGCTTTAAAGAAAAAAATACTCATTATTTTTAGAAAAAAACAATTGAGTTACTAAATAGACTATTTTTCTTTTGTTATTTTATGTAACTACGTAATCAAAACATGTATTTTATTTAATGTATAGTATGTAGTAAATCAAACCTCATTCTCCAAAGCGGCGTCGACGTCGTCGCTGACCACGTACAACAGTTTGGTGGACCGGTCGCCGAACTCCATCGCCGCCTCGTTCAGTTTCTATCGGGGAACACACGGTTCAATAAAATTGTGCCTTTCCTTTTGATTTACTTTTTGAGAAAATAATTATATTTGGGATCGTAATACAGGCTAATTCGTATCCCAAAAATCTACTCCTGAAATACTGCAACAGGGTAGATACCTATCAATCAGCTTCCATGAAACATTTTTATCAGTATTTTGCGCGACCAATTCGATCCCTCCAATATGGGAACCAGAAAAATCGTAGGGCGCTATGCCCTGTGTGACAACGACGTATCTAATACATAACTTGAAACATTTCATACTTCACACTGGTTAAATGCTCAAATCGCTCGAATCCAAAATTAAAAAAGTGCAATGTACCATCCGGTCGGCCCCGGCGGCGCCGCACACCGCCGCGGCGGCGTCGCTGAGCCGCAGCAGCTGGGAGAGGAAGGCCCCGCGCGCCGCGCCCGCCGCCTCCGCGCTCAGCTGGCGGCCGGCTGCGGGCGAGGCCGGGGTAGGGAGAGATCTCACCGCACACAATGCAGTAGGTACGACAAAATTCACAAACAGACATTCATATGGGTTCTACATTATAATTGCAAGAACCAGTTCCACTCGAAAAACGGTGGAGTTCGATTTTCTTGATGGAAAAATATCTGTTACCTACTCTAATTTTCAGATACTTATATGTAGATCTAAAATAATTGCTGTTCGCTTTTCTAAGATTTAGAAGGGAAGGGGTGCGAATTTCTAATGTAGCAAGCAGGCAAACCAGGCAAATCTAACGCAGAATGCAACACCTTGGAAACATTATAGCGTTATGTTTAGTTTTAGTTAGATTTTATCCCTGACTGTCAGAAAATACATAGTAAAACAACACACAGTGAGCACTGAGCAAACCAAACAAAAAAAACACTAACAGGTATCCAAGAGCCCTATAGTTGTCTGGAAGAGTTTGCTCTGAGTGATAAGACCGCCCATTGTTAGACTAATAAACATGAGCCGGTCTTACCACAAGATTTAAACAAGAGTTGAGCTGATGTTTTCTTCACAAATCGACGTCTAACCCTCGCTTTTTCTAACTCAATAACAAACTCACGAGAAAAAATAAATAGGAATGCCAGGTTTGAGTAAGAAAACGCTAGTGATAGACGTCCGTTTTGGGGAACAAAATTTTTTTAAACATCTGTTTAACCCTGGTCTAAACTATTGTGGTAAGACGGAATTAACTTTGTTTTTGTCCTAGCCTTTGTTCTATGACAATAATTTATGTATGTCTTCTTTTGTTATGCGGTGTACAACAATTTTTGTTAGTGGGCTCAGTTGACCCATTCAAATATTGATTAGGTCAACTGATCCCGCAGACACAGTTTGGAGTGGGCTCAGTTGACGTAAGAGCTAAAAATGTATTATACAGATCGCGCGGCGAGAGTTTGGCTTTGACCTTCGGGTGGAGGGGATTACTGCGCATGGTGTGTAGGCGCATGCGGTGCTCTGATTGGATTGCTCTGATTGTGTGCGTGACAGTACCCATGCGCAGTAATCCCCTCCACCCGAAGGTCAAAGCCAAACTCTCGCCGCGCGATCTGTATCTATCTAGAGCTTACCTTCTGTGATGCTTGTCATCAACTGTGGCAACGTTGTGGCGGACTTGGATGCTGCTGCGTAGTCAATTTTATCTTCATCTGAAAAAAAAACCAGCTCTTCAATAACACATACTAATATTAGGATTTCTTGTCTCTATTTAGTCATAGAGTACGAGGACTATCCCCCGGTATCTGAATTGAACAATCGATAATTGTATTGCTGTCTTTGTCATTTGTTTAGTGTCAGATAGAGACAACAATACTATAGGTTATTATATACTTATCCGTTGGTCAATGTTAGGGTTTTTAGGGTTCCGTACCCAAGGGATAACATGGGGGCCTGCTACTAAGGCATCGCTGTCCGTCCGTCTGTCTATCTATCTGTCTGTCTGTTTGTCCGTCTGTCACAAGGCTGTATCTCATGAACCGTGATAGTTAGACAGTTGAAATTTTCACAGACGATGTATATCTCTGTTGCCGCTATAAAAACGAATACTAAAAAACTGAAGGTAATAAATGTTTTAGGGGGCTCCCATACAATTTAAAGTTACATAATATGTACCTACCTAATTATAAGTAGGTTTTTTTTTAAACGTAGCCCCACACTAGGATCGCTACTGTATCGTGGGTACCGCTTACAGACATATAATTTCACATACACGTCACACCCAGACCAGAAACGAATATTTGTGGATCGCACAATTATTTGTCCCTGGCGGGAATCGAACCCGCAACCTTGGCGCAGCGGTCCGATTGCTCAGCCACTACGCCAAACGAGCCGAACGAGCCGAGTACAATAAACGATATGTTTTTCCCGTTTTTACAGATAATGGTATGCGAGTCCGACTCGCAGTTGGCCGGTGTATCTGACTGCTTTTCTTGGCTACACCGAGCAGCCGCCTGCCCCTCCGCCCCGGCGCCGGTACTCACAGCTGGCCGCCACCAGCTGCGCCACCTGCACCGCCGCCTGCGCCAGGTCCCGCCGCAGGTCCCGCCGGTTCCTCTCCGTGTCGCTCCGGCTGAGCGCCCGCCCAGGGCCGGGGGGCTGCTGGCTGAGCTGGAACACCAGGGCGCAGGTGAACCCTTGCATAGTCATCATCAGACTCCTTCTCCCAGGGGTCCAGGTGAAACCGCGCGACACAACTAATCTTGTATATTAAGGCGAAAGTTTGTGAGTGGGTTTTAGGTTTGTTACTTCTTCGGCTGGGCCAATTTTGATTAAATTTGGTATGGAAGTATCTAACACCACATTTTATTCCGAAACCAGGGTAACACCGCGAGTCGCAGTTAGTTGAAAATAAGCGTGTGATACAACATACATACATACAAACGCCTTATTCCTGTTGGGATAGGTAAACTACATATTTCCACACCCTACCACCCTAACACACATTTTTCGTAACACAACTATAAAAAAACAAAATAGAAGAGTATAAACCAAATAGGAGCAGTTCAAAAATAAGGTATACCTACCGTGAATAGATCCTAAAACGCATGGGAGTCATTTTGCTAATAGGCAATTTATCAACGAAGCCAATACAGCACCATATTACAGACATAGCAGACATTCCGAAGGCTGATTCTCATACCACAACATACCTTCACCAAGTTGGCTTTGTTCTCCTTGACGCTGCTCTGAGCCTCCTGCATCAGCGCCTGGAACTGCTGGCGGCGCTTGTCGTCGTCGGTCCTGCGCTGCGGGGGCGGCGGGGGCTTTGCCCTCTCCGCCCGGCCCGCCGCGGCGGGGGCGGCGCGGGACTGCGGCGACGGGGGGGGCAGGGGGTTCTGGGCTGGAAGTGGAAAATGAGCCTTATTAACCTGTAGTATGGGGCATAAATTTAAACAATGGAACATCTATTGTATCTGGTATGGATCTAAGACATATAAAGATGACAGGCTGACGTGTGCTGTGTGCTGTCGTACGATTGATTTGTCGTCGTTGTTGACGTCGGAATTAAATCAGTCCAGTGCCCCTAGTATGAGGTTTTACTAGCTCGCCATAGTACGCGTCAACTAGCGCTTTTGTATGCTAAAAAATACTGTAATAGTTCCTTGCATGGTATACTTTTTAGAAGCACTTCGTTTCGATTTCTTGTAGGAGATGGAGCCTGAATCAGCTCATGAAAAGAGTTCTTCAAACTTAATCCATAACAGATAGTGGTCAAATGCAAGCTGATAAAGTGAAAACGAAGACTTACCAATAGCCTCCTCACAGCGCACCCTCTGCAAGAAGTCCTGCGTGATGTCAGCACTGCTCCTGGCTCCCGCGGCGTGGGACCCCACGCGCTGGGACCCGTCCGGCCCAGCGGTGGGTATGGATGGCTTCCTGGCCTCGCTGGTCGGTGCGTCTGGGAAACGTTCGGGACAATCACAAACGTTGGCTGAGTATCTAAGTTTTTTTGGAACTTAGGACGAATTGTTTAAGCGTTACGAATTGGCTCTCACGTATTGAATACCAGAATACCCTGGTAAGGGCTTAGCACAGTCTTACTGCTGTATATTTTTATTTGATACTCAAAATATCTGTCGCATCGTGGACATGAGCAATCGGAATTTGGCTTTAGACAAATGTCAACTTAGCTCTTTTCAGAATAAGATTATTTTTCCAATAATAGTCATAATTATGCGGGAATGTCGTAACTCTGTATTGTAATATAAATTGCGCTTTAGACAATAATCCAAATAGCTATTTTTTCTCAAATATATAAAACATTATTTACAATAGAAAATGTAGGTATCAAAATTCATTCAACGTTTCTGTCGTCGTGTTAGAAAAGCAGACAACGATTGTAAAGACATACCGGCAGCAGTGCAGGCTTTTTTCAGCGCATCCAACTGCGCTTGCAGCTGCTGCAGCGCTTGCTGCAGCTTCCGCGCCTGCGGGCCGTGCGGCGCCGCGGCCGGCAGCGCCGCGGCCGGCAGCGCCGCGGCCGGCAGCGCCGCGGCCGGCAGCGCCGCCAGGCCGCGGGACAGCTGCAGCGCCGCGCAGGACAGCCGCTCCGCCGCGGAGACCAGCGCCGCCTGGCAGTGCGGCGAGGACATGGACGGGGCGGTTATCTGGGGATGATGATGACGGTGATGAGTTTCCTCACGTATCCGTCTTGCAAATGAACGTTTTCTGTTAGCCTGTTAGTTGAAGTGTTGTAGCTTGGAAGTAGATATAATCATGTAACCAACCTAGTTTTGCAACTAAACTGCAAACTCCAATTAGAAGATGTCCAATTAAAGACAGTCAATACGGTAGTTAAACTTTCGAATTTTTAACTGCACTTCAACAAGACCAATGCCAGGTTTCTGAGCCCATAGTTAACTTAGAGCAACCGATAAGTATATCGATATCTTTGGCATTTGTTTATTTACTTGTGTACTTAACAAAGTCGACAGATTCAATTCAGAAATAAAGTTAACTGATTCGGATAGTGGTTTGTAGATAGATGTTCAGGAGCCAGCCCCCACCTGCGCGGCCTGCAGCATGGCGTGCGCCGCCCCGGCGAGGGCGCCGCCCCCGCGCCGCAGCGCCCGCCCCCCCGCGCCCGCCGCCCCCGCCGCCGCCCCCGCCGCCGCCCCCAGCGCCGCCAGCCCCGGCAGCAGCGCCGACGCCTGCCCGCACGCGCCGCTCGACAGTGCGATGATCTGAGTGGTAACAATCATCCATCCACGTGTTACTTTGCATGCACTATCCATGCATGGTTGTCGGGAAGAGATCGCTTTGAAAAACCGCGCAGTGTGACCCTAATTGTTATTGTATGGCTCTGTTCTAGCTTCAAGTTTTCATTGTTTTACGGTGTTCCAATTTAAGCCACGTCTGAGGCCGTCAGGCGGCCTGATAAACTCTGAAACTAAGGCTAGCACAACCTCATACGAGAAACGAACAAGATATTATTATTATTGATATGTTGTCTCAAATGAAACCTTTTTGTATTAGTAGATAAATTATTCATTAGGTATATATTATGCCATGTCTTTGCCAACCGGACGGTCGGCTCGAACGGTTCCATATTTTACACCTAGATGACGCTTTCTTTAAATTAATGTGAAATAATAATATTATGCAGTGCAACCCCCTGTTAGTAATTACCGCTCGCTTCTCGGTGAAAATATCGTGAGAAACCCCACATGCGTAAGAATTTATCGATGGAATGTGATCCAGCAAACCAGGACCGAGCCTCCCGTGAGGATTAAGGCCTCATAATCCTCCTTATAGAAGTGAGTCGCCAGCCGACGGATGCGGGTTAATGAAGTCGACGAGGTGTGACGAACCTGGTTTTCTCTGTGCGGGTCCACGCGCGGGCAGACCGCGTACACCAGCTTCCCCGACGCGTCGGCGTACTTCGCCACGGCATCGTTCAGACCCTGTCGTAAGAAATTGAGTAAACTAGAACATAGATGGCAGCACTATGTCACCTACCGAGTAATTTGTATGAAATAATCGACTTAAGTTTTTATTCAGCCAAAATAACTCCAAAATAACGTTTGTCATTATTATGACAAACGTTCCGGGTACTTAATTTATTTAGAATCGATGTGTTTGTTATATAACCCTCCGGTAGTGTCTAAGGTCAAATAAACATAGCTAAAATCTTTTCTAAAACAAACAATAAGGACAGCGACATACCTCCGCGTCAGTGCCAGCCGCCCCGGAGCAGATGGCCTCGCTCGCGGCACACAGCGCCTGCACCTGCGCCAGCATGGCGGCGCGGGTCGGCTGCTCCCGGCACAAGCTCACCGTCTTTGTGTCTGAGGATATACATTATCATAATGTATTAATTTATCCCTTTTGTTGCGAAGTGTTCCGAAGGACAGTCGGTCTAACCTTGTATGACGTGCGGCATCAATTCTGTGATGGTGTTGGCTGCTCGCTCCGCCGCCACACAGTCAGGCTTGTCCCGATCTAGAAAAAGATAGCACATTAAACTAAGCATTCAATATCATAAACTTCAAACGTTGCGAATTGTATCTGCGTTGAACGTCCTTTACTTGCGGTGTCGTTATCCGTGACTGACCTGCGGTGGCGGCGAGCAGCGCCGCGACGGCAGCGTTCAGCTGCCCCAGCCGCTGCGACAAGCGCTGCTGGACTGTGTCCGTGTCGGAGCCCTTCGCAGGCTTCGTCGGCTACAAATGAACAAACCTCTATAGTGATATGTGACTTTAACAAATTCATCCTAAGTTGCATCTGTAAATATGACACTATACAGCAAGACAACAGATTCATTATTGCTTACCTTGTTCAGTTCCTTTTGAGCCTCTCCCAACTTTCCCTTAGCAGCTTCAATCGTCTTGATGAACTGCAGCTTCTGTTGCTTATCAAGATCTTGCGATTCGATAACTTCTGCAATTATCGAATCAACAATTATACATCAGGCTTTTCTCATCTTCCCCTAGAAAGAGTCAAAGCACAGTCCAAATGCTAAGTGTACATACCGGGCGTCTTGCAGGCCTGCCGCAGCGCCTCCAGCTGCGCCTCCAGCTGCTGCAGCGCTTGCTGCAGCGCCTGCGAGCGCTGCTTGTGCTGCGGCTCCGCGTGCAAGGCAGCGAGCGAGGCGGACAGCTGCTGCCCCGCGCCTGACAGCTTGCCCACGGAGGACAGGAGGGCTTCCTGGCAGTGCGGGGAGGACATGGACGGAGCTGTTATCTGTAGCATGGGGAAAACATCGTCAATCACTGTTACATTTTACAAGTCAGAAAAAATATCGTAGACACAGTAAGTTCAAGCAACGCTGATGCCAAAGCATACCTGCGCAGCCTGCACCATGGCCTGTGCAGCCTCCGCCACCGCCCCGCCCCTCGCGTCCAGCTCCCGCCCCCTGTCGCCACCCACCGCCGCTGCCAGCTGCGCCACCTCCGTCAGCAGCGCAGACGTCTGCCCGCCAGCACCAGTAGAGATGTTCAGTATCTGGAAGCGAAGTATCGCTCAACTTCAAGGTCCCGCCTCATCTAACTACATCACCATACCTCTTCATGATGCTATATCTACAACACTGACACGTTAAGGTACTATAACCTCACCTTGTCTTCCCTTTGTGGATTTGCCTCCGTGCTGACCACGTACACCAGTTTCCCTGACGCGTCAGCGTACTTCGCTACGGCGTCGTTGAGCCCCTGTTATAGTAAATTAAGTTAACTAGAACATTAGATGGCAGCATTATGTCATCTACCAAGTAATGTTTATGAAATATTCGACTTAAGATGTTTGTATTCAGCCACTCATGTTCAAAATATAGGTCTCTATTATCGCAAACGGTTCAGGTCATAAATTCAAAGAAAATCGGTTTGTTGAAATAACTTGTTTACCCCTCTGTTAATATCTTAGGTGAGTCTAAACATTGCAAATATCATTTCGAAAAATAATTTTGTGCCAGTTTCCATCGCTCCGTAGGTACTTCGGAAGGCACGTTAAGCCGTCGGCTTTGACTTTTATAAACTGATAGAGGACCTTGGCCCGCATCACAAACTCTAAAAGCTACTACCTACCGTTTTCGAAAACAAACAATAAGGACAGCGACATACCTCCGCGTCAGTGCCAGCCGCCCCGGAGCAGATGGCCTCGCTCGCGGCACACAGCGCCTGCACCTGCGCCAGCATGGCGGCGCGGGTCGGCTGCTCCCGGCACGCGCTCACTGTCTTCGTGTCTGGGAATATACGTCTTAATGAATTCATTTATCCCTTTTGTCGTGAAGTGTTTCGCAGGAGAATCGGTCTAACCTTGTATAACATGCGGCATCAGCTCAGCGATGGTGGTCGCTGCTTGCTCCGCCATCGCGCAGTCAGGTTTGTCGCGATCTAGAAAGGTATAGCTCATTGTACTTAAAATTCACATGATATGACAACTGCCATACATTCATTAAACATTATTTACCTGCATTGTCATTAAACATTATTCACCTGCATTATCGTTTAACGTTATTTATCTGCATTGTAACTGCACGTTATTCACCTGCGCTGTCTTTAAATGTTATTCACCGGCATAGTCCTTGCACGTTATTTACTTACGTTTTCGTTAAATGTTATTCACCAGCGTTGTCGTTATCCGTGACTGACCTGCGGTGGCGGCGAGCAGCGCCGCGACGGCAGCGTTCAGCTGCCCCAGCCGCTGCGACAAGCGCTGCTGGACTGTGTCCGTGTCGGAGCCCTTCGCAGGCTTCGTCGGCTACAAATGAACAAACCTCTATAGTGATGTGTGACTTTAACAAATTCATCCTAAGTTGCATCTGTAAATATGACACTATACAGCAAGACAACAGATTCATTATTGGGTACCTTGTTCAGTTCCTTTTGAGCTTCTCCCAACCTTCCCTTGGCAGCTTCAATCGTTTTGATGAACTGCAGCTTCTGCTGTTTCTCAGGACCTTGCGATTCCACGACTTCTGCAATTATTTCAATCAAAAATAATCAATCCGGCCTCTCTATCTTGACCTAGAAAGATTCAAAGCAGAGTGCAAATGTTAAGTGTACATACCGGGAGCCTTGCAGGCCTGCCGCAGCGCCTCCAGCTGCGCCTCCAGCTGCTGCAGCGCTTGCTGCAGCGCCTGCGAGCGCTGCTTGTGCTGCGGCTCCGCGTGCAAGGCAGCGAGCGAGGCGGACAGCTGCTGCCCCGCGCCTGACAGCTTGCCCACGGAGGACAGGAGGGCTTCCTGGCAGTCCGTCGAGGCCATGGATGGAGCAGTTATCTGTGAGATGGGGAAAAATCGTCAACCACTGTTATATTTTACATGTCAGAGAAAATATTATAGACACAATAAGTTCAAGCAACGCTGATGCCATAGCATACCTGCGCAGCCTGCACCATAGCCTGTGCAGCCTCCGCCACCGCCCCGCCCCTCGCGTCCAGCTCCCGCCCCCTGTCGCCGCCAACCGCCGCTGCCAGCTGCGCCACCTCCGTCAGCAGCGCAGACGTCTGCCCGCCAGCCCCAGTCGATAGACCGATAATCTGAGACGATATAATATTTTATATATCAAGACAAATAAAAGCTTTTTCCTTTATACAAACCGAACGAGATCTATATTTATTTATACGCCGTGAGTCGCACTTTCTCACCTTATCGTCTCTGTCCGGATTTACCCGCGGGCTAACTACGTACACCAGCTTGCCTGACGCGTCGGCGAACTGCGACACGGCTGCGTTGAGACCCTGTTGAGCGATTGCCATTTTTATGGCATTGGAATAAGAGCACAAATAGTATTTGACAAGACGTTAAAAAGTGTGCCTCTAGTGAGGCCTTGCCTGTTACCTCCGCGTCAGTGCCAGCCGCCCCGGAGCAGATGGCCTCGCTCGCGGCACACAGCGCCTGCACCTGCGCCAGCATGGCGGCGCGGGTCGGCTGCTCCCGGCACGCGCTCACTGTCTTCGTGTCTGGGGGTTCAGATTTAAAAGAAGATAGATAATCATTTTCCTTTTTTGTTTTTGAGTTCACGGGTAAACTACTTAATTTCATTCAATCTATTCTCTTTCTGAAGTTAGTTCTAATTTTAGTAACTATGTCAGTTTTAAACATTTAGCTATTTTTTATTCCGTCGCATTATGCAATAAGAAATACGTACCTTGTACTATGTGAGGCATCAAGTCAGCTATAGTTGTTGCGGCTTTTTCTGCCGCCACGTATTCGGGGTTTCGACGATCTGAACACACATTATACAAAGCTATCAAAATTACATTACGTAATAATCCTAGCGACTGTCTTGGAGCGATCAATTTTCTATGATACCTGGACACAAATAGAAAACCAGCAAAACGGGAAGTGACTTCATTGTCAAATTTTGCCAAAATATGCTTTTTGCGTATCTCTTATAGTACCTATTATGAAGTTATACCTTTTTGTATTTTACAGATTTTAGTGTCCATAAAGAGTTATATCTGGGTATGTAACTTGCGTGTACCCGTGGTGGCGGCGAGCAGTGCCGCGAGGGCCGCGTTCAGTGCATCCATTCTGTCTGCCAAGCGTCGCTGGACCTCCTCCACACCCGCGCCTTTTACCGGCTTCGTAGGCTGGAAATATGATATCCCCATTGCAACAAAGTGGGGGCACAAACATAAGACTACTCACTGCACAGTATAATATGGCACAGATTGAACTAGACACTGGAAATTTAACATGATTAATTAGACACCCTGCAAATTCGATGTTCTGCTTATTGGGCATCTTAAAATATGCTAATTTTACTTATTTGACCCCTGCGAGTTGTGCATTCTGCTGATTAGGCATGCTGGGAATAGGACCGAATTCTGAGACCGAACTAGTATTAGTAGAAGATAAATCGAACCTTTTCGAAGATATACGAATTGCAATAACACATATTTAGACTAACCTTATTGAGCTCTTTTTGAGCGTCTCCCAGCCGTCCCTTGGCCGCTTGCATTGTCTTGATGAACTGCAATTTCTGCTGCTTCTGAGGAGAATCCTGCAAATCCTCTTCTGGAATGGAAATTATCACTTTACAATGGGATATTTTCGATACCAATCACAGAAGTAATCTATTTTCATTTGCGAGCTTGTATAAAATACGTCCCCTGATACTAGAAGCGGTTATAGCCCAGCGGGAGAACATCTGCCTTTGAGGCAGAGGGTTTCGAGATCGCATCCCAGTGCGAGGTAAAACATGTACGATATTATCACTCGCTTTTTGAAAAAGGAGAACATCGTGAGGAAACCCACATGTGGTCATTGTCACAAGGCAATCGTACATACCGGGCGTCTTGCAGGCCTGCCGCAGCGCCTCCAGCTGCGCCTCCAGCTGCTGCAGCGCTTGTTGCAGCGCCTGCGAGCGCTGCTTGTGCTGCGGCTCCGCGTGCAAGGCAGCGAGCGAGGCGGACAGCTGCTGCCCCGCGCCTGACAGCTTGCCCACGGAGGACAGGAGGGCTTCCTGGCAGTCCGTCGAGGCCATGGATGGAGCTGTTATCTGTGGGAAATAGCTACTGTATCACTGTTCTGTGTGTGTTCTAAAAGGTGTTTCCTATTTCTGCGAGAGATTCAGCCATGAAGAGAAAGTATTATTTTCAAACTCAAGCTACAATATTTTGCTTTTAAAGTGATATAATGATGTCATTTATAATATAACACTTACCACGGTTACAATTATATGACTCAGGTTTTGAGACTAGAAATAGACAGATCCCACTAATATCAATATGAAAAAGTTTGTGTGTGAGGTTAGGTGTTTGTTTGCCCTCATCATGCCAAAACGGCTCGACGGATATTGATGAAATTTTAGTATCTAGTTACTCCATGTCTTGGAGAAGCATATAGATATAATACTTTCGCCACTGGGTGGAACCACGGGACGCGAGTTACATAAGAAGACTGGAATTCCAACTGTGGAAATACAATAAACTGATGCAACGTTCATGCCTGAGCTGTTTGCAGCATAATATTGGCTGCATCCGCCACCACCCCGCCTCTCTCGTCCAGCTCCCGCCCCCTATCACCGCCCACCGCCGCCGCCAGCTGCGCCACCTCCGTCAGCAGCGCCGAGGCCTGCCCGCACGCGCCGCTCGACAACGATACGATCTGAGACCAACGCATCTCCTATTAATACCAAGGCATCAAGTCTGTAGGCTATTGAACAGCTGCCAAAGTCACCGCTTTTGACAATTCTGTATTCAAAAAGTAACACAATCAGCTACTTTGCTCTCGAGACTTGCAACCAGGATGTAGAGTTGACCTCGATTTCTTTCCCTACTGCTCGACTCTACTAGCAAAAGAATAAAACAATGTCGTTGGAAATTTACTATAATTGACGCCCTGGATCAGCGGTGAACACACATTTTTGGGTATAACTGTAATTAGTTTGATGAAGTACAAGTTTTATCATGTAGCCACATCTAGTAATGCATTCTTGTTAATGTCCAAATTCTGCTATTATTAAAATGTGTTTATAATACGAACACTTTCGATTTGCATGAGGAGTCTCACCTTTTCGTCTCTGTCCGGGTTGACCCGCGGGCTGACCACGTACACTAAATTGCCTGAAGCGTCGGTGAACTGTGACACGGCGGCATTTAGACCCTGCCGAGCGATTCCCATTTTTACAGCATTGAAATAAGAGCACAAATAGTATTTTCCAAGACGTTAAAAAATGTGCCTCTATTGAGGCCCTGCCTGTTACCTCCGCGTCAGTGCCAGCCGCCCCGGAGCAGATGGCCTCGCTCGCGGCACACAGCGCCTGCACCTGCGCCAGCATGGCGGCGCGGGTTGGCTGCTCCCGACCCACTGTCTTTGTGTCTGGGAATTTGAATGGAGAGTGACTTTTCTTAGCTAGAGTAACTGGCTAGCATTGGCTAAAAACAAATTCTTTTTCTATCATAACATAGATCACATGATAAATTTTACGTAAGTCACTACGCAATGCGTATTATTTTACTCTACGTAAAAAAGAACAATAAAAGAAAAGTTAAAAAGTGTAACGGATAAAAATGAAAACCTAGTTTCAAAAAACAAATAAATATCCGAAGAGACGAAGTAAAAGTGAAAATAGGGAGGCAAAAGTAATGTGTGTGTTTTTTATTGCGAATAGGCAATCATTTGACCGCAGTCTCACATGATGGAAAAGAAAGTAGGTACCTAAAGAAAGAAAAGCTAAAAGAAGACGCATCAATTTTTTAAGGACGCTTGTACGGCTATATTATTGTCTCGATTTGTAAAATGTGTCGATTAGTGCTATAATACACAGTACATACCAAGTATAACTTGCGGCATCAGCTCTGCGATGGTGTTCGCTGCATTCTCCGCCGCCACATAGTCAGGATCCTCGCTATCTGGAAGATATACATATCTATTAAGTCACTGACGCAAGTTTCGAGGGCTTCCCCTACTTTTAATTAGTGCTATGTATCAGGGCAGTGACTTATACAAACTTACAAGTCGTTAAGGAATTTGCAGCGAATGAACTTACGAGCAGTGAATAAACGTACGAGAAGAGAATGAACTTATTAGCAGTGACGGAACATACAAGCAATTAATACACTTCCGATCAGCAAATGAACTGACGAACAGTGAAGGAACTTACTAGCAATGAATGAACTTACGAGCAGCGAATTAACTTACGAGCAGCGAATGAACTTACGAGCAGTGAAGAAACTTACCAGCAGTGGCGGCGAGCAGGGAGGCGGTGGCTGCGTTCAGTTGTCCCAGCCCTAGCGACAGCCGCCTCTGGACCTTCTCGACGTCCGCGCCCTTAGCGGCCATCGCAGGCTGCGGCCGCGGGGCGAGGCGGAGCAAGGTTAGCAACGCGATGCGTGACAGTGGAAATTAGATCGAAATCGCTTTGAAATTACGTTCATAATCAAATACTCATTAATTGGTAAACTAGTTTACATAATGTTATCTCATAACGAATTGTCAAATATTCAATACAAAAAAAAACTATATTTTTGTTCGTTTGGATTTTCTCCCCAGCAGGTCTGGGGAAAAACTCGCAAGAAAATACACTACGAGTTACACTGGTGTGACTCGTTTTGGTGTATGACTTGTTGGAACCCCATCAAAAAACATCTGTTATTGTAATATAGGTACCTACCGTTACTAAGATAAAAGGAGTGAAATATATTATAGATAAGTAATTATACACACACAAACAAATAGATACAGTCAAAAATGTAGTACCTACATTATTACCTATATACCAAAAGAAGTGCCTTAGTATTAATAATGTATAATTAAAACCAACCTTGTCCAGCTCGCGTCGTGCCGCCGCCATCCTCTGCTTAGCTCTCGTCATGGTCATGTGGAACTGCAGCCTCGGCTGCTGCAGCGGGGGCGGAGCACCCGGGCCTGTCCCCGGCCCTGGGGCTGGCGTGCTCTGAACCTCTGCAACTAAATGACAGAGGTCATTGGGGATTCTAAAATGGTGGTTTTACTGTAGTGGTAGGCCTAATCTGCAAGTCTGGAAGTACCAGATAATCACCCACCATGCATTGTGCAAACATTAGTATTTGTATGGAGCACCGTTTCCAGTGTCAAATTTACTGTACCTACATATTATGAGACTTTAATTATCGTAGTATATTCAAATCAATGTTTAGAACGAATGTCTGACGGCGAGAGGCAGTGCGCGGCGCAAGGCACTGGATGGCACTGCAACTGCTTACGCATTACGAGCCGACGACGCCGGGTTCTACCCAATGACTTGTTCTGCAAAGTTATGTGCGAATTTTCGGCCGGCCAAAGATCCTCGGAAGCCCGGAGCGATGCAAATCCGCACGTGTCAGGATCGAAACAAGCATCATCTACCAGCAGCCTACCTTCCTCGGGCGCCTGGCTCGCCGCCCGCAGCCGCTCCAGGCGAGCGTGCAGCTGCTGCAGGGCTCCGCGCAGCGCCCGCAGCCGCGCCTCCTGCGCGGGGTGCTCCGCCAGCGGCGCCCAGGCCTCCGCCAGCCGCCGCGCCGCGGAGGACACCGCGTCGACGGAGGACTGCAGCGCGGACTGGCAGCGAGGCTCCGAGATGGAGGCCGCTGTCAGCTGGAACAGGGGCGATGGTTGTGGACCCGAAGGGGTGTCTTTTGTTGAGTTTTTGGATGAATTCGATGTCTTTTTTGTTTTTTTTTTTTATTATTTCTCCTCATTCGAGGATCGTAATGATCACATGCCATTAACATAGATAAGATTATGTATAGGTATAATGTTTTTTTTTTCACGTAACTTAAATACTTAGGTAGGTACCTATATAGGTACAAAGTAGTTAGAAAACTACTTTCTAAAGATGAAAATATATCCTATTTAGATTTCGGCCCCATTTTAAATGCATTTACTGTTACTGCTAGTTACTGTTAGGTAGGACAATAATACATCAATTTAGGGGTACCTTAAAAAAATAAGGTTTGAAACTAACACGACTGGTCCTACATTTGCATCACAGCAATTAGTAGATAATATTATTATCATTGAAAACTTTTTTATTATTTTTCAGAAAAAAAACTGGCACCACGATCCACACGTGGACACAACAAACCTGAGCAGTAGTAATAAGCGACTGCGCAGCGTCGGCGAGGGCGGCGCCCCTGTCGTCCAGCGCCGCCCCCGCGCCGCCCCCGGCCGCCCCCGCCAGCTGCTGCACCGCCCCCAGCAGCGCCCCGGCCTGGCCGCCCGCCGCGGTGGCCTGCTGCACTATCTAAGCACGGAAGAGGAGGGTGAAGAACAAGAGATGGTAAAACAGAATAGATCGTTTTCAGCGCTAAGACTTCCTATTGCAGCTATTAATAAGTCCGTCTAATTTAGTGACAATAAAGAGATATCTATCTATATATTTCCAGACAAATATTATGAGCGTGTGGATTATATTATTATTATGTTTGGATATTTTGATGTTATGATGTTTGGATATTTTGATGTTATGATGTTTGGATATTTTAATGTTATGATGTTTGGATATTTTGATGTCATGATGTTTAATACTCATTCTATCCAAAACATCTATAAACAGATTTTTATGGATGGTAGATAGATGAGGCATGGATGAAGAGGATTATTTCCTTGCTTTCTCTCAGCTGGCATGATCTGTCGCCGCGCTGTTTCAACTAAAATTTCAAGTCTCATTGCACAATGGTTGATGGTCAGACGATCAACAAAGCCGACTCACCTCCGCCTCTCGATCAGGGTTGGCTCGCTTGTTGACCACGTAGGTCAGCTTGCCTGACGTGTCGGTATATTTGTTGATCGCATCACTCAGCTCCTGTGAAAATAAATAGATTTAAGCTTTTCAACCTTTTGACCAGGCCTGTTCGCAAGAGCGTTTTCAGGTGTTAGAACATCTCGTCCACTCATAAACTGGCACACAGGTGAGGTGTCAACTTCTATGATTATGAGATGACTGATTCTAAACAGACTTCAGGAACGTTTTTTTTTAATTAGAGTGAACTTGGGCCAGTCATTCATGACATTCAGGCGGTGCCGAACTAAGGTTGACAAGACCACTAAGCATAGTAAGTACATAAAGTTTAACTAAGATTAATATTCGTACTGAATCAGGCATATTTTTACAAGTAGAATGAGCCATGAGCAGTACAAATTACTCCAGCGTCACTCATCAATATGACGACTGGCTTCACTAATATCTGTAGCTGCTTCCTCTCCATATCTGTGGAATAGAGTACGGCGCATGTCTCACCTCGGGCTTCGCCCCGCAGGCGGCGGCGCAGACGGCGGCGCTGGCGGCGCACAGCGCGCGCACGGAGCCCCGCCGCGCCGCGGGCGCCGCCACACTGTCTGGAACCAAACGCATTCGAGTACGGTCAGCGCGAACAACATTATTATACTAGCAGACACGGCCACGCGTTTCTGTGGCTAAGGTTCTTGTTATTGCGACTATAAATTGAGATGTAAGCTATCCTATCTTTCAAGTTAGATCAAAATGCATACGGTGTGCAAATTTGATTAAAACCGGTTCAGTAGTTTGGGAGTCCATCGCGGACAAACAACGTGATGCGTAGATCCAAGACTTAGTATTTTACAATCGTACAAATAAATACGATTCAAAGCAGACACGTGCCGTGCGGTGATTTTCGTCGCCGACTATCTATAGTAATGAACGCTAAAGAAGCTGTTTGTTACGTTTAACGGGAAAACGATCTCGATACAAATTTCCACATTTTTCAAAAAAGGTTTCTCAAAAATGTTAAATTTAAAAGGACATGGTTCTCATTCCACTATGCTTTTTTTTTTAGTGGGTTAAAATGTTCGCGAACAACTGAACAGCTAGTAGTAAGAATTGCAAAGACAGAACTCACCGTCAGTTGCCCTCCTCTATTCGTTTCTCGTCATCATCATCATCATCCTCTCCCTCTTCTCTTTTTTTTAAACATAGCCCCACACTAGGATTGCTCCTGTATCGTGGGTACCGCTTATAGACATATAATTTCACATACACATCACACCCAGACCAGAAACTAATGTTTGTGGATCGCACAAATATTTGTCTCAGACGGGAATCGAACCCGCAACCCCTAGCGCAGCAGTCCGATTACTCAGCCACTACGCCAAACGAACCGTCATCAACCAATATCCGCCCCTGCTGAGGAATCTCCGCTCACTGCTTACCTTCGTGTCTTCCCTCCAGTGGCAGATAACGACTGCTCTAGTAACGACTGCTCTAGCAGTTAACGATGACCAAGCTTGCCGTATACGGATATCAGACGAACTACCAGTACTACAGGGAGCAATGGATGATGTACCTTTAACGACTTCCGCCATCAGTTCGTCGATGGTCTGCAGCGCCAGCTCTGCTGTGCCGTAGTCGGGGTGATCGTGGTCTGGCGTGAAAAATGCAAAAAAAAAAAGTTTTAATTATTCCTTGTCTCTGTAGTCAGTTTGTTAGGCCGCCCGAGAGCCCTCGACGCGGCCAAAAAATACGAAAGTTTAATTTTTTTTTAAGTAGCGTTGCTTGTCGAATTAGATAGTGCCAAGTCAGTTTGTCAGCCAAGAGCCTCCGACGCGGCTTAAAGGACCGACGGCCACCGAAGCACGGAGTGTTGTAAATCCGCACATAAATGACAAGTCATCGGTGCGGGGCCGGGGATCGAGCCCGGTATCGTTGGATCACAAAGCGCACAAGTTCTGTCCTGATGATGGAGTGTCTAACCAGCAGCGGCGAGCAGCAGCGAGGCCACGGCGGCGTTCAGCCGCGCGAGGCGCTGCGCCAGCCGGGGCTCCGCCCCCGCCGTCTCCGCGGGGGACGCTTGCGTTACAGGCTGAAACATCACATCATTTGTACCAAAAACCGATTGTGATTGGATCTATCCAGTTGTTAACTATCTAAAAACGTGTCTAACTAGCAATTGGCTTTCTGTTACAACTTTGATCCTGTTGTTTTTGTAGTTACTGGATTTCTGCGACTGTTGTAAGATTTTTTTAAAGTAAATTATGGCCTAATATCTTATAAAACAGCCAAATGGCTTTAGGAAATACCAGCCTACCCTCATGTAGAAAATGGCGCTAAACCTCTACCGGATGTTCCGGCATTGCCTGTTTGTAAAATAATTTTCGAAATGAACACCACCACCACTTTTATCATCACCCTAGCATCACTATTAGTACCACAACAATACCACTACCACCATCAATATACCACTACCAGTACCACCATACCGCTTCGACCCCCCCCCCCCCTTCCCACACTACACACTAGCACTGGTGGTGCTAGGGTGGGAGGGGGGATGGGGGGGGGGCGTGTACCACGATCACCACTAACCTTATCGAGGAGTTCCTCGGCAGCTAGCATGGTGCCGCGGACCCTGGAGACACTCTTGAGGAACTGCAGCCGCTGCGCCTCCTCGCTGGTTTTCGGTGCATCAGCGTTATCTGAGAACGAACGCAGAAGTCTCAATAAGGTGGAAGTCTTCTTGCCTGGATATTCCAGGAGGAATTATAAATTAAATCTAGACTTGAGCCTACAATTGAGGACCGATTTTATTTCACTTCACTCAAATCAAAGAAAAAAGAAATTATTTTCTAATTTATTCGGGGGAGCTGAGACGGGGATAGCAGATACTGTAGGGGCTTGGCTGGACCCGTCTTTCCAGACTATCGGCAAAATTGTTTTTTTTTTAATTAAAACAACCTATTGTTGCATTGCCATCCTATTTACATATGCATGCAAACAGCTCAATCGAAAACCGGAACCAGAATTTAACTTCATCGTTTTCAATCGGAAACTGGGACGTGGCTCAAAAACGAACAAGATTTAGTTACAGACAAACCGGGACCAAAAGAAACTACAAGCTTGTAAACCCCAACCTCTAACATCCCCCAGGTGTGCGTAGGACTCCTTGAGCCGGTCCAGGGCCTGCGCCAGATCCATGGTGCGGTTGTGCAGCAGCTCCCCGGCCTGGTGGCGCTCCGGGGCCTCCACCAGCGGCCTCCAGGCGCCCGCCAGGTGCTGCGCCGACGAGGACAGGGCTTCCGCGGCCGCCGTCAGGGCGCTCTGGCAGTGCGGCTCTGAGATTGTCGGGGCGTTCAGCTGGAGAACGCGGTCTTTCTTAGTTTGTTAATATTAATATACCCACAACACATTACGTGAATACATTATGAATTCAGATACCCTGTAATCTCAGTTGCCCTGTAACCTCAAATGCCCTGTAGCCTCAGCTGACTTGTAACTTCAGCCACTCTGTAACTTTCGGGTATGGAAACCTCACAGGCATCGTTACCTCAGCCTGCAGCAGCAGTTCTGTAGCGGCGGCGGCGGTACGCGCGGCGGCGGCGTCGAGCGCGGCGGCAGCGGCAGGAGCGGCAGGAGCGGCAGGAGCGGCAGCGCCGGGGGCGGCAGAGGCGTGTGGCGCCAGCGCCCGCGCCGCTGCCAGCAGCTGTGACGTCTGCACGTCCGCCGCTACAGCCAGCGCGACTACCTGGAACCGAGACGACAAGTTTATCCTTCGCTTCGTTGCCACTATACCTTTGCCAGTTCCATGAAGGACCTACTGATGTTTTTAAAGTCCAAACCCCACTCAAGCGTCTTTATCGATCGATATTATCGACGCGTTTTCATGGTACCTCTACGAACAACCGCGATTTTATCGCGCGATACTTTGCAATTTCAAAAATATCTTTTAGCAATCTAGTATTTATACAATAGTTCCAGTTTTCCCGGTGTTATCTTGTTACATAATATGTTATTTTCTTTTTGACAGCTCATACAAATTTGACGACATAATTACATTTGTAAAGCATCTAGCAAATTATATCCCATACAAATACCTAATACATTTTGATCTAACATTAGGTGTCTACTTCTTTACAAGGTTAAGTACATACATTTTAGCGATCTGTTAAATAGAGGAATGTAAAATTGATTGATTATGAGCTCTTGACTCTTCACCTATTGTTTTACACTTTTATTATCATATTTGGAGTACTGTAAGTTTAATTTTCATCTCTATACATTTCCCATTCGGTATACATAGAGACTTCAGTAAATTCAGAACAGGTTGTTTCTGGTCTGGGTGTGATGTGCATGTGAAATTATGTCTGTAAGCGGTACCCACGATACAGGAGCAATCCTAATAACTAAAAATAAACAATAAAATTAAATTGAATAAAAAAAAAGAGCTCTGATTATATACCTTATTCTTCTTGTCGGCCCTCTCTTTAGATCCTTTGCCGAATGTGAACACCAGCTTGCCAGCCACGGCAGCGTAATTAGAGGACGCCTCTTGTAGTTTCTGTGGACGTGGAGATTTATAGAAATTATAATCAAGGGGTGATTCCGCGGGGCGCCACTAGTATCTTATATCATCTCCTCTCTAGTAAACAGCAGTTTTCAAGTTGTTCACGCATGAACATGGCCTTCGCACGGCTCCAGCCCAGATTCAACCAGTAAACACGGAACCATCCTAAATCGAATAGCGTCACGTAGGTCACGTAGATTCTTAGAAAGAACTGCTGAGTAGGCGCGCGTAAGATTGTATATAAGCTAAGTTAATTTATAAATAAACTACTACCACTACGTTATTATGGAGCGACGGGTGTAGTCATTTTACCCCTCACCACCCTGGAGGAGGAGTCCCGGCACACTACTGACGGCGAAGCTATCTTCGGGCATCCAGCCGAAGAAGCCAACTAACCGGGACTCAGGCCAGGGCTGCACGGAGATAATATGGTGTTGGGGTGCCACTAGTGAGGGGAGCCTGAGGAATCTATATCTCTGACAGTATTCGACCAGGCGTTAAGCGGTAGGTGGCTTGGCGCCTGTCCACAAGTTATTATGTGTAGGTATGTGTAAATTGGTATAAATTGTGGAAAGGAGAGTGGCATAAATAAATAAAATCAGTCATGTTCCATGGCTGTACTAGGTACTACTTGTTTTAGGTAGGTACTACCAATATTGCGTCCTTTGTTAAATACTTTAACTTGGCGCAGCCGGTAGGATTCAAACGTACGCTTCCATAGGGATTGGATTCAATGACAGTCACTTCAATGCTTCAATGTCAAAAAGTCACCCATTTTGGTTTTTATAGAACTGTCAAAATCGGCGACATTGACAGCGTGAACAATGTCGAATGTTTTTTAGAGCCAAGCCCCTGTAAGTGTTAGTACCTCCTTGTCCTCCACCCCCGTCAGCGCACACACGAGCTTGGCATTGCCGCACAGCTGCCGCACGTCGGCTTGCAGCGCGCGCCGGCACTGCCCGTCCTGCACGCTGCCCAGGGCTCGCCCGTCTGTGGAACAGAAAACTTAGATACTACAAAGGAAATAGACTAAATATCGCAGACTGCTATTTCACGTGATATTAATTGACGTCGCGGTCGATGGAAGAACCTATACCTACCAGCAGACACGGCCAGGGCCACGCGTTGCTGTGGCTAAGGTTTTTGTTATTGCGACTATAAATTGAGATGTAAGCTATTCCATCTTTCAAGTTGGATCAAACTGCACACGGTGTGCAAATTTGATTAAAATCCGTTAACTAGTTAAGAAGTCCATCTTGGACAAATAACGTGACGCGTAATTTATATATATTAAGATTTACTCTTGACTTGTAATATCCTACATTTGTTGTATTAAAAAGGTTTAAAAACATGCAATTCATACGTATAAAACAATAAAAACCAGACGATGAAATTGAAGCTAGAAGGTACGCAGTTTTCCTACCTTTAGCTAACTCTGGCACGAGCTCATGTATGGTGTTTAAGGAGTTGATGGCTGCACCATAATCTATGTCTTGAGGGTCTGAAAAAACAAAAATAACTTTAGTCCCTGTAATTACAAACCCCGTGAATTAACTGAATAATGAACGAAAGAACGACTGTACAAATCTCCCCTACCTGAATGAGCCAACATGTAATGCGCGATGGCGGCATTGATCTTTCCAATTTTATCAACGGCAGATTTTTCCAATTCTTCTACTTTCTTGGCGTCTAAGCATGGCCCGATGTAATTCTGAAAAACAAACGACAATTGTGTTGTTCTGGAAAAATATACGGTTATAGTTAACCCGCAAAGAAACATAGTCACGTAACTACAAAAGCTAAGAAATGGTGAGCTCATAATTGGTTTATTGCTAAACGTTACTCGATCATCAGTTATCGACGTGATACGGAACACTCGTGTCGCGAGGTCCGACTCGCACTTAGGGTTTTAGGACCGTTTTAGGGTTCTGCATCCCAAGGGTAAAACGGGACCCTATTACTAGGGCTCCATTGTCAGTCCATCCGTCTGTCTATCACTAGGCTATAATCTCATGAACCGTGATAGTTAAGACAGTTGAAATTTAAACGATGTGTTTCTGTTGCCGCTATAACAATAAAAACTATAAAATATAATAAAATACTCATTTTAGGGGGCTCCCATACAACTAACGTGATTTATTTGCCGTTTTTATAGATTTTGGTGCGGAAACTTTCGTGCGCGAGTCTGACTCGCACTTGGCCGGTTTTATTTCTTTCTTTCTTTCTAGAATGGCGAGGAAGAAGGCTTACTTCGGCGACCACCTCCTCCGCGCTGTCGAGCGCGTGGTTGGCGGAGGCCGTGGCGGCGATGAAGGACGCGCGCCGCAGGTTCCGCTCCGTCGTCTCGTCTGCTATGAAACTGTTGCGGGTTTTCTGTAAACCAATCCGAAACTTACTTTTTTGAGATTTTTTTTATAAAAAATACATTTGCGGTGAGCAATCTGATACCAAACACCATAAATCCACTATCCATTCCTGTGCCAGTCACGGAGATGTTCCATTGCCTACTCTATCATCAAGCTCGTCACTGTATTTCGTCACCCAAGAAATTAGCCTACGCCGTAGATAGCTTTCTACGCCGTTAATAGCCTTCTACGCCGTAGATAGCCTTCTACGCCGTAGATAACCTTCTACGCCGTAGGTAGGTACTTAGGTAGGCTACCTACGGCGTAGAAGGTATGACGCGTACTACGAGTATGTCGAGCTAGTAAAAGCTCATATTCAGGGCACTGATCACCCGTTCAGTCGTAAAAAGGGAACAAAAGCAAAGGACGGTAACTCGCAAATCGAAAATCGATGATAATTGCTGATAATTGCTGATGCTAGCTTACGCTGAGGATCCTGCTGCGCCTCCTGGTCTTCGGATCCATGGCGAAGTACATCTGCGTGGTGAGGTCGGCGACCTGCTTGGCCGCGGCGTCGGCCTCGCTCGTGTTCTGCCGACAGCGCAGTACTCAAGTGTTGACATTTTATATTTTGACGTTCCGAGTGTCGAAGTTTACTTTGCATCCACGTGAGAGCGCTTGTAAGTAGCATTGAGGAGCTATATTATAGAGTCATGATCTCAAAAAGTCGTTCGACGTTGACATGAATTGTACGACATACTTTCTCGAATTAAAACGTTGTGTCGTTCAAGGTAATGTTCAATGTTGCTTGCAAGTTGGCGCAGTGCGTACCTACTGCATTCGTTATGCAAGATTGTATTTCTTTATACCTACATTATAATTCCTCAATGTAAGCAGGCAACTTATCATCATCGATGCGATGGTGGCCGAGCGGTAGCTTGTGCGCTTTTGAATCCGCAGTCTGGTAAAAAGTACGACGACACATTTGGCGTAGTGGCTGAGCGCTCGGACTGCTGCGCTTGGTGCCGCGGGTTCGATTCCCGCCCGAAACAAATATTTGGGCGATGAGATATTCCTCCCTAGTCTGGGTATTATGAATGTTTATGTGAAATTATATGTCTGTAAACGGTACCCACGACACAGTAGAAATCTACTACGGGCTACGTTTTTAAAAAGAAAAATAAAAGAAAATTATCATCGGTGCGGGGCCGAGGATTGAACCCGGTATCGTTGAGCTGCAAAGCGCACAAGTGACGCGCGAACATTATCTAATCTCGCTTGCAATCTACAGACTACAGTTTATACTCACTACACTGCCTGGCTTGGACGATTGGGACAGCGTTTTCAATAACTCCTCGAGGCTATGGAGTTGGTCTAGCAGCTTTCTCTTTTCCTCTTCGCTGGTCTGGTTGGCCACTGTCTCTTTCACACCTGTCAAACGGCAGGTTAAAAATGATGAAGTCTAAGGTTCAGAATCTATGAAAATCGAAATCTATTGCCGCATGCATGACGGAGTGGCACATTTTTTGTTGTATTTGTTATTGTCAGAACAAGGTAAGTATGGTAATGAACGAAGTTTTTGATAAATTCACAAGAAACGTCGGTTTCAACTTCAACGGTGTTTATGACTATGGAAATCACAAAAAAGAGGACGTTCATTTTGACAGACAATTTCATAATTCGACGATAGTTCATGCTACCCATGCGACGCTGGGGCGGGTCACTAGTCTACACAATATCGTACCATCTCTTATGAAAACCATGTCCGCGTTCATTTCGTCGACTATTTTCTGCGCGTCTTCGATCTTGGCTTGTGAAGGCTCTGAAATTGAATTTCATATTAATAAATCAGTTAGTCAAGTAGTCTAGTCAATAGTAATGCTCGTTTTCTGACCCCTAGTTTAACTTTGACCGATAGATAAATCTATTGTTGTCCGAAGCACTGGTAGAGTCAACGGAGTTTCCTTCTCCTGTCCAGAATCTTGGATCAGCGCTTGAAATGGAAACATAACTCAACCATAATAATTTGATTCATCATATTTTATTGTTATTTACTCTATGTTAATGATTTTGTAATATTTGACTTGTAAAAGTGCGATATTCATACCTATTTACAATAAATGCTTTGACTTTGACTCTGGCACTAAACAACTGACAAACACAGCAATACACGTCTTATCGGTTAGTCAAAGTTGACTCGGGGTTTAGAAACCAGGTATGTGTCACTCAGAGGCCCAGCCAACTTCACGATTCTGTATAGCGGTTGGCTCGTTTGGTATTATTTAAGTATTTGGTTTATTCCCAGCGCCCCACTGATCGCCCCACCAGTGGAGACAGTGGGGACTGCGTTACCCGCATCCCCACTGCTGAGTCAGGATAGCTTGTTCCTTACCCGTGAGTAGAGTGACCACCTTCACAGAGTTGGAGTTCATCCTGTTCAGACGCTTCGTGAACGGCACGCTCATGTCCGTGCGGGTCGGGACTTCGCTCTTCTGCAGATATCATATAAAAGTGCTGATTTGTAAATGGATAAATAGACACAAAGAATTCTTTAAAATATGGACGCAAATGGGAGCGAGAGAAACCGTAGCGTTCGCACTGTGCGGTCGCGTGTCACATTAGATAAATGGACAAATATTAATAACTGTGAAAAGATCTGTTTTAATTTAGCAAAATTATGTCTCACCACGCCCTGGCCCAGCTTATGGATCAATTCGGACTTTAACATTTGTTGCACGGTGACCACTTGCGTGCCATCTGTCGCTTTTTGACCTGGAAAACAATGGAATAGGTATTGCAATTGGAAAACCAAAGAATCATTTGAAATGTCAAACACTATTATACCTATCCTTACTAATTGAGCAATGCGTGTTATCTTCATTCGTGGGATATATTCCCGGCATCGCTAATGATTACCCGGCCAGCAAAGGAGCCCGTACATTTTTCTATACTGATATTATAAAGAGGAAAGATTTGTTTGATTGTTTGTTTGCATTGAATAGACTCCGAAACTACATTACTGATTTGAAAAATTATTTCACTGTTGGATAGCTGCATTGTCCCCGGGTGATGTAGGCAAATTTTTTATGCCGTAAAAATTCACAGAGATAGCAGTTAACGCGGGTGAAACCGCGGGGCGATTCTAGCCCCAGAATAAAAACATGCTGGGTTTGCTTTACATTGGTACTTAGACGCACATGAGACTCAATGTTTTTTTTAACTTATCTGATCCCACTGCTGGACAAAGGTTTCCCCATTTCTTTCCGCGGGTCTTTTTCTCTTGCCTTCCGTGGGCAATTAAAGAACTGCTCAGGAAAACATTCAGCTCGTCCCGCCAAAGCTTCCAGAACCTCGTCCATACGTCGAAGCCGTGGAAGGTTCAGGAAGAATTATTTTCAAAAGAAACAACGTCACCTGGTTCGTACTGCAGGATCCGACTCGGGCCGACGCACGACTGCTCCACAACCTTCATGGGGCTATTGGACACAAGCTGCACCGTGCCAGCCCTGTCGGAATAAATACATTATTGAAGTTATATCGGACTGCTCTTCATAATATCCGAGCAAAATATAAGATTTTCTTACAAAAACAATGTAATACATTATTATATATTATGTAAATTACTCCTCCTTAACTTGCCCCCTCACTCTCTAACTCTTCATCATCATCATCAGCCTGAAGACGTCCCCTGCTGAACACAGGCCTCCCCCTTAGACCGCCACACCGAACGACAATAATTCGCCACTTGCATCCACCGGTCGCCTGCGACTCTTCTGTTGTAGTCGGCCCATCTCTATCTCTTACATTTATTTATTCATCTGTCCCCTTACTGACGCCAAAGGGGGTAGATGGGAATTATAATTCGAAAGGAGCAGGACGAAAAATTCTCTGCACTCATGAACAAGGTACAGGGTGGTATTAATGCTCATACCGAGCAAAATAAAGACATATCCTGCTCTATTGACTTTCTCGGACAAAAATATGAGGAATTAATCACGAGAATAAATAACTTAGAACAGGATAAATCTGAAGACCGGCGGTATATCAAATCTCTAGAGGCCAGATTGGAGCATTTGGACCGTAGTTCCCACAGCTCGTGTATTGAAGTACGCAATGTACCTAAAAAGACTGGCGAAACTAAAGAAGACCTGCTAAACCTGGCAAAGAAACTGGGAAGTGCTGTAAGTGCGCCATTCCAATCAGCTGAAGTCCGTGATATATACCGGGTCAACACCAAAAATGAGAACAACCAGCCAATAGTTGCAGAGTTCTCTACAGTGATCCTAAGGGATAAAATCATCGGATCTGTCAAGTCGTACAACAAAAAGTATGCTACGTGTAAATTAAGCACCGCGAATTTAAAACTTGAAGGCCCACCCAAACCGATTTTTGTATCAGAGAGCCTCACTATACAGGCGAAGAAGCTCTTCTTCATGGCTAGAGAGTTTGCCAAGGGTAACGGGTACAAATACTGCTGGACATCGCATGGCAAAGTATACTTGAGGAGAGTGGATGGAGCACCACTAGTAAAAGTAAACAACGAAAGTGATTTTGAAAATCTTCTGCATAAGTGACTAGTAATGTGCTCTCCTCTAGCATGTATTTTGCTTCCATTTATGTACTTCTGTGGGTTTGCCACTTACTTTTTCATTTTATGTAATAACATGTTTTATGTTACTGTTTCTGGCTTGCGCACACAACAAACACACCCTTACACACACACACAACTTATTCATACAACTCATACATTACAATACAATAACAGAAAACGCAAACAATACAATACATACACATCATGTTACTCATACATGTCAAACAAACATCAGAGAAAACTTATTCACAACATCTACACTTCCAACTCTTTCTCGCTAATCTTGACTGTAAACAGAAATCTAATTGCTAAAGTTTCATTTTTCTGTCATCCATACAAATTTTTTTATGTTTCAATTGAATTATTTTTAATATCACAAATAATGCTACACATTATTACTTTTTTCTTTAATAATGGATGATAACTCATTTATAATTGAAGAAGTTGATAATACAGATAATTTTGAATGTCTCTCACTCAGCAACTCTGGTGGTTGCCTTGAATTGCTTGATTCAAACGTCAATAGTGGACATGGTTTCTCTATTTTAACACTTAATATCCGCAGTATAAACCGTAACTTTGACCTATTTATTGCTTTTGTATCTAGCTTAGACTTGATGGTGGACGTCTTTGTATTGACAGAGTGCTGGACTAACAGTCAAACCCCTCCACCCGACATGGATAATTATAATAAGTTCTGGACAAGGAATAGCCTGAATCAAAACGATGGCGTGGTTACATACGTCCGACACGATATAAAAGCATCTTCGTGCGAACCATTATTTTCTGACGGAAACTGCCTTATTATAAATATTTCACCAGATTACACTATTATTTGTTCTTACCGTCCACCATGTTTTCGTAACACGAGTAGGTATCTGGAATCTGTTGATAATATCTTGGCAAGCATTTCTACTAGGAATGTTGTTTTTACTGGGGACATTAATCTGGATATTCTACCAGGTAATTTATCCACGTCTGCTCAAGACTACCTGACTTTAATGGCTATGCATGGACTTAGACAAGGAATAAACCGCCCTACAAGAGTCACCACCTGCCTTGACCACTTCATGGTAAAAACCATAAATGCATGTAAAACCATTGTTTTCGAACAGCAACTAACGGATCATTCCCCTATTTTACTTTATATACATAATAGCAAAATAATAAAAAAATAGTGACTTATAATAAAGTAACATTAAATTATGAGGGAATTAATGAATTACTAGAGTCTGAGTCATGGCAGGATTTATTTGCTTTAAAGGATTCTAATTTAGCTGCTGAGTTATTAACTACTAAACTCCTTAATATTATTAATATCAATACACTGATCAGGAAAATTTCAAAAAGGAATCAACCATTGAAGGCATGGATAACAAGAGGTGTAGTTAGATCTATAAGAAAAAGAGACAGGCTTCATATGAAGATGAAAATTAAACCAAATGATGATAAAGTGAAGGAAAAATATGTAAAATATAGAAATATATGTAATAAAATTGTTAAAACCTTAAAAATCAATTATTATAAAGAAAAACTACTTAGAAATCAAGGAAACATAAAAGAAACGTGGAAAATAGTAAAGGAAGTGTGCGAGTTTAATCAGTCAAAGGTGCCTTCTTATGATTTACTAAAAATAGCTAGCAACCCGACACAATCACTCAATGTTGTTAACACATACTTTACTTCTATTGGTGGAGATCTTGCTAATGGAACTTTGCAAATGATGAACGTAACAGAGAGCGAACTGGCCTCATATGCGAAATCATCAAACTCACCAATTAAATCCATGTCTTTATTTCCCACTGATTCTTTTGAAGTGAAGAGCGTTATCTGTGGACTGAAATCACAATGTGCACCTGGATGGGACAAAATCACAACAAATATACTTAAAAAGTTTATTATATTTGTCGTAGAGCTCATCACATTTGTTTGCAATTTAAGTTTCGAAACGGGTACTTTTCCATCGGTTTATAAAAAAGCAGTCGTTTGTCCTATCTTTAAAGCTGGCGATAAAATCGAACCCTCGAATTATAGACCCATATCTCTTCTCTCGACTCTTTCCAAAGTCTTGGAAAAATTAGTAAAATTGAGAGTTATGCGGTACTTGGAGAGCAATAGTCTTTTAAACAAGAACCAGTACGGTTTTAGAGAAAGCAGATCAACTGAGGACGCCGTCCTGATGCTGACATCCTTAATCTCTTCTTACCTGGATGGTGGCAGCAAGTGTGTGGGAGTTTTTCTGGATCTCCAGAAAGCTTTTGATACTGTTTCCATTCCCATTTTATTGACGAGGCTTGAGAATGTTGGCATCAGAGGTTTAGCTCTTGCCTGGTTCACTGACTATCTGACAGGGAGAACACAGATTGTAAAGGTCGATGACCGTTTGAGTGAAAGTGCAGTCTGTACCTATGGGGTGCCACAGGGTAGTACGTTGGGTCCATTACTGTTTCTTGTCTACATAAATGAACTATGTGCCATTACAATGCCCAGATTGGATCTACTGATGTTCGCAGATGATACGGTACTGCTTTTTCACGACAAAACTTGGGAAAGAGTCACTGAGCTGGCTGAAAATAGTCTAGCGGTTATCACACAATGGCTAGAGAACAGCCTTCTGTCATTGAACACTGCCAAAACGAGGTATGTGTGCTACAGTCAAACAACTTCAGGAGGCCCAGGTGCCAACCACAGTTTGAAAATTCATACCTTTCCCTGTAACCGTATCTCTCCCCGTGCTGTCCTGTGTAACTGCTCGAAATTGTCCCGTGTTGAGTCAATTAAATATCTTGGGGTTACAATTGACAATAGACTTACTTGGAACCCACACATTAGTTCGTTGGCATCTAGGGTAAGAAAACTTATATACGTTTTCAAAACCCTCAGAACAGTGGCAGATATGAATCTTCTCATTCAAACGTACAGGGCGTTGTGTGAGTGCCTCATTAGGTATTGCATATGTGCATGGGGTAGCGCAGCTAAAACTCACCTTATCACAGTAGAACGTGCACAGCGTGCAGTCTTGAAAGTTCTTCTATATTTACCTTATAGACACCCAACAACAGCTGTTTATGAGAAGGCCAACGTTCTATCAGTGCGTAAATTATTTATTTATGAGAGCATACGACGTTACCATAAGAGAATAGTACCTACTATTTCAGCCTCGTCAAAAAGAGTGGATAGGTGCCCTGTTCCATGGGTTAAAAGTAGGTTCGCACAGAAGCAGTTTAGAGTAGTTGTTCCTCATCTTTATAATAAGCTGAATAAAGCTACGACTGATGGTAATATAAAAAGGTTGAAGAACAAGGAAATACAGAACATTCTCCTTGCATGGCTAAATCAATTTGACTATGAAGGCATTGAGAGAATGCTAACCAACCTTTATTCATAACAACATAATTAATTGGGAAACTGATGGATCCTATCAAACCGCAAATATAAGCACAGTAACATCACACATACACTCACACATGTTTAACACAGAGAGATTACAAATCACTTACACGTACACAACACACAACACGCATCACACACACACACACCCTCACACACACACACACAATACCATTACATATTTTATGTATATACGCAAGACCACACCACTGGTAGAAACATTTAAAAATTACTTTTCAGAAAGTTTTGTTCTTAATCTAGATATAATATTTGTTTTGTTTTATATTATTCTATAAGACGTAATTTTATCTAAAGCATAAAATGGGAGAAGCCACTAGCTCCTGAAACACAGTTAAACACTAGTTCGGGAGCTTATGGATTAAAATGTAGCTGTATAAAATTACCTTGTCAATAAATAAATTTTGTATTTGTATTTGTATTTGTAATTTGGCGGCCGAAAATAACAATTAGAAATTCTCAACAGCCCCCGCTTGAAGGGTGGTAGGGGGCAGTTGGGAAAATTTATCGTAAATTCCAACTCACTGTCCGCTAGATACGCTCTCCTGGCCGATGGTTCCGTACTCGTTCTGTGAGCGGTTGTAGTTGGCCAGCATCCGCTTCCGAATCAGGTCGATGTACCCCTCCAGTATGTCGCGGATGCGCAGCGCGTGCCGAGTTTTCACACTGTAGCCTTTGTCCCTGAAAATGTGCTATTTTGTTGCAGTAGCAGCCCTAGCGCGCAGTGGACCGCACGCGGCACCAAATCGATCGATCGTCCAGCGTATTATTGTACTTCTCCAATCTACATAAAGTACTAATTGGCTTGCAGGACCTAATCGTCTTGTCGGCCAGTTTTTCAGAACAATGTTACGAGTATAGCAAAATATCCTAGTATCCTACTAATATTATAAACGCGAAAGTTTGTCTGTATGGATGGATGGATCTTTGTTACTCTTTCACGTAAAAACTACTGAATGGATTTTGACGAAACTTCACAACAACATAGCTTACATATTATCAGAATAACACATAGGCTACAATTCATAAAGATATATTATCGTATATTATCCAAACGCGGGTGAAACCGCGGGGCGCAATAATTCTGACATAGTTTTAGGGTTCGTACCCAACGGGTAAAACGTGACCCTATTACTGAGACTCCGCTGTCCATCTGTCTGTCAGTCTGTCTATCTGTCCGTCTGTCACCAGTTTGTATCTCATGAACCGTGATAGATAATGAATTTTTCTCACATGATGCATTTCTGTTGCCGCGCTATAACAACAAATACTGAAACACATAATAAAATATATCCCATACTTAACAAACGTCATTTATTTGCTGTTTTTATAGATAATGGAACTCTTCGTGCGCGAGTCTGACTCGCACTTGACCGGTTTTAAATATATGTTTATTAAATACGTGTTCGTTGGTGTGTATGTGCATTGTGCAGTCTTATCAGAATAAATATTTATCTGTCTTATCTATTTTGTTAGATTGTAAATGAAGTTACGAGTAATCGCCGAAGTCCAAGGTGAAGGTCTCCCCTTTCCCCACGAAGTAAGTCTTGACGTGCGTGAGCGGCCATTGCTGCAGTATCTCCTTGGTTGTCTCGTCGAGCCGCAAGATGGCGTCGGCGTTGATGCCGAGCAGGCGCGGCACGAGCTTCTTCCTGCCTTTAAGTTTCTCCTGCGTAAACATAGTAGGTACTTTGTTATTGGTTTGGGGCTTTGTAGTTTGGGGCTTTACAAAAATAAGGGTGGGAAGGGAAGGGTTAGACAAAGTGGGCCACGACGACGTGAGTGCTGCAGGTATCCGTAGGTGGCGGTGACCGTTTACCGTTTTTAGGATTCCGGCCACAAAGGTTAAAATCGGACCCTAAAGAGTAAACGGTGTCTTGTCTGTCTGTCTATCCGTCTGTCACTCAAGTAAGCTCTCATGAACCGTGATAGCCTAGACAGTTGTAATTTCCACAGATGATGTATTTTCTGTTTCGCTATAACAATAAATACAACCAAGTAGGTACCTAATAGATGCTAATAGTGACTATGTTCAAGGGCAATGGTTTTAGAATCTTCTTTTTAGTACATACATTCTGTATCAAGACGCGTGCGATTTTACACACACGTGCGTTATTCAACGAAAGCAGGACGCTTGAATATCTGTTAATGAATATGGCACCTGTGGTAATGGCTTCTAGAAATTAGATCTGCACGTCGTCAGCACTACGTACTCGTAAGTGACACCTTGACTAGCACGAAATGGCACAGCCATAAGGGGTATAGGGCGTTTCACCCCACGCCTGGTTCACCACACGGGTCGAATCGACCCAGTACTCAATTTGCATTGGGCGATTCGCCCCACATCCTTTTTGAGGGGCGAACCGCTCGAGTTCTCAAATGGAATTAGTCGATGGAAAAAATTTTTTCACGAAGGCCTATTTTACCTTGACGAGGAAGAAGGTGACCCCGTAAGTAGGCAGCTCGCGGGCCGTCTTAGTGTACAGGTGCTTCGCTTCCAGCTCGTTCAGCTCCACGTGCTTGCTGTACTCCTTGAGGATCTTCTTCTCGATGCCCCAGGAGCTGCAGTACTGCGCCGGGAGGTACTCGCTCAGGCTGCGGACGAAGCCACAACTCATAACCACTGATTGTTTCTTTTTGCTTCGTTCATTGTAAGTAGGTATGTTAGTAGGCAACAGGTTGAATCTGTACTTTGACACAGGGTTCCACATTATTTGCTCACACTCTATAATAATTATAACCTACGTAATTTTATGGTAATTTTGTAGATGCATGTTATCTATGCAAATTAGGTACCTTTAATAAATTTTCTGTTCAGTCATCTCAGTATCTTAAACATGCTCGTCTTGTTTAATTTTACGTCTCCCGAAGGAATTCTTCATAAATAGCAGTTAACGAATATATTAAGCAATGCCAAAGGACTAAATTATATTAAACAAGCATTTATGTTCTGTCAGGGAAGTCAATACCATTACATCCTGTGGCGTCACCAGGCACCACAGATCCATAGGATTATCATAGGATTCTAAGTTCTAGATATGATTGCTATTGTAAGATAGCCAGGCGCTTTACCATCAGGTGACGTTTATTACGCTTGGCATGGCTTTTAGTTCACGCCGACATCAGCGTGTGTAAGAGACCACAACTGTGTATTTCCATGACTGTATAGCATAGCACAGTCTATAGTATAGTATAGACTGTGCTATGCTTTGTGTATAGTTATATAGACTCTATAGGATAAGCGTGTTGACGCGGCGTACGGCGCGACGCTGTAAGCGGCCCATGGCGGTTATTATTATAGAGGGTTGTATTTAGAGTAGGTACACTAGTATAGTACCCTTCGAGTGAAGTAGGTTGCAATGGAATAGGTACTTACTTTTCTATGAAACCCAGCTTGTGTTTGTCTTCTTGGAACTCCCCATATTGAATGTGGCACTGTATGCCAGCGAACTCGGCAGCTGTTGTTAACAAAATAAATTACATATTGAAATAATTATGTCGTCTAATACTTTTTTAACATATTATTATGCTTGGAATGGTAAAAAGTGCCCGTTTGGCGATCATAGATGTTTAATAATATAATAACTTACATTTATGGGATGTTAGTAAAATCTCAAATTCACGGATTAACTTTTTATTAATTTTAATATTAATCTTATCAATCTAATCAATTAATCTTATTTAAACAGCATAGTATGACACTTTATTTGGTTTATACTCATAATCCCCAGCGATTGCGTTGACAAATCCAATATACTTACATAGATATCACCATAGAAATCGTAGGTAATAATAAGGTAATATTATTACGATTTCTATGGATATCACCATGCCAAGGGGGGTTACAAAGGTACATTTAAGAGTCCTACCAACTAATAATCTCGAGGGTGTTGCTCTGGTACGCATCCAGACGTGACCTCTCAGTAAAGAGTAGTAAAGGATACCTTGCTCAGAAGTACGGGAACGGGGACAATCTACTCAGGTGAAAATGCGAGTTTTGTTGCTTCATTGTTTTTTAATAAAATGAAACAGAACCAATTTATCAGCCCTTAATACAAATAACTAAAACTAAACATGTCTCCAACTCTGTCTCCCTTCCTCTTGTAAATAGCGTCGCCCTTCTCTTTCATACGAGCGACAATAATCGCTGAACATGAAACTTCCAATACTTCGTTTGACAATCGATTTCAAATGAGGTAGCGACTTCCTCTAGCTAGTAGGTATCACCTTGTCAAACTGCCACTGAACCGACTGCTTCCAACCGAAAACCACTGCCTGTGAGGTAAATTGAGTTACGGCCGAAATTAATAATCAATCCAATCCAGATTTTGCTATCTGGGATTGATATCACAATCCATTTTTAGGGTCAAACGTGCCAATAACCGATCCGTGGATTGGTTTATAAAGTCACGCAGATTGGAAATCGATCGAACTATAGGCAGCAATCCAAGATCGATTTCAATCTTGGATTGGAGATACAATATTAATTTCGGCCGTTAGAAAATGTTCATCGATGTTTGTCGCCGACGGTGCCGGCCCCTTGGCCGTTCCTCCTATGCCGTCGGTCAGGCTTGTCCGTGATCTGCTGCAGCTCATAGTCCTGGCACGCCTGGAAGATCTTGCTCTTCGCCTGGTTCAAGTAATACGGGTCGAATTTCCTCAGCGTACTCCCGATCGTCATCAGAAACACATCCAACGAGTCTCCGGGACTCAACTCTGGAAACCCGCTCTCGATCTCGCTCCGTTCCGATCCCTCGACTCGTTTCCGATACGTCGGGTCGTGTTCGAGTTCTATGCTATCTTCGAGCTGTGGCATTTCGATCGCGGCGTCTTCGAGATATCCCTCTATGCCTGTGCCTCGATTCGGTAATTTGAAGTGTGGTAGCATGAACGCCATCTCTTCCTCGAAGCGATATTTCCGCTCGTACTCGGTCGGGGATAGGATGCGCAGGCGCAGAGTTCGGCGCATCTGGTCGCGGATGTTTAGCCAGCGGGACTTGCATCTTTGGGCTGAAAGATGGCAGATGATGAGGAACTGTGTGGATAAGTCATTAATCTAGGTATAATGCTCTGGTAAAACGTCTGAGCTGTATCTACTGTAGTAAGTGGTTTAAATAGGTTAGGTAGTATAAGATTTCCGACAATTTGTTTCTAACCTTCAGATAAGTAAGTAAGTATTTTAGACGGCTAATAGGTCCCTATCTATATTTCTGTGACGGAAATAAAATATGACTCACTACGTATGTAACACTATTTCGGGAAATAATAAATGTAATATAAGGTAAATAAACCTAGGTACATATCATTTGATTGTCTGTTTGCGGTTTTTCTATATACTTACTTAGACCTACTTATTCTCAGTTAACATGATAAATAAACATATAAGGAGGTAACCTACTTACCCACTTATTTCGATAAGTTACCTAAACGTATTCGCAAATCTAACCATAAAACATGTAGCCTATTAAAAATCCTGAACACGGATCGTCCGTCGACTCGTTTCTCCATCTATACAGAGACCACTTCCGTACCCTGCCCTCGCCCTGACGAGCTCTGACGTCACCAGAGGAAACAAATAAAACCATACTCACGGGCCTTGCGCATCGCGTCGCCTATTTTCTGCCATGTCAACTCTCTTATGTCGCAATTAGAGTATTTAGGATGTCTCAAGTTGTACAAAACTGGATTATCTCTGACCAGCTTTATCAGTTTGTGGTCTGAATCCGAGCTGAACGACGGCGGAGGCATGGCGTCCGCGATCAGTGTCCGGGCCGACTGCGGCGCGGGGACCCGCGGGATGCGGGGTCGGACGGGGCAAGGATGGGACAGACTCCGGTGCGGAATGTCGATATCGATAACTTTAATCGAGCATTTTGGACGTTGAAACATTTAGTGGTAAATTCAGGTTTTTTTTCTTATTTATTGCATCTTCCGATCATGCCTAACAATTAGCAGTTTAAAATTAGGTATTATTTTAAACAAAGTAACTTTTATTTCATTCGTAACAGTTTCTAATTGTTCGTGTGCCTATATTTAGTTAACAATAAAGGGGACTACAGTAAATTATAGTAGTAGGTACAGTTCGTGCTTTTCACAAAGACGCGCCCCACTCATCTTACAATACTTATGTATGATTCTGTTGATTATATTGTTGCTTATGCGAATATTGAGACACGTTTTATTGAACCGTACGAGCTGTAACGACTTTATTTACATTATAAATATACAAAATGTAACAAAATATAGAGATGCTAATTTCACCGAGTGTTTCCAGAACTCGTTGGCGTCTGATTGTCTTTCATAATATGTTCTAACTCATAGTCTTGCACGATTTGAAATATTTTACTTTTTGCTTGATTCAAATAATACGGAGTAAATTTCCTAAGTGTACTACCTATAGTCATGAGAAAGACATCAATGGGATCCGAAGTATTGAGCTCGTGACAAGTCGAAGACTCGAAATCGCGGCTACTCGAAGCATCACGTTTTCGTTTTCGAAATGTCAATATCGGCTTCACTTCGACTTCGTCATCCTCTAGATTCAAAGATTCATCGATGAAAACTTCCGACGGCATTTCAACTTCTGCACTGTCTTCTAATATATCGGTATACTGATCATTGGACGAGTTGCCTTCTTTGAAAAATGGTATCATAAACGACATTTCATCTTCGTATCGATAACTTTTAAAGTTTTGTTCTGGGTAACGACGACGATCTCTGATTCTCTTCCTCATCATATCCCTTATGTTTGCCCAGCGTAGTTTACATCTTCTCGCTAAAAAGCAGATATTTAACATTAAATTAAACGCAAATTTTATCTATAAAATTCATCAACATCACAAATTACAAGTGCCTAGTAGGTATTTAATAAACAGTCAAAATATCACATTGTGTCAGTAGCATTAGAAAAAACCATCGACATCGATAATCACACACGAACATCTCTACCATTCTGGTGACCTAGTTACTCTATTATTCATCGAATTTAAACATTACCTGGCCGATGCAGTGCATCTCCAATACTCTCCCAGACGCGCTCTCTCGTTTCGCTGTCAGAGTATTTCGGATGCGAAGGTTTGTACAGAAGATGATTCTCCCTCACAAGTTCGATTAACTTCAAGTCTAAGAGGCCACCGAATGCAGACGCCATTTTGCCGAGCAAGATACGTGGACGACTGACTGTCAGTTGCTTGTTACTGTGGGACGGGACGGGGATCGGTCCGGGGATAGAGATGCGACGTACCGATGTGGCACAATCGATTATGATTTTTATTAATTTGGTTTGTTGATTTCCATTTTTATGTGCAATTAGTGACTACCTAGTATAAGAATAGATTCTTTGAGTAAGATAGAGCTAGGTACCTACATAAACATGTTTATTATGGAAACCAATAATAATAATAAATTTTGCTTCGCATAAATTAATATTTACTTCCTATGCAAACAGCTAAGTAAGATATTAAAACAAAATTAAAAATTGAGTTGTCTTATTTACAAGTATAATATATTTATTAATAACATACCTACTGCCTACAATAATACCTATCATGATACAAAACAGCGATGCACTTGGTGTAAAAGTATTATGTACTGCATATCAAATAAATAAATCGATGTATGTTATTCAATTCTTATCCGTAGAATCGAATAAAATACCTACATATTATTCGATTGTCACTGCTACTCCACCTCTAGTGGATTAATAAATTCTCCGGCGCACCCGGTGACGACTGCACGGAACGGCAACGTCGCGTTCTCGACCCGGACCGGACGCGATACGTCTTGGTCACGTCATACGTACGGCACGCGGTGAGTCGCGCCGGACCGTCATCGTCAGCGGGCCGATATTTTGTTTTCCATAGGACAGTATCTTAGCAACCAACCTACAACCACCATTACATAGTATTAAAAACACAGGGTGTGACCGATTTACACTGGTTTTTGCGTGTGACCAAATTACACTGTGACGAAATTACACTGACCCTTTTATTTTACTTGTTTATTTCTTCTCTTATTTTTTTTTTAATAAGATTGTTGCAATAAATATTACTAGGTATTACATAATAATATTATACCTACTACGAGTAGGTAGGTATTTAATAATATAAAAAAAACTTATTAGATTATTTAATTGATGGCATTGATTGCAGTGGGCGTGCTATTATTGCAACGCAAAGACTTGTTTTCCCTTCACTCATTCTGCCTTTTAAAATTACAAAATTATGAGCCATTAAAACTGCAACATTTTAAACAAATAGGTATAAGCACAAACGCGAAATTTTAAGAAAATAGGTTTAGAAATACAAATTGTATTTTGCCCCGGAATCGAACTAGGTACCTTACTTTTTTTGTTCACTGCTCAACCACTACGCCACTGGAGTTATCCGTTCTTGTCTGCCCCGCGCCCCGCCCGGCGCCGGGCCTACCGACTGGTACCGATTGCGGAAGCGAGATGGATATACAAGCCATGAAGCCACTACCGACCGACCAACGACCTTCTTTACGATATTTGTTTTAGCCCCTACTACCAAAACTCGCTCGATGCTCTCTTTGTTCGTGCGAGCGTACCAATGTATGATAGATGCATAAGAATTTAAGGCGTTATTTTTGTTTCCATTACTTATCCATCCATAGTTTCTCAGCATAGTCAACGCGGAAATATTAGCCCTGAAAATACACAGGTGATTCCGTAGAAATAGCGATGGAATCGGACCGGCTGGACTGGTGTTCAACAATTTCCTGCAACTCTAATTCTTGTACGATTTGAAAAATTTTGCTTTTCGCTATATTCAAGCGGTACGGCGACAGCCTTCTCAATGTTGGTATGATGCTTATAACAAACGCGTCAACTGGATCTTTAACGTCAAAGTCTTGCGTGGATTCGTTCAAATCAGACGCGGGTAACTGAACTTCTTCGAAGCTGTCGAGTTTTGACGACGGTTTGATTACAGTTTTGCGTTTCTTCAATGGTTTTGTGTCAACATCTTCAGAGCTAGCGTCGTCATTTTCGTACTCTATGACGACGTCGCTCCAAACTGTACTAGTGTTAGTTTCAGAAGCTTTGTCGCCTTCGTCGTTTTCATAATCATCGTCCATATCCGCTGTGACTACTTCTTTGTAAAAGGTTTTCATAAATTCTAGGTATTTGTCGTATTTGTAAGGGCGCTTTGGTCGACCTGATCCCGAAATAAATTTTCTTAGTATCCTGCGGTGTACATCTCTAATGTTTATCCATCTTATTTTGCAATCGGCGGCTGAAAACAAACGTTTAAAAATGTTTACATAATTCATAGAATTCAAATAATTATGTTATAATTGAATTCGAAGATGAAATTATAGCATTTACCTATCTAATATTAAAAGTATTACACAATCTATAAAGAAAAAAGCTTAATTTTTACCTCCAAAAAGTTCGAGAATTCAATGAGTTCCGGAACCGTGGTAATCACAGACAAAATTGTATTATTTTATGTCGTCATGTGTAAAAAGTTAACGATCAATGAAATCTTTGCACACTTGACGATTATAAAATGAAACAAAAAGCAATTTATATTACAAGACCAAAAAAATGTGTCACAAACCTGGTTTCTCGAGCGCATCTCCAATTTTCTGCCAAGCGACTTCTCTCGCATTAAAGTCCATGTATTTCGGATCATTGTAGTCGTACAACACCGTATGTTCCTTCACCAGTCTGATTAGTTTTATGTCTAACTTCTCCGAGAACACTCTCTGCATAATTGCCGCGTTTATTTTCACTAAATAAAGCTATAGCAATAACGCTCAAAGACAACAAGCCGTAAGTATAAAACCCGCTCCGATACAGTAATCGATCGTGTCGTGTACATTACACGCACAGATCGGCAACGTCGCGCCGGGCGTCGCGCGCATCGTGTCGGACGGTTCGTGTCGCACCGTCGTGATTCGGTCGCCGATCATTCTGTCACTGTCTCGATTTTGCGTTCCTTTATACGCGACGCAATCCAGTTTTAAAAGTTTTACCTAAATATTTTTTTAGGACACCACGCTATACAATTTTTGTACAGGAACCTACCTACCTGTCATTGTAATTTTTTTGTATAATATGCCCGAAAAAACCTTAATTATCTAATTTCTGCTATCTGAGATCGATATCACCATTGAAATAGTAAATAACTACTTATTGAATATGGCGATATCTATTAGCAAAAAGTGATTATGGATTAAACGGTAAATATGTCATCTAGTTAGGCGTCTCCAATAAGCCAGGTCAATGTCTAACACGCAAAATGACTAAGCAGCAAAACGCCTAAAATTAATGTCTAAGAAGCAAACTGCCTAAAATTGTCCACTAACCTTTGTCCTCGGTGACGGGATGCCTGGAGTCCAGGATGCAGTCCCGGGCCTGCACGTACAGCAGGTTGAGCTGCACGGGGTCCCGCGAGTCCACGTTGCGGTCGGAGTAGAACAGCCGCCGCTTCAGCAGCAGGGTCTGCGTCGGGGACACGCAGGCCTCCGACAGCGTCTTGTGCGAGTCTATCCAGTCCACTGGTGGATTGGACGAGTTTAGTAACTCACTTTTGGATTCAAGTCTCGTCGAAATTTTCATCGAGTCTCGTCGAAGTTTTGAACATTCATAATCAATTTAATGTATCCAAGTAAGAACCTACATTAAGCCATTGGCGTTGAAATTCAGTTGCATATTCTCATCGAAATTGAAAAAGCACATTCTCGTCGACATTCACTCTCATCCTCATCGAAGTCTCCCCTCACCGTTATCGTCCGTCTTGAACTTCTTGCTGAGCTGTTCGAACTGCACTAAATCCTTCTCCTTCAGCTGGGATTTACTGAGCGTGAGCGTGCCGGTGTTGCCAGCCCCAGACTTGCCATCTTTGCCCTCGTCCACTTCGCCCTCTTGGTCGAAGCACTGGTGGGAAACAAACGACGCCCAATGAGCAAGATTCGACCCGAAAACTGTTTTTTTTTCTAAATCATAAGTCTTGTGTCTACAACAACCGGCCAAAGACAATCTAAACCTAAAATAGTATAACTTAAGGTTCTAATTAAGTTACGAGGCCTACCTACTTCTCGTACCTTACTGAGTTGTGAAGAAAGCAACATGCACGACAACTATTCCCGAGGTGGGCGTTGCACCAATGCGGACTGGTCCTCCATGGTGGAATATACCCTAATCCTCTTCACGAAAGTGAGATGACACCACAATACAATATGTCAGTAAGCCACGTGCTCAGCGAGAGGGCGGATATGAGTTATGATAAATATGAATAAGTTTAGGTAAATATGATTATGATTAAGATTTTATTTGTCATGAGATTTAGTTCGTACAGTATAAGATAAAAATCTCACCAGGCCGTACTCCTCGTGGTTGGTGATCCCGATCTTGGAACAGATGGACAGCATCAGGTCGCTGACCAGCTTCGACTGGTCGACCTGGAAGGTCTTCACGGTATCTGGACAAAACAATGTGTGGAAGTTCTTAAACTTTCGCGAACAGAAAACATATTGTTAACTACATTTAAACGCGGGTCTAATTCGCGCACAAACTAATATAAAAATATAAAATTTTGACATAAGTGCCTCGACGTTTCGTCAGAGTTAAATATCCGACATAATACTATCATTCTTATGAGTTAGGAAATTGCATTGGGAAAAGTGGTGTTTTGTGATTACATACTTATTTCAAATTCGAACGTTTATAGTAGTAGTAGTAATAGTAATAGAAATGTAGCACACCTACGGGGTAGCTGTATGGGTCTTCATACTGTTATCCTTCTTCATACAATTTTCACCAACCTACCTACATCTGTGACAACACATTTCATTTCAATGTACCTAACAATGTGTTAGGTTTCAATTCAATTTAATAATTTATATTTGATTTCGAGAACTTGATTTGACTTGTCGGACTTGGTTAAATTTGTGCGGGATAGTAGTGGGGAATAGAAAAAGGAAGGCAGGCTTGTAGATGCCAGCGCTGGGAGAACCCGATGTCGAGGAGAGTATGTGTATTAAGATAGTGAGATATTAATAAAGTGTTTTAAAGTGAAACGGAGTATACATTCTTATAAATGAAAGACCTTACCATCCAGCATCCTCAGCCTCAGGTTACGTATCTTGTTCGCGTAGTCGATCCGGTCCCCGTCCCGCAGCAGGTAGTACGCGAGCGTGCGGTCGTCCTCCAGCCATATGCCGGACAACTCGTTGTCCAACGACCGCAGGAACAGGCCGTACTCTGCGCAAATTGCGAAATATAACAAAACTTCGCGTTGAACAGCGAGCGATCGCAGCCTAATTCCTATTTTCCTTGCCACTGTGGAATGCTGTTTTATAGACTGATCGTACGAAGGTCCACCAAGTACCATCCTCGATCAGAAATACATTAATTTGTAAACCACACAAGAAACTGTGGTCAGACGCAAACTTTTCTAGTACCTACCTATATTTTGTGAGCTGCAATTGTATTTATAAGGATAAAGATAAAGCAAAAGCTAAAAGGCCAGGACCGACACATCAAAAGAGTCGCAGGCAACCGGTAGATGCAAGTGGCAAGTTATTGTTCGGTGTGGCGGTCTAAGGGGAGGCCTATGTTCAGCAGTGGACGTCTTCAGGCTGATGATGATGATGATGAAAAGGGCAGAATTGAAACCTGCGACCATTACAATACTGTTTCGTCACTCTGTCAAAGCTTCCATGACTCGTGCGTGACCAACCTGACATCGTTTTCCTAGCAAGTTTACCTTTAGCAGCATCTGCAGGCAGGTTCGCCTTCTCCCTCACGATGTTGGTAGCCTCTTGCACTGTGAGGGTCGGCTCCAGCTTCACCTTGCGAGTGACAGCGCCGTTGTCCTGCACTATCTTCAACGACAGTGGCGCCATCTCTGTTCTAAATTAGAGACAGAATATTACGCCCACGAGCTAACGCAGCCCGCGCTTGTCTCAACACAATAAATTATAAAATACTTTATTGCATCTATACCAGTTTACATGGTACAAATGGTTGTTATTTCGAGATGTAACGTAAGTACGTAACGCTTAAATAGTTGAAGAAATGGAAAGCTGGTTCCACAATGTATCTAGCCCGGAAACATGTGCATCGTGCGAAAATCTTAACTGACGCGGGTAGGCGTCTATAGGCAGATATAGGTGTCTGAGCGCAAAACACTCGCCACAGGAATTAAAATGCCATGCCACCCTGAATTTTGGTTGCAAAATCTTCCATTTAAATTAAGCCGAATTAACAGATTTGTATACGACACTAGCAGACACGGCCACGCGTTGCCGTGGCTAAGGTTTTTGTCGTTGCACCTATAAATTGAAAGATAGGATAGCTTATATCTCAATCTATAGTCGGAATAACAAAAACCTTAGCCACAGCAATGCGTGGCCGTGCTGCTAGTATATTATAAGATAACATTAAATCCAGAAGCTAACTCCTTCTAAATGAAGTAAGGTACCTCCTAGTAGTAGGTAATAATGAAACATTTTCCAAACTCGCCTGTTGACGGCTCGTTTGACGTAGTGGCTGAGCAATCGGACTGCTGCGCTAGGGGTTGCGGGTTCGATTCCCGTCTGGGACAAATATTTGTGCGATCCACAAATTTTTGTTTCTGGTCTGGGTGTGATGTGTATGTGAAATTATATGTCTATAAGCGGTACCCACGATACAGGAGCAATCCTAGTGTGGTGCTACGTTTTTAAAGAAAAATAATATTGAAATTGAAAAACACTTACCAATTAAAAATCACAAAATCCATTAACAGTCAACACCGCACCCCACACATCCAGCGACTACCAGAATCAGGGTAAACAGTTATCCTTGTGTGACATTAAATTTAACCGTAGGTAGGTATAATGTGTAATGACTTCATCGCGGTTGAACTACAATCATGTTTTCCGCTTCAATTCGTGATTAAATGCCATTTTACGGGTAAATACAGTCAGAGCCCTTTATTAAATACACAACCCAGGTCATCAGTATCATCATCCGCTGCCCTTGGGTCGGCAGGAGCGGGAACTTGACGCCGCGTCTCATTTTGAACTGTCGATCACTTTGCTTCAAACGTCACGCTGCGCTATCAACTTGAGTTGTCTGGATGAAATCGCTCTTAGCGTTAAAGTTGTCTAGGACAATTTACTCTAACCTAAGTCCAATTCTGAGCTACTAAACCGTGAATTATTACTTTTGTATTAGTTCAGTAGTTTTTAATAGGTACGGGATGCGGACACAAATAGACTGGGAAACATTTTCAAAGATGTTGTATGTACCTAACTGCGAAACGATTCTTCCTCATGTTGACCGCTCGACCCGCACCGGCACTAGACAAAACTTTAATTCTGTCTGTAATCCTACCTAATGTGTTTTGTGTTTATGTTTATCATTATAAAGGTTATGATAAAGCAAGCCTTTACGATATTTGCCGCGAACAAAAACATTGAAATAAAACAACTTTTCGTGTAAAAATATTTAAAGTTTATTTCACTAAATAGCTAGTAGGAAAATACTCTGTTGTATGCATTGAAGTATGTTATATTTCCTCAATGGTTCTATGCTATAAAATATTGTTAGATATAACATAATACTTACTACATTTTGCACAATTAGTGGGTATGTATTGGGTGTAACATAATAAGGAGCAATATCGCTCGCACCAGTAAAACACAGCCCTGGGAAAGAAAACGAACCCAGGGGTAGGATTTTAACCCGCACAACTTGCCGTTTAGACATGACCTCTCCCGCCACAACCTCTAAGAAAAATATATTTTTTAAGTGATGTTCCATGTCAAGTGCGTATCTATGCCATATAATAATTTAAAAAGAAACTACAGGAATTTAAAATCAATTTCTACTAGTTACTACTACACTTCTAGAGCCAAAATATTACTAGGTACTTCTACAGGCCAAAACAATACTACAGAATTCGAAGCTACTTTCAAATTTTTCTTACGGAAAATATTTCTACTCTTTTAGGCCAAAATGGAAACTTGCTCATTGGTAAAGTTAATTTGGAATCTATACATAAGACAATTTACTCTTTTATTTTTTCTCAATAATTACTCTTAATTTCACGTCTAGATTATTATACAAATTAACGTATGTAGCTTACCTCTTATAAAAAAAATACTTTTTGTCACAACATAAACACTAAATGTAGTTTTTTTTCGAATATATGAAGAAAAGCTTTATTTTTTATTAATATTTTTGTTATTACATAATTAATTATCTAAATAACATCAAAGAAAATGCAGTCATTAGAGGGTTTATTCCCAACAACCACCCCTGATTCTGCCCCCAATGGTAGTCATTGCAACGGCTGAATATCTAAACACTCCAGTTAAGACTGAGCTAACTACTCCAATATTCAAAACTACTTTGTATAAATAAATATATAGAAAGAACATAAAGGAAAACAAATATAGTAATATGTAAAAATATTTATTAAAATAAATAAATGAGTAGGTACTTTAAAATATTAACAAAAGTATAAAGTGTATAAGGAAAATAATAAGCACACGATTACATTGCAAGACTTATATTACGATATTAGTTTTAAAAACTAAAAAAAGAATGTTCTAAAAGAAGCAGCAACTTTACTAAGGCCTAGTCGGATTTCACAACACTTGTTTTTTTTTCCTTAAGCGTGTCTCCAATCATTCAATTCAATATACAACGCGTCCGTTTCTCCTCCCGAAACGCGGACGTTATCCTCGTTATTTTTTGTAATTACCTACATAATGACATACGCTTGAACCGCAATGTATTTACATATTATAGTAAGTACATAATAACATATTATTATTTGTTTAAGTATGTATTTGAGAACCATAGAATGTCTACCTGCAGCTTACTCACGTAAAATAAAAATGTATGTATATAATTATGTGGTCCACCAATCCGACCCGTCGCGAGGTGGATTTAGGCCTACTCCTACTCATAAATGAGGTGAACCCTCTGCTCGGCAGCAGGTTGAGGATGATGATGAAGAAACATTCTCATCTCTTGAAATACTACTTGAAAACAATCTACCGACTAGGCCTGCGAGAATCTAATACAAGCTACATAGCTGTTAGCAAAACTGCATCAGCGTAATAATAACAACCATTCATAGGCGAAGTATCGAAAGCATAAGCTACTATATTATTTACAAATATTATAACGATCACAATTATGTATACACAATCACACTCGGGTACAAAAATATACTTCCCTTTAGTAAATACAGGTTCATAAATATATAACTTAGATAAAGAACGTTTACATTATCCGAACTCGTCACTATAGATATTATTTATTCAGATATATATATCACAAATCTAATTTATCATCTAAAAGGCAGATTGGCCATCTCTTTTCTATATTTCATAATACTACATTATTGCTGTGTTAATGCTACATATATAAAAATAATATACATACAAAGGTCAACAGGAAAATTAATGCGATAGTCTACTATATTATAATATAATACGCTAAAAATACAATGTTAAATACGATTCATAACAGAATAATAACAGTCTGAGTTAATATGTTTGATGTGTACATGACCATTTTATAATTATATATCATTTCATTAGTTTATTCTATATATTGTTTCTTTAGGCTAATCTTTCTAGATCTTAGTATTATTTTCATGTAACTTGTACTGTATGTGTTGTATTTTGTATTATTATTAATGGCATCAGCTATTACATACGCTGTTATTAATATTATTATTATAAAGGATAAATAGATAGGGTATAAAAATATCTATATTATTGCAATATATCTTTTTTATACTATTTACTAATAGCGGCTGATTTCAAGTCTTTTAGATTACAATTTATATTTGCTATAAATTCACTTTCTTTTGATAGTTTTTATACTTTTGTGCATTTTATATTTTTTTTCATGTAAAAAAAAAGATTGTTCTATTCCATAGTATTTCATACAATAATGAATAGGTTTAAGATTAGTCCGATCTAGTGCACAAAGTTATCGTCTAAGACCTAGATTAGGATCTACCTCTAGCCTATGTTATAAAGCACTAACGCATGGCACTTACTTTTCCAATCACTCTTTTTTATTAGTATTCACTTATTTATTACGACGTAAACAAAATAAAATATTCGTTGTGAGAACAGATAATAAAAACAAATAATATGTATATGATTTTTAACTTCACATTGTGGGGTTAACTTTCGAAACTTATCTAAAACATGGTGTAATGTTTTTGGGATAGAAATATGACTACGATTCTCAGAAGATAATCAGAACTTTCGAGCATGCCAGTCTGTAGTTTTACAAACTAAGCTATCCCAGAGTCTAAATGAAATCCATACTAATATTATAAATCCGAAAGTAACTCTGTTTATCTGTCTGTATATCTGTTTGTTTGTTACCTTTTCACGGCTAAACGGCTGAACCGATTTCGATGAAATTTGGTATAGGGGTAGATTGGACCTATGAGACGGACATAGGCTATCTTTTGTCTCAAAAAATAATCTCGAAGGGGATGAAATAGGGGTTGAAAGTTTGTATGGGGAATCCATAATTCCTCAAGTTAGGCATCTGAAAATTCTTATTTAGGCTTTTGGTAAGAAATAAATAAATACGGGTTTCAGCTTTTTTGCAAAATCATCCCTAAAGGGGGAAAAGCAAGGGGGTTGAAATTATGAGGTATTCTTTAGATGCATCATCCCCTACAGACCACAATAAACGGCTAAACGGATCGTAATTTAAATTGGAAAGTAATTAAGGGGGGAGATTGCGATGGGAGGAGGGGGAGAAAGGGGGAAAGTGGGGGAAAGGGGAGAGTGGGGGGAAAGGGGGAGTAGATGGTAGAGCGAGGGGAGAAGAGGGTAGAGTGGGGAGAAAGAGAGGGGAGAGCGGGAAGAAAGAGGGGAGAGTGGGGGGAGAAAGCGGACAGAGTGGGGGGAAAAAGAGGGGAGCGTGGGGTGAGAAAAAGGTTAGAGTGGGGGGAGAAAGAGGGGAGAGTGAGGGAGAAAGCGGAAAGAGGGGGGAGAAAGAGGGGAGAGTGGGGGGAAAAAGAGGGGAGAGTGGGGTGAGAAAAAGGTTAGAGGGGGGGAGAAAGAGGGGAGAGTGGGGAGAAAGAGAGGGGAGAGCGGGAAGAAAGAGGGGAGAGTGGGGGGAGAAAGCGGACAGAGTGGGGGGAAAAAGAGGGGAGCGTGGGGTGAGAAAAAGGTTAGAGTGGGGGGAGAAAGAGGGGAGAGTGAGGGAGAAAGCGGAAAGAGGGGGGAGAAAGAGGGGAGAGTGGGGGGAAAAAGAGGGGAGAGTGGGGTGAGAAAAAGGTTAGAGGGGGGAGAAAGAGGGGAGAGTGGGGTGAGAAAGAGAGTAGAGTGGGAAGAAACAAAGGGGAGAGTGGGGGGATAAAGAGGGGTGAGTGGGGGGAGAAAGAGGGGAGAGTGGGGTGAGAAAGAGGGGAGAGTGGGGTGAGAAAGAGGGGAGAGTGGGGGGAGAAAGAGGGGAGAGTGGGGGGAGAAAGAGGGGAGAGTGGGGGGAGAAAGAGGGGAGAATGGGGGGAGCAAGAGGGGAGAGTGGGGGGAGAAAGAGGGGAGAGTGGGGGGAGAAAGAGGGGAGACTGGGGTGAGTAAAAGGGTAGAGTGGGGAGATAGAGAGGGGAGAGTGGGGTATGAGGGTAGAGGGGAGAATGAGGATAGAGTGGGGGGAGAGAGGAGAGTGGGGTGAGAAAAAGGGTAGAGTGGGGAGATAGAGAGGGGAGAGCGTGGAGAATGAGAGTATAGTGGGGGGAGAAAGAGGGGAGGGTGGGGGAGAAAGAGGGAAGAGTGGGGGAAGAGGGGAGAGTGGGGGGAGAAAGAGGGGAGAGTGGGGTGGGAAAGAGAGTAGAGTGGGGAGAAAGAGGGGAGACTGGGGTGAGAAAAAGGGTAGAGTGGGGAGATAGAGAGGGAAAGTGGGGTATGAGGGTAGAGGGGAGAATGAGGATAGAGTGGGGGGAGAAAGAGGGGAGAGTAGGGTGAGAAAAAGGGTAGAGTGGGGTGATAGAGAGGGGAGAGCGTGGAAAATGAGTGTATAGTGGGGGGAGAAAGAGGGGAGAGCGGGGGAGAAAGAGGGGAGAGTGGGGTGAGAAAGAGTGTAGAGTGAATAGAAAGAGATGAGATAGTGGGGGCAGAAAGAGGGGAGAGTGGGGGGGGGATAAAAGGGGAGAGTGGGGGGAGAAAGTGGGGAGAGTGGGGTAGAATGAGGGTAGAGTGGGGGGAGAAAGGGTGGAGAGTGGGAGTGAAAGAGGGGAGAGTTGGGCTAGAAGGAGGGGAGTGGGGGGAGAAAGAGTGGAGAGTGGGAGTGAAAGAGGGGAGAGTTGGGCTAGAAGGAGGGGAGTGGGGGGAGAAAGAGTGGAGAGTGGGAGTGAAAGAGGGGAGAGTTAGGCTAGAAGGAGGGGAGAGTGGGGGGGAAATAGGTGAGAGAGATTGAGTGCGAAATATATAGAAATAGAGGGAGAGGGAGTGAGCGAAGGAGGGAAAGGAAGAGATATAGACGGAGAGGGTGAGGGAAATAAATATAATGGATGAGATGGACAGGGAGAGGGAACGCAAGAGATTGAGAGTGGAGAGGGATATTAATGATAGAAAGATAGGGAAAGGTATAGAGATATAGGGAGAGGGAAAGAGATGGAGGTAGAGGAAGATAGATAGAAAGAGCGAAAGAGGGAGAAAGATAGAAAAAGAGCTAGAGAGGGAGAAAGATAGAGGAAAAGGGAGAGAAAAAGAGAGAGATATATTCTTACCTATAACTGTTCCCCGCGACATCAATTGATTTTCTAAACAGTTTACATTTTATATAAAAATGCGAACGAAGTTGCGGGTATCAGCTAGTTATCCATATTTCTTCAGAGTTAAAAAAAGTTAACTGAACGCCGTTTAACCATATAGAACAAATAAACAAGCACCGGCTGCTTTTTTACTGAAAACATAACATAGCACTACAAAAGCGCCATTTTTTCACCTGTTGGTAAAATGTTAAAACTGAGAAACCTCAAACGGTGCATTTCAAGTTTCCACCTCCTTTTACATGGATTTTCATGTCTCCATGGTCCATGCCCATCAGTCGACTCCACGCTGCTGCTAGGACCGTGGTCCCACAGCGAGGGCCGTGGTCCCACCGCGCGACCGGTTAGATCTGGTACCAGGGCGAGCGGCGCACCCAGCGCAGCCGGTACCCGCCTTGCTCGGTCCGTATCTTGATGCTGGCGCCCTCAGCCGCCTTCACCGTTTCCTTCACCTATAGGTGAAGAGGTGCTGCATCAACTTCCTACTCCTCGGTAAATTCAAAATGGGTGTTTGCCTTTACACAAGAGACCACTCCTGTGTACGTGTCTATCCTGACGACAACAACAACACCGACAACAAAATAACGACAAAATTAAAAACCGACTTCTAATCTTCAAAAAATCATCAATTTAATGGCTTATTGTCTTTATTTATTTTTTATTGTATTGTGTTTGAGATAGCTCTAAAAACGGGTCAAATTCGCACACGAAGTATATAATTAGACCCGGTTTTAGCTAGTTAATATGCTTTCTGTTCGCGAAAGTTTAAGAACTTTTATACAAAGTGTAGCCCGAGACACTTTTACAAACCTCTTTTCGACACTTTTACCTGACAAAGACACAATTATAAAATTTCTATACTTTTGTTTGGATGCCTCACATAGCTCGCGTTGTCCAGCCAACATAATTATTTGTTTGTGTTATATCCGTGTTCTTATTGGTTATTGTGTAGTGTCGTCAGAATAAACATTTTTGTTTCTTTCTTTCTTTCTTTCTTTATTGTGAACATGTACTCACGCTCTGCATCAAGTTCTGCGCGTTGCCGACCAACATCTCGGTCGCCTCCTGGTCCTCCTCGCTCCCTACATGATACAAATAAAAATAAATAAAAATAAAATTAACATTAACAGACACACTGCCACATAATACATAATGGAGATGTAGACTAATGTAAACATTTACATTGAAAATGTATAGAAACCTTTTATAAGCTCGAGTGAATTTAATTTATTAATTAACATAGATTTTTTAACAAGATTAACTAAAATAATTTTTAGTGCTGCGAGCTGATCAAAATGAGCCCAAACACAGTCAATCTACTGTTATTCACCGAGGAGTTCCACTGTCTACCTTCTGTCTCTTTCATCAGACTGATCGCGGTCACCATACTATTGCATCGTAAGTGAGACATGCGAAATTACAAATCAATATTATACCATCGAAATCTGGGTCTAATTGACATCATCTATTTACAATGTCATTATTGTCAAAAAGAAATCATTATTGAAGTATTTATAAATCGGCAGACGAACAGACACACTAATTACACAGCCAGATTTAACGGTAAGAATCAACTAAAGTCAACTACATAAGCGCACGCACTATAATCTAAGGTTGGATCACGATCATTTAAGCTATGGTTAAACCTCAGTTAACTTGAAATTGTCATCAATTTCCCAAGTTATTACAGTTTTAAAAGATGTGCGCCGCTAGATAACTTTGTCGTGGTGCGGAAGAGAGACAAAGTTTTGTCTACAAAGACAACAGAGTAATAAAGCAAGAGAGACGCAGACATATTTTTGTCTATTCTCGCACGACGACAATAGTATCTCGCGGCGCGCTACCAGCCTACTGTGACACGACACAAGCCTCTCGTTACCTTTATAGTCCGCCATGCCGACTGTTAGAAAGCCAGAAATATCCGGTTAGAAGCGGTGAAGCGAAATATTATGTAGTTGCAAATCAGTGTTACAGATAATCTAATTTACGAGCGTTTATTATGATTATACCTAATATTACGTCAAACGGGGTGAAAAGCAACTCAAATAAAAGGCCTTCGAGCACTTCCAATGGCAATGATCACTTTTAAATGCAAGGCCACCAGTAAAAGGCAGGTAAATTTGGAGCGTTGGTAGCCCAAAACCGTTCCTTAGTTTAGTCTCTATTCACCCCTGTTGTCTTATTCACACCCATGAGTGTTATGCACCTCCTCGAGTCCTATTTACCCCCATAGTACTTTTCACCACTAGATTCCTATTTACCCTCATGAGACTCACTCCACCCCTTGAGTACTACTAACCCCATTTTACGGTATATAATGCAGACTAATATCGACATGAATATCAATGTATATACGTGTTAGTTTCGTACCTTGCGCTCCCAGCATGGTAGCCTTGACAGTAGACAGGATCTTGAGCTGAGTGCCGATGGTCGGGATCCTCTCGCATACTTGCAGCAGGTTCTGAAATAAACAAGTCAAAGTTGTCATCACTGCTGTATAACAAAAACAATGTTTTATTATCGTTGGCAATTTGTTTTACGAAACAATGAGAAAGTTTCATTCACCAATCCCCCCCCCCCCCCCCCCCCGTTACCCCTGTGGCGGAGAGGACAGTGCGGCGGAATTTCCCCTTTTAAGAGCGAGGGAGGGTGGTGGGAGGTGGAGGGCAGGGGGGAGGGGGGGGGGGGGGGTAGGACTCACGGTTCGGATCCTCTTGTCGGTGCACTCGAGCGCCAGCTTCTTGGCGAGCCTCGTGACCTCCTCCGAGGCCTCCGCGATGGCCTTGGCCGTGGCGATCAGCTCGCGCTTGCTGCCTGCAAGTACAGCGTTCTATGTAGCGAGCCTAGGGGTCCACTAGGCGACGCAATTGACTGTAAAGTGCTGGATGTTTTACTGAAACTTCCTAGGAGTTTTGGAAACAATGCGAAATGACACGTTATTTGGTTTTATACAATTATACAAAATGCACGTTAAAGAACAAACAATGATTTATATTCCACCAATATTACACATTAACACTCAAGACACACCAGTTTGAGAATAAAATTAAAAAACACACAGGATCGAAAATGAAATCGTAAAATTGCATTACGCTTTCATATACCGACAGATAACGGCGGAAATTAATAATCAATCCAATCCAAATTTTGCTATCTGGGATGGATATCACAATCCATTTTTAGGGTCAAATGTGCCAATAACCGATCCGTGGATTGGTTTATAAAGGCACGCAGATTGGAAAAGGATCGAACGATAGACAGCAATCCAAGATCGATTTCAATCTTGGATAGGAGATCAATATTACTTTCGGCCGCTAGTCAACAGCCACATCCAATTTAAACCAAAATCAATAAACAAATGAACGTCAAAAGTCGGGATATTCAACGGCAATGTCAACGGCATATCCCAAGTATGTGGCAACACTTACGGCGAAAGTCAAACAACGGGATTTACGACATAGTCAATGGGGATATCACGATACGTGAGGCCGGTCCACTGGCACTAAACAAATGACAGACACCGACGTACTTATAGGTCGGTCGCAAATCTATTAGCATATTAATAAATGTATGTTCATAAATCTATTGGCAGTAATTAATAAATGTATACACATAATAGACACTTACCGGTCAAGTTCAAATAGACCTCTGTCCGAGCAAGCAGATGGAAACATATATACAGTGATTATAGCATATAGATATAGCATATTTTGCATAATAGTGCTAGCATGATCAGTGGGCACATAATTAAGATGACACACATGTACGCAAATACTTAATTATAAAGAATATAATACATTATATTGATTATTCATTGCAGTTCATTGTGAGCGTTTGCGGGAGCTACACGTATTTGTTATTTAATCAATATTCTTGTGGTAAAATGAAGTGTGTTTCATGTGGCAATGATTTCAACGATGGAGTGCAATGCTCGTCCTGTAAGAATCACTTCGATTTCGGATGTGCGCAAATTTCGGAAGTCGGGTGGAGGAAGTTGGGCGTAACTAAGCGTTCGGTTTGGAAATGTACGTCGTGCAAGGGGCTGTCGTCAACCCTGTCACCGGCAGCGCTGTCACCGATGCCATCATCAGCTGGTAGCTCGGAACCCGCAACCCTGGAGAAGGTGTTGAAGGAGATCCAGAGCTTAAAGTCTCAGCTTGCAGGTGTTCCGACTCTTGTTGCTGATATCAAGAAAATAAAGGATGATGTGTCGGAGCTTAAAGTCTCCATTGATTTTACTAATAGTAAAGTTGACGACCTCGCAACTAAACTCACGGACTTGGACACAAGAATCTCCGAAGCAGAAAAGTGGGAAGTGTCTGTTGAGTCCCTTCAGAGTCAGGTCACTTTGCTGAAATCACAATTATCTACGAGTGAGCAGCGATCTCGGCTTAACAACGTAGAAATTAAAGGAGTCCCAACTAAGAAGGATGAGAACCTCTTCACCATCCTGGGGTCCATCAGTGCGAGAGTGGATTGTCCCTTCCCGAAGACCCAAATTGACTATATTTACAGAGTCCCGATTTTCAATTCTAAAGAAAAGTCAATAATAGTAAGCTTTTTGAACCGATACATTAAGGAAGAATTTGTAGCAGCTGCACGAGCACACAAGATCCTGACAGCCAGCGAGGTGGGCTTCGAGGGTTCTCAACAGCGTATCTTTGTAAACGACCACCTTACGGCGGATTCAAAGATTCTGCTAACGAAGGCGAAAGTCTTAGCAAAGGAGAAAGGCTTCCAATACGTATGGGTCAAATTTGGAAAAATACATATTCGCAAAAACGATACATCTCAAATGCACATCATCACCAAGGAAAGTGATTTAAACAAAATGGTCTAAAATGGAACTATTTTATAAACTATAGCCTAAGTTTAGTGCACTGTTTTATAGCTATTAAGATACTTTGTTTTTTCAACACATTTGCTAAAATTCATGATAGATTAATATTAACTCAACCTATGTTGATATACTTATTATTAATGGTTTCAATAACAACCTCTGCCTCAGCAGCCGCCCGGTCGTTCCGCTATTGTTCTAAGCAGGTAAGCGCTTATCTCACTAACTGCTTTATTCAAATTGGTGTCCTGCTCTTACTTGTACTTTTTGCCTGTGCTTGTTACTCGTGCCTATTCAATCATACCCATGCTCATTCAGAGCCATCGTCCATCCCTTTCCCTCGAGTTATTTTACCTGACGCTAGTTACTACTACCTTGGAAAGGAATGCAGCTTTTATGATGCACTACCGTTAATTACCTATAACTATAGATTCGCACATTGCTATCGTATTGAATCAATTTTTACATCTTGCTACGTTAGTTTAGTACGGGCATGTTTGCATTATACTGTTGCTAATTTGTTTCTATTTCAGTTATATATAAATGGATAATGCGAAGTTAAATAGACTAAGCATTTATTATCAAAATGTTCGGGGACTTCGATCAAAGACTCTAACTTTTTATAGGAACATCTGCCTCAATTCGTATGACGTCATTATACTCACTGAGACCTGGCTTGTGGACAGTGTAGAAAGCTCTGAGCTCTTTGATGATCGGTACATCGTGTGGCGACGGGACAGGGACCTGGGCCTGACGAAGCAGACAAGGGGAGGTGGCGTGCTTATCGCTGTGCGCAGGGATATTACCGCTACATTGCAACCGCAATATCAATCCTCAGCAGAGGACTTATGGCTTACTATTGAACTTAAGCACTGTAATAATACAATTACTAATCTCCACCTATGCGTAATTTATTTATGTAAACAAAATCTCGGCTTCTCATTTTCTCAACAGCTCCACAATTTTTTGTCTAAACTTGAGAATGTTACTCTTGATAAGCCAGATGACTCATACTTGATAATCGGTGATTTTAATTTGAGTACTATTACATGGGAGCCGTGTACTGAATCACCAAGTTTACTTCCCTTGAATATTTGTAGTAATGATGAGCAGCACTTTATAGACGACCTCAATGTGCATGGCCTGTCTCAATACAATGGGATTTTTAACAATCATGGAAGAATATTAGATTTGGTTTTGTCGAATGTCGATGTACTGGTTTTGGAATGCGTCGATCCTCTGGTACCTATTGATCCACATCACAAGGCTTTGATAGTCGAGGTCCAGGTAGTCAGGGTCCTATGCTTGAGTCCCCAGTCTTATACTAGGTATTTATATAACAAGGGGGATTATGACTCAATAAATAAGGAAATCTTTGAAATTAACTGGGTGAGTGAGTTTAGTAACTTAACATTGGAGGAGGCGGTTAGGTTGTTTTACTCAATACTTGATCGCTTAAAGAATAAATTTATACCTATTAAAATAATCACGCCTGAATCTTATCCTAAGTGGTACTCACCTGCACTTAAGAAGGCGCTAAAAGAAAAATATAAATACCTAAGGAAATACAAGATTTATAAAAATAAAACTAATCAACTAAGTTATGTTCTTCTTCGGGAAAGAAGCAAATCACTAGAGAAACAGTGTTATCTTAATTATATTTCTACCGTCGAGAACTCGATCGAGAAAAATCCTAAATACTTTTGGTCATATATTAAATCGCGATCTAAGTCCAATGGTATGCCGAACAAACTAAAGTACCTAGATTCTATAGTAACCACAGGTGAGGATATCTGTAATTCCTTCGCTGCCTACTTTAATTCGACATTTCTTTCCTCAGGGACGACAGCAATAATTGACTCTATCTCAGTTGTCGATGATGACCCTTTAGGTACTCCCCAAGTATCAGATATATCGAAAATAGAAATAGACACCTTTAACGTCCTCAAACTCCTGACACAACTGGACCCTTCCAAATCGTCAGGGCCAGATCATGTTAGTCCTTGCTTTCTGATTAATTGTGCAAAAAGCATAGCAGCTCCTGTCTCACTTCTTTTTCAGAAATCGTTATCAGATTGTTCTTTTCCTCAGATCTGGAAGTCTGCTTTCATTACGCCTGTTCATAAAAAAGGGTCTAGAACTGATGTGGTCAACTATAGACCGATCTCGAAGCTCTGTATATTGGCAAAAATTTTTGAAAGGGTGGTCTATGACCAGGTTTATGTAGCTATAAAAAACTCGTTTCACAGCTCGCAACATGGTTTCCTCAGGGGCCGTTCAACAACATCTAATTTAATCCTTTTTAATGATTACATAACTGAAGAAATGGATGCTGGCAGTCAGGTAGACGTAGTGTATACTGATTACAGTAAGGCATTCGACAGAATTCATCATGGAACCCTCTTACTCAAACTTTTTCGCATTGGCATCAGGGGCGATTTGTATCGCTGGTTTTCTTCATATATAGATCGTAGGGCACAGGCCGTTGTAGTCAGTAACTATGTATCCAGCTGGGTAACTGTCCCCAGTGGGGTTCCCCAAGGATCCTTGCTGGGCCCGTTACTATTTACGATCTTCATTAATGACATTTCTTCTTGCTTTTTAAATTCCCGGCTACTCTGTTTTGCTGATGATATGAAAATCTTTAAGGCAATCACTTCCCCCGAAGACGCCGTCAATTTCCAAGCTGATTTGAATCGCCTGGATTACTATTGCTCTTTAAATAAGCTTGATCTCAATCCAATTAAGTGTTCGGTCGTTACTTATTCACGTAAGAGAAATACAATTCTGGCTACTTACTCTCTTAAAAATGAAGTCCTGCTTAGAAATATGACCGTACGTGATCTTGGTGTTATTCATGACTCAAAGTTAATATTTGACGAGCATTTGGATAACATTGTAATGCGAGCATCTAAATCCTTGGGATTTGTAATGAGAAGTTGTGCAGCGTTCAATAAAGCAAAAACATTTAAAATTTTATACTGTACTTTTGTTAGAAGTGTGTTGGAATACGTGTCGCAAGTGTGGAATCCCCGGTATGATAAGTACGTTAAGCGAATTGAGCAGATCCAAAGGAAATTTATCAAATACATGTGCTACCGTCTTAAAGTTCCATATAAATCCGAAGAATATCTTAATTTGTGTAAGAAGTTTCACCTACTTCCGCTTTCTAAAAGACGTGAAATTGCGGATATCACATACCTACTTAAGATCATGTCTAATGCAATCGATTGTCCTGAATTACTAACTAAAATCAAACTAAATGTCCCGTATAAACCTATTAGGTATAACCCACTACTTAATGTGCCGTCAGTACATACAAACTACAGGCAAAACTCGTACCTATGGCGAACAAGCAAGAATTTTAACTCATTGAGTAAGCGCATTGATTTAGATCTATTCTGTACGAGTATCGCATCGGCTAGGCGGCAGTTGAATGGGGAGTTTTTTAATTGATAACATTATGCACCATCCATTATATTCATGAATTGTTACTATTATATATAACTACATATTTGTTTAACTTTATTTTTGTTATGGTTGTATGTTCCGCAAGAATGTTCACTGAATGTATTGTTGCTATTGTGCTATTATCCGTGAGGACCTCTAAATGGCATTCTGTTGTTAAAAATGTTAGTTTATTTAGTTAAGTTCTGCTGTTGGTCTTCCAATTAAATAAATAAATAAATAAATAAATAAATTATTAAAACCTTTGCGGAGTACAAAGCGACATCGATTATTACTTTTATACCGGATTGTTACATATGGGGGATACATTATTATTACTAAGCGAGAATTGAGAAGTAATTAAGCATTTACAGAATAATAATTGACAGTAGCAAACAAAAATTGATAATATTTATTAAGTTATTTCATTAAAGCTTGAACATTGTTTACATAAGTATGTACATTACGTTGCGTTCTTTGAAAAGCTACACAGTCTTCTTTACATTTATGGGTGTATTTTATTAGCTTTTACGAATACATCAACATTTTTTGTGCGTCTCGGCGTCGCTTTGAAGCAAGCATCTGCTACATAAGAATCTAAGCAATCTTTTCGCCTCTCTATCATACACGAGAGGAAATAATGAGACCGAGATACCGTTCGTACCTTTAGAGCCTCGAGGCCGAGATACGGCTCATACTTTTAAGAGCCTCGAAGGTGAGATACCGCTCGTACCTTCAGAGCCTCGAGGGCGAGATACCGCTCGTACCTTCAGAGCCCCGAGGGCGAGATACGGCTCGTACCTTCAGAGCCCCGAGGGCGAGATACGGCTCGTACCTTCAGAGCCCCGAGGGCGAGATACGGCTCGTACCTTCAGAGCCCCGAGGGCGAGATACGGCTCGTACCTTCAGAGCCCCGAGGGCGAGATACGGCTCGTACCTTCAGAGCCTCGAGGGCGAGATACCGCTCGTACCTTCAGAGCCTCGAGTACGAGATACCACTCGTACCTTCAGAGCCTCGAGGGCGAGATACGGCTCGAACCTTCAGAGCCTCGAGGGCGAGATACCGCTCGTGCCTTCAGAGCCCCGAGGGCGACACAGCGCTGATACCTTTAGAGTCGGAGCGCACCAGCTCGGAGAGGCGCGCCATGAGGATGGCCATGCGCTTGGCCGCCGCGATGATCTCGTTGTCCTTGGAGGACCACTCGCGGACCGCCGCGTGCAGGTTGTGGGCGGCCACCTGCCGGCGAGGGCGGGGGGTATTATTCAAAGTCATCGGTGATTTCAATATCACAACTCATGTTATTATCACTGTCAAGCAATAGTGTTTAGGATGCTTATCATCACTCAGCAAAAAAAAAATATCACAGGTTTTACCATAATATAACGTAATGATTGTGAACGTAGAAGGGAAATTATACGCAGTAATTAACAAAACGAAATTTGTAAGTCAGCTATTTTGGTCCAAATTTACAAAAATAACATAGTCTCATTTACCAGGATAGGTTGGCTGGGATGCGGCTGCCTCCTGAAGATATCCTCTCCCTCGTCGTCGGTGTCGGAGGGTGGGGGCGGGCGCGGCGGGGCGGCGTGCGAGGGCGGGGGCGGGCGCGGGGGGGCGGGCTCTGCCGTGGTGGTCACGTGGAGGCGGGAGAGCTCCTCGGGCAGGGCGGGCGGGGGCGGCGGTGGCGCGTACTGCCGCCCTAGAGCCGACTCGACCTCGCTTGCTCCGCTTATTATCTGGAATTAGATACAATTGGATAAATATAATATCTTATCCTAATGGCAGTTTACAGCTGCATACAATGTTGTAACAAACGATTTGCACACTGACCGCTACATGCGCTACGACGTGAGGCTCGTAGCACATAGCTTCCGCGAAGCGAGCGCTAAAAGCGCTACGACGCGCGGCTCGTCGCACATAGCTTCCGCAGACCCAGTGCTACATGCGCTACGACGCGCGGCTAGTAGCGCATAGCTTCCGCGAAGCGAGTGCTACAAGCGCTACGAACACGCACTTGCTACAACAGAAACGGCCTCGCTCACCTCGGCGTTGGCGTGCCTCCAGGCCGGCGCCTGCGCGGCGTCGCCGAGCGCCACGGCCTTGGCGCGGTGCACGGCGGGCGGGATGGCGGCCTGCAGGCGCTGGTGCGCGGCGGACAGCGCGCGCGCGAACTCAGAGTCCTCCGTGTTGTCGCGCTCGGCGCCGCCCACCAGCAGCACGCGGTTGGCCAGCCTGGGGGCGGGAGGCGTTCGATGCTATCAGAGGATCAGTATAACCGGATACACCAAATCAAACCTTATTAGTCAGCCAATAAGGTTCAAATTGGCATAGAAATTATAACAAGCACTCGGCATACCTCGCAATTGCGGACGTATTGTCGACCATTTTCTGAGAATCGTTGTTGCGGATAGCGTCTTCGCACAGGTAGGTATGTTTCTGCATCAGTTCCCCTGGAAATTAAAAAAATATTCATTAAACAACCATGCTAACATGACGGTTACATAATAAAAAGAAATTTAGCACTTATAATCAAATATCAAAATTGGCCAAAAAATAGTAAAAATGTCTTTTCTGTTGTTTATTGAATCGTGACGTATGTCCTGCAGACGAGAGCACGCACCAGCCGTACGCACGAAGTCGAGCGGGTCCACGGCCTGGTCGCACAGGTCGCGCACGCGCAGCACGGCCTCCGCGTACTGCCCGCGCAGGTTGCCGAAGTGTTCCGCAGCCACCTGGAACCGCCCGGGACGGGGTTACTGGCTCGCCACTCCAGAGGAAACGTTACAAGGAGACACGTTCCTATTTAGACCTTACCTTGCTCTCGGGATAAAGCAGGCGTATTTTGCCGGCTGCGACCAGTTGCGGCGACAGTTTTTCCACCTGCAATATTAGATAACAAGATTTTAGATAAGCAGACAAGAGTATATTATGGATTTTAATATTTTGGGTCTCTTGTCCACATGAGTATTGATTATGGACAGTTTATTTTTGGCGCAGTCGGTAGGATTCATGAAGATCCTTCTGTACTGAAAATCATTACAATTCCAGTCTACAGTTAAAAAACAGTTGGCAGTATCATATTTACACGGAACAACTGTTTTTTAACAAATTTTTTTTTTTATTAGCATCCGTTTTTTATGTGTTCGTACCTGTTGCGCGTTGTGTATGAGCTGGTCGGCGAGCCGCTTGTTGTCCCCGGCGCCGGCCGCCACCATGCTGGCGGCGGCGGCGGCGCGCCGGCTGAACTGCTCCAGGGCGCCCGCCTTGTCGTGGAAGTTCGCCTCCCGCCCCGGGGCGCCTGGGAACAGATGCGTGCCATGACTAGGTGTCAGCGTCGAGATGCGCGCATAGCCTGCGCCCGCGCCGGCGCGAGGCTGCCGGGCGCGTACCGGGCGGCGCGTCGACGGCGTCGGTGAAGTGCCGCAGCGGCGCGGCGACGTCGATGAACTCCTCCACCACGCGGTTGACGACGGCGCGCTCCGCCGCGCGCTTCAGCTCGTGCAGCGCGTCCGTCAGCTCCCTGGGAGAATGGAGATTCGATTAGATCTCTGCAAGTGAAGAGGAAGATCCAAACTTTTTGTAACAACAGGGATGAATCTTCATCAGAACCATAGCGCTCAGGTTAGCCTCACCTGGTGAGGGCGCGGGCCTCCTCCTCGCCGCCGCGGCCGGCGCTGCACAGCGCGGCGAGGCGCGAGGCGAGGCGCTGCACGGTGGAGCACAGCTGCAGCACCTCCGCCTTCTCGCGCCCCTGGAGCCCGTCCGCTATCTGCAAGGAGTTACCGACTTTTACGTGCATTATCATCACTATCATCATTACAGTCACTCTTATCATCATCATCATCATCACCATCATCACCATCATGATTAAATAAAATAAATAAATAAATAATGCTGGACAATTCACACAGCATTATCTAGCCCCAAAGTAAGCAGAGCTTGTGTTATGGGTACTAGACAACTGATATACTTAATACTATACACTACATATATAGATATTTTTTATTATACATAGAAAACATCCAGAACGCCCTGAACAAATATCTGCAGATCGTACAAACATTTGTCCCGGGGCGGGAATCGAACCCGCAACCTCCTGCGTCGCAGGCGGACCTTCGCCCGTCGCGCCACCGAGGTCGTCAAAATTTTAGTCACTCTTATCATCATCATCATCACCATCATCATTACAGTCACTCTTATCATCATCATCATCATCATCATAGTCACTCTTATCATCATCATCATCATCATCATCGTCTTCATCATAATTACCATTATCGTCATCATCATCCCACAATATTTAAATGAGCTGGCTACTAGCATCAAGCCGACGTCCCACCTCAGTGGCACCGTCAGGTAAGCTAAGGCCGGTACCCACCCGCTGCCCCTGCGCCACGATGCTGTTGATGGCCCGCTCGCCCTCCAGCCGCGCCTGCGGAGCCCCGCCCGGCTGCAGCAGCCACGCGTGCGCCGCCTCCAGCCTGCACATTACTCGCATTACACATCCACACTCATATTAAATGCGAAAGTAACTCAGTTTGTCTGTTACCTTTCAGAACAAAACGATTCAACCGATTTTGCTGATGTATGACGATTTTGACATGTCTTGTATGTATACGTACCTGGCTTGCATGGTTTTCCCGCCTTGCTTCTCGGCCGCTCTGACACCTTCGTTCACAACCGAGTCCACTTCATTGATTTGAGTCCTCAAATCCGACGCCAGATTGAGCGCCTGTGGAAAAATAACATATTCATTTACCATGTTACTTGTCACCCCACTTTACGTTACTTCCCCTCAGTAAGTTACTTGTCACCCCATACGATGTTACTCGTCACTCCTAACAATGTTACTTGTCACGCCTCACGATGTTAGTTGTCACCCCTCGCAGCGTTACCTTAGCTTCATTCCCGTGCCCGTGCTGGCGCTCGTCGCAGAGCTGGTCCGCGTGGCTGCCGCCGGACCTGCAACACACCGTGGTGAGTGAGCGCCGCGCGGGCCCCCGCCCCGGCCCCCGCCCCGGCCCCCGGCACGCACCGCACGAGGCGGCGCACGGCGGCGGCGCGCGCGGGCTGCAGTGAGCGCCGCGCGGGCCCCCGCCCCCGGCCCCGGCACGCACCGCACGAGGCGGCGCACGGCGGCGGCGCGCGCGGGCTGCAGTGAGCGCCGCGCGGGCCCCCGCCCCGGCCCCCGCCCCCGGCCCCGGCACGCACCGCACGAGGCGGCGCACGGCGGCGGCGCGCGCGGGCTGCAGTGAGCGCCGCGCGGGCCCCCGCCCCGGCCCCCGCCCCCGGCCCCGGCACGCACCGCACGAGGCGGCGCACGGCGGCGGCGCGCGCGGGCTGCAGTGAGCGCCGCGCGGGCCCCCGCCCCGGCCCCCGCCCCCGGCCCCGGCACGCACCGCACGAGGCGGCGCACGGCGGCGGCGCGCGCGGGCTGCAGTGAGCGCCGCGCGGGCCCCCGCCCCGGCCCCCGTCCCCGGCCCCGGCACGCACCGCACGAGGCGGCGCACGGCGGCGGCGCGCGCGGGCTGCAGTGAGCGCCGCGCGGGCCCCCGCCCCGGCCCCCGCCCCCGGCCCCGGCACGCACCGCACGAGGCGGCGCACGGCGGCGGCGCGCGCGGGCTGCAGTGAGCGCCGCGCGGGCCCCCGCCCCGGCCCCCGCCCCGGCCCCCGCCCCCGGCCCCGGCACGCACCGCACGAGGCGGCGCACGGCGGCGGCGCGCGCGGGCTGCAGTGAGCGCCGCGCGGGCCCCCGCCCCGGCCCCCGCCCCCGGCCCCGGCACGCACCGCACGAGGCGGCGCACGGCGGCGGCGCGCGCGGGCTGCAGTGAGCGCCGCGCGGGCCCCCGCCCCGGCCCCCGCCCCCGGCCCCGGCACGCACCGCACGAGGCGGCGCACGGCGGCGGCGCGCGCGGGCTGCAGTGAGCGCCGCGCGGGCCCCCGCCCCGGCCCCCGCCCCGGCCCCCGCCCCCGGCCCCCGGCACGCACCGCACGAGGCGGCGCACGGCGGCGGCGCGCGCGGGCTGCAGGTGCTCGGCGGCGCGCTGTGCTGACGTCAGCACGGAGCGCAGCGCGCGCTCGCCCGCCGTGTTGCGCAGCGCTGACGGTTCCTGTGACAAAATATATTCATATTAACATTCATACCTACATTGTCATACAACAAAAATCGAATCGAGAAAACGCAGCGTCACGCTAGATACGGGTATATTATATTTGCTTCTAACCACGCGGGGCCTGTAGCGACAAAGCAGAACTCACTTTACGCTCGTAAGGTAAGGTGCATTTTCGTTCGCAGCGTCTAGCGAAACAAAAGAGTAAGCAATTATAGCAGAAGGTGTTGACCACAGAAGACAGAGACAACAGAAGTGGGTCAGTTTTACATCTGTCGGAAACGATATCACCAAAAATAATGAAAGTTACTTTTTTATTTGAAAGTGTGCCTTATGTTTTTTAACTAACATGCTTCATTTTAATGGGCTCTAAAACTGCACGTAAGACATCTTTCATTGGGTGGCAGACGTAGATCATGACATAGTATGTATGGCAAAACTGGCGTTGGTTTTAAGCTACGAGTCATATGTTTGGCACGCGTGCCCCACCCACTTTTCACTTCCACTTGTCTCTCTCTTTCGTGGTATTGTCAATTTTGTATGAAAAGATTTATCTGATATACAGTAACTATTTAGTAATCTGTGGTCTAAGACGACGTACATTGAGGAACTCATGCGCGGCGCCCATCTTGGTATGTATCTGCGTCTGCAACGCTTTCAGCACCGCAATGTTGTCCTTTTCCCCGCCGTCTTCCACGTACGAGGTCAGCTGCAGCACTCTAGAAGAGAACAGGACTTTATTCCCTACTCCTTAGGGTTACTTTTAAAGTGAACATTAATAACAACATAAGTTTCGAGACGTAAACGAACGAATGTCTTCTCTTTTACGCTCATATAATTGATGTTACTTCAGAGGGAGATGGAGAATATTTTTACCGAATAATTTCGTGAATTTCATCCGCCATTCGCTGCGCCAGATAGTTTCTATTTTCGGCGGCTTCTTCTATACCTTTGCCACCTGAAAAATACATCATTTACAATCAGTACAGGAAACAAATTGCACGGGAAACATAGAAAGAAGAGACAAAATGTAAAAATGTAGATATTTATGTGCAAGAATGTGTTCTTTTTAGTTTTTACATACGAATTTCAAGTTTATTTCTACTGGTACAAACTGAGAATCGAAGTATTAAAACTTGAGTGCACGTATTCGAACAAACGGGACGAAATCGTACAAACTAAAGGGGCACCCTTAGTTAAAGCGGGGTAGCATGATTGTGTATGACATTTGAGCGTGTTGTCTCTCTCTTCCTTGGCTTCGACTACCTTTTGAGTACGAAGTGTCCACCTTAGCCCCCTACTTAATTTTAACCACTAAGTGCATTGCTGCCTTTGCCATTTCTTTAGTGCCAGACAGAGACAACTATACACTTATCGGTCCATGTTACCAAACGATTTTAGTAATTTAGAAACCGGACATCAAACCTTGGTACACCAACCTACCTTCAGTGAGTATATGTATGTAGATCTTCATGGAGCAGATGAGAACCGGCGCCAGCTGCTTGACGCTCTCCAGGCACTGCGCGAGCGTGTCCGCGTGCGGCGGGTGCGTCAGCTCCGAGGCGCGCGCCGCCACCTGCGTGCGTACAATATATAGTTAAAAAAACAAACATAATCGCTTCGGTCAATAATGTACGAGCTAGATTAAGAGATGCGCCCAAACACAACCAAGAAAAAGCAGCCAAGCGCGAGTCGGACTCGCCCATGAAGGGTTCCGTGGCAGCAAGAAACATAATATGAAAGTTCTTGTAATTCGTTGTAACTTTGGCCGATGTTTTAATAATAGTATATCTTTTTACGATTTATGACGTATTACAAAAAAAACTTACTAGATCTCGTTCAAACCAATTTTCGGTGGAAGTTTGCATGGTAATGTATATCATAATATATTTTTTTTACTTTTATCATTCTCTTATACGGACAGACAGACAGACAGGCATGATGAATCCATACGGGTCCGTTTTTTGCCATTTGGCTACGGAAACCCTAAAGATAAACCAGATAAACCAGATAAACCTTTTATTCATAATTCTTCAAAATTATAAGTCAGAAAAAAAAAATGTATTCCTCACCACTTAAAAACAAATAGTGTATTATTATTATGATACTTAATTAATGTACATAATATCATCATAACATCAATAATTATTATTATATAAGCTTAGTAAAGTTATAATACGTCATCTAGCATTCTCATAATTTCCCACTAGGAATTCGTCAATAGTATAAAACGTCTTATCAACGAGCCAGTTTTTAAGTTTTATTTTGAAACCAGTGAAGCTGGATGCGCTAGTCACCCACTCTGGCAGGTGGTTGTACACCGCTGGTCCCATCACGTGCGTCAGCTTGTCGGACCGTGCGAGCCTCCTGGACACTGCCGCGAGTTTATGAGCTCCGCGGGTGCAGTACGAGTGTCTCTCTTCTCGTTTTGTAAACGTGTTTAAGTTCTGCCTCACATATACAGCCACCTGCAGTATGACTATTGCGGGCAGTGTAAGAATCCTGAGCGACTTAAAGTAGGGCCTCGCCGATGTAAGTCGCGACACGCGTGCAATTGCCCTCACAGCCCTTTTCTGCATTCTGAAGGCGCGCAGCCTGTCTGCTGCACACCCCCAGAGCTCTGCACCGTATTGTAGGGCCGAATGCACAGTTGCAAAATAGCTGGTGCGGACTATATCGGCGTCAACCACTCGCGCCAACCGGCTCAGGGCGTAGCAGGCGCTACCCAACCTAGCACAAAGTGTGTCTATGTGGGAAGCCCATGTTAGACCACAATCAATTTGAAATCCAAGAAACATGGTTGAGTCGACCTGGTTTATTGAGTTCCCATCTATTAGCACCCGCAGTCTGGTCAACGGTCGCCCAGAAACTGAGAACTGAATAAAATGGGTTTTATTCAGATTCAGTACAAGTCCATTTACATTGAACCACCGCGCCAGATCTCTTGCCACCTCGTTCAAGCGCTGCTCGAGTTCATCCTGCGAGCTCGCCGTGACGATTGCTGCGACGTCGTCTGCGTACATGAATATCTCACCGGAGTCGATAAAACTAGGCAAATCATTAAGTAATAGGGAGAAGAGAATATTTGATACCGAGGACCCCTGTGCTACTCCCATCGTGGTAGCCAAGGGATCAGATCTCGTCTCTCCACCATCACCGACCACCACCTGGGATCTGTTATGCAATAGGTCTATCAGTAGTGTACGGGCGGGTCCGCTTATGCCGTAATACTGGAGTTTGGCAGCTAGGGCACCGTGATCCGCAACGTCGAAAGCCTTCGACAAGTCACAGCATAAGACAGCGACCCGCTGCCTCTTTTCGCATGCCTCCAATACGCGCCTGATCACCTCGCGAGTCAAAGAAGTGGTGGAGCGTCCCTCCCGATATGCATACTGTCGCTCAGATAATGCCCTGGTGGAAGTCAAATAGTCAGTGAGTCGTGCACTTAGGCCATTTTCGAAGATCTTGGCAACAGCAGGAATTATTGACACAGGCCTGTAACCATCTATAATCTCTCTCTTTCCTTTACCTTTGAAAAGAGGCGAAATCTTACTTAGTTTCATCGTGCCCGGATAAACTCCAGCACCAAGGCAGCGATTAAACAATACGGTCAGACACGGCGCCATAGTGTTCAGTGCTAAGTGAATAATATCCATTGATATATCATATATATCTTTGGTAGGTTTCCGTGGTATGCGCGATGATATTATTTTATATACCTCATCCGGTGAAAACCTAGTGAATCTCAGGCTGCGGTCTGCGAGAGGGCGCGCAGCTGCGAGCGCGGCGCTCACCATCGGCAACGCGGCGCGCGGAGCCCCACACGCCGCCGCCGCATTCACGAACCGTTTATTCATGGCATTGGCAGCATCTTTTTTAGACTTAAATTTGTTACCCGATTCATCTGTAACTACGTCAGTGAAGCTGACAGAACACCGCTTCCCAGTGCCCTTTTCTGTATTTACTACATTCCAGATTGTTTTGTACTTACTAGAGCTATTTGCGATCACTCTAGTATAAAAACTGGATTTATTATCTTTTATTGATTTGTCATATAACACGCTCAGTTCGGAGTTAAATAATATTAGCCTATTGTTGTTTGGGAATTTGTTTGCCAGTTTGGTTGTTTCAAATAGCAGGGTTTTTATCTTAACGATCTCATCAGTGATCCAGGTTTGCTTCCTGACATGTTGGCGTTTTAATGGGAAGCATAATTGAAATTTATTAGCCAGAACATTTATTACAGCACTCGCTAACATTTGTACTGAATTCTGGTATTTAATAAAAATTTCTTCCCAGTCAACACTTGTCACAGCTAAGTTAAAGTTCAATCGACTCACTTCAGAGAAGTCTCTAACAAGGCGGGTGCGCGGCGGTGGTTGCCGTGGTTGCAGCTGGTATGTCACCGTTGCGCGCACGGCACGGTGGTCGCTGAGGTATGTGTCCACCGGGGCACTGTCCACACTCCCTCGCGGCCTGTTACTGTACACATGGTCCAGACAGGTTGAGGACACGGAAGTCACTCGCGTCGGGAAGTCGACGATGTTTATAAAGTTGTGTGCCGACAGTATATCACTCAGTTGTTTTTGTTCGGAGCATTTATCGTCTAGCCAATTAATGTTGAAATCACCCGTTATAATAAACTCTTTGTTACTTTCACTGGCTCGTTCTAGAAGACGTTCCATATGCATAAGGAAACAGGTTGAACTTATTCTATTAGTTCTGTAGATACATAGAACTATAATATTACAATCAAGCAGCTCGATTGCGGAAACTTCACAATATTGTTCAGTTGCTAATTGTACATAATCGAGGCATTCGACTGCCTTAACACCGTTTTTACAGAACAAGCAGGAACCGCCGTGCGCTCCTTGTTTTCTACAGTAACTTGAAACTAAAGTATATCCGTCTATGTTAACGCATTTGAGATTATCTTCAGACAACCAGTGTTCTGTGATTCCAATGACGTCACACTGTAGGTCACTTTGTAATAATACCTCAAGCCGATGTGTCTTTTTGTCTAATGATGCTATGTTTTGTTGACAAATGATGATAGTCTTATCAGCGTTGATGCACGGGGACACGGGCGGCGGCGCTAGTGGCGGCGCTGAATTCCGTATCTGCCTCAGAATTCTCTGTGGTTCGTCGATATAAATCGGTGCCTCGCTGTGAACGAGGCCGTCCGGGAAACCACTCGGCAAACCTGACTCCAGCCGGCCACGCACTTGGGTTGCACACTCTGTCGGCAATCTTCTCTGGAATCCCGATCACGAAACAGGCATGCCTGTTGGTTCGAATTTCTCGCTTTTCGACAGAGTATTCATCAGATCTCTCAATTTTATTCAAAAAATTGCGTATGTTACTTATTGTTGTCTCGGGTTTAAGAGACCAAGCTTGAATAAACTTCAGCCGCTCTGTTATTTGCAGCTCGTCATCTACTTTGCCAGTTCCTACAGAAACAGGTCGTGTTTTTTTTACTTTCTTGTAGCTAGCAGTCTTCCAATTGTCATCATCCTTCTTGACAAGATTATCCTCATATTGCGCATATTTATTACCATTCATTTTACGAATTGTAGGTATGATGTAATAAAGATGGCATGACAAAAATATCGAAACGTTATCCTACTAATATAAACGCGAAAGTTTGTAAGTATATGGATGGATGGAAGGATGTTTGTTACTCGTTCACGTAAAAACTACTGAATGGATTTTAATGAAACTTTACAATAATATAGCTTATACATCAGAATAACACATAGGCTACAATTCATAACGATATATCGTATATTATCCAAATGCGGGTGAAACCGCGCGGCACAGCTAGTAAAAGAATAAAATTCTAATCAAGATTCCAAACTCTATAGGGTTCCCATGTCTACTTACCTCCCTGGCAGCCCTGGACAGCGCGGGCGATATGTCCCTCAGGAACTGCACCAGGTCCTCCATGGTGTCGATGACCTCCGCCACCCCTAGGTAATCTAGCACCTACGGACAACGACGCCGTCAGACAACTACCACAACACACGTTTACAGCCCCATACTACCATTTTACTACCCGTGGCTTTTCGTAATTTGTGCTTCGGGGGGACGTCTTTGATTGATCGATAGCAGCTGTTAAGCCACGTCAGAGGATCTTGACCGGCGTCACAAACTCTGACACTAACACATATACAATAAACAAATAACTACCACACCCACTTACTATTTAACGACACTGTATTAGCGAAATCAGAGGTATTCAAATGCATAAAAAAATCCTTGATTATGTTTTTTATCCTTTAAAAACTGAGCAACTGTAAGCTTTGAGTGACGATGTGATTGCGCTTACCATCAATCTAATGACCTACTCGTATCAACACACATTAAATCTAGCAGTACACACGATAAGTCTGACTGATTATCGTTGCAAAACAATGTACTGGAATTACACACCAATAGGATACTTTCATTGTGCCGTGAGCGGTCAATGAAGCTATACTATTGGGCAATTTCATATCCAATTGGAACGTAAACTATATGAGCAAACAAGTACAAACAATTTAACACCTTAGCTATAGTAACGTAAAGTACCTTTTTGCACTCTTTGACTATTTTCCGGACTTCGGATTCGTCGAAACATAACAGCAGAGCTGATGTACCTTGCAGGATGCCCCTGGAACCTTCGATCAGCTTTTTTCTGGAAAGAAATAATTTTATTTAAATGCTACAATTTTCGGATTACCCTTAAAATAACTACAAAAGTTTCTTTTATTTAGTTCGCAAACTTTTCGTTACCAACGGTTGTATGTCAATTAAAAAAGTAACAAAGTTAACATAGTTTGAGAGCTTCGAAAGTTCAAGATCGAAGCTTATACAATGAATGATTTTCCAATTTCTTACCGGATCTATCCGATTGGGTACATTCCGAATCCCGAGGTTTAACGAACGAATCACTTAGTATTAATTATCTCTCTTGGGCTCACGTGAAATAATATAATGCTATCTTTTGTATTTGACTTGTAATCATTAAGAGCTAATCCCACGCCAGGATTAGAGTGTGTAGGTACCACCATCAGACCACATCCTCACATTCCTCTCTTTACCAAGTGCCTGGTCAGTTCTGCTATAACAAGTTTTAAATGACAGTGAAGAGAGGGGGTAATAGAAAAAATTAAAACGAAAATATAAAAAGATAATGTGGTTCAGAAAATCTGCCATAATATGATGGCCGATGCGGTCCCGCAGACAATAATAAATCGATAATATAATCAATACCTGGCAGGTCCTGAGTAAGGGTCCGCCCGCAGCATGTCCGACGCCTGCTGCAGCAGCGTGGCGGCCGTCTCCACGCGGTGCAGGGCTCCCGGCATGTCGTGGCGGAGGACCACGTCGTCGGACGACTCAATGGTTTCGTGACCCACCTGGGGGATCACGTCGAACGGCCGCTTAGTTTGATTAGAAACGAAATACGGAAACAGTTTGCGGAGCACTTTCTCTCCAGATGAAGCGGTTATGACAGTGCATGCTTACCTAGAAGTAACCTATTCACTCGTGACTTGAAGACTCAGGTTGCAACGTTAAAACACAGGCTCGAGTAAGGAGTTCCACTCCTTTGTACACAAAACAATAGAAGCACATCGATTCGTAAATCAAGTGGAATATCTACCAGGAGGTGGTGTATCGCCGTCCGTCTGGTTGTTCAATGGTGGAAAAGTTTAGGAACTTCTGGTTCCGTTATTGAAACAGCTCCTGCAGTTTCCAATAGATGCTACTTTTCTTCATCCACTAACATGAAGACTCTTGAAATGTGTCCATAATAATATTATAGTTTAAATGCAGCTGAATGCTAGGTCTCTTTACGAAGGCAATCGACTATGCTTTGTCGCTTCAGTGCGCACACTAACATCGACCAATGGCATCATTTTCATCCACGTGTATATCTATCTATCTGGTATCTAGAATTGTAGTATTGAAACTACATATCATCATCATCATCGTCATCATCACCACAACCCATATCCACTCACTGCTGAGCACGGGTTTTCCCTCACTTTCGTGAGGAGATTTATTCTATAATCCAGCACGGAATAAGCAACTAAAACTAGATATACTTTAACAACATTAATGACGGATATTTATATGAGGAAGATCACCAGGTATAAAGGTAACTTAGGCTGAATGAGGTCAACTATAAGTAACACTTCAAAACCGTTTAGGCACATAAACACTTAAATATCGTGTTATCTTTTCCTAACTACGAATAGGTCCTTATGTGTCTCGTGATAGCGGGGTCTCTAACCAGCTGCGGTAGTCGGGCAATTACCTTGACGAGGTTGTTGACGGCGAGGGACACGGCCTGCACGGGCCGTGCCAGGTCCGGCATGGCGTTGCCATCTTCGGCCTCTTCGTGAAGGATCACCAGTCGGGAGACCTGGAACAGAACAAGTTACAGATAGGACATTATCATCGATTAATCCTACCCTAGAATTTGAGAGACGCTTGTGCCGGTGGGTAAAGTCGACGGTAAAGAGGGTTGTTCCCCCACCCATAAAGGGCGCTTACTGGTCCGGTCTTGACGCCATGATAACAGCCGAGGACTGGACATGATGTTAGTAAAGAGTGATGCATGAATCCGCAAGAAACCACCTGCTTTAGGGAAGGATACGCCTAAGAAGCTTTTGAGTTATCAGTTCCTCCTAATCCCAGAAAGACTACGGATAGCTCATATGGAAGAGCGACGAAAAGGCTACGGCTACTGATTCGAACCAGCGTGGTCGTCTTGTTCTTTGTTAAATACAGGAGGTTCACGGTTCTATTAGCCTTAATATGTGTAGCAGCTGTCTTCGCAATCAAACTGACTAACCTCTCAACACAAGGTTCCAACCAAAAGAACCCATATAATTAGTTTAAACAGAATCAGGGGTAGAAATAAATCCCTGAAAGTTTTGTGCACGTCTGTACATTATACAACTGATATTTTACACAATTTAAGAGCGGGCTCAGTCGACAAAAGATATATATACATAATATGATAAAATTAACGAATAGGTCAACTCGTCCCGCGGACACAGTTGACGTAAGTGCCATACAGGCACAATGGTGAAAAAAGAAGAGCTGTGCCTATTTTAGACCAAATCTTAAATCTTTTAAAGCATACAAACGTATCTTCTAGTTAAACAATTACCGTCACGTATCTCCACTTTCACCGGCAGTTCTCACGGCGAGATAAGCAGGCGCCAGCCAACAATGGAAGTCATAAAAACGTGTAGTGGATGCTTAGAAGTAGGGTTGCCATGTGAGCTTACAGGTCTTGACAGACAGGTTGAAACATCGGATCGTTTTATGTAACGCGAGAGTGAAGACCTTGAATTTGCAATGTACTTGCAATGAATATTGCACTTGCAATTAAGCGTCATAATAGTATGGTAAATATACCGTCTCTAGCATTAATTAAGATCCGTAAAAATCTGTCTGTTAACGATAAATCCGAATGTTTGCTAACCCTACCGAAAACAGTTACAAATGTGCGTTCACGTAATCCCTCCTTATGGTATAGGACATTGACTCTACATACAACCACGATAGGTAATGGTAAACTATTTCTGTAACTACGTTCTTTTAATCATTCAACCATTGTGTTATAGGGTGAGGTTGTAACTTCGATCCGGCGCAATGCAAATATTTGTAGAAGCCACCGCTATTTGCTTTAAGTGACCTTTGGAGGAACTATGGTCCTAATACAGGGAACTCTTGTTTAGGGTCATCTAACTAAACTATGATTTCAAATACTGATGACGAATGCACAAAAAATCCCCCTAATAACTTTAATTAAGCACCTAAGTAATTCAGTAATGAACCGAATTACCATCGAATTAGACCTCATTGGCCACACCGACACTTGTCAATGTCATCCGGCGCCATATAGGGTGCGCGCGCGCCGATCGCCGCCCGATTAGGACGCGCGCGTCCATTCATAGTTTTTTGTCTATGACTACGTTTGTATGAATGTATGACACGTCTTATAGGACGTGTCGACAGCCGCCTTTCGGTTTCGATGGAATGTGCAGTGAGTAGTAGCTCTAGCGAGCGATAAGACATACATTTAAGTTTCAAAATGTTCAACAAGATATTGGCAGCAATCTAAAAATTTTGAGGCTCTAAAGTACTGCCATCCCTTTCGTTTCCAAAAGGTAGAAAAGAGACGACAAATCATTTGATAGGACGAAATTTAAATATCGTCTAGTTTGTATACAACCGAATTAGGACCACTGACGCGCTCATTAGCATAGAAGTCACCAGCCGCATTCCGCGAAACCCGAAATCAAATTTCGTTAGCGATAAAGAACTCAATCCCATTAGGCAAGTCAAATCCATCGTAAACTTTGTCCAATCTAAGGTAAAAGCTCCGATTTGGCGTGACTTTTCCACAGCCGTCACGGCGGCCCCACATTAGGGGCTGGGCGTAAAGGGCGCGGCATTTGTCTAGTCGCAGTGACCTTCGCGCGAAATACGGGCCTAGAAAATTTCACTACAAATACGGCCTGTTTTAGGATATGAAAAAAATTACTGTATCCATCTGTATTATAAGGCATACAAGAGCGCAATGCAGTTTAATTGACTTACAACGCGCGAGACTTTTCAATAACTTAACCATAGCTGTGAATGGTATTACAACTGTTACGGGCAAGTCTTTGGGCTTTACTATCAGGCAAACGATGTTATCTCGTGATGTCACTCAGCCGTATAACAGAATACACAAGTAGAAAATACATATTTCATCGATTTTTTAAGCCCTCTACTCTTTCCCCACTATGCGTTACCGTGTCACAAGGGGCAGGGTCTGCAAGGGATCCTTTATTTATATTGGGGAGGGGGTGCCTGATATTGCCTTAATCCGTCCCCGAATATACTCTGTGGAGATGGTACGAAGTCAATATCATTGATATTTTAATATACCTCATCTATAACGCTCTTTTATTAGTTTTTAGGGGTTCGAACCTAGGGTAAAACGGCACCCTATCACTAAGGCTCCACTGTCCTTTCATCCGTCTGTTACCAGGCTGTATCTCATGAACCGTGATAGTTAGACAGTAGAAATTTTCGTAGATGATGTATTTCTGTTGCCGCTATAAGAACAAATACTAAATAATATAATAGATATTGCTACGGAACACTAAATGTGCGAGTCCAACTCGCACTTAGCTGTTTTTTTTACATTTCACACTGTAACCGGTACCTAAAGCTTTATGGATGTAGTCTGGCTTCTCCTATGTAGTAAGCATGGATATCATATACATCAAACTTTTCCGAAGCCAGATGAAATACAAACTGCACTGTTTTAAGGTCTTCATCCAAAGAAAAAACTTTCTTATTTTGCGACTATAACTTGGGCCAGTGTCAAAGTTAAATAAACGACAGTATCTATTCTAAACTGCAATGCCAAGCCATTTTACACTGTTAACAATCACACCAAGACTCATCAACATTGTATATTTAAAGCATTTCAAACGTTGTGATTTTCAGATCAATCGCATCAATGGTATCCCGTAGATCACAGAGCCTGCGCAAGCAAACAATGTAAACCACAAATGTAGAGATAAATTTGTTACCGTATTGACATGTTTACACTGTCCAGAAATAGTGCAGTCGAATCCCTCGGCGGTCGTAAGCCCGGCTTACAAACTAGTCGAGTCACTGGCTCCAATTTCAGCTCCACGTCATATGGGTGACATGGGATAACTGATGCACTGTGCCACCATCTTAGCTCGTGAATTACGGAATTAGTGCGGCCAACCACCCCTGGCGACAATAATAAGATGCAGCTTACGACTCGTGAGTCACGGGCTTCAATCTAAGCCCTGTTTATACTCCTTAGCCTTAGTCATCGATGAGGAAAACACGTAATCCTTCATGGAAACAGAATGTTGACTACTAGAAATATGACGATAACATGTTGAATTTCAACTGGCCGTTTGTGTAAATGTCTTGGTTTCCAGTAAACAAAGGTTAGGTAAGTTATTAACAGCCGGTCGAATACAGAACAATTACAATTTATAAGAACAGACATTTGAAAATGTTCTCATAGACGTATTGAGTTAGTTCTGTTTTGAAGGAAAGTTAAACCTTTATCCGACAATTCTTCTACGAGTAATCCTCCTACTGTACCTAATTTTTTGACGTGACGATTATCTGCTAACTAGGCTAGCTAGGGGTAAGTGTAATTTCGTCATAGTGTAATTTGGTCACACGCAGGAACCAGTGTAAATCGGTCACATTTGTATTAAATTTTTTAGACGGATAATACATGGCGTGGTGATGGTCTATCATTTTGAAGTCATCGAAATTGCGTTAGTCCCAAACACTATGCTCTCTAGGTACGAGATAGGTAATAGACATTGCTAACTAAAGTTGTTGGCCGTGCTGAATTTTTAACGGAAACACCCTCTTTGAAAGTTATCATAGTAAATGAGATTGAAAAACATAACGACACCACCCCGGCTGCACTTCTTCAGTAATACAGTGTCCCGGTCAGTTCCCTTCAATATCTAATCTACCATGAAAGTTATTTGGCTAGTAAGGTGGTCGTCAACTGTTATTTATAACCATGGAGTAATTTCGTAACAGCTCAGAGTGAATTCAGGGTCAGCGTTTTAAACAACGTTGTATTTGTTTGTAACGTTACACATACGAGGGTGAATCAAAAAATTCTTGGAATCAATATTAAAAAATGCAAAGATTTAAATAATACTATTTTATTTTTCTACATAATCTCCCTCCAATGCAATGCATTTAGAATAACGCGTTTCTAACTTCCTTATTCCTTGTGAAAAAAAATTATTTTCTTGACTCTCGAAAAAGTCCTCTACGGCAGCTATAACCGCGTCATTATCGTGAAATTTTGTTCCACGAATTTCCTCTTTTAATTTTGGAAATAAGTGAAAATCACTTGGGGCTAAGTCCGGAGAATATGGTGGGTGGTCAAGGAGATTGAAGCCAGCACAGCGGATTGCGTTGAGCGCAACTTCCGATCGATGAGCAGGAGCGTTATCTTGAAGGAACAACACGCCCAACGACAGTTTTCCACGACGTTTTTCTTTAATCGCTTCACGCACTTTCGGGATTAAATTTGCATAATAGGGTCCAGTAATCGTCTGGCCTTTTGGCATGTAATCAATAAAAAGGATTCCTTCACTATCCCAGAACACAGAGGCCATAACTTTGCCAGCGGTAGGAGCAACTCGAAATTTCTTAATGGATGGAGAGGATGGTCGTTTCCAAGACATGCTTTGTCTTTTAGTTTCAGGATCAAAATGGTGGACCCACGTTTCATCCATGGTGACAAGACGACGGCAAAAATTATCCGAATCACGCTGGAACATTTCGAGATTACGCTTGGAAATTTCCAAACGTCGCTTTTTGTTTTCGTCGGTTAACATTCGTGGCACCCATCTTGCAGACACTTTTTTGAACCCCAGTGAATCAATTAAAATGGATTGAACGCTACCAAAAGATATCTTTAGGATCTCAGCTATATGTTTTATAGTCATTCTTCTGTCTTCCAAAACCAGATTCTCAACCTTTTTGACATTTTCTTCTGTAACGGAGGTTGAAGGCCGCCCAGAACGCGGGTCATCTTTACAGCTTGATCTACCTCTTTTAAATTCAGCCACCCAGTACGCAACCGTAGAATAGGGTACAGCATCACCCCCTAATGTCTGCTGAATGTCCAAAAAAATTTCCTTCGTAGACATTTTTTTCAAACTGAGATATTTTATCACCGCACGTAACTCACTTTTATCCATAATTTTGACTTTTTAGCAACTCGTTGCACAAAAAAATTTATTACATGCGAACGAACTGACAAAAACAAGTGACAGTCTGCATAAATATAGTGTGATAGACACTCTTTAATTTGAATATCGAACTTGATCCAAATAGGTTTCATATATATGCACTTCTAAGAACTTTTTGATTCACCCTCGTACATTAGTGAATTGAGGGTTGTCAGTAATGAAATATGAAATGAGCTACAACTAGAACAGATGCAGACCTAACCTAGTGAAGAATGTGTGAAGGGAATGATGAATATGGAGACACTCGATCGTCTATGGCAGTCTTCTACTTTTCGTCGATGAAAGTAGATGTAGACTTACGAGCGTACCAGTGGTATATTGCTAAGCTAAATGATAAACCAACTTTCGTGTTGCACAAAATGCATTGGAGAGGCGTCATTTTCTAAAAAGTTTTATATAATAAATATCCTATAGCAGCCATTATTTATGAACACTGCTAGCTAAGGGAAGTATTTTCCTACGTGTTCCGTTAAAATTAGGGCCCTAATTAAAGTACACAGTTATTTTTTTCCGAAACGTGGAAAGGTTGCGAAATCCTCATGTCTTGTTGACATTTAGCTAACGAAACTTTTGCAAATCAGCCATACTCCAACATTTTAGCGACTAGAAAATAATCTGTCATAGTCTAGAAAAGATCTGAGCAAACAATCTCGAGCTCACGTTTCCCGAGTGTTTACAAGAGGCAAGATAGCATGTTGCATCAGAGCTGGCTATTAGCGCCCACTACACGTTAGCACGCTGCAGCCGGCGTCGAGCGGACGTTCTAGGTCAAGGCTGCTGCGGCGACACAGATTCGTGATCTAGTAAATATCGAGATATATTTATTAGTGCTTTAGTGCTTAGTAAGTACACAGTCCAAACTACACACATCAAAAAAGTCTAAGCAACATGTACTCATTTCTGGTTATTTTCTGGTTCGCCGAGCTGTATGTGGACGCGCATTGTCATGCATTAACGTAAAATTGGAGCCAAAGGTTTGTGCAAATGGATGGGCATAAGGTCTGAGAATATCCTCAACGTAATTTTCTTTACAAAAACTAGCTCTGAATTGCCTGGAACTTGCCTGGTTTAAATAAGTTCATAATACGCCCCCTAACAGCGCTACGCTGCGTACAATTTGGTATCCACCAGAGGTTTTACACCTCACTGAGTGCCACCGTCCAGAACTTTGATTACAAAATCTTAAGTGGTACTGCTGTGCATTGAAAACATTGGATTACTCCCGTTACTCACGTTTACATTCCTCTTCAACCCGGAACACAGCAAAGACTACTACTGTTTATCTGGCAAAGGTGTCGTTACTTCCGCAGGCGACTCTACCACTACAGACGTGCGTTTTACCTTCACAGGCTTTCTCCCGGAAAGGATCGGTTGATCCACTACGCTGACCCAGTGCGGGCTGTTGTATGGCGTATAACTTAGTATCGTGACGTTCGAGCATGCCTGTTTGTTCACAATGATTTCCTTTACAGCTTATAATAATATTAAGCGATGGTTTCGAAATCAGCAAATAACTTATGGAATATCATTGATGGGTTTGCAGGGTCATCATTGGGAATCATTGCAGGGTCAGAAGCTGTACGATTGTTTAGGTAATATGACGTTACTGCTCAAGTATCTATCGGTTGGAATTGTAATATCTTCCATTTTGTTATGTTCGGAGTTTCTTCCGCCCTAAAGCTTTAAGACTTGCAACATCTCACATCTAGCAAACTAACCCACATGCAGCCAGCTGTAGAAAATAGTTCTGTATCTTGCTGATTTCGTCAGTTCGCCGAATAAGAAAATATTTCCTGAGCTATTCTTGGATTCTATTCCTGAAATCTATCATAAAGTATCATGGCCTAACACTCATAAATATACAGTGAAGTGTTTACATTATCCGAAGAGTTTGAGTGGGATAGGTATCCAGGCATAGAGCTTTACAAGAAGATTCTAGTAAATTAGATTTTTAACTTCAATGACTTCAGTTTATATCCCGTCAAAACACTGAATCTGTCACCAAGACTTTAGCGGTCTAACCACAAAAGATTTAAACTAGAGTTGAACAGGTGCGTCTAAATATTTTCTCCACAAAACGACGCTTTTTCTAACTCAATAACAAATTTACAATGAAAATAATTAGGTACCTATGGCACGATTTAGTAAGAAAACGCGAGTGATTGACGTCGACTTTATCGAACGAAATTTTTGAAACATCTGTTTAACTCTGGTTTAAACTTTTGTGGTCAGCCGGTCGGTGTTCCGGTAGTCATTGGGACCGTCTCAATCTAGGCAGGTGATAGAATCAGGCTTTTAACTATGGCAAAATACATATTCAAAACAATAATTAAGTAGGTAGGTGTACCTATGTAGGTGTGCTTGCGCCAACAAGTTAGACGATAGAAAAAAATGACAAAATTGCTTGTGACCTCTATCCTCGCTAACTAAACCCTACTAAACAAAAAGAAATGGCCGATAAGGCTTTATCTGAGCAACAAAGGGCACATACATATTCTTTGTAAGCCATAGGTATCGTAAGTTCGTATGCAAATGCTTACTATATAAATCTTTCTATTTCGTCACTTATACTTGGCCCCGAGGCTGCTCGTGGGCGCTGACCATCTGGCGGATGACATAGGTAACTTTTACACTCTATTGAGACATAAAATCTTATTGAGTTCCTTTACGGATGTTTTAACGTTAGTAGGCAACGAACGACGTCGTAAAAGAGATTTTCGAGTTAGTGCTTATTTTATGTTTCTCAGGATTATGACAGAAGTAATAAAGACTTGGTCAACTTAGCGTTTCGTTTCTGTCATCGATGATAACAGTTAGTTTAGGTTTGCAGCGGAGACAATTTATTTCGCTAGGCAAAAGCAAGATTTTGTCAGACGAGTCACAAATCCTCTTACCACAAACTTTAGACCAGAGTTAAACAGGTTCTCCTAAAATTACGTTCTACAAAATCAACGTCTATCACCCGCGTTGTCTTACTCAATTCTGGCATTACTAATTATTATACTTGTGAATATGTTATTGAGTTAGAAAAAGCGAGGGTTAGACGTGGATTTGTGAAGAAAATCTTTAGACACATCTGTTCAATTCTTGTTTAAATCTTTTGTGGTAAGACAGTAAATGTTTTTTTTGTTTTTAAGGAGCAAAGTCTGCATAACGTTATTTTAGCTGGCATAAAAAAGCTGTTATATTGTGTCCATTTGAACGTAAGTATCACAAAGTCAAACATTAATTTTAATCATGATCAATGGCCATCCTTCAACCGTAATTGAGTCCGAAAGTGAATAATTAGTAGTCCAACTGGTCACATCAGCACGTGACTCATCTCCTTCGACAAATCATCGAGTTCGTCACCCATCCGTCCGTCCGTCTTCAAACAAAAATAAAAACAAAACACGGCACAGTTACGAAACGCAAGCCGATTCCAATTTTAATGTTAGGCGCCAACCAAAGGCGCGAAAACTAACGATTACAACCGGCCAGTAACATGCATGAATCAGTGTTTAAAATTAGAACTATTTTGAATTATATCACCTGGCAACGTTGTTTGTTTTGCGTGCTGGCAACAAAAAAATTCTTTAACGATTATTTTATAGGTCCGCGATGGAACGAACTATTTGTTTGCGCTCCGATGGCCATTCCGCATCAGCTGTGGAATTGCTTATTCAGATTGCGTAAGTTATGGATGCTTCGAGCTGATTGAGTCATTTACCACTGCTACAATGTACATAATAATATCCCCCTACCTATAAACACAGATTATGGGTTGGTAACTGTTCGAAAACATGTCTGATCAAAACTATTCCTTCCGCGCACTCGGAACGAATTAATATGAAACAAAATCTTATTAGGCCTTTCAGTATCAACAGGTGTTGCAAAACCATTATCTGATTAAGCTCATCCTACTTCATCCAGAGTTACCGATTAACTCGGAAGTTCACCTAACATACAGAGAACGATCCGATCGGATCCGATCATGTGAACCAGACTATTTTGTGGTTAGGTGGGTGAATCAGGTGAACTATAAACGCAACAGTCTCAGCTTAACCTTATAAGATATTTTCTAGAAGAAAGCTTATGTTCTACTCCATCCAAGCTATTTTGAGTCATAGATTATCCGTCTAATGTACTGCAATCTCCAACGCCTTTTCACTGTTAAGTGCCACATTGAGTGAACAAAAGCCATAACGATTTCATTGGTCTGCCTTCAGTCCATTTAGTCTTTGATTATCCAAGCACCTCTAACTTAAAACTATATCGTTTCAATTATTCCTACCACTATCGTTACGCCAAGCTTCCTTTGACAGGCAGCGAGAAATTTAAGGACTTACGTTCGCCGATTACGAGGACTCTTTGCCAAACTTGCAGTCACATGTTAGGTGATCAGACAAATGGTTAGGAAGACAAAGTTTAACTTAGCAAAGCAGGAACTTTTCTCTTTCTACTGGGCTTTCAAACCATCAAACATCAAACAATCTAATCTAAACAATGTTTACACATTCTATTCATGTCAGACTTGTATCGCTTGTTAGAAAGTCGCTTACACGTAAACAACGCTCCAAACTATACAATTTTTTAGACAACAAGAGTAAATTTACTAAAAACCAGCGTCGATTCACACCGAAAAGGGCGAGGGCTGACATAAAGCAGTGCACTGCACATCGCAGGGTGTTTATTTATAGACGTGTTGGTTCGGGATACTTTATTGTAGTCTGCAACGGAGTGGACATTGATTTTGCAGAAATAGCGTCTGGCATGCACAACTTGCACAAGAGGACTGAGAGAAAGTAAATTAACGATGGAAACATAGCTTTTGTAGCGAATGGAAATGCGAATTCTCTTTTAACACTCTTGTCTGCAGAAGTTAAAATTACAAATCAAAATCTCTATTTTGGATGACTGTTTCTCGTTACAGATAGAAGCGTGCAATCGTGCATGTTACTTTACGGATTTCTATATATAAGAGCATTTATAGATTTGCATTGACTTCAACACTTCATAATTGTATTTGTACTGTAATGGTGTTATGGTTGTATCTTAATAAATAAATAAATAATGGTCCTGGGAATAAGAGTTCCATATTTGGTTTCACAAATTTTGATGATGCATAGGATGGGTAGGGAACTAGGGAGATGGAACTTTATTGTTGTCTAGATTCATCATTTTAGTTTATTTACTAATTTTGAATTTAGAGATCCCAAAATATCCCTTATTGATAGCTCCATCGGGATAGATACTTCTTTGAGATAGATCGAATAAGGCATCTTAAGCTGTGCTAGAAACCGCCGCTGCTGTTACGAATATATTCTGATTACTTGGACAAATAATCTTCCAGAGTACATTATCGCCAACACAAAATATATTGTCTCAAAAACATTACTTTCCCAGCAAAATCTCCATCGAAACCCCAGGTTGGATACTCCGTACTCTAAAGGTACTCAAACCAACGGAAGAGGAGAGACACGCTCAATAATGTCACACAAAATCCCGTTGACGCTGTCTTGCTTTAATTGAGGGCCCCTTCTTCTAGGGTTTAATAAAGTATTGTGCCGTAACTGTGGGCTCCACTAAATGTAATAGTGCCAAAACTGGAAGTCAACCATTTGGTAAAGTGACGACACCGATGGAATCACAGCTTGTTGATCGCAGTGGGTCTACCCACTCGGGATGTCATCGAACTCGTCAACTGGCAAATTCTAAATTGCTGAGCATCCTATTGAATGAATCGCCATTTGAGGGGTAGGACTCCTTATATGGGAGCTTACATTGGTTTACCAGACTCGGTTCACAGTACTACAGACAGAGTCGAGTAAGTAAAATTGCAATTTCGTATCGCAAATTATTGGTGGTCATTCTCAGCTTTTCTTAGACAAAGCATGCGCTGAGGACTACACCAATCTTTTTTCAGTAATTGTAATTGGATAATCTTTTTAAGGCTTCTTTCAAAATAGATAATCAAGGGTCCAATTATGAAATAGTAGAGTAAGTACCTAGTACACCTACTTTATCTCAGCCATTAATGACAAGTTTGATTGTAACGTCGATGTGAAACGTCGACTTGGAAAGTATTATCAACGCCGAAAGTTCCAGCTCATCAAGAAGCCGTCAAACTTTGGTTCCAGCTCCAAATTGTTGGTGAAGAAGTTAAGTCAATGTGAAATAATACAATGTTTCGTGTCGGTGTTTCTTTCAACCATTGTGAGATCCAAAGGGTTGGTCTCTTGTGGACAAGAATATTGCATATTCTGGTAGGTACATCGTCACGTTCGAAAAGGTGTCTTCGAATTAAATAAAGTTAAGGTTCAACATCAGAAGGTTGAATCTTCGAATGGTTCAGTACGAGGGGTGACAGACGGAACACTCACAATTTCCGATGCGCCCCTTTCGCAACGGAAAAGGGGCTCGTTTCCATTTCCGGCACATTCCCACACAATGACTCCGTGAGAGCCGTTCATTTCCTTGCACGACACTCGCTTTACCAGACTGCTTCATGATCGAGTTTCGGTTCGATTTTCAGGCAGTGACTGCTGCTGCTGGTTTTCTTCAATTACGTTATGGAAGTTGTCGTATATTGAAGTGTGTGGATTAGGTCTGAGAAGACCACCGCTCCATGCTACGCAGTACGACCTCTTATCTCTTACTTCCAGAATTATAGGGCTCCACAAATAGCCGGCCCTGTACAGCGGACGCGGCCGAGGCCGTGCACCTGCCCTAATTACTTTTCCGGCAGAACCTGCCTCTTTTTACAGAATTTGACACTGCCAACTTCCGAAATTCCGTATTTAAAGTGTACTAGGCACCAAGGCAAGGCATGGTCTACTGCACGTAATTAAACCAAGGTCTGGTTTATTAACTGACAGGAGAACATTGATGACCCGAAAATCCACAAGATCTAAAAATTATATTAAGTATACATATTATTATAGACATTTATATTGTCTGCTAAAATTATCTCTCAGAAAGAGGTACCCGAAAGAAATTAAAATTATTAGCCCTGCGAATATTAATCGGACAATCTACTTATAAGCATTTTAAAAATGTATAAGTATGCCAATTTCTATCGCTCCATGCATAAGGGGTTATGCTATCAATCCCGATTGTTACTCATTAATAAGCCACATCAGAAGCTTAGAGTATTAATCAGAAGCTTAGTAGTATCCTGACAAACCCTGATACCAGAGACCAGCACTATACCCTATTACCAAACTCCCAAATTTCTCCCAGATTTATTCACACACCTTAGGCATAGACAACACTTATTTTAAAACATCAAAAATTTCTACCAGATACTCAATTAATCATCGATACCTAAATTCACACTAGTTCCCAGTTCCAGGCACAAAAGCTGTGCATTTGCAAACCTGTCAAAACATGTCGATGAACTCACTTCACGCTTGAACTGCACAATCATACAGATGAGCCTGATGATATCATTTATGTACATAAAACTTTATGCTGTTTATGGCTTAATTTTTTGCTGTAGATAAATTTGAGCTCTGTTGATTTAGGCATGCGATCAAATGTTTAAGGTGGGAGAAGTAGCACTTCAAACTTGTATATAGGTACATAATTATATAACAAGTTTTTGTACTGTTCTGGCTTTTAAAATGTATAAAATGTTTAGTTTACACATTTTATTATTTGCACCCAGTTTCATGATCAACCTATTATATTACCGCTGCTATGAAATAAGCTTTCCCTCAGGAAGTGAATGGACGCTATCCACCACGCTGTGCTATGCTATTATGATTTAGTGTATAGTGTCATATTGTTCGGAGCACTCCAACAGTTTCTAGCTTATTTCAGTGCAGTTATGTTTTTAGTTTTTAAGGTGACATATTTTTACATACATAATTATAAAATAATAATACAAAATAAGCACTAAGTACATAATAATAGGTACAGTTGTACAGTCTAGTCTCTGTATAGAATAGGTGATTCTATAGTCATTTCAAGAATTAACATTACAAAAGGGATATTTACAATACCATTTACATTATCATCTATGATAGCTGATAGGTATAGTTAAATTCTTGAGGGTCACGCATTTTACAGAGCAACATGCAAAGCAGATAGTCAACCATAAAAAGTTTTAGATTTCCATAAATCTATGTACAATAATCTTCCAATTACAAGTACAGTGAGATCTTGTCAGACACAACTTCTGTTTGAACTTAGCAAGCCTATAATTTTGCTAATATTGTAATATTTTCTGGTACCAATTAGAATTCAATACAGAAGAAATGTGAGACAACCATGATTCCAATCGGATTTACAACTTGTCTATCAACACAACAAACAACAAGGGAGAGATACAAGTCTAATTAAAAACCAATAAAAAGTATAATAATATAAGGTCTTATCAATGTACCTAACAGTTTATGTAAGAAACATTACATTAATTATCTTACGAGTGTTACGACCCGAGTTTTGTGAATCACACCTACCAAGGTTAAAGTCACCGATACCATTCTCTCAAGACAACTTCTAAGATGGTAATTTACAGGGATACATTATCGGAGATGACATAATCCGCCGATAACTTCGATATAATCGCTCGCCGTAAACAATATCGCAGATATAACACCTACACGAGAAAATTAGGCCGAACATAACACGCGTTCTATTAATAATTTCAGTTTATTCTCTCGGTAAATAACGTAACCTACCTGTTGCGCGACCGGCTCCAAAATACTCTCAATAATCTTAGTATGAAACACCGGCATTGTGACTGTCCTTGTAAAGAACACTTATTTACATGAATAAACACAAATTATAGAAGTTCACACAAAATTCACAAAATAAAAGCAACACAACCAAACAGCACAAAAGACAGAAAAATACTGAATGAGTGAATGAAAATTATTATTGAAAATGAAATAAGAAATGAATGAGTACCTATGTAGTGGATGGATGACGTGCGTGTGACGTTAGGTGAATGAATGAATGAAGCCACAGAATTTTTTTTAGGTGTTTTGGCTTTGTATGATTTAAGCATTAAGTTTCTCAAAATGGTGCTTTAAAATTATTACGTGAGCTGTTGTCTACTAAGGCCACACTGGCTGTAAACCTCTATAATATATTATATTATTTCACTTCACTGGTGAGCTTTGTATATTTGTAAGCGCAAGACACAGAGATTTCCGAGAGCAGTTGCCTTGCTATGGTACCTAACTATTACTCACATATTCTAATAAAATTGTTCTTGTAAGTACCTAACATATTATTATTATAATATTATGGCCCTTTAGTAGGTACCGTAAAACGGGGTAAATTGGGCGAATCTTGACTTTCAACTGGAATTTAAACCTTTTTCCGTATTAAATAGGGAAGTTTTAGATATATTTATGAATGTATGGTATGATCTTTTATATGCTGAGTAGCTTTAGATTCCCCAATTGATATTATATTCTGAGAAATTGAACAAAAATCCTATTGAATTCCAATTTACCCCTGATGGGGATAAAAGGTTCAAGAGAGGGGTTAATGGAAATGGAAATGTAATTTTGGCTAGGGTTGTCACTCTTTTTATCCGATTGAGAAAAAAAGAGGGTTGTGTTTTTTCCAAAGTAAATATAAGCACCCAATTCAAAAAAGAGAACTTTAATGTTGTTTTTAAGTTGTTAAAAAACTTAGCAGTTGCGAGGCATTCTGGAAACAAACGAATTTGTTTTATTAAAACAGTTACCTACGCTATTATAATTCATAAGCCTGACTGAATTAAGAGTTAAACAGCTCTATTTATCTGATGAATCGTCATAAATCGTCATAAATCTCCATCCAAAGGTTGTCTGGAAGAAATCGCTTTTAGCGATAAGACATTGTACCTACTACTTTATTTTTATATTACTAAGTTGTTATGTTCTTTTTTTTCAAGTCAAGCAAATAAAATCAGTTAATTCTGATTGGTGCTATTCACTATGTTTTATTAGTTTGGATTTGTTAGAACTCAATAGGTAGGTAGGTAGTTTACTGTTTTATTAAGATTTTGATTTTGGACAACCATATATTTACCTTTTATGCAAACCAAATTACCCCTTACGTGTTCCATTTATCCTGTATACGTGCCGATTTCCCCCTTTCACTTCCCTATTATCACCAAAATAACCCAAAAATGTGTGTTCGTCTAAAACGATTTGTTCCAATGAAATTACGCAATTACATAACTTACCTTCACGTTTTTAAAACTCTATACGCCAATATCATCCAATTTATAATCAACCTAAACACTTTTTCTCATTAAAACTCTTTAAAACTCAAAGTTAAAAAGCACAATATTCACGTGTTCGTAACTCCCTCACTTTGATGTTTTTTTTCTAGTGGAACCTGATTGGCTGGCTTCTTTGCTAAGCGTAGCCAGTAGCAAAAAATATAAGTTCGTTCAAAAATAATAAAAGTGTAAAGATGTCTTCAATGGTGTTGCTACTAAAGAGCATAGAAAATGTTCCGACTTTTTTTCCATTTAACCCCCCATTCCCAATTTCCCCCGTTTTACGGTACCTACCATTTACCTACCTACCTAGTTTGGAAAATGCTGATTCGCTCCACTACTAAACGACTTTGACTTCAATGCTAAGAATAAAATTGCAGAGATAGATGGGTTTATTAATGAGATTGTTATAAAAATTATGACACAATAATTATCATTCATTTATTTAATAATTGATCTTATCGATGTCAAACAGTATTATTTTTTTTACTATCAAGTCTTCAAAATACGTGCGAAATAGGTGGTACATACTTACAATAATAATAACAATAAATAATGTATTATTACTCACTTAGATTATTGTAATCAATAATTTCCAGTTTCTTACATAGTAAGACGAAAAACGGTAAATAAAACAAAATAGGTAAGGATCTTTACACCTCACTTACCTAGTAAATAATATTCTGTAGGTAGGTATACGTATAATAATGTATTAAGTATATTGTATTAGATAATAATATATCGGAGGCAACTAGCATAATATTCGGTAGGTATCTAACATGCTATCTGCCTTGCCTTTTACTAAACGGCGCCATTTATCCAGCTTCCTGAATGATATTCAGCCATTCAATCAAATATAAATACCTACTAGTAGGTACCTAATTAGCTAATGCGCGACTGATTAACATAATAATAGGTTGTAGGTTTTAGACGCGGGGAAGCTAGTTGAACGAACGTGTCGTCAGTTAGGTAGGTACATTTTTTAACAGATACATTTTATATGCTACTTGGCTGTAAAATAATATTATGATGTAAAATAGACTTATCTATAGGTCTAACCTACTGAATAAATTAAATCAATAATAATAGGTATTGTGCGAATATAAAATTAATAATACTTCGATTAAACCTAACATGTACTTAGGTAGGTATATGTATATTTAGGTACTATACGTAAGTACCTACCTAATTAGCTACTATTCTACTACTCTATCTATTTTTTACCCGTGAGCGAACTTGTCGTTGATTTAATTATAATTATAATAATATTTTTAATATTAGGTAGTGTGTAGTACCTAACATTGTAGGTATTTGAGTATATATTTTTAATTTTTATAGACGTAATAAGTACCTACATACCTTTAGGGAATAAAGGTATAATTATGTAGGTACCTACTTACATTATTTTAGAGTAGGACCTATCTGAAACTAGAGAACTCACCATCGAACTAGTAGGTAAGAACTTAAAAATTACAAGTATTCCACTATGTCGCACTTAATCGAGATATTGGGACAGCTGACGCCATAAGTAAGGTTAAGGCCGTGGGGCTGGCTCTTGTGCCTCTCCGTGAGGAGTTTGTGGAAGATGGGCAGGATGGCGCACTCGAATAGCTCCGACTCGGAGCTGGCCGTGTACATTTTACGCTGGTCCAGGGACTCCTGGCGCTTGGACTCGCTTCTGCTGTAGGTTGCTGATTTGCGCTCTTCGCGTTTGCCTGGTGACCCTAGAAACATTTAATGTTACCGTGGATAGTCGGTTCTCCGCGACAAGGGACATCTCTAGCGGAGCTCTACTCTAGTGTGATGTCATAGGCGTCTGACAGTTCGATAACAGCCAAGAAAAAACGGAAGGAAGAGTTTTGGCGGGAATCCAATACTTAGTGAGACGTTGTTTGTATTGTATTATTTTCTCAAACTTGTGTTTCTTCAGGTGTTCATGTGTAAAATTGATAGTTTATTAGGTAGTCATTGAGTTCATTGAGTGTTCAGTAACGTGCACGAGTGTGGGCAAATTATATGGTAAAACGTTTTTTCCCAAAACTCCCAGGAAGTTTCACTAAAAGCATCCACCCACCTCTTTACTGAATCGTGACTTTGACTAGGTATGTAAATAATTGATATTACTACTTGACCACGAGGATTGCTTGAGGAATGATGAAATACCTACATAATACTTGACCCTGGCTAAATGCACAACCGTACGAACTATTAGCTAAAACAAAAAAAAACGAGTTCGCACTTTTGAAGTTCGAAGTTCCCTAGAGGAAATGTGACGTACGGCGGGAAACGAAACGAACGAATCTAAATAAAAGTTTTTTAATTTTGATGTGACTTTACCTAGCACCTAGGTAATATGAAGAATCTTTTTAACTAACCTATAAGCAGTGAGATGTAAAATTAGGTATATAGGTATAACTTGTGCTATTAGAGGTCATTTCACATAACTTTCTTACCAGATTTATGCCTCGACGCTACATTCGGACTACTCTTGTGATGGTCGGGGCGCGGGGGGTGTGTAGCTTGCGTCAGCCGAGGGGAGTCTCCAACCCCCTTAGCCCTCTTCAACGGCTCGGCCTCCTGCCTTAGCCTCTTCGCTGGAGACTCCTGGTTTTTGGTCACCCTGATGGTGTCAGGGGCTGGTTTGTAGGTCTCCACTTCTTGAGGGGTTTCAGGAAGTGTCTTTCGGGGTATGTCGTCGTGTCGTCTTTGGGATTCCATCTTTTCAGCTTTTTCATCTTGGTAGGTTCTCACCTGTTTTGGAAAAGGAAATAACACCAATACGCCAGTAAGGCAGCAAAGCCAGCAGAACCTGCCTGTGGATACTGGTAACATGAGTGAGTCAGCGATGGACGACTTAAAATCCTATTTTGACATAAAGTTAAAGGAAGCTACATCCACAATCCTATCCCACGTGAAAGAACAGATCATATTGGAGAACAAGGCCACTCAGAAAGTAATCGAAGAGATAAAATGCAGCTTGAATTTCGTGTGCTCCCAGTACGAGGACCTGAGCATGGCAATTAAGGAAAAGTCACAATCGATCGAAAGCCTTCAAGCTCAAAATGAGGCCCTTCAGTCCCAGATTGAGGCAGTCAGCACGCAATGCAATAGTATGGAACAACAGGCCAGAATCTGCAATATCGAGATTCAATGTGTCCCGGAGGATAGGAACGAGAATTTGCTGACAACTATCAAGCAGCTTGGGAAGGTTGTTGCAAGGGAGCTGGCTGACGGAGAAATTGTGAACTTTCATAGAGTTCCTAAAATGAATCAAGAATCAAACAGACCCCGGGCTATTGTTGCGAAATTTACAAGCCCCCGTGTGAGGGATGAAGTTTTGGCAGCTGTCAAGAACTTCAACAAAATTCGTGACGGCTCGAAACTGCATTCGGGTCATCTCGGCATTTCGGGAGATAAGCAACCTATTTATGTTAGTGAGCACTTGTCACCGGCTAACAAGAAGCTTCATGCGGCTGCTAGAGCTGTCGCCAAGGAAAAACAGTACGAATTTGTCTGGATTCGAAATGGCAAAATATATGTCCGGAAAAATATGATGTCAAAGGCTGTGGTAATTCCGAATAAAGACGCTATTAAGAGACTTTAACATTAGTTGTAAAAGTGGTTTCAATGACTTCTGATTTGTCAATTTATTACCAAAATGTGAGAGGTCTAACTCCGCCGTTAAGTTACAGTTACATGGAGGCGTTCCTCTCGAACGTTACTAAGATTATGAATAATGATATTGCAAGAGGTTCATCCACTATTCTTATTGGTGATTTTAATCTATCAAATATATTGTGGGAGTATGACAAAAATATTCACGCTTGTATACCTAGTGCAAATAATACCTTCATTGAAAATACATTTCTGGATGAGATGTTGTTTAATAATCTATGTCAGTGTAACCATATAAAAAATGTTAATAACCGAACCTTAGACTTGTTTTTGACTAATACGCCAAATAGAATTGAAGTTACTGAAAGCTTGTCACCGTTAACCAGTTTGGACACACACCATCCAGCCCTAGAAATTATTTTTCGTATACCCAAATATAATAAGACTCTAAAAAAAAATCGGAAGTCAGTATTAAATTTTAAAAAATGCAGCTATGAGGCAATAAATGAAGCAATTGGTAATACAGATTGGTCAGAGGTGTGGAAAGACGATGCTAATTTGAATGATATGGTTAACAGTTTTTATTTAATCATAATGCAGATTATTCACATCCATGTCCCTTACTACACTCCCCATAGTGAAAAGTATCCGGTTTGGTTTAGTGTTCCACTTATAAAATGTGCTCAGGAAAAGTTAAAATACCACAAGAAGTACAAAAAATACGGAAACCCTAGAGATAAACTAACGGTTAATATCCTAACTAAACGATATGATTTTATGCTTAAGAAATGTTATAAATCATTTAAAGAAAATGCTGTAGATACAATCAAAACTCAACCAAAACGTATATGGTCATTCATTAATAGTCATAAACGAAATAGCATCTCTCTACCTAATGAAATATCTTTGGGTAACAGATTCGCAACTGGAGGGCAAGAAATCGCTGATCTTTTCTCGGAGTACTTCCACTCAGTGTATAACATTACACATCCTAACGTAGTCCAAACATCTGCAGCTATCGAGAATCATGGCATGCCAACAATGAGTAATTGTTTTTTGTCGGAGTGGGACATTTGTCGTGCTCTTATAAAGTTAGATCCTCGAAAAGGGGCAGGATTAGATGACATACCTAATATTTTTCTTAAAGAATGTGCTGAAACGTTATCGCGGCCATTATATATTATTTATAACAAATCTCTTAGAGATGGTGTTTTCCCAGATATGTGGAAACAAGCACGTCTAACGCCCATTCACAAGAAAGGTGATGTAGCAAATGCATGTAATTACAGGCCGGTATCAATTCTTCCCGCGCTCGGGAAAGTATTAGAGTCAATAGTTCAACAAAGAATATATTGGCACATCAAAGAATTCTTACACCCAGACCAACATGGTTTTTTACCTAAAAAATCTACTGCGTCTAATCTTATAGGTTTTGTCAATGATATCTCGGAGGCTCTTGATTCTGGAGAAGAGGTACATGCAGTGTATACGGACTTTAGCAAGGCTTTTGACCTGATTGACCATATTCTTCTTTTAAAGAAGATCTCTGCAATGGGTATACATGGGTCTTTGTTGAGATGGTGTGAGTCGTATTTGTTAAACAGATCACAATTGGTCATGATCCGCGGATACACGTCAAGATTACGATCGATACCCACAGGCGTACCTCAGGGCTCACACATAGGTCCGTTGTTCTTTTTGATATTTATCAATGATTTAACTGCTAAGATAAATTGTCCTTTCAAAATGTATGCTGACGACTTAAAATTATATGTGCGCATAAAAACTGAGAATGATGTTATTTTTTTCCAAAATGAGATTGATAAAGTTTTTTCGTGGTGTTGCCAAAACAAGATGATTTTGAATATAGAAAAGTGCTCGCATATAAAATTTTCAAAAAAAAGAAATCCCATAAGTTGCACTTACAATTTAAACAACACACCTCTTATCGAAGTTTCGACCATTAAGGATTTGGGAGTTACGGTTGATAGTTCTTTAAATTTTCGATCTCATATTGACAACATAGTTAAAAAAGCATCCCAACTTTCTGGTTTTATTTGTAGACAAATTAAAATGTTCAAAGACCCTAACGTATTACTTCCGTTATATAATAGTCTGGTGAGAAGTACTCTGGAGTATAACGGCTCTGTGTGGTCACCTGGCTATGCTGTGCATAGTGACAGACTTGAGCGTATCCAAAAAAGATTTTTGTATCAGCTGACGTATGCGATGAACAAATGTAAAATGTTACAATCATATGAGGCTAGATTAGCCTATTACAAACTCAATGCACTAAATGTACGACGAAAAATATCTGATGTCATGTTTCTGTACAAACTGATTCACGGCTTAGTTTTGTGCCCAGATTTTCTTGTGAGCATAGACATAGAGGTTCCACGTCTCGGCAGTCGATTGATTAACCGAAAGACCTTCAAATTGCCGCGATGCCGCACTAATATAAGGCAACACTCACCTCTATATCGAATGCTATCGAGTTATAACGCAATCCGCTCCTCTTTGGATATCTTTGATGGTTCTTTGGCCTCAACAAAGGCTAAAGTGAAGAAAGTTATATTATTCTGGTGAATTGACGGATCCTTATTATTTGTTAAATTCCTTTACTTATTTTTGTTTCCTGATTTATTTTTCATTTATATTCTGTTTCACTTTGATTAATGTACACAGGTACAACTATTATGTACCTGCAAAGATTCAACACTGTCTTGTCAAAATTGCAAGCTGTGTTCACTGTTTTTAGGATGAACACTGAATGTCTGGTTTTTATTTTAATTCTATGTGCTAATGGTGTTACATTCAATTTGTGAACCGAATAAAAAAAAAAAAAAAAAAAAAAAAAAAAAAAAAAAAAAAAAAAGAAGACAAACATACTCGTAAGATGGTCTAATAGTTCCGAATATTATACAACAGCTGCATTAAGTAGTTGTAAATCTAAGAACTGGCTGGCTGGCTGGCAGTAAAACAAAAGCTAGCGAATACGCCTGGATACTCACTTGCGCTGAAGATTGTCTCCTCTTGGATTGTGGTTGATGAGGAGGTGTGCTCACAGGTTGTGGGAATTCTGACCCTCGACGCTGAAATAAAACATTTAATGTGAAACTTTGATGTTTTGGTTGCAAGCCACCTTTTTGCTGCCACTCCATCCTTTCACCCCAAGATGGTATCTTTCTTCGTACCTTAGCTATTCTATCAGTCATCCTCAGGGTCTCAGCCTCTCGGTACCCTTCAGGCGTACTTCCTCTCGTGGTGCCAGCTGTAATGAGAAACAAGAATCATGAACAGCTTCGATGGTGTGTGCTGGAACCACGAAACTTGTCTTCTTTCGAGTCTCAGCATTGATCAAAACCAGCAGCGTCACATCATGGACCTGGATTAGGCTGAATGTTTCATCAGTTGTCTAGCCAGAACAAAGCAGGATACATTACATTCCATCAGTTATATCCAAAACAGTGCTGGTGAAACTGCAGCTGGGTTTGAGAGTTTCCACCTATAGAACTAGGTACTTTTAGGTGATGGAATAATGATGTTGCTTACCCATGTTGATGGAGGCGTTTGATGCTCGTCGCTCCATGGTTCTACTGTCAGATTCCCTAGAAGCCACAATATCAAAATGGGTCAGGTATTTCCTATTAGATCTTAGTATCTTACCTGGTTGAAGAGTTAATGTAACAATAACTTTACCTATGATGATGCGGCGAAGGTTGCTGCCTACTTTTCTCTGACACACTTCGCTGCATTGGCGAATGAAGATGGGTAGTTGCTGAAAATGAAACCGTTTCTACTAAATACCTAAGCATAGCCTTCGAGAAGCCAGTGACTTCTCGTCAGTAGGATTAAATAAATGTGGTAAGGCAAAAATTTCATTCATTCCTTACTGGCTGGTGGTGACTTTTGACAGGTGTACTGGAAAGTGTTGGTGTCCCAAAGGTCGCTCTGCACCACTATAAAGTTCTCTTTCTTTCTCTTTTCCGAGTCTCTTCTTTGGCCTGGGAATAGCAGGGCTTTTGCTTAGACATCATGAAAATTTAATTGAGAGGAGTAGGTACCTAGGTATTCATGAGGAAATATTTTTTGTGGTTTGAAGCTACCTTGAAGTGAGCATGATGAAATCAAGACAAATATGTATCATGGCCGTGTGTGTCATGGTGGTTTCATGTGGTTGTTGCTGTATTAATGGAAAATGAAAGACTCACAAGATTTTCTTCTTTCAGCAGATGAGTAATTGTCGGCGTCTATGTCCAATATATCTTCAACCTCTTGTTTTGCCTTAACTGGTAGTGGCACTGGTATTGGGTCTCTTTCTTGTCCTAAAACAAATTTGCCTTCTAAGCAAGGAAATCACTAAACTAAAGGCAATGTTAGGTGGTATTGATAGAGTAGTAATTGCTTACCTATAACCTTCCTTTCTAAGCTAGGTGAAGGTAACGGGTCCAGGTCATCCTGGTCCACAGACACATGCATGAGCTCCGTCATCAGCGCAGTCTGGCCCACGCTGGACATGCGGCGGTGGCGCGGCTTGTGGTCGCGCGATGGGGTCGTCTTGTTGGAGAGAGAGTCTTGGGACTTAACAACTTTCTTTTGCAACTCTGGGGTCTGCGAGAAAGCAAGCTAGAATCAGAATTTGTCTGGAAAATAACTGAAGGACATGAGTTAATTGATGAGTTAAAATTAAGTACTAACTGGATGCCCGTGGTAACAACCCACACAATAGAAGCATATCACACTCATGGCTGATGGCACTCAGTCAGTGTTATAGCTTAGGCGCGTTTGTAAGACGATACCCTAGCTTTAGGTAGCGGCTTTATTATATCGATCCATATTACTCCAAAAATACCTGGCACAACAATGCTTCACCCAAAATGGTCACAATAAAATAAAAGAACACTACAAATAAAACAACACCCAGTGCCAATCAGCTAAATAGAGGATTTAAGCCGTCTTACTTTATTAACCTTAGGAGTAGCTGCCTTCGTGTACATTGGTTCCTGAATCTTAGCCGGAACAGATTTGGCGGTGGGGGTGTCACTTGGCTTTAGAGCTGGGATGGTCTTCGCTTCGGCTTTGGCAGGCTCGTGGGGCTTGGTGATCGGCTTGGATGGTTCCGATGGCTCCTAAAAACAAAGAAGCGACTACTTAATATTTTATTTATTTAAAATAGAGCTCTATCGTTTTACCACTATTCTCGCAATCACTTTGAAGGTACTTCTTGCTGTAAGCGGGTATACGCGGGTAAAGCATGATTTCCACTTCCTAAATGTCAAAGTTCTAATCACGGTGGGTAATAACATAATAATTATAATGTTTATTAGCACCATCCATTTTCTTCATAGATCATAGGAGTTGCCTATCTTTAATTATTCGGAACCTGCGCATTTTCGAAAACAAGTACAACTGCCTCTTCCATTGCTTTCCACAAGAAATATTTAGCATAAGCTTCTCAAGCCAGCCACATATAACTACGAGCTTCTTTAAAGTACCAGGGTAGGTACCTCCTTATTTGCGTACCTCAGCAGACCATCCATAAGGCAGCTTCGCAAGCTGGTCCTTTTCCGGAACAGCTTTAGAGGAGGGCGGGCTGGTGTAGTCCAAATGATTCTTGAACGACACGTTCTTGGTCTGTTGTTCTTTCTTGTGTTCTTTTGGAGCAGGATCTTTGAGGACTGGTTCTGGTGGCGCTGAGGGCTTTGGCCTGAAACAAGGCGATGGTGCCCTTTTTCCCAAATATGCTTTATTATGACCTGTATAAAGGGGCACTCTAATTATTATTAGCAGTCGCTCAATTTTGGACACACGGACGAACTACAATAATACTTGCAATTCTTTGTGCGTCCTTATTATACCTACTTAATAACTGCCTCGATGGAATTAATCCAAAAACAAATATCCAACAGGAGCAGGGCTTCGGAGCAAAGAACTAAATACTATTTGTTCTAATCATCATCGGTAGGTACTTACTTTTCAGGAGGCTGTTGTGGTTGCACATTGATATATTCCACTGCGTCAGCGCCGGCGGATGCACTCAGGCTGCAGACCGAAGTGATGTCACTAGTTTCTAAAAAGGTAATTGTTACTTTTCATGGTCACTATTTTATATTATATTAATAATTTTTTTGAGTTCTTAAATAAGTCCTGTCAAGATGGCTAGATAAGATCCTCCCGGAGTGTATCTATCTAGATTCTTAAAACGTCCGGTGTAGTTTGGATAACTTGGGTAAACCACAGTAAGCCAGCCAACTCTTACCAGTTACATCACGATTTGGAATACTAAAAGACCCGTAGCAAACTGGTACCATCACCAAAGAAAAATAATCACATAGACTAAATATTGATTGTCAGTCCGGCCCAGTCGTCAAGAAAGAAAAGAAGATGCACAAAATTTAATTTACCAGGGTGGCTGATGTTCTCCTTGGGCAAAGGCAACTTGGTTCTCTTTATGGTTGGAGACTTAGAGTCTTTAGTTGAGGAGTCAGATCCTATATCTTCTCCAAGTTTGCTGAGTAGCATCTGGAATGAACAAAGTACAATTTGATCGCAACATTATTTCATGTTTCTTCATAGCGCAACGCGTAAATTATTCCTCGCATTCCAGCATTCCGTACCTACTAGCTGTTGACTACTTATAATTTGTATTCCATCTAAGTTCTTTCTCCTAGAGTAAGGCTCTAAGGTCTTCAGGTAGGTACCAGTTTAGTACATAGCCCATTGATGTTCCTCTCTACCTCAGGTAGCGACCGTGCACGGAAGTTACCACGAAGTGACTGTTTTGAGAAGATTCGACGATGCACTAACCTGAAGCTCATTCTCTTTAGCCTGCAGCGTTCTCCGGTAGCGGTTATTGTATTGGCGCAGTTCCTTCATCTTCCTCTCTATCTCGGGTCCCGGCGAGCGGCACTCGTGCGTGGAGGCGGGGCGCAGGGTGGCTCGGATGCGGGACTGGTTGCCGCCCGGCTGCCCGTTGCGGCGGAGCTCCAGCAACTGCAGGGACTTTAAAGAGATGCTATTGAACCAATCCAGTAACATCGGAGTCTTTGAGAAGTAACTTGACTCTGTTTGAGAACTATGCAGTTTACGATTGCTAGAATAATCCTCTTCCAATTCCGTAAAAACTAAAATTGATACTTACTTTTGGTACGAATACTAAACACAGTGTTCCAGTGGTGCAAAATATTATGAACAGCGCAATGAGCACGAACAGCGCATCCTTGTGGTCCTGCAACACCTGGAATCAAGAACAGCTGCCATTTAGACGGATTTGTTATTTTCTCCCTGTATCTTACCAATATTAGGTACCTACTTATAAACACAGGGACAGCCCTGTGTTTATAAGTACCTAATATTGGAGAAATTAAAAGGACGGTAGGTACATTTTTTTAGCAAGCCATTTTTTTAGCTTACCAGAGTGATGGCAGCACCCATGATGCACATGATGAGTACATTGTAGACCGAAAGGCCGATGTGCTGCGAATCGTTCAGCGCTGGGATGGACACGTGCCGTGTCTCCCACGCCAAGAAAGCTCCGAACACCTGGAAGGGTGATGGTGAGGTCTCTTGAATGATGTATGCAGCATGAGCAAGTTTCATCGTTCTTTAACTAGAAGAACCCGTAAAGTTCGTTGTGAAACGATGATAGCCGAGAAGATAGAAATCTCTCGAACCCTTGGATAGATCTGAAAGGTACAGCATTTTCGGCTTGAAGATTAGTAAAAATGCAAAAGAAATATACGAGTACTTACAAGTAAAAGACCTTTGTACGCGTAAATAATTCCAATGAAGATGGTCATCCTCTCCGACTGACAGTACTCATTTTCTTGCACAATTACGATGTCTTCGCTTGATGGGTGAGGCTGCAAAAAGAACTGAATTAGGAACCTTTACTTAACAGTATTTTTTTTTAATAGATCAAGCTCATTTCCATATAAGGGTGACTCCCCTTGCAGAGGAGCTAAACCAGAAACCAACCTTCCAACATTTTTTATTTAGGCTCAGACCCTGTCTCATAGCCTTAGAAGATCCCTTCTAAGATTTTACACAACTAAAACTTGGTGCTACCTGCAAGAGAAGCTAGGATCAGACAGACCAGCTTACATATGGATCCATTTGCTTAGTCGCTCTGTAGAAAGGATCAGCGATCTGCCAGGTCGTCATAATGGCAAGGTCGATGGTCAGCAGGACGCCTACGACGATGAACAGCTGGTAGTCTTTAATGACCTGTGGGAAAAAAGGACTGACAGCAAAAATGTCGATATAATAATGTTGTTTTTTAATTAGAATTCTCATCCTCATGGAAGACTTGTGCCTGAACTAGTTCTAACCGGCGAGATGAGAAAAGGTTATATTAATAAGTTAGAACTGCAAGGCCAGTCTTTTTTACCTTTGTTGATATTTCATGATAGGTACCTAATTTGCTAATTACTTCAATGAAGATCAGCATCAGATCTTCAACTTTGACAAAAAACTAAAACCACACCATAGAATAAACAACTTACTAACCTTCTTATTTAGCTTGACATCAGTAAAGATGGAATGCACCCGCCAAGTCTTCGAGAACATTGCCCCAAAAGCTAGACTGAATCCAGCCATCAGTAGCCAGGCTCTGGCGGTGCAGATGTAGGGGAACGCGGCTGTGGACCGTCGACAGAAGAATATAAATACACACTCACAGTGTATCATACAAGAGCGTGACCCAGCTACTGATAGCATTTACTCCGAGGAATCTGAATCAAATTGTGGACGTTTCTATTGCTTGGATGACCTTTTTAATGTGGCGCATACATTGGAACCTATTCTTGGATTTCATCCAAGGATTTACATACATAATATTTTAAAGAATAAATTAACCACGAAGAAGATCCAAGACAGTATCGTGCATTCATTCCAATCAAAATTATATAGGTTAAGGGGAACATTATGCAAGTGTATAAACAATGCTAATAATAAACTTGACTCATCCTGAAATCTCAGACTACCCACTGCAGTCAGTCTCTAAAACCACAAAGAAGTTTTTAAAGGAACCATTTAACAGTATTATCATTTATGCAAAATGCTCGAAAGAAGCATGCACATAAACAAAACCAGCAACATATAAAAATACAGCCCTGAAAAAGAAGAACCATTTAAAAATATATTCAAGAAGCCAAAGATACCAGTTTATAGAAGCACTAGCTGATACCCGCAACTTCGTTCGCATTTTTATATGTATGTATAAAATGTAAACTGTTTAAAAAATCAATTGATGTTGCGGGTAACTATAGGTAGGTAGATAAGAATATATAGCTAGGTAAGAATATATCTGTCTCTTTCTCTCTCCTTTTTCCTCTATCTTTCTCTCTCTCTGGCTCTCTTTCTATCTTTCTCCTTCTTTCGCTTTTTCTATTCTCTTCCTCTACATCTATCTCTTTCCCTCTCCTTATATCTCTATATCTTTCCCTATCTTTCTATCATTAATATCCCTCTCCACTCTCAATCTCTCACCTTCTCTCTCCCTGTCCATCTCATCCATTATATTTATTTCCCTCACCCTCTCAGTCAATCTCTCCCTTTCCCTCCTTCGCTCACTCCCTCTCCCTCTATCTCTATATATTTCGCACTCAACCTCTCTTTCTCCCCCCACTCTCCCCGCTCTTTCTCCCCACTCTAACCTCATTCTCTCCCCATTCTCCTCTCTTTCTCACCCCCCTCTCCCCTCTTTCTCACCCCACTCTCCCCTCTTTCTCACCCCACTCTCCTCTCTTTCTCCCCCCCACTCTCCCCTCTTTCTCTCCCCGCTCTCCCTCTTTCTCACCCCACTCTCCTCTCTTACTCCCCCCACTCTCCCCTCTTTCTCCCCCACTCTTTTTTTTCTCCCCGCACTCCCCTCTCTTTCTCCCCACTCTACTATCTTTCTCCCCCCACTCTCCCCTCTTTTTCACCCCACTCTCCTCTCTTTCTCCCCCCATTTTTCCCTCTTTCTCCCCCCACTCTCCCCTTTTTCTCCCTCACTCTCCCCGTGCTCCCCTATCTTTCCCCCCTACTCTCCCCTCTCTCCCCCTACTGTCCCCTCTTTCTCCCCGCTCTTTCTCCCCACTCTACCCTTTTTCTCCCCCTACTCTCCCCTCTTTCTCCCCCCACTCTCCTCTCTTTTTCCCCCACTCTCCCCTCTTTCTCCTCCACTCTCCCCTTTTCTCCCAGCACTCCCCTCTCTTTCTCCCCCCTCTAACCTCATTCTCCCCCCATTCTCCCCTCTTTCTCACCCCACTCTCCCCTTTTTCTCACCCCACTCTCCTCTCTTTCTCCCCCCACTCTCCCTTCTTTCTCTCCCTGCTCTCCCTCTTTCTCACCCCACTCTCCCCCCTTTCTCTCCCACTCTCCCCTTTTTCTCCCCGCACTCCCCTCTCTTTCTCCCCACTCTACTCTCTTTCTCCCCCCACTCTCCCCTCTTTCTCACCCCACTCTACTCTCTTTCTCCCCCCACTCTCCCCTCTTTCTCACCCCACTGTCCTCTCTTTCTCCCCCCACTCTCTCCTGTTTCTCCCCCCTCTCTTCCCCACTCTCCCCTCTTTCTCCCCGTGCTCCCCTCTCTTTCCCCCCACTCTACCCTCTTTCCCCCCCACTCTCCCCCTTTCCCCCCACTCTCCCCCTGCCTCCCCCTCTCCTCCCATCGCACTCTCCCCCTTTAAATTACGATCCGTTCAGCCGTTTATTGTGGTCCGTTGGGGGTGCATCTAAAGAATACCTCATAATTTCAACCCCCTTGCTTTTCCCCCTTTAGGGATGATTTAGCAAAAAAGCGGAAACCCGTATTTATTTATTTATTACCAAAAGCCTAAATAAGAATTTTCAGATCCCTAACTTGAAGAATTATGGATTCCCCATACAAACTTTCAACCCCTATTTCATCCCCTTCGAGATTGTTTTTTGAGACAAAAGATAGCCTATGTCCGTCTCATAGGTCCAATCTACCCCTATACCAAATTTCATCGAAATCGGTTCAGCCGTTTAGCCGTGAAAAGGTAACAAACAAACAGACAAACAGATATACAGATAAACAGATAAACAGATAAACAGATAAACAGAGTTACTTTCAGATTTATAATATTAGTATGGATTATAAAACTTGGTACCCAAAGGTTGCCAGCAGAATGGATTTTTTATGGACCATAGTAAGCAGAAACTTTGATGTTATGCCATGATGTTTTCTTTCCATTATATTATTATGATTATCACATCAGATAAATTTCTCAGTAAACAAAACTGATTATTTAGTCAGAACTGAACAGTGTCGGACACATCAGCAGCTCTAAACCGATGAAGTCAGTAGGTTAGATAGGTATTTAAATGACTGAAGAATGAAGATAGACGACTCAGCTTTAGTAGCATACAATTATATTTCTGTAATAGGTATGCTAAGGGTGTCAGGTCCTCTGGGTACCAGCTTGAAATCATACCAGAAATGTGACGAAGCAACAAACACCACGACATCTCGCCACCACTGACCGACAAAAGCTGCGAATGATGCACAAACAAATAAACCAAAACTTGGAAACATGCCGTCTGCCGTGACCTAGAAACTCAGGTCTTTCTCAGAATATAAGTTCCCAAAATTTGGTTGACAGGATCCACATTGCCCAGGGGTTGAAGCCAAGCTTTAGGGGTGGAGTCAAGCTGTTACCTCCACGCGGCGCGTCCTGAGAAAGACCTAAGGATGAATGTATCGATGAGATCAATGACTGAACAGCGGTGACTGTGCCAGCGACATGCGAATCGATGTGCTTTAACTTTTTTTTTAGTTTTTGTTGTTTATTTTTTTTATTGATTAAATTATTCTTGATCCTGATTCAGAAATGGCAAGAGCTTAGAGAAAATGTATATCTGAAGGACGCTGGTTATGCTTTATTTTATCAGCATCATTTTTGCTATTGTATACCTACTGTTGTGGTTATTCTAACCGTGATTTTGTGTGCCAATATTTTTTGCTGTAAGGCAAAAGATTAATTACAATAATATTATTGTACCTAGTTACAGTAGGTACATAATAGTACAATACAGTATAGAACAGTCATGAACTCTTGCCAATTCCTGTTTCAGAGAAATTGAATGAACCATGAGTTTACCTTCAATCCGAAAGTAAGAGAGAACACAAAGAGAACGTGAGTAAGGCATAAAATAACAGCACGGAACCAGCTCGTTTCTGACCGGCCCTTAAGAATCCTGGTCATTTTTCACCAGTGAGTCCTGGCCTGGTTAGTCAGACCAGGTGGAAACTCGAAAGTTCTTACCGATGCTGCTGAGGCTGGAGTCGAGGCCGAGGAAGATGACGCTCATGTAGGTCAGCATGCATCCCACAATGATTAAGTTGTTCAGGTGAGGTGATGACATTTTGATGTACCTAGAAAACAAAAAAACGCAATTTAAATAATAAATTAATACCAACATTGGCTAAAAATTACGCAAATTGTATTTACGACTTGGACCATTCAAGAGCATGGTATCAAAGATTCCTTCCTCCCGTGTTGGTTCCGTAAGCCAATTGAAAAACGGTCACCAAAGAGCGACGGTAAAACGTTAGACATGAGAATCTTCTTCGGCTCATACTGATAAAGAATGTAAATGTTTTGAGCTCTACTGAGGGTAGGCTAGCGTTACCGCGCTGACCCATCCACCTTTACGAACCCATATAAACTACCCATCTCAAGGCGAGGCTCACCTCTGGTTTCTGAAATGTATGTTCATGACTAAGAACCCAGTGGCCAGAAGGATGCCCAGCACGGAGCACGAGACCAGCACGGAGTATATGGTGATGTTGACCTGGGTGTGCTCGATCAGGCGCAGGGTGCGGTCTTTGGGCGGGTTTCTGGAACATATTATCAAGAGTATGGTTACCTTTTTTTAGCAAGCGGTTTGAAAATAAGTCTTAGCTACCTAGTTCATACTTATAAGACTAGAAAACTTGAAGCCATACTTCCCGATCCACTTGAACAACTCCCAGCTGGTGAGGTCGAGGTGGTCCCTCTCCGCGCAGTACTCTCCCACCTTCACCTCCCCCACTTCTTCCCCTTGGAACTGCTTCAGGAGAATAGAGGCTTTGCGCTCGTTGTCATAAAACCGGACTGGACCCTGGAATTAAGAATGTAATTATGTCGTAGTAAACAGGTGTAACCACAAGCGAAGATAAAAAATACTTACAGTTACTCCTTCAAAAGTTACATTGCTAAGGGCGTCAAGGAACAGGTTCTCCCACTCCTTATCCCGGTACTTGAAGTCCTGCACGGTCTTCTCTTTGTTCTTCAGCTTCACACGCTGAGCTACCGTCTGAATAGCGAGTGCCATGGCCCAGATTCCTGAAGAGGACACGTCATTGTAAGTACCCACTGCTAGACTCAGAATCCTTACGATCTTTAGGCCTGAGAGTTTTCATGGGCCTCTACCACGCCAAGGCAGATAACAATGACCTTCATTCCATGTGGTTAAATTGTGCTGTTGTCTGTATAATTATTATCTTAACGTTGCTGATACAGTTACTCTCCCCATGTTGTTAATTCGATGCTGAATATGATTATGAGGTTGAAAAGCATCAAAAGACTTACCATCATAAGTATAACCATGGAATCTAGAGTATTCTAAGCCTCGTCGTCTGTCATACTCAACCTGGTAGTCTTTTGCGGTCTGCAAAAATAATATACGAAGAATAATCAGGATGTCACAGACATTCTCATGCAACACGCCTTATTGTCGTACGATGCTATAGATGGCACTTACGATGCCTGAAACGGTGAGCTCTCCTGTGGAAGACAGTGGTAGGAGGTCGGTCAGGATGGCGGTGTCGAGAGCCGTGGTGAGGTTCCGGCGGGAGCACGGCGCGCGCCGCATCCACCACTTGTTACTGTATGTACCGAGGAGGAGCCACGTGTAGGCGCGTCCGTACATCTCCAACCTGAAAAGTGGAATAGACCAGAGCAGAACACACCAGATCAGAACAAAACACAGACTTTTTACTTATGACTCTTTTTGGGCATACAAACATTGGCGACCATTGTAACTGAGTATCCAGAATTCGGAAACGCATGAATAATATATAAATATAATAAAATAATATAAATATCCTGCAGACCCTATTGCTCTGATTAATGATTGGCGTAATCTGATAATAATTGGCGTATCATACGCTAATAATCAGAAAGGTGTAGTATATGGATGGTCCCTTACTTGTAAGCTTCGCAGAAGATCTTCAACGCCCAGGTCTCGTTGAAGTTCCCCAGGATGATCCTGACGTCCTTCTCCTTGAGCTTGGCCAGCGCGGTCTTTACTTCCGACGCGAAGCTTTGCGTCTCTTCTATCAGGAATCCGTTGGTGTCCAAGTCTGCTAGCAGCCGATTGTGGGCCTGGGGCGTTAAGACATTACGTTTGAAACGTTACAAAGATTCGTGATTCCACTCTGCGCTACCATAATAATTATTATCGATTGTCGGCATATCAACTAAGGTGTCAGATATTCCAACTCTTTTACATGGAATGTTTTTGAGATTAACTTTGGTAAATCCCATCTTATCTCGTACGGTAAATTAAGACACATGATGCTCAAGACGTCACCACGCGTAGCAATCACATTTGAAATTGGGCGGTATTGTACATTACATACGCACTATAGTCTTGAAATTCTGCCAAAAGTTGAAAAGACCATGTTTCAATTATTACCCAACAATTCCTTACCAGAGCGTATCTCGGCTCGTTCTGGTAGATGGTCCCGACCCTGGTCCAGTTGAAATGCTGCAGCAGTCGGATGCGGGGTACGTTGAAGGCGTTCTCGGATGGCACGATGCGGAAGAAATTGGGAAACGCTTCCTTGGTGAACATTGGGTGGGTGTCGGCGTAGGAGAGCTGCAGAAACATTGGAGGAACTTAAATGGTGGCCGAGGAAGCTCACACGGTGGATGTATGCTGCATCTGGAGATTGTGTACTTGTACTTTTATGAGCCCGCTTAGGGCGGTTATGAGTAGATTTCTGGTTATGATGATACAAAATCGCAAATACCATTTGAAAACTAACGAGCAATTCAACCAGTTGAAGCACACCCTTAATAAATTCGGTGCCTTTAGAACTGTGCCCCGCTTACTGACAAAACAAGAGAGTTCGAACTGCTTACCTGTGTCAAATGCCAATGCTTAGAAGCTTTAGCGATAGGGTCGGTAACGTGAGTGCAGGCGGCTCCGAACAGCATCAGCTTATGTGGGCCGCTGTGCATCATGTCGAAGAACGACTTCACACCTACCGCCGCGTTGCACTGGAAGAGAGATGCAAAGTGAACTGGGCTGCAATGTTTTACCATACAAAAAAGGGGCTGATGAGATGATGAGATTCCTCACCTCAGTATCGTTCCACCACATGTGGAGTCGGTAGTTCTTGAGCACGGAGTCGTGTTCGTTTACGTGGTCCAGTGCCAGCTTCACGCTCGGCATCACACCTCGCCCTGCGAAATATTTACTTTGATACAATAAAAAATTCCTTTGAGAGCTATTTATTATCTCGCGCCTGAACAAATAATGAGAGCAAAAATATCTTGCTAACATGATTTTTACAGGCGCTAACATTTTTGCAAAACTCTAATAACGCTTGCCTAAGTGCAAAAACGAAACTGTACTTTTTAGATGGGTGAATTCTGCATCTTCAACGTAGCTACATAGGCAAGACCGTTTATACCAAGCATACAGGTACTATCCAATGAATGAAAGCACATAAACCTCCAACTTATAGCCGCAATAACCACCTTAACCACCTACAACTCGTACTATTTACTTACCTGTATTAGCATTTTCCACGCCCTTCCCAAAAGGAAAGAACCCGGCGATGTATACATCAGTTCTTCGATTCAGGATAGCGTCGAGGTTAGGCTTCTGTGGCAGACCCTGGCTGATGCTGACCAGAGCCAGGAGTAGCAGCGCAAACATGATGCAAACTGGCTGGAAGATAATTATTTGATTTCCCGTTTTTTTTGGAGTTGTGCATTAATTGTTATTGTTCATTGGGTTTATCAATGTCCCGTTGATTTTGATTATAAATATTTTTATTTTTCATTTTTTTTAATTAATTACCTATACTGCTTTATAAATATTCACAATACACATACTTAGCTTACATGGGGCTTCTTGTTTGTAGAAAATATACCTACAACAGGTCAGTAAAGTACCCCATCAATTATTCACAATGAGATGTGCTATGTTTAGACTCCCGCGGTCACTGAAAGTCACTGAAACACCACGCTAACTCCACTACACACGAAAAACTTAGGCTTTCAGCAGTTTTAGTACACTTAATCTCATATTATTATAAGGTTTTCAGCTGCAAGTGAATGTAAGAAACGTTAAAATTAGGGGGAAACAGCACATCTGCTGAAAAAAGCCTTTTCTCTTTACAGTCAGCCTGAAACTGACACCTAACAGGGAGTGGAGCAAAAAAGCTCGTATTACCTAGGCAATAAAGAACATGATACTGACCGCAACGACTTTACGAAGACATCATCTTGTAGTTTAGTAGTCATAAAATCATCTCGGGTGTCACTGAACAATTGTTTCTGCTGTTAGGTAAAAAGATACAAAGTGAGTTGTGTGGAAAAGCATCTTAGGTCGTTTTGGTACTGACTGGTCAGAGCAAACAGACAAAATTAGGCTGACGTTGTGCGAATCGATAGAGGGTTGGTTTTGTGAATAGTGATGGTCCATACTTCGTAACCACCGTTGTCGATAATTTTATAACATTTTATTATTAGTAGGTATATAATTTTATTATTATTAGTAACTTTATAATATTACTAGCAGACACGGCCACGCGTTGCTGTGGCTAAGGTTTTTGTTATTGCGACTATAAATTGAGATGTAAGCTACCCTATCTTTCAAGTTAGATCAAACTGCACGCGCTGTGCAAATTTGATTAAAATCGGTCAAGTAGTTTAGGAGTCCATTGAGGACAAACATTGTGACACGAGATTTATATATATTAAGATATAGCTACACAAATTGTAGGTTACTACATTGATAAGTTACAAGTACCTACCTACCTAGTTATGCACGAGTTTCTCGTAGTCTGTGTAGAGATACCTACCTACTATCTGGTAGAGAGCCCGATTGACTAGTTATAGGTACATAAACAAAACTGGACCAAACCATTGGATCGAATTACATGACCCGAAGATCCTTTCCACTGATCGTCATTTCTATCCTAGAATTGTTCGTGAAGCGATTGAAATCAAGAAGTACCGGAATTTCAATCGGGAAGATGGGTTTAGGTTGTCTGGATCATGGAATCCAGTAATTAGCAAGTGTGTACGGCGCAACAATATGTTCAAGTGGGACTTCGGATACTGTTAGTGTTGTATGTCGTGACGATTATGTTTTGCAAGATCAAACGCGGGTAGTTGGAAACAACACCTGCCGCTCCGGACGGTGATACCCGCATTCACCAGTCTTCTCGTGACCACGGCCGATGTAACTTGGTCGAAACGTCGAGGTATGTCAAAATTATATATTTTGATATTCGTTTGTGCGCGAATTAGACCCGTTTAAATACTAATTAACATAAACAAAACTATCGCGAGAGCTTAGAAACTATCGATAAGTATCTTTTCTTTGCACTACACTAGACTCCCCTGAAATATCTGACGCATGCGTAGAGCGTGGGGCGTGTCACCCCGGTACTTAGCCAACGTTTGCTCCTTACCTGGCCAACTAGCTACCGAACGAAATACCAAGTCAGCGGAGTCAGTCAAGGACAGGCAAACTAGCAGGTCGTAGCAATTATGGCTACGATTGGTGGTCGTGCTAGTGATCAGAAAAAAACTAGGTCTATACTAACCTGAGATAAGGTTTTGCGCTAATGAACTTTTTCCAAGCGCCTAGTATTTATTTCCTCTATGAGCGCCTAGTTGTTTGAGAAGAGCAAGAATATTATGGCACAGAAATTATGGTAGGTAGGTACGGTAATTTCAAAAAATATAGTACACTACAATAATTAACCTTATTGCTAGGTGTTAGAGTTTACTTTCGAAATTTTGACGTTATTGTGACAGATTACTGCTGATGTTGCCATTATAGTTGCCAAATACGTTCCGATACTCGCTTCATATCATTTTAAACGTATCTAAAAAGTTTTTTAAAAATACCGATTGTATTTCTTTTTTAAAAATGTAGTTATTTAACGCTAGCACTCAAAACAAGAAAGGTTTTCCGCAGTCGAGTTAAAATTTTAAATTAGTATTTTGTTTCTTTTACGTTCCGCGCCACGCACTGTTTCAGATATTTTCAAAAGTTCCACATAAGCGGTTTTAAACTGACAACACTGCCGAATACGTGGCCTCAAAGTTCTGTGCGATTTGTGTGTCTTGTTTATATTTTTCCGTGTGATAATTCGATATTAATCTTCTCAGAAGCAGTAAGTAAATGAAGATAACAACTTCATAATCATCCACTAAAAATCCCTAACCTGAATTGTCATTATTTTTTGCAATAAACTAGGAAAATAGAGATGGTGGCAGCTGTCACTTTTCCACTAACAAGATTTTGTTGTAAATTAATAGAATATTTTCATTTTCGCAGTTATGTAACGTAATTATCATGATATAAACGTTTCTAGTGCCCCGGGTGTGGATTTTTTCTTTGAGAAAGTCTTGTATTGATCCACATTTTTTGTACGTTCTTTGCTGCGTCAAGTATGTTTTATTCAAGTTTTTGTCGTCATTTCTCATTAATGAGGCACTCTCATGTGTAAAAAAGGTAATTGGTTAATTACAACCAATATTTCTGAAGAGACTATCCATGTTTTGTGTATAGATTGTAACAGGACACCCTTATCTTGAGCAATGACACAATTTTCATACAAACAATCACTGAAATGTACATATTAGGCTCTCAGTCAAGAGTTTGATAAAGTAAATTAATCTGCCAAAGCACAGAGTGTGCCACACATATTTCTTTTCTTTATGGACCAGTATAAGTAATAATCTGTTTGGTAAACAGCACATAATATACTATTTTTGTGTATACCCACTCAGGTACTGTAAATCTTCAGTAATTTGTGATCCATCATGCTTTTGCACATGACAATGCTTCCTTGGAAGCATCAAACCATATTGTAATTGGTGAACAAACAATTGCTATTCATAGTAGCGAGTCTATTCAGAAACAGTCATGATGATTTTCTGTTTTGATAGTGTCATAATAAGTTTAAAAGTGTTAATTATATCTGTGGATAGATTTAGTTAGAGTGAGGGTAAACTTATGTTTTATTAATAAATAATGTTGAGTATGTGGGTAGCATTATAACTGTATGACATTGCCACTTCTTTTGCTGGCCACCTTACACCTAGCCAAATACACAATTTGTATTTCAAAAATTGCTATTAGACTATAGTCCTATCATCGTATAGTACTACTACACTCAAAACAATAGCCAATTAAGTCAATTGATCAATCGTGACCAATATTGTATCTCTACAATCATTGTAGTTGTATTGTGTCTGGGTGAGTTTTGTAGTTTTAGTAGAAGTGTAGAATTAGAGGACACAATACATCATCTCAAATGTTGTAACTAAATAAAAATTTGTGGGGCTGCCAGTGATCAAATGTAATTGAAGTTGATAAATAAGGTAAAAAATAAGTATATTCGTAAATTTTAGTGCCTGCTGTGGAATCAACTAACTTCAGATGGGAATTTAGTAGTTTCATAGACCCGTATTATACAGACTGTTCAAATAAAGAGAAGTAATATGAGAATGCATGACACATTTCAAGAATTATTTAACTCACAATTCTGGCCTATGGACAATTATTATTATAGTCTGGGTAACACTGTGTGATGTAGACATCAGCGCTCATGCTGCTCGTCTATAAAGTAATAAATAAATACAAAAGAATTTGTTTAAAAATCATTGTTTCTATTTCAGGTATTTTGGCTTCAGCAATATGATGAACCCCCAATACCCGCCTCCAGGGCAGAACAACAATGCACCGGGAAACCCCCTGGGCTACCCACCCTCGCAGGACTTCAACGGAGTCAACGCTAACTACAACTCGGCTCCCCCAAATGGAGCACAGATGCAGAAGCCATTCGATCAGAATGACATGTCGCAAAAGATGCAAAATATGAGTATCAATGGACCGCAAGGGTTTCCTACAATTCCGCAGGCACAGTTGCCTCCGGGTCAGTTTCCTCCCGGGGCGTATCCTCCGACGTCAAATTTTGGGCAGTTACCGCCTGGGCAGAGACCACCTGGGGGAATGCCTGGTAGACCACCAGCTAGCGGTGCGCCTCAGTTTCCACCGTCAATGGGTCCGAAGCCGCCAACGCCTGGACCGGCGTCACATCCTCAAGGGTTTGGTGCACCTCCTACGCAGCCTCAGAATAGTCAGTTCCCACCGGGACCAGCCATGCAGCAGCGGCCACCGAGCGCCCAGCAGCAAGGTCCCCCGCAGATGCCTCAAGGCCCTCCAGGTCCCGGTCAGATGCCACCACAAAGTCAACCTGGTTTATCACCTAGTTCACAACCAGGATTTCTTCCGCAACCTAGCTTAACCCCACAAGGAAGTCAGCCTGCCAAACCAGGAATGCCCCCGATGGGTCCACAACCTGGACAAAGCCTTCCGCCCCAGCCAGGTCAACCAGGTCCGCCCTCTCAGCAAGGCTTGCCTCCTCAGTCTCAGTCAGGTCCAATGCCGCTCAGGCCAGGTATGCCCCCGCAACCGGGTCAAATGCTCGGTCAACCAGGAATGCAGCAACCGCGGTCTGCTCAAGGTCCTGGTCTTCCTCCGCAACCTGGAATGCCACCTCAGCCAGGTCAATTCCCTGGGCAGGGTCCGACACAACAGCAGATGCCTGGTCATCAGGCAGACAGGCAGGGTCAGTCTAGTCTTCCGCCCCAACCGAGCCAGCTAGGCTTACCCCCGCAACCAGGTCCAATGTCTGGGCAAGGCTTACCTCCACAGCCTGGGGGATTCTCTTCACAACCTGGAAGTTTCCCTCCGCAAGCTTCACAACCAGGAGGATTCCCGCCACAACCTTCAAAACCGGGTGGATTTCCTCCTCAACCTACACAGCCGGGTGGATTCCCTCTGCAACATTCACAACCTGGTGGATTCCCTCCGCAAACTACACAGCCGGGTGGATTCCCTCCGCAACCTACACAACCGGGTGGATTCCCTCCGCAACCTTCACAACCGGGTGGATTCCCTCCGCAACCTTCACAACAACCTGGGGGCTTCCCGCCACAACCTTTACAGCAAGGAGGATTCCCGCCGCAACCTACACAACCGGGGGGATTCCCGCCACAACCTTCACAGCCAGGGTTCCCTCCGCAACCTGGCCAATCTGGACAACCTGGCTTCCAACAGCAGACACTGCCAGGTCTGCCACATATGCCGCCGCCGCTCTCACAGCAGAGGCAGCAGTACCCGGGCGTGCCCCCCGCGGGCGCGCCTCCTGGTCCCCCTGGGCCCCCTGGACCGCCCGGCACTGGAGCGTATCCTAGTGGTAAGTTTTATGCTTCACAACGTTCAATTATTGAGATCTTGAGCCCAATGCGATTGCAATTGATATTTTCGGAAGAGCTACAGAAAAATAGCAACTTAAAAGTCTAAACAAAAACCGTACTCCACTAAATACAATGCTTATATATGGAGAAACCCTGGTGGTCTATCTTGTAAAAAGAAACCAAGATGAAACAAAATAATCTGGAATCTGAATTTTAAACCTAAACGCTCCTTGAAGACGAGTAATCCAAACTCCAGGCATGCCGCCGATGCCGCCGGGGCAGCCGCCGGGGTACCAGCAGCCCCCGTCCGGGTACCCGGCGCAGTACCAGCAGCCCCCGTTCCCCGGCCAGCAGCCCAGCTTCCCCTCGCAGCCGTACCAGCCGCAGGCGCCGCAGAAGCGCCTCGATCCGGACCAGATGCCCAGTCCGGTGAGAAAACAGCTTGGATTTAATTATAAAGAATGGATAGGACACTGTAATAACAATACCATAAGGTTTATACACTACGATTTAGGAGTAACAGACCTCGAGTTAATTTTTGTCTTTATCAGTGTAGCCTATAAACTCAGTGCCCATAATACATGTTTGATATTATTTTTGTGGCATACGAATATTCGGTGGAAGTTGTGTAGGTAAGTAAAATGATGCTAGGCGGACGCTTTCTTGTGAGTCATGCATTTTAGTCGGGTGTCTGGTTTTCCTCCTGCTTGGGTGTAACTCTGTTTAACTCGGCGGAAGGCAGGATGTGGCATAAATCGGAGGCATTATAACCTAGCCACGTATTTTTAAGAGCGCGCCATATTCCATAGATGTCTCGCATCATCTCACTCTCTTGAAAGATAGAGAGATGGTGGCCGAGTGGTAACTGGTGCGCTTTAGAACCCAACGATGCCTGGGGCGGTCCCCGGTCCCGCACCGATGACTTTTCGTAAGTTACGTGCGGGTTTCCATCGCTCCATGCTTCGGAGGGCGCGTAAAGCCGTCGGTCTCGTTTGCTATCGATCGGTAGCAGTCGTTAAGACACATCACGAGGCTCATACGACAAACAACAACAAGCTTCAACAGATATTAAATGCCCGGGAGTAGGTACTATTAAAAACCTAACTGATATTGTAGACCGGTATACTGTCTCTCAGATCCAAGTGATGACCGACGACCAGAACAACCGCGGCGGGCTGTTCGTGACCAACGAGAAGGGCCAGGTGCCGCCGCTCGTGACCACCGACTTCACTGTCGACGACAAGGGGAACGCCAGTGAGTGACCGCACCACACACCACAACATGTGTTCTGGAAACATTGCTTGAAAAAAAAAATATTACACAATATTCAAGTTATAATGGCACGATTGGCGCGACGGCTTCGGTCCGCGCCAACGCGCACTGGCGCGAGGGATAAATATAATCGATGTTTTTCTTTATACAATACGAAAGAGGTAGGATGCTCTTCGTCTCCAGACTCCTGATCACCATAGTTATTGTAATACCTGATTGCAGGTCCGAGATACATCAGGAGTTCAATGTACTCTGTGCCAGTGACGGCTGATCTTCTGAAGCAGACTGCTATGCCGTTCTGTTTGATTGTAAGTATGGTTTCTGAAAAACCCGCAGAGGAATACCGCATACCAGAGTTGTGTTTTACCTCACTGCGGGGCAAAGGTCTCTCCCATATCCTTCCACGGATCTTCCAGTCCATCTTCCAGTATCTTCCACAGAGATTATTTTGCCTCCTGTGCCTAATCGCTTATGCTCGTCCCGCCAACGTTTTCTGGACCTTCCTCGACTTCGACGTTCATCTTCAGGCGTGCATTGCATCTCAGCGCTAGTCGCCGAGGGGTTACTTTTAATAAAATAATGTCCGAGATACAATCACGGATGTTAGAGAAACATCCTTTTTCAAATCAGTTATCCCATATTATTTTGTGTTTTTAATTTTCCTTGTGAAAATACGAAATTATTGCCATTATGAAATTGAACTTTTACCAAAAATACAATCCCCCATTTGTAGTCTGTTAAAAATAGCCCACTATGTCCCCCCAGCTGTCCCCGATGGCGGACCCGGTGGGGCCGGAGCCGCAGCCCCCGCTGCTGGACTTCGCGGCGCTGACGGGGTCCCCCGGCATGGGCCCCGTGCGCTGCTCCCGCTGCAAGGCCTACATCTGCCCCAACATGAAGTTCGTGGACGCCGGCCGCCACTTCCACTGCGCCTTCTGCAAAGCCACTACCGAAGGTGGGCTGGGGTTATTGTTAACATGGGAATTCCTGCGATTCAGGGTGTTATTTTTTTAATAATTAGCCGACACGGCCACGCGTTGCTGTGGCTAAGGTTTTTGTTATTGCGACTATACGTTGAAATGTAAGCTGTCCTATCTTTCAAGTTAGATCAAACTGAACATTTTACCGATTTTAATCAAATTTGCACACGGTGTGCAAATTTGATTAAAATCGGTTAAGTAGTTAAGGAGTCCATCGCGGACAACAACGTGACGCGTAATTTATGATAAGATTTACATACTTGCATTCGAGAACTGTCTCACTCGGTCTTAGTTTGGCTTTAAGTTATAAATAGTGACTTTCAGTCGTCTAGTCGAGTCACTGTCGACGTCACATTTTAATAAAGCGGAGGGTGCTTTACCAGTGTGTCCTGGGAGGTTGAAAGAGAGCGCGCAATAAAACTCTTCGTGGGTGTCCGATATTACTTTATAGCGACACCGAAAGCGAAGTGAATTGGGCAGAATGTGAACACACTTCTCTTGAGATAATTATTCAGGGGCTGAGTGCAAGAGTGGTACAGTAAAGCATTGGTTCCCCGCCCGCAGTGCCGATGGAGTACACGCAGTACATCAACAGCCTGCAGCAGTGCGGCCGCGCGGCGCCCGAGCTGGCGCTGGGGACCTACGAGATAGTGGCCACCAAGGAGTACTGCCGGGTGAGTGGGGGAGCGACGGGGGCCCTTCCCACAGGGGGCAACGTGGGCTGTGCTGATGCTGATGCGGTTCCCTTTCCAGAACAACACCCTGCCCAACCCCCCGGCGGTGGTGTTCGTGATCGACGTGTCCTACAACTCCATCAAGAGCGGACTCCTCGACGTCGTCTGCGAGAACGTCATGGACATCATCGCGGTGAGGAGATCTATAGCAACCGCCAATGTCCTATAGAACCACAGTTTTATTATAGAACCGGACTTCTATAGAAACCACACATATGATATTGAATGGGATCGCATTGAAACCACTTACATATTTTATAGAACCAGAGTTCTATAAAAATACTAATATTTTATAGAAGGAACCGGAATTCTATAGAACCCGGCGATAATCTATGATGCACGTTTTCCATCTAACACAAACACAGCTGGTGTGTTTCACTGGTTTGTTATTAAAATTTCTTTATTATAAAAAAGTTGGACTAAAAATAAAATTTTATCCAGTTCTGAATAATTTTGATTGAGAAAGTGTCTTATTATTCTGGTCAAGATTCTAATACAATCGGTTCCCGTTCCCCAGGCGATGCCCAAGGACGAGCAGACGGGGAAGAGCTGGACCCGCGTCGGGTTCATCACATACAGCTCCACCGTGCACTTCTACAACATCAAGGTACAACGGGTGTACATGGATATGGTCACTTAGATTTAATCTTGTGTGTCAATTTTCGTCCGATGATCGTTGCTAATTTCAAAGTCATCAGTTTAATGTTTTTATCGAGTTCAACTGAGGTTCGGCGTCCGCCCGGGCTGGACTAGAAACCAGTATAAACTGAGCCGCGACGATGTATCAAATACCGAAGAACACACATTACCCCGTTTATATTCACAAGCAATGAGTCGGGCAGTGGGACGGGCCAGTATGTAACACTTCTGTCGAAGGAGTTATAGCGGCAGGGTAGAGTGTAAATGTGGCATCGCTAGTTTGGAATGCGCCACGACTGTCGTGTGTCGCCAGGGCTCGCTGGCGGCGCCGCAGATGCTGTCGGTGGGGGACGTGGCCGACATGTTCGTGCCGCTGCTGGAGGGGTTCCTGTGCACGGCCGAGGAGTCGGGGCCGGTGCTGGCGGCGCTGCTGCAGCAGCTGCCGGCGCTGTGCGGCGCCAACCAGGAGACGGAGACCGTGCTGCTGCCCGCCGTGCAGGTGCGTGCCGGGCTCCCGGGCCAGGCCGCGGCAGGCGGGTAGTGACTCGGCACCTTGGCCCCGCAGGCGGGGCTGGAGGCGCTGAAGGCGGCGGACACGGCGGGCCAGCTGCTGGTGTTCCACACCTCGCTGCCCACCTACAACGCGCCGGGGAAGCTCACCAACCGCGAGGACCGGAAGCTGCTCGGCACCGACAAGGAGAAGACTGTGTTGAGTGAGTTGGATAGAGAAAAAAGAGAAAGAGAGAAAAGTATACCAAGAGTAGTCTTTTCCTCGCAGGAAGGAGACGAAAATTGAAATATTACTCGTGAAGAAAAAGACAGAGCTATCCTATTTGTATTCTATATAGCGTGTGCTGATTTTTCAAGGTCATCTACACAAATAGTTAAATAAATGATGCAATCTACGATACAAACTATGGCATTTATGCATACCATGAGAACGTCTTCTTCTAAACACATATTTTTATGAAAATAACGTACTCATTTGCATCTTATTTCAAAGCTATTTCGATCGATATTCGCTCCGATACGCTTCGATCCCTTGCGTTCTCCGACTATGCCCCTTCCCCGCCTCGGCTCACGGCCCACATTGGCCCGCAGACCCCGCCAGCACGGCGTACAACGAGGCGGGGCAGGCGTGCTGCGCGGCCGGCGTGTGCGTGGAGCTGTTCGTGTGTAACCAGGCGTACGTGGACGCGGCCAGCCTGGGCCAGCTGGCGCGGCTCACCGGCGGACAGCTGCGCAAGTACACCTACTTCACGGTCAGTGCTGCATTCTTACTGTTGATACTTGTTCCATTGTTTCTGTTGATACTTGTTCCATTGTTTCTGTTGATACTTGTTCCATTGTTTCTGTTGATACTTGTTCCATTGTTTCTGTTGATACGTATTCCATTGTTTCTGTTGATACTAGGTTCACAGTTGCTGTTGATATTTTTCATTATGTCTGAAAACAGTTTTGAATGTTTCTGTAGGTACAGTTGTAATTGTTTCTGTCGACCCTTACGGCACTGTATCCTCAGGCGGAGACGGACGGCGCGCGGCTGGCGTGGGACGCGCGGCGCACGGCGGGCCGCGCCACGGCGCACGACGCCGTGATGCGCGTGCGCACCAGCACGGGCGTGCGCGCCACCGACTTCTACGGACACATGTACATGTCCAACACCACGGACGTGGAGCTGGCGGCCATCGGTACTGTCCCGCTACACATACTACTACTAATATCTTTCAGCGATACCTTTTTGGTGCCTTTTGTTTTTGGGGTGCAATAATGAGTTTTATATTTTATTTCTATGAACTGTCAGTAGTAATAATTGAAAGTGATCGTCCTTTCTAGACGCGGACAAAGCTATAGGAATAGAAATCAAGCATGACGACAAGTTGACGGCTGAGGACGGAGTGTACATACAGGCGGCCCTGCTCTACACACACAGGTACAGTAGTACCCAACTGATATGGCTTACCGATGTACCTGCGCAGAAGATGAATTTTCAAAGCGCGGGAAATGCTATTGACCGCTATTGGTCGGCAGCCGGCCGCCATCTTAGCGAGCTTAGAGTGAGATGGAACTAACAGCTGCAGTGTATTATCAACCTTATAATAGTGATCTTAGGTTGATTGTAAGTTTTAAGCATTCTTTCGTTAATCTTCGGACCATACTTTCTTTTCTGCGCGAACGAAGATTCACGACGTGCCTTATAAGTTGGGTACTAGTATCTATATTTTAATATATAAAAGCCAAAACTGACTCACTGACTGACGATCAATGCACAGCTGAAACCACTGGCTCTAGAACCATGAAATTTTGCACAAATACTCCTTATGTGACGTAGGCGTGCAATAAGAAAGGATTTTTGAAAATTCAAACCCTAAAGGGGTGAAAAGGGGTTGCAAAGTTTGTATGGAGCAACGTGTTTTCTTGGTCTGATCAACTTCAAACTTGGCAGTTATATTCTTTAAAATATTTAATGGGACACGTGGTTCATAGTTTTTGAATATTCAACCCCTAAAGGGATAAAAGGGGGTCCCAAAATATTTTTCGTCCGATTTATTTCGAAATTATTATTTTTCACAAATATTTCTTAGTGAGGTAGGTGTGCACTAAGAAAGGATTTTTTTATAAAGTTCAACCACTAAGGGGGTAAAAAGGGGTTGCAAAATTTGTATACAGCATCGTGTTTTCTTGGTCTGATGAACTACAAACTTCTAATTAAATTCTTTAAAAAAATAATTTAGCATCTGTTTCAGCGTGTTTTAACATCAATCCCTAAAATTTAAGCAGGAAATGGTAATATCGGTAGGAAATGGTCGACTTTAGAAGGAAATAGTAGATTTTTGGTAAAAATGGTAGTTTTTGGAAGGAAATGGTAGCTTTTGATAGAAAATGGTAGATTTAGAAAGAAATGGTAGATTTCGCTGTTAGCGGTAGATTTGGTAATAAATGGTAGCTTTTGCTAGAAAATAGTACATTCAGAAAGAAAATAGTAGATTTATATAGAAAATGGTAGATTTTGGTAGGAAATGGTAGACTGTTGTATTCGGTTGAGTACTTCGGGTTGAGTCGATTTCGGTAGGAAACGGCAGAAAATAGAAGATTCAGAAAGAAAAGGTAGGTTGTAGGAAATGGTAGTCTTTGATAGATTCTGGTAGTCAAATAGATTTTAGTAAATGGTAGCTTTTGGTAGATTATGATAAAAAATTGTACATGGTAATTTTGGTAGAAAATGTAGGAAATGGTAGTTTTTGGTAGGCAATGGTAGAATTAGTTATAAAACGGTAGATTTTTGTATAAAAGGTAATTTTGGTAGAAGATGGTAGGTGTCGTATGTCGGATATGGGATGGCGATGTTGATGTAGAAGTCGAGGTCGATGTCTGGAATTACAAACGGACCAACCGCTGATTGTAGAAACCTGAAACTTGGAGGGTGTGTTCTTTGTATGACGTAGACATCCGATAAAAAAGGGGGGCAAAGTTTGTATGGGACAACGTGATTCCTTGATCACATCTACTTCAAACTTGGCATTTATATTTTTTGAAAGATTTACGTGTATATCATCATTTTGTAATATTACAACCCCTAAAATTATATAAAAGGGTTGCAAAATATTGTCATCAGATTTAATTCGAAATCCGTATTAAAACACGGAACATAGACAAGGTAGAACTTTGAAATGTTTGAATACTTTTTAGTATTATTTGAATACTTCTTAGGAACTTTCTCAACCCCATCCATACTGTGCGTCAATCAAATGTTAATCCATACTTGAAAGTAACTCTTTTTGTTTCTTCGTTACCTTTTCACGGCTAAACGGCTGAATCGATTTCGATGAAATTTGGTATAGAGATAGATTGTATTTTCGAGACGGACATTAGATACTTTTATCGCGATATAATGTAGTCCGCGCGGACGAAGTCGCGGGCAACAGCTAGTACATTATAATTGTTTTGATTTTTCAAGTTATTTTGATTTTTGAAACCAAACTAGTAAACTAGGTTCATTGTTCTACTCGGCCAATGTGAAAGAATATCCTTTCTAATGAAACAACAATCCAAATCCGTTCGTACAAACATAAAAAAAATACAACCAAATTGAAAACCCCTTCCTATCCCTTACGATCGCCCCCGCCCCGTATCGCCCCTCCCTTTCATTTTCATGTTGACTAAAAAAAGTAAAAAGGAGAGAAGAGTACCACCCACATGGCTGTATTGTGTCATGGTTGACCGAAGGTCGGGGCAGCGGCGCCTGCGCATCATCAACCTGGCGCTGAACGTGGCGCAGCAGCTGGCGGACGTCTACCGCAGCATGGAGCTGGACACCTGCATCAACTTCCTCACTAAGCAGGGTAAGTACCCGATACACATGGACTGCACCCGACTACACTTGGACAGAACCCGGCCAACACCTGAGCAGAACCCGGCTACACCTGGACAGACCCCAACTACACCTGGACAGTTCCCGAACACACCTGGACAGAACACAAACACACCTGGACAGAACCCGACTAAACCTGGACAGAACCCGACTACACCTGGACGGAACCCAACCTACACCTGGACAGAACACGACCTACACCTGTACAGAACCCTACTAAACCTGGACAGAACCCGACTACACCTGGACGGAACCCAACCTACACCTGGACAGAACCCGACTAAACCTGGACAGAACCCGACTACACCTGGCCATCGGCTGAGGGGGGTCGTGCACTAGTAATACCCACAAAATTTACACGTTGCATACTAAAAACGATGCCTAGGTCATTGGAATGTGTACATTCCGGTGCCGTATCTGAATGGTGCTGGAATCGTTTGAATGAGGATGTGATTGGTTTCCAGCGGTATGGGCGCTGCGCGAGCTCCCGCCGCGCGCGGTGCGCGAGGGGCTGTCGGGCCGCTGCGCGCGCTGCCTGGCCGCCTACCGCCGCCACTGCGCCTCGCCCTCCTCCGCCGGACAGCTGGTGCTGCCCGAGTCCATGAAGCTGCTGCCGCTCTACACCAGCTGCATGCTGCGCTGCGACGCGCTGGCGGGCGGTGAGTGCGGGGTCGGTGCTGCTGCTGGTGCTGCCCGAGTCCATGAAGCTGCTGCCGCTCTACACCAGCTGCATGCTGCGCTGCGACGCGCTGGCGGGCGGTGAGTGCGGGGTCGGTGCTGCTGCTGGTGCTGCCCGAGTCCATGAAGCTGCTGCCGCTCTACACCAGCTGCATGCTGCGCTGCGACGCGCTGGCGGGCGGTGAGTGCGGGGTCGGTGCTGCTGCTGGTGCTGCCCGAGTCCATGAAGCTGCTGCCGCTCTACACCAGCTGCATGCTGCGCTGCGACGCGCTGGCGGGCGGTGAGTGCGGGGTCGGTGCTGCTGCTGGTGCTGCCCGAGTCCATGAAGCTGCTGCCGCTCTACACCAGCTGCATGCTGCGCTGCGACGCGCTGGCGGGCGGTGAGTGCGGGGTCGGTGCTGCTGCTGGTGCTGCCCGAGTCCATGAAGCTGCTGCCGCTCTACACCAGCTGCATGCTGCGCTGCGACGCGCTGGCGGGCGGTGAGTGCGGGGTCGGTGCTGCTGCTGGTGCTGCCCGAGTCCATGAAGCTGCTGCCGCTCTACACCAGCTGCATGCTGCGCTGCGACGCGCTGGCGGGCGGTGAGTGCGGTGCTGCCGGTGCTGCCCAAGCTACCGCCGCTTTACTGAATCGTGACTTTGACTACCGACTACTCGACTACGAGGATACTGTCACGCTATTACTTTCGTATTGTGATAATATGCAAATTATGCAATGTTTTATATTTGACACTGGCTGAACGCATCCCCCAGGGCCGGACATGTCGTGCGACGACCGCAGCTGCGCCATGTACCGCGCGCTGACGGCGGACGTGCCCACGGCGCTGGCTGCGCAGTACCCGCGGCTGCTGGCGCTGCACCGCGCGCCCGGCGCCGCGCCGCAGCTGCGCGCCTCCGCCGACCGCATGCACGAGCGCGGCGTCTACATGCTGGGTGAGCCCTACTGCGCAGTACCCGCGGCTGCTGGCGCTGCACCGCGCGCCCGGCGCCGCGCCGCAGCTGCGCGCCTCCGCCGACCGCATGCACGAGCGCGGCGTCTACATGCTGGGTGAGCCCTACTGCGCAGTACCCGCGGCTGCTGGCGCTGAACATGACCCTGAACAGGAACACTCGTTGGAAACATATTTCCGCCTCAGGCTCGAGCTAATAGCCGGCTGATAAATCCGCCGCTGAATGACTACGTTGATGGTCGCGACTAGGGCGAAAGCGCTGCACAGCACAGCTCCAGCCCGGCGCAGCGCGGTCGCCAAGCTGGAACGAAGGTTGAGACCGAAGGTCGAAGTCTATATAGCGCCGAGCAAGGATTTCCTGCGAGCAATTCCTGCTTTGATCTAGATCTTCAGTTTTTTAGTAGTAGTAGACGACGATTCGATAACCGATAAGTGTGCCGTAGCTCGTTACTCAACCGTGTCCCTCCGCAGAGAACGGCGTGCACATCCTGATCTGGGTGGGGGCGCAGGCGGAGCCCGAGTTCGTGCGCGACGTGTTCGGCGTCGCCTCGCCGCAGGAGGTCGACACGCAGGTGACGGATACATCTCTTATCCATACTAATATTATAAATCTGAAAGTAACTCTGTTTATCTGTTTGTCTGTTTGTTTGTTACCTTTTCACGGCTAAACGGCTGAACCGATTTCGATGAAATTTGGTATAGGGGTAGATTGGACCTATGAGACGGACATAGGCTATCTTTTGTCTCAAAAAATAATCTCGAAGGGGATGAAATAGGGGGTGAAAGTTTGTATGGGGAATCCATAATTCCTCAAGTTAGGGATCTGAAAATTCTTATTTAGGCTTTTGGTAAGAAATAAATAAATACGGGTTTCAGCTTTTTTGCAAAATCATCCCTAAAGGGGAAAAAGCAAGGGGGTTGAAATTATGAGGTATTCTTTAGATGCACCCCCTACGGACCACAATAAACGGCTGAACGGATCGTAATTTAAATTGGAAAGTAATTAAAGGGGGATAGGAGGAGGGGGAGAAAGGGGGAAAGTGGGGGAAAGGGGGAGTAGATGGTAGAGTGAGGGGAGAAGAGGGGAGAGTGGGGGGAGAAAGAGGGGAGAGTGGGGTGAGAAAGAGGGGAGAGTGGGGCGAGAAAAAGAGTAGAGTGGAGAGAAAGAGCTGGGAGAGTGGGGGGAGAAAGAGGGGAGAGTGGGGGAGAAAGAGGGGTGAGTGGGGGGAGAAAGAGGGGAGAGTGGGGTGAGAAAAAGGGTAGATTGGGGAGATAGAGAGGGGAGAGCGGGGTATGAGGGTAGAGGGGAGAATGAGGGTAGAGTGGGGGGAGAATGAGGGTAGAGTGGGGGGAGAAAGAGGGGAGAGTGGGGTGAGAAAAAGGGTAGAGAGGGGAGAGCGGGGAGAATAATGGTATAGTGGAGGAAGAAAGAGGGGAGAGTGGGGGGCGAAAGAGGGGAGAGTGGGGGGAGAAAGAGGAGAGAGTGGGGGGAGAGAGAGGGGAGAGTGGGGTGAGAAAGAGGGGAGAGTGGGGCGAGAAAGAGAGTAGAGCGGAGAGAAAGAGCTGGGAGAGTGGGGGGAGAAAGAGGGAAGAAAAGGGAAGAGTGAGGGGAGAAAAGGGGAGTGGGGGAGAAAGAGGGGTGAGTGGGGGGAGAAAGAGGGGAGAGGGTGAGAAAGAGAGGAGAGTGGGGCGAGAAAAAGGGTAGAGTGGGGAGATAGAGAGGGGAGAGCGGGGTATGAGGGTAGAGGGGAGAATGAGGGTAGAGTGGGGGGAGAAAGAGGGGAGAGTGGGGTGAGAAAACGGGTAGAGTGGGGAGATAGAGAGGGGAGAGCAGGGAGAATAAGGGTATAGTGGGGGTAGAAAGAGGGGAGAGCGGGGGGTGAAAGAGGGAAGAGTGGGGGGAGAAAGAGGAGAGAGAAGGGAGAGTGGGGTGAGAAAGAGAGTAGAGTGGGGAGAAAGAGAGGGGAGAGTGGGGGATAAAGAGGGGTGAGTGGGGGAGAAAGTGGGGAGAGTGGGGTGAGAAAGAGGGGAGAGTGGGGTGAGAAAGAGAGTAGAGTGGAGAGAAAGAGATGGGAGAGTGGGGGGAGAAAAGGGGAGAGTGGGGGGAGAAAGAGGGGAGAGTGGGGGAGAAAGAGGGTAGAGTGCGGGGAGAAAGAGTTGAGGGTGGGAGTGAAAAAGGGGAGAGTGGGGCTAGAAGTAGGGGAGAGTGGGGGGAAATAGGTGAGAGAGATTTAGTGCGAAATATATAGAAATAGAGGGAGAGGGAGTGAGCGAAGGAGGGAAAGGGAGAGATATAGACGGAGAGGGTGAGGGAAATAAATATAATGGATGAGATGGACAGGGAGAGGACGCAAGATATTGAGAGTGGAGAGGGATATTAATGATAGAAAGATAGGGAAAGATATAGAGATATAGGGAGAGGGAAAGAGATAGAGGAAGAGAGATAGAAAGAGCGAAAGAGGGAGAAAGATAGAAAGAGAGCTAGAGAGGGAGAAAGATAGAGGAAAAGGGAGAGAGAAAGAGACAGATATATTCTTACCTAATTGTTCCCCGCGACATCAATTGATTTTCTAAACAGTTTACATTTTATATAAAAATGCGAACGAAGTTGCGGGTATCAGCTAGTATAATATATATGTCTACTGTAGTACGCAGATGGGTCTTTTGGAATAGAATATAGTATTTAGGGTTCCGTAGCCAACTAAAAAATAATATATGCTTAAACTTCCACCGGAAATTGGTTTTTGAACGAGAAGTAATAAGTATTTTTTTTTTATACGTCATAAATCGCAAATTACACGCTATTATTAAAACATTGATCAAAGTTACAACGAACTACAAGAACTTTCTATGTTATGTTACTTGCTGCCACGGAACCCTTCATGGGCGAGTCCGACTCGCACTTGGCCGATTATTTGTTCTTCCTCGGGCGGCCTGATAAACTGTGGCAGAAGCTAGCACAACCTAATCCCACAAACTAACAATGGCACGTATAATTAATGAATTTTATTATCTGTGCGTAGGTGACGGAGCTCCCGGTGCTGGACAATCCGGCCAGCCAGGCCGTGCGGCGGCTGGTGCACGGCGCCCGGGTGCTGCGCCGCAGCGCCATGCGGGTAACTAGGGGGGGGGGGGGGGGCGAGAGGGGGCAGGGGGGTTGAGGGGGGGGGGTCGAGGGGTTGAGGGGGGGGGTCACGTTTATTTGACTCTACGTGAGCCGTAGCGACCCACACGAGCACGCTCTATGCAAAAACCGTTTACCGCTAGTGCTTGTGTCGTTTCTCAGAGGATGTGTTTATTTATATTATTTGTAGAATTTGACTAATATCTCACCTAGTCCTAAGGGACCACGTGGTCAAAGGTGGCAAACATGCCCAGTCTAGAATGCTCGAGGACCGCTGCCGGAACTCCTCTATAGGGGGTTGCGACAGATTTTCTATTTGAGGGTAGCTAGAAAGGCGGCACTTTAATGTCCTGCCAAGGTTTTTAACAACTTTATCCATAAGCTCTCCCTCTAGTGCAGGGAAATTAATTTTCAGAGTAGCGAGTCATAACTTCAAGAGGCTAAAAAAGGAATTGATTTTTGTTCGTCATTATCTTCCTGGATCATGTATCAAAATGCACTTAAGCAACGGTACAGGTGAACTTTGCTATGTTAGTTGTGAGTTGCATGAAACTTCCTATAGTGTAGATAGTATCAAATACTGACTAAACTCACGACTGCATATAAAAATATTGTACTAATTCATAAATAACTGTCGCTAAAAAGAAACTTCAGCTACTTTTCAGGCTGTGTTTCAGAAGTTGTACAGTACTGAAGTAGTGAAGCAGTGACGTGTATTTAGTCGGTATATAAGTGAAGCATGTTGAGTTGTCGATGTCTGCTGACGCTGTTCCTATTTCTTTGCAAACTCTAGTAACATTACGGTGAAATATGATTACCATTGCAAAAAAATGTGGGGAAGTAACTATTATGTAATTTGTGATATGTGGTCAGCTGATCACGGTTTTAAATCGATTGAGTGGCGTTTGAGAATACCATTTAAATCTAACGGCTTACATTTAAGTGGCCTTCAGCTGACTGTGCTGACGCTGTTCCTATTTCTTTGCAAACTACTTCTGTGTTCGTCTGTAACTGTCGCTAGAGTGCTATTGAGTTCGGTTCGATGATTTGGCTTACATTGACAATGATCACTAGTCCGCGCTGCGCACGCGCCGCCGCCCCGCGGCACTGCGCAGTGTGCGCTGTACCTACTTACTTGTTCTCATTTTGAAATAGTGTCCGTTTAGAAGTAGGTACTCTATGCCTAAACTGTGTCTCGATTGCCGCGACACCTGTCGAATCCATACGAAACCGATCGAATCGTACCGGACTCGACAGCACTCAATTCTACGCATTAACTAAAATTAAATATACACATTTACATACATATACACATATACATTCATAATACACATATACATTAAAAAAAAACAATAAAAAACAAAAAAAAGTACCAAAATAACGCCGCGTTATTATCGGCCTGTGTGGTAGTTTCTTTATGAGGTGCGGGCCGACCCTAGCGATCACTCCCCGATTCGAGATACCGATTTTACGATTCCCTCTATTAGAATACAGTAAAGCCGTGTGCCCACTAGGGGGCACGGGTCTCATGAGACGTGCCCCCGTCGCCGGACCTTGTCTCGGCATTTCTCCGAGACATGTTGCGACGTTGCGCGATGTCTCTAGCTAGGGCTTATATAAACATGCATTAGTTACGTTTTCATACACTTTCCACATAACCTAAGAGTCAATGTTGGCGGAAGGAGTGGCATTGCAGTGATGATTCAAATTCAACTTAATTTGCTTCTTACGTACGACCGTAATTGGTATAGCAAAATAAAAAGCGTGAGGTGCGCCGCCGACTGCATGGCTGCTATTCGCTGTCACTCCGTCCGTCTGCGGAGATTCCTAAGACAGATCGAGGTTATGATTCACAGTCAACACGCTTCAAACACAAAAAATGCCTTCTTTTAGAATACATCCGCCGCTTGAGCTTAGCCTAGCTTGAGTCAAGTTCAAGGCAGACTTGACTGAAGCACTGTATTTTGAGATATGAAAAAGTTGTTTCTCTGATAGACACTGAATGTTAAATAGTCTGAACCTCTGCACATTTTGAACCTTCAACACTCCGTCCTACAGTAGAGAACAGCCTCCCAATGTAATGTAGAGTTCCGAGCACCTCTCCTGCACTATCCTCTCCCACAGCTAACAGTGATCTCGGCGGGGGCGGGGGCGGGGGCGGGGGCGGAGGCGCCGATGCTGGTGGAGGACCGCGGCGCGGGCGGAGCGCCGCCCTACATGGACTACATCATGGACACGCACAGACAAGTGCAGAAGATGCTGTAGGTGCCGCGCCGCGGAAATTGATTATAGCGCCATCTCTCGGGAATTGTTTGGCAACTTTTGAATGACTGGGATCGGTGACGGTACTCTTCGTGTTTACTTTGCATGGTTCGCTTTGTTTATTTTGCTTGGAGCGTGTTTTGTGCTCGGGTCGCTGCCGGCTTCGGGTTTACCTGGACCGTTTCATGAGTGGGATGATACTTGTCAAAAGTTGATTTTGCACCGACTGGGCATCATACGGATGTAATTTTTAAACCATACACACACCATTGCATAGAAGGGTTAGTTTTGGCTGACGTACATTCTTATAACACATGTTCATTATGGGAATAAAAACTGTCTTCTGTGTTTAGATTTTTTAATGTAAATTTCCGTGTGAAAACATACAAACAACACAATGCACATTCTAAGAAACACATTGCTAAAACGATACAGTAAATGATATTTATGGTAATGATATATTATTTATAAAGGTTTAAAAATCCTAAACCGAGCCATCTTTATAATATCAGTACCTATCCTAAATAAAGTTTGAGTGTATGTTTGTCCTCGCTTCACGTCGGATTTTCATGAAATTTGGTATATACAGACACTACATCCCGAAAAATGTATTATCCTACTATAATATTATAAACGCGAAAGTTTGTCTGTATGGATGGATGTTTGTTACTCTTTCACGCAAAAACTACTGAATGGATTTTGATGAAACTTCACAATAATATATCTTATACATCAGAATAACACATAGGCTACAATTCATAAAGATATATTGTATATTATCCAAACGCGGGTGAAACCGCGGGGCGCAGCTAGTCCCATATAAATTTACAACCGAGAACACGGGTGAAACCGTGTAAGCTAGTGCACACAAAAATCACCTTTATCTGTTCCAGTTAACGGTGATGCGGCAACACGACAAGCTGGAGACGGTGCTGCGCCACTTCCTGGTGGAGGACCGCGGCGTGGACGGCAGCAGCTCCTACGTGGACTACCTGTGCCACGTGCACAAGGAGATCCGCGCGCTGCTATAGCAGCCGTATTACTAGGGGCGTGACTCATCTGCACGGGAACAATGTCGGTCGTGGTCAAAACCGCAAGTCTTTCGCGCATAATATGGGGCGAAATTTGCGGTTTTTACTTCTAGGCTACTCTAGTGATGTCCAATCAATGTCTTGTCACCTCTACAGATGAGTTGGTCATGACGGTCGCGTGGTACCGTACGAATTCGTATTCGTTCGTACAGTCGATGCCAAAATTCGTCGAACATTTCCTCTTGTAGTTTAGTAGTTACGTAAAATGTTTGTATTTTTCGTGCCTTGTTAGGTTGGGGGTGTGTTCAGTGAGTTTTGGCGCCGATTGTACAAATATGCAGTGACAATGTGAATAGTCACAGCAATAACGACAAAAAACAATTCAACAACAACAACAAAGTAAACGAATTCGCACGAATCCGCGTAATCAAAAATACTTTTCCATACGGACGGGTATATTTCACGCTTCATAAACATGGTTCTAAGAATCCGCACGAGAGGGGTTAACAGTGGGGATTCCTGTCGAGCTTTGAGACAAAGCGGAAGGCAACAGTGACGCTATCGGTAATGACAGTTCTGTGAAGTATCGTGCTCGGACAATCTAAATTTAGGAATGAACTGACGCGCCGGCGGACGCGGCGGCTCCAACTGTGGTCTCTACAGACTTGTTATCAAACCATTCGGCCACCGTCGCCGCCGTCGCACCGGTTTGCTCGTATCTTTATAGGAGCCGGTATGGACAAGACACTTCCACTATTATAAGTCGCCAAATGTATAGAATTAACACTTTTTTATGTTCTGACTGATCGTAGACATTTTGATCAATACAATCAACTTTCGGTTCTTATCTTAGGTTGATAATCCACTGAAGCGAAAATCCAGCTCGGTGGATTGGGGCCCTTAGAAACAACCACCGGGCGAAGTGAACTGCGATTTGTATTGTATATGATTTGTTGGTATAATGGTTGTATATTAAATATTGCGTTTCATATAAAAATATTGTCAATCTGCGGCTATATCATAGTTAGTTTTTAATTTTCATAAATACAGTCTTAAATCCTTTTAATACACGCATCTTACACATGCGTAAGTAACTATACAATATTATTTTTTGTAATGATTAAGATAAGGTATGAATTGCCCACTAGTGGGATGGATCTGTAAACGTGGGGACCTTTGCCCAGCCGTGGGGCAGTACAGGCTATAAATAGTAATTCATAGCGGTTGAAATTTTAATGAATGGACTACGCCATATAAACAGCTAAATAAGATAAATGCCGTATGTATTCTATATTAACTTTTCGGGAGATCTTATTCGCTTCGATTCGATTCGAATTTCAAACGAATATCTAAGAATGAACCATAGAGGAAATAAATACTGAATGAATAGACGACTTTACCATAGTAGTGTTTATTTTTATTACACGGACTTTACTTTCACAACGGAATCATAGTTATCACTTTCGAGACTCGACTGAGCGCGTGTGGCGATTTCATATTCGCTTTTAATCGGACCAAACCCTTACATGACCCGAATAAAGCCTCCGAAATGTATGTAACAAGTAATTTTTCATAAGACTTCATATTGTAACAATAAATGTAGATAGTTTATTTTCGATTCCCGCACAGGGCATGTATTTGTGTGAACTCAATGACAGTTTCAAAGGAGGAAGACTGGTGACACTGAGCTGGTCCTACTGAAGTATGCGAAGTGACATACCTGTAATGTAGCCGGCCCGACTCGACCAGAGCCTGAGCACAGTACACCTAGTATGAGTTTTTACGAGCTCGCGAGACATAGTACGCGTCAACTAGCGCTTTTGTATGAAGATCCTGTTCAGCGCCCCTACCGGCGCCTTTATGAACGAAATATCTTCATACAAAGAGCTAGTTGACGCGGACTATGTCGAGCTCGTAAAAGCTCATACTCAGATTACTTATTAGTTACTACGGCACAAGTAAAAATTACTGCCAGTTGGAGCGTCCTAGTCTTCCTTCTTTGAAACTGTCGTTGTGTGAACCACTGGCTCTGTCTGAATGATTGTGGGACCATAGTCCTCGTAGTCCCCGATTCCCAGGAACCCTAGTTAGGGGTCAGAATCTATTGTATGTGATCGTGAATTAGTGACCCGTATTAAACAAATATTTCGAGTCAAATTACTTGCAATGGCCTTCCTAGGTTTAGTTTTCCTTTTCTTAATGATATTAAAATTAAATTAAATTTGTTAAAATATATTCTTACTATTTAGTTGTGTCGTATCGGAGTGTAAATAAAATATTATATTGGCATTATTATTTAATCTTTTGTTCTATTATATTATGTGTAGGTATGTTGTATGGATCGGAATATTTGGGCGTATTATTGTATGTTACCCGGGCGAGTCTCGCGAGAGTGGCAGTGCCGTGTCAGTGTAGTGTCAGCTGCATCAGAGTGTTGGCGGACTGATAACCAGCTAACTGTTGATTTGGGAAATTCCAGTAAATACCTATACTTACATAATAGTGATTGTAATCTATGTAACTATTAACATGATACTGATGAATTTACTGAGAAGTGTACTAGAGATTCGATACTATAGTCTGATTGATTTTTGAGTAAAAACTTCCGCCTTTGTCACTCTCTCACTCTCTCTCTCTCCCTTTTTTCATCTCATTTTAATTGTCTATTTTACTCATGTAGTTTAAAAATCCGGCTATAGTTTTGGTAAAAACAAGTTAAAGATAGAGTCGAAGCAACAAGACTACACCGTCCACAGAAACTCGCCCGTGTCATTTGTTTTGAGCCTAAGTTCTGGTTTGGTGTGGTAGGATAATGAACCTTAGTCCATCGCGATAAGCGCGGGCTATGAAGCAATATTTCATGTTTACAAGGCCCAACTTCCGTCTGTATGAAATGCTACTTGACTATAGTTTTAGAAAAAATGTTAATTTTTTCCAGAGATTATTGTTAAATAGTGTTAGAATGTATTCGAACGTGTAAGTTGTAATAAGTAATAAAATCTTTTATATAAATGATTACCAACTATGTTTCTCTATAATGCTGAACCATTTATGATTGAAAGAAAAAAATATATATTTTAAAAGCTTTATGTAGGTATTCAATAAAACATTTTATATGGATATGGGTACAATCTATCGAGGTCAATCAGTGAGGGTGCAGTATGGGGTTATTCACCAAGAGAGTGGTCCACCGGGTTATTCACGACGTATTTTTTCCTGTGAACAGAATTATATGGGTTATTCCAAGTCGGTAACCCCCTGTATTTAACATCAAACATACTAGATGTCAGATAAACAAGCAAGGCTAGACGTTCAGTATTTATCGCGATATAAACGAGACTTTTGACGTGAAATGAATACAAGACATGAAGAGTTGACGACTAAAATTAATTTGATAAATATTACCCGTCTGCATTTAGATTACATTAGATTACACATCAGCAAATTAAATACCACGGTTTTTGGTAAATACTGATGAACCATAGACCATAGTATACCTATTTACGCTGAACGCCTAGGTTTTACGTAAGGCACAAAAAAGCGAAGCTAAAATCAGGCTACCATGACTGCCTCACTAAAGATTTTAAAGTTGGCCCTTTTTTGAAAAATTTGCCAAGCCACTCGGTGGGGATTACGCCACGTCATTTCCTTGATCGATTTATAGTAGGTAAGTATTGAAAATGTCGGAACTCACCGGTCTAGGCACCAGCACCTCAATGTAGGGGCCTTTGTAGGTGCACGGGAGGCAGTAGCGCGGGCAGCGCCGCCGCCGCCGGCAGCACCAGCCCTCCGCCACCAGGCTGAGGAGGTGCAGCGTCAGCCAGAGGACACGACGGATCATCTTGGTGGAGATGCCTGGAAACCAATAGAATGCTCATAGGAATGCAATTCTGTTAACTGTTTAACCAACCATATTTAAGCACAAAATAGGTAGATACAGCCGCCGATATTGACAGCTTTTGTCTGTGAAAACTGTCAAAATAGGCTATTTACTACAATAACACAGTTCAATAGCTAAGATTGATAACAATTTCAATCTCTGCAAACAATAACTAAAGTTGCAATAACAAACTCCTATTATTTCTTATTCGCCCCCTTTTTCAGCACCCACATACGAACTTACAAAACAATACTATAACATGGCTCGACTCTGCTCAGTTAAAAAGCTTACAAGCTTAGCGCGGCAGCAGCCTGGCGGCATGGGCGGCCGTCTCTTGCAGCAGGCAGCACGCGCGACGAAGAGGAAAAAGCAAAGCAGCAGCAACGACAACCGTTGGAGTTTCATGTCGCAGTCTAAAAAGACCAAAAATGATGAAAATAATGTTGTAAATTCGTAAGAGGCTTAGTAAGTATAGTATAAATAAGATACATCAGGAAAAACTGTTGGTCCCATTGATGATTTAAATCTTGCACGTTCTGTTTTACGGCTAGACTCCTAGAGGTGGGGTTTTTACCTAAGTATAAGGGTAAATACTAAGCACACACTTTAGCTCTAGATTTGCCTAGAAACTTCTATCACTCTCGTCCATAGTCATTTCCAACTCGATTCCATTCATATCCCTCGTCCATAATCTTTTATTAGACCTACAAATCATCGATAATAATCGAAAATCTTACTCGCCTTTGGCACTACGATAATCAGTGGCTTTACACCTCGGTTAACGGACAAGCCTGGTGTATTCGGGGTCAACTGAGTACTGGGTCTGCTTAGTTTGCCTGGAGCGTTCGGCCTGCTAATTGAACGGGGTCTGATGGGCCTGCCAGCAGTGGCAGGCTGCGGCGGGGCGGGCCTGGTGGAACTTATGTGGGCAGCTGTTGCAGGTTTCCAGTTAGCGCGATTCCGGTTAACTGTGGGTACCGCTCGTATTTCTGGAGCACTTCTAACCTGGAAAATGATGTGCCATTTTTATAAGTGAGCAACATCATCACTACTCGAAACAGCTGGACTGTTTATGACAGGACTTTCACTGGTAGATAGTTGATGGAGTAACTTAGGCTACTTCTAATTTAGAACTAGATGCGTCCAGCGTAGTTCCGACTAAAGCCAAATTCGATGTCTTAGAAAATATTGCACTTTTCTTTCTTTTTATTGAATAGGTTTGCGTTTGTTCACTATCTCAAATTTACGATGGTGTAGTACACTAACGCTTAGAAGTAACCTAGGTCCACTCGTAACTTACGACTCCCAAGGTTATAATAACGAATATATGGGGAAACACAGATTCCGTGAACCAGTTCCATTACGCTCCTTAGCGGTAGGACGGCTCCTTAGTGCTTGTTCCCGGTAACTCGCGGGAGTGGGCGCGGGCGCGGTAAATGTGGCTTAGACCGCACGTGCGATTTGTACGTGAACACTTGTATAGTACCATACGTTTGATATTTCGCGCCCGCGCCCGCGAGTAAGCGTGGTCGAGCACTTAGTATGTAGAAGCAGACCGCTGCGTGCGTAGAGGTGGAATGCCCACCATAAATTATACCTGTAGCTTACTGCCGTAAGTCTGGTAGTCCGATGGTAATGGTAGAATGGGCTAAGTGGAATTGATTGCTCTGAGCTTACTTTGAGCGAGGGTTCAAATACAATCGGGTCTCTCTCAAACTTCAGCTTTTGGCTTCTCCTGCAGCAGGAGACTACCGTGATCAGGAGCAAGAACAGCAGCAGCAGCAGACAGCGACGGAGCTTCATGTCGCAGGCTGGAGACAAGGCCAGTCAACATTTACACCGAGGCGTTGGAACTAAATGAGCCTTTAGAAAAAAGCTCGAAATTATATGACTTCGATTGTGTTATAGTCCTTTAGTTATATGGCTAGATAATAACATACAATGTCCAGTAAATAGTGCATAGCCCGATGAGTTAAGTGGGTACCTACATAAGATAGAGATAGTTCTGAATTAAAAAAAATGCTCATAATTACCATTATGATGCTGATGCCTTCGGTTAGGTATATAATAAAAATGTAAAGAGGTGTCCTACGTTTTGAAACATAGTTTAAACTTATTTATATAATTGTATATGCTTAGCAATAAATATGCCTTGTTCGCATTCGCTCACCTTATGCAATATAACCCTAACTGACTCGCGGGGAGGTTCGTGGAAGGTCGGGCGGGGTTTGTAACAGGGCTGGCAAGTGGAGCGAGCGCCGACGCTGCCGCCGCCGCGGCGTGTACCGGCTTTGCAAGCGTGAGTGGCTTCCAACCAAGATACGGCGATGTGCAGGAACACAAGCAAGAACTCGTTAATAAACGGCATACTGAAGCTACAGGGAGAAAAAGTGCTATTCAAACTTTCGCGGCCTTACCACAAAATATTTAAACAAGAGTTGAACTGATGAGTCTAGATATTTCCTCCACAAATCGACGTCTAGGTAACCTTCGCTTTTTCTAACTCAATAACAAATTCACATGTAAAAATAATTAGGAAACTTACCTATTAGGATTGAGAAAGACAACGCGAGTGGTATAGGTAGGGACACGTCGATTTTGTGGAACGTAATTTTAGAAACATCTGTTTAACTCTGGTCTAAACTTTTGTGGTAATACGTTTAGCGTCTATTTAGACCGTTTTTTCTATTCGTTGTCTATCTACTCAGCCTGCGGTGGATCAGGACGATGATGCCAATCTGGCTGTCCGTAATCACTATAAAACGTCACCGCTGGGGGGATTTTTGTTTTATTCCATATATTAACTATACTATACATCGATGTGGTCGAACGTGGTAACCATGCTCAGCCTAGACTGGCACGTACGTGATGATCCATAATCTATTTTCTATTTGTGTCAGGCGAAACATTATACAAGGTGTATCGGCAAGGTGTAGTAATATTGAAATGTGGGTATGTGTACCTGGTGATGAATCATTTGCCAGGGTACTAAAACCTGAAATCGATAATCGATTTTTTCACTAAAATTCACAAAATAACTAAATATTACAACCCTAACATGATACGGATGACGTCACGTTACGCGGGTCACTGGCATTGAATTATTTTTGTCGCAAATAGACCGCGGTGCACCGCGGTCTTTGAATTTTGCCGACAATATTTTCTGGCATTGAATTATTTCTGCCGCAAAGAGACCGCGGTGCACCGCGCGGTCTTTGAATTTGCCGACAATATTTTAGGGTTCAGTATTGTTACAAAGTTCAAAGCCTCTAAAATTCATTTCAGATACTTACCGCCTTAGATTAGAATTTTGGTATGTACATTACACGGACCAGATATCAATCAGCCGCCAAGGAATACTTTTGTCCGGTTGCATCTGTCCGGGTCGGTACAAATCGGTAAAAATCATTATTTAAAAAACAAACGGAACCCTAAGTACTTTTATGAATTTGTCTTGACGGATTTGACGTTCACTGACATTGCCCAGCTGATAACTAGGGTTGAACGATGGTTAGTTTTGCAGTAAACTTTGACGTGTCTTAATTCATTACCCTACCTACTTACAGATTTATAGTACCTCCAGACTACTTCGAAATAAGTATGTGTATGCATAGTTTCAGTATTACTACACCTTGCTGTTACACCTTGTAGAGTCGTCAGTGGGGACGGAGCCAGTGACGTGACGTCAGTATAAGAAAAGAAACCGCAGACTCACAAAGAGAGAGGGTTACTTCTTCTGCTGACACCTGGCGTCGCTGTCGCTGCAGGTGACGTAGGCGGCGCGCGAGCAGCCCCAGCAGGACTCCAGGTAGGACAGCAGCAGCGTCACCAGCAGCAGCGCCAGCTCCTGGAGGAGCGCCGTTTCCATTGCCGGGAGTCGTTCCACTGCGAGCACACGTTGGTCACGTGGGGCATGGTCTGATGGAACAGTGCCTTCCGCCATGGACCGCGTGGTATTTATGACAATCGCATTAGGTAGATACTATTTACAGGTTTTCCTTTTATTATCAATGAAATGTAGGTATAAAATGACATCAGAGCTCTTATTCATCGATATGCCACTTGCATTCACGTGTGACGTCATAACGTGCTGTAAGCACGTTATTTTGGCAGTTCATAACGTGCACGTATCGCAGCCTCATGCGTTTATCAAATTACAAAATGGCATAGGTATACTGGAGACAACGCGCCGCTTTACGTGTTTGAATGTTCACAGTACAGCGAATAAGGGCCCTATTTAATGTGTAAATTAAACAGGGCCCTTGATACAAGGCAATAAATTGCCAGTCGTGGTCTCATCAAGTCTTCCAGAGACCTCAGGATGAGCAGGTACATCATTTACATCGCCAGCCCCAGGATCAGCGGCATGATCCCACTTCTGATGTCGGAGGGTAGGCACCTACTCACAGTTACTGCAGTGGCCACGCCTGCAAATGAGGTCCTATTGCGTGCACGGAGAGTTGTCTCTCCTGCACACGACCTTCTTAGTGCAGCACGCGACGACGTCCAAGAACCACAGAGCTATGAGCCACAGCACCATCGACAGTTGGCCACCCAAGATCATGGCAATAGCTCAACAGCTTCTGTTGATGTACACACATATGGTCACTATTGCAGAGCCACACAGGAGTTGTTTTTGTTGAGCTGAGTCAAAGTGGGCCACACTAGCCACGCACCATAACAAATAGTGATTGTTTGATAACAGATTATCATATTATTTTGTGACGTTGAACAGATGTTTAACTAAAAACTATCGATAACAGTTAGTAGAGTAACTATATTGAAATTTCTTACCTACCTGATAAATTAAAGAAACGATAGATGTAAAGTTACAGAAACTCACAATTAATTATGATGATTTTCTTGATTGCATTATTAGTTCATTGGTTTCAAATACCATTTCTATTATTATTGCATCTTGTTCCTGCAAACAAGAAAGGACTGGTTTGAGTCTGCCCACCAAACCAAACTATATACGAGTAGTAGGTACTTATGAGTTACAACTAACACTAATTTCACTACTTCAGTGACTTCACACATCTACAGTAAACTACTTACTAGGTGGAACCTGACCCAAACCAATGCTTTAGCGTCTACAGAAACTAAAAAAAGATGAATTATATAAACGAGTAGGAGCATATAAAATCAACGACGGAAATAAATATTAAAATATTTTTGTACATATTTATTCAAGTATAAATAAAGGGTTCTTTCAAATCAGACTGCAAAAAAGAAGATAAACTTGAAATGAAACCTCCACCACATTGTGATTGCAGATGAAAAGAGACAGAGCTTTTCTTAAAGTTTGAGTTTAATGATTTTCAAAACCTAAACATACTTATGCCTAAAACTTCTGAGTCGGTCGTTTTTTCCAGAATCGGGATTTACATGCGGACTGAGTCCGCACTCCGCAGTTTTTACAAATAGGTACTTGAGATTATTCTGGCTAAACCGCACCTCTATGGTTCCGCTAAGTATTTAATGCCGATACGGGCCTCTGCGACAAGGGGCTTTTCCGATGCACGGAATCTTCTTCTTACAGCAAGACGCGCCCATGATGAAAACGGAGAACAGAGCGAACAGGATCGAGTAGAGACGGGTGGCGTTCAAGTACGCCATAATGGAATCTGCAACGAGGAATTTGTCCCTTTGCAGTTAGTTCCATAGCAAGTCATATTTTGTTTGGGAGAATCAAGAGATTTTGTTTTTTAAATAGATGAAACTTATTTATCGAAAATGAACAGTGGATCTATGGAAATAAGTCCTTTCTATCATAGGCCTCTTCTAGTAAATTTTTTGGTTACATCTATCTAACACGGTTTCCGCAAGCTAAACAAAAAATTCCCTTGTCTATGAAGGTCTGAAATTCTACAAACTTAGTTCAGCGGTTTAGATGTAGAAACATGTCAAACAAACAAACGCAGTTAGTATGGAGCATCATCATCATCATCATCATAATTATCATCATGGATAGATTAGTCTTAAAAGTAGAATACTTGCATTTTGGGCACACCCGTGTGTGTGACTCGTTGGGAATCCATCATCTCATTAAGTGTTAATCAAACTAAGGTAGGTACCTACTTTTTTATTTTCACTTGCTGCAAGGGGCTGGTGATCTGCAAGCAATGTAGACCTTCTTGGTGCAGCCACTGGCCAAGCCCAGGATTGAAAAGAACGGACTCAACACCAGGAGCACCCTGCTCAGCAAACCCATACTGTCATGGTGCTACCATGGCTTCACCGTGGGACTGCTCCTGGAAAACGTTCACCTACCTCAAGGCTTTGGCGCCGCAAGGTTCATTTAGTTACGGATGTTTAGTACGAGATGGCGCTTAAATCAATCAACGCCAATGTACCTAGTTAGGTACCAAAGTACCTACCTAATGCACACTGCAGACAAAGTTACATAACATTGATTGAAATGTATCTCAATGGAGTACAATGAGATTTTAATGTAACTTGGTCACACCATAACCGCAGTAAAGGTAGGTAAAGTATAGGTAGTAAGATGAAGAGAGGTAGGACTTAGGACTTAGGTAGAGTATAAAAAATCTAATTTTTCACAAGAAATTAGAAAATCATAGCATACATTTGGGTCAAATTCGCATTCTATGCTAAAAAGAATTACACAACAACATACCTGTCCGAATATGAGTAATTATATTTTTAAAATTTTTCTTCACTGTAATTTTGTTCTTCACATTTTTTAGTTGCTTTTTGACGGTTTTTAGAAGTTTATTGTTACGCCAGATGGAATCGCGTTTGAATACTGACAGAAGTTTTAATTGGCCAGCATAGATTTACGAAAAGGCTTGTTATTTTTGTGTTACGAACTTTTTGGCGTTTTAGAAACGAGGTTGGTTCATATTTTACAATGTACCTACTACATAATGTAGGTGTATGTAGGTACCTACAATACTTATTGTATACGACATCTAGATCTTCTCATGATATTCTGATAGGTACCCTACCTACTAACCACTATACTGCCGCATATTTTACTAATAACCATAACCGATTATAATGAAGATACACAACATCTGTTCTACTATTTTTAATATTATAAACGCGAAAGTTTGTGAGTATGGATGGATGGATGTTTGTTACTCTTTCACGCAAAAACTACTGAATGGATTTTGATGAAACTTCACAATAATATAGCTTACATATCACAATAACACATAGGCTACAATTCATAAAGATATATAATTGTATATTATCCAAACGCGGGTGAAACCGCAGGGCGCAGCTAGTCTGTTATAAATATTGCCACAAGTAGGTAGGTATCTACAACGTCGTATATCTTTTTGTTGTTATCATTGTCTTAGATTCTATTTGATACAACAAAACTACGTTAACAAGGCATAAGCATAACAAGCTGACAAGATCTCTGCATCAAAATGACTAACCTTTACAAACCCTAGCAAGAAATGTGGCATATCAACTTATTGTCTAGGCCTGTGTTCTAAATTATATAGTAGTATGATTGTAGTATGACTGGTGAGTTATGGTATGGCGTGTCTTGCTTGATTGTCGGTTACAGACCACTCACCGCAAAACTAATTTAAACTAGATACGTTTTCATTCTGAGTGAATCTTGGAACTCCTCTTTACTAGCCCCTAACGTAAACAGAGGGTGTTATTAAGTTTTACATGTACCTCGGTATAAATGTGTATCCAGTGTCTGTGGCATCCTAGCGCCCAAAGGGCTGAACCTTTTTTTGTTTGTTAATTCATCAATGGTGCTCTTAGCTATGTTTCAAACAAAACAGCACATCTCAAGAAACAATGGTTGGAACTTCGACACAGAAGAAGAAGAATGGAGGATGATAAATTATACATATTATTATACTTAGCTTATCCAAGAACGTCAGTGGCCTAGCAGTGAACGATTGAGATAAGGAAATTCATCAAAATATCTTCTTTCAAATGCATACCCAGTTTTAACCCAACCTTGGCACGCCATATCCGGCGTCCCGCGCTGTACCAGTTATATTAAAAAGCTCATAAACCGCTCGTAGTTGAATTTTTACAGCTGCGCCACAGAATAACTCATAACCAAACTGTACAGTCAGGAGTAAATTCATGAAAAACAGGCGTGAACTAATTACTTACCTAGGTATATACTAAACGAGCTGCGTGCCGTGTATTCACCCGCGATGTATTATCCCATAGGAATTGTACATATAATTTCTCGGTATTCCCAACCCCATACTAGAAACCCTAAAGCCACCTTTTATTGATACTTTACTATTCCTGCTTATTCCTACTAATATTATAAATGCGAAGCTTGTATGTTTGTTTGCCCTCTCTTCTCGACTAAACAGCGTAACGGAATTCGATGAAGGGTATCTACCTATATTGATGTTATAAGTAGGCCCTGAAATAAAAATATCTATATAACTTTTATGCCGTAATATACCTATACTAATACTTATTTCCTGTGGGATAATAGCGAACACGGGTGAATCCGCGGGATGCAGTTACCTACTTTATTTTGATATTGACTGTACCTACTGGTTAGCAAGCTGGGAAGCCTCTTTAAAAATAGAGATGTGCCGAATGTATTATATAATCGTAACAAACAATATTGTATGCCCGAAATGGAAAAACTGTTGATACTATCCCAACATCATTTTTAGCACCCAATATTTGTAAGTACACAGTTATGACATAATAATAATGTATTACTAGTAAAAAAAGTTCGTGTACCTACCCGGCTGAACAAGCCATAAGAGGGATGGCTCCATAGACTAAATAACTATAATTATGTTTGCTGATATATATTTCGCACAGATAAAAGTGAGTTGTTGCTGTACCGAGGGAATGCAGTCGGTGTTCTTGGCACCATGCCTCGCGGTCACCAATTTTTATTTAGATTTTTATGGGATAGGTTGGTTTAGTTCAGATATCTATATATATAAAAGCCAAAACTGACTGACTGACTGACTGACTGACTGACGATCAACGCACAGCTGAAACTACTGGGTCTAGAACCATAAAATTTTGCACAAATACTCCTTATGTGACGTAGGCGTGCACTAAGAAAGGATTTTTGAAAATTCAACCCCTAAGGGGGTGAAAAGGGGTTGCAAAGTTTGTATGGAGCAACGTGTTTTCTTGGCCTGATCCACTTCAAACTTGGCAATTATATTCTTTAAAAGATTGAATGAAACACGTGTTTCGTCGTTTTTTAATATTCAACCCCTAAAGGGGTAAAAAGGGGTTTCAAAATATTTTACATCAGATTGAGTTCGACATTGAAATTTTACACAAATATTTCTTAAGTGACGTAGGTGTGCACTACGAAAGGATTTTTGAAAATTCAACCCCTAAGGGGGTGAAAAGGGGTTGCAAAGTTTGTATGGAGCAACGTGTTTTCTTAGCCTGATCCACTTCAAACTTGGCAATTATATTTTTTAAAAGATTTAATGATACACGTGTTTCGTCGTTTTTTAATATTCAACCCCTAAAGGGGTAAAAAGGAGTTGCAAAATATTTTACATCCGATTGAGTTCGACATTGAAATTTTTCACAAATATTTCTTAGTGACGTAGGTGTGCACTAAGAAATAATTTTTTTAAAGTTCAACCACTAAGGGGGTAAAAAGGGGTTGCAAAATTTGTATACAACAACGTGTTTTCTTGGTCTGATCAACTACAAACTTCGAAAAAAATTCTTTAAAAATTAATTTAGCACCTGTTTCCGCGTGTTTTTACATCAATCCCTAAAATCTAGGCAGGAAAATGGTAGAATATGATAGATTTAGGTAGGATAATGGTAGATTGTTCTAGGGATTGGTAGATTTAAGTAGGAAATGGTAATATCGGTAGGAAATGGTAGATTTTTGGTAAAAATGGTAGATTTTGAAAGGAAATGGTAGCTTTTGGTAGAAAATGGTAGTTTTAGAAAGAAATGGTAGATTTCGGTAATAGCGGTAGAGTTTGGTAATAAATGGTAGCTTTTGATAGAAAATAGTAAATACAGAAAGAAAATGGTAGATTTTCGTTTAAATGGTAGATTTATATAAAAAATGGTAGATTTTGGTAGGAAATGGTAGCCTGTTGTAGGTGTTGAGTAGATTTCGGTAGGAAATGGTAGAAATTAGAAGATTCAGAAAGAAAAGGTAGGTTGTCGTAGAAAATTGTAGAGATCAGTAGGAAATGGTAGATTATGGTAGAAAATTGTACATTTTGGTAGAAAATGGTAGATTTCAGTAGGAAATGGTAGCCTTTGATAGATTCTGGTAGCCTGATAGATTTTAGTAAATGAAAGAGTTTGAGAGATTATGATAAAAAATTGTACATGATAGAAAATGGTAGATTTTGGGAGAAAATGGTAGAATTTGTTATAAAATGGAAGATTTTTGTATAAAAAGGGTATTTTGGTAGAAGATGGTGGATGTCGTATGTCGGATATGGGATGGCGATGTTGATGTCGAAGTCGAGGTCGATGTCTTGAATTACTAACGGACCAACCGCTGATTGTAGAAACCTGAAACTTGGAGGGTGTGTTCTTTGTATGACGTAGACATCCGATAAGAAAGGATTTTCCGAAATTCTACCTCTAAGAGGGTGGAAAAGGGGGCAAAGTTTGTAAGGGACAACGTGATTCCTTGGTCAAATCTACTTCAAACTTGGCATTTATATTATTTGAAAGATTTACATGTATGTCATCGCTTTTTAATATACAACCCCTAAAATTATAAAAAAAGGTTGCAAAATATTGTCATCAGATTTAATTCGAAATCCGTATTAACACGGAACATAGACAAGGTAGAACTTTGACATGTTTGAATATTTTTTGGATTATTTGAATACTTCTTAGGAACTTTCTCAACCCCATCCATACCGTGCGTCAATCAACTGTTCATCCATACTTGAAAGTAACTCTTTTTGTTTCTTCGTTACCTTTTCACGGCTAAACGGCGGAACCGATTTCGATGAAATTTGGTGTAGAGATAGATTGTACTTTCGAGACGGACATAGAATACTTTTATCGCGATATAATGTAGTCCGCGCGGACGAAGTCGCGGGCAACAGCTAGTTATTAATATTTTGAAACAAATATAAAAACTGAATGATTTTTCCATCTGGATAGTCGGCTATTCATTCATAATCAAGTCAGTAACGGAAACAGACTCTTGTTTCAAAAATCCGTTTCTATCCGTAACGCAAACTCCATTTGCGTAACAACTCTAATTACAACGCGATAGAGAGTGGACGCATAATGTTCGTTTTACAACCGCTCTAGGGCCAGAAATAGCCGTGATGCAAGGTTGGTTTTATTTTGCTCGAATGGGGTCGAACTACTGACCCCAGAGCCATAGGATGGGTAGAGAGTGTATCTTCTACGGTAACATATTCCGCGTTTCTGATCATATAGGTAAATGAAAATTCGAGTGTTTGTTACTTAATCAATAATCATGCCAAAATTACTGAACATAATTTTATGAAAGGTTGGTACACTGGAAAGGCTACTTTTTATCCTGGGAATCGCGGGTGAAACTGCGAGGCGCTGCTAGTTTACATAATTATTGTTTTTTCATACTTTATAGGCTAGCGTTTGAACTCTCAGTTATCTCAGGTGTTAAGTGACAATGTGACCGAAGATTTCAAGCGCCTAGAATGAAACTGGTTCTTACAAACCCCTGGCGGAACAATCCCACAGTCTATACCATTTTCATAGCAAACAAGCAAACAAAATTAGCATCGATAACTCAGCAAAAACTGTCAAATAGTATTTTCATAATGTATTATTTAATTAGAACATTATATTATTTTCAACAGATATTACATAGTGTACCGACCCATAGTACCTACCTCTGTTAAGTTAAACAAAATATTAGCGCGTACGCAAGTTTTGGGAACAAGGGCTCGTTGTATGAGAGTCAAGTGGAATTACAGGGGTGAAGGGGGGCACCTGTCGTCAGGAGAGACGTGATTTCAGTCAGGATAGTTGGTCGATAATTGGAGAGTAACGCACACGCATCCGCAACATAGTGGTAGAAAGGGTTGGGGGGTGTAATAATATTATGCATAGGGATAGCGGTGTGCTAATTCGGGTTAGTGGTGTTATAGTGAAGTGCTAGTGGTCTTCAAGCCGAGGTCGTGAGTCGATTATCTATTATTTAAAGATGTTTCGGTTGTAAATTTTCTAGTAAGCTGGGACGTTTTCCTAGTACATTGTTCTTTTGTGCCGGCATCTCTATTTGGCTTAGTAAAATGTTCATGTAAAGTTTTCTATTGCAAATTCCATTAAACATGCGCATTTTATTATGCTACTCTTATTTGAATTATAATATGTGTGACGAGAACTGATGACTGATGGGCGCCGGAGGAGATCCTTATGGGTTGCCATGTCTCCGATTAGCTAGTCACTTTCTTTCAGTTATATTAATCGGTAAATTGATTATAACAAAACCTTCGATCGGTTTCTGTATTTATTGTGATCCATCTAGTTCAGTCTTCTAATAAGATGAAACCTTCGATTGGTTTCGGTGTTTAATGGTCTATTCAAATAAACTCATTCCAACTTAGATTTAATGAAATCTTCGAGCTATTTCAGTAATTAAATGAGTAATAGTGCTCATTCACTTCCAAAAGCTAGGCTATTTCAGGTGAACCTAACATGGCAATCCTAAGGTAAAAGAAGCCTTCGCGAGGTTGGTGGAACTTTTATTAACATGCCTAATTGGATCGAATCATAATATTACTATTTTTATTATGATATTAATATATTTGTTTAAATTACCTTACTGAAATAATTATCTATTTTCATACTTTTGCTGTGTAAGGATCCAATTTGGTCATATCAGTCGTTATGGTGAGTGATAAGTTTCCACATTTTATGCAAAGTAATTTATAAATCACTCATTGTACTTCTGGTACCTATTTAAATGATTACATTGTTTTGATCTTTTGATTTTATGTTGTGTTCGTTATTTTATTTAAATATGTGTTACATTGGGAGGCTTTACCCTACCAATGTTTGCGGCAATTTACGTTTAACTACTGAATTTACTTTACGTTCGTTATTCTGCCGTTTTATTTCATCTTACGGTATATCGGAAGGCTTTACCCTTCTGGTGTTACTGTATTTACTTTACATACTTACGTTATTCTACCATTTTATTTACGGCCATAATGGAACATTATTTACTTCGACACTATTTCTACGATACGGATTTTATGTTTTACTCACGGCTTTTAATCATTTTACTTTGATTTCCACTATTTAACATGCTTATATTGTACGTGTTTATTTTCAGCTTTTGACTTATTTTGCGTTTATTATTTTATCTCTCATGTAATATTGGAAGGCTTTACCCTTCTGATGTTTGCGGCTATTTACTGAATTTACCATACGACTTCTGAATACTACCATATTACTATACTACTATACTATCTACTGAATTTACCATACGTTCGTATTCTATCATCTTATTTACAATCATAACTATACGTTATGTACTTCGACACTACTTTTACGGAACGGCTTATATAGATTACGATTACTCACGGCTTTGAAGTTATTAATTACGTTTATCTCTACGATTATACGTTTACGTGCGTTACGTTGACATTCTATATTTACGATTATATTGACATTTTATTTACAGTTCTAACTAAACCTTTATTTACTTCACTACCTACCATTTCTACAAAACCATTTATACAATTATTTTCAGCTTGAATTTATCTTACCATCGTTCTATTGACATATATTTACGACTCACGATCAAATTATTATTCACGGCATACATATGGGGTTTATTTCTACTTTCGACAATTATCATACACACATCATCATCTTACCGTTTATTTACAGCCTTAACCAACTCGTTGACTATATCAACATATTATTACACATAATATACTACATTTCTTCAGCACTGAACTACGATCTATATTTGACTTTAGTCTTAAACAAACCTATTGGCAACTTCAGTTATATTACGAGTACAAGACTGCGGGATGGTTACACATTGTTTTATTTAAAACCTACCAGAACCCGGCTCTATTGAAATAAGCTGATGCACTATAAAATTATCTGACACTATGTGTTGTGCAAGGTACAGGCAATCCCATTTCAGTCGGTAAATTGTGGACAATATGGTGGGATCGTCTATTATTCTTTTACTGGTAACTAAGGTTTTGAGGTAACGTTTTGTCCAGGTAACATCCCCTAGTTTAGATTAAAATCAACAACCTTTATATTAATTGCTGATGTGCAGTCGTTTGCTCATATAACATACTGTAGGTGTTTTCATAACTAGTAAGTGACTGCTTGGAATCGTTGTTATGTCTGAGGCCTCACAACCCTTATATACTTGGAATTATTCCGATGAAGTTACTACTAGTGATTACGTCTTACTGCAAGCATTAACACTATACACGCAGGGCACAAATATTTCCCCACACTATACACCGAATCGGTGAGGAAATGTTCAGTTAGGCCAACTGTGCATCCCTTGCTTATTCAAATTACAACACTATGACCAAACACATTAAGTAAATTATTGCTAGTCAGTAACTTTCGCAAATAGTGATAGGGGAGTACCGACTCCTATTAGCTTTCCTCCTCTTAATCATTTCCTACCCATTCTCTCCGTTAATTTACAACAAAACTGATTTTGTATTTACTGAAAACTATTTCAGCCTGGATGTGATTGATCCATGCCAATTACCGGAGCATTATTTACAAATGATAATTACAAATTATAAAACAGCTTTTATGCAATTATCGGATTTCCTTGGGGAAATATATGTGGGCTCAATCATTTCCGCAGCTGGGCACCCAGCACTCCTGGAACATCACGTATGTACAAGCGCTACATAGCAGTGGGACCCCTGGGTGTACCTTCTGGCTCTGCTTTACGCATTGTGGATTGGTTGTAGTCATGAGCATTGATCTCTTGATGAAGTCTAGTAATTGGGAAAATACCCAACATGAAAAGAACCGTGAATGGTCAACAAACATAAATAATGAATTCCGGGATTGAGTAAAGGAAAAAAAGTACAGTCACATTTGGACTGAATGGTTAAAACAAGACCTAATGTCCATACCTTTACCTCTTTCCCGGGGAGTGCACTCTGTGGTTGGCACTCACAAGGATGGGCGTTGGCTGGGGCCTATCCTCCCTCCCCAAATGGGGGGGGCTACATTCTTCACAAAAGGAAAGCAGCCTTTCGTTTTCCTTGGTATTCACAGGTTAATCTCTCTCTTATATCTATAAGACTCCTTTTTACTTCTCCTTTATTTAATTATATACTTCTTACTTATATACTTCTCCTTTATTTAATTATATAATTTTATTTGTATTTCATTATAAGCAGTCTCTAACTCTAAAAGAATCGAGGTTACTGTTATTTCACAACGAAGGGTTAAGACGATCATTTGGCCATATATTTTATCACGTGTATTTTATTGTTTAGGTAGGTAGGTTAGTTACAATTTGGTGCCGTGACCAGGATATTTTAAAGTCATCTTTAAATTAAAAGTAGGCTTTATAGCCTACAATTTGGTGTTCGTGAAATGGAAAGAGTTTATGAGACTGTTTTGGGAAATTCACAAACGTTAGTTATGTTCAGTAAATGTTTAAAATACCTAAGATCTGAAGACTGTGGGGGTGTTGCGTTCTTAATTCAGTTAACTTCAAAATAATTAGGACATAAGGGCGTGGGGGTGTATTGAGTCCAAAATTTGTGGGGGTGTTGGTAAAAAGAAAGATAATGTTAGTTACTTAATTTTCATTTATGCGGATATGTAACATATACGGTATTAACTACTCTATATAACGGTTTCAATATTGTTATTTAAAACTTTATATAACGTACCTACAAGTTAGTTAAATTTTGTTGAAGTACTTGTTCTTTATAAGCCGGGCATTGATAGGTACACTCTTAGGAAAATAACCGTTCTCTGTCACGAAGTAGGTTGAATGTTTGTTTACAAGTCAGCAGATTTTATATCGGCGTTGCTAGTGCTGTTTGTGTTGGTAGGTTATGAAACGGGATCAGTATTAAGTATTGTTTATAATTAGCAGGTAACGAGAGCCCCGCGGCTTAATCTTTGTGGTCACTTATTGCACAGCATTTATTTGTTTAATGTTTTGTATTGTGAATAGGCCAACTGTGTGGGGTTCCATGAAGAGTTATTGTATTGTGCCTTAACTGCAAAGAGAAATGAGACCTGGCGTCATAAACAAGTCAGCCACTTTGCTTACGAGTATGTTAGTATTAGCATGGTGGGAACGGAAAGGAGTGACGACTGAGCAGGGGCTTTGATTGGGGTTCAGCTGCCTACTTGAGCCGTAGTGAGTACGAGTAGGAATTCCCCTATTTCTAAGTGTTATAGCTGCTTATCTATGTGTATGCGTTATGTAAATGTACACTAAATGGGTACTTGCGGATATGGTGTTTATGGTTATAGGCAATTATATTCTTATAAATAAAATTGAATATGGTAGGAAGCGGTAAAAACAAAAAAAAAATGTCTTATTTTAACTTAGGAATTTTGCACAAAATAATTATGATACGAGTATATTTAGACGAATATTAGGTGAGTCATTTGTATAACATAGTCGCATACGTATTACTAATAGGGTATCGGTCAACCACAATTAGGTTGTGAAATATTACATGGGTTTTGTCGGTACCTATTTTGGTGTTAGGATTATATTGTCATTAGGAATATTGTTCTGGGTAGGTAGGTACTTAAACAAAATAGGCTGCTCGTATACTATTAGTCGCAAACAAACTTAAGTATTTACATATTGTTGGTTGTAACAGATTTACAATTACGTGAGTAGTTATTTGAGGTTTTTATTTTGCTGTAAACAAATAATGGATTAGCGAAGAATATTGTTAGCACAAATAGTAATTGTCACCAGGGCGACTGCTTGTGAATTGTGAGCGCGTGAACATTGATAAATATCGCGAATATTTATGAAAAACTTAAGTACTTACCTTATATCTTAATGAATGTCGAAAAAAAAAAATTATGGGTTGACAACATTATTACGATCGAGTTAAAGGTGACTAGTGGGGTGTAGGGCCACCACTTTCGGAAAAAAGGAGGATATACATTGAATCTTAGGAATCTGTCAGTGTAATATGAGATGGAGATAAATAAATTTCGGTAACTATGGTTCGTTTTCATGAAAAAATTTTAACCGGATAGACCTTTTAAAATTTTTGGGGGTGAATGTACCGACCCATAGTACCTACCTCTGTTAAGTTAAACAAAATATTAGCGCGTACGCAAGTTTTGGGAACAAGGGCTCGTTGTATGAGAGTCAAGTGGAATTACAGGGGTGAAGGGGGGCACCTGTCGTCAGGAGAGACGTGATTTCAGTCAGGATAGTTGGTCGATAATTGGAGAGTAACGCACACGCACCCGCAACATAGTGGTAGAAAGGGTTGGGGGGTGTAATAATATTATGCATAGGGATAGCGGTGTGCTAATTCGGGTTAGTGGTGTTATAGTGAAGTGCTAGTGGTCTTCAAGCCGAGGTCGTGAGTCGATTATCTATTATTTAAAGATGTTTCGGTTGTAAATTTTCTAGTAAGCTGGGACGTTTTCCTAGTACATTGTTCTTTTGTGCCGGCATCTCTATTTGGCTTAGTAAAATGTTCATGTAAAGTTTTCTATTGCAAATTCCATTAAACATGCGCATTTTATTATGCTACTCTTATTTGAATTATAATATGTGTGACGAGAACTGATGACTGATGGGCGCCGGAGGAGATCCTTATGGGTTGCCATGTCTCCGATTAGCTAGTCACTTTCTTTCAGTTATATTAATCGGTAAATTGATTATAACAAAACCTTCGATCGGTTTCTGTATTTATTGTGATCCATCTAGTTCAGTCTTCTAATAAGATGAAACCTTCGATTGGTTTCGGTGTTTAATGGTCTATTCAAATAAACTCATTCCAACTTAGATTTAATGAAATCTTCGAGCTATTTCAGTAATTAAATGAGTAATAGTGCTCATTCACTTCCAAAAGCTAGGCTATTTCAGGTGAACCTAACATGGCAATCCTAAGGTAAAAGAAGCCTTCGCGAGGTTGGTGGAACTTTTATTAACATGCCTAATTGGATCGAATCATAATATTACTATTTTTATTATGATATTAATATATTTGTTTAAATTACCTTACTGAAATAATTATCTATTTTCATACTTTTGCTGTGTAAGGATCCAATTTGGTCATATCAGTCGTTATGGTGAGTGATAAGTTTCCACATTTTATGCAAAGTAATTTATAAATCACTCATTGTACTTCTGGTACCTATTTAAATGATTACATTGTTTTGATCTTTTGATTTTATGTTGTGTTCGTTATTTTATTTAAATATGTGTTACATTGGGAGGCTTTACCCTACCAATGTTTGCGGCAATTTACGTTTAACTACTGAATTTACTTTACGTTCGTTATTCTGCCGTTTTATTTCATCTTACGGTATATCGGAAGGCTTTACCCTTCTGGTGTTACTGTATTTACTTTACATACTTACGTTATTCTACCATTTTATTTACGGCCATAATGGAACATTATTTACTTCGACACTATTTCTACGATACGGATTTTATGTTTTACTCACGGCTTTTAATCATTTTACTTTGATTTCCACTATTTAACATGCTTATATTGTACGTGTTTATTTTCAGCTTTTGACTTATTTTGCGTTTATTATTTTATCTCTCATGTAATATTGGAAGGCTTTACCCTTCTGATGTTTGCGGCTATTTACTGAATTTACCATACGACTTCTGAATACTACCATATTACTATACTACTATACTATCTACTGAATTTACCATACGTTCGTATTCTATCATCTTATTTACAATCATAACTATACGTTATGTACTTCGACACTACTTTTACGGAACGGCTTATATAGATTACGATTACTCACGGCTTTGAAGTTATTAATTACGTTTATCTCTACGATTATACGTTTACGTGCGTTACGTTGACATTCTATATTTACGATTATATTGACATTTTATTTACAGTTCTAACTAAACCTTTATTTACTTCACTACCTACCATTTCTACAAAACCATTTATACAATTATTTTCAGCTTGAATTTATCTTACCATCGTTCTATTGACATATATTTACGACTCACGATCAAATTATTATTCACGGCATACATATGGGGTTTATTTCTACTTTCGACAATTATCATACACACATCATCATCTTACCGTTTATTTACAGCCTTAACCAACTCGTTGACTATATCAACATATTATTACACATAATATACTACATTTCTTCAGCACTGAACTACGATCTATATTTGACTTTAGTCTTAAACAAACCTATTGGCAACTTCAGTTATATTACGAGTACAAGACTGCGGGATGGTTACACATTGTTTTATTTAAAACCTACCAGAACCCGGCTCTATTGAAATAAGCTGATGCACTATAAAATTATCTGACACTATGTGTTGTGCAAGGTACAGGCAATCCCATTTCAGTCGGTAAATTGTGGACAATATGGTGGGATCGTCTATTATTCTTTTACTGGTAACTAAGGTTTTGAGGTAACGTTTTGTCCAGGGGGCCTACTCCCACCTTATAGCAAACGATTTTCTTTAGGTTCTATCCAGTTTAGGTTCCTAAATGGAATCGACTAATTTCGTACCATCACCTACTTCTAAAGATAACCGTATTGAGATCGACAACGGGCACTGAAATACTGATATTTTTGAGGTACCTAGGTATCGATATAAAATATCGGTTAAAATACACATCGGCCAACGGCCAACCACACGCACAAGCTTCACCACAGTTTTGCATGCGCAAGCCGGCTTGTACACGAACACTGTGGGATCTGTGTGTGTGTGGTTGGTAAAACGGAATGACGCGCAAACCTGCTTGGCTTGGCTTGTACACTTTTCGACTTGCTTTCAATTTTGCATGTGCAAGCCCGACTTGCGCGTACCTACTTGTCTATGCGTGTGTTTGAGCGTTCCGTGAGTGGTGTTGCAAACTCTTTGCAACTATTCAACCTTCGCTATTTATCATTGTGTTAAAAAGCATCTGAGATGACAAACTGTCAATTGTCACTCATACTACAAATTTTATTATATTAAAACCATATGTCCATGGTTTTCTTATGTATCGCCGTGTTCAAGCTGTTGCAGCAATTGAGGCTATAATCATCACTTTTTTACACAGCAGAAATAGTTCTTCATTTGAAAATTGTTTCCACGCCGACGACCACGAGAAAAATGTGGCTTGCGCGTACCTATTTACCTGTGCCGTATGGTTACACACGTGTTCAGTATTTTAATTCCCAAAATAGGTACTAAGAAAATATCGGTATTTAGCAATGTATCAACTACCATTATCGGGGGTTTTGAAAATACCATGAATATGTCCCTGATTGACATCGCTTAGCTTAGAATGAGTGAACAATATTATCTATGGCTAAATGCACAAACCTCAGATTATTCATCCAACAGATATGATATTTAACTCAAGATCCGGGGAAGAAAAGAGACAAGTGAATACAAATAGACAAAGGAGTAAGTAGGATAGTACGATGATGTTTTGTTTTTGTCAGCGTATGCACTAATTTATTGCTGTGCTGCAGAAGCAAACTAATCTTAACATTTTAGAATGTCGCACGAATGATTGGAGCACCACCTAAATAACGTGTATTATATTTCTCCGATTTATAGAGATACCCAGCGATCTTGGCTTTTAGAATGTCGCACGAATGATTGGAGCTACACCTAAATAACGTGTATTAAATTAAACCGATTTATCAATTGCAGCATAGGTGTCCCTTTCGGGTATACGCTTTTGTCAAGTCTATTGATACATCGTCTATGGCACAAACCGTGAATAGCTAATATATTTTTTTTATATGTATCGTAAGCAGAGCCACAGACTGCTGGATACTACCTACTTATAGCAAGATGCAAAATATAGACTAGCTCTGTCCTTTTCCGTCACGAGTAACATTTGAATAGTCTTCTTCTTATTGTGGGAAAGAGACTACCGATACCATCGTCTATAGCTCTTTCCGTCTACGTAAGGTTGACGTTCATTCCTCGCTCACTCATTTGCGATAAAATTCTCTGTGGTGGAGCTGTAAGCTATAAAGTAACTAGGTAGGTACAAGAGTTTTGGCGGGAATCCGATAGTGAGATGTTTTAGGTTTTGTATATTTTCTCAAACTTGTGTTTCTTCGAGTGTTAATGTGCAATATTGGTGGAGTCTTAATCATTAAGTGTTTAGATATAAATAAATATATTAAGTATTTACATGGTCAAAGTCACGATTCAGTAAAGTAGTGGATGCTTTACTGAAATTTCTTGGGAGATTTGGAAAAAATGCGAATTGACACGCTTTTTGGGTTTATATCATTTGCCCACACTCGTGTACGTTAACGAACACTAAGTGATTACTATGCCACCAATACTACACATCAACATTTAAAGAAACACAAGTTTGTGAAAAAAATACAAAACTAACGTCTCACTATAGGATTCCCACCAAAACTCGATGTTGTTATTGTTCGTGTGAGTCCAACGTCTTAGGATTCCTCGTCCAGGCGAGAGACTAGAGAGGTTTCGTTGACGGTCGGGGCTACAACTCGTATTCTCAGAACAAAAGGCTAGTAGTATTGTTGAAGTTGTGACCGTGGCGGGTGCCGCGATGATTACGGTTAATTTGTCGAAGTGACCACGGGTCGAATCCTCGGGTTTCGTCAGTCTTGGGAATGTGCAAAGTGTAGTATGTATCAAAACGATTCAGTTTTGGCGAGAAAATCTTAACTTTTCTTGGGCCGCTAATTATGACAGCTAAGCGGTTCAGTATTGGTAAAAAGGTCAAAAGAAGTAGGTTAGTACCAAATGAATGAACGAAACATGAAATAATAGTAATACCTCGGTTTCGATATCAATAAAGCAGACGTAAATCCTTTGAATATAAAATGGCGGCAACCTAAACTGAGCGTCGAAGTTGTCAAAATAAGACGTTATGGTACGACTGAGTAGAACGTGAGTGGTACGATTCTGTTTAGGTCTGCAATTGGATCGCAATAAGAGGTCATGGTAAGGCCCCAGGTAACATCCCCTAGTTTAGATTAAAATCAACAACCTTTATATTAATTGCTGATGTGCAGTCGTTTGCTCATATAACATACTGTAGGTGTTTTCATAACTAGTAAGTGACTGCTTGGAATCGTTGTTATGTCTGAGGCCTCACAACCCTTATATACTTGGAATTATTCCGATGAAGTTACTACTAGTGATTACGTCTTACTGCAAGCATTAACACTATACACGCAGGGCACAAATATTTCCCCACACTATACACCGAATCGGTGAGGAAATGTTCAGTTAGGCCAACTGTGCATCCCTTGCTTATTCAAATTACAACACTATGACCAAACACATTAAGTAAATTATTGCTAGTCAGTAACTTTCGCAAATAGTGATAGGGGAGTACCGACTCCTATTAGCTTTCCTCCTCTTAATCATTTCCTACCCATTCTCTCCGTTAATTTACAACAAAACTGATTTTGTATTTACTGAAAACTATTTCAGCCTGGATGTGATTGATCCATGCCAATTACCGGAGCATTATTTACAAATGATAATTACAAATTATAAAACAGCTTTTATGCAATTATCGGATTTCCTTGGGGAAATATATGTGGGCTCAATCATTTCCGCAGCTGGGCACCCAGCACTCCTGGAACATCACGTATGTACAAGCGCTACATAGCAGTGGGACCCCTGGGTGTACCTTCTGGCTCTGCTTTACGCATTGTGGATTGGTTGTAGTCATGAGCATTGATCTCTTGATGAAGTCTAGTAATTGGGAAAATACCCAACATGAAAAGAACCGTGAATGGTCAACAAACATAAATAATGAATTCCGGGATTGAGTAAAGGAAAAAAAGTACAGTCACATTTGGACTGAATGGTTAAAACAAGACCTAATGTCCATACCTTTACCTCTTTCCCGGGGAGTGCACTCTGTGGTTGGCACTCACAAGGATGGGCGTTGGCTGGGGCCTATCCTCCCTCCCCAAATGGGGGGGGGCTACATTCTTCACAAAAGGAAAGCAGCCTTTCGTTTTCCTTGGTATTCACAGGTTAATCTCTCTCTTATATCTATAAGACTCCTTTTTACTTCTCCTTTATTTAATTATATACTTCTTACTTATATACTTCTCCTTTATTTAATTATATAATTTTATTTGTATTTCATTATAAGCAGTCTCTAACTCTAAAAGAATCGAGGTTACTGTTATTTCACAACGAAGGGTTAAGACGATCATTTGGCCATATATTTTATCACGTGTATTTTATTGTTTAGGTAGGTAGGTTAGTTACAATAGTCCACTGAACCAAATAATATTAAAAATTAGAATGCCTACTATTCGTTGTAGTTACTATAAGTTATACGAATCAAATAAAATATCGAATAGGCATTTGGCGATATATTTTCGATTATATCGTCCAAATCTTTGTGATCTTCATGCGTTGGGTTGTTAGGTATTTTATTCGATCGAGAGAAACCATCCGTAAGCAGCTACGAGTGAGTGAAACTACCGCTGAAAGGAGTGGCACGAACCACAAGGTGTTTGTTAAATTTACATATTGTGTAATTGTATAGTAATCTCAAACATGTATAATGTATGATGAAACTGCAATGAAAATACCGACGGTATATAAAATTACTAGCTGTTGCCCGCGACTTCGTCCGCGCGGACTACATTATATCGCGATAAAAGTATTCTATGTCCGTCTCGAAAGTACAATCTATCTCTACACCAAATTTCATCGAAATCGGTTCCGCCGTTTAGCCGTGAAAAGGTAACGAAGAAACAAAAAGAGTTACTTTCAAGTATGGATGAACAGTTGATTGACGCACGGTATGGATGGGGTTGAGAAAGTTCCTAAGAAGTATTCAAATAATCCAAAAAATATTCAAACATGTCAAAGTTCTACCTTGTCTATGTTCCGTGTTAATACGGATTTCGAATTAAATCTGATGACAATATTTTGCAACCTTTTTTTATAATTTTAGGGGTTGTATATTAAAAAGCGATGACATACATGTAAATCTTTCAAATAATATAAATGCCAAGTTTGAAGTAGATTTGACCAAGGAATCACGTTGTCCCTTACAAACTTTGCCCCCTTTTCCACCCTCTTAGAGGTAGAATTTCGGAAAATCCTTTCTTATCGGATGTCTACGTCATACAAAGAACACACCCTCCAAGTTTCAGGTTTCTACAATCAGCGGTTGGTCCGTTAGTAATTCAAGACATCGACCTCGACTTCGACATCAACATCGCCATCCCATATCCGACATACGACATCCACCATCTTCTACCAAAATACCCTTTTTATACAAAAATCTTCCATTTTATAACAAATTCTACCATTTTCTCCCAAAATCTACCATTTTCTATCATGTACAATTTTTTATCATAATCTCTCAAACTCTTTCATTTACTAAAATCTATCAGGCTACCAGAATCTATCAAAGGCTACCATTTCCTACTGAAATCTACCATTTTCTACCAAAATGTACAATTTTCTACCATAATCTACCATTTCCTACTGATCTCTACAATTTTCTACGACAACCTACCTTTTCTTTCTGAATCTTCTAATTTCTACCATTTCCTACCGAAATCTACTCAACACCTACAACAGGCTACCATTTCCTACCAAAATCTACCATTTTTTATATAAATCTACCATTTAAACGAAAATCTACCATTTTCTTTCTGTATTTACTATTTTCTATCAAAAGCTACCATTTATTACCAAACTCTACCGCTATTACCGAAATCTACCATTTCTTTCTAAAACTACCATTTTCTACCAAAAGCTACCATTTCCTTTCAAAATCTACCATTTTTACCAAAAATCTACCATTTCCTACCGATATTACCATTTCCTACTTAAATCTACCAATCCCTAGAACAATCTACCATATCCTACCTAAATCTATCATATTCTACCATTTTCCTGCCTAGATTTTAGGGATTGATGTAAAAACACGCGGAAACAGGTGCTAAATTAATTTTTAAAGAATTTTTTTCGAAGTTTGTAGTTGATCAGACCAAGAAAACACGTTGTTGTATACAAATTTTGCAACCCCTTTTTACCCCCTTAGTGGTTGAACTTTAAAAAAATTATTTCTTAGTGCACACCTACGTCACTAAGAAATATTTGTGAAAAATTTCAATGTCGAACTCAATCGGATGTAAAATATTTTGCAACTCCTTTTTACCCCTTTAGGGGTTGAATATTAAAAAACGACGAAACACGTGTATCATTAAATCTTTTAAAAAATATAATTGCCAAGTTTGAAGTGGATCAGGCTAAGAAAACACGTTGCTCCATACAAACTTTGCAACCCCTTTTCACCCCCTTAGGGGTTGAATTTTCAAAAATCCTTTCGTAGTGCACACCTACGTCACTTAAGAAATATTTGTGTAAAATTTCAATGTCGAACTCAATCTGATGTAAAATATTTTGAAACCCCTTTTTACCCCTTTAGGGGTTGAATATTAAAAAACGACGAAACACGTGTTTCATTCAATCTTTTAAAGAATATAATTGCCAAGTTTGAAGTGGATCAGGCCAAGAAAACACGTTGCTCCATACAAACTTTGCAACCCCTTTTCACCCCCTTAGGGGTTGAATTTTCAAAAATCCTTTCTTAGTGCACGCCTACGTCACATAAGGAGTATTTGTGCAAAATTTTATGGTTCTAGACCCAGTAGTTTCAGCTGTGCGTTGATCGTCAGTCAGTCAGTCAGTCAGTCAGTCAGTTTTGGCTTTTATATATATAGATAGAAGATGGGAGCTTTCCAGCGGCTAGTGATGTGCGCGTCTCAATACTCTCACCTACCTATCGATAAATCAAAATATCGATACCCACTTTGTATCTACGACAACATGTAGAATTATGTTCTACCTATAGCTTTTATTCTTTTTTTTTTGCTCCATACTAAGGGCCGTATTAATAAATCAAACTTAGCTCTGAGAGCTACCTTCAGTGTGCACTTGCTCTTTCGTTCTATTTAATAAATACATCTTAAGTTGTAGATTAGGAACAGAAACTTACATGATATCTGGCAAATTAATAAATGACACTCAGCGGTTAAGTGCTATCCGATTGTCACACAATTGACACATACAAGACAGTATCTAGTAGCCAGTGCTACATCTCAATATCCATTTATTAAATAACAACGATTTCAAGATGTAGATTACATTTTGAGTGTGGAATTGTGGATCAGCTGGTAGCGCGAACTTGGTAGCGCTATTGAGGTTCATTTATTAATACGGCCCTAGGATTGCTCCTGTATCGTGGGTACCGTTTACAGACATATAATTTCACATGCACATCACACCCAGACCAGAAACAAATATTTGTTCCAGGCGGGAATCGAACCCGCGACATCTAGCGCAGCAGTCCAATTGCTCAGCCACTACGCCATACGAGCCGTCAAGCTTTGCTGGTTATAAAAATTAAAACGTGGGGCAGCTGTCAAATGTATCACGCATAAGGTGCGAAGGTATTTCTACCCCCGAAAAAAGGGTAATTGGCGATTCCGAAATATTTTATAGAAAAAACGTGTATAACAGTGTGTTTAGTTTCATTATAGCTGAGAAAATAATCTGATCCGCGATACTAAGTATATATAATTATATTATACCTTAAAATAGAAACTACTTTCGTGTAGTTCCCGCTCAAAAGGTCGAACATAGTGACTGAAAATTTGCACAGGGATCATTAACTTCAATAAAATTGAGAGTCTTCCTTTCCTTTTATCAAATTAATCACCCGCGAAATACAAGGAAATTGCAAGTTGAGCTGCAAGCGTTGTAGTTGCATCTACTTAGTCAGAAATAAATCAAGATAAATGTATCGATAGCACGCGACTACCGCAGTCTCTAGCGCGGGATCACTCGCTCATACGAGGCGTGCGCGTGCGTCGCCACGCGTCACGTTATTTTTAACGAATCTTCCGATCGATGGTGCGATTCATATTTAAATTATTATAAATAGAAATACGTAAAAACGCGCTACTAAAACCACGTCAAGTTCGATTTAAAGACTGTATTAAATAAGATTTAAAAAAATTATCGAAAAAAATATACGGGTGACGGTGACGGTTGCATACGAAAAATTCTTCATTAATTTATAAAATTATGGATTTGTTACCAATATTGTGCGGTAAATCTGCTACAAATAGTGTAAAATAGCAGTCTAAAAAATTATAAAATCTATCGCCCTTTAAACTTTGTTCGATTTCACCAAAATTATATTGTCATCAAGGCATCACCATGAAGTGATTGAACCAAACAGTGATTTAACTATTACAATAGGTACCTACATTGAAATGTCAATGATTTCAATAGTGGTAATGGTGACACAGTGTTGTGGATTTAGTGTAGATTGCCAGATGATGCATTTTTGAAATAATCAAGCGGTGAGTTATAATTATTTTTGGTAATTTCTTCCGAAGCGTGAGTCCTTGTGCCGTGATTCAGTTATTTTGTTTTGGTTTCGTTACAAACTCTTTGAGTACAGTTGTGCGCGGGAGTCGGAAGGTGAACCATGTCCTAGTATTTGTAATGATGATAAAAGTGATAATCATAAAAATTCAAGTGTAGTGTAATAAAGTTAAAAGCAGAATCAACGTGCATTCCAAGAAAAAACGAATATTACATCGTAGGTGGGTAGTATTACCATTTTATAAAGTACCATTTACCTACTCTGTACCTACACCTAAAAATACTGCGTCATAAAACTTAGACCTAGTTATTGTACAACAGGCGGTCTTATTTCTGAAAAGCGATCTATTCCAAATAATCAAATTTTTTTATCTTCAGAAATTATTTTGAACGGACTTCCACGAAATCTCTTTTCAATATTTGTATAGCCATTTAGATAACATTAAAATTGGTTTATGGTACAATCCACTTAAATCGAATTAAACCTCCTATTTTGCTGCAATTAATAATCATTTTTATTGCGTATCTACTTACCTATAATTGTTATCCACTAATATTAGAGCTTCTTGAAGTTCAACTCTACTTTTGTACAGTAAAATGTAGCTCCTAGTAATAAAACGCAATTCCCAGTACCTACTAAAGTTTGTTTCGCTTCAGAGCTTTTCGTGATGCTACATACTTTTTATTCAGTACAATAATTTATTGCGCAAAGTTTCGAGCGTTTTTATGATTTAGTGCGCCGCCGTGAAACCGGATAATCTTATGCTCGTAGACGTATATTTATTTCTGGTTTATTAATTGCGTTTTTACTTCTAATTATAGCTTGCACTAAAATGTAAATTATCGCGATCAGTTTAAAGCTATAACCAATGAATAATTATAAAAATATTGCATTTGTTTTATTCCATAACTAACTGTTACCCGTTCACGTTTTATTTCACTTCAATACGCATGGGTTATTTAATAGGTGCGTAAATACTATATATACGAGTACGAATAAATTATAATTTATAAAAAAAATATATATATTTGCGCTTTTTAGCATCAATTTACAACAAACGTGAACGAAGTCAGGAGTAGAATTTAGCTATCGAATAAAATAGATATTATCTTAAACTTATTTTTCTAGGGGTTGGTTACCTACCACCGTGTGTGGGCACTGACCGGGAAATTTTAAACATACTAAGTGACAAAGAAATATGAATTCAAAGGAATATGTAAAGTTCGCACCACTTTTAACCATTTTGACATATTTACTAGTCTGATGAACACCTCGATGTATACTATAACTCAACCACGAATGCTTTACCTTCGTCGCAATGGACCTTATTCTTACTGTAGAAAAGTTGAAAATTGATTGGTGAAAACTGACAAATGTTCCGCATTTTAAAAAATAGGTGGCGTAGATAACTAATAACAGTAATTAATGGTGTTGAAGTGCGTGACAAGTCGTCGACGCAAATGAGAAAATTTTAAAATCCCGTCTCGAGAGTTTTTGTGCTGAATAATTTTTAATTTTAGTTATATTATGTACCTATTTCATAAAGACGATAAATATAATAAGTAACTGTAATTTCTGTATAACTTTTGATTATGAAAAAAAAACAATCTACAATGTGATTATAAATATTTTTGAAAGTCAATTTTACTGATGTTATAGATTTAGACTATGATCTGAACTAACATTCTAACAGTTAAATAAAAGCATATAAAATATTATTATTATTTATTACTAGGTTTTTAATTCTATAAAAGCAGTTCGATTTGAATAGCTATCCTCTACTACTCTAACGCCCGAAATTAATATTGTATCTACTATTCAAGATTGAAATCGATCTTGGATTGCTGCCTATCGTTCGATCGAACTCCAATCTGCGTGCCTTTATAAACCAATCCACGGATCGATTATTGGCACGTTTGACCCTAAAATGGATTGTGATATCAATCCCAGATAGCAAAATTTGGATTGGATTGATTATTAATTTCGGCTGTAAGTAAGCGTGCTGCACCATCGGCCACATCGTCGCTTCCCTTCAGAGAGACAGGTGAAAGGCTCGCATAGCCTCTTAAAACAAATCCAATTTCACTGAATCCTAAACAATCCTGACACCGCTAAATTTCAAGCTAATCACAGGGCACAATGGTTCAACCAAACCGAGCTTTCAGCACAATGGTAAAAAATAACCATAGACACCAAAGTGGAACATTTTATTGTGATCGCATTAGTTGAAACCAGCGGCGCGATGTAACAGGAAACGAGCCATCATTGAACCGTTCGAGATCAAACGGATTGACTTTCAACATGACCAGAAAATAATATTTTTATGATAGGCCGGGAGCGGGAAGCGTAGAAAAGCGTGTCGTTTAATTAGTATCCACTAAGTATACGAGTATGTAGTTGTTTGTAATAACTGAGATTTGTTTCTTTAATCTTTTCAAAGATCTTTGCATAATACAATTTGAATTTCATGAAAATAGAGTCGACGAACTCTCGCCCACAATACGAACGAATTAGTAAAATCATTACTATTTTACCTAACTTTAAAGAGAAGACAAGTTTTGCGTATAATTATTTTGATTTGCGTTGCAAGGATTAAAACAACAAAAATGTAAAAAGGCGACGGAAAAATATGCGTAAGATTTGAAACGTCTCGCTCCTACTACATTTTGCATCGTCTAGAAATATTCTCTAGTTCAGATAAGTGATTTATCCGTCCACGTCTCCCGCACTCCAGGCACTAGGCCAAGGAGGCTATAACCGGCCCTAGGTCGGAAACCTCGCGACGGAGAAAGTGGAGATGAGGCGACAACAAACAAACGTATTTACTTAACCTACTCTTTAATAAATAGATGTTTTTATGAGCGCTTACTGAGCGGCGATCCGTGCGCTTTGCATCCCACTGACACCGGGTTCGAAATTAATATCCTCCACCATCTCGAACACGATCGCGAACGTAGTTCCTGACCAACCTGTGAAGTACGAGGTCCATTGTCTCTAAACCACGCAACTATTCTAGGCTGAGCATATTTACCATCGACCACAGCGTCACTCAAGACCAGTTAAGATATTGGTCAAGTGCGGGTCGGACTCGCGCACGTAGGGTTCCGTACCATTATGTATAAAAACAGTGAAAAAACACGTTTGTGATAATGGGAGCCCCCATGTCAATTTTATTCTGTTTTTTAGTATTTGTTGCTATAGCGGCAAGATAAATTCACCATCTTTGGAAATTTCAACTATCACGGTTCATGAGATACAGCTTGGTGACATACAGACGGACGGATGGACAGTGAAGGCTTAGAAATAGGGCCCGTTTTAGCCTTTGGATACGGAAAAACTCACTCCTCATTATAATTTTCACCACTGAGACCAACCTTCTCCATAATTATCTAGCTCTATTGGTCTGTTTGAAAGCTTTAGTTTCCCTATAAACATGCTATAAACAAACAAATGTATGTATGTATGTATGCATGTCATGTATGTATGTTACTGACTTCCTGCACACCTCCCTACATAGATACAGTCATACACATAACAGGTGTTAAAGATAAAATACACGTAGTATATTGTTAACTGGTATCAGTGCATACAATCGCGGACAAAAGTTATATGAGGCGGGTGACGTTATCAGACGGGCGCGTGTGGGGCTATGGAATAAGCGAGAATTGACATGCCTCCGAAATATTTCTCAGGATATCCTCATGATGTTTTCATTCACAGAAAAGCGAATGATAATAATTATGCACATCAGTGTGCCTAGTGTGAGTTTTACCAATTTCTGTACGAGCTCGATCCGGTTAGCGTAAACTTGAAATTGTATGGAATAAGAGCAGCGCCATCTAGTGTCAGTCTGTCAGTCACTAGATGGCGCTGCTCTTATTATTAACCTCTTATTATTAACCGGATCGAGCTCGTACAGAAATTGTCAAAACTCACACTAGGCACACTGATTAACAAGAAACGTATAGGCATATTATGCCCGCACTGAGTTTTGAACTGGCAGGCGGATGTTCACACCTACTAGAATACCACCGCTTCACTTGTTAATAAAATATTATTCTTTTACGAGTATAATAGTACATAATATATTGCTTTCACATAATATACCTACCCATATACAACAGAAAATGAAGGAAATCAGACTTAAAATCCCTAAACACATCCCTAAACACTCTCGTGATAGCCCCACCGGCGGCTTACTAATAATACAACTGCTGTCTGCGAGTGTACCGCGGGGGGGGGGGGGGGGGGGGGGTGACGAAGGTACGGCATCTTAGTTAAACATTACTCGATGTGTTTTATTCATGAGTTTGAGTTATAGTTGAACTGGAATCAGGGGTAATGTCCGCATTAATCGAGCGTGCCATTTCGCGAGTCGCTTGAATCCATTTCTTTTTATGTGATTTATAACAAATGAAAGTACAACTACCTACTTGCAACTTAATAAACATTGAAATTAGAAAAAAACAATTAACTGTCACTTAATCTACGTAATTTATGGAAAGCTGTATAGGTAATAAATATAATTTTAAGTGTGCATGCGGCAAGAAATGGGTGGGATACTAAATTTCAACACTCAGAACGTCAAAAAATCAAATGTTAACACAAAACATTCGACACTTTAACTTATAAAATAGGTCAAAATAATAAAGTTGTCGTTTGTAACTTTACTTTTACCTGAACATGAATAATTCCCTCAAATTCGCTTTACCATAAAAACTACCACAATCGACCGATTTCAATTCGCGCCAAAGAAACCAACTGTAAATCATGAGACTACAGAATTAAATATTTACAGAATAATGACTATCGTACTTGCGCCGCGCTCCCACGGGTCTCGTAGGCCGTAGCGTCTTGCTACGCGCTACGGCGTAGCTGTAGACCTTGTACGTAGCAATGCTACAAGGAAAAATTGTTTTAATTTGTCGTAATTATAAGGTCATGCTCTCAACATTATTCCCAGTAATGCGCTGGATACAATACCTTACAAACCAAGATATAAATATAATTGGTAGATTTTCATTTTCTTGACGTAAAAAAATATAAAGGTAACGTTGCAAAGCTTTAGGTTATTACAGGAAGAACATAAACCGAATCACGGTGGATAATGAATTTCAAAGAAAGAGGCATGTTACATTGTATGGATTTCTGGCATACTTTGCGCGATTATATAGCGTTACATATCATTACTGATAGCGATTCTTCTTCATCATTTAAAAAAACGTAGCCCCACACTACTAGGATTTCTGTATCGTGGGTACCGCTTACAGACATGTAATTTCACATACACACAACACCCAGACCAGAAACAAAACATTTATGGATCGCACAAATATTGGTTACGGACGGGAATCGAACCCGCGACACCAAGCGCAGCAGTCCGATTGCTCAGCCACTACGCCAAACGCGTCACCAAAATTATACTTATGTACCCTCCCCCTCTAAAAGCCCTACCATTACCCCCCTATCCATTAATCCCGTAAAGTGCACGCTGACACCATTATAAAGCCGCCAGCTCTCCGATAACTCGGCTGACGTGGGTCAATACTCTTTAGTACTAGATAACTTAGTTACAATAATGCATAATGGATGACCTAAAAGCTAGGCTTAAACTGGTGGATTGACTCCCTCCAGAACTTTAACTGGGAAACGTTTAAATGATAGTTTCTTGTAATAACCTAATATTTACCTACGTAATTATCACTCGATTTTCGGTGAAGGAAAACATCGTTAGAAAATCCACATGCTCGAGAATTGTTTTGGTGGTATATCATCCACTGATCCGGGCCGGGCCCTATGGTGGATATGGCCTAATCGACAGACTATTAGATAGTACACAACATGCGTAGACAAGCGACGTGCTCTCTTGTGATGAAATCAGTATTAAAAACTGAATCTTGAATTAAGTAACACAAAATTGCCTTGCAACATTCAAGTTTACAGTAAAAGGAACGTGTGCCACGTATACCCTCTTCTACTTTAATACATTAACATTTACAATAAACTTGAGGAAGAGAAAAAAGCCTAAGTAACTCTGCTGTAAAATACCGCCCAGATAAAGGTCGCCCACGCGTAACAATAAAAAAAAGGTTTGCATTCGTCCAGTGCGTTGCCGCTGCGAAAATAATTCATTGCGCTCTCAAAACCAGGTCAGCTCACAACCCCGAAGTTAGCAGCTAAAGCTGACTAACCGAAGCACTCGGCGCGCATCCGACTGAAGTTGGGCGGGAGCAGTGCGCGCGCCGCCCGCCCAACCGCCCCAGTGTCCGCTGGCCAGCAAAACCTCCACATCAAAAAAAAATAACAAAAAATAATAGACAATAAATTGGCCTCTTTAAATCCTTTTTTACATCGATCATGAGAGCTAGTGTTGTGGTGAAAAATAGCGGCGAACAAATCTACGACCATATATAGCCTACAATATGCTGCGCTCAGTGCTCGGGACATAACTGAACATAGTGTAATGATAATTGTTGTCTGTGTTTTCAATTGTAAATTATGAGTGTTTGTGTGTGTGTGATCTTGTAATCGGTTGATACTTCGCCTCTGGATAACCCTGTGTAAGTGACCGCGTGAACTTGATTTATCTTATGAAAAACAAATTTAACTTACGATAGTTACTCGTATCTTTAGGTGCAAGTAACGCAAAACTATAATGCACGTGCGTGTAGCTCTATTTCAAAATTGCCAGACCACTCTTTTGGCACTGGTCTGCAGATTTCATCCCATAACAACTCCTGCTTGAATTCATTGCGTTACACTCATTGTTATTATGGTAATGGTATACAATAGACTACTAAAAAATTACGGTAACTATACACATTAAAATATAGGGGTGAAAAATCACCAAGACGTCATGTAAACTCATCACAATTAACTAACTACTCGTCTCCTAGCACTCCCAATAAATTAACCTAAACTGGCAAGAATTTTCCTCTCCTTCACTTAATTACCTGGCCTCTATTTCTTTGTATTAAGGTCGCAAGTCGGGTAATCCTTGTATCGTGCTAGGGTCACTCTTGTTCTCAGAGGTCATTTAAGGGCTTGTTATGACACTACCGACTAGTTTGTTACGAGTAGATATTTACTCGTTTAGACTGATTTTTACAAACCAATCCATGATCATTTATATTCAAAGTCATCTCAGAGAAGTTTTTACGATATCGTCAACCTATAACATAAATAATAGGTCATATTTGCGTATCTGCTTGTATGCTTGCTCAACAGATCATCAAAACTGGCTCAGCATCTAAAAAGTTGCGGTGAAATGGAAATCTATCTACATAAACACATTCATTTTGTATCGTAATCCAAATGTATTATCTTTTACAGAATTATCCTAGTCAGCCATAATCATGAAATTATCCCGTGCAAACACGCCTAAATAAACAGTAAAATAATTAATAATTGCTTTAAAACATCCATTTTGTATTTCACCACTGGACAGAGTTAAACAAGCAATTCTGCAGATTAGATACGTGTCAGAGGAAACACATCTGGATTGAATGAAATGATTTATCATACCACCCAAGATTGTTAGTTGTGGAGTAGGTAGGTACGCCTCGAATGCCGGGCAGAGAGGGACTTTGTACCTATAACAATAAGAAGCCGCAATCTATGCACACGTGATGAGAACCCGGGCATCTCAATACACTGCCTTTATTGTACAATGTACCTACCTATAGTTTCTTTTGTGCCTTCGTTCCTTTTATTACTTGCGCGATAATCGAGTCCGCAACCTTACACTAAGCAGTTGGTTTATCACTATTCTGTATACGTAATATACTGGACAAATAGCACCAGCTACGTATAATATCTTCCGAACCTTGCAAGATATAGTATCGAAACACACACGAAAAATGTTTTGCTAAAATTTTCCTCATTTGCATAAATTGGAAAGTTTTTAGTATAAAATTATCCCACTGACTTTGCCTACAGATTAGATTGAAACTTCCTTCTATTTACAGTTATTGCATGAAATTACTGGAACCCCCTGAAAGGTTCAGTCTACGCTCGCGAGCCCCACTCGGTAAGCGTAAAAGCACATTAGTTAAACCCGCGACGGCTTCGTGGGCGTACTGTCATATTTGTCCGACATCCTTCAGACACGTACCGCCTGGTAAGGGTTGGGCGTTTATTGAATTACCAAATTACCTACTAGAAGTTTAAATATTGTTGTTAGTTCTTACCAAAACATTGGAGAGTAAAGTTATATATGTATTGTAGAGGATGTAATTCGTGTAACCTCCCTATATTGATCCAAAATATCATGTCAATACTGAGGATCTGTAATACCTGTACGGTATAGTTACTGCCAAGTGTTATTGAACTAAATCGAAGATTTTGCAGCCTTTGACACAACAATTACCAACCCGAATTCATTGAAGGTTACCTAAGCTGATTATTATCTGTAGCAGCATACATTCCGATTATACGAGATGGACGCAAAAAGGAACTATGATCTCTGTTAGCGAAAGTATATTTTTGTTTAGCCGTTCCTAAACGCTACCTATGTAATGTACCTACACTGAAGAAATAACAGCATCTCGGCTGTCACCGGCCAAATGCTACCAGCTTGATTTAATCAAACGATTCCTTCACGTTGTTTTTCACGTCCCGACTGAAAATGTGAAAAACTCAGCTCGCAGACAGACTAAACATCCATTGCGTCTACAAAGCGACTGAATGGAAACAAATGGACGTAAACAAATCCGGGGAACAATGCTATCGCGAGGATAAAGGGATCCGTTTAAGTTAAATTGGGACAGTGATTTCTTTAACATTGCTGTTTTCACAGCACTGTTCATTCTTTAACATTGCTGAGACAATATGGCCTATGTCGTTTGTCGTATGAGGTTGAGCTGGGCTCTAGCGTCAGGGTTTGACAGGCCGTTCCAGGGCCTCTGAGGTGGCTTAACGAGTGCTATCAATAGAAACCAATCGGGACTGGCTTAATGGGTCCTCCGAAGCACGGAGCGATAGAAACTCGAACATAGCTAACGAAAAGTCATTGGTGCGGGACCGAGGATAGAACCTGGTATCGTTGATTACTGAATCCCCCAAATTAGTACCGCTTGGCGTTGACCATCAGCAGATCCTCACTCCCCATACTAACAGGTTAATGAACACGTATTGTTCTAGAACGTCATGATTCCCAAGCAGTACCTACGTCAACCACGAAGCCCTGTTCGGGGTGTTCCGGTAACAATGTCAAAGTCAAAGCATTTGTTGTACATAGGCAATAAAATCGCACTTATACAAGTCCTTGAGAGCCATTATCTTTCTAGCCTTGGCGTTTTTTCTAGTGTCTTATCTTCGACCACATTATTACAAACCAAATGAGACATTATTCAAACCCGTGTCGATCTAATAATTCGACCCGCAGACAGAGCCTTGATAATACAGACGTTTAAAGTTATTCAACAATACTCAGCCGAGCACACTACGAGCAGAATCTCCGCGGCTCCACTTTTGAGACAGTGGTCGCCACGAACATCCAGTAATTTGAAGCTAGCTTCCAACACTACAAAACGTTCTGAACAGTGCAGATATTTGCATTTTTATTGGACATGCGGGTTCGTATGACCTTGACGCGAGGATTGCTATGCACACTGGCGTTTATGCAAAGCAGTTGATATTCTCGATGTAACGACCTACAGTCTGACATGAAGAGAAGAGTTTTCAGGGTATTACTATATACAATTGTAGGTAGCCTTTGTAAGCGTGTTCCGTGAGCTATCAGTGTTTTGCATCGGGTCGTTGAGCACGACGCTGCATCGAGGGAAAGGGGGGATATTATTTATTTAGTAGGTACCTACTGACGCTGACTGCAGATGTTGCATAGTCGAACCCAGTTAGTTACGTTACGACTTTGACGCTGACGATGCCGACGCTGACGACGCTTACACTGACGACAGCAGTGCTGACGCTAACGACGCTGACGCTGATGACGCTTTCTTTTTTTTTTATTCTCATAATGACATAGAATCACAGCTCATAAACTCGTTATACTGCCAGGTTTAAGTAGCACATTTAGTCAGCAGACTCGGCAAGTGTTGTCGGGTCGCTGAGCACGGGCGCACTCGGGCGGCGCTTTTACAAACGCCACATTTAGGACTCATTCAGGCGTTTTGTGCAGTGACCAGGCCATGGTTCATAGGAAACAGACACATTACATAATATGAATACATTACGTGGTTCGGGAGGCATGCTGTCAGTTCCGGTTGTTATTGGTAGCAGTTGGAGGCTCTTGGGCTGCCTAAAAAACTTCAGGCTGGGCTCAACCGCATTCGACAAACAAACATGATACATTTTATGGAACCAAGCGAATTATGTATATAGTAGGGTACATTGATGGAGATCGTCCGGTCAAAAATACATACATTAGCTGCCGGTTTATGAAATGTCAGCCAACTTGACTACAGATTAATTCTATTGCCATCCTTATCATTTGTTTAGTGTCAGATAGAGACAACGATGTTTTCATCTACTGTCAAAGCCAACAAACGTTTCAGAAAATGGGGGTAAGTTTGGTGTATAAATATCTATGCTGCCCAGGCAGTGCCTACAGACATCATTGAACTGACATGGTTTGTAAAAGTGCGGCCGGGTAGAGGCGGCGGCACGAGATTACATTATATTTCGCGCTTCGCCGCTGATCCGACTTTGTGCAAAGAGTTTATGAGTAACCCAGGCTGTTTACCAACTTGGTGCTGTTGAACAAAGGAGTTCAGCTATTGAACTTCAAACGTAGCTATGGAAGGTTAGGTTGAGAAATGACGTAGGTACAAAAGTGTCCTCCATGCGAGTTCAAACTTTCGAAATTGGTGGTGGTTTTAACGCGAATATAATATAACGTATTCAGTGCTATAACGTCTGTAAACTAATTGAAATGAGCCCAAACACTGTGTTCCACAGTTCAAAGCAGTTCCATCAATTTGGCTTCTTTCCAGCTCTTTCATGAGATCAGTAAAGCAGTTCTATTCTATTCTATCAGTTCGCCGTCACCATGATATTGTATTGTCATCAGATCTCGTCAGAGATGTGAAATTTCAACTCAATTGAACAACTAAAACTGGTTCAAAACTCGCATGTTAGTTTTGACTAAGTTTCGTGGTTGTTCAATTGAATTGACATTTTGTATGCTTGACGAATACAAAGGATACACGGTAACTTAGAATAATAACGCACACGGTAAGATAGAAACATCAAAACTGACGCAGTAGACTTGTAAAGGAAAGTAGGATTACTAACCATAAATAAAGTGCCGAAATCTACGTCTGAAATTAAATGTCAAAGAGCATTCGAAGTTCACTTAAAAGTACCTATTTATCGCTCAATATCTACAATCGAATCAATCGTAAAAGTCACACCACAGTTCGTTTCACTTCTTAATTTTAAAGCAGCTATATTCTACCAGCTATCAATAAGTGATTGAGTGTTTGGAGAAAAAAACATACAGTTGAATTGAGAACAGCTTTTTTAAAGCTGTTTAAAAAAGGTGTACGTTGGCTTCAACTGGTGGGGCATTGCCGTGGCCCCGGATATTGCTGGATCGCTGGCACTGCAATGGATCCAACCCCGCCTGCACTAATAGAATTTCCGCTGAGTGCCCTCTGCAAGCTGCGCTATAGAACTGCGAGCGGTGACAGATGAGCGACGTCCTTGCTGTGGTCACTTGTGTCGGCTTGTGATCGTTGCCTGGGACGCATCGAGTTATTTAATCTGGTTGCAAAACAACTTACATGCATTGCATCACGCATCATTTTGCCTGAGCATATCTCTTTCGTGCTGAAAATCCTTAGGTAGGTATCTACTAAAATATCGTTCGTTAAACATTAGAACCATGTTTATTATATTATTTTTATAATACTCCGTCTATATTGTAATCAAAGGCAAGTAGATTGGTTGTACACACTCCCTGAGTGTGATTTAGGAAAACAAATAATTAATCAATCGAAATGTCTTAATTATACTACTATTTCATTACGGATCAAACAAAGATTTTAAAAACAATTATGTAGCCTACTATAGTAATATCTAAAACGAATTTAAAAATAAAACTTTGGTAGGTACTACTCCAGTCTAATAAACCGCTGGCACCACGACAGCGTCGAAATTAAATAGCTACTCGATTTTCCAAACAGGAAAGTACGCTCACAAAGGTTGACCTACTCTACACAACTCTACACAACATTCCCGCACTGAACAGTCATAACGAGAAAGTTTTTCCGTACCCTTCCTACCTACACGGCTACACGTAGCCAGCCAGATGTGGAATCTCGCTACCCTGTAATTTGATTCGGCCGCGGCGCGAACCGCTCACCGAATTCACAGCCAACACCATTGAAACACGTTACTATTTGTCTTAAAAACTTCAATTAACCCGCTTCGTAGTCAGTCTATAGTTCTAGATGTTTCTGGGGAGTTGTTTCGTGCTCTCCGAAAAACGGCGCAGACGTGACCTACCAGAAGTCACTCTTGCAGTAAAATATATTGAAACGGAAGCATACGACGTATATGTATCCTGTATCGGTAATATCCCATCGCCAGCGATATATCTATACCTAGTAGATACAGTAACTTGAAATAGCTTGAAAGAGAAACATCCTTTTTCAAACTCAAACCATTCTAATCCATTATAATCTTTATGTAAATGTATTTTGGTTCTCTTTGCAATAAATAATTTGACTTTGACTTAATTTCACAATATCAACTACCTACCAACGTGCTCGCCACCGTTGCGACTTATTAATTTCGTAATATAGGAAGAATTCGTAATATAATTTCATAACGCCACATGTAGGTAGCCGTCCAATTATAGGTACGCTCAATTACGTACAATTAAATATTCGAGTAACACTCGATGGGTCACGGTTATCAGACACCCTCCATCGGGGAACTGAAAGCGAACAACACGTTTTAATTGTTTACAACCGCCCATTTTGAATTTACTTTTATAACGAAAATGCTGTTTGTTCAGGCGGATGTTGGAATTTTTGTGGCATTTTGTGAAGTATTTTTGGTGGAATTTCAACGTGAGGATGTCAGTGTCATGTGCCGGGAACACACAGGGCGCGGTGTTGCGGCACGTTGTGTGCTTGACAGGGTTGGCAGGAAAAATGTGACAATTTGGGTCTTTTTAGAATTAAATTTAAACCATTTTATTGTACACATCAAAAGAAACACGATACAGAAAAATAACATACAATAAGATACATAGTAGAACTGTGTGACTTTTTAATATTTTATAGGCTAGCTTTTGACTGGTCAGAATATGATTTGGCCGTTTTGCTAAACATTGGGACTGGCTTTCAAGGACTGTATAAATCGGGTGATTGATCCTTCGCATATCAACAGGAGCTACAAGTAACATGGCGGAGAAATGGAAGCTAATCCTTCACACCGCCAACCTCTGACTCTCCTTTATCTCTCTCCAACCAAAGGTAGACTGGTAGAGATCGCTTTTAGCGATTAGTTCCCCATTGTACTTTATATTTAGCTACAGCTCCGTCTGTATATACTCGTATATTATATACATCTTGTGAATTCTTATAACTGGTGTACAATAAAGTATTTTATATTCTAATAATCTAAAAACATAAAAAAGAGGCTGGAAATTGCAATAAAGACTATAACACTGCAATTACAGACCCCATCGGCGTCCTCGCGCCTATAAACCGTGACGAGGGTCCGTGGGACCCTTAGCTATTAGATTACGGTGGCTTTTCTGGACTTTATTACACGCTAGCCGTTTTTTTTGCGGTTTTACCCTGTCTTTTTCTTAGACCAATTTCACTGAAAGAAACCGTAAAATTATGGAAATAAAAGGGTGGTTTTAAAATTCCAGTCAGAATTTCATAAAAAGTATGAATTAGACGAAATAACTTTTATTTTACCTGTCGGCACATCGCAGGCTAGCCGCATGCATGCAATATTGTTGACAATAATGTAGGTAGGTAGGTATTTTACTGACAATACTACGTAGGTATGTGTTACAATATGTCACTAGCCAGGGAAAAAAAAACAAGACATGATGTCCGTCTTATTAAAGTAGGTAATCGTGACAAATGATGAGAAATCTCAGTAATATTGCTAGCATCGGACACTGATTTTGCTGACAAACCCCGCGGGAGTCGTAAAAGATAACAAATAAATATTTGAAATAAATACAACAGGAAAATGTAATATCCACGAAAAGTTACGAGCTCTACAAAATGTGTATACTCGTGTATTTTTTCTCAAATAGGTCGGCACTATACACTACCATTACTGAGGTTCCTATTTTACATTCCGGTACGGTGGTATTAGTTCCTGTCGCGACGATACCGGTACATGTATATTTCACCGGCATTACCATAGCCTCGTAGGCAACCGGAATCACGCAGGTAGCACTACATTCATACTAAGTAACACAGACACCCCTACACACATACCATTACTATTACTACCTACACTAGTGTAGAAGATAGGGACGCACTTGTATTACAAAACGCTGCGCCATTGAGTTGGTGATAGTGGAGTCATTCTGCAATAGATAATAGTATTACTCCATAATTTTACTATTAGCAAGTATTGACTATTGACGTTGACCGTGTCAGAATAATACCTATTTGTATTAATTTTGATTTTATACTAATTGTTTTTTTGTTCAGGTACTTTTAACCGAACATCTCTAGAGATGAATCCATCAATATGATTCGTAACTGCTTCCGAATAACTCTTAAGTTGAACAACTTTACTTTCCACCGAAAACACTGTTTATTCAACAGCAGTTCATAAAACATTTAGACAGCGCGAGTCGCTTCATGGAATTGCACCGGAGAAACGTTCTCCGAAAAATCCCACACTGCACTCCACGCTCCTACCGGCGAGGCAGCCCTACATAATGTAGGTCGCCAGGTCAGTGCGTGTTGTGTGTCGACCCCCGGGGGCAGAGTCCTGCGCCGCACATCCGCGTCCGACCACTTCAAAACACCACATAATTAGTAGTTCCAGTTCCATAACCTAAAAATGATAGGTACCAAGATTTTTTTTCATTTCCGTGTACCGACTTGAGTGGAGACAGAACAGACACCCGCTGACAGGTTGAGTGATGACTTGCGAAAAAGGACTAGTAGAGTCTGGTTGAGGAGAGAAGATCGGGCTCCGTGGTTAATCGGATTTCGAGGAAATTTGGTATTCAGATATAAGTCCTGGAATAGAAAATATGATGCTTTTTATCCCGTAAAAATTAACGGTTCCTTGAGGCAATAGGGAACGCGGCTGAACCGCGGGCGCATCTAGTCAGCAATGAAACATGCGATCCTTATTGAGAAAAAGTATAATATAATTAAGGCAATAAATAAATTTATCTAAAAGCACTCACAAGTCTACCGATGTGTCCGTCTGTCTGTCAATCAAGCAAATTAAATAAAAGCTTTCGAATTAGCGAACGAAAATGTGCCTAAACAAAATCGCTTTCTCTGTCCTGAATAATTAGGCAATTTGAATAAAATTTTGTTTATTACTTAACAATAATTTGCCCTCACTTTCTGCAGAGAAGAGATTCCAGAAAATACTGAATAAAAAAAAATATCAAGTAGGTATATTTGCAACTTTTGTTTTGACTTTTGATCGCTAGGAACAAATTTGTTTTCGACATAGGTACCGTAATTTCGCCTTTTTGGCACATGAAAACCTTCTGATTGTGCCTTCTCTCCGAATGAGCAAACTTTTGCCACCGACTCGTTTATGTAACACAAAAGTTACCGAAATTTCATTTTAAATTTTATTTCATTAGTAGGACGTATATAACATTATATAATGTACATTTATATACAGATAGTAGGTACATACAGATAGATTTGACTTCCATCAGTCATCCACAATGTACGCTACCAAAATAAAAAATATGAGACATCGGAATTCCGTTCTGTATAACGTTGAAAATGTGAGAATTGCCCCCAGCACGTTCCACTGAAATTCAGGTATTCGATCCGGGCGAGCTTTGAGGGCGCTTCAAACGGTTTCCAGTGATGAAATGCATTCTGTAAGCATTGTGAGAATTTATACCGAACAATACATTTGTAGTGCTGCTTTGAAATATTCTATGGTTAATATAATATGAAATTGTGTGGCATTTTTTATGCCGTTACCTACTTTTGTTTTGCCCCTTGTTCTTTCATAATTTCATCAACGTTTCATCTGAATCCAGAAGAATGGATCCCCCTGAGAGTTTTTGAAAAGAAACGTACGAAAACTCGTCTCTACGCTCGTGAATAACATCACCGTACAAATTGCTATCGTTCATAGCATCATAATAGGCGCCTGCTTCTGGCTGATTGAATTACTTCGTAGTAGCTTTCGTGATTTCATTTGTGTTCTCTAAATTCTAGATTCTAGAATCTAGAGGGATTAATTTTCCATTGTGCAACGTATTAAAATTTGTTGACTAAACATCGTCATTTAACCGTGCGTTTTAGGTAGAGTGCTCAAGTTCTTCAATAGTAATCTGAGTTACGAGTTTTAGACATAGCATATAGAAAAATTACCAAGTTATGTTTATTCAATCTTATTATGGTTTTCATGAGATATCATAGAAAAAATGACGAAAAATGTAGCATTTTTTATTAATCACCGCATTTCAGAATTCATGAAAATCTTTCTATAGGTTGCTAGAACCGTACCAAAGAAATATAGTGGGTACGCATCTCTACAATAGGTGCTGCTGTTTAAAGAAGCTGTCAAACAGAAGATGAACTAATAATTCTAGATGTCCATAAATATTTTTCAAACGTTTAATAAACGTCTAAGCCTATTGAGTTGAGAGTGAACGTAAAACATATCGCAATTTGCAATGAGAACGAGCTAAAAAGTTACTTCAAAGGGTACGGACGCGTAGCTTTCGGATTGAACAACGGGTGAGCTACGACCGGTCAATCAATCAATCATTCAATTTGCCAAAGCGGTTGAGTATACAATACAACGGCTTCAGCCAGATTTGGGGAGTTGAAAAGCATTGGAAATTGACCGGGTTCATTCACATTTTGGCGGATTGGTGTGGATTCTCAAAGTTAGCTTAAATTTGACAGCGCTAAAATTATTTTTGTCACTCTCAAACCATAAATTTAAAGGGCAGCATTAATTGCAATACTGTCAAATTAAAATTTTGTTTTTAGCTTTAACGTTCAAGTCTATCACCGCTCTTAATTGGTGTTCCGACACAACATTCAGTCCGGTTCTGTATGTCGCAGTTTACCGGTTTAAAGAGATATTTGGCGGAGCTAAAGTTTGACATGGCGCAATGCGGGGCTTACCAAATGAGTTTTGATATTAAGGGATTGCTCAGGGACCAACTTATGTAAGGTTGTATATCTGACGATAATTTTATTATATCGTTGATCTACTCTTCATTTTAGGCAAGTTATAGGTATAGTCTGTATTATGCACCGTGCATGGAATTAGTATAATATACTAGTTGTAGTTACGTGTGGTTTAATACATAGTAATGACATAGTAATGTGATGTAAGCTTACAGACTAGCAAATCCGAAGAAATTAACGTAATCGACGCCACCATTAAGGTTGATTTCGGTGCGGGATCACGTACGAAACTTGTGAAAAGTTTCGGGTACTCATGAAATCTTGCGATGTGAAGTAAAGCTGTCCTTAGGGAGGATTTTACCGATATCTGCTGGTGAATTTGACAGGTGATTTACATCAGTGTCTTTCGGACAATTAATGTTTCGAAATGATATTTAAAAAGTTGCTTTTAGTGAGGTCAGGTAAACTCACCCGCACCACGGCTAATGCAAATGATTTAGCTTGATATAAAAGTTGTCGTCTTGTATGTAGCGGCCGTTTTGCGCAAATAATGAAATAAAATATGTTAAGAGGATATGTTATTATTTATAACAGTAAACTCACGAAGTTAATGAAGCGTCGTTAAAATTGTAGCTCTACAGAGAAGTATAGGTACCTATTTATTGACATATCAAATATTATCACAGTGGCGGGCGGTCACAGACGGCTTCATACTCCATTGAATTTGTTTGACGATTGCAAACTATGGAGGTTGTTAAAGATGTGAAGTAGGTATCATCCTGGCTTTCAGGTAGCTTTGCTAAGCTCAACAAGGCTTAGTTTACATTATGCTGTAACGTATTGTCAGCATTGCAGTACAGTAGAGGAGAATCACCACCCAATTCCAATTCTCTTACATTTTAATCTCCGCTGGAGCACAACGTACAGGTAGAAACAGTATGAGTTTTTGGGCAAACTAAACACAAAACGTTGGGTATGACATTTTGTCCATCTTTTTGAGATACGACACTTTAAGAATGCCATCGCCACTCATTCTCATAATATTATTTGTACCTAGCTGTAAGTTTTCTTAAAATTTTCTGAATAAAATAACAATATGATACAAATAAAATAAAATAAACCAAAACTAGCTTAAACTAAACCTTACAAATCTAACAAAAGAGGGTGTCCATGTGGCATGGTACCAAGAACACTGGCTGCATTACCTCGCTGAATAGCAATGGCTATTTGATACTATATTTTATGATATAGGTACATACAAGGTGTATACTATGTATCAGCTCATACTGTATATAACGTGTACGAGTATAGCGCCCAGTAACGAAAGAATACCCAACCCACGGCGGCGCGGCGGGTAGTTCGCGGGTAAACACGGCGCGTTTATTATTTTTTTAGGGATCCGCAGCCGTTTATAACCTCCACGGCCTTTGTTACCTTGGATTAAATTATGAAGTGGTAGATTGTTTTGGCATTCCGAGGCTGCATACTTAAGCGAATTGTTCTGGGCTCTGTCTGAGTAGCCGTTTGCAAAGAACACAAAATTTTTTAAAGACTTTTTTCAGCCTGCTGATCGTAAGCTTACTCAGTTATATTTACCGAAGTAAATCTCGCATAAGAAGCGGGGCATAGTGATATCACCGCCCAATAATGAAGTTTTTACTCTGTGGTTAAAATATAGTCGTTTGACGTTACAACACCTACCAGATGAAAATATAATATTGTGAAGTTAAAGAAAGTCCTACCTACCTAGTTATGATATGATATAAATTTAAATCACGTGTAAAAAATATAATTGCAAGTAGCACAGACTTGGTCATCGATGGACTTGATGATTTTACATCGTCTCGATGCTCAGTAACGTACAATACTTTTATGTAAGGTTAATTGTAATTATATAATTACAATTTAATTGTAATTTTATTATGATTTATTTGTAATTTTATTATAATTATAGAATTACGATTTATATAAAAGCGTTGGGCACGTTTTTCACTACGTTTATTCCGTTTTTTGCATGGGTTCATTGCGGACACAAATTTTGTTTATGTTTAAAAGGTTTCCATTTCTTTTCGATGTCGCAATGAGCCACGTTTCTGTGGCTCTTACGTCAACTGAACCCACTTCAAACTGAGTCCGCGTCCGGCTGATCAGTTGACCTAATCGTTAATCTTAATATATATAAATCTCGTGTCACAATGTTTGTCCTCAATGGACTCCTAAACTACTTGACCGATTTTAATCAAATTTGCACAGCGCGTGCAGTTTGATCTAACTTGAAAGATAGGGTAGCTTACATCTCAATTTATAGTCGCAATAACAAAAACCTTAGATACAGCAACGCGTGGCCGTGTCTGCTAGTTTTATTATATATCTTTGGTCATTGCTAAATACCTGTCTATTTCACAATTTAGTTGGAGCTTTCTTTTGTCCCATTGTGATATCAATTTTGGTCGTTTGGGAAACCCTTACATAGGAGTTGCTAAAACTAAACTGCTTAATTTTCTTGTCTGATGATGAATTGATGACAAATTGGTACCTAATTTAATTTTAAAATGGAGAAGTTCTGGCGAAAAAATAATTACTTCATAAAGTATTCGGCATTTTTCTCACGTCAAATGCGCCTGTTTAAATCTTTAGCCGATTCCGAGATTTCGTTAACTATCAAAATGCTACATTATCTCTGCTAAAAATAAATGTAATTTATAAAAACCCCTATGCTATGGCCATGTTTTATACAGGGTGTTACTTGCGAGGGCCTTGCGACTTTTAAAAGCATATCCAACACACATGATTACCGTAGCGCTATTCCTCGCCATGCATGGTTGTCTGGAAGAGGCCGCTCTGAGCGATAAGACCGTCCATTGTGATGTTAATGTTTAAGTTTGTTTCGTTCTTTGTTTAAGTTGTCTTTGTTCTTTGGTGTTTCAATATAGAGTTTATCTAGGAATCTATCTAACAAGCTCTATGTATATTTCTTTACCAAATTTTAAATTCATGCTGACGGCTCGCGTTCGTTTGCTGAAGGTCGCTTTTCATTGCTATTTATTTACATTATCGACCGACGGGCGGCGTGTCTTTGGAAGCTCTTTGTCTGTCTCTTGAACCTTTCTGAACTCTTGGCTGCTCAATATTTCGTGTCCTTTAAGATTTTTTTTGTGTTTTTGAACTTTGAATGCTTACTGCGTTGGTTGCATTGTTTATTGTTTCTTTCGTCGTTGATATGTTTAAATCAGAAATCGATTAGTCAGCAGATTACTTTCAAATAGTTTTAATATATAGTTATAATAAATAGTTTCAAATAGTACCTACCAAATTAATTTCAAATAGTTTTTATGGTAGTTAATACGAAATAGTAGTTTGTTTTACAAGGGCACAAAACGACTCATACATTACTCGATGTTTGCATTTGCATTTTGGCACATAGAATCGAGTATGAGTGAGTCGTTTGAGGCCCGCGTAAAACACAAAATTTTTCACACAGATTGCGAGAAATATAATAAGTAGGTATACAATTAAAAAAAGCTAAGAATATTTCACAAATAGTCACGTTCACTTTCAAATAAATAAATAATCAAATTCAATCTTTTAAAACCAATTTGCATTGTTGTCTAAATTCTACACACACCTACAGATTATAGGCGTGTGTAGAATTTTATGTGTAATATTATAATTACAAACTTTTTAAAATTATCTAATGCTCGCAAACGCACACGTACACATAGCATACATCCTATGATTGCCAAAATTGTAGACGAGAATTACACTTTCATTTAAAAAAGTTAACTGTTTAGGCTTCGCACGGTTTGTACACTTCTTTTTTTTCTAAGTAATTATGTCAAAATGGAAAATTGAAAACTCGAATCTTCAGCCTGTTGATAATAGCGAGTACAAATTAAAAATAAAACTACTTTCACTCACTAGTGACCAACAACCTCGTTTGCTACCGCTAAGCTGAGCTAATCTGACACCTTTTTTGAGCATGAGGTGTGAAAAAATTACTTTAGCGAACATACTTTTAAGCAGTGATATTATTATGTTTATTGTTTATGCTTCTGATGATGTTGATTGTGGTCAAACTACGATGATTCTGAACAAATACCTAAATATTGCTCCCGTGCAGCGACTTTTTCCATTTTTGCTCGGGACAACATTGGTGCCTAGCCAACGGCTAAACTCTAGTGGCGGGGAAACTAAAATATTCCTTTATTTATGGTATAAGGTGTGGAACAGTGGAACTCAGTTGTTGTTAGTTAGGCCATCTGAGACTCCTGGGCCAGGAGGCTTTGTGATCTGAACTTGCAGACACTAAAGTTAGACGCAGACTCTGGTGTGGCTCTCTCTTTGAAATATCTTTGAAACAAACCATGAATCCTAACTAGCCCATTACGATAGGATGACCTAATGGTGCGTTACGTGGCACCGTATAGCATTGCAGTTATTATGTACGTGTTAGATTTACTGCGGCGGTACTTGAAGACTATTTTTGCATCGCATATAGGTCGAATGCAGCCGCCGATTACAATTAGCGATTGTGTTCAGCTGCTTTGCAGTATCGTGGGATGATGTTGAATAATTTGTATAGTCCATTGCCTACACAGTAGACAACAGAAATAATAGGAATAAGGATGGGAATATAAATTGTTTTTTGTCATAACTATCATCGAAAGAAATTTAATATAGTATACTCGTAGGTATAGCTTTGAACTTTGCGCATAATATAAGTTTTTGTATTTTACAAACTGTAATTCTGTGCTAAAAAAAATGAGATGAAAAACATCGATGAAGTGTTTTAGACGTTTAGAATTCGATCGTTGTTTAAATCCTGTTTAAAACTATGAAAAATCTTAGTAGGTATCAAACCAATGTATAAGTATGCTAAGACGGATGACGAATTAGGTATAAAGGAATAAAAACGCTAACACTCGTAGACATAATTATATCAGACACAAAGTCGTCTCCAGTTTAGCCTACCTACCTACTCCCTGATTTTGTTTCGAACCGTATCATTTTGTAGTAATAATCCCCCACTTTTACAACTTGTAGCAGCCAGAATAAGGGCAAACAAATAAACAAGACGCCCCTTCCCCCCCCCCCCCCCCCCCCCCCACTCCGAGCCGCAATAAATAGGAAAAAACAAAGTTGCGAGATAAAAAATAACGGGTCATTCCCAGTTGTCACCCGCCTCCATGTCCCCAGTGCTGACAACTGGGCATGATTTTTAAAATGTGTCCCTATTGTCACCACTGGTGACGTCCCTCTGCTGACAAATGGGAATTGTTTTAAAGTGCGTTCCATTTGTCACCACTGGTGACGTCCCCACTGGTGACAAATGGCATTTGTTTCTAAAGCGGGTCCCACATGTCACCTCTGGCGACATAATTGGATAATTAAATTCATACGTCCACAGTTGGTGACAAAGTATCTCTGGCGGTAGGTAAAACTAACCTATAATGTGAATAAAACAAACATTTAGTGACATTGTTAAAGGCAAGACCATACTAATATCTCGGATGTAAAAAAAGTTAAAACTGCATGACGCGTCCGGCTCTGACATGGTTGGGAGTGCACTGGGTAAAACTAGTCTAGAGACCAGGGTCCGTTCACACAGACATGCGCAGAGAGGAGCAGATTTTTGTCACGTGTAAAACAGAGATTTTAATCAATGTGCTAAGGTTTTTTTACATGTCACTTCTTTTATTGTGACAAGCTCAATAATAAAAGAAGTGACATGTAAAAATAAACCATATCACAATAATTAAAAGCTGTTTTAAACGTGACTAAAATATTATGCCTTCCTCCGAGCCGGTCTGAGTGAACGGACCCTAAGCGGTCGTCACAAAGGGCAATTCCTTTTTTTTTTCGCACTAGATGAAACCGGTTTATGTAAAGGACAGGTAGATTTTGGCGCAACTCTCTCTCTCCCCTGCACAACTACTTTCTAGAAATTTTGATTAACGTTGTGATGAAACGTTGATAATAATATGTTAAGAACATTTACATTTATTTCAAGTCTATTTTATTATTGAGAATAATATACCGATTAAACTGTGAAATTAATATTAGAAATAAGGGAGCATGAACACATTAGATTTAATTTTATAAAGTCAATTATTATGTTTATTCATATTTAGGTACAAAACAAAATCGTATTAGTTATATGTAGGCTGTACACCATTTATAACTCATGACCGGCTGGATCGATTTTCATGACTTGCTTTAATTGGATTTGTCTGTGTTCCGAATAACAGATAACTATTAAAACATGAGAGAAAATTACGGAAAAGAGATAAATATGGATCATAAATTTTCCCATACATTTTGGAAATGGCTTGAAGTTGATAGGATAACGTCTACCGGGCCAGCTAGTTATTGTATAAAATAGTATGATTGAACATTTAGAAAACAATATTGAAACATTTTAAGTAGGTAGATAGAGTATTAAATTTTTTCTACATCCGATATATTAGTATGATAATCTTGCCTTTAACAATGTCACTAAATGTTTGTTTTATTCACATTATAGGTTAGTTTTACCTACCGCCAGGGATTCTTCGTCACCAACTGTGGACGTATGAATTTAATTTTCCAATTATGTCGCCAGAGGTGACATATGGGACCCACTTTAGAAACAAATGCCATTTGTCACCAGTGGGGACGTCACCAGTGGTGACAAATGGAACGCACTTTAAAACAATTCCCATTTGTCAGCAGAGGGACGTCACCAGTGGTGACAATAGGGACACATTTTAAAAATCATGCCCAGTTGTCACCACTGGGGACATGGATGCGGGTGACAACTGGGAATGACCCAAAATAACGCTTTGCCTTAGCGCGGGGCAAGCCGGCCAAGTCGGTCGAGGAAGCGAGCTTGCACAAAGCCTCTTGTTAATTCAACTTTATTTGCCAGAAATAAGGGAAGTTTGGGCTAATCTAGGTTAAGATATATAATATATACAATACAGGTTGTCCCAGTTGTCCAGTCGACATGGAGAGAAAGCACCTTGAATATTGTACATGGAACATGTTACTGAAAGAAGACATTATTTGAATTTAAAAAACAATTCAATCATTCTTATATTATAAAAAATATATAGTTGAACCGGGAATCGAACGCATTACACTAGAAAAATAATCACATAATCATTGTCTTCCTTTTATTTCAGACACTATGTTATTTAGCAAAAAATAATCCTTATTATGGCCTAACCCTCTTCACGAAAGTGAGGGGAGGCCTTTGCCCAGCAGTGGGGCAGTTACAGGCTGAATTATTATATATTATTATTGTTATGATGAAGCCTTCCGTTCGGTATAAGAAAGTAACAGGTTGATTATTTTGAATGCAGTTAAATTTGTTCTAATTTTAATTTTTTTTTGTTATTTTTTTTTTTTATTTGGTTCACCAACAGGCTACTACATTGTAGTCTTACAACTAGTTATATTTATAAATAAAGATATATGTACTAACCCAATAACAGGCAAACACAACATGACAATATTATGGACTTATCTACAACTAAAGAACATCAGCAAATAATAAAATAAACATAAACTAAATAATATTAGCAAAGTTAAGGATAATTATGATTAAAAAAAAAAAATATACAAATAATTAGAAAAAAATAATTAGAAAAAACCACTTCACACAGTCTCACCACTAAGGGCTTCAGTCGCCCTTTTCTTGTACGCTCGAAGAGAGTGTACAAAAATATCCAACCCGTGTTCTGTCCACATGTGATTGCTAAGCCTTAGCATTCTCACTAAAGGCCTGTGCTTACCTAATTCAGTTTTATACTGCGGAATCGATACAAACTTATAATTCTGTGGTCGGTAGCCAGAACGCGGGATGACAAATTTAATTAAAGCCAAGAAGCTTGGAATATTAATAATTCCATTTAAAATTTTAAACAACAAGGAGAGGTCTGCTATGCGACGTCTATCAGCCAAATTTTCTAATTTATAATGTTTTAATCTATCTTTATAATGTATTAGCTCATGTCTCTTGCCTAGTGACCTAGACATGAATTGTAAAAATCTTTTTTGAATGCGCTCTATTCTTTGTTCATGGCAGCTATAGTGTGGATTCCAAATACTAGGACAGTATTCTAAGTGGCTACGGACAAGATATTTATACAAAGTAGTTCTAATCAGAGGATTTTTGAATTTTCTGCTATTACGCCACATGAAGCCGAGAGCTCTACCAGATTTTTTTATAATGCTATCGAAATGAGGTTTAATAGACATCTTCTTGTCGAAAACCACACCTAGATCCCTTATCTCTTCCACTTCTTCCAGTACAACACCGTCTAAAATGTAGTTGCTTTGGACCAAATTACGTTTTTTACTAAATTTGATATGTTTACATTTACCGATGTTAAGAGGGAGTTTATTTGTTTGACACCATGCGCTTAAATTATCAAGATCATTTTGTATTTTTGTAATGTCATTGACACTGTCAACTTTTTGATATATTTTTAAGTCATCCGCAAATAATGCATATTCTACAAAGCTAAAACTATTTGGTAGATCGTTAATAAAAGCTAGGAACAGTATGGGCCCCAGGTGAGATCCCTGGGGGACTCCTGAGGGTACAAGAAAGCTATTTGACTCATGTCCACTCACGACAACCTTCTGATATCTGTGAGAAAGGTAACTCTGGAGCCATTTCAACAAATTTCCGCTGATACCTAGAGCCGATAATTTGGATATGAGGATATTGTGGTTCACTCTATCGAAAGCCTTGCTTATATCCGTGTATATAACATCAACTTGCTTGCCCTGATCAACACATGATAAAAGATGTTCGCTGTAAAGTAATAAATTTGATAAGGTGGACTTGCCCTTCTGAAATCCATGTTGTTGTTCGATCAAAAACTGTTTTAGATGGAAGGAAAGAATAGGACAAATCAAACTCTCCATTACTTTAGCAAAACAAGGTAAAATGGAAATGGGTCTGTACTCTTTGACATTACTTAAATTTGAAGTTTTAGGGATAGGGATTACATTTGCAAATTTCCATGTGGATGGAAACGTACCAGTCTCGAAAGATCTGTTATAAATGATGCTAAGTGGAAGACTGAGTGCGTCAGCACAGCTACGAATAAAAAGTGGTGGAATACGATCAGGGCCAGCACCCTTTGCTGGATCAAGTTTTTGTAAAGCTTTACTAATAGAAGTTTCTGTGATAATAATTTTAGATAACGTGTTGGTTGTGGAGTCTATTATAACCGGGATATTATCATTATCCGATTCGACCACATAAACAGAAGAGAAATGATTCATAAAAAGATTGCATATTTCTTTGGGAGTTGTGGCGATTGTCCCATCCAAGTACATTTTATTCGGAATAGAGGACTTTGATTTTCTTTTATTTCTAATGTATGACCAGAAAGACTTAACATTTTCATTTTGTAACAGTGATTTTTCTATTCTTTCAATATAGCGATTATATTCTTGGTCTATTAAGTTATGACTTCTTTGCCTTAAGAGTTCGAAGGATAGTATATCTCTTGGGTTACTATAGGTTTTAATTTTGCGTCTGTACTTCTCTTTCTCTTTTATAGTCTTAATCAAATTAGCTGAAAACCATGAAGGATATAAGCCCTTTTTGTACTTATTTTTTGGTATACATTCATCAATAATCGACATCAACCTATCCTCAAAAACTTTCGTCATTTCGTCAACTGTTAGATCGCAGAGAATGAGGTTCCAATTAATATCACTTAATCTCTTCTGAATATCGACGTAATTGGCCTTACTAAAGTTAAGTTTGTAATATGGCTTAGGTTTTAAAAATTTTGCAGGTTGGCAGTCAATATCAATAATTAGGGGTTGGATGATGACTATCGATTTTCGTAAGACCAAAGTTTTCTTGAGCTACTTTAAGTTTCGACATATTGGACAAGACTAAATCTAGTATTTTTCTATTCTCGTTTGGTACTATGTTAAACTGGGTCAGGTTATTTAGACTCATAAAATCCACCAAGGCATGACCTAAGTTAGAATGGATATCTTTGTAAACTGCTGGTGTATATTGATCTACAGTTTTATCAGGGACCCACGTTATGTTGGCCAAATTAAAATCGCCCACCAAGATAAAATCCTTGGCATGAAGGTCACACATTGTATCATTAAGATCTATTAACAAGTTGTCTAGCTGGTTTATGGACACAGGGGGTGGCAAATATATTGCGCAGAGGTGCATATCTACAGGTTTGTTATTTAAGATAGTAGAAATGGACACCCATAAGAGCTCATTTTTAGTGCAAGCAGAGTACAAGCAAGTAGAATTTAACCTCTTCGCGACAGCAATTAGCACCCCGCCGCCTTTAGATTTGGAGCTATTATTCGCATTACGATCATTCCTGAATATAATATAATTATCATTCAATATTTCTGCGTTAATGAAATCTTCGCTTAGCCATGTCTCTACCAAGATAATAATATCATAGTTACAATTCAAACTAGCCAGATAGAGTTCGTCAAGCTTACCCCTTATGCTTCTAACATTTTGATAGTACATACTTATCGAAGCCATTTTTAATGCTAACAATATGAATACTGCAATAGCCTTAATAATAATTTATTCTAATGTAGTGAGAATGTCTGAGTTTTTGACCCAGATCGCCGGAGAGCTTTCGTTTCTTCTTATAAAGATTCTTCCGTTTCTAATCCATACAAACGTATATCCCTTATCCTTGGCTGCCATTCTGGCCTTTCCGTGTAGTTCCTTATTTATCGGCGACAGGTGCTCTTGAACGTAGATTGCTTATTACGTACGAACGTAGATTTAATAATGTACTCTTTCAGTAAAATGTTCCATGTACAATATTCAAGGTACTTTCCACCATGTGACATATCTGTGGGACGCCCTGTATATTCTTAACAGTTTATAAACAATGTGGTCAGATTCTGTAGTTCTCAGTAGTGAGATTCTGTAGTAAAATTTCACATCGCGTGAAGTTGATTTACATGTTACGATTGTCTGTGCGCGTCTGCCACCGCCGCCATGCCAAACTCCGCGTCCAGACTCCTAGACTAATTTGGCGAATGAATTAAGTCTGCAGACAAAAATACGCAAGTGTACCGACTTGTAGAGAACGTTTTAGCTGAGAGTTTATTAAAGCTACTGATATATAGAACTGTTTTGCCACAATGCTTGCCACATAACTCTGTAAGTTGATTTTAATTATGTCATTATTTCTGTATAAAAATTTGTGGAACGCAACATTGAATAGCTCTATATTGTATCCTGTTTGAATACTTCACTTCATTTGTAGATAGTATTTCTTATCTAAAAGGTCCGCAGACCTTGTCGCTCTGACACCTATTCAGCCTCCGATGAACAAATTCCTCAATGGATGAACATGATGAATGCGGCGTCAAAGTGAATCGGTGTCTCGTTTATCGATTCACTAAAGTAGGCTCCGTTGTAATGACACCCTGGGAGGCGCCAGGTGTCGGGGGCTCCGTGACAACCTTCCTGAATGGAACTCCATTACAGATGACATTATATTATTCAATCGGGAATTTTAAGGCACTTATCAACAGATTTGTTAGTTGAGGAAATCAAGGTTTCTAGACATCGGCGCATTGGTAAAATAAATGTTTTTGCAAGCTTTTGAAGTTAGTATAATTTGGTCATAGTGTAAGCTTGCCACACATTTTTAGCTGTACTATACATACATTGAGTGCAATTTGGTCACACCTAACTGTACATTTAGGTCCAATCCAATAAAGCCAAAATTCAGTGCACAGTTTTGTTATTTCCTAAATTTTCTTCGGGGTGTCTCGTCAGTGTGGTGGTCATTCTAACCTTTTAGTTCCATGCGTCACTACTTATTAGGTTCTCAAGTTTATGGTATTCTGTTCGGCTGACGTAAAGGGGGTGGAACACCACCGCCCCCGCGTGTAGGTGACAGTAAGTGTGCCTTTGGTTTAACGCCTTTGAGCTACTCACGGGGAACTAATATGGTGAGTTGGTAGCGTATTTGAAGGCGAAATATGATTTAAAACAATGTATGATATCTACTTATACCTACTTAAAACGGGTACTTAAAAAACCCTTAAGGAAAATAGAAGCAACAATATCTAATACGAGTACAATAGTACCTAGGTAATATTTGTATTGTTATAGCATGTAGGTGCTCCAAAAGAAGTTAAAAGCAAAATCTCCTAGTTTTTTCCGCTGAATCATATCTATTCATGTTTAACCAAGGTTAACCCTGGTCATTAAATATGTGAACCTACCTCCATTGTAAGCAAATGGCAAGTCACTCCCGAACCCATGTCATCAGAAAGTAAATTATAATATTGTGTAAGCACGAACCTAACAAAAATACTGGCCCGACGCCTCTCATCTGTTATATCAGTTTTTATGAACTAGGTAGGTACTTGTCTTCAAGCCATTGGATTTAGATGCAACTAATAAGACTCATAATCGACATAAATTTGTTTATTACGTTTTATATTACATTCTAAGTACACTAAAAATATAAACGAAAACAGACAGCTTAGCAAGCCTTACATTACTCGAAATTTTAGTTGCATGATTCCACCCGGAAAGACAGACGAACAAGACAGTGACTTAAAAAACCGTGGTGCAACTCTGTTCATCCCCGACGACTGTGTGTGTTATAGCGACATCAATACAGTTAATCACTACGAACCAGGGATATGCCTAGCGCTGCGAAGGTTGGCGGGAATTAATTGTTGTACCATTGATGTGGTCAGACTGGTTCGGTTGCGTCATTAACTGCTTAAGTAGTCCTTCTAAGAAGGCGCTTGACCTTCTTTGAATAGGAAAGTTAAACCCATTTTTATCTCTTTTTTGGTGTTATATTTTTTGTAACTACATCCTGGTTACGGCACCAAAAAGTATGATTACTTTTAATTTGAAAAGGTGAACGTTTCAGATCGTTACCAATGTCTAGTATGAATTTAAAGATTTTTTTCTCACTTTTTCATTAAATCCATTGATTATGCCAATATTAAAAAGCGTTAATACGCTTGAAGCAGGCAGCTGAGCAGCCGATGAAAGAAGTTCACAGTTCAGTTGGCGCAGACAAATCGCCTTTGAGATAGAAAATACGGGGTTTCGACATATTTATGAGCATTTTGACCCTTGTACCTGAAGCGTACTGACAGAAATTATACCTCCGTTATAAAAGGCAGTGTCTTTATTGAATAAATATTATGTATACAGTTGAAATAAATCAACAGGCCTATTCACAAGTGTTGGAAGTTTTTGGTTCTCGATGAACCCGAAGTCATTCCTGATTTAGAACTCGATTACACGAACAACATAATAGTAGAAAAAAAATCATGGTACATTTTTTTATAAATGAAAATGATCAAAGGGTGTTTGTTATGTGTTGTGTATATGAAATTACAATGTCTGTAAACGATACCCACGACTGTATCCTGAAATCCTGTAATTCTCAACTACGTTTTATGCAGACTTTTATGTGTATGCAGCTTTTAATAAGTAGGTACACACATTTATAACCTGGTGTTGATTTTTCGGAATGTCGTAAAGGTGCTTACAAAAGACAAACGAAGGCTCTGTAATAAAAGGGTGCACTGAACCTTTTCTAGGTGCGGAGTTTTCTGCAAAGGTCCGTTTAGTTTAGGTAGAGTTGGCAATAAAAGCCACTGGACAGTGGACTGGACATGTCCTTTTCAAATTACTATCCTCTTCTATATGTTGGTGTTTTGCAAGAGTGAAGGTAAAATGGAAGTTAGGGGATACTGAACTAGTTAAAAATTTTTTGACACCTATTTTTTCTATCCAGCGGCGGTAGTGTGCTAACGTTAAGTTTAATCTATGAAAGGAAAAGCGAACGACAAATGAATATAAAAACAGAATAGAAAATTAAACTGAAATGGTGGATGTGAATGGGGTAAACTAAAGGCATAGCGATAAGGCTGCCTGCCAACTTGTGTATCTTCACCTACATAATTGTGTCCTTTTAATTTTTCTTTATTGTTTTCTTTTTGGTGTACAATAACAAGAATTTAAGTCTTTTTATGTTTTGTATATCTATTGTCCAATGCACTGAGCCAGTAGAATTATTTGACTAATAATACTAACTAAACTCTGTCTTGAATTTTCATGCGCCGCATACTAGGTATAATGATTTACGTATCTGTTAATTTACTCGGTTAGAGCGCCAACATAATATTAGCTAAGTAGTTCTTGTATTAAAAAACTTCACCTTCCTTCGAAAGGCGGGTAAAATTAATACAGTTTTCCTTTGTTACAGGGGACCAACCATCAGAAGAAATTGGAACAGCGAGTCAAACAATAATCTACCCTGCCTATTTTTACCCTATACCTATAATTCCTAATCGTGTAAATAAATATGTTATGTGTATAGTGAGTTAGTAAGTAAGAGTGAAGTGAATTAGTGGTTGCCGTATGGAAGTGCAAGATTTGGAAGAATTTCTACGCTTGAAAAGAGAGAAGAATAGGTAAGATGTGGTTTGTTCTTAATTTAGTCGTCATAAAGAATGTTATTTTTTACCACCGTAGCTATCTCCGGAAGTATTATTCCGTCCATCACTCCCAGGTAGTTTCAATAAAGCATTTTACTAAACCGCGACGTTGGCTGCAACAGAACTAGACCTAGACATACTTAATATTAGGCACTTTACTCTTTGACCTAGACCATGGTACAAGAAAACACTCAGCTTTATACTGAATGGACTTGATATTTGGACGTTTTTACACTTCTTGAAACTAGATAAATGGGAAAATCTGGCCTAAAAATGTAAGCGTTTTATTTACAGAACTTACTGCCACAGGGCCGATTAGACAGAACCACAAAATACATATATAATATTTTGTGCTAGAAATTCATACCCAAACATCCTCAAAGCAATAAAACTAAACAGTGATGTTGATGTCAGTGTCGTAAACAGGCGCCCAGTTGCTAATGTAAACCAATAACTTCGAGCATAACATTCTTAGATTAAACACTCGAGCGATTAGATAAATAAATTATACTAAATTACGTCTAATCAATGCTATTCGCGGCTTTGATTGACCAATTAAATCAGTGGTAGTGTAACTCCTGTTGTTCTGAACTTCCAAGCATAGGTAATCCGAGTATTCTTACCAGCGGGTTAGGTTAGAATACTCGAAGACTAGTAGGTGAGAATACTCGAAATCGGACGCCATCGCCAACTAAGTAGTAGTAAGTGGTAGTGACTTCAATGGTGACTCAGTTAGAGGTGAGTTTTAGTAGTTAGTTAAGACATTATTCCGATCATATATAGGTAGGTAGGCTTATATGATGCTAATATAGCTTTACTATAGTACATTTGTGGTTGAGTTTTTAACCTATAATAATTTACACAGTGCGTACACGTAAGTAACACTAAGGCCATTCTTTCATTACTATTCTTCCAAGATACGATAAATGTGTGAGACTCCGCGGCGGCTAGATTTACTAGAGTCGAGTGTGAGAATGACCAAGAGGTAGGTAAATATAAAAGTCACCGTTGTCGGATATTAAAATAGAGGCCATCATTATAATTATCATCATCATCGTGTCCATTCCTATGCTAATCACGCAAGCTCGAGGAGCAGCAGCGAATCTTACATCCAACCTCACCATTTGTTTCGTATCTTGTACAAATGTACACATCTACATCATAGCAGTAATTTGCTACACATTTCTTTTCATTTGCACCAGTTGTTAGATCCCCGAATTCCTTTGAGATAGCGTGATTGTTGGACGAAAAAATATAATTCTAATCGTTCAACATTTCGTTTGTACGTAATACTTACCATTAAAAACTTTGGAAACCGTGGCGGCGTGTCTATAATATCTTATGATCTATCTATATATTTTGTTCATCATTGCATACCTACCATGTAGCGTACAAATTTAAGTTATTCCAACGCAGTACGCCGTGGCTACAAGTGGAAATGAAAGTCGGCTAGAAAGTCCTCATGGGACATACTTTATTATAGAACATTTATCACATCGTAGGTAGTATTTACACACCTCTAGATATAAGTATCTTGTATATAGTATATCAAAATTTTGATCTGTCCTCACAGTTCCTACGAACGCACGGGCTGTTGAGGGGTCCAATCCCCTAAAATGTTTAAAGTATTACCATAGTACCTACTATAGAAAAAACCCTAAGAAAGTTCAGGCTTTAGGTATGTGTAATTAGCATGAACATTATTCCCCCCCCCCCCTTCTCCATACTAACATGGCTACGTCCATGGTAGAGCATTCTCTACCTTAGCGCTACCTTTCAAAATTACTTAACACTACCTTTGGGTAGCTAAATTAGTGTGGGTTGATCGGTTTGATTCATCTTTGCACGGGTTACTCAATCTTTCAAAACCGGACGTTTCATGTCCGGACTCCCAGGAGACCTTATCCAGATCCCTCAAAGGAGTCAGTACCTTACAATTACCCAGTTATCGAACGATTCGGTTTGTTTCGATGATACCTATTATCGAGCGATAATAACGCACTAGGAAGGCCACTCTGACATCGCTATCATTCGCTCTTTGAGCTATTAAAATTGCACACTACAAACTTGCCTTGGGTGACTTGTTGTGAATACGCGAAATGCGTTATCGTCCTAAAAGTATGACATTATTAGAACTATTAGCGTAGTAGAACTTTTGTAACTATTGCCAGAATCAACCCTGATAAAAAGATCTTCACAGTTTCACAGTCGATATTTTAGTATAGTAAACGAATGCAACAGGAAAACTGAACCCTTAGAGGCTTCGATGGTTATTATTCTAAGACTAAACCAATTTCCAATAGGTACAGTCATGTTCTCTCTTGCGAACAAGACATGTTATCTGCGGGACATCTAACAAATTGCCTTGTTTTATTTGCTTCCCTCTTCCTTTACGGAATATATTATCTACAAATGAATTAACCATTTTGTACCTTTGAAAGCTTGGAATTAGGAGAAAATGATTCCTTTTGAATGGAGCTGTTAGGAAAATATCCTCCTTTGCGGGAAATAAGCGGACAAATGTAAATACCAGGGTTCGATACTTCAAAGGTAAATTTGTACGTACGAATAGGTACGAGACCTACCATTCATTGTTGCCTACAAATTTTCTTCTGAGCATTTTCGTAGTATATATTTTATTTCAGACAAGCTTTTATACAGTAGGTACGCACTGCAAGCTCTACTGTTAGTTATTTATGTTAGTAGGTATGTTAATTGTGGATCTGCGACCAAAAACACTATTGTGGATGCATGATGAATTTGGATGGAATATGGATGGGTGTTTAGTTCAAATCTTAGTTTTCAATTTTGATCCAGCTCGCGTTGTTCAATTGAGTTGAAATTTTGCAAGTCTGTAAAGTAGATAACAATTCATAATATGATGGTGACAGCGAGCTGATCTCATGATGGAGACGTAAGGTAGACAATGGTGAACAGTAAAGTGATTTTGATCGCCATGCTGATTATTTTCACATGGTATGGTTTCGTTTTACAAGTTGTCGCCTTGAGATAAGATAAAGCATACATACGATAGAGCAGACTTTTGCATGGATTATGCCCGTGATTCTGAACTTTAAAGCTTTAGTGTTAGAGTTTAGTTCTGGGAATAATGCTTTCGAAGTTTTGTACCTCATCGTTCAGACCTAGGCCCTGTCTAGAGTTTTATTGGATAAACCGAAGAATAACTAATTATGCCTTTATACTTTGAACCTTACTGCCATTAACTTGAGGCTGTGTTCTTGAACTCGCTAAAACTGAGAGAACAGGACCTTCAACATCACAATAAAGTACCGTCACGATCCTAAACCTTACTACCTTAAACTTAAGGCTGTAGGTACCGAAAGATAGTCCAAGACAGTGCAGATAAAAACTATAGTAACTATGACCAGTATTCAGCACCAAAAGACACGAACGTTCCTGGATTCTAAACCTTATTGTACGAGGCTTAAGAGTGGCCCTGCAATGGTGTTCGTCGACCTGTGACCTTTGACCTGGTTACCGAGGAAATATATTGGTTGTTTCGCGTCGTCCATCACAATGGACACTAACAAATGAATCGATTGTTTGTTTGGTGGTAAGTGCGGTATCTTCGGGTCTATCTTGATTGCCGATTTCACAAACTATCGGTTCGTTAGGCCGATTTGCCACCCACGGCTTTGCACTAAAGATTTTTTTTTGTCTTTTAAGATTCGATCCTTTTTGAGGCTAAACGTTTTTACCACTACGATCAAATCGTCACTCCGAAACAATAAGGTTAAAATATATTGACGGCACGTTTGGGGTAGTGGCTGAGCAATTGGACTGCTGCGCTTGGTGTCGCGGGTTTGATTCCCGCCCGGAACTAATATTTGTGCGATCCACAAATGTTTGTTTCTGATATGGGTGTTATGTGCATGTGAAATGATATGTCTGTAAGCGGTACCCACGATACAGGAGAAAACCTAGTGTGGGACTACGTTTTTAAAAAAGAAAAAAGGCAAGATATATTTGAGGAAAATCTTTACACTATGTACTATTCTGTTCGAGAAACTGACAATACCATCAATCGCTCTGAGGTGTCTCTGAGGAGTTCCATTCCGTCTCTTTCACCAGATCAGCTCGCCGTCACCATAATATTATATTGGCATCGGAATTAGACAATCACGCAAAATAGAAACTCAACTGAAATACGAGAACTGAGTCAAAATTGACATCCAAAATTTACCCTAAACATCCATTCACATTACACTAATATACTAACACTGAACTATAAATTTAAGATTGTAATTATAAAATGGCACATAAAAGCCTAGTTTTCTCAATTATATTCCAATCTTATTTATTCATGACGCAAAAATGACCGCCATTTATCAGAGGCGCCATCTGCCCCGCAACAAGAGCGCTACGAAATATGAGACTTTTCCTCTAACAAAGCTCCTCCATTCCAGCTGAGCCGGGACTAAAACATTTAGAACTTTACCGGATGAGCATAAGGTTTTATTTTGCGCACAATCAAAAACAAATGTTTTCAGGTAGGTATATCTACTACATAATAACATATTTCGTTAGCTAACTTTTTTATAAGTGTGTATTGTTTTTTATAGTAGGTACATAAGAGTGTAATATAAGGTAGGTAATGTACCGTGTCAGAAGCAAAACGATAAAAGTAACTCAATAAAATTTATCGCACGAAAAAGCCTTTTATTCATAAATTAATCACGTGGCGTAGCGTAGGTAGATAATCACAAATTTATATAATATATCAACACTCGTTTAAAACACGCCTAACATAAATCAAAATAAAAAAAAGCAAACACATTACAAAAAGAAAAAAGTCAAAGCTACAATCAAACCAAAAATTAATAGCACATAATTACTCGTATAATGGGGAGAGAGTGGCCAATTAACATGGTAAACAGGTAACAAATTAACTTACAAATGGAATAAATCACGTAAGCGCGTAAACCGCGACGTTTACAGCAATACCACAGAATATAGAAGCGATACGGCACGTGTTGCCGCCAAAACGAGGTTTCCCGCCATTTATTAACGCGGCCACGAGCGCTTTACGATGTTGCCAACCGAGGGGACGTCTCAGCTCTAAATAAAATTATAAAATCTAATTTGAAGATTACATATTATACACAAGCCGCCCAGCCCATACAGAAAAAAATGGCTGAATTTCCGCCTTTATAATTTGCAAAGTACACTCAGCCATTTTTCTTACAACTCTATCACGTCATGATGATTGGGAGAAATATTGGTAGAAAATTCTACTTGAAAGTTTCTATTGAAAATATTATTTCACAATGTAGCATGATGGGCCTATTATGATAGCCGACGGTACGACGCCAAATGCGAAAGCTTAGCATTGGATATAATAATATTGTACTAGCTGACCCGAGAGACGTTGTCCTGTAATTGTCATTTTTCCTGTCAAAATGTTACATTACAAAAGGTAATTGTGGTCGTGAAGTTTCCTCTAACTTTGTGTAATGTTTGGCGTGGCTTTTTTATTTTTTTCTTTAATTAGAACCTCCTGACAATAACAAACGCAACAAAAAAAGAATTAGCAAAATTGGTCCATCCGTTCACGCGTGATGCCGTGACCAAAGGAAATAGGGATTCATTTTTATATATAGAGATTACCTAAATTGTTTGTGAGGGTGGGAAATTTGACGCGTCTAATCTCCCGCCGTTATAAAATTAACTATGAATTTTGTCTATTGTCTACCGTAACTGTAGCGATGGTAGTGGGCGAACGAAGCCTTCCAAACAAGGGGTGGTTCAAATCCCAGTGCGGGCACGTACCAATGTGTTTCTTGTTAAACATATGCATGTAATTTATCACTCGCTTTTCGGTGAAGGAAAACATCGTGAGGTAACCAACTTGTCCGGCATTTCGGAGGCATTTTATCCACCAATCCGGACCGGGCTCCTGTGGTGGATTATGTACGTATCTTTCTCACGAAAGTGAGGAGAGGCCTTTACCCAGCAGTTGGACAGTTATAGGCTGAATTATTATTTTATTATTATTAATGTAACTTTATTATTTCCTCCATTTCTTTCTTTCCTCTATGGGCAATTTAACATATTTTACTAAAATTCAACGGGCGACGCCCTTCGGGAATTATAATATCATTTTCCCTGGAATATAATACGATCCCATTGAAGTCACTTTGTAGAACAGTATGATTTCAAAGGGTAGTTGGAGATAATTAATCAGGTGTCACTTATGTTTTACAGTAAGTAATGTGGATCATTAATTTTCCATGTCAAATTCAAATGTCTTACATTTATGTTTACACGGCAAACAGCTCATTCAAGAATCATGCGCCGCAACTATCTAATGCTGTATTTAGGACTGTATCTGAAATGTACAAAATATACATTTAAAAGATTTTGGATCAAGTAGTAACTAGTAAGTTAGTATAAGTAAGTATTAATTAAAGCTTCTCGCGGTTGCACCCGCGTTAACTATCCCGCGGGAACTGTTAATTTTTACAGGATTAAAAGTAGCCTATGTCACCCGGGGATGGTGTAACTTCCCAACAGTGAAATATTTTTTCAAATCGGTTCAGTAGTTTCGGTGCTTAATATTTATAGGTACCTATTCAATGCAAACAAACAAACAATTAAATTAGTAAGATTACAGTATAATACCAAAGTGTTGCTTGATACATTTTTGGAATTAAATCTTTTATACGTACATAACCTACCTACCTAAGATGTTTTATCTATTTGGCGTCACCATACTTATTTCTATATATAAGCAGTACCTATTTACACTACCTAAAGGCAGTTGGTATTTTTGTTTAAATATGAAAATGAGCTGAGAACGTATTGTAATAATATAACAATGAGGAAAAACCGTGTTCTATCTATTTCTGCTCTAGAATGTGGTTTCCAAACCTAACTCTACTGACTCATCACCAATACAATACATTATACAAATAAGAATTATTTGTTAATAACTAAATTCGGCGCTTGTGTTAATGTGTATGGTGTGACTTAATTATCTATTTTAACAAATAAATAAGTAGGTATGCAAAACCTACGAGCCGACAATATACTTACCAGGTCATTGGCCACACAGTTCACATGTAGCAGAAAAAACGAACACGGTAACTGGGTCAAATTGACATGCAAGATTGGCCCTAAACATACATCCATCCATTAACACAGTGGGCTTAATAAAAGCTTGTAAAAGCTTAGGTAAATACGGTCGCTTATCCCTTGCCCCACCGCCCGCCTGATTCACATCAGCTTAATGCATTCTCAGAAAGCGTTATTCAGAATTCATACTCACTGAAACAATGTGTTTTTATTCACCAGATTTATCAATGAGCTTTATGTACGTGCTTACTAACTGATGTTTATGTAGATTTATGTAAAACTGTCTTAGTCATGCGTGATGCGGGGAAATGGGGGGGTTCTACTTTTTATACCATAGCAGTGGTTTAAAACCGGTGGTCCGTGGATCGCTGGTGGTCCCAGAAGGCACCTACCTGCAGTGGTCTGAGAAGTCATCCTACAATATCATAATATCCTTTTCCTCTCTCTTTTTTAAAAACGTTGCCCTACACTAGGATTGCTCCTGTATCGTGCATACCACTTACAGACGTATCATTTTACATACATATCTCACACCCAGAGCAGAATCAAACCTGAACGACACCAAGCGCAGCAGTCTGTTTGCTCAGCCACTACTTACTACAAACGCGCAGTCAAAAATAATCCTACTAATAGTTGAAAATTCCAAAGTTTGTGTTTGATGTATGTGTGTACTTATGTTTATGTGATTATCAATCAGTAAAAAAAGCAATGAACGTGTTACTGTCGTAAAAAAATTACTGAACCTGTCTGAAACGTCAGTTCGATTTTCTATGAACAATCATTACTGTATTTCGTGCCAAAAGTCGAATTGGAAGTTAGGGCACGCTTATCGCCGACGGGAATCACCTATATTGGCAAACTGGCGGTCAATTTCTGTTCTTAAATACAAATTGACACGGGTAAAGACACGGGCGAAGTGGAAATATCCCGGTCCAACCAAACTTGAACTCTGAGCAAAGCCCATAATATATAATATTGAACTCGAGTATCGAATAAAGGTCCATTCAGACGGAGAGAGTTCCTCGCCTCAAGATGGAGACGTGACCGAAACTCGAAATACGATCGCTGCTTACAAGTTTTGTTTACACGGACGCGATAAATTCAACGCGAGGCAATTCACGCGCCCGTGGAACGGCGATAATTGCGAGAGTTTACACGAAGAAACTGTTTCATTCTCTTAAACTTTCGCGAACAGGCAACATTATATTAACTAGCCAAAAACGGTTCTAATTCGCGCACAAACAAATATCAAAATATATAATTTTGACATACCTCGACGTTTCGGCTGAGTTATTCACATTGATGATTACACGGTCGGTTCATTCTCTTTCGATAATCGAATCTTCGAGTCGAGAAACTCTCACCATGTAAACAGTCCTTTCGTGCTCAACGAACTCTGCTGCTACACAAATAGCTACTTTTAATTACTTACTACTTTATGGATGGTTTTTGCCAGATCTGCTGTCTATTTAAAAACGTAATTATGCGTGAGTCGTTGACTTGTCGAGTGAGATTCACACACCACGCAATTATGTGATGGGCAGACAAGTGCCACCTCTTATTTTTTAATTTTTGTTATTTTTTATAGCCTCATACTAGGATTGCTCCTGTATCGTGGGCACCGCTTAGATACATATAATTTCACATGCACATCACACCCAGACCAGAAACAAAGATTTGTGGATCACACAATTAATATTTGTTCCAGGCGGGAATCGAACCCGCGACACCAAGCGCAGCAGTCCGATTGCTCAGCCACTACGCACTACAAACGTGCCAAACCTAGTGCTTTGCATTGCAAAATCTTGCAGCATTGCGATGTTGCATAGTGATTTCGCTGGAAACAGTGCCCTTTACATCGGAACATACTGCTGCTTGGTGAAATGACTGCTGCTTGATGAAAATGTAGCAATTAAAACCAAATAATGCTAAAATGAAGATATAAAATGGCAAAATAAAAATTATTCATTACAATTAATTAAAGAAGCATAAGTCGTATTATCGTATCGATGTAAATTCAAAATTATTTGAAAATCAGTAAATAGGTACCTATCGGTAATTAATTCAACGAATCAGAAGAATTATTAAGATAATAAATTGATTGAAACCAAATAAATTACTTCCACGTGTTTCCGAGAACATTAAAATTTATCGTTCATAACTAAAAACCTGTAATGGTTCACCGAAACATGGTAGAGAGTTTAAATATTATGATATTTTAATTTTCCACCACATTATAGCCGCAGTTTGGGCAATATCCATCATCATTCCGGGAATAGAATATGTCGGCGCCTCTGGGAAATGAAACTAGGTTCACCCGCGACTTCGTTCATACATTTTGGAGGTGGCTGTACCTATACTGCGGTGGTGGTACAAACAGCTTTTTATAGATATACTAGCTGATACCCGCAACTTCGTTCGCATTTTTATAATATACAATGTCAAGTGCTTAGAAAATCAACTGATGTCGCGGGTAACAGCTAGGTAAGAATATATCGGTCTCTTTCTCGATCTCTCTCTCCCTTTCCCTCTATCTATCTCCCTCTTTAGCTCTCTTTCTATCTCTCTCCCTATCCCTCAATCTTTCTCCCTCTATCCCTATCTCTTTCCCTCTCCTTATATCTCTATATTATTATCTTTCCCTATCTTTCTATCATTAATATCCCTCTCCACTCTCAATCTCTCGCCTTCTCTCTCCCTGTCCATCTCATCCATTATTATTATCCATCCATTATTATTATATTTAATTCCCTCACCCTCTCCGTCTATATCTCTCCCTTTCCCTCCTTCGCTCACTCCCTCTCCCTCTATTTCTATATATTTCGCACTCAATCTTTCTTTCTCCCCCCTCTCTCTCCCCCCACTCTCCCCTCCTTCTACCCCTACTCTCCCCTCTTTCTCTCCCACTCTCCACTCTTTCTCCCCACTCTACTCTATTTCTCACCCCACTCTCCCCTATTTCTCACCCCTCTTTCCCTCTTTCTCCCCCCACTCTCCCCTCTTTCTCCCCCAATTCTCCCATTTTCTCCCCCCACTCTCCCCTCTCTTACTCCCCACTCTACTCTCTCACCCCACTCTCCCCTCTTTCGCACCCCACTCTCTCCTCTTACTCACCGCTCTCCCCTCTCTTTCTCCCCACTCTCCCCTATTTCTCCCCCACTCTCCCCTCTTTCTCCCCCCTCTCCCATCCCCCCCCCCCCACTCTGCCCTCTATCTTCCCCCCCTCTTCCATCTCCCCCGCTCCCCTCTTTCTCCCCCACTCTACCCGCTCACCCCACTCTTTCACCTCACTTTACCCTCTTTCTCACCCCACTCTCCCCTCTTTCTCCCCCCACTCTCCCCTCTTTCTCGCCCAACTCTCCCCTCTTTCTCGCCCCACTCTCCCCTCTTTCTCCCCCAGTCTCCCCACTCTCCCCACTCTTTCTCCCCACTCTACCCTCTTCTCTCCCCACTCTACCATCTACTCCCCCTTTCTCCCTTTCCCCTCTCCCGCCCTCTTCTCCCATCGCACTCTAACCTTTTAATTACTCGCCAAATTAAATTACGATCCGTTATGCCGTGCTCCGTGATCCGTCAGTCATATTGTGGTCCGTAGGGGGTGCATCTAAAGAATACCTCAAAATTTCAACCCCCTTCCTTTCCCCCTTTAGGGATGATTTTGCAAAAAAGCTGAAACCCGTATTTATTTTTTTTTTACCAAAAGCCTACATAAGAATTTTCAGATCTCTATCTTGAGAAATTATGGATTCCCCATACAAACTTTCAACCCCTATTTCATCCCCTTCGAGATTATATTTTGAGACAAAAGATAGGCTATGTCCGTCTCATAGGTCCAATCTACCCCTATACCAAATTTCATCGAAATCGGTTCAGCCGTTTAGCCGTGAAAAGGTAACAAACAAACAGACAAACAGATAAACAGAGTTACTTTCAGATTTATACTCGTAATATTAGTATGGATTTTTTCACCTGTTGAATTTAGATGTAACCCCATTTAATTTACTAGGACAAATTCTTGTAACATCTGCATTTTGCTCTATCCGTGTCAGTCAACGTGAATCGCATCACGGGGAACAGGGTTCCGTATGACTCAATATAATATAACATTCTAAATCAAACAAACTTAAAAAAATCCTCTCCCTACTTCCAAAGGGTTCTTACAGAAGTTTGCGGAACCCTGAAAAATGAAGGGCGTCAGAACCATTAAACATAAATAGTGAGCCGTGAGATGTTTACCTACATCTGCTTATAGTTTCATATTCGCTAAATATATTTTGTTGATATACTAACTTTTACCTGCGACTTTGTCCGCGTGAACTACAGTTTATTGTAATAAAAAGTATTAGCATATCCTTTTCCAAGGTCCCATCTATCTCTATGCCAAAATTCATCATAATTGGTTTGAAGTGAAAATGCAATAAACAGACAAACATTCGCGTTTATTATATTAGTAGGTATGGATAGTGTAGGTATGTATTAGAGCTTAAAACATGCCGGCACCGGGTGCTGGGGCGGGGTGGGCGTGGAATATGAGATATTTATGTAATAAAATACCAAAATATTACATCAACGTGAGAGATTGTGTTAGTGTAGTTCGGTACAGGTGCAAAATGTTATTCTTCATCTAATTAGCTCGTATACGTTAAGGATGTTATGTATTTAGATATTTTTGACAGGTTTTAGAGAATTTAAGCCCTGGCTAGTTTCACAGGCTCGAAGTAGGTAATCATAATAGACCTACCATTCAGTTATTCGATTGGAAATAAAATTACCTCTGGCGTGGCCCGTAGGTACCTATCGACAATGACGAGGAGACTTTCATTGGACTTCGAGGATTTTCTTAAAAGCAGCCTTGCTGAATCATCATTTTCATAATTCCAGGTGAAGATGAGCGAAATGGATGTCAGCGGCGAGGTGCCAGCGCCCCCCGCCGGCACGCCCGCCACGCCGCTCACGCCCGCGACGCCCGCCGACGGCGGCCTAGGGCTCCCCGTGCCGCCCGCGCCACGGAAGCCTCCCCGCCGCGGCCCCAAAGTGCAGCAGGAGAGGCCGAAGAGAGCCATGTTCTGTCTCACGCTAAAGAACCCTTTGAGGAAGCTGTGTATCGACATCGTGGAATGGAAGTATCCTTTTCAATTGCTATCGCTACCGTTGCCAGAAACTAGCGTTGTCTAGCTGCCTAGTCCGAATAGCGTGTCGCCTGAAAGAGTATCGCCACAATGTCTTCATCAATATAACTGTTCCACGAACAATGTTTCGCCGAAAACGTTATGGTTATTGCGTCGGTAATGCCGTTTATTGCCACGCTGACGGTTCGACGAAAAAAAGAATGGTTTTCACAATCTCTTTGGATCGTTATGTTAATATTAACACACCTATTTACCGCTGCTATACCTACTATTGGTGTCAATCAAGAACAAAAACTCATGAGATCTTGATTCTTGATAGGCGGTATATAGTTTGTTTAACGGATGGGATACTTCACTTCAACAGTCGATAGGTAGGTACGTCGACAACCAGACACTAGATAATCGTCGGTTGAATTTATCAATGAGTTCAAAGTTAACTTAGTTCTTATAAGCTGGTAAAAATGGTATCCCGCCATCACTTCCGCGATCTAACCCGTGTTTTGCGTTGGCTACATTTGGTTGCCATGTTTTGGCTTCGTGACGCCACTATAAGTGGATTGTTTTCGTCCCCAGCACGTTTGGTACGGGAAGCGTGTATACCTACCTAATGGGGGGCGGAGCGGTCCTATTAGCACTCATTTACTTACCTGTTTTGCATATCGGACTAATAAAAAGCCATTATGATTCATCTATGACATTAAACTGCAGCATGAAAACCATAATAATTATAAGACTACTCGGTTGATTACTTCCAAATGGAATTAATGATATTTTACCTCAGTTTTTAAACATCACAGAATGTGTAATTCTTAAAACATCTCAGGTGGTATCATTTCACAGCAAACTCCTCGTTCATTTACTCAAACGTGCAAAGTTTCTCATTTGCTAATTACGCTGGCGTCAGGTAGTAGGTACTGTTGTGTCGTTACTTCGTTAGTACAGTTCGTGCAACGAAACTTGTCCGCTCTGACGCTCCGCCTCTCTCTTTCAACTACGCGAATGACAATGGCGAGCTCGAGTGACAGCAAGCTTTGAGCGCTAGTGTACGTTTTGCGCCGACACAAGCGCTAACTTCCGCTCGGCCAAGATTCGTTGCGCGTACTATACCTACTGACCCTACTGTTGGTGACTTTGTAGCTTGCGGCCTAATGATAAAGAAGCGAAACAGCAAAGTTTGCGTAGGGCCCGGGGCTGTTGCGACTAAGTGCCGTGTAAACAGCTGTGGATGGAGGATAATGGTGATGAAGAAGTAGCTAAACAGGCGGTTAAGGAAAAAACAGCTTTTGTGTTCAAAGTTTAGAATTGATTTTTACAGAGACGTAAATTAAATAGTTCGCAAAGGTCCGCAAATATAAAACATCACGGAATATTACTTATTACATGTTAACTATGACATTTATACTTCTGTACAGCAACAAAGACGATTTTATTATGTCATGTGAATCGCGCGAGATGCTATAAACCAGCGCGGTGACAGATGCGGTAGGATAATATTGAATGGAGACGTTTACGGCCAAGCATTAAAAAAATACAGTTATATTTCAAACGGAAAATGCCAATATAATAACTCGAATCGCACCGCGACCTTGCTTCTGATCGTTGCACCCACATTAATGTTGATTTTGTCGGAAATACCACTTTCTCGAATAATTTACGGAATGCCATAATAATAACATGTGTCGAGGACTATTTTTGAACATCTTCAAATGGGAAACTTTTATGATATCCGCATAACTTTGTGTGTCAAGATTTGAACTCAAGGTGAAAAGAAACTAGCATCGAGAGTACCTACACTGGAAGCGCTCATCGCTAAAACTGATTTTTTCCTGTCAACTTCTTCCTGTATTCTGTGTAAGCTGGAGAGTGGTTTTATAGTCTATTGGACCTAACACAAAAACATTTTTGAAATATTATATAAGAGCAGTTTTAGGGGTCCGTATACAAAGGGTAAAACGGGACCCTATTACTGAGGCTCTACTGTCCATGTGTCCATTCGTCCGTCTGTCATACTACGTGATAGTTAGTTACAATTTTCACAGATGATGTATTTCTGTTGCCGCTATAACAACAAATATACTAAAAAACAGAATAAAAATGTATGGGGGCTCCCATACAAGAAACGTGTTTTTTTTTGTTTTTATAGATTATGATAATGAAACTCTTCGTGCGCGAGTCCGACTCGCGTTTGGCTGGTTTTGTTTTAGTTAATATTTACTTACACAAAAAAAAAACAATCGCATGATGGTCAGTTAAATTTACAATCCCTACAAATAAATAACAGATGATCGATAAATATAACCCAATATTGAAGTCTTCGATTCGCAGCGGATGTTATGTTGGCTATGCGCCAATGTGGAAACCGCACAATACCTGAATTACTGCCTGAAGTGCTCTAGCAACAGGAGTTCCATTCACGGCCAGACATAACTGCATAACTGTTGCATAGATGAGAGCTAAGAGCCGCTATGTCTTCGTACCTAACCTAATATTCCCTTGGTATTTACCTATATAGGTACCTGGAAGCGGTGGTAGCCTAGTGGGCGAACGTCCGCCTTCCAAAGCGGAGATGGCGATTTCAAATCCCAGTGCGGGCACCTACCAATGTGTTTCTTGCTAAACATAATGTACGTAATTATCACTCGCTTTACAGTGAAGGAAAACATCGTGAGGAAACCACAATGTTATCCACCAACCCGGACTAGGCCCCCGTTGTGGATTATGACCTAATCCTCCTCACGAAAGTGAGGGGAGGCCTTTGCCCAGCAGTGGGACAGTACAAGGAATTATCATTATATGATATCATTATTGTTATTATATTTATATACTTACATAGACTACGTGTAAATAATAATCATCACACAATAGTTCGATGACATCACACGGCGTTGCGAGTTGCGACGCACGCTTCAGACTTGCATACCCCGCTATTCAACACGAACAAATGTAACTCAAGCCTATATTTAAATCGGAATGCACCTACCATATATCTCCGCTCGAATGAGATATCAGCCGATCAAAGCGAGACATTTATAACCATTAAATGTCTCTCCAAATACCTGCCATAGTTCCGACATGACTCCCACCAGCACCATTTCGAGGGAATAAAAAACGCTGGCTTATAGCCAACAATGCAGCGAATGTGTGAATGGACGGTGATACCGGGAACAATAGAGGAAATACCACATTTACACATAAGTGTGGTCACAGAATAGCTTATAATAGAATAGCAGAATAGCTGAGAGTGGTCAGCCGTGACACATCTGTTGATGGGTGTGCGCCCGAATTCTTCGGCAGATGTGTGTGAAAAATAACAAGATTGGCATTGTTTTACGGATTTTATGAGAATTATCTGTGTTATATTTATTTCTAGGTACCTACTATCTCATTGATGATAATAGAATGAGTTGATTTTGTAATAGTAGGTATGTTTTTTCTCGACAAGTTTTATGCTCGAAATATCGACTTCATTCGAAATATCGACTCGAACTTAGGCACTGTAAGATACTGAGCAGTTCTGTTGTCTATATTCCGGCTCCATCTCAATTAATTCAAAGATGATTAGACCACGTAGACTTGTAGAGTGAAGTTCGTATAAAAACTCATAATATGGCAAAATTTAAACTTTTTTCCTATATATAAGTAGGTTCATTATGCTTTAAACAACAGTTCCTTAACCGGACCACCAGACCGTTCGAGTGGATGATCCTGACCACCATTTTCGCCAACTGCATCGCGCTGGCGGTCTACACACCCTACCCGTCCAGCGACTCCAACTATACCAACTGGGTTCTTGTAAGTGGCTTCTGAAATGAGGACCTCGAGTCTGTAAAGCGGATGACAGATGTAAGAGCAAGTCCGCGTCTGGGTGAACTTCGCGCATGTATACTTGTGTACCTAGTGGGTGAAAAACCGAGTGCCTACTAACTTAGACTGACTAAATTATTGTCGAGAGTCGAGACGAGACATCCGTCTTACCAGAAAAGATTTAAACCAGAGTTCAACAGATGGGTCTAAATATTTTCTCCACAAATCGACGTCGCTAATCCTCGCTTTTTCTAGCTCAATAACAAATTCACAAGTAAAATAATTAGGAATGCCAGGATTTAGAAAGAAAACACGAGTAGGTACCTAATACACATCGATTTTGTCGAGTGAAATTTTAGAAACTCCTGTTTAACTCTGGTCTAATATTTTGTGGTAAAGACTCATTAAGTCGTAGATACTTACTTGATCGTCTATTACCCACTTTAGTTGTTGAACCGCGTTGTACCTACATAATATTCAGAGATCGTAATTTATAGAGACTTCATCCAAACATTAACTTCAGGATATATAAATCTTTTACGGATTAATGACCTAATCACAGTCAATAGCAGAAATAGAGACCATAATCGTATATTAAGTAATTAAATTGCAATAAGGAAGTTTAGTCTAAGATGATGACTTACTTTCTTAGCACTCAGGTTAATTGATGAATGATTAGACTAGGAATGAAAGTCTTCCAACAATAATGTTTATTCTGGTGAAACTTATCTCACACCTCTTCTAATTTATTTCCGCAGCTGACCCAATTTTGTGACTGGCAGATGCACTTCCGTTTGTTTTGATGCGAATAAGTCATTAATTTCGGTGCCAATACCAAAATATGAGCGTTATTAAAAAAAATGGCGACCTATCGCCATTTTTTTTTCATTTTTTTTATTATTCGGCAGCTAGTCGACAAGGTGCGATTATGAGAGATTCGCTGCAGTCTAATTTCAATAGATCGGTTCACAAACTCAATTTGAAATATTGCTCGGTTACATATTTCCTCCCCGTCTCTCATCGTCTACTAAGGGCTCCTACTATAACTAAGGGTAGGTACTACACGTTCGCCACTAAAATGCGCTTGTTTCTAAACAAACTGACATTCTTTGACGGCACTTTTGGCGTAGTGGCTGAGCAATCGGACTGCTGCGCTTGTTGTCGCGGGTTCGATTCCCACCTGGAACAAAAATTCTTGTGTGATCCACAAATATTTGTGGCTGATCTGGGTGTGATGTGTATGTGAAATTATATGTCTGGTACCCACGGCACAGGAGCAATCCTAGGTGTGGGACTACGTTATAATTAAAAAATAAAATAAACTTGGTTTTCAGGAAAAGATAGAATACGTGTTCCTTGTGATCTTCACTGGCGAGTGTGTGATGAAGATAATAGCGTACGGGTTCGTGATGCACGCGGGCTCCTACCTCCGCAACGGGTGGAACCTGCTCGACTTCACCATAGTCGTTATTGGGTGAGCAATGAGCATTGAGCATTCTCTGCTGAATCATCGGCACGAGAAATAGAAGATACGCGGATAATTTTGGTTTTCGAATTCAGTGATCCGTCCCATTGAGATAAAAAAAAGTCGTAGGAGGAAAGAGTCATGGCTCTGATCAAGCCAAAAATCAAAGTCTGTTGCCGAGCAGAATCTCCAGTTTAATTTTAGACGATCGCCATGAGGAGACAGGCGACTGGGACCGCGGCCCCAGGCGCCCAATAGCGATTTTAAATCAGGCGACTTCTTCAGCTAAGCTTTACTTATGTTGTACCTACATATTGAAGCAACTCGATGGTAAGCACGACGTCTGCCAATAACAGTAAACCACGATTTAAACTAACCAAGGGTTATGAGGCAAAGTTCGCAGTCTCGTCACTTCTACGAAGTGCATAAGTGTTATCTACCAGGTTTACTGCTTCCTCACAGAACATTTCATACCTTCAGACATATTCATATACCATTTCATACATTCATATTTCGGACTTCGTCAGATTAATTTAAATTGTCCTTCAATTTCCAGTATGGTGAGCACGGTGCTGTCAAGTATATTCAAAGACGCGTTCGACGTCAAAGCACTGCGAGCCTTCCGCGTGCTGCGACCACTGAGACTGGTGTCAGGTGTCCCTAGTAAGTTTAAACCAGGGATTCAGCTCAAACCAACTGTCTATCTATAGACTAGACTCACAGAGTTGCTGGAACAGCTACTGGATGTAGAATAGGAAACCAGAGACGTTCCTATACACACGGAACTTAAGACCAATTGAAAACGAAGCAGAACAATAGACCAATACTATTCAATCCAATCATTATATTTTATCCCACTTCCTACTATGCATAGATATTTCCCTTGAATAAGGAAATACTGGAAATCTGCATGCTAGCGTTACGGGATTTAAAGCTCGTTGTTATGGATGTATGTTTATTTTATGTTTGAATGAACGTGAACTGCTCAACAATAATCGTACATCTTCTGTTTTCTTCCAGGTCTTCAAATAGTCTTAAACTCAATCCTCAAAGCCATGGTGCCGCTGCTCCACATCGCACTGCTGGTTATCTTCGTTATCATAATCTATGCCATCATCGGCCTCGAGCTGTTCTCGGGAAAGATGCATAAAAGCTGCTATAATAGGAACTCAGGTATATGCGATAGATTGTAGCTTCAAATTCTGGTCTAACATTTCCTGAAGGAAGTTAGCAATGCTAAACTGACGACGTAAATTATAATCGCAATCCGTTACTCGGTACTACGGTGGTATCGTAGGGGAAAAAAATTACTCAACGTACCACTGGGTGTACGGTCGGTGGTACGGTCAGAAGGGTGGTTGACGAAAAACTGCAGGCTGGCTTTGCTATCTTCTGGCCAGTTTCATTTGGACTTGATGATCGATATAAAAAGTCGAAATGGGAAGAGATCGATTCCCAATCGATTTGTGTACCGAAACAGAGATTTGGGGCTTAGTATGACGTCTTATTGCAATCCAATTGAGGACCTAAACAGAATAGTTTCGCTGCAAATAATAGTAATAATTGGCTTTCGATATGATTTAGGTAGGCTTAAATCCCTTTAGATTTAAAATGAACCTAAAATTGAGCGTCAAGATGTCACAACAAGACGTCGTGGTACGAATAAGTAGTAAAACGATTCTGTTTAGGTCCTCAATTGGATCGCAATAAGACGTCATGGTAAGGCCCCTGTAGTCACTTCAAGGCGAGTATTAGACGTTGATGTGACATTTGATTGTGACGTGAAACGACATTTGAAATTCATCTTTTGTGGTAAGACGGTTCGTCTTCCGCAGGTGAGATAATGGAAGGCGCCCACCCCTGCGACGTTGTCAACGGGTTCAACTGCTCGGCTCTCGGCGATTACGAGTGCCAAGATGGATGGGACGGGCCTAACTTCGGAATCACCAACTTCGACAACTTCGGCTTGTCGATGTTGACCGTCTTCCAGTGCATCACACTTGAGGGTTGGACCGATGTGATGTATCACGTAAGTACTTCCGTAACTAGGATTGTTAATGATAGAATATTAATGGAACAGCTACGGATTTAATTGTGCTTACTGTAGGCCTAAATAATATGACAACTGTAGTTTGTCTATTCTAATCATATTCTATGATACGCGGTACAAAGTTAGATATCATGTTCTGATAGTTCTACTCGCCATGGGTACCAAAAACGCATATTTTACTGACTCACATGTCGTCTTTTGCGTTAATATGCCTTTAGTAATTCTTATGTCATATTAATCTATCTTCTTGTGTTATATTATTATCCATTCTTATGTAATAATATTATCTATCAATTAATCATATTAATTATGTTTTTCAGATACAAGACGCAATGGGGAATAGCTGGGAGTGGATATATTTCGTGTCGATGGTCATACTGGGTGCTTTTTTTGTCATGAATCTCATTCTCGGTGTGTTATCAGGGTAAGCATCCATATAGGTATTTTTATCACTTGTAATTAAATAGTACGAAAACTCCTTTTCAATAGATGTGAATAGGTACGTTAATCTTAATGAATGATAGAGCTGGCATGCCTACAAAATAAATAGGTTAACCCCCAAAATAAAATCAGAATTAAATATTATTTCATACCTACGTGCAACAGAATCATCAAAATAAGTTCATCACCAATACAATCCCTATACATTTACAGCAGTCAATCATCAGTTCTAGCCAAACGTTTCTTCCAGAGAGTTTTCAAAAGAGCGAGAAAAAGCGAAGAACAGAGGTGACTTCCAGAAGCTGCGTGAGAAGCAGCAGCTGGAAGAAGACCTGAAGGGCTACCTAGACTGGATCACGCAGGCGGAGTATCTGGAGCCCTTAGCAGACCAGCACGACCCGGTAGACCAGAAACGAGATTATGGATTGGGTAATGGTAACAAGTTCCGCATCAATACAAAAGGGACCCGAGAGACGAAAGAATGACCAAGAGTTGTAATTGGAAGTCTCCAATTCTTAAGACATTTAAAATACCTTTTTTTTAAAGCATATTTTCACATTCCACAAAAGAAAAGATATAATTTTGGTGAAAATAATTGCACTGTTCGCCTAATAAGTGCCTGGTAAACTTCAGGCTTGACCTTCTCAAAATCAATACCTACTTCCAGCGTCAAACTTCCGAAGAACTTTAGAATGCCTCCTATACCTATAGCTATTACTGCTATCAATATAATGCAGTATAATTTACATGTAATGTGGGTTTTTCATGTAACTGTCGTCATGATACCTCCATAAACTTTCACGGCAAAGCTCGTCAGTTCACCTGAAACTTGTTCACAGGTCAAACCAATAATGAACACGACAGCACAGACCACCTGGAAGTTAACGAAGTGCAGAAGGTTTCGATTGGAGTCATCTGGAAGAAGGACTTTGATAAAGTAAGTCATCTATATTACTGTATCCTTTTAAGTGCAAGAGAATCCTCCACGTATGCATATAGAAAGAAACCAAGAGTATTTGCCTGATGATAATCGCACTGCCTAAAGCAACTGCAGCGCCAGCCAGAACTTTGATTGTAAAATCTTGTGCGGAACTGCAATGTGCTCGTCCAACTGGTTTTTAAGTCGCATAAGCTCCGTGACTTTGCCAAAATCACACTCCTTCAAAACCATTGCAAAGTTTACACACTACTGTTTGACAGTTAGATCTGACAAAGGTGTAGACTGTAGGTGGTATTCTGCTAAGTTTACTACAGCTGAAACACTTACATAGATTCTCACTACCCCAAGGTGAACCGTCGCATGAAGCGCGCCTGCCGCCGCGCCGTGAAGTCGCAGACCTTCTACTGGCTGATCATCATCCTCGTCTTCCTCAACACTGTGGTGCTTGCCAGTGAACACTATCAGTAAGTAGTGTCGAGTTCTCTAGCTAGACTGCGATGATGAAGCGATGGGTAGACTTTTTCTTCTCAGTTCTACCACTGGTTTAATGTTTTTTTTTCTGTTACAGACAACCCAACTGGTTGGATCTGTTCCAAGAGTATGGCAACGCGTTTTTTGTTGCGCTGTTTACTTTAGAGATGTTAGTCAAGATGTACAGCTTAGGTTTACAGGTGAGTCTGGTTTTACAACCTTCTCGCGGTCACTTCTTTATAATATTTATGTGCTTTTGTTTCTTCTTTAGGAGTTTTACTAGATATGTATTTGTGTCTCTTCATATTTGTTTATTTGTTACTGCGTTCTTGCCATACGTGCGTTGTTGCCAGCGCATTTAGAAGGACTCGCTGTTTCGACTCTTACTCTTTACTTTACTCTTTTGCATTTCCATTTGTTTACTTTAGATATTTCGATATTCTTTCCTTACGTCTCTTTGGTTGGCTAGCTATGACTAGCTTGAGAGATTTCTGGTGTATAGTAGGTACCTCATACTCTTCAAGGATACATGTAAAGGGATGTTTCCATGTTTCCAGGGATATTTTGTCTCCCTTTTCAACCGGTTCGACTGCTTTGTGGTGATTGGTTCTATCAGTGAAATGGTCTTGACAAAGACAGAGGTGATGCCTCCACTTGGTATTTCCGTGTTGCGCTGCGTGAGGCTGCTGAGAGTCTTCAAGGTTACCAAGTAAGTACAGTTACTGCTATTTTCCTGCTCAGGTAAGATTGCGGCCAAATCCTCTTAATAACAATTTCAAAAAAATCTTAAAATGTTCTTACCAGGTACTGGCGTTCCCTGTCCAACCTCGTGGCCTCACTCCTCAACTCCATCCAGTCCATTGCGTCCCTGCTGCTGCTGCTGTTCCTTTTCATCATGATCTTCGCTCTCCTGGGCATGCAAGTGTTCGGGGGGAAGTTCAACTACGACCCTGTGGAGGAGAAGGATCGGCACAACTTCGACTGCTTCTGGCAGGCACTGTTGACGGTTTTTCAGGTAGGAACCTTTTCTGTATCTTTCTTCTGTTCGAATCTCTTTTTATCTAGCAAAAGTGGTACTTGCTAAAGCCGAAGAAGTTATCTTCTAAATACTACCATGTATCGTTTGCAGATACTAACAGGTGAAGACTGGAACGCGGTTATGTACGAGGGTATAAAGGCCTACGGCGGAGTCGGTTCCTTCGGAATCCTGGCCTGTATCTACTTCATCATTCTCTTCATCTGTGGCAACTGTATCCTTTACAACGATAGGCAGTAACCTTTCTGTTGCACCTCATTTCACTAAGCACAGAGGTACTAAGATACCTATCTAAAGGATTAAAGGCGTCTTTTTCTTTAGCAATGATCCTTAGCTAGAAATTACAGATATCCTGCTAAACGTGTTCTTGGCTATCGCTGTAGACAACTTGGCAGACGCCGAGTCGTTGACGAATATTGAAAAGGAGGAGGGAGTAAGTGACTAAGTATTTTTTCCCTAGGCATGGTGATTTGTGGTGGATTCCATACAAATGGAATCTGCTATTGTTTGTAAACCATTATCTTGCAGCTGATACACTATGGAAAATAAAATTTAACTCTTTAAAATGATCATAATGTATTGTGTATCTTTCACGGCAATAGACTGAACATTAACTATACAGTCAAAAGACAATAGAATTCATGATGTTGAATTAAGACTACAAAAGACGATATCAAGCCATAATGATGATGTTGAATGATCTCAACCCGAGTTAACGTTTTGAATTGGAACAGGCCCCTGATGAGAAGGAAGTAGCCAGTGCGATAGCAGACGGTGCTCAAGGAGACACTGACGACGAATACATCCACGATGATGATGCATACCCTTCAGACATGTACGTAAATAATACAACCTTCACCAGTACGAATGGATTTTTTTTGTATCATTATAATAGATTTCATATTCTTTGATGTCACTTTCTGCAGGTCACACTCTGACCGAGATTATGAAGAAACGGCGTCGGAAGAACAACAGGACCAAATAGACGGTGAGAGTATTCTAGAAGGTATCGACGAAGAGCGGATCGAAGAGGAACAGAGAATGGAAGAAGAAGAGGAAGAAGATATACATCAGAGGAACCATATAGGTATGATTGATACCATAGTTAAAATGTATATTTTTTACTATACAATTTTAACTACTAAGGATGCCAGATAGGAAGTAGTTTAATGTATAAATTGAAGCATTTTCAATTTAAGTTTAATTTAGTGTCTAATGCACACATCAATGTAATTTTTTGTGTAATTTTTTGTGTTCAGGAGTAAGGTTATTTGGTGGATTTTTTTCGATACGAATGCTTTTGACCAACATAGTTAGGATTAAAGCTAACCAAACCAAAATAGTGAATACAGAATACGAGGAAGAGCCGCGGTTGAAACGCAATCCAACCACCTCGTCTGCAAGGCCCCGGCGACTCTCCGAGGTCGATATTTGCGACACTAAGAAACCGATCCCTGACGCTTCGTCTCTCTTCATATTTTCCAAAACCAACAGGTTAGGGATTCGGACAGAGCACAAAATCTATATCAGCTTTGATTTCTAACTAGATGTTACTTTCATTTATTTATCTCACATTAGTTTTAAACTCGTCAAAGACAGCTTCGCCTTCAACCTTTTTAATACTTACGATTAATTTTATATCTCTAATTGTTTTTACACTGTTGTTAGCTAATCTCACTTTTATTGTGTTTGCAATTTAATTTTCTTCTTTCGATTTAGAATAGGTAGGTTTTTAGGTGTTGAAAGTTCACAGCGATTATTCTAGGCATGAGTTACGATGCTAGCCTCTAAAGTTTGAATAGATTTATAAACTTTATTAGGAATAGTGATACAATTAGATTTAAAATTATAATTAAGATTGTTTCTACGATAGATGACTTTGTAGATTATAGAGTAGCGAACAAAATCTACGGTTGTGTGTTTCTATCTCACAAAGATGGCGGTGAAAATGAAGAGGAGGGTCAACTGGTAACCGCCCGCCCACGGCGCGTTTCAGAACTGAACATGCCCAACCAAACGCCGCCGATACCGAATGCTAGTAGTTTCTTCGTATTCTCACCGACGAACAGGTGAATGGTGGTGACTTCATCGCCGCGGTACCAGTGTCTCATTGTATTGGCGTTGTGTGTCTACAGCCTTACGATTACGATTGGCCTCATCTCATTGGACCCCCTACTCTCCGAAGCATCATCCATTTGTCCTCTACGTGCACGAGTGTTGTGATCCTTATTATGTGGAATAAATCAAATTCAAAATTCAAGCAATGAGTACTGCGTACCTTTGAGGTGTTCCCCAATTAGACGTATTAGGTTGTGAATTAGATAGTTACTAGTTACCTGTCCTAAGCATGGGGTCGTATAATCCCTTAGAGGAAAGCTAATGGATTTCGGTTTTAGGAACTTGATTTAACGTGTTGCATGAATTGTTTCTTTTATTTTTAGTTGCATGATGGTTCGGTGCATGTTTATTATGTGTATTAAGTTAATTCAAAATGTACATTGTTGATCTTATTATGTGTACTTATATGTTTATGTGTATAAGCTTTATTGCTCTAACAACATAGTAATATGTAACTATATTCTATTATATTTATGTGAGCTTTACGTGTTATAGCATACCTAATATCAATTAAGTACCTATATCCATAATTATCTACCTTGTATTATATTTTCACACCCTGCAATAATTGAAAGCCACCGTAGGTATAACAACTTTATAAAACGCAACATATTTTACTGGTTGATATTTCAAAAGAGTTTTGAATGATTAACACTTAAATTCAGATTAGTTGTTGTCACGTGTAGCGTGTGGAGAATTGATAACTGTATACAGATTATTTATAGTAATAAAAAGTCGGATATTCTCGTTAAAGTTATCAATCTAGACTTTGCATGACAATAATAAATCAGTGAATTCATGAGAAGTATTTCTTACTTCTGTGTACTTACGGTTATCAATACTGAGCATTAACACGTTCTTCCGTGGTCACAGCTTCGTCTCATATAATATTATGTCCATGATGATTAATGAGCAAATCATAACCTTGGCCTCTGGTAACAGATTTCGGGTGCTGTGCTACAAGATGTCGGCGTCCTCCACGTTCGGTAACATCATCTTGGTCTGCATCATGCTGTCATCAGCTATGTTGGCGGCTGAGGATCCTCTTGATGCTGCACAGAAGGGGTTTCGAAATTGGGTAAGAGTTATTTAGACAATCACAATTCATACTCGACACTTTACGACATTATGCGCCTTGTGGAACTCACACCGTCATGTTTCGAGTGTTTTCAAATCGTGATCTCTTAAAGGCTACATGTTATTGAAAATCTATCTATTAGTTCACTAATAGATTTATAGTTCACAAATTAAATTCTGATGACATGCATTTTTTTCAGTTTTATACCTACCATTTAAGAGAAAAGTCTTCGGTGGTAACCAAAGGTTAAAGAAGGGGTTTTCATTTGCCGATGAACTAAACGTTTCAAACTTCCCGTTGCAGTTACTAAGTCAATTCGACGTGTTCTTCACGGGCATCTTCACTCTGGAACTGTTCCTCAAGCTGATCACCTACGGGTTGGTGCTGCATGAGGGTGCCTTCCTGCGGTCCGCCTTCAACGTTCTCGACATGCTTGTCGTTTGCGTCTCGCTCATCTCTATGAACTTAAAGTAAGTCTATCTCTTTCTTCGAATCAGTGCTTTTGTATGTAAATCCACTCATGTCGATACTGGTAATATCAAATAAGGTTGATATCATTGATGTTAAAATCGATAAAACAATACAGATAGGTTGCATAAGCACAGGTCAGCAACGTAGTCATGTAAAGGAAGTAGGTACTTATCTGTATTGTTATAGATCTAGGTTGAATTTACTTTATTTGTCGTTAGCGTTCAGTTTCTGCTCAACAACGTGAATAATCAATTTTGATATACTTTCCTTGGTTTTTAGGTTCTCAATGTAAACTCAGAGTTCATTGTTCTTTTTAGGTCTGGTAGTATATCTGTGGTGAAAATATTGCGAGTGTTCAGGGTGCTCAGGCCTCTTAGGGCCATCAACAGAGCCAAGGGCCTTAAGGTCAGTAATACTCATATTATAAGTACCTAACAATAATATTATATACTACAGTTTTGTACAATAATAATTTTGTAATACTTAGCACTGAAAACTCCAATTCAACAACCAATTTGATAAAATAATGTTTAATTATGTTTATGTTAAAATAGTTTAACTATTATTTTTGTAATAATGATTATCTAGTTTATAATAGAGACAAGTTCCTGACTATTTTTTCCATGATTATAGCACGTTGTACAATGTGTGATCGTTGCCATCAAAACGATTGGCAACATATTATTGGTAACGTCGTTACTGCAATTCATGTTCGCCGTTATGGGGGTGCAAATGTTCAAGGTAGGGGGCTATTACCTCAATGTGCAACTCCTGAAGATTTCCAAACATTACAAAATATCTTTCCCTTACCATTTCGGGATACAAATCACGAGTGATATCACAACATTGTGCAGTGAATACACCATCTTCACTGTTTTATCTTGAAACGTTTACACCTTTGGGTATATCTATCTCTCCTATTACTTCGTTTCTCGTTTCTGTCGCTCCTTTCACTCATTTCTCATGATTATATTTTTATGTACTATTATTATATTATTATCAAGCCTTCTCGAAAGAATTGTTTCAAGCTTTCACTAACTCTTGTGCTAACTATTACTTTAGACCCGCTGAATCTTCCATATTATACAATGTTCGGAAAGCTTTGCTATTTTTTCTTGTGACATAAATTGTGACGTGTCTTGCTTCATCTATTACTTTATCTTCTGAAAACTACAAACAAAGACATAAAATACGTAATGTCTCTACTGGATTTTCTGATGTATCAATAAGAACCTTGCATGTGTAGGCTGGTCGTCTGTAGTATCAAAATAAGTGTCACATCATTATGTTACTTAGATGATTATGATCTCAGTGTCGCCATAATTAGTTTTAAGCATGACATATTAACATCCATCGAACCCAAAGGTGTAGTTTTGTCCAATTTTTAGAGACTAAACCTCGTTCAGTGTTAGTAAGCATAACCATCCCCCTACCTTGGCGTTTTAAAATACCAATACGACATCTAACAGTTTTTCCCCAATAGAAGATTCCTCTGTAATTACGTCCCATGTGATTAAATTGGTTTGGTTGTCCCCTATGTTCCGATGCTGCGTGGTTACCGGACTCTTTCTGGAACATTCCTTGCTCGTGGTAACGTACATTATATCCTTGCGACTAACTTGCACTCTCTGGCCCTTTATAATGTAGTATGTGGTGAAATGTGTGATAGTAGCAATTAAGACCATAGGAAATATAATGCTAGTTACTTATTTATTACAATTTATGTTCGCTGTCGTCGGTGTACAGTTATTTAAGGTGAGCTTGAGATTTGGTTTATGCATCGATGTAAATATGTAGCTAAGAGATAATGAATAGACTGCTTTTGATGTACCTACTATAGTTGAAACATCGTACGGTGCATGTTTTATATTGTTTAAGTGTAAACCCTGTTAATCAATGTTTGTTGCATGTTTATCAGGTACCTACTGTTACGGAAATGACTAGAAAGCTTTTACGTTTATTTTAAGCCAGGACTTGTGAATTATTTTATTAATGTCCAATTTTGTTTTCATCGGCAATTGTAAAAAGCTTCTTCAATAATATTATGGGACACGTCATGAGAAATGAGTAACTAGAAACCTTTCGTAGATGAATAAAAATGGCGTTTGTTAACATTTTTTTAATGCTAACTTGCTGTCATTTTAGATGTCGTGGCATGTTTGTATATACCTAACAAATGTGTAAAATATATGACTATCATAGATTTAATCGCGGAAGTTATCTTTTTCAGGGAAAGTTTTTTAGGTGTAATGATATTTCTAAAATGACAGAGGATGAATGCCAGTGAGTACAACTTTCTTATGAAATATTTTACTAACTAAGATTCCATAAACGGATTTCACCAAATATCGATTGTTTTTAGGGGGACGTATTTGGTTTTTGAAAACCAAGATTATGTGGTGCGAGACAGAGAATGGAAACGAAATGATTTCCACTTTGATAATGTTATGAAAGGAATGCTGACTTTGTTCACTGTGTCTACTTTTGAAGGGTGGCCAGGGTAAGTATAATTTATTATACATTGATGACATTTTAATTTTTTCACTCTCCAAGACCAACCCACCATAAGCATTTCTGTTAAAAATTATGTCTCAATATTGTTTGATTTGTAGAATTTGATAACAATCGCTCTTGTTTTTCAGGTTGTTGTATGTCTCGATTGATTCGAATGCTGAGGATCGTGGTCCCATCACTAACTTCCGTCCAATTGTTGCGGCTTACTATATAATTTACATTATTATTATTGCCTTCTTTATGGTATGTATTTTTCTATCTTTTTATAAATCATAATACATAATATTATGATGAACAACACTATTACAAAATGAAATCCTTTTTAGGTTAATATATTCGTCGGTTTCGTCATAGTGACATTCCAAAATGAGGGTGAGCAAGAGTATAAGAACTGTGAGTTAGATAAGAATCAAAGAAACTGCATAGAGTTCGCATTGAAAGCCAAGCCAATACGAAGGTAAGACCTAGATATTCCTTAAAATACTTCATATACCTATTGAACACGTGGAATCTTTGCATAAAAAAAGACTTCTATCCAATACCAACGTATGAAATTTAATTATTGTCTGTCTAGATACATCCCAAAGCACCGCATCCAGTACAAGGTGTGGTGGTTCGTCACCTCGCAGCCGTTCGAGTACGCCATCTTCGTGCTCATCATGATCAACACCATAACTCTCGCCATGAAGTACCACAACCAGCCGCCAGAGTACAGCAAAGCCCTGGACATGCTAAACATGCTGTTCACTGCTGTCTTCGCCCTGGAGTTTATATTCAAGCTGGCTGCATTTAGGTTTAAGGTGTGGATTTGAAACCTTACTATAAGCTCACCAAAGAGCTGTTTGAGATTCTCTAACATTCCATCTATATATCTATCTATATTGAATGAGGTAGTTGCGTTTTCTCAGCATATCAGCTACGTATCCGGCTCTATAACATCCCAGACCAAATATTCACATTATTAGGTGATGAAATCTGAACGCGGAAGGTGTGGAGCGCAAATGCTTTAGTTTATATAGACCTCACACATTGTTAATAGAATAATCACTATTGCAATAGTAAAACAATTAAAATTATTTGTAAGACTCGGTAAAACAATAGGCGGCTACCACTAAAAGCCGTTTTTCCTTACTGGGAATTCTCCTATAATTTTTATACTATAAATATTGAAGTACAACTAAGCAGCCACTTTATGTCATCCAGAATTACTTCGGCGATGCATGGAACACATTCGACTTCATCATCGTACTGGGAAGTATCATCGACATTGTGTTCTCGCAAGTAAACGAACTGAAGAACCAGGTAACCCCCACTCAGCACTTGCTATCGACACTGAGTAGTTTCACATTCACTTTACGCTGTTTGGTTTTGATAAAGTCTTTGAGGTCCTCCTAGAACCGCTCTTTTGGTTCGGTGATTTATGCTATCCTGGTAGTCTTTCCAAACATTCTGATCTATATTGCTATCTACGAGAGTTTAATTGTTTATACTATTTTCATGTTCACTTTACGCTGTTTGATTTGGATAAAAACTTTGATGTCCTCATGTGACGGTTCTTTTGATTTATGAATTCCTGGTAGCTTCTCGAAACAGGATATTCAACTTTTATTGTTATAATTGAGTTTATTTTTCTCGTTTACTTCATTTATATCAGTAGCTAGGTTTCTACTCTGAATAGCATATTTAAAAACTAGTTTGCTTTTATACAAACCTTTATTTTTATTATTATTGCAATGATAAATCTTGCATTATATTATGTAGGTACCAATATTATGAGTTTTTATACATGGTTTCCCCATTTAAACAAATTCGTTTGCCAATCCGCAAAAGCATTATCAAAACCAGACCAGCAAGGTTACTGTCCCCAGCATGAACGATAGATGTTGTAATAACAGCGCTACGCAATCTCACTGTTATTCCAACAGAAGAGGGATCACAATTGAGCGGCAAAATTGATTTCAGGGCACCGGCAGTGAAAAGGCACACATTGTGAAGGTAAGGAACAGGCTTGTTGCAAACGTATTTGCCAATAACAGTTATTATACTTACAAACGTCAATTAAAACAAAATCTACAAAGATATGGGTAGATAGTTATTACCTATACCGTTTTATTCAATAATTTTCAACCCTTAAATGAAATTTATAATTACTCTTATTGTTATCGACTTAATGACGTTTGCCAGTTTAATTAACAACTACAGTGACAGAGATAGCAAGATAATCAGTAAAAACTATTCGTTTACGTAGTATTTATCCCTTAAGATTCGTTTTGTGAAATATGTCTGCAATTTACATGTTACACAAGAAAAGATTTTCAAAATATCAACGCGTAAACATTACAAGTGTCCAAATATAAAAGCAAGCTTTTTCTGTTACTGATTCTAACCTTTTTCTGAACTATCTGTATTATGAAATAAAAACAGCACTTATACCTACCTAGATAATAATTACTTACATAAGTACATACATTCGAAATAATGTATTGCTTTATATGTTGTATAAATCGATGCAGCTCAAAGAAACCATGGAAACGCTTTAGATGTTAAAAATCGGGACAGTAACACTGATAAACGCAATCTTGTATGATAAGAAAATTATTGATGCTCTGACACAATTTGATGCACTATTAGTACATAACACTTTGGCATTAAAAGCCACACTTTTACCATACTATACATTTTATATTTAAAGATTTGTATATTCTGTAAGCATTTAAAGAAGCACACGCAACTTTGTTAAAGCAATCTGAAGGCTTTAATAAATACAATGCACACTACTACTAGGTACATTAAAGTGATACCTAAGTTTAATATTATTGCTTCGACATCCTCGTCTTAATAAAAAAGCTACGTACCTACATATTGTCGCAATGAGTCAGAAAATAAAATAAAAATACGGAAACCCACCTCTAACCCATCTTGCGGCTGTGTTTCTGGATTTTAAGGAGATCCCAATCAAGCTACTAAGTAGTTTAGCTCCAGCCAGATTAACTCCGCCAGGTAGGTACTCTACCAGCCCTTATATCTCTACGATATCAGTTAACCATCCACTATCGTCATCTCCAATGACTAGCTTAACTTGTTCGTCGCGAATTTTCAGGAGCACTCCATCCCTTCGATCAACTTTTTCCGCCTGTTCCGTGTGATGAGGCTCGTGAAGCTGCTGTCTAGAGGTGAAGGCATAAGGACTCTGCTCTGGACCTTCATCAAGTCGTTCCAGGCCCTGCCTTACGTTGCCTTGCTGATCCTCATGCTTTTCTTCATTTACGCTGTTGTTGGGATGCAGGTAATCTGAAAGTTATTATTATTTTAAATTAAGAAACATAGCAGGGAATCTCAAGACTGGTCGACAAGTAATCACTGTTTATTTTACAGGTATTTGGCAAAATAGCAATAAACGACGAGACCCCGATTACAAGGAACAACCACTTCCAAACGTTTCCACAAGCGATCCTTGTTTTGTTCAGATCTGCGACTGGTAAGATATACCGTGATTTAATTGAACTGAATACTTTCTGGAAGACACTAGGTACCTTCTACCTACCTACCTTGATCACTTAGTAGCTACACTAGGTACTCAACCCCTGACGCCACCACTGTACCTGGGGACACACGTGTCGTCATCGTCAACGGCCTACATCGCTTTTAAACAACGCGGAAATTGTCCCGATGATTTATCTCCATAAATTTGACTGTCCACACTATCGTCATCGTTAACAGCCAAATACAAAATAAACCAAAATCAAAAAACAAGGGAACGTAAAAAATTGGGATATTCAACGGCAACGTCAATTCCATATCCTGAGGTGACTAAACTTCGGCGAACATCAAATGACGTCAAACAACGGACTAATCAATGGGATATCATGATACGTGTGGCCCCACCATGATAGAGAAATGTTCCGAATAAAAACAAGGTCCCTTTAACTCCAGGTGAGGCCTGGCAAGATATAATGATGGGTGTGTCTCCCGTCCCTGAGGTGAAGTGTGACATCAACTACCACGACGAGGAGGGAAGCGACGCGGACGTCGGCTCGTGCGGCAGCGTGCTGGCCTTCCCATACTTCATCTCTTTCTATGTGCTGTGCTCGTTTTTGGTAAGGCGGTCTGAAGAAAAAATTGAGAGGAAAGAAATTAATAACCCATTTGAAAGATACTAGTTTAAAAAAAATTGGGAACCTGTCGAGTAGGTACCTATTTACCAGAATCCGCACTGTGCCAGTTTAGTGGCATAATATCCTCTTGCTTGAAGTGAAGAAGACTACCCGGCGGCAGTGGAAATGTGATCATTGAATTAAGCACAAATTATAACATAATTTTGCCTTTATTTATCTATCTATCAATAAGATGTATTTAAAATGAAAAGTTAACTGGAAGATAAATGAGGAATTCTACAATATCTGACATTATGAATAAACGCCAACGAATGTTTTAGGTATAAGATTTGTGTTTACAGATCATCAATTTGTTTGTTGCTGTCATCATGGATAATTTCGACTATTTGACTAGAGACTGGTCAATCCTGGGACCACACCACTTAGATGAATTTATAAGGCGAGTCATGTTGTATAGTTTATTGTAGATTGTAGATATCTGCACAGACAGCTTAAATCTATTCAATTTCGCAAACAAAATTGTGTTTACATTATTTTTCGCCTTACAGGTTATGGAGTGAATACGATCCAGATGCGAAGGGTAGAATAAAACATTTAGATGTAGTTACTTTACTAAGGAAAATTAGCCCGCCTCTAGGTGAGTTCAGCTTCGGAATATTGAACTGTGTTGTGAAAATAAGGAGAAGAAAATGCTATATACAACAACATGAATGGTTCCCAGGGTTCGGCAAGCTCTGCCCCCACCGAGTGGCCTGCAAGCGACTGGTCTCCATGAACATGCCCCTCAACTCTGATGGAACCGTGCTTTTCAACGCCACCCTCTTCGCCGTGGTCCGGACTTCGCTCAAAATTAAGACAGAAGGTAGGATTCCATTTGTCGTTAGTTTAGTAAGTTTTAGAAGCCTTAAATCCAACTTGCTCGTATGGATGTGTCGTTGGCAAATTGTATATTATGGCAAACGGTGCCGTTATTTTACAAAAGCCCGGTGGTTTCGTTTTCCATCATTTTCTCCAAGTTTAGGTGAAGCCCGACTTCCACTTGATAATAGGTATATCAGTTAGAAAGCTAAGCGAATAGAAGGTATTCTTTGTTAGGATTTTTGTCTTTAGTTTGTCCGCAAGCGCCTACAAACGGACCACGCTTTTTGTAAAATGAATGATGAATGTATGTGGATAATGACTGCGTAGGTACGTAAATCTTTCAAGTCAACTTTGATCCAGTTCAATAATTGAAATGCAATTTTGCCTGACCTCATCTCTACTATTCTGCGATCCAACAGGCAACATAGACGACTGCAACACAGAACTGCGAGCAGTGATAAAGAAGATTTGGAAACGGACGTCCCCCAAACTCCTGGACCAGGTGGTACCGCCCCCGGGAGATCCCAACGAGATAACGGTCGGCAAGTTCTACGCAACCTTCTTAATACAGGACTACTTCAGAAGGTGGGTGACTTCTTTTTGATTGTCTCCGTAGCTTAGTTCCTGATGAGCCGAGTGAGACGTGTGAAGTTACGTTGTATTCCCGCACATGACAAATATTTGTGTGAACCACAGGTATAAGTGAGTTTGAGGTCATGGTTCTCGTAGTTATTGATTTCCTAGACACATTGGGCAGAGAAACGCTTCCTTAAGAGATAGGGTCTTCGGGACTCTTTTTTGTGACCTAACTGACCTATTAGTTCTGAGGATTAAACTATTTACTCACTGAAGCTAATTTTAGCATTTGCAGCTGTAACAACTCTCTAAGGGCAATGGTTAAAAAAATAGCGATCTATGTTATTTATTATCCTATGGGGTCTACTACTACCTACTATACCTACCTACTATAGTCTAGGATGTGTTCATCTGATTATCTTTAACTATTGTTATGTGTATTTTAAGGTAGTGCAGTTTTTTTAACTGCATTTCCATACCTAAATTTGCATGTTAAACTTAAAATATGATTAGGTACCAAAAATATTAGGTTAGGTCCTTATTGGAAGGATTTATTCATGTAAGGCCTTTTACGTGTTCTGTATGATTTACATTATGTTAAATTTATTTTGGTTTAGTAAACTGACACCAATATTTTTATTCCATAGGAACCACGCGTAAGTAACGCATCTTACGAAACCGTATGTCGTTAGGAATACCCTTTTTTATTAGTGTTTTACATCAACTCCACATCATATAGATCTAATAAATAATAGTGGACCAATGGTAACTCCCTGAGAGAGAATCAAAGTTAAAACAATGCCCTTGCATGGAAACAAAGCTCCCAAAAATATAATCATGAGCTTGAAGACCATCTTAAATTTAATTTTGTTTCATCCATTTTACATAAACTAAACTCTCCTTGAAGCATGTATTTTGGAAAATCCTAAACTTGTATTCTATCCAGTTTTGAGTTCCCCGATGTTATTTTTGTGTTTTCCTGTTACATATTTATATAATACAAAGATTTAGATTTAGTTGTAAATGACTAGGAATTGATTTATTATATCCTAAAACAATATTTAGGACCTATAGAAATAGTTTACTTTCACGTATAGGAATTTCGTTGACCCATGATGCCAATACAAATAGATTTTTAGTTTTTGAGCAAGATATTTTTATTATAACTACGTATTAGCAAGTTCATCACTCTTGATAATGTCAACAATACAGTAGATCCAAATAAATCATAAATAGAACCCTATTTTCAAATAAACACCATAAGCATACATGAATGAAAGCTTCAAGGTTTAGAAAACTCTCTTTTATCTTTCCACTTTTATACTTCGCATTAATTAGTTGCACAAACAAATTAAGGAATCGAAGTAAGTATTGAAATAGTCCTACACAATGCAATTTTTAATAACGTAATCGATCTTAAAGATTTTTACTTGGGTGTCAAGGTTCAAAAAGCGGAAGGAGCAAGAGATGAGGCAGTGTGACGAGCAAACCCACCAGATGACACTCCAAGCAGGACTGAGGACGTTGCACGAAGCAGGTCCAGAACTCAAGAGAGCAATTTCAGGAAACTTAGATGATATTGCTGGAGAGTGCGATATACCTATGCATAGGGTAAGTGAAAGCGGAACACAGTAGATTCAACGATTCGGCCAAATCGATAATTATGGTTTCAATGGACGGCACAATTTTTTGGATAAAAAATTAAGGTTGAATATCGAGTAAACGCAAATTTGTGTTCACAGAGAAATCATTCATTGTTTGGTGGCGTATGGTCAAGCATACGAAGACATGGACCGAATAGGAACTTCCACAGAAAGAAAAATGGCGAAGCTCCTCAAGGTAATGAAAGAGAAAAAAAAGAGAACCAACTAAACGCTATTTTTGCTTAGATTTTTATTATTTATCACTACAAATAAGATTGCTAGAAATCTAAAGCTGTAAGCTTTGAAACTGTATGACTATTTAACCTTTGTTTTCGTTACAGAAAACGTTGGGAACCATTTGAGTTCGCTAATGCAAAGAGAGTTAGGACCTACCGGAGGACCAATAGCACCTAATTTGTAAGTAAAAATGTATTATTACGTACTAACAATAGCAGAAGTAACAAAATACAGTGTGTTTGATGACACTTAATATGAAATGTATCAATGGTTCCATGATTTTAGCTCTTAAAATCTCATAGGATGCTCTATATCAGGGCGCCGCCAATATTAGAATAAGTCTGAAAGAAAAACTTTTTCCAGAGCAAATGGACAACCGAAAGAACAGATACCACTAAGGCCGCTTATATTTAACGGGGAATCAGAAAAAATATACCAAGTACTCGAGTAAGTATTGATATTATAATTCCATCAAAGTACCTAACATCATTCATCACTTAATTATTATCTGGAGATATTAATATCTAATTCATATTTAATAGATCATGTTAAACAATCTAAAATGAGTAATGCTTGTTATATTACAGAAGAACCACAAATGATCTTAAGAACGCTATACAAGGTAGTCTAGTGTGGTTTGAACTTTTTCTATCCCCTATCCCCAATTACAACGCACTAACGACACTTCCATTTTTTTTTCTAACACGACTTTTGTTTCACTGCATCCGTGTGGATTCCGGTATGTACCTACTAACAGCAGTCAAAAGTCAAACTACCCTGAAATGCTCGGACAGATAGGCTTGGCTTTCGGTTGCGTCAATTACCTGACAACTCCAAGCGAAACCGCCGCCCAGCAGTCTTCCGAACGACCGAAGCCTTCAGTTTCGCGGCAGAAAGTCCACCCCGAAGACTCGGTCACGTCCTCGAAAGAGATGTTGTCGCTGCCGCGGAAGGCGTCGCTCGAGGATAAGACGCCGTCGCCGAACACGTTCGAGACGATACAGCCTAAGATATCGCCGTTGCTGGCCAGTGAATTCACTCCGACGACTGAAGCGAAGACTATGACGTTGTACGGCTACAACGCGGCCGCGAAGCTGCCTTTCGCGTTCTCGCACGCGAAGGAGCGAGTGTGCCGCGGGGGGGAGCGGCGCAGCCTGCGGGCGGTGAAGCCGACGGTGACAGGTCGGATGGTGCGAAGCGCCTCCTCGGGGGCGGCGGGCTCGCATGCCCCCTCCGCTCGGCTTGTAGAACGCCCGCACTCGCCAGGTCTGCACGATGCGAAAGTTTCCTTCTTATATATTTTATATTGTCGTCTATTTTTAATTCAATTGTTAAGTGCGTGATATGTATTGTATTATATAGATGTCTTGTGTCTAGTCGATTTGAAAATGAACTGTATTCTGTTTTGCTACTACAAAGAAGAGTATCTATCTACTGATAAATACTCCTGTTTCTAAAACATAACTTAGAATCATTTTAATAAATTATAGAATGTTTGGAAAGCCTTTGTAAAAAACATGTACCTACTAACTACTTGAAATAATGTAAAATGAGTACGACGGTGTTTATTTTTACATGTTATTTGAAGGAAACTTTTTATGAAAACGAATACTCTCATAAAGTATTAATATCAAGCTTTTCAGGAAGACACTTATCTCCGCTTGACCGAAGGTTGTGGGTATATTAACACAGTACCTTTAATATTACACATAGTCACATTCACACATGGCTTTTGCAAATTCCATAATTTTTACAATATTTCACAAAAATACTATTATAACACAAACTTTGCACTGAAAGAAATACAGGTAAATAATCTATAAGTTTTTATCGCATATTTCTTGACAACACTCTTCGAAAACCTTGTAAATTATTGTCAATACAAAATATTTGTTATCAATCATCACGGACATGTAATTCAGAGCATGTTAATTAAAACCATCTAAAAAAAATTATAGTGTTGCATTCTAGAATAGATGAGGAATAGAAAGCTTTTAGAAAAAGGTTCAAAATGATCTTTATTTTTGAATTGCACGATCGCTAATTTTGGAAATTAAATCATTAAATATTCACGAGGACGCCGATTGATTTAGATTTGTTTGTCAATCAAATTGATCCATTGCTTTGAATAAATCACTTAGGCTAGCTTAAACAGGCTTACTAACTAGAACTGATTTAGAATTAAAGTAGATCAAAGATGAAATTGTATAAAATAATTCTTACAACAGAAATATGTTAGCTTATTTAGTTCTTAGTTTGCCAAATGAAATAATTAACATCACCGCTGAAATTGTCGCAAACAATGAAATAGATCCCGTTAGAGCGTTGACACAAGTCTCACTTTAGAACGTAGTAATGGTATTTACATAAACTGTATCATCAATATAAACAAAAACTCAAACTGTGTTTACAGGAAGCGATAGCATAGGCCGAAGTGTGATGTCTCTGCCGGGAAGCCCTCGCGGTAACAACTCCTCGCTTCCCATAGTTGGGTCAGCAGAAAGTTTGGTCACCAGGGTAAGATCACTTTACCATATGTATTTGAAAGTATCCTTGGGTCACATCAAGAGGCGTAATTAAAATTTTGTTACTTCTTTGACAGGTACTTGCAGAGCAGGGTCTAGCTGCGGACCCTGATTTCGTGAAATACACTTCACACGAGCTCCAAGAGGCACTCGAAATGACACAAGAGCAAATGGATAGGTACATTAACAAACTTTTGAGATACCATCAAAGCAAACTTTTTCAATAAATCTAATACGAATTTTGTTACAGAGCGGCATATCAACTCATGATTCAAGAGAAGAATCTCAAACTAGCACAGAACCAACAACCGCAAGTTGTAAGTATTCACTCCTTCCAATTGCTTGTAGCCCCAGTTGCTTCCTAACTTTCTTTCAGGGCACTAACAGCTTTACACGTGTGATGAATGTATAGGGTACTATTTGGGTTATAGGGCGACATCCTAGCCCGCCAGTACCACCCGTTTCACCAGCCGGCTTCTATGCCGCCGCCGGTTTACAAGAGGTTATAGCACCTGCCTCAACGGAACGCGCGAAAGCCGGCGCGGACTCGCAATATGGTCTCGATACTGGCCCGAAACGTCACACGCACCACAGAAGAAAACGAAAACGCAAGCCAGTGTTGGTATAAGCAGGTTTTATTAGAAATATGTCATTGTACTTTGGTTTCATGTGAAAAATTAAACGTTTACTACTTACTATGCTCCAAAATCACCATGTCTGATCTAGTGAAGAAAAAAATTGTGCGATACATTTCTAAATTGTAACAAACGAGTATGCTCAATTATTATTTGTACCCAAATTAATGAAAGCGTAACAAAAGTGTAACTTATATTATCTAGTACTGTGACTAACACAGAAAAAGTGAGATTTGTAGTTTGTAGGGTACTTAGTAAATTGCGGCATAAATTTTAAAAATTGTACTTTAAGTACCCTGGCTGGTACCCCTGTAAGAACTGAATGTAACTTAAAGATGGGTTGGGTACATTAGTGAAATTAAAAACGTTAGGTACCTACCTACATTTAGAAAAAATATATTTAAATTCTGAGAGAGATTAATAATTATCTCCTAAAACAATAATTTCTAGAGATAATGATGATACCTACTCATCATTTCTTGTTATTGTTAGTAAGTAGGTTGAGTTTCGTTAAGTTTTATCTACCAAGTGCAAGTTCCAGCTAATAAGTAATATTAGAATAACTACTTTGTCGTGCCTAACTTAAATAATTATACGACAGTATTAGAGAAATGTTGTTTTTGTAAAGTGACCAGCTTTGTTTATTGTTTTATATTTTCACCGCGTCCGTGACAATACCGAATCGGAAGACTTGTTATGAACTGATTGTAAACCTCAATTTTAGGGAAATCCAATTTTGTGTAGTGTAAAAAAGCTGGATTTGTAAATACCTTGAGGTACCTACCTACTGCAGCTAAATATCATGTTTAGTTTAAATTTTATAAGGTTTCTGTTATCTTTTTTGCTACAGAATTAGAGATATTCTGAGCTCCATTTCGATATAAGCAGTCAATCATTTACTTAAGAACAACACCTGTATCTTATTTCTAATTAATTTATTTTGCAAATCCAGCTTTTACTTAGCTTCGACCACTTTATACAAACTAGACGTAGTTCTAGTTTTGCCTAATTGTAAAAAAGATGAAAGTCTGATTTTCATCTCCTCAGTATATATACATAACTATTATAAACTTAGCAGTCTTTTGGGAGGTTTTGGTAAATATTTTGTATAAACATTCAAACTATGATAGGTAGTTCGTTCATGTCCTTTCGGGTTGTTAAGATTTCTTCCAATAAGTAAGTATATATAATATTTTATATTATTATCTAATTTTTTTCTTATACAAATCTGGTTTATTTGAGATGGAGGTGCAATGTCCACGTTTACCTTCGAGTTGAAACTTTTTAAGTCCGTTATGTTGTTGGCATCTCATAGAAGATTTCTTGTAATATTTTAACCATTTGTAAATTCGCCTTTCGAATGCCAGATCGGTCTGGTTCGTTAGATTATACTTTGTCACGATTAAAAATTGTGAAAGTAATGTTAAATTACCTAAACGTTACTCATAAAAGACAGTAGTGCATAATTTTCGTAACATTTTTGTTTTTGTGCGAATTGGCATTTATTTAATTCGATTCGATCATTTTAAAAGTGAGAAACTTAGAATTCTTTATATTTCTTTGTGTACATTAATCAAATCAATGGGGTGGAAGTGCGTCGATCACTTTCATAGGATCATCCAATGATAATTGCATACTTAATAGCTTTACACCATCGTGCTTTCACAGCGATAGTTTGACTTCTATGAAAGTGTTGGTTGACTCTTCTGTTCTTTAGCTCTATAAGTCCCCTAGTAAGTGCCCTTTTAATGTTTCGATGAAAACGAACTAGTGTAGTTCATGTCCTATCCATCGCCATGTTCCACATTCCTCTAGTGTTAAGATAAAATCAACCTTATTGTCTATCTACTGGCTACATACTCTTTCAAGTAGTTTTAGTACCCGCACGACAGGTAAGTTTAGATGAGTCTCGAGTTGAGGTAGAATTTACTACATCTTTATTACTCTTTACCCAGAGATTAGGTAGTATGTCTACCTCTGAATACTTTTCACCTCGAGTTGAGTTTGCGGCATCAGTCTTTGACTGCGGTTACTAGCCATTACTTTTCGAAATATCTTTACTTAACTTTTGGAGGATTTTTAATACTCCATATGTTTCTATTTAAAATTACGCTTTATATTATGGTGGCATAGGTAAATCAATTAACGATTCCTCGATGTGTATTATGCCTACTTAATTAACTAGTAACGATACTTCCTTTCTACTCTTTTGAAGTGCCAATAATGTTTTCTTTTATGAATGTTTACAAAGTTCTTCCTTCTTACAATGTTGAAACATTTACTTGTTAAATTTTCATCGTCTTTCTTACCTTTTTAAAATTACTTACAATAAAAAGGCTCCCCATAAATCTTGACACAATGAGGTGGTGTTCTTGGTCAACATTTTTACAATATGCCAAGTAATTTAGGGATGCAGAAACATTTCGCTCAGTTCAAAAGTTCTGACTTCTGGTTCCATAAATAGTGCTGATAAGCTGGGGTCAAGGAGTTATTACTAATTTCGGCCCAAGCATCGATCCGCATAATTATAATAGAACTCTATGGAATCGGGCATCTGATCGCACTAAAACTGATATTATTATAACCAACCATATTGCAACTATCAAGTAAAATTATCATCACTTTAAACAAAACATTCACATAATTAATTTGAAATTTGAAAACTGACCAAGTTATTATCTTTTTTTAGATACCTATGGAAGTTTCAGTTCTTCCTAAATAAAAAAAATATGACTGTCACGAAGAACATTAGGAGGCCACCTTATTGTAGTAAAAAGACAACTAACACAAGTAGGTGTTTACTTTATCAATTTTGGAAAATTGTGATAATATTTCATAAACATTATTAATTAAGTTATTTCTGAAATTATCCTGCCAAAACCATTGTAACACATTGCGGCACACAGAGTCGTTAATGCTTAATAAGCATTCAATCAATCATTCTTTTTGTATGAATTTAAATGGTAATTGGCATTAATTGACAACCCTCGAAATGTAATGTGCTGCCAAAACCATTGTAACACATTGCGGCACACAGAGTCGTTAATGCTTAATAAGCATTCAATCAATCATTCTTTTTGTATGAATTTAAATGGTAATTGGCATTAATTGACAACCCTCGAAATGTAATGTGTGAGCCTATTTTGTGTTTTCTCATCCAATACCTAATATTATACTGTATACCTATTTGTAAATATTGTAAAAAATATCTAAATTTCTTTTCAATAATTGAGATTATAAGGACATTTTTACAATTCTAGCGAACAATGCTAGCTTTACTTATTTTTTTGAATTTGTAAATAAATTATGTAAAATATAAAAAAATAAGTCAAAAATAATATATATTTATTCTGTCAGTCATACTATGTTGATACATTATTAATGATCTATTTATTGTTTAAAAATGTAAAATTGTTTTCATATAAATAAAAAAGTGGCAAAAGCAATATTACTGCATTTTTATTGATTAAATAAACCTACATGCCTGAGAATTCTTTCGGAGGCATGTTATCCACCAATAGGACACCGTGGTGGTTTATAGCCTAATCCTCCTCACAACAGTGAGGGGAGGCCTTTGCCCAGCAGTGGGACAGTTACAGGCTGCTTTTTGTAAAAGTCATAATCTCTTCATAATTAAAAACGCCTTCACAATTGTGTTAGAGGTTTAAGTTAGTAGAATAAAGAATTACTCTCTTGCCACCAGCTATAACACAAAAGTTCCAAGTGCCACCACTGCTACACTGGAGCATGGTGGTGTCATAAAAAAGCTCTTATTTACCTGCATCCAATATTATTATTATTATTCACATCATTTATTATAATTCTTAAATTTTAATTTTTTACAATATTTTTATAAAAACCTAAAAACATTATAAAAAACTTAAACCTAGGGAGCCACCGATAGCGGAGCAAGGCCCAGGCTACCGGTGGTTAGGGTTGCAGAGAGAGGAACCTCCTGACGATTCGTGCCGTGTCGAGGAGTACTGCCTTCTGCATCCGACCCTTAATCCAGCCGTCTAGCGAGAGCCTCTTAAGATGTTGGTCGAGGCTCTTCGCTATAAGGCCGTTCGCCGTAACCACTATCGGGACAATTATCGTCGAGTCAACATCCCACATGGCGGTCACCTCATGGGCCAAGTCTAGGTACTTGCTGAGCTTGTCCTTCTCGGCCTTCACGAGGTTCTCGTCATGGGGGATGGTGATGTCGACGAGCACTGCCCGGCGCTGGGACCGATCTACTAACACGATATCAGGCTTATTGGCTACAATAGTCCTGTCCGTGATGACAGATCGGTCCCAGTAAAGCAACGCACGGCGATTCTCGAGAACCGGTGCTGGTGCGTACTTGTAGTACGGCACTTCAGACTCGACAAGGCCGTATCGAAGGGCAAGTTGCTGATGGATGATCCTGGCTACTTGGTTGTGTCTATGCAAGTACTCTCCGTTAGCAAGATGAGAACAACCAGAAATTATATGCCTGAGGGACTCCCCGGGACGGCGGCATGCTCGACAAATGTCGACCGTACCGTCCTTCATAATATATTTCCGGTAGTTGTTCGTCTTGATAACTTCGTCCGCAATTGCACAGACAAAGCCCTCAGTTTCCCCAAAGAGGTCACCGAAACGCAACCAGTTCACCGACGCGAGCAAGTCCACATCGGACCCTGTTAAGGCCCGATAGAACCGCCCGTGCAGCTCCTTGCCCTTCCATACGTCCTTGCGATCATCAGTGGTCAGCACCGATGGTTTGCGCCAGTTCTCGTTTGCCAAGGAGAGCGGCGTGAGAGCCCTGTCAACTGCCACAACATCACGATGCATCCCGCACTCGCTGCTAAGGAAGTACTCCCTGAGGCTGCACACTTTGCGGTTATGGAGTTATTATTATTATTATTATTATTTGTGATACACAGGCAGCTCTTAAGCTGATGCGTGTATATCTGAGTCTTTGTCAATGCACTTTAAATATTTGTCTAGTCTATTTTTGAAAGAGTTCACTGAGGGGGCACTGATCACTGATTCCGGTAGCCGGTTCCAAGTTTTCACTATGCGATTCGGCAGTATGTGTTCTCTGGGCTTGCTGGTACTTGGCCCTCGTTGCAGCTTCAGCGAGTGTCCTCTCAGGTTTATGTTTTTGTTCATAGTGTATAGTGTCTCTGATAAATTTGGTATACTATATCTGTTGGTGAGAATTTTGAAGGTCTCTATAAGGTCTCCACGCTCCCTACGTTTCTGAAGGGTGGTTAGCCCTAGTTCTTGCAGTCGTTCTTCATATGGAAGTTCTTTAATACCAGGGACCATTTTTGTTGCCCTCCGCTGCACACGTTCGAGAAGGTGACTGTCTTTTTTGAAGTATGGATTCCATATCTGGAATGCATACTCCACCAAAGGTCTCAGGTAGGTCTTGTACAGCTTCAGGAACAGTTCCTTGTTGATGTATGAGAAAGCCTTTCTGATAATATACATTATAGAGTTTGCTCTTTTCACTACCTCCACAATATGGTCCCCCCATTTTAGGTTGCATGTTATAAGTACTCCAAGGTCTCTCTGTTTTCCTACCTTTTCCAGAGAGCTACCATTAATTGTGTAGTTGCATTTTGGGTTTTTACTTCCAACATGCAACACTGTGCACTTATTTTCGTTAAGTGTGATTAGCCAGTCTTGGGTCCACTGGTATATTCTGTCGAGGTCTTTTTGCAGGATATTATGAGCGATCAGTGGATTTCCCATGATTTTGGTGTCGTCAGCAAACAGTGAGAAGTGAGACTCAATGTGCTGATCCAAGTCTGTTAGAAATATCCCAAAAAGGATTGGTCCCAGTACAGATCCTTGTGGGACTCCACTACTCACTGTGTGAGGTTCCGACTGAGCTTCTCCCACTCGTACTCTGAAAGTTCTATTTGAAAGGAACCCTTCTATCCACTTCAAGAGTTTACCCCTTATGCCAAAATGCTCCAGTTTGAAAATTAGCCTTTTTATTGGGACTCTGTCGAAGGCTTTTTCATAGTCTAGGTATATGATATCGGTTGGCTGTCGTTTGTCCCAAGCTTGGGTCCACATATCTATGCAGCTGAGTAGGTTGGTAACAGTTGAGCGACCTGGTATGAAGCCATGTTGTTTGTCTGATAAAACCTTTTCCTGAGATAGGAAGCTTCTAATTTCTGTAGCTATTATCTTCTCCATTGTTTTACAGATCAGACAGGTAAGGCTTATAGGGCGGTAGTTGGCTGCGAATCGCTTATTTCCTTTCTTATAGATGGGTGTCACGATAGCTTCTTTCCAATCTTGAGGGAGTTCACCTTGATTGAATGAGATGGTCATGACGTTCGCCAGCCTGGTACAAATAGCTTCACTGCATCGCTTCAGCAGAATAGCTGGGATTTCGTCAGGACCCATGGCAGTCTCATCTTTTAAAGTCATGATGGCTTTTCTGACTGAGACTGGTGAAAAATCAACCGTCTCTATGGATTGTGCTACTCTTTGTGCTTGGGTTTGTGGGATTGGTATGTGAGGCGGTTCTCTAACATATGCCCTATCAAATTGTCTCGCAAATATTTCCGCGACTTCTTTGTGGTCGGTTGTTACAGTTCCAGTTTGGTCATCCAGTAGCGAAGGCGGCACTGAAACTTTGGATGTCAGTTGCTGTCGAATGTATCCATAGAAGGACTTGGGTCCACTGTGTACAACCCGAGTTTCAAACTTTATTCTTGATTTTCTTACTTCAGATGTTAGCCTGTTGTTAATTTTACGGTACTTTTCATAATTGCTCTTAGTACTGACTAGCTGGTATGATTTCCAAGCATGAGCTTTTTCAGTAGATAGTTTAAGTATTTCTGGTCCTATCCATGGTTTGTTTTGCCTTTTCTTCGTTTTTATTCTTTGGAGCGGTATGTGCAATTTTATAATATTTTGCGTTAAAGATTTGAAGCAGTTCCATGCGGATTCAACTGGAGTAGAGTCTGTTATTTCATATTCCGAATTTTCAAAGTCTAGTTTGACAGCGGTGTAGTCTGTTTTGAGAAAGTTATGTCTTGGGAGTGAAGTAGGTGAGGTAGGTTCTAGAATATCTTCGTAGAAATTGAACATCATGGTATTTGCTTTTCATATTTTGTTGTGGGAGAAAAGAAACAAAATTGTTTTGTCAATAACTTCAATATATTCATTTATCAATTAGGGTTCCTCGAACTCTCTTTTCTGTCGTCTGCGCGGGCGTTTCCGCTTGCCGTTTGTTCATTCCCTTCCTCTCTAGCTGCTTCTCAATTATCCTGGCATTGTTGGCATAACTGTCGGCCACCTCGCGCGCTTCGATTTCATCCTCTTCCTCGTCAATAGTAGACACTGTAACAGAACTGAATTTCCCCATGTTCTTCGTATGTTTGGTGACCATGATTTTCTTAGGCTGCGTCAGCGCAACCTGCTTGTAGACATCGGTGACTCCACCTTCTGGTGCGGTTTGAACTAACGCTCCTCGCATTATGAACAGGACGTTGCTGTCTTGAGCATGCTTATAGTATATTGGTATGGCACACTTCTTGCACTTGAGTCTAAATTGGCGCTCGATACCTTTCTCTCGTTTTAGGTGCACCGTCTCGTCAGGGTCTGAGGTAATTTTGTGAGCATGTTTAGAGCCGTCGATGACTCGCGCGCCGTCCGTCGGGCGTAGCGGCAAACGGTCGATGGTGCAGTCCAGAATTAGTGACATTTGCCCGCATAAGCAATAGTAGATGTGAAGAGGTTTCGTCTCGTTGTACTCCTCCTGGTCTTTCGTATCGGAGCATACGATGCTCCTAGAGACTACCTTTGGCATGGTGATTGATTATGGTGCCTGGATCAAATTGAAAAGTTGTTGTGGGGCAAGCCTGGATATCTTTCCCTTTTCGTAATGATTCCCGAATGCGAAGATGTTGGGTCAAACAATTTATAGATACAAGGCGACAAAGCTAATTTTGCAACTTTGGCGATCGATACCGTAGCGGTAGCGTTAACGTTAATGTATGTAAGTAATACTACTTGGTCTGTGGTAAGTAATTAGTAATGTATAATTATGTACATACCTAATACCTATGTACGTAGGTAATATTTTTCAGTTTTACATAGGTACTTTACTTTTCACTATTTTCAATTTTGTTTTGACATACATTTTTTTTTTTGTTTTAGTAATGGCTTTGCACGGTTTGTGCATGTAGCCAGTGTCAAGTAAGTATTTTATTATAATAAGTATTTCTTAATTTCACATAAAGAAAGTCACAGCAATATAGCAATCGTGTTCAAGTAGTCAGTCAATTATTTACATCGTCAAAGTCACGATTCAGTAAAGTAGTGGATGCTTTACTGAAACTTCCTGGGAGTTATGGAAAAAATGCGAAATGACACGTTTTTTGAGTTTATGTCATTCGCCCACACTCGTGCACGTTAACGAACACTTAATGATTAATATTCCACCAATATTACACATTAACACTCGAAGAAACACAAGTTTGAGAAAATAATACAAAACCAACAACGTCTCACTATCGGATTCCCGCCAAAACTCCGACATACATTTAGCTTCTCAAGTTCTCATTCTTACTCATTAGTCACTGTCACTCTTGAAGTCTTAACTTGACATTAACAGTATCTAACAGCACCATATCCTACTAATATTTTTTTTTAGTAATGGCTTCGCACGGTTTGTGCATAAAGCCAGTGTCAAGTATTTTATTATAATAAGTATTTCTTAATTTCACTTAAGAAAGTCACAGAAATATAGCAATCGTGGTCAAGTAGTCAAGTCAATTATTTACATCGTCAAAGTCACGATTCAGTAAAGTAGTGGATGCTTTACTGAAACTTCCTGGGAGTTTTGGAAAAAATGCGAAATGACTCGTTTTTTGAGTTTATAACATTCGCCCACAAGTTATGGATAATTGTATATGGATGGATGTTAGTTACACGTACACGTAAAAACTGCTGAATGAAACTTTACAATAATAATAATATAGCTAATACATATTATATCAGAATAGCACATAGGATACAATTTATACAGATATTGTGTGAATTGTCCAAAATACGACAATAAGTGTCAATTAAGTAGGAAAAAATCTACCACCTGCGAGATATTCTGGCGTGCGCTGCCAAAACCGCTAGAGTTGCACATAATATTATGTAATGTATATGATGGAAATGTTTATCTTAAATAGTCCCATAAAAAACCTGCCACAGGATATATCTATATCTTATGTGAAAGCCATTATAGCCAAAATAGTGAACTATAACTACAATAAAAATTGATAATTTATTTCAAACTAGCTGATACCCGCAACTTCGTTCGCATTTTTATATAAAATGTAAACTGTTTAGAAAATCAATTAATGTCGCGGGGAACAGTTATAGGTAAGAATATATCTGTCTCTTTCTCACTCCCTTTTCCTCTATCTTTCTCCCTCTCTAGCTCTTTTTCTATCTTTCTCCCTCTTTCGCTCTTTCTATCTCTCTTCCTCTACCTCCATCTCTTTCCCTCTCCCTATATCTCTATATCTTTCCCTATCTTTCTATCATTAATATCCCTCTCCACTCTCAATCTCTTGCGTTTCCTCTCCCTGTCCATCTCATCAATTATATTTATTTCCCTCACCCTCTCCGTCTATATCTCTTCCTTTCCCTCCTTCGCTCACTCCCTCTCCCTCTATTTCTATATATTTCGCACTCAATCTCTCTCACCTATTTCCCCCCACTATCCCCTCCTTCTAGCCCCACTCTCCCCTCTTTCACTCCCACTCTCCACTCTTTCTCCCCCCACTCTACCCTCTTTCTCCCCCACTCTCCCCTCTTTCTCCCCCCACTCTCCCCTTTTCTCCCCCCCACTCTCCCCTCTTTCTTCCCCATTCTCCCCTTTTCTCCCCCCCACTCTCCTCTCATTCTCCCCGCACTGTCTCAACTCTTTCTATTCACTCTACACTCTTTCTCACCCCACTCTCCCCTCTTTCTCAACCCACTCTTTCCTCTTTCTCCCCCCACTCTCCCCTCTTTCTCCCCCCCTATACTCTCATTCTCCCCGCTCTCCCTTCTCTATCTCCCCACTCTACCCTTTTTCTCACCCCACTCTCCCCTCTTTCTCCCCCCATTCTATCCTCATTCTCTCCTCTACCCTCATACCCCACTCTCCCCTCTCTATCTCCCCACTCTACCCATTTTCTCACCCCACTCTCCCCTCTTTCTCCCGCCACTCTCCCCTCTTTCTCACCCCACTCACCCCTCTTTATCCCTCACTCTCCCCTCTCTTTCTCCCCACTCTACTCTCTTTCTCACCCCACTCTCCCCTCTTTCTCCCCCCCCTCCCTTTTTCTCACCCCACTCTCCCTTCTTTCTCCCCCCCACTCTCCCCTATTTTCCCCCACTCTGTCCGCTTTCTCCCCCCACTCTCTCCTCTTTCTCCCCCCACTCTAACCTTTTTCTCACCCCACTCTCCCCTCTTTCTCCCCCCACTCTCCCCTCTTTTCCCCCCACTCTGTCCGCTTTCTCCCCTCACTCTCCCCTCTTTCTTCCCGCTCTCCCCTCTCTTTCTCCCCACTCTACCCTCTTCTCCCCTCACTCTACCATCTACTCCCCCTTTCCCCCCACTCTCCCCTTTCCCCCACTTTACCCCTTTCTCCCCCTCCTCCCATCGCACTCTCCCCCCTTAATTACTTTCCAATTTAAATTACGATCCGTTCAGCCGTTTATTGTGGTCCTTAGGGGGTGCATCTAAAGAATACCTCATAATTTCAACCCCCTTGCTTTTTCCCCTTTAGGGATGATTTTGCAAAAAAGCTGAAACCCGTATTTATTTATTTCTTACCAAAAGCCTAAATAAGAATTTTCAGATCCCTAACTTGAGGAATTATGGATTCTCCATACAAACTTTCAACCCCTATTTCATCCCCTTCGAGATTATTTTTTGAGACAAAAGATAGCCTATGTCCGTCTCATAGGTCCAATCTACCCTTATACCAAATTTCATCGAAATCGGTTCAGCCGTTTAGCCGTGAAAAGGTAACAAACAAACAAACAGATATACAGATAAACAGATAAACAGATAAACAGAGTTACTTTCAGATTTATAATATTAGTATGGATGCAAGATTACCTACTAATCCTGTGTAGACGAAATCGCGGGCACCAACTAGTACAAATAAAGGTCACTTTAGACGAATGTCTATCATGAATTATTAATTGTTGACTTACTGACTGATATTGATCTGTTCGTGCTTGACTGTGTAGCGACCTGCGTATATTCGTTTTGTCTATGATTTTAAATTTTTATTTTTTATGTTGGTGATCCTTTCTGTCAACTTCACTTCGGAGCGATTGTCTTTTATTCGCTAAAATTGTGTTTCTTTGCACATGTTCATCGATTTTTGTCCAATTTAGCGATAGTATTGAGTGTTTCCCAATAAAATGGGTGCTATGACGAGTATGTTTCGTGTGTCTAACTCAGGACTCACAAACGTTGATTTGCAAAACATAGAAAGTGAGAATAAACGAGAGAACCCAGGGACGTTAGATGAGCTTCATAAAAAGAGCAAAGGTAATTTTCTATTCGTCGTCCTACACTGCTTTCGCAATAAAGACACAGATAAAATTCCTGTTGGAGTGCTGAATAAATTCTGATATTTTACCTTCAGTCAGAAAACCGCGGCAAACAATATCATACTGCGGCGAAAAAGTTTGGTTATCTTGTGATGTAATGTTAATAAAACCCTAACTGCATTAATCAAACAATAATAATTATGAAGCAAAAAACATTCCAAATAGTAGGTACAAAACATAGATTTTTTCCAAATTTTGAATTTCCAGTCCAGATTGAAATGCAACCACTGCTTATATTTTATATGGCCTTATTACATACTATGTGGTCTGAGGCTATTATCTGGACACTTAAATAAGTAGGTACATACCTTAAAAACTAGGCAACCCCCAGAACTACAACCATAACTTGATAAACCCCTATTTTTAAATTGGTTTTATAGTGCTTGAAAGATGAAAATATTTTTTTGATTTCTGTTTTAGATGTGATGCCGGTGAACTTTGAAGGTGGTAAATTAATGGTCAACAGGGGACTATCTAACCACTTCCAGGTAAACCACAGCATAGGGTGGCATGAGGATGTGTGGGAAGCATGGTTTCTGTAATGGCAGTTGCCTTGAGTTGAAAGCATGAAAAGCTTTTGAGACAGAAAATATTTTTCCCTGTGTTGAAGCTTAGTTTGAAATATGTATTTTGTTCAGCAAACTGTTCAAAATGAGCATAACCGTGATGGAGAATTTCTGTTTGTCTGTCATTGCATGTATACAAGGTGTATACATGCCAGTCCATTGAATCATGACAGACTTCTCAAATTTCAACTTGCTACATAATGGGAACTAAGTCAAAATTGACTTTAGTTGACCTAAATCCATCTATCTATGCTCACACAGTGAATTATATAAAAAGTAGTAATTTTTATTTTTTAAGTTACCTTTTTCATTTCATTTTGTTATTTTAGTATTTCAACACACTTGATCATACTGTGGTGCAGAAGATTATACATTTTTGTAGGCCTTCAAACTGATATCTGATAAGATAAGAATGTCTAATTTTAACAGACATTCCTGTTAACAAGGCTACAGACTAGTTAGCTTTTTATTTGAGTGGCCCGGGTACACTTACTACTACTTGGCTACAAACAAAAAACTTAACTCATAATGTTGTAATGTGTGTGGGTGTAGGGGTAGTGTCATAATAGTATTACTGGACAATCAGCCAATCCAGTGAGGGTGGTCTGAAGATCATCCGCAGCCACCGTCTTGTTGTTTGTTCGTCGTATGAGGTTGTACTAGCCTCTAATGTAGTTTATCAGGAAGCCTAAGAACCTCTGATGTGTCTTAACAATTGCTATCAACCTGTAACAACTGGGACCGATGGCTGAACATGCCCTCGGCACAGCCGCCATCTTAACCAGTCAGAAATAGCTAGTGCGTATGTAAGAGTAATGTTAAAGCTATAACTTTCAGGTGTCACACACACTGACCATGAGTTCAGTGCAGAACGGCTACAAGTTTGGAGCAACATACATTGGCACGAAGCAAATCTCTCCCACGGAAGCGTTCCCTGTACTCCTCGGTGACGTCGACCCCTCCGGGAATGTCAACTTCAATGTTATTCATCAATTGACGCCTGAAGTCAGGATCAAGGGAGCTGCACAGGTATCACAGTTACTTTTACAGTATAGTAAGCAACTCTTACCACACTCGTCCCTGTCTTATCTGTAGGACACTTTACTAATAATAATAATATTAATAATGAATAAACTAATAAGAAACCACCGGTAGTATAGGCCCTGCTTCGCTACCAGTGGTACCCTAGGTTTAGTTTTTTATAATGTTTTAGGTTTATATAAAAATATTCTAAAAAGTTTACATCTATGAATGTTAATAAATGAAGTGAATAATAATAATAATTGTTTACCACCATGTTACTTTACAGGTGCAAGAATGCAAGCTGACAGCGACGCAGGGCACGGTTGAATATAAGGGCTCAGACTACACGCTGGCAATGGCAGTCGGCAAGCCAGACTTTAGCGATAAATCTGCTGTGTTTGTCACACATTACTTACAGGTAACATCACCTTGTGAGGAACAATGTATTGATTTCAGTTTGTGTCCTAAGTTTGGACATAGAAAGGAGTCTGGTTCACTTTATTTATCGTATTTGATGGTTGAAACTGTTGAAACATTTTATTTTACATGATCTTATGTACCTACTTACACAGTTTTAACAGTAGATTGATTCTTAGTCCTGGTAATTTTATTGATAGCAACATTGTTACATGTCAAATAATAAAATATCCATGTACAAAAATAAATTATACCTATATTATAAATATACGTAATAAATTTAACAGAAATAATATAGGTAAAATAATTATTATTGTAACTTTCAAAAAAACCATCAACATTACAACAATATACAATAAAAATGATTCTTACCTAACTATGATAGAATTTGCAGTCCCGTACATCTCAGTACTGTTACAGTCTGTAACGAAGCGGCTGGCGTTGGGCGCCGAGCTCATCTACCAGTCTGGTGCTCGCGTGGCGGGCGGAGAGATCGCCTTCACTTCTGGGGCTGTTCGATATACTATGGACGGTGAGCTTACAAGAATTACATATTAGTAACGTCTATCGCTCGAAGGCTTAGTTAGAGCATGAGATCATGGTGCTGTGAGCAATTGAGCATACATATCTAAAGTGGTGGCACGCTAACTCGTCACGAGTGGTGGCACGTCGCTAACTCGTCAAGGTGGTGACACGCTCACTCGTCACGAGTGGTGGCACGCTAACTCGTCACGAGTGGTGGCACGCCGCTAACTCGTCAAGGTGGTGACACGCTAACTCGTCACTAGTGGTGGCACGCTAACTCGTCACGAGTGGTGACACGCTATCTCGTCACGAGTGGTGGCACGCTAACTCGTCACGAGTGGTGGCACGCTAACTCGTCAAGGTGGTGGCACGCTCACTCGTCACGAGTGGTGGCACGTCGCTAACTCGTCAAGGTGGTGACACGCTCACTCGTCACGAGTGGTGGCACGCTAACTCGTCAAGGTGGTGACACGCTAACTCGTCACGAGTGGTGGCACGCTAACTCGTCACGAGTGGTGGCACGCTAACTCGTCAAGGTGGTGGCACGCTCACTCGTCACGAGTGGTGGCACGCCGCTAACTCGTTAAGGTGGTGGAACGCTAACTCGTCAAGAGTAGTGGCACCCTCGTCAAAAGTGGTGGCACGTTTTGGCGTTAAAAGTGGGGCACACTCACGTGTGTAACTTACGTTATTCCCGGGATTGGAGAGAATATGAAATTACAGAATTTTTGTTTGTAGTATTTGTCCAGACAGCACCGAAATCTTAATGGTTGATATTCTATGAGCACGCCATTTTGCGCATAAATAACATAATCACATCCTAGTTTCAGTGTCCCACAAAAACGCCAAGTTAGATTAATTAATTGTTTCTACGTATCTATTCTTTCAGACGCTGAAATATCAGCGACCCTGAGCCCGGCTAACTTCCACCTGTGTTACTTCAAACAAGCCAGTGAACAATTACAGGTATTTGAATCCTACTAGTATTACAAAGATATCAGTCTTCTCGTGACCACGGTCGATGTAACTCGGCCGTAACGTCGACGTATGTCTAAATTGTATGTTTGATATTTGTTTGTGCGCGAATTAGACCCGTTTTTAGCTAGTTACGTTTTCTGTTCGCGAAAGTTTAAGAATTTCTAGTAGGTATTATAAATGTTAAAATTTGTGATACTATTTGTATGTTGGTTGTTCTCGCACAAACGGTTGGAACGATTTTAGTGAAATTTTGTATGTAGGTCGCTAACATCCTGGATTAATACAGGTTATTTATTCCTAAAATAGCGGGTGACACTGGAAAGCGCAGCTAGTGGTTATATAATCTTAGCTTATATACAATAACATTAGGAAAGATAGATAGGTACTCTTTAGTGACACCAAAACATATACACAGCAAGGACAAACATAATAACATATACAATGAGCGGTCTTATCGCTTTAAACGATGTCTACTGGACAACCTATGGTGCTGTCTTCTCTAACGGGCGTATTTCGAAGCGCTGGTATAGTCAACAAAGTTTCCTTTTCTTGTCTAGAATCTTTGTACAGTGCTTGAAAGGGAAACATCCTTTTTCAAACTCAAACCATAATCAATTACTGTTTCATTTAATTTATCATATATGTTTATGTTTTATAGTTCTCTTTGTTATCGAGAATTAGGTGTAAGACTTGTAAAAGTGCGATTTTGACTTTGACTATAATAAAATGTTTGAATTACAGATAGTAGCAGAGATGGACACCTCGTTCCGAGGGATGGAGTCTGTCGGCACCATAGGATACCAAGTCACTATACCCAAAGCTGATCTAGTATTCAGAGGTAACAGATTATATCTCACAAAAAACAAAAACTGGCCAAGTGTGAGTCGGACTCGCGGTTCCGTTATTGTGTACCATTATCTATAAAAACGACAATAAATCACGTTATGTGGGAGCCCCCTTAAATATTTATTTTATTCTGTATTTTAGTATTTATTTGTTGTTAAAGCGCCAATAGAAATACATCATGATTGTATGAAAATTTCTACTGTCTTAACTATCACGGTTCATGAGATACAGCCTGGTGACAGACAGACAGCGTAGCCTGAGTAATGGGGTTCCGTTTTACCCTTTGGGTATGGACCCCTAAAAAAGAAAAAATCACTAATGCTTGGTTTCTGAGCCCCTAATTAACTTTGGTAACCGATAAGTCTAGTGTTGTCTCTATCTGGCATTTAGGAAATGACAAGGACAGCAACAAACTTATTGGTTGTTCCTAATATGACATGATCATGTTTATTTGTTTCAGGGATGGTAGACTCCAACTGGAACATCGGAGCGGTCCTGGAAAAGAAACTTCAGCCGTTGCCGTTCACCTTTGCCCTCTCCGGCATGGCCAACCAGGCTAAACAGCAATTTAAGTTTGGCTGCGGACTGATCATCGGCTAACCAGAAGTGAATGCAGTGCGTGTGGAAGTGAATGCAGTTTATGGTGTTATAGGAGTGACTGGTGCGGTATTCAAGCTGGTTTTAATGCTGGTTAATATGAACCGGTTAATATCAAACGCTGCAGATGTAAGAAAATCTGTCGTCAAAGCCCTATCAGGGGTTCTGGCAGAGGTCCTCGAGTGCCGGTCCCATTCTAGACTGAAAAGTTTAGACCAGAATTGAACAGATGTTCCTATAATCTCGTGCCACAAAATCGACGTCTATCACTCGCGTTTTCTTACTCAATCCTGGCGTTCCTAATTATTTTACTTGTGAATTTGTTATTGAGTTATATGAGACAGCGAGGTTTAGATGTCGATTTGTGGAGAAAATTTTTAGACACATCTGTTCAACTCTGGTTTAAATCTTTTGATGGAATATGTTTCCCACCTTTAACCACATTATCTTTGAGCAGTCTAATTGTAATGACTTTATATCAAATCGACTCAAAGTAAAGTGAGCGCTAATAGTGTCGCATAGAGCTCATTTTACTACATTTAATGGAAATAGTGCGCGTCATACGCCCGCCATTTTGTAAAAATGTGTATGTATGTAACACACAGCTCACTGCAATGTGGTAGTCGAGTTGGTGCTGAATCATTACTGTGGGATGGCCAAAGAGGCACCATAGAATATCCAGAAGTACTAATTATGTTCTAGTAAAATGTATGGACATTGTATAATCCTATCACAATTTGCAATGCTCAAGACGAAAATACTAGAATCACTAGCTTGAATGTATCAATTTAATTTTAGATAGTATTGACTGTGCGTGTGTGTATTTTGGACTTTGTTTTCTTTTTATTGTATTACATTAATTTGCCATTTCTGTTGGTGTCTCTACTGGTAGAATTTCTACCGAATTTCCTCAATATTATATTCACCTGTCATTGGAATGATAACGAAATTGTTTAATTACAGAATGGGTTTTTAAAAACTCTGGTACTTACAGAAATCATTCATGATAATGATACTATTAGATCAATGCCCATTGTAATTAATTGTCTTCTAAAAAGTGCCTTGTTTTATTTATTAATAGATATATTTATCCAATATTAATTAAACTAAACTGCTATGTCTAAGCACAAATTGCTTTGCCACTTGTAAAATGTGATTCCAAAGATTTAGTCGCAAAGTCCAGAATGCAATGTAACATTATTCCTAAATAAATAAAATAATTATTACCACAGGATGGTTGTATTTTCTTGTATGTATATTAATTTGATTTGTTCTTCCGTTTTGTATGTGAATGTTTTACATACTATTATATTTTTTTGTTATGTACCATCGTTTGCTACTTTGCCAGTAAGCATTTATGTCATTACAATCACCCTAGGAAGCTGGCACCTCGGTGACATAGACCTTAGCTGTGACCTATGTAATTAGGTTATTAGCATGCTGATTAATAATATTAAATTTTTGCTTTTGTTAATTTTAATTAATTTCTGAACAAAAGTTACTTAGTTATCGATGTAATCTTATGAGGGTTAATAATTGACCAAATTTTAATAGGAAACTTGTATTATTGAGTGAGTTATCATTGGTTGTGTCTAGTAGCACAAAGGGACTTCCTAGGGTGACCAACGACCATTGAACGCCATGATAATCTTAAAGAGTCCTTATTCGCTATGACCATTAAAACGCAACGCGTCCTCCGCGGTACCTTAAATTAACATACCTTAACGGTTAAATCGTATTAGCGTGTACCACTTTTAAAAGTGTAAAACGCGTGAAGGCACTTTACGTACACGTTATAAACTGTCACAATAATGTGAAGCGTTTGTTTATAGCACGTTATGACGTCACACGTTGCCTGCAAGTGGCATAACGAATATGGTTGAAATTAAATCTCACCGTATTGTGGAATTCAGTGGCGACGAGCCTTTCCAGCTGCCTCTCCCTGCCACCTTGTAAGACTGTATTAATTTTTTCAGACCTTACCCATTGATTGCGGATAGACGGTAGGCTTTTCAGCAATACTTATACGAAGTTATTTTATAGTCATTTGGCTATAGTTTAAACCTGCTTTGCTAACTATTAGGCCCGCAATCAACTGCAGCCAACATGTTTGAAGATGTCATAATCCTTTTGTTAGTAGGGTTGACTCCATTTGCTCGCATGAAATCGCATTTTCCGTACTATTACTTCGTTTACTAGTTATTACAGAGTCGAGAGTGCGGGCAAATAGGATAGAGTAACGCCCGCTACAAATTGTGTATCCTACCATTACGTCTTTATCATTCCTTGGGTAAGGGTCCCCCTAAGCTCAAATACTGGAATGGGCGAAGTCGCAAGCTGCCATCCCTAGGCGTCGTGTATGGATGTATGTAGATAGTTGTACATACGGCCTGTTGTTAAAGCGTTTATTTTTAATAGAGTTATGTTAATAAATCAAATTTGGTGTTTTATTTTTGGAATTTTAGTCACCTGTTGTTTATTTAGGGTCCGTGCTCAAAGGGTAAAACGGATCCAGCTGTATCTTATGAACCGGTGATAGTTAGTTGACATTTTTACAGATAACAACAAATACTAATAATTATAACAATGTAAGCAATTTAAGGAGCTCCCATACAACACGTGATTTTATGCAGTTTTTTAAATAATGGCACAGAACCCTTCGTGCGTTGACCTTCCATCATAGTTTTTTGCCCATGGTGGCAAATGTACACTGCTTTAAAAAAAACGAATATGCCCCAATAGAATTGCTTACAAGAATGGATACTTCCAATGTCAATGAGCATGACGGCATGATCTGCGCACATAGTCGTACATGGTGTAAACGGATACAGTATAATATTGCACCTGTGATAGGTCAAGTTGCCTTGAAAACTCGAGCGTTACATGGAATTACATCTACGCGGGAGAAGCCGCGACGCACTAGTCTATCTTACTAATATTATAAAGCCGAAAGTTTGTGAGTGTGTATAATTGTATATGTATGTGAGATTGTTAGTATAGTTTAATAAAACACAAATTAGTTTAAAAATAACGTAAGTTTATTACATGTAATGAAATAAAAATATAGAATTAATAAACTTTCATTCTGCTACATGTAAAAATGACCGATGCCACACAGGTCAGAATATTATTTTGGTACAACTATTCATTACTTTCCAACAATGTGATTATTTAAAATCCTGAGCAGACAAATGTGACGCGATGTTCGTACAAGCTAATTATTCCTTCCATCTAGGGTACTAAGTAGATACAATTTCAACCGACCTCCCCACCATACAAAGATTACCATGTCAGTGCTTACTTTCTTACGTTATGTGAGATTTGCAGTCAGCAAAGTATTTATCTAGTTTCAGTATTTCATTATTGACCGACGAAAGATGTTAAACTTTTAAAAAAATCCCAAATATCACGTCACAATTTGTTATCCAAGCAAAGATTTTTAACTGTAGGTACATTATAGTATCCGCTAAGAAAAACGCCACACCTAATGTTGCAACCTAAACTACGCGAAACTGCTATCGCAGTCGGAGTGTTTACCAAACGTGCCAGACAAAGGACTACAAATAGATTCATTTAATTAGCTGATGTGCCATTTTCCTAGCAACGTCTTTTATTGTTAGTTGCTTCGACAATTAACGGAATTACGTATTTTGTGGAGTTAAAATAGGGTTAATTACAATCAAAAATCTTTGCTATAACTATTTAAGACAATTAACAACATTAACAACTTTGCCATTACATTAAACGGCTCACCAGACATGACAACATTGCCAACCGGGGGGGTTTTAAACCAAACAGTCCGATCTTTTTATATTATGTCTTCTATTATTAACTAGGTATTTAATTACAGTTAAAATGTACATTACACATATAATAATTATGTTGTAATTAAAAGTTTTGCTGTATGAAATGTTTGTATTCAGTCGCGTCTGGAGAGCCTTCATCACGGTATGTTCAGAATTAAAAGTTGGGTGGACATCTGAAATATAACTACCAAATAAACTTTCCAAAAAAAAATTGTCACCCCAACGACAATGAATAATTAAACTACAAATTTTAATGTTTATTCTTCTTATACCAAAATATATTATTATGGCGTGAGTTATCAATTATCATTTCGAAGATACAATAATATTTATATATTCATATATTCTTGTTATATAATCTATGTTTTAACCTAGACTTACAGTTAGAGACGATTGCAGGACTTATAGTTCGCAATGTGTCAGTTTTAGAGATCTGTGAATGTTATTTTGAAATGTTCTTTTTGATATAAAATATTAAATTAACTGATATGTGCTGAAAATTAACTAGAAAAATCGAAATTCAAATTATATCAAAATTAATTGGCAGTATAACTAGCGAGCTTATTATATTCAAGTAACATTTAACTCTATAATCGTAGGACTTAGTTTCCATGTCCAGTATATAACATCTATTAAGTACTTTATACAACTAAAGTTCGTTTAATGAAGCAAAAAGAACATCACTAAAATCAACAATATTGGCGAATAGTTCGCAAGATGCGGTCAAGTCATAGCGTCGAACTAAAACAAACAAAATGCTGCTTTATTTGGTGACACTGCACTAAAACAGCCCATTACACCGCCTTTTGGCGACGTGAATTAAACTCTAAAACTACATCTTTAGAGATTATTATTAAGTTATTTGCATTATTACTTACAAACTGCGTCCATGCGCATAGTGTCTCTTTTATTAAAAAGGATAGAATTATGATTAATTACTATTTTATAATTAGCAGGTTGATAACCTGCAACAGCAAACGCTCTTTGGAAATAATATAGTTGTATTATCCGACATTTTAGTTGATTGAATTTAAGCATGCGAGTGTAAAAAGGCGGTGTGTAAGCGTAGAAACAATGATTGTGCTAAATAAACTCTAAAAGCAGTAGACAGCAATTACACTAAGCGTACAAGACGATTACATTAAATTATTCTCAACCTCTTGACAAAAATTGACAATAACTTTCTCTCATTTATTTATAAAACATAGGGAAGATAGCGAATCACAGATCGAGAAATTACAAATTCGATAGAGTACCATTCTCCAAATCATAGACCAATAATTGAAAATTGTATATCAATGTTGCCATCATAAAAAAAATGCAACAATTTAGTGGCAACGTCATAGAGGGAGACCGACAAAAACACATGACACGTTTTGTTTAAAAATAAAAACTAAACTAAAAAAAACATTAAATACCTATGAGATAATAAAGTGATGACTTTAGTCCGCTTCAACGGGCACGATTTAATAGATTTTAATTGGATTTATGCTATGGGGACATTTAATAGAATATTTACAAAATGTTTTCTCGCTCATTCGCACTGCCGTAGTGTTGCCAGCTATGAGACAACTGATATTGGTCGATAATGTTACCATCACATAAAATGAAATGACGGGTACAAATCAACTGAACATTACATTTTTGATTCTCGAAGAAAGAAAATAATATTGACTTTCTTCAATCAATTATTCCCCAAAAGGCTCACGTGCCTAAAGATATGGAACATGTGATCTCTGTTTTAACAATAACGTAGATCTCTCTTACACAATGTATTACAGTTTTAAATTTAGTATCGAGTATGTTAGCATACCTATTACATAATTTCTAAATTTTAAAAGTTAACATTAATTATTAACCGGTGATCGGAATAGGTAGTGCAACACTTAGTTGAAAATTTTCAAGCAAGCAATATTATGGAAATAAACCCGATTTTGCAAAATGGCAACTTATCCTGAGCTGAGTTTTTCATTTAGCTCTGGTCAAACTGACGCTTACAGAAGAAAAAGAAGCCACTCAAAGAAACTTTATTGGCTAAGAGCTAAAAGGAATGGCATCGACTAACTTGCCATGTTGATGAACCAACTTATTTAGTTGGCACACCAACTTGTCTAATTGGGACAAAATTCGTCACAGCAGTGTCTCATTAGACACCAACATGTCTAATCGAGACACCATGTTGTCTAGTGAGACACTAATATGCCTAGTTTAGACCCCGACATGCATAGTCGAGACACAACCTTGCCTAGATGGGCCACCAACATGTCTAGTGTGGACTCCAACTTGCAACTTAACTTGTTTAGTTGACAATAGACGTGTGCGCCGATGAAAAATCCATCGGCGGCGGGCGCCGATCAAAAATCGGCGGCGGCGGCGTGTTTTCGGCGTGAAACCGGCGTGGGAACATTTTTTATAGACTTTAATAATAACAAGAATTATACTGTTTTTTCCAATTAATAAAACACTAATAAACACACATAATTATATAGAAATAACTAAATAGCGTTATTACGGAGCTCTTAGAAGCAGCAGGAAAGCCGGTACCTACTTCGTGAGCTCTTAAAGTTGTTCAATTTGCTTTGAACACTGGGAGAACTGCAAAGGCGTTGAACAGATTATATTGTGGTTCTTTTTTTCAAGAAAGAAGATAAAATGGTTCTAAAGGCCCATTTCTCTTTTGAGTTTCGACTACGAGCTGTATTCGAAGGTAGTCTCGAGTCTCGAATCGTCAAGCAAAAAGACTTGACGAGTTTAAACCGCCAGAGCAGGCTGGATTTCGAAGGGGTTACGGGACTTAGGTCTACCATATTCACCCCGTGCAGCAGGTTTTCAAAAGCCTGAAGAATCCAGCCCCTGTGTCTCGCCTTTGAGGACTATGAGCAAGCCTAGGCTATTCTCGAGTGTCTGCAGCGAAGTCAAGTTTAATAGCGGTACACCGAGGTGTTGAGATGCCTGTGTATGATTCCGCGACTATGTTCAAGTACAGAACCAGCTGACTTAATATAATTCAGCTGCGCAGGGGAGTGAGACAGGGGGTTTTTATATCTCCGTAATGGTTCACTCGCCCTGGAAGATATATGTTTACGACGCTCGAATGGAAAGAAACGGGCAGTTAGGCAGGTCCAACTTCGACAAAGAGGTCGCCCGAAGAATCCAACTCGGATGGATAGCGTTTGGGAAGTTACGGGACATCTTCTCGTCCTAAATTCCACAGTGCTTGAAGACAAGGGTCTTCAACCAGTGATGTTACCAGTGATGACGTATAGAACGGAGACGTGGTCCTTAATTGCTGGCCTTTTGGAGAAGCCCAGAGTCACACAGCGAGCAATGGAGAGAGCTATGTACAGAGTTTCTATGCGTGATAAAATCCAGAACAAGAATATTCGCCAAAGGGCTAAATTTTACGACATAGCTCTCAGGGTTTGTAAGTCGAAGTGGTAATGGGCACGCCACATCGCTCGTAGAGCTGATAACCGATGGGGAAGAAAGGTTCTAGAGTAGCGACCACGGACTGGAAGACGCAGCGTAGATAGGTCTCTCACTAGATGGACCGACGACATCATGAAAGTCGCAGGCAGCCGGTGGATGCGGTGGTGAATTGTCGTTCCGTGTGGCGGTCTAAGGGGGAGGCCTACGTCGAGCAGTGAAAAGTATAGGCTGATGGTGATACAAAAATCAAACCATGCCGCCGCTACGCAAAAATGTTCTTAGCACTGAGCCGTCACGACAACAAAATAGAGTTTAATTTCGTTTGTAGTATGGGGTAACTTTTCCGTTGCGGTGCCTGCGCCGCACAGCGCTTTTATTATTTTCCCCCAATATTTTTAACAGTTGCTACAGATCTATTAGGATAGCTAATAAGCGAGGATAATAAAATAAATATTACAGTAATGCCCTAAACAGTATAATATTTGACGCCGATTTCACGCCGATCCCAAAATCGGCGGCGGCGGCGTGGTAAATTTACCGGCGGCGGCGGCGCGCCGGCGCGGCGCACACGTCTAGTTGACAAGCCGATTTAGTTGACCTCTATCGGGTTTTTTAGAATAGAATAGAAATTTTTTTATTCTTGGATTAGTTGTGAAATTGGAATAATATGTGTAAAGCTGAAGTGTTGCACTGCTATCCCGACGGCTTTCCCAGCCTAGCTCCGTCCACACACCTATCCATAAACACCGAGTAGTGAACACGTTTCTCCCTATCGTATTGCTGCATGGTGAGATAGTTGTATCTCGCCGGACGAGTAACGTAACGACTCAGAAGTTGGGGTTCCGTTTTTACATTTTGAGGTATGGAGCCCTAGAGACATGAAGCGAATCGAATAGTACTGCCGCGCGATTCACAGTCGAGTTTTTAGTCGCGACACGAGCATCTCGTATAGTAATTTGTGGGATGGTTCATCTCCCGACTATTAATTCGACAAATAAAGCCCGATCGGCTATTTAATAGTGGCAGAAGCTTTTAGCCCTTTTTAAAGGTCAAACTATTTCTTTCAAGCCATAAACATGACATCAACCTTGGCACGGTATCGATATACAAGTCATCTACGACATAAGTCGCTCATTCACAATAGATTGAAGATATGGGTGTCAAAAATTAAATATCCCAGCTGTGAGAACGTAACATAATTTCCGAGTCGCGTCCGACGATATAATCCTATCGCACATTAAATCTTAAGCATAAGAGACACAAAGACAAGCAGAGACATTCCTAGTTTTTAACCATTGAATTTTTCACACACTGACAACTAAGGGCGCGCGTTTAGAGACGCGCGGCGGACAGCGTGCGTGTCAGCGTAGTGCGTAATTGCGACAAGTCCGACGTGGCGAGGCGACCTCAAAGTCTGAAGAGTAGAATTGTTGCCGATTTTGACAGTTTTCATATACAAAAAAGTACTATAAAAATTGACGAGTTTGCCGCGTTTGTACAGCTTACAAACTTGAGAGCTTGGTCGTCTAGATATCCCAAAATGCATGTCACTGAAAACTTTTGCTGTATTGGGTAGCATAGCGATTATCATCAGTCTACAATCGTTTTATTTTGTTTTTAACGTAGCCCCACACTAGGATTGCTCCTGTATCGTGAGTACTGCCTTACAGACATTATAATTTTACATGCACATTTTAAGTCCATTAACTAAGCTCACTACAGGCTATTAGATTATGATTTCTGAAAAAATATTTATGTGGTCTACGCTTACAAAAACGCTGCCCGCAGGGCGCCACTAAAGCGCACCCTAAAAATTTTAAAACACGATTTTCAAAGTTCAATATTCACCATATTATTTTAAAGCATGTATTCTGTTGCCGCCAAAACTGAGCAGTTATAAATCCTAATGTTGGCAATACATGGTCCATAAATATAATCTGTTTTTTTTTTATCGGACAGCTAACGAGGCGTCTTCTGGCATTGCGATTTCACTCTGGTCTAATGTTGGACATGGCAACTAATTAATGATGGAATTTGCTTACTATCGATTAAACGTATCGATGTAATCTGGAATACACAATACTATATTGGCAGCCCCAGCATAAGCATCGATATCGTATCGATTTTTAATCGTGAAGGAATTGTGTGCGTTGAGCTTAACAAATATTTTCAAGATTCTAGAGCAGCCATATTCAACCTTTTGCCACCTCGGGCCGCATAAATATGAGCTCTAATCTACCCGGGCTAACACAGCGATTAATTTTAGATAAGCCTTGGAATTGATCTTAAAACGTAATCCCAGATGTTACTGAGTAAAATTTGGAGAAAAGCTCTTGTACACCATCTTTAAACACTCATAAAAATATTGTATGTTTTTTAGTTTAAGAGATAAACAGCTATTATTTTGGCTACCTTCCTATAAGCATAGCGGGCAGCTGGTTGAAGAAAATGACTGCTCCGAACCATGAACCGTAGACACACCTGTCGCACGAGAGATAAGCAAATCGAGTTACAAATTAAGCGCTGCACACATCCAACATCAGACCTCGGAACCTATCAAGCACTCACGGCAGGGCTGAGCGAAGCATCCACCTGGAAAAACATCATCTTTTACAATAAGAATCAATCGCCATAACAATTATTACATACTAGCAGCGCCTCGCGGTTTCACCCGCGTTAACTACTATCGCGTAAATTTTTACGGGATAAAAATTAACCTATGTCACCCGGCGATAGTGTAGCTTTCAAACAGTGCAAGAATTTTTCAAATCGGTTCAGTAGTTTCGGAGTTTCAGAGCCTATTCAATGCAAACAAATAATCAATTATCTTCTCTTTATAATATTAGTATAGTATCCTGATTTAAAACCACTACAGGCATCATTATAACATGACCCGCGGCAACCGCGGCAGTCCATAAAACGTGTTGTTATCATGATGAGTCAAAATTTAGGATCTCCTAACCACGCTTAGCGAAATCGATGATAATTCCACCTTACCATGCCCAAGGGCCGTATTATGAACTCTAATGCCAGTCAGTAACGTCACGTGACATTCAAACCTACTTCTGACCTAATAACAGGCTGGCAATTACGTATTACGAACTTTAATTTGACATAATGTAGGTCATAATACGAAAAAGAACAGTCCAGTCAGAACAGGCCGCAAAAATAATTGCCTGGAACTTGCCTGATTTTAAATAAGTTCATAATGCGACCGCTGCGTTTCGTCCCAGAGCTTAGAACTCCTATTGGCGCAGTCGGTAGGATTATATAAATTGGCGAAGTGAATGAGTCCGCCTTACCTGATGTTATAACTCCATATCCTGCGCCTCGTCGTCGCTGAAATCGCTCATGGAGCTCTCAGTGTCACTGTTTGCCCCGTTGGAGGGCTTGGAGCCCGAGGTGGCGGGCGTGGCGCCCCCCATGCCGGTGATGGCGTCCTTCTCGTGCAGCGCCTCCTCGGTGGCGTATCTCCGGACGTATTCTGGGGACGGTTTAGAATGGCTCTTTATTGGGCACGATTGGAGTCGCTAGGGTGCACGGGGCCGGTCTGAGGAGAAGCGGTTACCGGATATGAAGTATTTGTTGTGTTTAAGTTTATGCGCTGTCTCGCGTGCTGTTAGTGACAGTTTGGTCGAAGATACCCACGATAAGCGCAGAACAGCATTGGCTTTCTAGGACCAGTGCTGGGATACCCCAAGAGGTGTCATGCCATGGTGTGTTCTAAGTGACTTATAATGGTTAGTAGAATATTTCATAGCACATTACCCCTGAAAGACATTAACACTTTCTTTCACAAACTTTTTAATGGTGATATCAAAAAATCAATCAAGTTTGTAGCACCAAAATAGGCAGCGTCATTAAGTTTGCTACTTACGGTACCCTACCAAGTAGGTCGGTTTAATTTTCTGTGTACCAAGTTACCGACGGAGAGGCTGTAGACTCTAGTCACAGGGTGGAGTGTGGACACTCCATACAAACGGCTGAATCGAACAAAAGACAACCGAAACTATATGCGAGCAATAGCGTTGATACTGTCAAACAAAACCCCGATCGTGCTATCTCGCTTAAGTTTAAAAGGGTGTCCCTTTTAGGGTAGTAATCAATTTTATTACTTATTCGTACCATGACGGCCTGTTGTGACATCTCGACGCTCAATTCAGGTTGGTTTTAAATCTAAAGGGATTGACGTCTACCTAAATCATATCGAAAGCCATGTATGTATTACTATTTTTTTTATTTTTTTTTTATTTTATTAAAACGTAGCCCCACACTAGGATAGCTCCTATATCGTGGGTACCGCTTACAGACATATAATTTCACATACACATCACACCCAGACCAGAAACTAATATTTGTGGATCGCACAAATATTTGTCCCAGGCGGGAATCGAACCCGCAACCCCTAGCGCAGCAGTCCGATTGCTCAGCCACTACGCCAAACGAGCCGTAGCCGTAAAGTATTTAAAGTGAAACGATTGTGTTTAGGTGCTCAATTGGATCGCAATAAGACGTCATGGTAAGCCCCCAGGTCCCAGGCGTCTGGCGCAGGTGTTACCTGATACTTTTTTCTTGTACTCCTCTGGCTTGTGCAGGTACATCGCCGCCGCGTCCCCGTTGAGCGGGTCGATGGGGTTGGGGTAGGTCAGCAGCTGGGGCAGGAACGACTCGAAGATGTTCGACAGGTCTGGAAAGTGGAGGTATTTTTTTAATACATAATATGCACCGAAGGAAAACATCGCGAAGAAACCAACATGCCCGTGAATTATTTCGGAGGTCCATCAACCCGGAATAGGCCCCCGTGGTTGATTAAGGCCTAATCCTCCTCACGAAAGTGGCATATTACACACATTCTTATATAATAATATGCACAGCGAGCTACCAATAATGAGCCCAAATACAGTATGTTAGGCTAACGAATTAAGTAAATATTAATCGTTGGTAAGCGCATTGCTTGAGGCTGGATCGATCTGGCGAATTTTTTTATTTGTTTTTCTTTCGTAATACTCCGAATTAGGTTTAAATGGAAATCAAAATTTGAAAACTTGTCCGAATAATTGACAAATTCGGGGAAAACTGAAAGCTCTTGTTCCAATGGGAATTGCGTATAGACTCGCGATTTGATAAGGCTGGATATTATGGCGTAATTCCTTTTCCGTATTTACCGTACAGGACATCGTCTGTCGGGTCAGTTAGTATCTAAATAAAAATAGTGTGCTGCTTACGGTTTGCCCTTTCCAGATATTCGTTGCATATAAGCAGTGTACGAAATGATTCACGCCACCACCTGCCCGATGTATATTCCTGTCATGTTCAACGAGTGACACATGGGGATTACTAGGAAATGACTGATTCAAACTGAATATGAGTTGCTGGTCCATATAAGACATTTTATTTAGTCTACGCGTAGTAGGTATTTTCGCTAGTTGAAATACTTTAATTGAATAATATCCTGTCACATTCCAATTATTTTTGTGATATAAATTACGCGTCACGTTGTTTGTCTGCGATGGACTCCTAAACTACTTAAGCGATTTTAATAAAATTTGCACACCTTGTGCAGTTTGATCTAACTTGAAAGATAAGACAGCTTACATCTCAATTTACAGTCGCAATAACAATAATCTTAGCCACAACAACGCGTGGCCGTGTCTGCTAGTAATATATAAGTTAGGATGACACTAAATCGTGGGACAAGTTATAAATAACCACTAGTGAGCTAAGATTGCCAAATAATCTCTACATTATAGACAAATAACAATTTTGATTGAATCTTTTCTACGAAACTGTCATTACTGCAAGCGAGGTTAATTGCTATGAATTAATGACACGTATAGACTGCCCTGCCGGAGCTGCATAAGTACTTTTATTGTACGCATACAACAAGTACATAATAAAATACCCAATTACACTTATGAAAACACAATACGTACTGGGACATATACATACGCAAAGCCTCGACGTTTCGATAAAGGTACTCGTACCTACACTATAGTCACGGGAATACCGTTTTTTGTCTAGTAGCTACTTTTGTCGGCAGCCTCTTTTGATTTCGCGAAAGTTCGAAACAACTGAAGTTACCATATTATACCTAGTATCAGAAATAGACTTGGCAAAAAGCGTATACCCGAAAGAGACCCAACTTGGTTGCAACTTATAAATCGGAAAAATTTAATACATGTTATTTAGGTGGAGCTCCAATAATTCCTGCGACATTCTAAAATGTCAAGATTGGTTTGCTTTTGCAGCACAGCAAAAAATAAGTGCATACGCCGACAAAGACAAAACATCATCGCACTATCCTACTTACTCCTTTGTCTATCTCTATACACTTCTCTTTTCTTCCCCGGATCTCGAGTTAAATGTCATATCTGTGAGGTGATTAATCTGAGGAACTTACCATAAAGAGCCGTCCACGCCTGATTGATGACGTCCAAACAGACGGTCCCTGACACTTCGTCTATGTTCGGATGGTAGACTTTGTTCATGAACCCTATGGAGGGTGACTTGAAGGGATAGTGGTCGGGCAAGTGGACTCGCACGCGCCACACGCCGCCCTCGTACGGGGCTGAAACGTACAGTTCAAATAGCAATAACCGCACAAGGTTAGGTTAAAGAACGGTAGGTTAAAGAAGAAGTCGGTATACAAGTCGATAGTGAATAGGTGTCCTCTAAACAAGCATGCTCCATCCTAGACCGCGTCGTCACTTACCATCAGGTGAGACTGCGGTCAAACGCTTGCGTATACGGAGATAAAAAAATTGATTACTATTTTTCTATAATTTAAAGAACAAAAAAATACTCTCACAAAAAAAATACATTACTATTGTATTAAATCAGGATAAAAAACCAAATTACTCTTTTTTTTTTTACTTTTTGGCTGCAGTTCTAAAAACTGGCTCCATTTCTTTTGGGCTCAGTTCGATCACATCGTCACTTAAAATCTAACAAGTGATCGTTGACTAGCGTTGGCCAGCTTATAAACTTCAAAAAAAAATTGAACAAAATAAAAAAAAAGATTAAAAGGGATGTTGATGATAGAAAGAATTGAACACTTATTAGGTATGTCCATAATTGATGCTAACCAATTTCGAAGTTCGGGTTGATACTGTTTACGGGCAAGCGTAGCGCTTACCATCAGGCCAAAAAACCGCTCGTCTCGTCATAAAAAAAAAGGTTATATTTTTTGTTGTTAATTATATGATGATGATGATGATGATCATATTTGTGGTTGTAAATATATGATGATCAGACAACCTTATGAAGGCAGCTGGTAGGCAGTCTCGCGGTGCACCGGAATTAGTGACGTGACGAAGACGACATGAGGCCTATAATACGATGAGGCCTATAATACCCAACACTTGGTTTAACACAGGCTGAAAAGATGATTTAAATATAATAATAATGATGATGATGATTATAATTACTTATGTGGTTGTAAATAAATGATGATGATGTGCATGGTTATGAATAAATATTATGATGATACTCATGGTTGTGAATACGTAGATATCTTTCGGGAGCGCTTTGGAGACTTTTTAAAAACGATATTCGGATTTTACGAATTTATTTAATTATAAACTTAATTAATTAATTTTACAATATACGAGCGGTAGCAGAGTTGGATGCTAATCGACTCGCGATGATTCGGGCTCACTAGCCGTTAGTCACAGTCTCACGAACGAGCGGATGCGATAACATTCTGCTGATCGTGCGTCTGGGACGGTGGCGTGATCCATAGCATTACAATGTTACAATGTGCTTACATAGCAAGTAGTAAATAGGGCATGTTCTTAATATAGGGTGGTTATGAGCACATAACTCCTCCCTCCTTAGATGTAAGTTAATGGAAAAAGGAAGTTTTTCCAATAACTTTGCCAATACCTAACGTGACACTAATAATAAGGGTGGTTAAGATTGGTTCTCTTGTCCATCATTATGAACCTGTTCTCTTCCACACATTTTTAAAACTAGATGTTTAAATCTAAGTTAAATTACATAACTAACACATAAAAAGACAATAATATAAAGTATTATAGTTGCGACACTGACACTGTCGATTTGAACACTATAATCACTATATTGCCCATTATCACTATTAACACTTTTCTTGAGTAGATAGTTGAGGTGCTGGACGTCTTCCAGTTCGACTCCCTTGAGATCAACAGGCTCGGTGTTTTCGACGAGGAGGTTCTGCTGCTGCTGCTGCCGTACATCAGGTAGGGTGATAAGTGGAACGGGCTTATAGCCAGTATCCATTTGGTGGTAGCGCCGTCCATGTAATACAACGCCACCGATGGAAATGTCGCATTTCTCAGGTGCTGTGAGTATGTACGTTCCTTGCATATTTTCACGTATGACGTCATCGCCACAGGTTTGTACTAGTGTTTTGTCGTATTTGCTATACAATATCCAACGGTTTGTTGCAACTCTTTGAAGTTTCTAGTCTTCTGAAAAGACTCTACGTGGGAAACATCTGGATTGATTCTGTCGATACTCCATCAGTTGCTCAATACAGGTCTCTGGAGCGTATGGGACGAGGTCATCTTCAGAGCACAAATATTCATTAGCCGTTATCTCTCGGCACTGGTGGGCGGTTGGACGATATTTCGTACCTTCTACTAATAGGAAGGGAAATTCGGGAATAATGACGAAGGTTTGAGAGTCCCGGGATATAGGTAAAGGGTACAATTTGAAATAATTAAAAGTATTGTTAATAACTAAAGGAACAGTAATTATGAATCTTATTTCATCATTTTTAATGTAAGTTTTTACTGAAAGTGATTCTTTAGATTTTGCTCAGTAACAGAATACATTAAGTTATCATATCTTGAGATTTCGCCTAGCAACAATAAAAGTTCATTGGAATTGATTACAGATTTATGCAATATGGATACTTTACTGAGTGCTAGAGATGTCTCTACATCATTAATTTTTATGTATATACTTCTAAAATTGGTAATAAACATATTTAAAACATTAGTTAAAAATGATACGAAAACGTACATGTTTTCTTAAAAATAAATTTAAAGTTTTTGTTTCGCCGCTAAATTCGGGTATCAAATTTAAAACTTCCCGCGGTATCTGTAAATCTACGGGTTGCAATTGTGGTGGTACCAAAACAGGCGCGGAAGTGGCTTGCATTTGTGAGTGAGCCATTTTACCTAATACACAGTAATAACTAAAGTCAACCTAACTAAATATAATAGAGCACTTTTCTAAATTAATAATGTAACCAAATGTTTCGATTTTAGAACACAATATAGTTAAAACACACAATAAATATTTCTAACTTAAAATTAAAACCAATTTTAGGAGTTTGGTAGGGAAGGATAGTAGAAGGATTTTACTTAGTAGATTATTACTACTAATCACTATCCAACCGCCACCGTAGTCATCACGTCCCACTAAGAATCGTATTTATTTGGTTCGTTGGATTACCGGGGAGAGCGCGATACCGATTTTAGGTAAATATATTTTTATAACACTCTCACTTTTAGTTGCCACACGCGATTCACTTTTTAGGATTTCACCAAAAACTATAGCGCTACTTTTCGCGATGGCAACAACCGATATCCTACCGGCTGCGCCAGATATCTTTCGGGAGCGCTTTGGAGACTTTTTAAAAACGATATTCGGATTTTACGAATTTATTTAATTATAAACTTAATTAATTAATTTTACAATATACGAGCGGTAGCAGAGTTGGATGCTAATCGACTCGCGATGATTCGGGCTCACTAGCCGTTAGTCACAGTCTCACGAACGAGCGGATGCGATAACATTCTGCTGATCGTGCGTCTGGGACGGTGGCGTGATCCATAGCATTACAATGTTACAATGTGCTTACATAGCAAGTAGTAAATAGGGCATGTTCTTAATATAGGGTGGTTATGAGCACATAACTACGTTGACGATATTATTATTAAGGCTTGTACTTAAATAAATATTTAATGACGATATTTATGTTTAAATATGTGATAATGATATTTATTATTGTGAATAAATATGTGATGATGATATTTATGGTTGTAAATAAATATGTGATGATGATAATTATTATTTGCGATTATAAATAAATATATTTGATGATATTAATGTATAGTTGTAAATTGATGATGTTATTTGTGGTTGTAACGATACTTACTTCCTGGAGGGCCGAAGAATTTGACGCAGAACTCGTTGAGCCCTCCCAGTATGGTCACCTCGTGTTTGCTTTCGATACTGAACGGTAGTGGATAGGGAATGTATTGTTATACAGATAAGGTTCAAATTAGATAGTAATATGGATTCATCGCTCTTCATTGTTAATCAAAATTCGCCCACTTTGGTTAAATTTATAGCGAGCCCAGCCATGATAAATCAGAACGTCAACGCACATATACTCGTATCTAGGTAATAGAAAAAAACATGATAATATAGTCGGCCACGAAAATTGTATGTCTTTCAAATCGTTAGAGTAGAAACTTACGTATGTATTAATCTACATTGGATGGTAGAACTCGTTCAGGGACCTTTGTTGTTTACTGAACACATTCAAAATTGGTATAAAATTACCATGTTCAGAGTTTCTGACTAACATGTTACGTTCCGCTGGGACTCGCATGCCCTTGGGATTCGCGGTTGCATTTGTAGACTTCCTTGCGATATTTTCTACACCGACTAATAATTTGGGCCGAATATGGCATACAATGTGGGACGAACGCAGATTTCGTTCACGTAGGACGAATGTGGATTAACCCGACTTTTACCCCATTTTTTTAATTTTCTACACCAACTAATAATTTGTGCCGAATATGACATACAATGTGGGACGAAAGCAGATTTTTTCATGTGGGACAATTGTGGATTAAATCTACTTTTACCACTTTTTTTTTATAAGTCACTGTAGGTTTACCTGTCTGTCGTTTCGGGTGGTATGTCGAAACTCAAACAATCGCTTCCTGGTTGGCTATTCGGCTGAAACTTTGATGGTAAGTATGTATCACATAACTCGATGACAATGTCGATGTTAAATCGATTTATGCCGTAATTTTGCAGGTATCCCAGCTACAGAACTATGCATTACAAAAGCTGGCGCGGCTGCACTGCGGTCCTCACCCCGAGATTAGTCAAAAATGCACAAATATGCTATGCTAACGTGTTGTATGATTTTATTTGGTAGAAAATTTAACACAGTATGTTATGAGGTATGAACGTATGACCCTGTGTCATCTAATTTTGTAAAGGTCACGGGTTTTATTAGAGTTGAGAAGGGTTTTCTACACGCCCAAATTGCTGTTTTTTTATAGAAGGTAAATAAATTTATGGATATTTATTTTTATATGGGTATATTTTTAAAATATATAAACCAATAATGGGTCTGCTTGCTATGTATTCATGTCTAAACCATCTGTTTGTAATTGTTTGTTATTGGACCATGGAGAAGGGCAGGATATTTACGATCACGAAAAGGACGATTCGTGGATAAAATGTAGTGTAAACAAGGCCGATTTTTAGCTTAAGCTAACCCGTAGTTTGCCGTTAGCGAAAATCTAATTGATACAATTAAAATTAATTATGCAAACGACCCTTCTTTGTCCGTCTCATTATAAATGTAAGCGATTACTGCAGACCGAATTGATTCTAGACCTTTGTTCTATCGTTGCATTAGTTTCTAGACTTTGTAGTCGAAAAAACATGTACCAACTTCTAGGTAAGCGTGCACCTGCATTGTAGACCACACCCCCGTTTTACATCAGATAGTAATCAAACGCGTATCTACTCCATATTATAAATACTGCACTTTACCGTGGTGGATTGTAAGTAAAACAATGGATATATTATAATAATTACAATAATTCAGCCTGTACCTTTGCAAATCCTGGGCAAAGGCCTCCCCTCACTTTCGTGAGGAGGATTAGGCTTGGATCCACCACGGGCCCCTAGTCCGGATTGGTGGATAGTGCAACCGAAATAATTATCGGGCATTAGTATTTACATTTAAATTAGAAAATACGCAAAATTACATTATTTCAGACGACTACACCATTATCTGATACGACAAACAACTTACATGTCTACTACAGCACCTACAAATGTACAGATTTAGAATGATTATTTAATTATTTACTTGTGACTTTCACTTTTAGTATTTATATTGTTAGTGCAAATTGTACTTGTTAATAAATAAATGTAACCCATAATATTCAGACCAGACAATATTTTTCCATATTCAACTGTACGTTCTACCTAGACTAGACAGTAGACATATCCTTTACAAACTCAGAGGCACTACGGCTAGTCAGGGCCTGGAGCGTAGTAACTGGCACCTAATCTGTGTCTAGACCCATTAATATTTGAACTATTTTGAACCTATTCTGTCTGCCGTCTGGTCGTTACCCTGAGTGCTGCGAGTCCCCCAAGGAGAAATATATATTGGCTGCAGATGTACATAGTAGGTGCTAAATAAAGCCTTTGCGTGGATATCGTTCGTGGAGGTAGCGCCTTATTTTGCGTATATTTTTTTTTAAACTGGGTTCGAATGATTTCTATCACTCTTCGTAGATAAATTTACTATTTGCAAAATGACTCCCATGCGTTTTTTGATATATTTGCGGTATACCTTGTTGTTAAACTCCCCTATTCGGGTAATATAGGAAGTTATGTTATCCCTGAGAGCTAGGCTATTGTTTATCCCGGGAAAATGCAGAAATACGGAAATGCTGATACGATTTTGACAATTTTTTTTTTTGATAGGAGCTACACGATTTCCCGAATGACAATAGGTTGTTTTGTCTGAAAATATAAGAATTCTTGCGGAAAAACTGGAGTTACGAGGGTGGAACCGCGGAGCGAAGTTAGATTTATATTTTAGAAATTTAGACGTCCATGAACCCGAATATTTTAGACTCACAAGTGTCAATAGCCATTGATAAGAAATAAAGACTTTGTCATTAGATTTTATTTTCTGGATTTTATGGATATCGGATGCCGGAAAAATACGAGGATAAACTTAAAGAAAAAAAATAAGAATACCTATCTACATACATGGGCATTGCTGTTTAATTTTCTATTGTATGATTTTCGGATAATTATTTACTGTAGAAATTTTGGTGTAGTTTTTGTAGAAATATATAATAATAATATAAAGTAGGTACATAATGCCTGAATCGTGAACCCGTTATTATTAGGTACTATGTCGAATTATTAAAAAAAAAATGTTTATGTAGATTAAAATAAGATTTCGGCTGATCATTCGATTAACTTTACACAGAGGGAACAAGTATGTAAATAAATATTTAAGTAGAATTTATGTATACTACTTAATATTTTTCGTGCAATCGGAGTTTCGGATTCGTATATAACATCACGAAAATAAATGTCATAAATAATTATATTTGTCTATATTTAACTTTTTTTTTTACAAATTATTTTTTCAGATTTGCGGCTTTATTACTATGAACATGTAATAAGGAGGAGTGATTACGTACCACAAAAACTCGTTTGTAATTATTCGGGGGGCGGCGGTATCCCACCATGCTATCATGGTGGTTGCAATGTGATGACGCTATATGTTTTGGACAAAAAATTGCATCTAAATGTAGCTTTTCATTTGTCTTTCGAATGTTTCTGGACAGATATTCCGTAAGTAGGATAGTTCAGCAAAATACTGTTATTCTTAAATATAGGTACTATTTTATGCCTATTTTTTAAACATCGTTATCCTCTTTTTGTTTAGAAAAATTAAGTGGTTAACTTGTAATATTATATAATTATACATTAGGACATTTATTGTTATTATATTCGTACAATCCTATGAAGATAATTCTAGTAGAAGCACCATGCTTATATGCAAATCCCTATATGATATCACACACAAAAATACTATGAAAAGAAACTGTACAAATAGACATAATTTACATAAACACAAGGTCAACAAACCCAAAAATTAATGAATGGCAGATAAATAATACATTAGATTAATGAGAGCAACAGCATTTCTCATGAGGTGTTTACCGGTTGACCTTTGCTAAAAACGTAAACAACCATCATTGATTTCTTCTGGAACATTCTCTCTGTTTACTAGTCGGTATGTTCAGTGAAATTGTTTATGAGGGCCAATCCAAATTGATTTCTATGATTGTTATATAAAGTTTAATTCCACTTTATCAGAATATTAACTTCATATTAGTCTTCACGGAATTATTGTTTTGTGAGTTATTATAATTACTTAAATTAATTATCATATAAATTATAAAATATTTAATAGAGTATGGAGACTACCTATAGATAATGTAAGGATTATGGGCAATTTTAACAGCAATTTCAGGTCTTTTGTAGTTTTATTATTATGAGTGAAAGTTATTTGTATTTTAACTTTTACGAGTGAATTATATTTTTTTTTGATGTCAAGTTTTAATGTTTACACATGTATTAGGAAACCAACATAATCAAACTAAATCTGTAGGTGTAAAGGTAAATTGTAATAAAAATTTTAAAGCTGAAAATAATAAATATTAAATAAAAATTGCATCATTTAGACAAAAATAAAGTATGTTCACTTATTATAAAAATGTGGATGTCCTATGCAATAAGTGCTAATTTATTTTTCCGTCAGCATAAAGCAACAATGCATAAAATTACTATAGGATACGAACAACTTGGATTTAATGCATAGTAGGTATAGTCGTTGCTACGCGATTTTAAGCCGTCGAAAAAAATACGCAATGGGACCATGGCCTACATTAGACATTACGAAATGTACAATCTAACAGACGCGGAAGATCCCGAGCGAACGTAACGTATGTTTATCTACGTGTTATATATAGATACTACGCTCGACAGTCGACAGCCATACAAAGAATGCACGCACCTCTGCAGCTATCGAGCGAAACGTCTCCAGATAAAAACCACGACCCACCCCCACGAGAGCGTGAGAAAACAAAGGTCCCTCATCAGAAACACACCCCATATCGATTTTCATGGGGTTAGTGACAATCAGCTGATGGGCCCTCAGCCACTTATTTACATGGTCGCCCTGTACGCAATAGGGCCTTTGTATTGACGATAACAAAGAAAGGATACAGTTTGATGACATCGGTGTCCATGCGACGTTTCCCAGCGCTCGGTGACGACATCTTCGTGATCTATTACTAATAAATCACAATATCGAACACGAACACCAGATAAAACTCACACTCGACGCAGCGAAACTAATTTTTCGTCCACCAGCAGCAGTCAGAAAAATAACATTGTAGAAAAACAATGGACACAAGCCATAGACTAAAATTTTGAGGATGATGTGTAAAATGACATCAGAGGTACCAACATGAAGAAGCTAAATATGGTGGACTGATGAAAAAACTGATGAAAATTTCGTCAGTTTACTTATGTACAAGGGTCTTTAACATAGACAAAAAGCTTCCAAGAAGATAGTGCGTCAAAAATAATAAAAAATAATAAACTTGTCTATACGTCATCATCAGCGAAACTTCGCGTGTGTGTTCGAGGAAGATTATTTTTAATTCTGTTTTAATTATAGATTTCTTTTGCATAAGCGTCCCAAAGTTAGTTGCGAAGGTGCGTGCGCGAAATGGGACGCTCCGTCAGCGCGTAACGAATGCGGAAACATGTGTTTTGATGTGAACATCTAAGTGATGATATATGACAACAAATTCTAATTAACTGTCGATGGAACTGTGGGGCGGTGTTTTACAGTGTTAAATCGGTATTAGTTTATTGTTCGGAGTTTTTTAAGTGTGAGTGAAGTGGTGCAGGTGCCGTAGGAGCGACCGTCTGACCGGGGTGGCATTTCCGGTGGTGATGATGTTCCTTCGGTGACTCCGTTACAGCGAGTGACGTCCCGGCGAAAGTATGGCGAACCCCGGGATCGGGGCCGCTTTTGACCCCAGCGACATGACATGGTTCGTATTTACCCTAAAACTAGCCCAGATGAATGCCCAAGTTACAACAGATTGCTGCGTTTTCCGCCTACGGCTTCCTTCAAACCGATGTTTTGTAATCAAATCCGTGTCGGGGGTATCCAGCTGGGCCCCTAAGTACAGACTTTGTAAACAAACCGCGATAACATAACCTAAGTATGTAATTGTAAACTCGGTGGATTTGCATTAGAAGTTTGCTGAGTTAGCTTATGATAGTTGGAAGAATAAAACTAGTGTCAAGGTATTGTAATGTACCGTTTTGCAACACTGCAGTATAGTTTTTACAGGCAGTATGTTTGTTTATTGGTCTTCTGATAAATGTTTCTTCTACTAAACTCCAATCATCATCATTAACACCTACCTGTCCATTGCTTAGCAAGGGCATTGTCTGGATCGGTGGATAACAAACCCTTGAAATATTTCTTAGGCATATGCGTTTCCTTCGCCGAAAAGCAAGTGATAGTGCCTAATAACTTACAAAAACAAATGCAAAACAATCTAGATTTCTAGAGAATGAACTAATAGTCCTGCAAACATAGAACAAACACTGTTTATTTCTTTTGGCAGCACAAATACTCAGGATAGAAACGGACAGAAATGCACAGTGCACCACAAACCACTAGTGGGATGTCCAAGAATTAAAATAAGATGGTATTCCCATAATTATAATTGAACTTGTAAATTCTGTTATGATTCATATTATCATTAGACCCTGTATTACATAAGAATAAAGGAATATGATATTTAATGTATTACAGGGCCTTTAATACAAGAAATATCATATTCCTTTATTTAACTGGCTATTGCTCATGGCTTCATAGACTCCTCATGGGCTCTACTATTAAAATGGAGTCCAAATCACATCTCACCAAGATCCAATCTATCTCTATACCTGTTAATTAGTATTTAAACGGGTCTAATTCGCGCACAAACGAATATCAAAATATATAATTTTGACATACCTCGACGTTTCTATCCTTCATCGATCCACTGATCGTCATTTCTATCCTAGAATTGTTCGTGAAGCGATTGAAATCAAAAAGTACCGGAATTTCAATCGGGAAGATGGGTTTAGGTTGTCTGGATCATGGAATCCAGTAATTAGCAAGTGTGTACGGCGCAACTTATGTTCAAGTGGGACTTCGGATACTGTTAGTGTTGTATGTCGTGACGATTATGTTTTGCAAGATCAAACGCGGGTAGTTGGAAACGACACCTGCCGCTCCGGACGGTGATACCCGCATTCACCAGTCTTCTCGTGACCACGGCCGATGTAACTTGGTCGAAACGTCGAGGTATGTCAAAATTATATATTTTGATATTCGTTTGTTTATTCGTGTTGAATTAGACCCGTTTAAATACTAATTAACATATCTCTATACCTATCAAAATTCTGCAGAATAGGTTCAGATGCTTTCAAAAAGATGACATTACTTTGTTACATTCCAGTTCCCGCCAAACTTCTAAAATGATGTTGTAGATGTATCACAAAAACAGAGTCACTCTTGCATTTGCGTTAGGCCAGTGATATTTGATGTACTTTGTACTGTTTGATGTGGTTTATAGTTTCCCAAATGACAGCACTTTTAGACAGTCACTGCACATAATGAGTGTATAAGTAGGTACATAAAAAGTAGTCGACGAAACAAAAAGCCCCTGATCGCCTCTTAAGAACCCATTTAATTCAGCCTTGAAATGGATTTCAAGAGATTTCAGTTTCATTTACACTCTTTAGTAATCTTGTACAGCTGATTGTTGAGTCGCACAGGTCATGCTTGTGATGGTAAGTGCCAAGATCGCCCATAATAGTAAACAGATGTGACGCCACCCACTATTCTTTACTAATGTGATCCAGTTTGTAAAATCGTACCAATATCAGTAGGATTCGACGTTGCTTCTTAGATGATCACGTTTGACAACCATCACGCATCAACATGTTGATATAAGAGCTTTCGAACCACCACTGCGCTAATCGCGAAGTTGCTTCAACGAAGTGCTCGTCAAAGACGGCTCGTTTGACGTAGCGGCTGAGCAATCGGACTGCTGCGCTAGGGGTCGCGGGTTCGATTCCCGCCTGGGACAAATATTTGTGTGATCCACAAATATTAATTTCTGGTCTGGGTGTGATGTGTATGTGAAATTATATGTCTGTAAGCGGTACCCACGATACAGGAGCAATCCTAGTGTGGGGCTACGTTTTATAAAAAGAAAAAAAAGAAAGAAAGTCCCGCTGCAAGCCCTTTGAATCGATCGCTAAAACCGACAACGAAAAAACTCCCTCCAGGCGAGCTAAAGCTGCACGAATTTACCCAAAGTATTCCTATTATATTTTAACATATCATCATCATCATCATCATCAGCCTAAAACGTCCAGTGCTAAACATAGGCCTCCCCCTTAGACCGCTACACTGAACGACAATTTGCCACTTGCATCCACCGGTTGCCTGCGACTCTTTTGATGTCGTCGGCCCATCTAGTGGGCGGCCTTCATCTGACCATGTATATATACCATCATATTGATATACCTATCAGGGATCTTACCATATAAATCACCATTATAATTTGCACTCGCTTTTCGATTTTGATTCGATTTCTCGAAGGAAAACATCGTGAGGAAACATGCCCGAGAATTATTTCGGAGGCATGTTATCCACCAATCCGGACCAGGCCCCCGTGGTGGATTATGACTTAATCCACCTCACGACAGTGAGACGCGTGCTCAACAGTGGCTGGATAGTAATTTGACGATGATGACTACTTCCTACACTATCGCATTCGCTTAACTTCGGTCAACTTCTCGAATTTCGAGTAGGTGGTTCGGGTAAGAACTATGGACTTAAGAACTGAAATCGAATCCAATGTAAAACCTACGCTAAACCACACACACACACGTAACTTTCTATAGGACGTCCACTGTGCCGTTCGAGGATAAATAATTAATGTAATTAATGACGTATATTGATATCCATTTGCGAACACAGACCGCACAGGCGTCAGGTTTGTGGTTACTGGTTAGTCCTATTCGTCTCCATTTCCTATATAGACCTGTGTTTATTTCCAACACTTCCAGTCTGCCGAGTTCCTTTCGCGCCGTTCGCAGGGCTTTATAAAAAAAAATCGTGTTCATCGTTATGCCTAAACCCGTTGCAATAATGGCCATTATCCCCCTGATTCCGCCCAAATGGAACAAAAGGAAAACGCCGCTGGTGGACAGGATAGGAATCCCCATTCTGTGGCAGACAGTGTGAGGAACTTCGTGTTATTTTTTTAAATTGTGTGATAGTGCGACGTGCTATTTTACCGGGACGCCGAAAACAGTGGTATAAAAAAAAAACTAGTGTTACTTATTGTGTTCAATGTGTAAAGTTGGTGGAATAATTGAGGTGCACAAGTGTGAGCAAGTGATACAAACCCAAAAAACGTGCGAATCGCGAAATAGACTTCACTTTTTAACTTGTATAAAAAATAAACTCAATACTGGCTGAATGCACAAAGCATACGAAGGTGGAACACATAAAAAATATGCACAGACCCGTGCTATTATCAGCCGGGTTGCTTTTGACATAGGCATGCCCCAGCCCAAAGCTAGACACTACCCAGTTTTCTTCTCGTTACAACTAACTTCTGCCGGTTCCTCACTCACCGGCACATCTCTGTCCACAGCTGGTACTTCCAGGACTTGTCGCGCGCGGAGGCGACCAGGCTGCTCTTGAACGAGACAGAAAGTGGGGTGTTCCTAGTACGAGACTCGAAAACGATCAGCGGAGACTACGTATTGTGCGTAAGGTGAGTTTTTCTGAAATTACCCTACCCTACCCGGGTGTTTACCCAAAACCTGCAAGAATCAGGTTATCTATTAGTGAAAACTAGATCAAAATCCATGCAGTAGTTTGTATGATAAGCACGTACAACAAATGTCTGTGATTGCAGTTGGATTCAAACCCAATTTACTTATAAAATACATTTATATTGGTTAATTACTAATTGGTATCACATTTTATGTTTAGTATAGGTGACCAAAGTAGGTAGAATTTGATCGCGTGATTTTATTTCAAGCGAGGTTTTATTCAATTTCGAAATTTTTGAAGCTCATTAAACCAATTGAAGTACATATAATATTACGAGTGAAAACAAATGTTTTGGTTAAAATTGATCATACAATGAAGACGATTCGAAAGACAAAAGCGATTACGAATAATTGGATCGATAAAAAACTCACAAAGATGACACTAACACCCAGTTTCTGAAACGTCAGTCAACGTTGACAACAGATTAATGCTATTGCCATTCTTGTCATTTGTTTATAGTCAGATAGAGGCAACGCTAGTTTTAATCTACTGTAAAAGCCAACAAACGTTCTAGAAACCGGGGGTAAACCGCGTGAAAGTTATACCAATAAATGGGACTTTTTATATAGAAAGCGATTGGGAACATGCATTTTCTAATATCGTTATCACTTTTTTCCAATAAATAAAAACATACAAAAACTAGCAGTTCAAGCGCTCGCGGACCTCTGCCAGTACCACCAGTATAATATACCACTTGAGTAAAACCTGGCCAAGGAAAATGTTGTCATAAGTAGGGAATAATACACTAACCCCCGGTTTCTAGAACGTTTGTTGGCTTTGACAGTAGATTAAAACTATCGTTGTCTCTATCTAACACTAAACAAATGACAAGGATGGCAATAGAATTAATCTGTTGTCAACGTTGACTGACGTTTCAGAAACTGGGGGTAAAGCTTTGCTTTTTAACTCACGAGGTATTTTGAAATGGTTTTGCCCAATATTTAATTCAAATATCTAAATTAGCTATCGGCGGCTTTATTGTTCCCTAACATCATAATTTTAGGGTCGTGTAACTAAGCTAGTTATTCTAGGTATAGGAAAACATAAATTATAATAATTGCGTATTGTCCTTTTGTTTGTCCCGACACACCCAAAAAGTATTGAACGGGTTTGAATATAGTTGACCACAGTACAAAATTGTACATTTTACATTCCTTCTTGAGTATTAATAGTGCCCAATCTAAACTAGGTTGTTTTCTTTTATAAATTAACAAAAATTGCGAGTAACAAAAACAGCACTATACAATACTACGAGTATACATACACGTGATAGAAGTGAAACTCCATAAATAATATAATTGGTCCGAATGTGGAGCTGAAAAGTGGGAAATAATAAGAATTTTTTAAACCAAATATAATTTGGGACGAATATGGCATACAGTGTGGGGCAAACGCAGATTTTAATGTGGGACGAATGTGGATTAAATCCGTTCATCGAATCGCGTCAAAAGTAGTTTCACGTCTAAACCGCAATTGCAGGGAGGACGACCGCGTCTCCCACTACATCATCAACCGTGTGGTGTCCGCGGACGGCGCCGTCCGCTTCCGCATCGGCGACCAGCTGTTCGCGGACATGGCGGCGCTGCTCTCGTTCTACCGGCTGCACTACCTGGACACCACGCCGCTGACGAGGCCGCTGCCGCCGCCGCAGGGCCAGGCCGCGGTCGTGGTCCACCAGGTGCTCGAGCTGGTCATCGCCAAATTTGACTTCGCTGGTAACGTGAGTATCCTCTCCTGGAAGATGTTTATTTATTTTTTGTTTTTTGTTTATAAGTTGATAGGTTTGCGTTTGACCACTATCGCACTAGGTGTTTGGTGTCAATGAGGTCTACGATGGTGCACGCTTACCTAGAGGTAACTTCAGTTGTTGGCTTACGGCAGAATTTAATAATCAATCCAATCCAAATTTTGCTATCTGGGATTGATATCACAATCCATTTTTACGGTCAAACGTGCCAATAACCGATCCGTGGATCGGTTTATAAAGGCACGCAGATTGGAAATCAATCGAACGATAGGCAGCAATCGATCGATTTCAATCTTGGTTAGGAGATACAATATTAATTTCGGCTGTTAGATCATGGTACAATAATATGTTACGCCAAGTTTAGCACTCCGGAAAAGATGATGACACGGGTTTCTCTTACTACGTCATCGACGTACGTGTGTGATACTATTACAAAACTACCCGATGCACTTTATATCTTTAATTTCTTGTAGATCTTTAATTTGGTGCTATGTTTTAGACTCCAAAAAATTCAGACGAAAAATGTATGATATAAGTACGAAAATGTATATTATTTTCTCCAGGTTCTAAGTCGTCTAAAATTAATCTGATGTAGGGCCAAAAACACAGACTGCTATTCAAATCCAAACCTCCAAATCCTACGATGACGATCATCGTAAAACCACGATAGGTCATCACACCAAGGCGGGTGTGCCGCGTGAATGCGAAACGATCTAATTATGCATACTGTCGAAAATCAATCGCGATGTCTATAATTAAAATAGTTATATCGACAATTTTGTCGTCTAGCCTTTTTTTAATCTTAGTTGAGTGTTTGTCGTATGAGGTAGTTACTAGTGGCTGGGCTCTGGTGTCAGGTTTTTCGGACTGAGATTGTTTCTTGTCTCAGATTAATCATCGTAACAGATATAACATTTAACTCAAGATCCGGGGAAGAAAAGAGACAAGTGTATACAAATAGACAAAAGAGTAAGTAGGATAGTACGATGATGTGTTGTCTTTGTCGGCGTATGCACTAATTTGTTGCTGTGCTGCAGAAGCAAACCAATCTTGACATTTTAGAAGGTCGCACGAATGATTGGAGCACCACCTAAATAACGTGTTATTAAATTTATCCGATTTACAAGTTGCAGCCAAGTTGTGTCCATTTCGGGTATACGCTTTTTTCAATTTCTGATACTACGTCTATGTTTTTTGTACAAAAACTGTCAAATTCGGCAACTTTGACAGTGATTGTAGCGGTATAAAGTTAAACGCTTCACAGTTTTCTACTGATTATGTCGTAGCTGTATACAACCACACCCTAAAAGCCACCACCACCATGCCTGGTGGGCTGGTGGCCAGGTGGTGGCCTTTTACCACCTTGTAAAAGGCCCCTACGAGATAGGCTGTGACTTAGTATGGGGCCACCACTAATACTCAATGTTAAAATGTAAACTTTAGAATGCAATAGGAGTTATACCTTAAAAATCTTATATTTCAATCGAAACTAAGGCGATAATAAAGATATAAAATAATCGGTAATAAAAAAAAGATATAAAAAATGTTGACGCCCAATTTCCCGAAGCGTTTGCATCATTTTAACGGCCAGTGAATATTGAGTAAACTTTCAGTTTCCGCGAAAAGATCTATAAACAATTTCCTCTATCTATTTATAAAAGCGCTAAAAGTATTCACTGACTCTCGGCGATAAAAGAAAGTTTCGGCAAATATCTAGACATAAATGTCTTACTTGATTTTTACTGACAATCAGAAGGTATGGAGTTTGTCATTAATTTGTATTAACTGAGTATGTTTGTTAGGTATGTGCAATATGCATATATGTATGTATAATACCCTAATCAACCCTATTATTATAGACTTTGGGCGGCTCGAGTCCCGACAAACTGATAGGACTAGATCACGCCACTAAAAGAAAGAAATAAAAACATTTATTTGAGGCGTTATTCCATTTCTTTTTTCAATTTACCCTTTCTTTTTAGGGTAAATTACTTTTTACTTTCCGTACCCAAAGTAAATCGGGACCCTCTCGCAGACTCCGTTGTCCGTCCGTCTGTCACCAGGCTGTATCTCATGAACCGTGATAGTTAGACAGTTGAAATTTTCACAGATGATGCATTTCTGTTGCCGCTATAACAACAAGTAATATAATGAATATTTAAGGGATACAACAGACATGATATTTTTGGCATTTTTATAGATAAAGGCACGGAACCCTTTATGCGAGAGTCCGACTCGCACTTGGCCTGTTTTTTCCTCTTCTTCTACCTCATTCGAGATCGATCGAGCGCATACAGTACAAAGTATTACCGGCACGCCACATTTGAACCGGCACAATCACTCATATCTAATTTAATACTGTCTGTTTACGTTAAAAATAACTCGGGAAGAAACTTTTATGCCGCCCCAGATGTAGGTATGCCGCGCAAATTAATATGTCGAGCCTCGACATACCTACGTAGCTTATTATGTTATACCAGCTCTTGGCAGTAACTTCGTCCTCGAGTAGGTTATTGCGCTAAAAGCGTCCTTATGTCCTTTTCCAATGTACCAAGTTCAATCCATAGTGATATTATGGATGCGAAAGTGTGTCTGTTGCGTTTTCAACCCGCGGCTGGATCAATTCTGATGAATTTTAGTATAGAAATATATTGGACTTTGGAGAAGGACATGGGATATATTGTTTAACGCGATAAAATTTATTCCACCCGAACAAAGCCGCGGGATAAGACTTGTAAAATGAGTTTTGGCGGGAATCCGATAGTGAGACGTTGTTGGTTTTCTATTTTTTTCTCAAAATTGTGTTTCTTGTAGTGTTCATGTGTAATATTGGTGGAATATTAATCATTGAGTGTTCGTTAACGTGCAAAAGTGTGGGCAAATAAATAAACCCAAAAAACGTGTCACTTCGCATATTTTCCAAAATGTTCCAGTAAAGCATCCACGACTTTACTGAATCATAACTTTGACTATGCAAATAAATCGACTTGACCACGAGGATTTCTTTAATGCTATGACTTTCCTATTGTAAAAATAATTAATGCTTAAATATTATAATACTTGAAACTGACTAAATGCCAACAAACCGTGCGAAGCCATAAATAAAAAAAGACTGTAAATAAATAAATCTGTTTCAGGACGCCGACGACCTCCCGTTCCGTCGCGGCGAGCGGCTGATGGTGATCAACCGGGACGAGGAGCAGTGGTGGACAGCCAGAAACAGCCAAGGACGGTCGGGGTCCATCCCCGTGCCATATGTGCAGAGGGTATGTATGGTATACCAGTATTACCACCGTCACTTGAGAGCAGGGGGCTTACCGTGACGTCTTATTGCGATCCAATTGAGGACCTAAACAGAATTGTTTTACAAATTATTCGTACTATGATGTCTTGTTGTGACATCTTGACGCTCAATTTCAGGTTGATTTTAAATCTAAAGGGATTGACGTCTTCCTAAGTGATATCGAAAGCGATATTTACTGTTAATTTAAGGGAAATAACTATGTTTAGGCCCTCAATTGGATCGCAATAAGACGTCGTGTTAAGCCTCCTGGTTATAGTGATCAAATGCTTCCAAAAGCACAATACATTTTAAAATAAGTACCCCGAACACAATCCTCTACCCGCTTTTCTTGAAGAATCAATTAGGTACCTACCTTCCAAAAAAAACAAAATCAAAATGGGGTAAGCCGTTTGGGAGCTGCAATGCCACAGACACAGTAATTACACATGTTCAACTTATAACCCCACTGTTGACATCGTTGGTTCAAAAACGTAGTTTTGGATGAAAAAGACAATACCAAGAATGGGTTAGGTCGATTGGCATCAGTGTCAAAGTATGAATAATTACGCAAATAAGGGTTTAATAACGTAATACCACGAATATTATGATAATGGGGAAAATTATGATAACAATATGTTATTATGTACAGTGTAAACCAATTTGGTAATACCCACCTAACCACAAACGTAAAGGGAAAATTAGTATCTAACTTAAACAGTATCTATGTGATAGAAAAAGCAGTAGGACGAGCACGAACCTCTATCGAGAAAGGATTCGTTACGTTAACGTAAAAAAAATATTTAGATTTGACAAGTATACTCCTGCAATAGGGCAAACACGAAAATTGTAACGGTTCGTATCGTTAACGTATCTATCAAGGTAACCGTTCGCGTGCGCGTCTTGTCGATAGCAAGGCGCTGATCAAATCTCATTCAACTTTTTTATCGTAACGTTACGAATACTTTCACGATACAGGTTCGTGCTTGCCCTACAGGTAAATACATTAATTATTTCCCTTTCCTCAATACCATCCTGTTATTATAAATACGGTTTTAAAAATAAGTCCAAAACTATGGGAGGTCATAATCGCAAACACCTAGTGAAAATACATAATATTGATATGTATTTGTTGACATAGTAATTTACAGATTATTTTGTTTACTAGAGTTTCAGCAGTCAGTTGCTTATCCCATATCAGTAGGGCAATTCTGGTAATTTAATATGTTCAAAATCTAGTTCCGATCAACTTATAATCTTATTAAAGTCTAAAAATGGTATTCTCGTAACTTGAAAAGTGACATCGTTCGCTTGATCGAAATGATATCGTAATGTAACCGAACGCTAAAATGGTATTCTAGTAACAAAAATGAGTTGAAGTTATATGTCATAGACAATGGGTTGACTTAACTGTAACTAGATCGTCAGTTGATTATACCGAGATGAAGTTGTAAATTTATGGGAGCAGAATACCAATTCTCAGTCTAGTCATAATCCAATCACATTTCGGTCAACTTTCGTTCAACTTTTTGTGTAATTACGAGAATTGACACCCAGAGCTCTATTACTTAGATTTGGAGTGAAATTGTTATTTTGTAAAGTTTGTTTGATTGTCGGTATGAGATTGCGTTAGCCTCTAACTAGTGTCGTTTATCAAGCCGCCCGAGGGGTTCTGACGTGGCTTAACGGCCGGGACCGACGGCTTATCGTGCGTTCGAAGCACGGACCGATGGAGAATCCGCACATAGCGCACAAGCCACGACTAAACCTCTTTGTACAGTTTGTTATGGATATATTCATGTGGTTTCAGATTCTGGACCCTGCGGGCGCTCCGTACCCCCCCACCGAAGCCCTGAGCCACCTCACGGATCCGCTGAACCTGCCCCGGGTGCCTCCGCAGCGCACCAACATGCAGGTAACTAACTAACTATCCTGGCTTAACTAACAACCCTCTAACGTCACTATTTTGAGGTGAAACTTCTTGGTGGCTAATCGATACTCGAAAATAGAACGAGAATTAAGAGTAAAATTTTCTCGTCGCGTTTAGTTCCTTTCGTTACATGAGAAGAAGAAAGATGTGAGATAGAGAGAAAAGGTGCTGTATATGCCGACGCCAAATGATACAATAAGTTTTTTTTTTAAGTAGTTTCACATCTGTCCCGTGTACGGTGCTTATATGCCTTTTTTGGCTTCGTACGATCTATGTACGTAATTCAATTCAAATTCATTTATTTCAGGCAACTTGACTCGTAATATTCAATTAAAAATTAAAAAAAATGACAATTGTCTACTGCAGTTACGTAGCCAGTTTCAAAATATAAATAAATCGCCAAAATATCGAGTCAGGTTGGCTAGTCCAGTCACGCTCTAGTAAAATCAGCTTTACTTCCTGAAACTTTTGGAGAGAACATGAAATGACATGTCATGTTTTTTTGGTTCTGGTATCATTTGCTCATTTACCAGCGAATAAATCTAATTATGCGCGTTTTTTTCCAGCGTACGTTGCCCGCGCTGGCGAGAGTGCGTCAAACGCGCGTTCCAAACGCGTACGACAAAACGGCCCTGTCTCTAGAGGAGGGAGACATCATCAAGGTAAACCCTGCCCCCGTATATCTTGTTTTGTTGTTTGTTTGTCGAACTAGTGGTGGCTTCTAGTCGAGTCACAGCATTTAGTATAAATAGGCAATAAAATCGCGCTTTTACAAGTCAAACCAGCTAATTCTCTTTGACAAAGAGAACCAAACATAAATATGATAAATTAAATTAAACAGTCATTGATTAAGGTTTGAGTTTAAAAACGGATGCTTCCCTTTCAAGCACTGTACCAAGATACTGGACAGGAAGAGGAAACTCCGTTGACTCTACCAGTGCTTCGGAATGCGCCCGTTAGTGATGACAGCACCAAGAAACTCTACGAATATGTCATAATTTTCAGGTGACGAAGATCAACATCAACGGCCAGTGGGAGGGCGAGCTGAACGGCCGAGTCGGCCACTTCCCCTTCACGTACGTGGAGTTCCTGGACGAGACCCCCGCCAGCTAAGTGGCGGCCGCCCCGGGGGAGCGCGCCCCGTCTAAACGCAGTTTAACATACAACTTACAAGTAAACGCGACACTTCTCACGCCTCTGCCAGTAGGTAACTCCTCGGCGAAATTGAAAGCGCAAGGGCGGAAAGTGAACACACTTCTCTTTAAGAGAGTTATTGCCGGAGCAGGAGCAGTCTAACAGCCGAAATTAATATTGTATCTCCTATCTAAGATTGAAATCGATCTTGGATTGCTGCCCATCGTTCGGTCGATTTCCGATCTGCGTGTCTTTATAAACCAACCCACGGATCGGTTATCGGCACGTTTGACCCTAAAAATGGATTGTGATATCAATCCCAGATTTGGATTGGATTGATTATTAATTTCGGCTGTAAATGGAGTATATGACATGTCTTGTAACGTTGTCTAGGTGCTTGTAACGTGTCACAGTCAGGGAGGTCGATCCTGAACTCCTGAATTTCCTGTAGGGCCTCAGGAGCTACTAGGACCGTGGTCTCGTGAAACGCGAGCAATGTAAACAGTAACTGTTTTGTAGTTCCACCGGTATAATATTCAATATGACCAGGTTTCGTGTAAACGTTGTGGTGAAACATTTGAAATTGCCATCTCTGGTTTTGTATATGGATTGGGACAGGTTGATGTGGTTCATGAGTTGATTGACTTGATTTGGGAGAATTTAGTGATTTAGTTTTGTTGATTCAACTCTTGGACTGGTGATGGGTGTCCGGTACGCTCCAAGATGGCTGGTTGACAAAACAATTCTGAATAAACTGTATTTAGATGGGTAAGTTCGTTTGTAACTAGGAAAGGGACTATAATGCCCCACCGAACGGTTTGGGTTTTAAATATGAAACTTATTTTCGTATGTTTCTCAGCTTTATTCACAGAAACTGCCTTTTAATTGGCTTCCAATAAGTAAATGAACTTTTTTTTCACATGCTGTCTTCCTCAGATACGTTAATATGAGAGAGACAGCTTATGGAAAGTTTCTATTGGTGTGGAAACTCAGAAATTTGGTTTGCTCGGTTTCCAGTCAAATAGAGATTGGTGAAAAGAGTTAAATGGTTTTAGGGACTCGCTACACTTGTACACCGTATTTTTTCGTATCTGATCGTCTCAGTCGATCGCTAATTGGTCGGCTTGATCTTTCGTCTCGCTCACTCTGCGCTTGTAAATCGATTCCGCAGTTGGTTGCAATCGAATTTATTAAAATTCGACATTCACATGTTATAATACTACGTAATGTCCTCAAATTAAATACGATTTTGTTAATAAATGTAATATAGATTGCGACTAAAGTTGCATAATCGACTTACTGTATCGAAGTCTGTTGTGAACGAAAGAGTGTGGTAGATTGTCGGCCGTTCTCGTTCTAACGAACGATGACTCAAAGCGACAGAAAGAGATGGGAACCGTGCGAGTAAGTCCACTTATTTCTTCTAATTCCGCAAGCTGCTCGTTTTGTATTATAACTGGCTAAGCAAGAAACAATGTATGGCATAGCTCATACTAATATTATGTAATATAGTTAACTAACAGGTTGGTATTATAATATTTTACCAATGAATTAGAATTAAGAATATCGACAGTGCATATTGAAATTCTCCAAAAATTATTATAAAAAACTAAAATGTTTTATAAAAATTAACTATCAATCTAAGCCCTATCTGATATAATTATGTATTCAGATAAGTTTTACTAAAGTGATGGATAACTTACACAGTTGGTTGATTTTAAAGGCAAAATGTATTGAAACATTCATCTCATTTTAGATAAATAATACCTTTTATATAAATAATACCTTGAGATTATCAAAAAGGGGTTAGGTACTCAAAAATAACAAAAAAAATGCGTTGAAATTGGATTGAGATTACGCGCGACTCTTACTTATTTCATATTTTATGCATTTACATTTAAAATATAAATCATATCATTGCTTAAAAATTTAAGATTCGCAAACGTGTGCATTTATGAAAATATAAAAAAAAACGAGTGGTGATGGATTACATACACTTGTTTAACCTACATTTTAATAAGGAAAAGATCATCAAAACATTTTTAAAGTAATTTCAATGGCATAATAGTGTCGATTCTGGGCGCTCCAAAACCTAAAGACAGCTTCAGAGACACGAAAGAGACAAAAATAGAATCGCTAGCCGAAATTATATAAACATTTTAAATCAAAATAAGCAAATGCCCTACATAAACAAGCGCAATCAATAAAAACAGGTTAAGATAGTTGATAGAATCAGGCGTTACTTTGCGGAAATCCATATTCAAAACAATGAAGTAGGAATATATGTAGTTTTAATCCCGCCAAAATTTTTCTACTTCATTGTTTTTTTTTTTTAAACAGGTTAAGTATAAAGATCTCCTGTCAGATTATGTAAGTATGCAAATAATCTTATTTGCTCGAGTTAAATAAATCGGTGCTTAGGCACTACCTAATTGTAATTATCACTGTAAATGAAACAGAACTTATGAATAGTTTTCGCCAATGATCAATCAATACATTAAACGTTAATTGATAAATTATAATATGATACCATCGACACTTTAAATACATATTATTCAGACTTAATTTATCTACTGTTCTAAAATTTCTAATGTTGACTTGTATGAAAACTCTATTTTAGCAAATGCCATTGAGATCGACTTTATCTTATTGGCACTGCACTTTTTACTTACTATACCTATAGCTGTGTGCCTAGTGTAAGGTTTTACGCGCTCGACATAGTACGCGTCAACGCGCGCTTTGTATGAAGATATTTCGTTCATAAACGCGCAGGCAGGGGCGCTGTACAGGATCTTCAAAGCGCGCGTTGACGCGTACGCTTACTATGTCGAACGCGTAAACTTGCCGCAAAAACTCACACTGTTCACATAATTATGGAAACCAAACTTAGCTTAACCGTTTTCTACTCAATTTTTACACAAGTTACCCCATTTGACATAGAATAAGCGTAAGTTGTTACGCAAAGGAAGGAATTGAGTAATAAATGTATACATCGAACATGGTTTGACTGTTTTTTATAAATGTTTAACTACGATTTTGTAAGAATTAGTTAATTGTAGTGATACTTTTAACAAATACGGAATACAAATACAAACATGGAAATAAATTTGAAGTGAAACAGGGCGGCAAATCTGCTAATTTAAGAACACTTCAATCGAAACTTAATGGAGTGGCTTCGTTTGTTCACATCCAACAAAATAACAAAGCGTGTTCAACCCAGTACTGGAATGGAATATGCCAGTTCATAATATTCCAGTGACATTCTAGCGCTATGCCACATCGCTCGTAGAACTGACACCCGATGGGAAAGAAAGGCTCTAGAGCGGCCACCACGGACTGGAAGACGCAGTGTAGGTAGGCCTCCCACTAGATGGGCCGACGACATCGAAAGAGTCGCAGCAACTGGGGGATGCAAGTGGCAAGTTGTCGTTCGGTGTGGCGGTCTAAGGGGGAGGCCTATGTTCAGCAGTGGACGTCTTCAGGCTGATGATGATGATTCTAGCACTTTATTTGATCGCTGGACTGGAATGCTATTAGAATAATATGAACAATATGCATGAAATGGATCCAATTACTACATGCATTATTATTATTTGATTAATGAAACTTTATCCTAATAATTAGCTAGTAATAGTTAGCTTAATTCAGCTTAGTATAACATTATAGAAAGAAACATACACCGCAAATCATGGAATTGCTTTACAAAGTCATTTTATTATATATCTTTTGTATATTATAACAAAGTTTATGATTTTTTTTTATATAGTTTAATTTAGTTTTTTTAATTATATCAATGGTTTAATTTCTCTTTTTACATTTTAGTTTATTGATTGATTTTTGATGTTTAGATTAATTTTAGTCAGTCATAACATAAAGGTTTAACAATGTACCTATGTAAATAGTATTTTTATGTTAGCTTTCTAAACTGTGGATCAAACGCATAAAGGAATATAGTTAATATTGTATTTTTTTATTTATCAGTCTCTAGAAAAATATTATAAGTATTGTAATGTAAGGTAACGATATTAAGTACTATCTTTTTTTATATCCTGTATTTTTTTCCAATTAGTATGAGGCTTATTTTAACAGATTTCTCTAAGCTCGCTAAAAATTAAATCTCATAATCATAATAATTATGTGACCTAACGTGTTATCGTGTGAATTGACTATGTTATAAATTATAATCTTCCAAAATTATACAATAGTCAATATTTTTATATTTGCTGGTGCAAAATATTTTTAGTTTAGTATTAAAAATGAACTGGTCAAGTTTTTTGGTGATTTTACTATTTTTGAAAAATACCTACACAATAATCGTTACACGGCTGAATAAAACAAAAACATCAAAATCGGTTCAGCCGGTTGGAAGCTACGCACAGTGCACAGACAGACACATACGTTAATCGCACAATAAAACAGCTTTAGAAAAGTTAACATCAAAAAACTTGTCCAATATAAGTACCTAAAATATTAATATAATATTATTAAAAATGCTCCTCGTTACATATTATCTTATTATATTTGGGGTTAGTGCATATGTACCAAATGTTATTAGCATTGTATATTCATAAAACAAAGTATATTTTGAGATTACGTGTCATATAATTGTATTCTACACTTTATAAGTCATGAAAATCTAATTTTTTGTCTATTTTTTTAAGTTACGTGTAATGGTTTAGCAAATAGACGATAGGAAGAAATTACTTACCTAATTATTGTGTTTATTATTTCTGAATTTTGCATCTTCATCATTAGGTAAGTACCTTTCTGCAAATTGCAGACCCCACCCTTTAATTAAATGTTGGTGCCATGATAGTTTATAGCTACAAAATACTACTTACCTACAGGCAAACCTACAATGAACCTATAAAAAATAGGACTGCGGCGCTACATACGCCAAATACATGTAATATTTGGCGTATGTAGCGCCGCAGGATGTATTGAGAGGATAATATTGTGCTCCTTCATCCGAGGCTATTGGTACTTGGTGAACGAACAGGCTTCTTTTCCACAACTAGGCCGAATGGTCGGCCCTTTTTGCGTGATGTCGAGTGGTGTTTGCTAGTTCAGCCACCCGATGTCCTCCAGGAAGGCGAGCAGCTTTCAAATATCAGTGCAGGCCTCCTGCAAGGTTCCCGGTGCACCCAGGAACTATGATCATCCGAGGCTCACAACTAAGCCACAGAACTAAGAAACCAGCCCATTATAAAATATAGCACCAAGAAACCTATAATAATATCTGCATTATTCTTCAAAGTCTGTCTATAGCAATTTGCTGGCTACAATAAAAAAAAACAGGTAATAGATAAAATATAGATTTATTTCATAACATTTACACAAATAGTGCAATAACTCGTTTGCTCAATAGAAATTGTTACTTATCATTGTGAGTATAAGTTTTGATCAATATTATGTTGCTATTTCAGTGGTATCATCGGCATCAACCTATATTCATCCACTGCTTGTTCCATAGTAACTGCCTCTTCAGGGGCATAATAGTTTCTAACTATCTGGAGCGGCCTGGTTGATCACGGCACAACGGGTACTCCTCACGAAAATGAGATGAGACCGGTGCTAAGCATTGGGCAGATGTGGATTGTGATGATGATGCATTAAAATTAAAAACAAATTATTACACAGGCTGAGAACCGTTCCAATCAACTTTTTCCTTGTTACACCACAAATAATAGCCCTGGAGTGATTCTTTCAAATCTAATGCGGCATACAGAGGCGATACTGCTCCTTCGTCAATGCTGAGGGGCCCGCTGTGCGAGGTCATGTCCGTGTCCACGTAGCCGGGGTGTACAGCATTTACGATTATACCTGGTGAACAAAATGTTGATAAATTACCTGTTGCGCCATTGTTTTGTAGGTAGGATAGTGTTTGTTCGTTATTATGGCTGAGTCATAATATCTGTTAACCTCTCCAGTGCTTTGTCAAGGATTCCGTGGAGACACAATTGAAAATCTATTTTGTCTGGAATTGCAGCAGCGGAGAGGTTATATATTGGCAGGCTGTTGCTCAGAATGAAGATATGTCTGCTTTATCACTATATAATGTTGATTGTGTAGTAAAAGAACTAGGTAAACAACATTCTCACTTCTATGAACAAACTCTGACACACTTGAAGCTGGCACTACCTCGTTGGACAAACAAATAAACTTCTGAGCACTGGCTACCTAGCCCTAGTCATGAAGTACCCTAGTAGGTAAATATTTCACAATGCATTCTAACTTTTAGACTGGTACATGATTGCAACAAGATGCTTAGGCGAGAATGAGACTGGCTTTTAACCTGAAGCACAAAATACCTACTTAGTAGCCTGAAGGGTAATTCTCCTAATTTAATATGTTCGAAATTCCGCTTCAATCAACAATGAACTGTCAAAATAATGGTATTCTCTTATCTTGAAAATAGAACTTAGAGCTTTGACGTTTTGCTCAATGTGATTATTCATTATATCCAAGAGATATCTTTCTTTTGTTTTTATAAGTAGGTACTACAGTACATACAGTAAAAACAAAAGATGTGTGCCAGTTGAGGGGCATCTTTGAATATTCTTAGTATACAAAAATAATTTACCTTTATCTTTAAGTGTTCTCTGCTGAATCATCGTCAGGGCTGTAACTCCTACTTTGGACACTCGATATGAAGACTTTCCCCATTCTTCAACTTGAGTGCCTTCTTTAGCAGCATCTATGTACTTCTGCATGAGGGCTGACAACTCGGGAACTGTTAGATTGGAATCTGAAAACTTCCTTCTCAACTCTGCACTCGGAATGAGGTTCAAGTGACCTGCAGAGCTAGAAACGTTGACAACTTTAGCGCCATTTTTCAGAAGCGGGAAAAGAACTTCGCACGTCGACACCAGAGAGAAATAATTAACGAAGAGAGTCTGCTCCGCTTGCACTGACACCGGCTCTGGAGCACGGTTCTTGAATGCTATAGCGGCATTGTTAACCAAAACATCTATTCCGCTGTAATTTTCTTTGATATAATCACGGAAGGTTTCCAAACTTCGCTTGTCGGTTATGTCTAGCTGATGATATTTTGGATTCAGGCCTTCTTTTTTCAAGTCTTCAACAGCTTTTCTCCCGCGCTCGACGTCCCGCGATGTGAGGTAAACGGCACCATCAAATCGTTTGCACAGTCCACGAACAATCGCAAAGCCAATGCCTTTATTGGCTCCGGTAACAACTGCAACTTTTGTAGACATTTTCAGTAAGTAGGTAGGTACTATGTAGGTATAAATTTGACGTGCTGTGGGTAGAGTTGTCCGCAGTTTTCTATTCTACGAAATCTATGAATCGGCCCCAGTAGGAAGCAAAGAGAATACAAACGCTACGCTAGACCTCAACGGCTCACAAACAAATACATTGACGTCATCGGTTTATGAATTTATGACATGACTCCACCCACCAGTGGCAACAGTCTCATGTACCTACATTATTTATTTCCTCCTGAGTAGGTAGGTAGGTACCTATAATAATATGAACATTCATTAATTTGTAATATTATGTTTTAGCTGTCTGTCTGTAGCTCTGTAATTTTTTTTTGTTTTCGTTGTGGTTCGCACGGTTTGTGCATATAGCCAGTGTCAAGTATTTTATTATTTAAGTATTTCTTAATTTCGAAATTTGTTAAGAAAGTCACAGCAATATAGCAATCATGGTCAAGTAGTCAAGTCAATTATTTACATCGTCGAAGTCACGATTCAGTAAAGTAGTGGATGCTTTACTGAAACTTCCTGGGACTTTTGGAAAAAATGCGAAATGATACGTTTTTTGGGTGTATATCATTTGCCTACACTCGTGCACGTTAACGAACACTTAATGATTAATATTCCACCAATATTACACATTAACACTCGAAGAAACACAAGTTTGAGAAAATAATATAAAACCAACGTCTCACTATCGGATTCCCGCCAAAACTCCAAACTAAACTCTGTAATGTAGGTGTATGAGATTGAGATGTATCTAACTATAGATAGATATAGATTATAGCATGTAATTTCCGTTTTTTCGTGCGTGACTTGAACGAATGAATGAACCTAGAGGTTGAAGCACAGACTAATAAAACTTGTATGACCTCATGCATGACCCCACACGTCAATGCCCCAACCAACGTTAAGAGGTATAAACGTAGAGACGGATACTTACCTACATAATAATAATATAGGTACTTAGATTTAAGACCAAAAAACACTAATTTTGGTCATAAACTGTGATAATTAATTGAAATAAGAAGTAGTAGTACCTACCTACATAAATTATGCAATAGGTAAACATTGTTTGAGTTACATTTCTAAAATGCAATACCTACTTATTATGTAGGTACCTACCAACCTATGTTTTTATACTTGACAAGTAGGATGTGTAAATTTTAAAATATCTCGAAATGTATTACAGTTTCCTTTATTGAATAAAATAAATGCAGCTTAATAAATATGAGGACACTGATATTACAATGTGATCCGTCCTCTCCCCATTACACACTACTTACTCGCCAAGTGGAATTTGGCTCGAACTATGCCTCAAGAAACATTGCAACCACGGTAGATAAGATACCTAGGTTATACCTCTACCTATCTAGTTATACTCGACGTCCGACTAGTTTATTATAATTATGACAGTTCGTCGGAAAACAGCCGAGTTTTAAAACCTCCGCAGGTAGTGTAGTGGGAGCATTACGTCTAAGAATAATATTAATTTTAAATACGTTATACCTACATAAAATAGACACCTAATTGAGCCCTTGGCTCAAGTGAATTCAGATTACACAGAATTTGAAATGGTACCTACGTGTGATACTGCTTTCTACAACATCGCCATGTATATAATATGTTTACGGTGACCATTATACAGTGTTATTTATTACGATGTTATGAAATTATTTATGCATTAGGTACCTACCCATTAGTATGAATAGAATACTTACCATAGATATCAATTACTCAGATCGGTACATTTAAAAAAATATATAGGTAGCTAAAACTACATAGGTAGGTAGTACGTTTTAATTACCTAGGTAGGTACGTATTACGTATAAGTATTTCAGTTATAAAATTGTGTCGTAGGTTTTTGACTACGACAGAATTTTATACTTAAATGAAATAAAACATACACACTTAATGCAGAAGGGGTTAACATAATGACCGCAGTCTCACCTAAGGAGTACACAATCTAATACAAAATCTAATCTAATACAGGCTGATTATCTTTGAATCGATCAATTTCATTCAGTCTAATCTGATTAGATTCGGCTATTGATTGAGAATGACAAACAACAACAACCAATGGCCAATGTCACAGTTAACTATGATTGAAATTTATTGCAATTTACGTATAGTCGGCCCCTAATCAACCTTCCGAAGTTCAAAAAACTTATTTCTATGGTTTTTTTTCTGATTTCTACGACCAAAATGTATCTATGCATCGAAAATGACTCAAATTGTATGCATTAAAACTAAAGATACAAGTAGGTACCTAGTTACATACTTATTTTCTCGCATGTTTTGATTATTTTAATAGGTATATTTTGAATAAGTAACTAAAATACCGAGTAGTAGGTAGGTATAATTTATCAAGTTGTCCTGAATAGATCGACAGTACTGTGGCGTTACTGAAATATCTGGAGAACACTAATGTGTCTCATAGTGGAAGACCGACAGATACATTATGATTTCATGCAGCTGTTCCAATTCCGACTCCGTCATGAACTCGCTTACAGCGCACAGGTCGAGTAGGTGACTCTCGTCCGGTGTAGTCAACTTGTCCATCGGCTGCGGATCCGCAAGTCTGTTGACTATGTCTATCAACTGCGACAAAACTTCCCTTTCATACGATGTTACCACAAGGTTCTCGAAATCCAACATCTCTTCAAATGCCATTCCTTGCGTGATAGCATTATTGGCCGGTGATGCTTCGGAGGCGCCTTCGTTTCCCTCTGTAACTTCTGTGATATCGACGTCTGGGTCTCTTCCTTGTACCTGGAGGTAAACATTATGCAAAACGTAAGTCTAGAAAATCTATACTAATTATAATAATAATATTATAAAAAGGAAAGATTTGTATGTTTGTTTGTTTGCATTGAATAGGCTCTGAAACTATGGAGTATGGTTTATCTGTGTAGGAGTGAGTGTATATGAAATAAGTATGGTGACGTCAGTTAGAAAAAATCATCTTAGGTGTAGGTAGGTAGGTATGTACGGATAAAACTTTTAATTCCTAAATGTCTCAAGCAACACTGGTTTTATACCTTAATCTTACTATCTTCATCTATACTAAGTATTTATCTATACTATAATATGATATTATAAAGCGGAAATATTTAATTGTTTGTTTGTTTGCATTGAATAAGCACCGAAACTACTGAACCGATTTGAAAAAATATTTCACTGTTGGGAAGCTACACTATCCCCGGGTGGCATAGGCTACGTTTTATTCCGTAGCAATTAACGGTTCCCGCGGGATAGTAGCTCGTCTCATAAAATGCTAAAACACTAACGAGATGTAAGTATGTATTAGCTTAAGTAAGTTCAGCGTAAGTGGGTATCACATTTTAATAGGACTTTTTAATAACCATGAAACTGTAGGTAGGTACTAAAAATTACTATAACAAAATTGAAATATAAATCAAGTATTAATTACCCGACAAATGGTCTCCCAGACATCTTCACAGCCGTTATGGTCTTGAAAACTCAGCCCAATAACTGTATCATCCTCTTCCGTCCATATAATGAACCGTTCTTGCTCTTTCTTGTAGGGTGTGCCGTCTCTTATTAAATCTTCAAAAAGCACAACCCCGTTACTCTCGGCGTTCACAACTAAATTAGTTGTGAACTCAGTCTGGTCATAGGATAACGTCACTTGACCCAATCCTCTTTCTAGCCACGTACCGTCTTCGTTGAGAGTAAAAAGTCTCACTCGCTCCCTTATGTTCTCTCCCGTGGTGATGTCAGTGAACCTGATTCGGGTGCTCATCTTGTGCAATTAAAATCAATAATCAGGAAAGCGTAGCGCAGCACTTTCTAGTGATATTTTTTATCCGAATTTGCTCGATGCACGACAGGTGATCTCAAAATTAGGCTCAGGGTAGTACCGAAATAGTTTCTTTGTCCTGGACAACCTTTGTGTAGGTTTTTATAAAATGTCCTTATCAATGCACTCGCGCAAGCGTCAGTTAATGGATGCCGATCGGATGGGATGAGTCAGCGAAAACGTATTTTAACTTCTGAAATAAAAAATATTAATATTTAATACATAAAGACGCAATATAAAACAAGACATTTTATAATAGTAAAATAGCTTTGCATGGAACGGTGGAATTGGACGCCATATCCTACAGCATCCCAGAAGACAAGTGTCCTTTATAGTTAGATTCACTGACCATTCGTATAGATATTTATTTTTAAGTTAAATTCAAGTCGATATTAGTATTAATTATTTAGATGCGTAGAATTCGGATTTAAAATAAAAGAGCAACGATGACGCATTTAAAAATCGAAACATATTGTCACTTATACAGTGCAAGTATACCTACTCAACCTTGTGTTTATGTAATTTTAAATACATACATTTCAGATAGGTATAGTTATTCTTAAAATGTATATCATTACAAAAGACACATTCCTAAAGATCACGAATATAAATCAGTAGATAGTACCTACTCACCCTCAGAATAGAACAACACAATACATCGCCATACTGAATTTTCACCCCCATTCCATCAAACCTTTGGAAAAGGGGTGCGCGACTGCGCGACCTGCGTGCGCACTAATAATTATTATTCGCAGTAGAGGTAGGTATACGTCAATAAAATGGACTTTTACACTAGTCATTACAATCACCCTGTATAAGTTGTAAATTTATAATTATTATTACGTGCCACATTTTCTAAATGTATCTAGGTATAGGTAGGTACCTACCTGGATAAAATTCAAAAGAACTTGGCGACCAAAAGCTGTTCGCATAGAATACTTTATAGTAGGTATCTAGTACCTACCTACAGTAAGAAAAGAAGTAATTGTATTGTATACCTACTCAGATTAATGATTTAGGTCCATGATTGTATAGGTATGTTAGGTACCTATACCTACCTACCTGGGTGACCTACCTTACTAAGCTACTACATATACGCCATAATAGAAATAGAACTACATACTAGAACATACTAGAACTTATAGATTTAGTGGTAAATCTATGCTAACCGAGAGACTTATAATATAATCTGTGGTTAATATCGATCGATTTCCAGTTCCGTCTGGCCATTTTAGCGGGAAACCGAAAATACGACTTCCTTGGTTTTGTTTTTCAATCATTCTTTCACTCAACCTTGATTTAACTTGATTGATTTTTCCTTCGCATCTTTTATCATAACATAAATGAATTGGCGGAATATTAATAATTAAGCTGCCGTTATTCTCTCCAAAACTCGGAAGTTTGTATCTTAACTATAACATTCCCATTCTTTTGCTAAAAAAAATTAAGTCATAAAATGGATTGGATAAGACTTAAAACACTTGAAAACTTGAAAATTATTGGCTAATAGATAGATAAACTATGGGATTACATCTCTTTCTACAGCCAATAAAATGTATAAAAGGAAGTAGGAAGGGTATTTTATTGAACAGACAAAACTGACTTAACTAAGATAAACAATTTTATTTCTATACATTTTTTATAAAATTGCTCAACAATAATAATCAAAATAAGTACAAAGGGAGTGCTTATAATGTTGACTAGAAAAGAAATAATGTAGGTTTATTCAATTATTAAATTTTGTATTTTTTTTATAACATAGTATTAAATCAGAACAGTTTTATCACAACACTCCACAGTTGGTTTTCATAAAGTTCTATACAAAAATACTTTATTTACTTTATCAAGTCTACCAGAACACCCTTTGCCATATTCACCCTATTTTGTTCTTACAGAAATACCTTCTTCTTACTTATGTAAGAACATTTTTTTCTTACTAGATATCTCTATGTAAGAAAAAAATATGTACTTGTAAAATCTTATATCTGGTTATATATATTAGGTACTGTTGATATCCAACACTGATACCGCACCCACCAACCAACCCATAAATAGAATGATGATTAGATTACCATTTACTTTGCCATTTGTGCATAATATAGTTGATTTTGCATCAACACAACTGTCATAGAAGTTCTTAAACTTTCGCGAACTGAATACATGTTAATTAGTATTTAAACGGGTCTAATTCGCGCACGTGTCGTGACGATTATGTTTTGCAAGATCAAACGCGGGTAGTTGGAAACAACACCTGCCGCTCCGGACGGTGATACCCGCATTCACCAGTCTTCTCGTGACCACGGCCGATGTAACTTGGTCGAAACGTCGAGGTATGTCAAAATTATATATTTTGATATTCGTTTGTGCGCGAATTAGACCCGTTTAAATACTAATTAACAAACACAACTGTCAGACAAGATTTGTGAACATACATAAATAGAAGACAGTTCTAACCCAGATATACCTATATCAAAATTGAATACATTCACACATTAAAATTTACTTAGAATGCCTTGGAACAGGGTACCGATGTACTGCCTAACATAGCCCATAACTTCCGGTGGTTTCTGGCCCTCCCAGTTGACAATTTGCTTGTTGTACCACACCAATAACTGGCCTCTGACTGAGTCGGCGGCATCTAGAGCTAGGAACAGCGGGGCCTCCGCCCCTTGGTCAACTGTCAGAAGGCCCTTGTGTGAACTCAAGTCAGTATCTACGTAGCCTGGGTGCACTGCATTCACTTTTATATCTGAAAAAAGGAGATACATTTTTAGGATTATCAAAGTATTGGCATGCTTGTAACGTCGGAATAGAGCTAAAATTTGGTATAATTTTTCTGTTATTAACTCTTTGCCAGCAATCTGGTCAACAAGGTCTTAATTTAATTGTGTGACAGCAAGATAGACTATGTGGCCTTTTGATAATCCAACTACATAAATAGATATATATTCAAGACTGTTTTAGCAGCTGTAGATTACTTAATGTTTTATTGTTCAAAAGATATCATGAAATTAAAAAAATATAGATATTATATTGAATTTTTATAACTCGCATACCTCTTCAGTAACATTTTTGAGTTATTCTTCGTACAGTGTTTAAATTCTACAATAACAAATAAGATTAAGTTATATCTAATCAACACTTTATCTTGGAGTATAGCATGAAATGGCATTATTTCACAAAATACCATCATATTTTTATCTTAGAAATACATACTTTGAATGGGGATTCATTTTGAACTTTTAGATGGCTATTATATAATTGAAAAGAAATAAGCAAGCAACATACCTTTGTCACTGAGCAACCTTTGGTATATTTTGGTCAACGCAACCACTCCAACTTTGGATACTGCATACGAAGAGTTCCCCCATTCCGAAGCTTGCATTCCCTCTTTAGCTGCATCTACATATTTCTGCATTAGCTGCGACAATTCAGGAATTGTTAAATCAGGATCGGTAAACTTTTTTCGCAATTCTTCACTGGGTATATGGCTTAGATGGCCCATAGAACTGGCGACGTTTACAACTCTCGCGCCATGTTTCAGGAGCGGGAAAAGAATGTCGCATGCTGTTACTAGAGAGAAGTAGTTAACAAAAAGAGTCTGCTCTGCCTGTACCGACACCGGTTCTTGAGATTTGGTAGAGAAAGCCAATGCGGCGTTGTTGACTAAAATATCAACGCCATCATAATTTTCCTTCATGTAATCGTGGAAGTTTTTCAAACTTTGACTGTCGGTGATGTCTAGCTGGTGGTACTTTGGATCCAGACCCTCCTTATTTAAATCTTCTATAGCCTTCTTGCCGCGGTCAACGTCCCGAGATGTGAGATAAACAGCACCGTCGAATCGCTTGCATAGCCCGCGAACTATCGCGAAGCCTATGCCTTTATTGGCTCCGGTAACTACTGCAACTTTTGAAGACATTTTGCCTTATTGTGCAGGCAGTTCGACTCAGGGTCAGCTGGCTAGCTTCTGAGCGGTGAAAACAAAAATAAAATTATAAATTTTTAGTAAATTCAAATGTTTTTTTTTTTTGTTTTAGTTATGGCTTCGCACGGTTTGTGCATATAGCCAGTGTCAAGTATTTTATTAATTAAGTATTTCTTATATTCACATTAAGAAAGTCACAGCAATATAGCAATCGAGGTCAAGTAGTCAAGTCAATTATTTACATCGTCAAAGTCACGATTCAGTAAAGTAGTGGATGCTTTACTGAAACTTCCTGGGAGTTTTGGAGAAAATGCGAAATGACACGCTTTTTGAGTTTATATCATTCGCCTACACTCGTGCACGTTAACGAACACTTAATGATTAATATTCCACCAATATTACACATTAACACTCGAAGAAACACAAGTTTGAGAAAATAATATAAAACCAACAACGTCTCACTATCGGATTCCCGCCAAAACTCCAAATTCAAATGTTTTGACAACTTTCACATTGCAATTGACATCTCACATGACATGACGTTGGCATTTGACAGCCTCGTTCATAGATAACAAAATTACGAACGAATACGCATCGTTCTTTCAGTCTTCTTATATCTGTCTCATTCATTCGTTATATTTGTATAGATTACCTAAATATACCTATATAATACCTGTCTACGGCGCGGTCTCCGGTCCGGTCATCCGTATCCGGTTGTCTACGCTATTTTCGTTACCGGCAAATATCCTAAATATACCTACGCGAAAGTTTGTGAATATGAAATAAACCAATATTAATATTTTAATAATTTTAAATAAATGAAATAAGCAAATATTTTTATTTTGATCAATAGTGTGGATACACATTACAAGTTTCTTACGTACATTTTATTTCTTCTAAGGTTAGGCACTTATCTGTTACAGAAATATAGAGGTTTAATGTTTTTATACATAATATATACCAATAAATAAATCAGTGTGTTTTAGCATATTTAATTTTTGTTAAATTCGTCAGAAATGTACATAATATAGCTACATACCCTAAACATTTAGATTAATACAATTTATAATATTCCACTTAAAATTACGTAAGAATTTTACAAATGCTTTATTTCGATGTCAACCATTTATGGAGTAACAAATTAAAATAAGCCAGCACTACATACATTATTCGTTAAACAAATAAGGTCAGTTTTAAAAACATTTTAATTAAAATTACTTACATTTTGTTATTGTTTCAGGGAATTTAAACTTAAATAAAGAGGTTTGGAACACTATCAACCAACAGCCTACAATACATGAGAAAATTAAAATAAACCGATGAAAAATCTTGGTTAGAGACCCGTTATCCAGTATTGGTATAAATCGGAATTATTTAAAATGCAGTCATAATTTTATTATAAAACTTATTAATATATTTTAATCGTATTAATAACTTATAAAATATAGTGTATTTTTATAAATAAAAGCTACCTTCACTGGTCACTATGTATCATGACATAAATACATACATCCACAAAATACAATGGACTATTTATCAAATTCCACAAACATTTTTTAGTGCTCCGTCTGGCAGTGTCAGTGGAATTCATCACCAACCAGATTTCTACTCTGTAGAGCCAATAGCAAACCATAATCGTCTTACCACAAAAGATTTAAACCAGAGTTAAACAGATGAGTCTATTTATTTTCTATACAAATCGACGTCCAACGCCCGCTTTTTTAACTCAATCACAAATTCACAAGTAAAATAATTAGTAATGCCAGGATTGAGTAAGAAAACGCGAGTGATGGACGTCGATTTCGTCGACCGAAATTTTAGAACACAGTGTGCCTAGGGTTTTGACAATTTATTTACGCGCTCGGTCCGTTTGGCGTAAACTTGAAATTGTATGGAATAAGAGCAGCGCCATCTAGCGTCAGTGAATCAGTCACTAGATGGCGCTGCTATTATTCCATACAATTTACATTACGCCAAAAGGACCGAGCGCGTAAATAAATTGTCTAAACTCGCACTAGGCACACTGTTTGTAAGGAGATTCGTTACTAAGTAACGAATACATCTAAGTACAGAAACGTCACAAAGTTGGTATGATTAGTTACAGTCATACCGCACAACAATATTCGATGCCACACTTCATGCTAGGGCATTAAAGAAAAGTAACGTAACAGTAAGATAGTAACAAAAGCGAATTATTTATTTTTTAGTAACAAATCGGACCTGACTATCTTTTCCGTTAAGTTGTCTATCTACAAGACACTTGGACGTCTATCCACAGAAGCCACCATAAAAAATGTATGCACAACATCGACCATTAGACAGTGCCAAAAGAAATCTGTATAAAAGTACCACCTAATCACCGAATACATTTCTCTTGAACTCCGGCATATTGGCTATACAATGAAAGACGCATAGATTGCAATGCAACACATTCAGCATGCTTTTTCAGTTAAGTCATTTCACCACTGCCAAGATAAAAACACTTCCGTCACACTGTACTGCGATCCAGTCGATACATATCCGTTGTCACAGAATACCTATTAATACCCTAAAAGAAGGGAAACTCTCTCTATTTTTAAATTAGAGCGAGACGGCAGATTGGGTGTTGGACATTTTGAGTATCCTTTGAGTACAGCAGTACAACGTGTTTTTCAATTCAACCGTTTGTATGCAGTGCCCACCCTGTGCCGTTGGCGAACCTTAACGCTCCTGCGACAGCAAGTAAGGCACCGTATCGTCTATGCACACGTCTCCCAAGCAGCCTACGAAGAACACGTCCTCGAGGAAGGAGCCCTGGAAGGCTCGCAGCGCCGCCAGCTGCAGCACCAGAGTGGAGGCGCGGGACTCCGAGCCCAGCATGTCTGAGCGGAGCTGGTGGAGGATGTTCTCCTGGTAGCCTTGCAGCTTTCGCATCAGGAAATCTGGCACGCCGTCTGGTGGAAGAAAACGGGCGTGAACAATATATTATAATGGTTGTTCAAAACACGGCATAGGTGCCGTTTGCGAGAGGCGATCTATCCTATATTTGACTTAACTAACCAGGTGAAAACAGACACAACGCGCGCAGATACGCGTGCTCCCTCTCCGACAGCCGCAGCTGGTCCAGGTTGGTGATCACCTGCTGCAGCCGCACCAGCATGCCCACCACCTCCGTGATCCGCTCGTCCGTGTAGTCGGCCAGCGTGATCTGGAACCACATATCGGTGATTGACGTGAGCGAAGTGAGCGCACGGAAGCGGCCTATGGTTAGTAGAAAGTGGAGGTAATTTCACTTCTTATGTCCGGTTGCTGACAAGACAGTGGAGGTACTTTCACTTCTTATGTCCGGTTGCAGACAAGACAGTGGAGGTAATTTCACTTTTTATTTCCGGTTGCTGACAAGACAGTGGAGGTACTTTCACTTCTTATGTCCGGTTGCAGACAAGACAGTGGAGGTACTTTCACTTCTTATGTCCGGTTGCTGACAAGACAGTGGAGGTACTTTCACTTCTTATGTCCGGTTGCAGACAAGACAGTGGAGGTAATTTCACTTTTTATGTCCGGTTGCTGACAAGACAGTGGAGGTACTTTCACTTCTTATGTCCGGTTGCAGACAAGACAGTGGAGGTACTTTCACTTCTTATGTCCGGTTGCTGACAAGACAGTGGAGGTACTTTCACTTCTTAAGTCCGGTTGCAGACAAGACAGTGGAGGTAATTTCACTTTTTATGTCCGGTTGCTGACAAGACAGTGGAGGTACTTTCACTTCTTATGTCCGGTTGCAGACAAGACAGTGGAGGTACTTTCACTTCTTATGTCCGGTTGCTGACAAGACAGTGGAGGTACTTTCACTTCTTATGTCCGGTTGCTGACAAGACAGTGGAGGTACTTTCACTTCTTATGTCCGGTTGCTGACAAGACAGTGGAGGTACTTTCACTTCTTATGTCCGGTTGCTGACAAGACAGTGGAGGTACTTTCACTTCTTATGTCCGGTTGCTGACAAGACAGTGGAGGTACTTTCACTTCTTATGTCCGGTTGCTGACAAGACAGTGGAGGTACTTTCACTTCTTATGCCCGGTTTCTGACACCCCTAGCGTGTATGCTAGGTGAACACTCCATACAAACAACTGAATCGGACAAAAGACAAGCGAAACTGTATGCGACATCAGCGTCGTCCGCGTTGATACTGTGTTGGTACTCAATAGGTCACCCAACGCTCAAAAATTTCATACAATCTCTAGTGTGAGTGTCTGCTTGCTCGACATAGTACGCGTCAACTTGCGCATTGTATGAAGATTTTTCGTTCATAAACGCGCCTGTAGGGGCGCTGTACAGGATCTTCAGGACGTGTACTATGTCGAGCTCGTAGAATCTCACACTAGGGATACAGATCGGGATAACTCACTTTAAATAAACATAGAGAGAGTATCCCTTCTTCTACGGAACACAGTCCACGAGCGTTTTTCCATACAAACGTTCGCCCCATTTCCTGCCTGGATAATGTTTCTAGAGCAATATTTATTTAGATTGCTTTACGCACGCCCCTACGTTTTCCTTTTTTCACAGAAACTAATTACTAATAAAAAATATGACCCGTCAAAAATCACAAAAAAATGATTTTTTTCACCGCCGAGATCGGAGGGCTATAAAAATAGCATAGCTTCCTCTTATCAGGTATTGTATCAGTAGGGTACCTCCGGCTGCATGGGGTCGGGCGCGCGCTCCGGCTCGGCGCCCGGCTCGGCGCCCGCCGCGCGCTCCCGCAGCACCGCCTGCAGGTGCGCCGCCATCAGCGGCAGCAGCGAGCCCAGCGCCAGCGGCGCCGACAGCTTGGACAGGCCCAGCACGAACAGCTCCGGCCAGCACTTCTTCAGCAGCGTCACTTGGATCTCGAATCTGGAATCGGATGCGACTCTGGAGATGCCACTGGGATTTGTATTGTAATTGTACCGCCGTAGGGACTGTTTTCTGTAGTGTTCACTTGGTCTTGAGTAACGATTTGGTCAAAGGTACTGAACATGCTCAGCCTAGGAAGGAATCGGCTCTAAAGAACCAGTGCTGGATCACTTCAATAAGGGTTTGGTGACAGATTTTAAACTTTTTTTTTGTTTTAGTTATGGCTTCGCACTGTTTGTGCATATTGTGCCATGTCAGCCAGTGTCAATTATTTTAATTTTTAGTATTTCTTATTTTCACGATAGCAAATTCATAGCATTAAAGCAATCCTCGTGGTCAAATAGTTAATTATTTACATAGTCAAAGTCAAAGGGGTGGACGCTTTACTGAAACATCCTCGGAGTTTTAGAAAAAATACGAAATGACATGTTTTTTAGATTTATATAATTTTCCCACACTCGTGCACGTTACCGAGCACTCAATGACTAATATACCACCAATATAACACAAAAAAATAAATACAAAACTAACAAAGTCTCACTATAGAACTCCTGCCAAAACATCAATTATGGAGTGGTGTACTCACGGCAGGGCCGCGTAGGCGGGCACGGCGAGCGCCCAGCGCGCCAGCGCCACCAGCAGCCGGGCGCCCGCCTCGCACGCCGCCTGCACGCGCAGCGCGCCCGCCGCGCCCGCCGGCACCGCCACCGGCAGCTGCAGCGACTCCGCCGTGCTCAGGATGCTGGACTCGGCCTCCGCTGGAACGGGATACATTTATTTATTAGGGTGCCGTACCTCAGAAGAAAAAAAAAAGGGAACCCTTATACCGCAACGCAACTGCTCGCGGCACCATCAGCGACCGCACGGCTGCTCGTTAACTATCTGGTCTAACTACCTAACTAACTCGGCATCATGACGAATGGAGCGTTGTCGGCACCTAATTTTATGTTTGTGCCACTTCTGTACATGTTAGTCTTTACCTCAAGTTCACTGACATTACCCAGCTGATAACCTAGGCTTGAACGATGGTTAGTTTTGCAGTAAACTTTGACGTGTCTTAATTCATTACCGTGACTACTTACTGATTTAAAGTATTTCGAAGTAGTCTGGAGGTATCCAGACTACTTCGAAATAAGTATGCGTATGCATAGTTTCAGTATTACTACACCTTGCTGTTACACTCTGTATATATAAATGAATAAACTTAAACCGGTTTGAAAACTTAGCAATACTGATGCTTACACTCCTGTTGTGTGTCCACGGGGTGCATAGCGGGCCCCTCGGCCGGCGCCGCCCCGTACGCAGACTGCAGGTACTCATTGATGGCCCCGAACTGGCCCATCTTGAACAGGTTCTTGGCGAGCTGAGTCTGCAGCATCAGCTGTTGCCTGCGGGCGCCTTCGATGTCGCCTGCGTTACCCGGAAGGTAAGGTGATACTGAGGGAATATATCGGGTGTTATGTTCTGTGTGACGACATAACCGGGTTGATTTTCCTCTTCCGGCACACAGGCCACATGCACAGGGGAGTTCCGAATTATAAATGTTAAATCTGGAATTTCTGTTTAGGTTCTCAATTGGATAGCAATTATACAGCATGTTTTTTTTTTATTTAGTTGGTTTCTCACGATTTGTGCATTAAGCCAAAACTCCGACGGCATGGTTAGTACACTAGTTAGTAGTGCCTAATAATATATGTTTAATTTTCTTTTTTTAACGTAGCCCCACTAGGATTGCTCCTGTATCGTGGGTACTGCTTACAGACATATTATTATAATTTCCCATGCACATGTTAGTTACCTGGATTCCCTTTATTGAAAGCGACTGCGGCTGCGAGGGCGAAGTTGATGGCGGGCGCCGCCGGCGACACCGACCCGAACGCATCGTTCGGCTCCTCTTTAGGATTTATCTGTTGTTTAACAATAGTAACATTATAAATTAACAAGTGCGAGTTGGACTCACGCACAAAAGGTTCCATATCATCTTAATATATATAAATTACGTGTCACGTTGTTTGTCCGCGATGGACTCCTAAACTACGGATTCGCACACAGTGTACAGTTTGGTCTAACTTAAAAGATAGGATAGCTTACATCTCAATTTATAGTCGCAACAACAAAAACCTTAGCCACAGCAACACGTGGCCGTGTCTGCTAGTTATCTATAAAAACGGCTAAAAATTACGTTTGGTGTATGGGGAGCCCCCTTAGATATTTATTTCATTATGTTTTTTAGTATACGTTGTTATAGCGACAATAGAAAATCATCTGCGAAATTTTCGAGTAGTAGTAATAGCGTCCTATTTTGGGTAAAAAAAAATGCCCTTAACAGTGCAAGTGGTGCTTTCAATGGTGAATCGAAACACGGTAATAAAAAAAGCGCAACCTAAGATTATCCTGTCTAAAATTCTTGCCCATCGCAATTGCCTGTAAGCAATAAGGCCGCTCATTGGCCCATCATTCTTTAATTTATTCTGTATTGTAAATGCTATATTAATCATATGGCATTCAATAAAGAGTTATCCTTATCGTATTGTATCCATCTATCCATCAGTATCTGACTCACTTGTCCAGCTTGCGCCTGCCCCGCCAGCCCCAGCAGCTTGGAGTAGGCTGCGTGGCGGTCGTGGTCGCGCGGCTCGACCTTCGCCTTGTCCACTATCGGCTTCCGCTCGTGCTGGACCGCTGCCATAAAGTGGACAAGAATTACTGCTCATTAGGTGTTACTTAACGGCAACTAATGTCTGGATGGTTGTTAGGGTCGGAATAGCTGTGCTGAGGAGACGTATAGACAATTCAGTGCTGCTTCTGGTCTCTATCTTTGCCTATGTGTAGATAAAACAAAGTAATACCATGTATAATTCAAGAACGGGTGGGCTCTTTTATGATATTTGCATTGATTTGTTGCTGCTCCGAATAGTAGAATAAAGATAAGGGACAATTCACAAAAAAATGGATAAGTAATTAATTTTCTCATATATTATTTTGTATGTGGCTTCACAGGGCAATGTGTGCGGGGCCAACTAGTAAATTATGAATAAACTAAATTGAGATATTGTAGTAAGTCTATCGGTGGTAGTAGTCATGCAGCAGTCATTATTGGGCCACTGGAGACTGTATTAACCTTTTGAGTAACCAATGACAGACACAATAAATGTTTAATGGTTACATTACGAACCAGTCCACCGCATGTTATACCATATCCAAACTTGTGGGTGGAAAATGATTTTATTTCTCTTGTTCACTATAATCTTCACACGCAGGATGGCCGTGGCAGTAAACCGAGTCCACATCACTTATACTCACAGTCACTCCTCATTCCGCAGGCTAGGCACTTTTGCAGGCGGCAGTACTGGCACCGATTGCGGTGGTGTTTGGTCACCTCGCAGTTCATGCTACCGCGGCACTGGTAGCCCAGTTTCTTGCGTATGGAGCGCTTGAAGAAGCCTTTGCAACCTGGACGAGAGAATTCAGTAATGTTTGTTATTCATTTTTAAGGCAATATAGTATCAAATAGTTCCAAAACCTAGAGTAGGTTGTGTGTACCGAAAAGCATCAAAAATAAATGAAGCAACATATTATTTTGCATTTATAATATTATGGGAAAGGATGAGCTGAGATTAGCAGCATCTTATGTAGAGATATAAATTCACCGAGTATCATATATACCTTCACAGCTGATAGCACCGTAATGTCTCCCAGAAGCTCTGTCTCCACATACAATGCAGAGTTCCAGTCCACCAACATCATTGCTTCCACTGAACTTCATCTCCATGTCTTGACCTTCCATTAGGCTACAACCAAACAAGCCCCCATATGGTGATACTGTTTTATAATATCCATGAGTATTTTCAACAAACAAATTAAGTTTTCGAAAAATTTGTCCACTATGTAAATTTGTAACGAGTTTTCTTAGAAACGGTGCGTTTGTGAGATAAACTTCTTGATTGTTTACATGACCATTATAGGATGTGCGGACAAAGCCAATGGCTTTTGAGTAACTCTAATGCCCTTTCACTCTACATAAACTCGTTTCAACTTAAATTATTGTGCTGGCCAATGTGTTGCGTGGGCGAATTATCTACGGTGTATGTGTAGGGCACACAAAAAGCCCACGCCATGGTCAGTCAAGTGAGAAATCGTAGACCACCACGAATGCAACAAGGGTGCATTGTATTGTAGATTACTCACATTTTTAGGAAGGCTGCGGTGGAAACCCCGAAACTTTAAGCACTAACTGTAGTTGGTATTGTCATTTGTATTGGACGACTAGGAAGTTTTCCTCGTATTTCCATGAAAGCAAACACGATTCACGACACGAACGAAGAAAAGGGTGAAAGACAAAACAAAATAAAAATGGAAATGGGACGAACGAATGATATGAACAATAACAGTATAAAAAGTTACTCTATGGAAATGAATGAACACAGAAAAGGATATCGTAAGGCAGCGGTACTCTAAGTGTGTTCCGCGGATCCCTAGGGTTCCACGCTACCCCTGTAGGGGTTCCGCAAGAATTTAGAAAAAAAATCAAACCTGATATCAACCAATTAAGTTAGTAACTATTAGTCATTAGTAGATTTTTTCATTTTTAATATCTTCTATTATTGTACTAAGTACTTGCCATGTGGTAAAGTAAGTAATAATTAGTAACTGTTACATTGTATTTTTATAATGCTTATACTTATAATAAAGAATACACTTTTCAAAACTATTGTTTTATTGTAGGGTTCTGTCACGTATTTTGCTTGTCGAAAGGGTTCCGTGACCAAAAAAGTTTGAGAACCGCTGTCGTAAGGTATCCAATGAATGAATTTGAACTTTTGAAGAGTTTTGGCGGGAATCCGATAGTGAGACGTTGGTTTTTTATTTTTTTCTCAAACTTGTGTTTCTCGAGTGTTAATGTGTAAAATTGGTGGAATATTAATAATTGAGTGTTCGTTAACGTGCACGAGTGTGGGCAAATGATATTATAAACCCAGAAAGAGTGTCACTTCGCATTTTTTCCAAAACTCCCAGGAAGTTTCAGTAAAGCATCGACCACTTTGCTGAATCGTGACTTTGTCTACGAAATAACTGACTTGACTATGACTTTAAGTAAAAATAACAGACAGAATCGAACCGGAGTAGGCAGAAAGCCATAGATAAAACTTACCCAGCTGTCACATCATCACATGACACTTTCTACACTAACTGTCAATAGTGTCAATGTCATCACAAAAAAATGTCAAAGATCCACCTCGTGTGCTCGTGCGTGTTGCATGCTATTTTGGCATCTATCTTTTCATTACAATTTACAATTTTACTATTATCTCCATGAAAACAAAAGTTTTGAGCTAGTCCAGTATATCTAAGTAAAGTAAGTCATCGTGATTTACTCCAAAATGGATAACATCATTGATAAATTTAACGTTTTCACAGAAAAACCTGTGAAGTTTCTTACTGTTCAAAGTGACTTGAAAGACGATATCAAAAACTTAGTAAAATCTCTGTATGATTACACTAAAGTACAAGAAAAGGGTGTAGAGCGTCAGAGGAAAGGTGCCTTACCAGAGCTTATAGTTGAGAATTTTGATGAAGAGCAGATATGGCAGGAAATCGAGCTTCAAAACAACGAGTGCTGGGATCAGCTTGTGAGAGAGGTAGCCAACTGTATGTCTCTGAAAGAGAGCCTACAGTTTCCGGTTGAGACTGCCAAAGAATCGAAAAATGGTGGAGGTAAGGCCATGCATCCATCCAAAAAGGCGCGGGAGAGGCTCAATCACAACAAGAAGCAAGTAAACAAGAGGGATATGCCTAATGCACAGAAACCATTGATAAATACAACTAAAAAGAAGAAAGTAATGCCAGTAAAACCCTCAATAGTTGATGATCAATTCTTCAAACTGCAGGAAATGGAGGAATTCTTATTGAAGGAAGAAAGGAGTGAGGGTAAAAATGTGCCAGATGATAGTGATGAGGAGTCCATTGATTTATTTGACGACATTGATAGTGAGGAGGATGAAAAAGAAGGGGATGGCGCAAGGGACGTCAAGTACTCTGGCTTCTTTGACGGAGCTGATGATGAAGACAACCTACAGAATGGAGATGATCAGAGAGGCGACTATGAAGAAGATAGTATTGATGATGAGTATGGTGGAAATGAAATAGAAGATGATGAGAATGACTTGGAAGACATTCAAAATGGAGATGTAGAACAAGTAAAGGAGCCCAAAGTAAGGGATAAAAAAGTGAGATTTGCTGATGCTTCGTCATCAAATGATGATTCTGATTCAGACGTGAATGACATAGTAGCTGATACAAAGACAGCAGAAATGTCAAACGAGAAGAAGTCTGAATTTGAAATGAGGCAAGATAGGTTGAAGGCGACGATAGATAGATTAGAAGCTAAGACGTTAAACGAAGCCCCTTGGCAACTTAAAGGAGAGGTAGATGCATCAAAACGCCCACAAAACTCTTTGTTAGAAGAAGTAGTTGATTTCGATCTTACCTCTCGCCCGCCACCAATAATAACTGAGCAAACAACGCTCACACTGGAAGATATTATAAGGCAACGAATTAAAGATAAAGCCTGGGATGACGTTGAGAAGAAAGAGAAGCCAGTAGACAATCAACTCAGTTTCCGTAAGACGGAGATCCTGGATCACGCTAAGAGCAAGCTCAGCCTCGCTCAAGTTTACGAAGCTGAATATCTTAAAGAGAAGCAAGCCACATCCGGAGACATTGAAGAAGAGAAGGAGCCAGAAGCTCATACTCAAATACGAGATGCAATGAGTAAATTATTCAGTAAACTTGACGCTTTATGCCATTACCACTACACTCCTAAAGCTGCTCAGGCAGAGGTGAAGATTGTCACCAACACACCAGCTATCTCAATGGAAGAAGTAGCACCGGTAGCTACGAGTGATGCCACATTACTGGCGCCAGAAGAAGTGAAAAAGAGGCATAAAGGAGAACTGATGACCAAAGAAGAGAGAACAGAGACAGACAAAAAGAGGGAAAGGAGGAAAAAGAAGAAGTTCCAGCGTGCCAAAGGGGGACAAGTTACGAAGATAACAGACCATAGAAATACTAAGAAGGGCACAGAAGCAAACGACAAGTCTCTCAAGACTTCGAAGGCGTTCTTCCAGCAGTTGAACGATGATGCTACCAGTTTAATTAAGAAAAATAAGAATGTTATGTTCGGAAAAAATAAAGGGAAATAAAGTTTGTAATTGTTAGATCAGTCTTTTTTGTCAGATACCTTGTTAGACATTGTAATAAATAGGTAGGTATATACTTGGGTACTATACAAAATGGCTTAATTTTATATATAACTATTTGATACTAGCTGTGCTCTGCGGTTTGACCCGCGTTTAGTATTATCCCGCGAGTGAAACCGCGTGGCGCAGCTCTAAAATAAACGTAGGTTAAAGTTACTCCTTGCAACATCAGCTATCTGCCATTGAAAGCCCCCTTTTAGAAACGGTCTAGCCGTTTATAAAGCTTGCCCGAAACAAACCATTAGACAACAAAATTATTAAAAATCTAATTTAGTAATAAGTACTACCTACCCTACATTAAAACTTTCATTTGTATTTAGTAATAAGCTCTTTTAAAACTACAAAAATGGAAACAGACAATTTTATTTATTTGTAGGTATAGGTTCGATATGAACTAAGTTGCATTATGTATTGCATTTGTATTTCTAGTTACTAGGTAGTTAGCATTTATCTGTTCCAGTTCTAGGTAATGGTTTCTACCCACTCCTTCCGGTGCTTTCTATTATTTGGTTCCTCCGTGTCACAGCACTCCTGACTCCATGGCTATGTCCATGGAGTAGTAAAAGTAAAGGGCTATGTCGTCTGCCCTGTGCCCTGTGCCAATGTGCTGGTTCTTCCTCATACCTACTTAATTGATTTTGGATACCACTTCGTGGTAGTGACTAGGTACCTAACTTTACCGTTTATTATTTGTTTATTTACAGCTTAGTTAGATCATTATTATGTAAATCATAAAAAAATGTATGTTCTTGTCAAATCAGTCAAAATATTTTGAAAACGTCAGTTTCCTTGTACAAATTGGGTAAAATTTTTGACCTCACCGAGGTCACATCTGATACGAGCGATACCCTTACAACACGACACCGGGTTCGAAACCTCGTACGACCTACGCTCGGTCGGCCGTCCTAGGTCCGTTGGATAGGTTAAATAGGTAGGTAGGTAGGTGTGGTACAACGAAACACCGACACACCAGTGCAATTACGGCGTCGCCTCGCCTCGCAGCGTTTAGTTAGAAAAAGTTATAAGAAGTCGGCGCGGCCGTGGCGCCTGCTAATACGGGAGCTAAAATAGCTGAGGGAAACGTAGTTTCGAGTTTCGCTATACGTTATTCCGCAGGCGCTTTTGACAAAATATAATATTGCATCAGTATGAGGTAATAATATCCTATTATTTGTAACAAAAATTTATGGTACTATTTATTACGCTCATCTGTAAAGATACGAACGTGATTATGTGATAGATTGAAAACAACCGTTTTATCTAGGTACACCAAAGAGGCAGACATTATATTTTATACTGCCTAGGTATTAATTGGTGAGCATGAGAATCACTCACCTTATTCTAGTCATAATCCACCACGGAAGCCGGATCCGGATTGAAATACGTTAATTAACACAATGGTAATGTAGATTTTTTAATAAAATAAACTAAAATCCCATCCGCTGCTACCTATGTTCAACTAAGCACCCCCCAGAACTCAATTACCAAAACACAAGTACTTGTACCAACACGGCATCAAACGCATAAGGCCCGGCGCCCACAAGCGGTTGTCTGCCGCGTACACTCGGAAATCCCACAAACGGCTGGCTTTGTAAAACTAACTCGGCCCGTAACGGCACTGCAGTAATTAGCGCGGGAAAAACGCGACGATATGGCGCGAGACGAATCAGACGACGCGAGGATGTGCGAAGGTTGGAAGACGTAGGTACCTATATTTTCCCAAAGTTCGATCTTATTGAACGGTTTACAGGCCTCATTCACCCGGATAATATTATTACTATTCATTCAATATTCCCCTTGTCTTTCGCTTTTGTGATTCTAATCAAAGATTAACTCAGTCACGTCAGTCACTATGGTCCGTATTAATAAATGAACCTCAATAGCGCTACCAAGTGCGCTACCAGCTAATCCACACTCAAAATGTAATCTGCATCTTGAGATCGTTGCTATTTAATAAACGGATATTGAGATGTAGCACTGGCTACTAGATACTGTCTTGTATGTGTCAATTGTGTCATAATTGGATAGCACTTAACCGCTGAGTGTCATTTATTAATTTGCCAGAGATCATGTAAGTTTCTGTTCCTAATCTACAACTTAAGATGTATTTATTAAATAGAACAAAAGAGCAAATGCACACTGAAGATAGCTCTCAGAGCTAAGTTTGATTTATTAATACGGACTAAGTAGCTACCTACTTAGTGACTGAAGTGTGTCGTACATCGTACACGCACTACATTCATTAAACCCAGATAAAACCTACCTAAGTAGGTACTTCAACACATCTCATCTGCCAGTGAAAGCCCCGTCAAAATCGGTCCAGCCGTTTAGGAGATGAGCAGGAAAACACAGACTACACAAATAAAATTAAAAATGTGATTCTAATGTAGGTACTCGTAATATACATTCAATTGCATTTACTGTTATTTTGACAATACAAACAGCCACTTCCCTTTTATTTATTTGTATCATTATAGAAATCACTAATATAGATACCTCCTCCACAAATCTTCACGGCTCCGGGTCCCGCACTATTGCAGCTAGGTGCCGAGTCGAAGTTGCATAACGTGCGCCGTTACTTTTTACTTCTAGGGCTCCAATGTTAAATACCGAACCCCTTCTGCTGCATATTACATGCCGCTTTTAGTGTACGTACACACTCACTAGGCACATATGGTTTGTAGGTAGGTATATGTATTTGTACTGGGATAGCCAAATATTGAAGTTGGGACTACCAATATTTTAAAAGAGTAATGTAGGTACTTTGGTACAGAGGTGGTCAAAATGAAGAGTAAAAAAGTATTAAACAAACTTGCACCTCAACATATTATATTACCTACCACTTTCACCTGACGTGGTGACCAAACCACAATATTACCAATGACCTAGCTTAGCAAAAATCTCACTTAACTTTTCACAAGGCGGCATCACTCGTTTAATCATACGTTATCTACAATCCAAAAAATAACGCAAATAAACGGAATAGCAGCAAATTACCACCACCCCAGGGCAGCCACATATTAGCCGCGGTGCGGCGGCGGCGCGGCAACGCTGCGTCTGCGTTGCGACTGCGACTCCGGCGCGTTTTAATCCGGCACAGTCGGTCACAAATTTATAATTTGTACTATTACCCGCGCCCTCGAGACTTTGGCGCGCTGTGTTAGGAAACTTGTAGACGTGACATCAGTGCCATTTTATAACATAAAAAATTAAATTGACACAGTGTGAATTGATTTGAGCGATAATATTCAAAATAATTGCTATTTTTATTTAATTTGTTCCGTGATGTTTCTATAAAGAGTTCCCTTCTCTAAATTATCTATCTATTGAGATTCATATACTACATTAAAACTCCGCACTTACTAAAATAAACGATCACTATTATAGATATCTAGAGGCGGTACTAATAATTTACCCACGAAGGAACGGCAACGGAATATGCGTTTGGGGTGCGAGGTTGTGTATGCAATGCAAGTTGCCATATTTCTCCAAAAATACTAGTCCGATTTTGATGCCGTTTTGACGATTTTTATGCAGTTTTCAGTGATAGGTTTGGGTTTGATTGGTGCATGATCTTAGATAGGTGTTACGGTGATAACTCACTAGGTAGCGCTGCAGCAAACGTTGTTTGTGCAAACCAATGTTGCAATTTTTCTGCAAAACTAAGTACTAGTCCGAATTTGATGTAGTTTTCAGTGGTAGGTTTGGGTTTGATTGGTGGATGACCTTAGATAGGTGTTACGGGGATAACTCACTAGGGGGCGGTGCAGTAAACATTTGTTTGTGCATAAAAACCAATACTACTACTCCGGTTTTTATGCAGTTTGTTATCGTTTTTCAATTACTGCTTAACCGTCTTGGGTATTTCCAAAATTTTAAATTGTGTTTTATTAAACCTTTCTAATGGTGTCGAACTACATAATAATATTATTTTGTTCAAGTCTAGTCACAGAACACTTTGTACCTGTAACATTTTTACCCGACTGGCGAAGGAAAGGAACGTTTTTGTCAATATCCTGTCTAAGTGTTCTAAACTCTACGTACCAGGACATGCGCTCAGACATATAAATCCAGTGGCAGATAACCGACGCATAAATCTTTGGACGCACCCGCAACCTCCGCGGAAAAAAGCCTTACGAACGTACGCCGTCTCGCTCGATCGCACCAGGAACTTATTGCTGCCCCGCTTGCTCCTACCACATGGCTCGATTTGAAGATGTGTTCAATAGTTTAAAGAAGTTATCTACTCCTTAAATTGTTTGGGGTAATTTTTGTTGCCAGTTTGAAAAAATATCCTGTATTTTAATAGTAAATAAATGATAGACCTATTGACATATTTCGAATCAGTTGCCTATAGTTAAATTGCGTGCGGATAATATTAAATATATTTTTTTAAAAACTTCACATCTTATATTTTTGTTTTTTTTTTAATCACAAATAAATAACAGATGAGGGTAATAATTTCTTACACCAGATCTCGCATTATTGGACCATTCCTTAGTGTCTATCCGTACCTACTCATTATTGTCGTAGCATCGTTCGTAGACTCGTCGTAGCTACGTAGCACAGTGACTGACTACTCGTAGCAACACGTAAATATAATGTATATTGGCATAATTTACGCCACGACGACATTACCGAAAAAGGTGTTTTTTGAAAGATTCAAATATAATTGTCAAAAGGTCTGGAATGCTAGCTCCTATTGAAACCAGAAATCAGCATTGCAATAATTCAAGGTGGCATTAAGTATGACAATAACAATAATTTATGAATGGACTATTTATACTTACAGTGTAATTATACAAGTGATTGAATCATATACATACCCCGAAAAATATTCATTTGAGACCTCTGTGGACTGGACGGTATGTCTGTTATTATTTTTCAACACTTCGAGCAGTCTTTACCGACTTGAAAAAAGAGGAAGTTCCCAATTCGACTGTATGTTTTGTTTGATATGTAGTTTAGATGATCAACGGGTCTGAATACCACTGAGTAACGGATAACGGAGAAGCCTCTTCGATTTATGTGATTATGACACTTTCCAAAAAACGGAAGGGAGAAGAGTGTAGTGCAGTGCCAAGATTTTGCAATGCAAAGCTCTGGGTGGCACTGCAACTGTAGTGCAGGTACGACGCTTACCATCCGATAAACGACCTAGTCGCCAGTCTGTTCTTCTTGTTACAATAACGAATTTGCTTTAAACACTCGAAATAATTATCATGCTAGTTAATTTGATTGTAGGTATGAAAATTGGCCAGTTACACGTAAAAGTTGTACTTTCCATGATTTTGTCGGAGTTTGAAGTGTATCAGAAAGGAACTGAAGACATCAAATTGGACTCGCGATCCACGTTCACCGCCGCAGCCCATGGGATCAATATTGAATTCACCAAGTTAATTACTTAATAGTTTGATCATTAAAAATTTTATTTGTGTCTTACTTACTACCTTGTCTATTTTCTTTGTTATTTGGTATATATGATGGCATTTTAATTCTATTCTATTGTCACTCAAACTCAAATGTAAGTAGCGAATTGTATGTAGATATATTTATTTATTTATTTTTGTTCATTTTTTAATATTTTTCCTATCATACATTTATTTGTAGTGAAATTAAATGCGGGTTGATAAAATAAAAGGTATGCATTTATTCTAAAAATAAATATTCAATTTTACCTATTTTAGTTGGTGGCGAATCGGCCGCACGAGCAAAACACAGTTAATAATTTTAGGACACATAAACATTTGATAATAAAGGTTTATTTTGGATAAGTATATTCTGTTAATTATTCAGTATTACGGCATAAAACGGGATTACTGTATGGATTTGCAGTTTGTGACCACTTTAAAAATGGCGTTTTCTTCTCTACATCTATTATTTTCCCAGAATATTTCCTTAAAGCGTTAAGCCGCAGCCACTTTATAAAACTATTCCCTAAATGTTTTACGAGAGCCCCGACGCTGGGAAATTGCAATTTCCATGAACATTATGTTTTCACAGAATTTGTGAATATTGGACAAGAATTTATATTACGTGTTACAACGCGGTTAGTCTACTGTGAAGTGCCTAGGAAGACTAGATAGGGTCTGGGATTTGGGCTGTCTTTCAGATTGCAGATTTGTTTTTTCAATTTTTTATAGGTATCTAACTCGTGCAAATGAAATAAGTAAATATGTATATAAAACAAAGCATAAATTAGTTATACCACTTATAAGATCTTTGATTAGTTGGATTTGTGTTCATTTGGGAAAAAATTTACAAAGAAGAGAGAAAAATGAAATAAGAAACCACTTCCAGATAACCTAGCTCTATCGTTTAGCAGATTATCATTTGATGCCGGCGAGGACCGAGTGCACTTTCCATATTCCAAGACACCAGTGGTAAGATACCCTGTGGTTGGACCAATCGTTGGAAATAGTAATCTTCTTTAGTTACAGTTGATACGACCCTCGGTCCCATCGTTGACCATGATTGTTTGTCTTATGAGGTTGTGCGTCTAGTGTCACAGTTTATCAGGCCACCCAAGGACCTCTGACGTGACTTAACGACTGTTATCAATCGATAACCGGGACCAACGGCTTCGTGTGCGTAGTGATATTCATCCGGACATATAACTTACGAAAAGTAATACGGATCACACACCACTGTCAAGTATGTTTCCTCACAACGTTTTCCAAAGAAGAGCAAATGAATCACCGTGAATCAACAATGCGAATTCGCCACTCTCTGCTTGCGGACGTATTCCACGGTAGACAACGATGGAAGAGTCACTAACAATATCACCTATGTATAACTCGGATATATATGGCGGAGAACTGGCAGGAGGTGGCGCGAGACAGGTCGAAATGATCTCTTTTATCTTCTTTTATCTTTTTTATTATCTGAAGGCTCTTATTATCGGAGACCGAGACTCATTTTGGGCCACTGCACCATCCTAGTTTGTTAGTTATAGCGAAGCTGCACTCATTTCCAGGTCTCGTAAAGTTCCTTAAAAAAAAACAGGGGAACAGTGCACGCCCCCGGCAGCCTAGGCTGTTATTGACCGTTACTCTTTTTAATTTCCTCCGTTTGACTTTATAGGTGTAGATAAATGTTGAATTCTGCCGCGGGCCACTCTAAAGCTGTGTGCTGAGCGGTGTGGCGTGGTCGGTGTAACGTTACCGCGAATGTTACAGGAGATGTTCGCGTAGCGCGAGTGTTAAGAGGGCCGAAATAGTCATGTTCGTTTCTTTAGTGAGAGTCCATTGGTTTAGTAGATTTTCTACTTGAGGGATGATAGCTAGCCAGGCGGCCGCTAAAGCTTTTTAAATACTTTTGAGTACTTTCTCACCTGGTCTTAAGTGACGATGTGGTCGATGTTGGCAAACATGCTCAGTCGAGAATGGGACTGGCTCTTGAAATATCGCTGCCTGAACACCCTGATAGGAGTTTGGAGTCAAATTTTCCCCTTGGGAGTGGTAGGTAGCCAGTTAGTAGGTAGACAATTTATTTCCCAACACCAAGATTTTTCAACCAGTGTGTGTTACCAGTGATGGCATATGGAACTGAGACGTGGTCCTTAACTGTTGGCCTTTTGGAGAAGCTCAGAGTCACACAACGGGCAATGGAGAGAGCTCGGAGTTTCTTTGCGCGGTAAAATCCGGAAAGAAGAAATTCGCCAAAAAACTAAAGTTTACGACATAGCTCTCAGGGTTTGCAAGCTGAAGTGGCAATGGGCGGGCCACATTGCTCAGAACTGATAACCGATGGAAAAGAAAGGTTCTAGAGTGGTGACCACGGAATGGAAGACGCATGTAGGCAGGCCTCCCACTAGATGGGCTGACGACATCAGAAGAGTCGCTGGCAACCGGTGGATGCAAGTGGCAAATTGTCGTTCGGTGTGGCGGTCTAAGGGGGAGGCCTATGTTCAGCAGTGGATGTCTTTAGGCTGATGATGATGATGACGATGACCAAGGTTTTTAACAATATTTTCCTTCATCGGAAGCTCGAGCTTAGTTTTGCTCCCCGCTCTAACCTCTGTTACAAGCGAGCCCCATCCCTTAGCACAGACTCTGAACCGTATCGGAACCACATCGTTTTATAGTTATTTGAAAACATGGCCCGTTATTGGCATAGAGAAATAACCCGCTATCGGTTATGGCCCATTTGTAGGTATGATAAACAGTGCAGATACCAGCGATTACAGCGCGCATGTTTAGGGGTGGTAATGGGGTGGGAAATTAGCGGGGACATGTTTATCAGTTTAGAAATTGTATTTCACGAAAACGGCTTAACCCAGTATGTACTCGACGACGAATATACAGTAATAATAATTAGTTTCATTTCAGATCAAATAATTTAAAGTAAAGAAAAATGTCGCTTATTATAAACGTACTACTAATAAACTACGTGGGTACTAAAACATTAAAGTCACGTACTCTCCTGTTAGAACGAATATAATAATTAAAGACCGTTGAATACTAAACTATATATGCTTCAATACATAAACTATTTGCATGCATCAATAGAAAACGTATAAACAGAACGAACGATTAACAAAAATACAATAACATTATCAAAAAACACAGAATGTAATAAATACACATATAATTCCAATAGTAAATCCTAAGCAAAATAAATCAAAGTAGTTCAAAAACTGAAGTCTTTTGATTACAGAACTTCTTGTAGACTTTGCGTCTTCAGCCAAACGAACTGAAAACAAAGCTGAACTAAATCTCAAGAATTCCACGATCCATTGCACTACGAAATCAAATCTCGCATTAAGCCAAGCGCACACTGCACGGAATTTAAGATTTAAGCCCCGGCGCACACTGTTGGCCTAATATAATATACGCGGCTGGTTTTGTGAATGCTAGTGCTATATTAGATTTAGTAGTCTCTGATTATTTGCAGAGTAATGTGGGGGCAGAGGGAACGGAAACGGTGGGCGTGGTCTAACGATCAGTGGTTGTAATGAGTGAAGTGCCGAGTCGTTGAGTGTTTAAATAGTTGATGGCTGGTTCCTCAACTTACTTTGTCTTCTGTATTACACATTTTTGTAATCTTATTTGTTTGAGATTTTTATCATCTGATTGTTTTTAACTATTTTAAGACTGTGAGTCAGAGACCGAATATAGTATTATTAGGGTTTCCACTAATTGTTTGTCATTCTTGTGAAACAATATTACGATGCTGCCTTGAGTTGTGACAAAGCAGTATTAATTTTTCAAATTGTTTACTTGTCCAATGATATTAAGATAACTACAGAAAGCTATATTTATAAAGAATTTCGAAACCAGCGTCATTAAATTGCCACCAACACCCAACCTGTCTCTGAATCGCATAAAACAGACCAGACCATTTAAACCAACCCGATTATGCTAAATAGCATCAAATGGTTTCCTCTGCGCCCGGCTACTCTACACTCGCTGCCGGCGCGCTGCCTCTGCAATAACATTACACTGCATGGTGCTACGTAACGTCGCTAATCAGCTACATGCATAAATCTTGAACCGCGACTTTACTTACATACAGACATTCAGACTAAAATGTAAGCATATATCCCATCAAAAACATTACATGTACAAAAATGCACAAGTCTCGCAACGCAGTTTATCTGCCGTAAAAAGTTGTGAGATCGAATGTAAACCAAGTCGGTTTATTTCAATACCTACCTATACCTATCTATGGGAGCAGTTATATCTTTATTTCTTTAGTAAATAGAGTGACTTGGCAATTGCACACGGCAACATAAATCTATGTTATGCGCTTTGTGCTTGTATTTGTTTGAAAGTACACCTATACGGAAGACTATAATTTAGATTGCCTAGTAGATTATGCTGCCGTGTACGATCGCCAAGACACTCTATTTACTAAAGAAATAAAGATATAACTGCTCCCATAGATAGGTATAGGTAGGTATTGAAATAAACCGACTTGGTTTACATTCGATCTCACAACTTTTTACGGCAGATATAAACTGCGTTGCGAGACTTGTGCATTTTTGTACATGTAATGTTTTTGATGGGATCTCATTTCTTTTTGTAGGTTTACTTTCTTTATTTCGTTTTTTTTGCAAAACACGCATCAACGCGCGCCCCGCGCCTGTGCGGCCGGGGCCCCTTGCGACATAGGTCATGCTCATAGATTATCATGAACGAGTGTCTTTGCGTCTCCACAGATGCGTATTAGGTATAAGGTACCTAGGTACCTATTTTAATGTACCTAGGTAACGAATTTGTTCGACCTATAAAAGTGTAGGTAGGTATAGTATAGGGATTTGTATCTCTCTATCTATCGTGGAAGTTTTTAAAAAGCGGTAAACTGTCGAATTTCTCGAAGCCATTTCTCATTTTTAACCACTGTTACCCATTTAATTCAATTTCAATGAAGTCTAATTATGAACTGTAAAAGTAACTTTGTAATCACATACAATTTAATAAGATTTATATGGGAATACAAAGTTATTTATGCAGATCATATATCTAGAAAACGGGATGAAAATTATGGAATGTCAGAATTTTTCCTTCGGTTATAGGCTAAACAATAGCTATATTCAAAATTTGAAACTTGTGGGACTGCTAGAAGTACCTTAGAATTTTGATGATCGGTGAGTCAGTCAGTCAGTCAGTCAGTCAGTCAGTCAGTGGGCAGCAAAATTAAGGAACTTTGACTTGCAATAATTCTTAAACTACTGGTTCAAATTTGATGTAATTAGGATTATTATCTGTAGACGTGATGCCCTCTTGGTCACTAAAAATTTAGGCTTCTAGTTTTATCCATAACGAAGTTACAGAGGGTCGAAAATGACCCGAATCGCTTCGAGAAAAGGATAGTACGGCCGTGCCTTTTGTTTTGCTCGACTTGGCGGGGGCACTGCCGTGCCCCCAGATACTAACATCCGGTTAGCAGAATACCAACTCTGGTTGACATGTTAACTGGAATTTGACTGGGACGTTTAGGAATCAGATAAAATGGCAATAAATGACAGAAATACTTGAATGAAATACTTTTACTTATACTTTGTCCAAACAAAAATACGATAAAAAATGACTAATAAAACCAACTGACCAAAAATCTTTTGGAAGAATATTTTCAAAAATGGAAGACACTGTTGGTTATTAAAGGGTGTAATATTAGTGTTCCGTACCTAAAACTAACGGACTAATAATTATTGTGCTATTTAAAGAAAATGTCTTCGAAGGTTGTACACATAAGCCTCGAATATCTAGCAAATAAATAAATCCAAAACGTCGCAGACTTGCAGTAGACCCTCTACGAAAGATCGTAGATCGTCTACGAAGGGGTCGTAGATCTGCTACACTAAGGTCATTTAAGTCAATGTTGCATTAATTCTGAGTTGCAAATGAAATTTTGAACAGGCGAATATTTTAAATCTGTTTATTGTTCAATTTATTACGTACAGTCAGTGTAAAAATCAGTGAACATTTCCATTGCAATGTCCAATTTACTAATTCACGCAATAGATTTCACTTGCGTAAAGTATACGTTTGGAAATTTGGACATGTTCAGTGAATTTTGTGTGTGAGTGCACACATTTCATCATCGCCATTATACATGAAGCAACCCTGCTCTTAGTACCTTTTCAAATCTATCAAAACCATGAAAAATGGTACCACTGTTAAACATAAAAAAAATACCGCTTGCTTAAATATAGTACTGTCAGTCTCCATTCTATTATATTTTTAGACATAGGTACTGGCACATGCTCGTAAATTACAATACCATACGCGAAACTACTACTTAAAATAAAAATAAAAAACCATTATGTCGGATGTCTCCTAACTTCGCCCTCATACCAAATCCGTAGCCCCCTACGCTCGTAGGCGTGCTACGCAAGGGTCGTAGTACCTCTACGACGGAGTCGTAGATCCTCTACGCAACTCCACATGACGTTATTATTGCGGCAATTAGTTCTTATTAATGACCAAAAAAAAGGCTCCCTTTGCTTTTATTTTGGTCAAAAATTAAGCATTGCCACGTTGTGTGGAAATGCAGTCGGCAGTTTGGGAACGTTGCCATTGGTAGCGGATTTATTTATATTTATTATAGATAATTATTACAAACAAATTATACAATCATAATTATGCAACTAAAGTGCATTATCATAAGTAAGAAAAGAGTAAATGGAGCAAGTCGATAATCAATTAAAATAATTAGTTTACCAGAAATGAGCCCCAAGTGTAGTGATTGAATTCTAGTAAAGCTTTATATAAAATGTCAAATCCAAACATTATTGAATTCCTATACTCAGAAAAGTTATGTACTCACTTAAAGTAGAGAAGATGTAGTTAAATTATTTGCAATCGGCGAGGAAAATGAAGTACCTATTTCTGGCTGGTCCTAAACTTCATGATAGAAACGTAAAAACCTAGTTTGTGTTTTGATTAGTTGACACTCGCTTAATACGCAAAGGATACCAAGCCATAAATTAAAAAAAAAAGTTTTTTTTCAAATAACGCACCGATGTCACATCGATAGGTACTTTTAATGTTACTGTAGCACTGTGTGTATTGCAGATCCATTACAATGTTATTTATGTGCCTAAAAAGAATCATTACACTAAAGTTAACTTCCATAAACAAGAAAGTTGCACAAAAGATAAACGACGCCGTTCCAGAGACAAGAACATAAACAAAAATTAGGTTAGGACAGATAACGAAAACATTATCTTTAAGAGAAAAAAAATCTGCCTAAAACGCTACGCCGATCCGCCCAAGATGTGTTTTTAACGCACACTAGCACAATCCCACGCACACATTGACAGTAAATGTGACATTTATAGACGCGTCAGCTGAAAAGCTCATACAAGGAAATCTGAACCTTGCTCCTTTAAAACAACGCTCGTATTAGTAAAAGGGAGTAAAGTTAAATTAGGATATTTCAAAAGCCGAACGTAACACTTCAACTTGTTTCTTTACAATCTAAAACACAGTTTATTTCTAGCGCATTAAGGTTTAAATTTAGATTAAAAGTGGAACAGATATGTCACGTCTACGTTCCGAATTTGAAAAAGCTTTCCGAGTGGAGCCGAGCGCGTACCGATCCGGTCCGAGCGGCGCCGAGCCGAGGCGAGCGCTGCGAATGCATTACGACGTAGTGGGGTAGGGATGGCACGGAAGAAAATACGAATTTTAATGAAAATAGGTAGGTATGTGTGGTTAGAGGTCACCATTTTTGATAAAAGAAAAATTTGGTGATTAATCATTTTTTTTTATTTTTGTACCAAAATTAATTATACATTGGAGGTATGATCTTTTGTAGATTTCTTATCTAAATAACTGTTATTGAAATGACTCAAATGAACTATTGGTATCACTTGAAAATATAGTTAGTCCGGAAATCATTTAAAGTACCTACCTATGTTACAAGCTTAAGTAAACAGAATAATTTCCAAAGACTTCGTGCAAATCAGTGACGCTCAATAAATCACGTTGGAACTATAAATCTCATTTTATAAAATTACCTATAAAATATAATCGATTTCGTGGTTGTATTTTATCATTTGCGGGTTACACGTTAGGTATAAAAAATCAATTAACTTAAAATCTTAATAACAAGTACCTATTAGGTATATTGAACTTAACAAAACTAAACACGTATAAAGATAATTACTAGCATAAACGGGTCTAATTAACGCAATTGAAATATTTGTTACCTATAAACATACTAATATTCATCCATGTTTTTTGTTTCTTCAAAAAGAAATACTGCAGAAATCCATCAATAAACATATACCCGGAAAAGCTCTGAGCGAAAGCCCTGCGTGGAGGCGCGGGGCGGAGGGCGCGGGGCGCGGGACGCCGCCGCGCAGTCAGTCGGTCGCGGGGCGCCGCGCTGCTCGCTCGCCATGCGCGTTTTATAACGTTATGTTTCTCCCCGACCTCCCGCGCGCCTGCATGGTGGACGACGTAGCGACTTACCTCCAAGCGCCCTCCTCGGGACAGGTGGCTACAATATATTCACAACCCATATGTAATTAACAATGATCATATTAACAGATGTTGTGAGCTACTGTCGCTTACCTAAGCCGCGACCGCCGCCCGGGTATTTTCGGTGCGATTTAGCCGTCAGATCGATTTGGACCCACGTGATTGTTGGCCGAATGTCAGTATAGTGCCTGCTCGTTAAAATAAGTTTTTCTTTTGTTTTCTTCTCTAAATCATAAATCAATAAGCGCACGTGGTCGGTAACATTCTGCCAAGTAAAAGAGCGTGTTAAAAAGGTTTTTTTTTTAATAACGGAAGCGGATAAGAAGTATTAAAGGAAATGACGATGGGAGTGGTGTTGAAAACAAGCGATGTAAACAGCTCGATAGAGGTCAGTTATAAACAGGGTGAGAGACGGAGCTTTCTGAACTTACAGGATAATGTGCTTTATTCCACAAACTACAATTGGAACGCAATTCAATTGGACACTGCTTTAAATTGAATCGCAATGGTAATAATTATACTGGGTATTTAATATTGAGATTTTTTGTGACCTTACATTTTTGTGTTATAACCTCAAAAAGGTTTCATCACGGGCATAAAATAAAAAATCAAAAAACATGTAAAGCTTGTGTTACTATGAGAGATTTTACAGCACCAAATTTCATCACTCGAATAAATAAAACAACCTCATAAAAAACGAATAAGCGTTTCAAGGAGAAAGCGAAGAACGAAGCGACATTATTTAGTTTTGAATCAGCAAAAAAGAATTTCGAATGCTTTCGAGTCACTCACTCCCTAAATACATTGGAAAGAAAAAAAACAGATGGCAACGGTTGATAGTGCAATAAAAAACGATTAAAGGCTTTACTCAATTGTTTTCACGTAAGTAAACATTACTAATAGAACTGTATAAAAAATTAATTGTTTCGACGAAACAAGAACTCATGACAACATGATAATTTATACCTTCTACTTCTACTCATATGATAAAATTACAATTATCATTTCAGACATATTTATTATCGAAACCTTCTTTATGTTGGAACATACATTTTTTTTTATATATTTGTAAGCATCTTTATATTTTCATAATTTGTGGATCATGTTCGGTAATTTTATTTTATAATTTTTTTGTTATTTCTGGTTTAATTATTATTCGCTGTCTAAAAAATTTATATGTGTGGAAAATATATGATGGTGCATACATACCTAATAGACGTTCATTTAATCAAACTAAACAAACTCAATCAAGTATCAATATATTTACAATTTCTAGTATTATCGATATTATAGTATTATGGTAGCTATCGCTAGAATTTCAGGTATTGATACTGCCAAAACCATGTTATTTTGGTGCTAAATGATCGATTCACTATTGAATTGTACATTAGTAAACATGAATGAACTTGTTTTCAAAACAATCGTATCAAATAAGTCACAAAATTAAATCCCTGGCTCTGTACATAAATGTAATAAAAAGTTCTTGTAAAAATCGTGATAAAATGCGAGCAAATATCCAATTTGCATGCTTCTATTTATACAAAATGTAATCAAATGGAGCAAATCTATATTGAAACAGACCATATTTTCATTCATAAAAAAAGTGTTGCCAGTCTCAAAAAAAACTCATAGAACTTGTAAATGAGGTGGTAAATCAATAAGCGAAGATGTAAGGCAACTGCAGGCAAACTACGCCATTCTAGCATAACGCCCATTGCTATCTGCAGTTGTATCTGCGATTTCTATCATTGGGCCTTTTTGCTTTAACGTTCTGTTTTTTTGTTTAGCGTTATGATTTAGAATGTTATTCTGATTTTAAATCACGGAATACTGAATTGTTTTGTTTTTGGTGTTTTGTTCTTTTCAGCCAGTGATAATTGTATTAATTACAAATGAGTGCAATGCCTGTCAAACCTTTTTGAATTATGGGGTTGTTCTCTTGGTTGTTAAACGTAAATTATTTGCTACTTTTTGTAGGGAAGTTGTTGTATTTTATTGCTTGTAATTCGGCCAGTATAACTTCGAAATTGGGGTGCTATAAAAATATGTTTGTTATGCAGGCGTTATAGCACTTTAGTATTTACAACGAAATTGTAGAACTCTTATTTTTCATTTATTTTTGAAATAGCGGAGTAATATTTCAATGTCAGTTAAGTTTGGAGATTTTAGACCGTATATTTTGATAAAGAAAAGGTTCAAATTATTAGCATTTATTGTGTACATTTGTAAATCATTGTAAATTTATATAAACACAATTTTATATGTGATCTTTGGACGGATACCTAGATTTTTTTTGTGTTTTATATAATATTCATCCTCCTTTTATCGTATTTTAATTAGTTTTGCACGTAGATGCCACTCGAACACGCTAGTAGATCATTTTATTGGCCAAACTTAGTCAAATTATTATTTTCACTTCGTTTTTTTTTGTTTTCTATGGCTTTGATTGTCAAAAGTTTGTTGAATGTCAAAAGATTATGCAGCAACATTAGTCAGCCTCATTATCCATTTAAAACACTTGTAAGGTTCAAATAATTGTAAATTCTCTCAAGTGTATAACCACCAACGAATACAAAATACATGAACGATACAAAAGCAAGCAAGAGTAGTACAGTCAGGGGGAAAACCACTAAACACCATCGAACTATTAATTTAACAAAATATTCAAATTTCGATTACATGAGTAAATATTTGAAAGTCTTTCAGTGACTTACAAAACATAATTTTAGTTAACACAAAATGATTATGACTAAAACAACACCGTGCTAATTTGCACACATCGGAATACTTTTATTATAAAACAAAATTATTTCAATAGTTTTACACTATTTCAATAAATAAACGTCTTATGTTGCTGATGGTACCTACCCTCGGCACCTGTGTACTAGGTAACAGAAACATAAGGGTAATAGAAAGCTGTAGGGTGGAACCGCCCACCGATTCTATTACCCTGGGCACCGGTGCGCGCCGCCTAAGCCCAAGTTAACTCAAGCTTAGCATTTCAATTCTACTACAATCTAATACTAATTTATTCCAATGAGTTTTAAAAAGTAAATGAAACAGAAAAATGCAAGTTATACAAAGAAAAAGGAATGCACAAAGTTGTATGAGCACTTTTTTGCAAAGAATGTTGCGAAGTAGAGAAGCACTTCGATTAGAGGTTACATTTCTACGAATGTATATTATATACATAGTGAAATAATTAAATATATTCACTGGCATTTAGTTAATAAATAGTTTAGACAAAAACAACTTATTAAAGAAGCCTGTATATTATATATGAAAATTCTCTTTGAACTTTATTTATAAACGGCTAGTTCTCAAGAGTTGTACATCAAAGTTTCATTACAATATTCTTTTATAACAAAAATGAGTATGTAAATTTAACTTACTAGAAGCGCCTCGGGGTTTCACCCGCGTTAATTTAATTTTTACGGGATAAAAAGTAGCCTATGTCACCCGGGGATAGTGTAGATTTCCAACAGTGAAAGAATTTTTCAAATCAGTTCAGTAGTTTCGGAGCCTATTCAATGCAAACAAACAATCAAATCTTTCCTTTTTATAATATTAGTATGTATAGAACAATTAATAACTTTGGAAATGTTATTTTATACACTAGGCAACTGAACTAGGCTAATGAAACATTCTTATTTTTAACCAAGCAATTTAATCAATAATCGGAACGCAAAGTCTGCAAATGCAGCTGTAAACAACAAAAAAATCAAAATTATATTTAAAAACCTAGAATATTTAGGTAATTGTCTAATAGGTAACCTATCTAGTGGAACTAGGGCGCCGGTGCGAGCTCAGCCGGTTAGCTGAGGCTTGATATTTGAATTCTGATACAGAAAATCTAATTTAATTTTGTTAAATTCGCAGAGAATTTGTTGGGACCAACCGTGGAATTAGACTGTGCTTGTACTTTGCTAGTACTCTGTGCTAGTTTAGGTTATTGCTAGAAATAGGTTTATTTTATTTTTATAGGTGGAAAAAGGCTTGTATTGTAAATACACGAATACGAATCGCACTGAATAGAGTTTTTTTTTCTCGGCTTTGGCTCTATCCTGCTATTTGTAAAGAACAAAATATTTTTCTTGTTATTGTTTTGTGAAAGACGCAGATTGAACTAATATAATAATAATAATATTATAATATTAGTTTTATTTTTTAAATATTTATTTAGTAAACATTATCTGAACAAAGCGAGTAACTAAAATACCGACCAAAGATTTTTGCCTATCGTTTGAACATAAATTATGTCTGTTGCAGGAAAACTATAAAACGCGTTGACAAAAGCTTTTATAAGTTTCTGCGAAAAAGTATAGATAAAATAAATGTATTCTTTTTATAAATCAACAAATTCGACCAAAGACGTTTCGACCAAACATGGTTCGACCAAAGATGTTTTCGACCAAAGATACCCGGCCGGCAGTCGCGCGAACCCGCGTCGCATCGGTGTTTAAAAAATATATTCGATGTTTTCTATCCCCCTCTATCGTGTGTTTGTTTCTCACCTTTTTCACTCTTCTCGGTGTTGAATGTTTTTTCACTAACTGTTAATGTTGATATAACCCTTCGTATTTAAAACTGTTTAGTTCGACTTTAGGTTTGTTGTGTGAAATGTCTAAAAAAATTTTTTTTGGTACCCTTTCTATTTACTAGACAAGTATATTATTAGGTAAGTTTTTGAAAAAGCCTTAAACAGAAATCGAATAAATTAATAGAGTTAGTAAGGAGACAAAATGATATTTAATTCAGTGTTTATGGCTAACACTTCACGCAACAAACTTGAATGTACATTTTTTGTTTTAACGTATACAACACTTTCTTATTGAATTGATTACAAACAAACGAAAGGTTTTTTAAATAGTATTTACAAAGTTTTACTATTTGAAAATGTTGTATACGTTTTTATACCAAATTTTATCCAGAAAAATAAAATTGTACTACGTTTTGACCCACTAAAAAGGTACGCCATGGGGAAAACGGAGTTATGCTCTAGTACTTGATTCATAAAAATAAATAGAAATTTTTCTGTGATCACTTTTATCTCAATTTTATTGTTGTGTTTTATATTTCTGGTCAAAATTTTAGTATTTAATTATGTAAATGTGCATGTCTCCCGAATGCACCCTACGAATGTATTATTGCACGAACCTCCATTTTCTTTTTCCGTGATTCTTTTTTTTTTAATTTCGCGAACTTCAATGGCGAAGGAGAGGCCATTAGTCCAATTGATTTTTGGATATCGGCTACGGGCCAGGGTTTGTGAAGTAGACTTACGGTAACTGTCTGTCGGATTTAAGTGATTAAGAAGTAAGTAGGTACTATCTGTCTACATTATTGAATATTCTCATCGATAATAGTTGTTGAAGTTTCCACAAAAGTTTGCACGAGTGTTTGAGTGGAGTTGGAATGGCGCTGTGAAGAAAACAGGTACGTAATTTAGAGAACTAAATTATGAAAACCATTTTGTGCTTTACGATTGTGAACTTTAAACCAATACAAAGATGAAGTAAATTACAATACGTTATATTCTATAGACTGACTTATAATATGACCATCGTGGCCTTTTTCATCTACAAAAGATAAGCAGCCTTGGTAGCTGGTATTATGGCATTTTGTTGAGTGACAACTGAGGCCGATATGGGAGCGACAATCACGGTCGTACAGATAAATTTAATACTACATATTTTTATTTATTTATTGGAATACCGATTGAAATCCCCACAATTATTGGTACTAACATTTTTACCAAGTCAATCTCTCTAGAAGTTTCACCATGCTTTAGAGATGAAATAACACTGGCATCTGCAGCGATCGACCTTCCTTTTACAACCCAGAGCACATCTCTATATTATATATCCCAGAACTTCATCTATCTTTATTTATAGGAGTTTTCCTCCATTTTTATTATTTCCACCGTTTCTGAACGGAATGGAAGAGCGTACCACTTATAGGGGCAGTAAAGTTTATGTCTGTTTACTCGTAGCGGTATCTTGTTGGTGACCTTTACTTAGGGTTATGCTGAATCTTGCGACAAGCCTCGCATGGTATTCATCGACAGTCTAATCAATTTGTTGCAGACTTATATTTACTGTGTTTACTTACCTTACAGTGAAATAATCGCGGGGGATGCGCCTTAGAATGATTGTCGATAAGACTCTGCTGGTTCTTAACTGCAACTTAAACATGGTCAGACTAAACTGAGCATAAATAACAGCACGCACACTATACCGAGATCGATGTAGGGTCGTGCCCTTTGGACTCGCACGCAATAGAAATCACTAAACTATTTTCAACCTGCACCATCCCTAATTATACGAGTGAACTACCCACACTCTCGCAAATTGCCGTCGCATGACAAGTGTTTTTCAGCCGTGACCTTCAGAGCGATGATTAACATCCCCCCCATGAGAGAAGACATGATTTATCGTCCTCATATAGAAGTTCCCCCCATAAACAAGATGGCAACCGCATACTAATGTTGCCGAACCGGAAGTAAGCCCGAAAAATACAAAAATATAATGCGCGGCGCTATATATTCCGAAGGGCGTTTTGTCTATAAAAACGCTGTAAAATGCTAACATATTAACTGCATAAAAGTGTTTGTCGAAAGAATTATTGGCTTTTTTATGCGGGTTCGCCGGCGTCTGTGGCGGAGCGGTATTTTAGCCTATTATTTTAGGTTATTACGCTGGATGAATGTAGTTTTTATTTTAATACACTAATAAAGTTATTGAATTATTAACTGTGACCGTTTTTAGAGGACTAAAGTTCAAATGTAATTTTATCCTTTACGACTAGGTATAGAATAGAAAATCTTTGAACCAATCACTCGTATTTTATTTTAATCTAATATACTGACTTCAATATAAATATGTTATCGATTTATGCATTAAAGTAAGTCTTATATAACCTATAATAATAATATTTCAGAACAAATGGAAACATAAATGATCTAACATCAAAAAAGTAAGATTTTGTTCGCTTATCGGTCATTTTCGGATATAGATTCGGCTAAAGATTGCTTTAATCGTCATTACTGTGGTAAAAGTTGTCAGAGGGTCGGTCAGGCCGACGACATCGTGCCCATTAGGGTGAGTCTAGGGGCGAGATAATAGCGAACGAAGATTACGTCACCACGGATCAAATCTCACGATACGACAAGCGATCTTGTCCTGTGTGCTAAAGATACGGATATTAGGTACACTTCTTTAATACGAAATACGCAAAAATTTACGGAGAACTTTTCGGAGTCACCGATCACTTACGTGTGAAAAAATCTAGATGCAGTTATTTAAAATCATTCTTAGTTGCCCAACTCTCACGACCCAATCGAATTTCCCTTTTTCTAAGATCAGGTTCACTGTCCAATGACAAGATTTTTGTCTACTGATAGACCCCTGCCCATTGACGGGCTGTTGACTATAGTGTCAGGCTATTGTCAAGACTTTATTACGAAAAGCGTCATAATATTGAAGGGCCTCTCCTGACTGTCCTCTGTCTACTGACAGGCCTCTGTCTACTAACAGGCCTCTGTCTACTAACAGGCCTCTGTCTACTGAGAGACCCCTGACACAAGGACTAACCAACACCGACCACCAACTTGGCAGCAAGCGTTACATTGCCAAACGTTTATGCTCACCGTTAAAAGTAAGTTCCCGCGACCGACGAGACGACCACTTTTGGTAGAATTGCATGCATTCTGATGGCCTCATTCTGTTTTAAAACTTCAAGTTTGTAATTAGAAATGTTAAGCTTGGAGTTGGATCGGTGGGTTCGGTCGTTGTTATGTCGGATCGTTCGGGGTATAGCGAGCGAAAATCATAGCTAAACATGCTCCATACACCAATTTGCCTATAGGCTTTCCTATAGACTTTACCTAGACTTTAGTCTCTGACTTTCCTTGATCACATGCAATGCTTTATTGGGCCTCTAAATTATGGTAGTGGAAATACGGTCGAGCTCTGTGCGAGTGATATAAAAATAAACCATTATTTGAATAAATATTTGTCATATAATAGGTGCCCAATTGCCCATATGACTGTGTGCGCGAGGCTATACGAAAAAGCAGACGGCTTTGGGCGCTTCAATGTTGTATTTGGACCCGACCAACCATTTCTGCACGTTCATGTACATGCTTTTGCTAAAAAGCGGGTCGTTTATCAATTTAAAAAAAAAATGTTATTCTCAAAATCCATAACGCATCAAGAAAACTGAATGAAGCTAGACGCGTCAAAAGTAGCTCATAATGCAGCCCACCTAACGACAGTCTGGTTTCCCGTACTCATAACTTGGCACCACGTGGTCACGACTCTGCCAAATGCCCGAGGCATGGCCTTGACACCGACAATGTCACTGCTAGGTACGATGATTGTGGTTTTTACAATTCATAATGTTTAGTTGCCATGCCGAGGTGGTTGCAGCGATGTACGGTGGTCGCTGGTTGAGGAAGATGTCCACCCTGGCAGAGCTTGACTGAACACCCATCTGATCTGTATTGTGCATTGAGTTCTGGTTGCATCCTTTCGCTCGTATTCAGTTGTTTGCCCCCTGGTGTTGTTTTCAGGCCGTTACCGGGTCTTTGACGTTGCGTAAAGACTGCTACCAGTTGATACCAACTGAGACTGAAGGCTTACTTTGTCCTCAGTAGCACAAAGTGATGGTGAGGGCCATGGATAGGAAAGAGCACACGTTGACCCTCTTACGACAACTTGACGAGCGGTGGCTACAGCATGTACTGAACCGTTGTGAAAATATGAATAACATATTTGAAATATTTTAAAAGGCACTTGCCAAATGCACTAAACTAGCGAAGCCAAAACTAAAAACAACTCTATTCCTAACTCCATAAAATAAAAATAGCACTTGTAGCAGGGCATAATAGGGCACAAAAGAAAGGAAATACCAGCGTAACCACAGGTGACGAGGTGACCCTACCTTCGTAACGGCAACCAGGCACGTAAAGGGAAACCGCGCGCATGCCAAAAGAGCAGCCATTGCCGCCAAGTGGGAGCTTCGCAGCCCTAGTTGGCACTACACAGCTTTTACTACTTGTAAAAACTTCTATGTGTACTTAAAAACTTGTAAAGGTCTTCTAACTGGGCTATTAGATGGCTGTCTAGTTGTCACCCTCGACTTGGTGGTTACTTCCATATTAGATTCTGATTCTTGAGAGATTTTTCGAAGGAATGAGATTTACCAACCTATAGTGGAGTAAATCTTAATTTTCCTTGTGAATATAAGAAGATATCTGTGCTCAGAAGTGGGCTGATATGGGTTGGAGATGATGATGATGAATAAAGGGAAATTCCATATCCAAGCCGATCTCGGGTGGCAGCGTATGCTGGCTACGCTAGCACATATAAACAGTGTTTTTTTTATATCAATTGCTTAGTTTCTGTAAGGAATACTTTTTCTTAAAATCTTTAAAATAGAAGTTGCATTACTGAACATCATATTATTTGATTTCACATGGGCCCAAGAGGGCATTTAGAAAAGTTAACTGACTTTGCTAAGGGATCCGAAAAGAACAAAAAATCACATTATTTATAATTGGTAATTATTTTAATTATAATATTGTCTATGCAATAAACAATGTATTAATCTTGTCGTTTAACAAACACTATCAATAACAAACATAATATCACTATTGTGATGCGATTCAGCAATTTGCTTCTATAAATTTTGATAATTAACGTAGCCTTTGTTGACTACGGACTTAAAGCTACTCTCTCCAATTTCAAAATCCCATTTCCATATCATAAATTGACTGTAAAAGTCCCGCATTTCGTATGTAGTACATACAACATGGTGCATCTTTTCTCATGTCTACGCGGCACTGCAATGCGTCTGTCTATTCAGACGATGGGGAGAAGTAATAGATAAATTAATCGCAAACCGAAGAGAAATATCGCATTTGTCGTGCCAACACCCTTCTAGCGAGGGGGTTGTTCCTCTACCACGTTACGAACATTGGATAGGTTTAGATATCGCAGTTTAGTGTTTAATTAATGTTATGATAAAACAGTGTTCGATGTTTTGCATTTTTTGTCAACAGCCTTTGACACTTATACCTATTGTGTTCAGTGATGTGATTTAGAATAGAATTGAACATACTGGCACACCAGTTATAAAAATACACAAGGTATTACAGAAGGAGCTTCATCGAATTCTAAAGTAACAATAGGCGGAATTATCGCTAAAAGTGATCTCTTGTAGCCAACCTTGGATGGAGAGAGATAATGGAGGGTTAAGTGTAAATTTTGTATGGGTTCGACAAGTAATTATTATTTTTAAAAAGAGTCGTGGCATCTGGCATTATTCAGACAAGAAGCATTTGTTTGAGCATTGGGCTTAGCCAACTGTCTACATGCACAAAACGAATTTATAATATTACGAGTAGTAGCACTTTTATTTTCTCATAGAGATATAGATTAAAAACTGTAGGTAGAGTGACGTATTTTACAAAGGTTTCTATTGCACACCGCTAGAATAAGTTGATTAAAAAAACTGTTAATTTGTTAACAAATTCTGTGACTTAATGGGGCTTGATTGCAACATTATTCAATATCTATTAAATTATATCCAACTCTTACAAACAGACATTCATTAAATTAGAATTTTCTCTTCAAATCTTGCCACATAAAAATACTATTCGCTTTAAAATGTAGTCACATAAAAACTAAAAAGTCCCCGCAGAGGTGCAGCGGCCGGGAAATAATTTCACTTTTCCCCGATATTTATCAGCGCCTGCTGGAGACATCTGTTTTCAGATGAGGCCTCCGATATTATATCGCTGTTTCAGGTTTCAGCCAGTTACCGGAGTTTTTGTTTTGGTGAAAATATGTCTTCGTTCGCTCTACAAAATATTGATAAAGTGTACACTGTACAACGATGAATGGGGTTTTATAAATTATTCTCGGAATTTGGTTGAGTTATCTAATCACATACAATAAAATATTCACCGGAAAATGCTACAAATATAAAACTGAGACGCTTAATAAGAGATCATGAAAGAATATATTGATTAGCAAAACTCAAACATCCTACAGACTACTAACTAAAGCAGCAAATCTAAATAATGAATACATAATGTTATTCTATAATAATATAATGTCTAAAATATAAATAAACTAACGCGCGACGCTACGACGCGACGATGTGTCGGAAAACCAATTAGTTTTACAATAAGTTGTCATGAAGATACTGTGCCTTCGTTTCAATTTTCAATCAAAAAAAAAAGTAATAAACAAGAGACACATAAAAAACCGTTTGCAATAAAGAAAATCTACTAAAACTGAGAGTATCGGAGAAAAGCTAATTTTCGGCACTTTGGTTGAAATAACTCGAGCCGCGATGGTACGTAGCAATGAATGAAGTTCATAAACGTCTAAACACTGTTAGAAAGCCGAAACAAACAATCTTTGATGTGCCAAAAATATAATTTAAAAACTCTAGTTTCTCGTTTAAAAATTTAAAGGTTTCCGGTAGACATAACGGTGTGTGTAGTCTTTACAGATAAAAATGTGACGTGACAACTCTTGTAATTTCAGAATGTATGGTCCGAGCCGTCCTTTACACTCCTAGTTTTGGATCCGTCGCGTCTATCTCAACGCAAATAACAAATAAAATATATAAAAACAGTCATTATTATTGCAATAAACTTTACATTCACTTTTCTTTTTATATATTTTCGCAAGAATTCTCAGAAGACATAATAATATTAACTAGCTAAAACGGGTCTAATTTGCGCAGAAACAAATATCAAAATATTATTATATAATTTAACATACCTCAACGTTTCGGCCGAGTTACGTCGACCGTGGTCACGAGAAGACTCAGTCTTCTATGACCACGTTTTTAGCTAGTTAATATGTTTTCTGTTCGCGAAAGTTTAAGAACTTCTCTTCTCAGACTAAAATGAAAGCTCGTACGCAAGTCGTAATGTCTTTCAAGACTAGGCAGCAACTAAAAGGGCTCCAGAAGCAGGTCTGCTGTCCACAACAGCGGCCGAGACCACCAAAAACCGCCTAAAAAACAGTCCACAATCCGCCGTCGCCGGCCATTTTTCCGATAATAGAACACGGCCCGGCGTTGCGCAAACAGCTCGCGCTAAAACAGGCATTCTCATCGCACTAAATATAGTCCTGCAAGTTGCACCGTGTCGTGTCCATAGAAAACATTACGCCACGATATATGGTCACCGCATATTACGGCCAGCCAGATTTTCGGCAACACAAATTGCTGTATAATATTCAATTAGGTCGACTATTGATGGCCGCCCGGCAATATTGGTCGGCGCATCTGCTGCACTGTATGCGCCGTTTGATATACGATTAGTTTTCGACGGCCTCACGGTTATTTCGATTGTTATGCGCTCCGGGTGCGACCAACGCGCGATATTGGAGTTCGGCGCGAACATATTCCCTTTAGAAAAAGTTTTGTTCGAGTCGAAGCGTCTTTCAGTCTGATGCCGATGCGAGATTGGATATAGATAGAATCTTGTAGATTGCCGGCGACCGGCCGTCCCTCAAGGTGCGTCGCGGACTCGCGGGGACCGTTCTAAATATACGGCAGCACGAGTGGCGGAGATTTTTCCTCGGTCGTACGTCCGGCATTCTGCCAGCTCGACGTCACGCCGTTACCTCATAAACGCCAAACTTTGAGAAAGGACTTTAAAACGAGCAAGGACGCGGGTTCACAGACAACCGGCCAGATATTTCTGTAGCGACGACAGCGCCTCGATAATTACGCAAGGCGATTCCGAACCAATATGGCCGCCGCACCGCCGGCAAAAGACGCGGGAGAGGAGAGATGAGCTGTCACGGGATATTTATGAAATTCGAACCGAAATAGAATCAGTAGTAGCTTCTTCGAGTCACCTTGACGGCGCGTGCGTTATATAACCGCGCGAATCGTACGTACACATTCGAAAATCGAATTCGAAAATGTCAAAATCGTGACGCTATGAGTGACGTGTCGATGTGTGACGTAAGTTTAGTGTTGCCACTCCTCCGTTCGACTAATAAATTTATTGTTTGGCATGTAAACGGATGCGTTCGAGCCAAGAAATTACAGCGTTCGGTAAAAAAAAATATTGAATGAAGCAGTGGAATGATGGCGCAGTCTGATCGGGCCCGCTTGCAGCCTTGCCAAACACAATCTTGTTTATAGTTCAACAGTTGCAACGTTTTTTTTGATTATGGAATGTTTACATTTCCTACGCCTTTTTCTTTTTAAATGGGAAGGAAGGAGGTTTTGTTCTCTCGTGATTTTTTATCGGAGTTTTAATTACTCTCCCTCCTAATGACGTCGGCGTCCATTAAAGCGAACCACTTAGGTTTAAGTGGAGACGAGACTTTTATTTTGAATTCGTATATTTTAATGGGACGCTTCTGCTCATTGTTCTTGACTCGGCGCTTTCGAACAGTTTTTGTGGTTATTGTTTATTATTTTTCCCTGAAAATGCTATAAAAATCGACATACTTTAAAAATACAGCTTTTGAACTTCAATGTAAGTGACACATACATTAAAATTTTCGTCTGAGACATGGCATACCAAAATTGAAATTGCAGTGCCATATCTATGAGCCAAGTATTGGCCTATACACGCAAGACAAAGTAATGGCAACACTGGAATACTGTTGTCATAATGTTCAATACTATTTTTCGTGGATTTTTAACGAGTCAAATCCAATAAACTAATAATCATGAACATCGGGCCAGCCGTGCTGGCACCATAAATGGTGTAACTAACACGACTTTTGTTTTATGTAATACTAGCTGTTGCCCGCGACTTCATCCGCGCAGACTATATACTTTACCATAATTCCAAATAACTAAAAATAGACCATGACCTCGAGTTCGACATCGACATCCGCGATATATCCGCATATGCGATATCCAACATTCTCGTACGACATCCACCATCTTCTATCAAAATTACCATTTTATACAAAAACCTGGCATTTTATACCAAAATCTAACATTTCATACAAAAATCTACCATTTCCTACCAAAATCTACCATTTTCTACGAAAATACCATGTTCTACCAAAAGCTACCATTTTCTACTAAAGTCTAAATTTTTCTACCACAATCTAAATTTTTTTTGTAAATCTATTATTTTCTTTCTAAATGTGCTATTTTCTACCAAAAGCTACCATTTCCTACCAGATTCTATCATTTCCTACAAAAAACTACCATTTCCTAAATTAAATCTACCATTTTAACCGTTATCTACCATTTTACCATAATCTACCATTTTAATTTCAAATTCACTAATATTTACCAAAAGCTACCATTCCTTCCAAAATCTAACATTATTACCAAAAATCTACCATTTCCTACCAAAAATCGACCATTTTCTAACTTTAATTTATCATTTTCTACCAAAATCTACCACTTCCTACCTTTTAAAGAACATAGATACTACGTTTGAAATTGATCAAACCAATAAAACACGTTGTTCCATCCAAACTTTGCAACCCCTTTTCACCCACTCAGGGGTTAAATTAAAAAAATATATAGTCAGGTTCTTAGTGCACACCTACGTCTCCTAGTGTCATCTACGAATGTGTACAAAATTTCAGTTTTGAACTAAATCTGCTGAAAAATATTCTGCAACCCCTTTTATTATTTTAGGGGTTGAATATTAAAAAATGATGAAACACGTGTTTAATTAAATCTTAATAATATAAATGCCAAGTTTGAAGCTGATCAGACAAAGAAAACACGTTGTTACACAAAAACTTTACAACTTGTTTGCACCCCTTTAGGGGTTGAATTTTCAAAAATCCTTTTTTAGTGCATACCTTCGTCACCTAAGGAATACTTGTGCAAAATTTCAATTATGAACTAAATCTGATGAAAATATTTTGCAACCCCTTTTTATTACTTTAGGGGTTGAATATTAGAAAACGATGAATAACATGTTTAATTAAATGTTTTAAAGAATATATATGTCAAGTTTGAAGTTGATCGGACCAAGAAAACACGTTGCTCCATACAACCTTTGTAACCCCTTTTCACCCCTTTAGGGGTTGAATTTTCAAAAATCCTTTCTTATTGCTCGCCTACGTCACATAAGGAATATTTGTGCAAAATTTCATGGTTCTAGACCCAGCGGTTTCGGCTGTGCGTTGATCGATCAGTCAGTCAGTCAGTCAGTCAATCAGTCAGTCAGTTTTGGCTTTTATATATATAGATACAGCCATATCGTGCCACTGTAAATGACGATGAAAATGGCGCCCAGACCGCATCTTTGCGTTTTTAGCTTTTACCGCAATGCGTTCCGATTGTCTCGAAAAATATACCTAGAGTCGGATAAACTACTTCCGCTGTTCCGTGGAGTTATGTTTACATTTCTATAGTATGAATACTAGCTGCTTTATGTGACTTGGTTCATTGTCGTATTATTTTATATCGTAAGAACTTAGCATAGTGTGTTACAAAATCCCTCTACCGACGCGCCGCCTACAAACAATTTTGTATTAATACTCGTTAGATTTAGATCGAAAAAATGTATCAAAAATTTCAATAAAAGCTAACTATTTAACTATTTAAAACGGGTCTAATTCACGCATAAACTCATATAAAAATATGTAATTTTGACACACCTCGACCTTTGCGCGTGAATTAGACCCGTTATGTTTTTTGTTCGCGAAAGCTTAAGAACTTCTGTAAGCTAACTAGTTCGAGTTTCATCTCCAACGCAAGAGATGCGCTATGGATTGCTGTTTGTGATGCGATACGTTACGATATCTGGCGCCGAACGCGACACACATCCAAATAGTACAGGCAACGTTTATTCATCGAATAACTCAGAGAGCATTGCGATGCCTGGTCTGCAGCTCTGATGTGGCTAGAATATCAACAGATCTGGTACTTGTATATCCAACGATAAGGTACATTTAAAAGCACATCTATACGAGAAAGCCCTGCTAGGTGTTTAAGAATTTTTCAATTTCAAAAAGATTCAATTCGATGTGATTATCGTATCGGATGTTAAATTTTTCGTCTTACCTACAACAAAAGTTTAGACCAGAGTTAAACAGATGTTTCTAAAACTTCGTTCCACAAAATCGACGTCTATCACTCGTGTTTTATTACTCAATCCTGGCATTCATAATTATTTCACTTGTGAATTTGATATGGAGTTAGAAAAAGTGATTTAGACGTTGACTTGTGGAGAAAATATTTAAACTTATCAGTTCAACTTCGGTTTAATTTTTTTTGTGTTAAAACGGATGTTTCAGTCAGTTTTCCCCGCCCGTACCTACATTAATGTTTTGAAGGACTTTATACGGTGTTTGCCTCAGAATATCTAGACTCCTTACACCAAAAGCCGGGCAATTACGCCCGAAATCCCGCTAAGACATCCCGCAATACGCGATGACGTTTAACGGCTATCGTATGCAAATATCCCGGTGTCCCGGGATTACAGTACCACATCACTAATCCCGTGACTTAGCACACTGGCTTTGGGTAAGATATTGTGTGTATTGGGGTGTACGGTGTGGAAGGGAACGTATGTAGGCGGGGGGCTATAGGGCGCCCTGACCGTACCGGAAATGAAGCTTATTATGCGATAAATCGAAAGTACAGCTTTTTGGATCGTATCTAGTCTGTATGGAATAGTTTACAAACCTATATCCTGAACGAGAGTTATTTTGCAGTATTTTCCTTTCTGTTCGAGGAATGGCATTAATATGAAACATTTAACTACGATTGTTAGCAGAGCCTTGCATAGTTTTTTAAATGGCACAATAAAAAAATTAAATGCTTTATTCTGCTCAACATAGACAGCAACTTATAGGGTTAAATAGAAACACTTCGCAGAATATTTGCCGGGAGAACGGAGAGCTTCGCCCCGCACAACCCCTGAATCCGCCCCTGTCGCCACAAGATATTACCGCCGCATGTGTATGGAGTTATGATCATGTTCGCCGTTCCTCGATTTGCAGTGTTTAATGTGGGGAGTAATGGTCACGTTACTACGACAGAGCCCACAGTGTGTGGCGACAATGTGGTGTGTGGTCATTGTTTACCACCGATGGTCATCATAAGGCTTTCGCTGTCTATCGAGGAAGGGATGACTTCGGTTTGTATGCAAATCCATTTGGAGTTGCATCTATATACAACTGCGTAGTTCAAGCGCTGATGTAAAGTCGCTTCTTCTTTTGTGTCATATTAATAACCATTTAGAAATTAGTAACTGTGTAGTTTGAAGTGGACGTTTTAATGTTGCTTCTTATGTATTCTTATATTGTTTATTGTACACAATAACATTTATATACAGATACTTACATAGGATATAAAATATATATAATATGCCTTTCTACATTTTTAAAAAAAGAGACTCAAGCAACCGGTGGATGCAAGTTGCAAATTGTCGTTCGTCAAATGTGGCGGTTTAAGGGGGAGGCCTATGTTCAGCGGGGGACCTCTTCAGGCTGATGATGATGACATTTATTAGGGTTAACCCTTGGTCTTTTGTGTCGTTTTTATAATTGGGGCCGGTTTTGATTGAATAGTTATAGTGATGGGATTAGGTGAGCCGATAGGATTATGCAATCTACAGGCACGCCGGATCAATCAATAGAGTCAATCAGTTTATCAATCAGTCGGAAAAGCTCTTACTTACGCGCCTAATTGCGTGCGGTTGGATAAAGAACCTATGTATACGAATAGAACTAAAATACAATTGCAACTATTTTTAGTAGTTGTTACGCTGACAGTTCGGTTAGTCACAACGTACAAAAAATGGAGTTCAAAAAATGGCCTTTGTGGCGCCTGCGATGTTGCGGTCTTTTTTCTAGTACGAGCAAAGATTTTTATGGACCACAGATAAATTATTTGCTCTGATACTGATTATTGGTAGGTAGGTAGGTAGTACATCCAGATTCCCTAGATCATCCTAGTTGGAGTCAGAATTTATATAAGTCATCGTATCTCGTAATTAATATGCAAAATTATTTTTGGTTTAGTTTTCTAAGCAATTACTTAGTTTTTTTAATATCAATAATAAACATATTTAAAAAAAACACGGCCGATTCGCAAAATCCTTTGTCAAATAACAATATCGTCAACTCTTACGCAACGGTGACACATGCAACAAAACAATGCAGAAATTAACATAACACTTATACGAGCGTCATGACAATCCTGTGCTGCCATTGTAAAAAAAAATCGCGCACGTGACCAAAATACAAGTATTTAATTTGCAAATAATTGTGCCCACAGTGCATCGGACCCTACTCACCTTGTATTACGGATTTGGAATAACAATGTCGTGTTGTATAAATGGATTTTCTAACGGTAGGCTCGTGGGACTTTACTATTTGTCATAACCTAAAAGGATTTACATTCAAATAGTGAAAACACATAAACATTGCATGTTTTGGAAGTAATAAATCCAACAAATAACTAACGCCATTTCGTTCACGAAATTTCTTTTCAAATTCGTTGAACGCAATGCAGTACCCTGTCTAAGTAGAAGCCTATACTTTTATAGTCTTTTTTTTTATGAAGACAGACTAGAGATCTATTTTCAGCCATCCAAAATATATATCCTAGACTTGATTAAAATACCTAGTAAGGGTGGGAGGGTACAATCGAAGTTCAACCGTACTGCGTAAGATTTAAAGCGGAATTCTAACTTCGTGTGCCACAGCCGAAACCTTCGCGAAAAACGCATTGCAGCTGGCACTGCACTGCGTAAGGTTTTATCGATATCAGACGTTCTAACCGGAGATGACGCTGAGAGAAATAAAACGGTTATATATAAAGAAAAAAAAACATTTATTTATTGCCAGTGCACGCTTATAAACTCGTGAACTGAAGATTCCCAAATTAAAACTATTTGGAACACAGACGCTGCAAGGAGTTGTATACGCAAAATAAAAGTATATTTTATTCGGCAACACGGTTAATTTGTAAGGTACTCACGCCTTTAGCAAAATTAAAACAAGCATTAAATTGAATGCAGCTCAGTATTTATACTTAATCTACGATTAGCGCAATCGGAGTCTAAATATAAGCCAAGGTTGTGGCTCAGTATATTTGGTATAATTAGTAAGGGAACAGAATTCGGTGATATCTAATAGATATTTCGGTGATTCAGATTCGTTATTTAAGTCTAACAATTCTGGGAATTACTGAATGGAACAATTTTAAATTTTAATTGTATCTCAACATTTGTACGTAACTAAACTATCACTTGCTTTCTAGCGAAGGAAAACATCACGAGGAAACCCGAGAATTTGGAGGTATATGTGCCACCAATCTTGACTCCATGGTGCTTTATTAAAGGCCTAATTAGTACCTATTGGATGTTGCGCTTACCATTAACCTCTCCGCTGCTGCAATTCCAGACACATTAGAATCGTTGCACTTTAAATAATAGTAATACATAGCTTTTGTTAGCAATTAGGTAGACTTAAATCCCTTTAGATTTAAAATCAACCTAAACTGAGCGTCAAGATGTCACAACAAGACGTCACGGTATGAATAAATAGTATAACGATTCTGTGTAGGTCCTCAATTGGATCGCAATAAGACGCCATAGTAAGGCCCCTGATCAGTGTACTTAGTTCGTCACTTAGCTGTACTAAAAATAGAGAAGAGATATTCTGAGCGATAACGATAAATGTCAAAGCTGACCGGATGCGGCCGGATATAAAGTTCAAAAAAATGTTAAATATAAGTATAAACGAGCATCAATCTTTGAAAATCTATAAACGTCAACTGCATCTGCAGCGCATAAATCCGTCGGCGCACCACCAAGCTGAACTAGGTGGCTAACTGACAACCTTTTAGATCTCCAAACAAAAATATTGACATATTAATTTTCATCAAAAATATATTCTAAAAATGTTAGAACAACCTTGAAATGGAATCTGTAATGAACTGTTGTGTACGCTGTGGCGACGGTTGACCAAGTGCCAAATAAAATATTAGCTCTCTACAAGTCCCGAAGTTAGAGGTTCTTCTTTGAAATAATAGTTTGGGAGGTGCCGGCCGTGTTGAGAAAGGTACAATTGGTAATTTTGTACAAACCAAACGTAACTTTCGCTGTTTACGAGGGATTTATAGATAGGTTATTATACGATACCCCCGTGATAACTCTATGAGCTTTTATCTGGGAATCAAAGTATGTTCAATTCATTGTTCAGTTGGATGTACATATGTTTGTTATTTTTTAAATAATGTAATAACAATGATCACATTGAAGTGGTGGTAGCCTAGTGGGAGAACGTCCGCCTTCGAAAACGGAGGTGGCGAGTTCAAATCCCAGTGCGGGCACGTACCAATGTGTTTCTCGTTAAAAAAAAACATATGTACGTAATTATCACTCGCTTTTCGGTGAAGGAAAAACATCGTGAGGAAACCAACATGCCCGAGAATTATTTCGGAGGCATGTTATCCACCAACCCCCTAGGACTAGGCCCCCGTGGTGGATTATGGCCTAACCCTCCTCACGATAGTGAGGGGAGGCCTTTGCCCACCAGTGGGACAGTTACAGGCTGAATTATTATTATTATTATTTCTACATTGAAAGGGAATATTAGGATACTACGACTCTAATATACTCTAATACTGGATTTTTCTCTATCTTTTCAACTAATTTAAATCCATGAGACAAGATGCGTCAACTCAACCATCCACGCCCTTCGACTCGTTAAAGTAAATAACGATACTTATACTGAGACTATAAAACGAACTCGGGGTGACGAACAAAAACTTTCACCAATATTTCCAAAAAAGTCAGGGGTCTTTTGAAAATACCTTACCCCGAATCACCGACAGCTCTCCAACTACAATTACTTGTTCAGAAGTTATGAATCGTGAAGTCTGCTGAAAAGGGTCTGCACCAATTTATTGTTGAACGATGACATGTAGGAAATGTTCCAATTGTATTAGTGGAAGATATGAAGTTGGTCTTACTGTATTTATGTTTTAATGCCGATATGGTCCAACATAAGAATTAACGAAACTAAATATTTGCACGTACTTATTGTATTTTTGTTGATACATGGTGTTTGTGAAACATGGCAAATATTGCTGTGTCTATCACATTTCGAACGTTAGATAATCTGTAACAACTTTCTCTTTGTAAGTAGTAAAAGTCATAATTGAAGGAAAATTGCATCTCTCTAAATATATCTATGCTGAAAACGTCTAAAATACAGATTAAAACATCCAGTTGATCAAAAAATCCAGATAAAAAAAGTTGCTCTATCTTCTATTAATATGACTTAGGTAGGTATCTACTTTTACAGGAAGAGAGAAAAGAAAATTATAAAGTAAGTAAAATATAAAACACAGTTATGACTATCATTAACCCTTAATTTAAATAATCGTTTTACTCAAAACAAAGTCTCCATTGCCAATGAGAACTAGATTTAGGTTAAGAGCCGTGGAAGTTATGACATAAAATTACCATTTATGGTATAATGGAACGTATATATTCTGCGGAAATCACAGAGTGGGAAAATCCATGCTTAAGCCCACATTAGGTACGTTAGGAAACATTTAATTCATTGCTAGTTGCGTCCTGTGGTTTAAATGAAACTACAGATTTGTGGGACAAAAGGATCTTGTTTTGTTTAGGACGTAAAGTATCACACACGAAATTTCATCGAAATGCGTTAAGGCATTCCAGCACCAAGTCGTAATACATACGAACATACATACCTATACTCGCATTGGACAGAATAGGATAGCTGTAGGTGAGGAGGGAAATACAGAATTGTTTGAAAAGCATAAACGACAATATGAAGAAGTGCCATCGCTGGGCTAGATATATACCCAGCGATACAACCAACAAGCAGTAGTGTGCATAACTCTATTCCGGTTGGAATGGTACTATGCACAGCGAAGAGTACGTATTCCACATGAGTCGTTTCTCGAAGTCGATTGTTTTGCCGTCTTTATAGATAATGGCACGGACCCCTTCGTGCGTGAGTCCTAATCCCACTTAGCCGGTTTTCAGTACCAGATAGAGACAACGATAGACTTATCTATTGACCAAAGTTAACTAGAAGCACAGAATACCTATTAATACTCTAGAAGAAGGGACACTCCCGCCATTTTTAAATTAGAGCGAGATAGCACGATCGGGAGTTTGTTTGACATTTTGAACAAGGTTGAGCAACTTTTGAGTACACGCGCGGTACAACGCAGAGGACGCGTACAGTTTCGCTTGTCTTTTGTTCTATTTTGTTCGATTCAGCTATTTGTATGGAGTGTCCGCCCTGTGCTAGGGGTACAGAAACCGGGCATTAGTGGCCTCATTAAAGGCACTTCCACACGAGCCTCGTATCCGCAGTCCCCCGGCGTGCCTCCGTTACTCATGAATACTACGCTGCGTCCAACAGCTTACAAACGTCATTTAATTACTCGCAGCGCTTTAAGCTTTTCGTAGTAAACGTGGGAAGTACGCTTGCGCAGAATTACCTGGACTTACATATACTGCAGTACAGAAGATCCGTACAAAGTTGATGTTGCGGTGAGAGGAACAATGCCGCCTTGCGAAGTCTCTTTTTAGGTGTCACATTCTCGGCTTAACCTTAAATTGTGATTAGTTTGTGTCAATATATTATTATTTAGCAGAATCATTTGCGTTTTACTTACACTAGGTATCTAAAAGAAGAGTGTGAATGTGTTTGTTAGTAAGCAATGTAAAAAAACAAACTTAAATCTCTGGACACTTAAAATTAATGAATTGCTGAAAACCACAATACTCCCAATAGGACCCTTAAAGGGTTCTTAAAATTTTATAGTCACGTAAAGGATTAACGTCTGTACCCTTTTAGAGGCAGATATTTTGATTTGTTAAAGTTTACGTACTGAATTCCCATATACTGTGTCCGATCGATTCCTTATGCTATATAACATAGTAATGAGACACGCTCAGCATGGCAAGTCAGTCGTGAACAGCTCCCGGATGTCTTGGGAGACTGTGCGTCTGTGATAGTACGGACTGTCACTTGAAAAAGTACCCTAGCCGTAGGTGTCAGTGTTTGAAGAATGTACGTACTGTCAGTGGCAAAAGTATACCACAATTTCCGTTCAGAGTTGTCACGGTGGGTTTATACATAGGTGTTAGTATGGGCTCTCATTTCACGTGACAAAGTGTAGCCTACCAAACCACAAGATTATGTGATGTGTGTTTGTACGGACGATTTTTGGATTATTACGGTTTAAAAACACTATTGTGGTCTGTCATGTGCAGTTAGCAAAAATGCCAAAATATGTCAAAAAAAAAATTGTAGTCTGTTTTCTTTTGAAAAAATAACTTTATATAATCGTTTGTGCGTCTGAGTGTACCCCAGCCACAGTATATGTAGCAGTGCAGCGGCTAATAAATACGTATACAGGAGGAATTGTAATGCGCATCGGCTCTTGAGTTTTAATGGCGCGTCCTGTGCCGGGTTTTCCTAGTGCTCGATCAGGATATTACCTATATTGCATGCCCTTTGAAGTCCGCAGTTCTCAGGCCGCAGTATAATCTGGTAATAGTATAATCGTATATTCGTATATATATTCGTACATATATATTCGTATGTATATAATTCGCATATATCGTATATATAATCGTATATAATAGTATATTATAGTAAAAGTATAATAGTAATAGTATAATAGTATAATCGCAGTATAAGCTTAAGGGGGTATCAGATGCTTCGCTCCAGAGAATGTTCATTGATTACAAGTTTTATTCTATTTCAGTTTCGTTTTCATGGCACAGATAGATTGATTAAATAAATTAATAATAGTAACGAATCATGACTTTGTTAATAGAACCTCCACTCCTGACTTAGATCAAGAACTAAGAGCGTCATCGTATTACTATCACCTGAGTAAACTGGAGTACTTTAAGATAGGCAGACCAACTTCAGAACGTTTAGGTATATACTTTATGGGGTTCCGTACTCAAAAAGTAAAACGGAACCCTATTATTAAGACTCCGCTGTCCGTCCGTCAGCCTGTCTGTCTGTCTCTCCGTCTGTCACAAGGCTTTATGTCATGAACCGTGATAGTTAGACAGTAAAAATTTTCTAAGATGATGCATTTCTGTTGCCGCTATAACAACAAATACTCAAAAAAACAGAATAAAAGAAGTGTTTAAATGGGCTCCTATACAGCAAACGTGATATTTTTGCCGTTTTTATAGATAATGGAACGGAACCCATCGTGCGCGAGTCCGACTCGCACTTGGCCGGTTTTTTGTGTTTCCTCTTCCTGCTGGGTACTAGATGCCGTAACGTTACTGACTGTGCTCTCTCGGTCCATAAAGACCAACGTTACTAGCGTAGCTCCGTTGCCCTTAGTTAAACCTTACGTTGACAATAACCCTAACAGATTACTGCAAGGGCCTCACAATAACCCTAGCAGTACAGATTTGGCCTAAAATAAGGTCAAACCAAAGGCCAGTTTGAAACTGTAATTGGAACGCTGGAGCGTTGCATTAGCCACCAAGTTTGAATGGAACGAGCCGATAGGAGAAGGCCGGCGCGATTGCATGCGGGGCGCGGTCGTGGTGCTAGCGGGTAGTGAAAGGCGATTCAGTAAGCGATTTGAATAGATTTGTTGGCTTAGTTAACCTGTGGTGACATTGGTATAAAAAATCGTGACTCACGGATGTCAAATGTTTTTTTACACTTATTGATTCTATTTCAGCATAGGCAGTAGGCATCATAAAAATTCTACAATATCGATTTCTTTACAATAAATAAATGTGCTAAGTAAATCGATATTGTTTAAACCCAGCACCGATTTAAAATCCATCCAGATGCTAATAGACTTTTCATTTCACAAATTGAGCTTCGCCGACTACCAGCCATCGTTTAAACTTTTATTCTAATAACTAAAAATAAACCGGTTGCGGACGTACAAAAATAAATAAAATATCAAGAGATTTTTCAGATGAATTCTGTAGTGACAGCTGCAGCTTTGTCATTGGGCCGTTTGTCAAAATGTCTATTTAGATACCGCGTCTAACGATACTTACGCGTTGCGATATTAAACACAGTTAACATAGTTTTTGATATTAAAGAAAACGGTGTAATATAGTACAAAGCAAGAATGTATTTAAATCAAAAGAAATGTCACTGTAAAAAAGTATGTGAAATCTTTGCGTAGAGTTTATAAAGCTCAAGTTAATAATTAACATCTAAAGTGATGCCGAAATTTCCCTACAAATACGCTCTTCATAAAAAAAATAGATCCCCCTCTGTTTTATCTAGGGCAGTCATCGCATCAATGTCATTCAATGTAGCCTACATAGCTTACCTCATCACCACGATGAGTTTTGACACTGAAAATCTCTTCATATTTATATTAGGTGTTGCTCTGAATACATTTCCGTACCTAACTAAAGAACTTAAATTTCATCTTTATCTTCGATATTTAAATTGTCTTACAGGCTGCCCCGATAGTGTTGGATATGTCAAGATTAATACACTTATTCAACAAACACAAACTTACTGAAGTAGATCTGGAAGTACCAAGCCGCATCTCCAACCGCCAGAACTCGAACCCTCCCTTAGTTCTTGAAACTATTTTCTATTTCTGCACAGCAGTTCAGCTGTTACCATACTTCAACTTGTTGGTATGCCGGCATATATACACATACATACATATATACATACACACACGTGCCCATAAAACTGGGATAGATTTATATTCGATTTGCAATACAATGCGTTGGACAACTGTGCGCTGGAAGACAACGTAGCGAAGTTTAGTAAGCTTGTCTGTCCTATAGAATAGAAAACTCTTTATTGTATACCTGTAATAAACAATATACAGTGAAAAAAAATACAATAGGTAAACAGGGGTAGCACAATTGGCGGTCTTATCGCTTAAAGCTATTTCTTTCAGACAGCCTTTGAATGGACAGTGAAAAATATTTTCCACTAGATTATGTCCTATGTGACTGCTATAGTGACTTTAGTCTTGTGTTTTTTTTATCATCCACCATTTTTTAAGTTACAACACTGCATTAGTATGATGCTTGATTCCTTATGTCGATCCATGCAAATCAATTTTGATCCAGCATGCAAGCCTGCAAGCCAACTTTTGCATGCCTGCAGTTCCGATGACAATTCTATATTATGGTGACAGCGAGCTGATGTGATGATAGATATGGAAGGTAGACACCGGAACTCTTCAATGGCTAGCGAGCTGATGGTGTCTGAATACATTTTGATCAGCGATATCTATTATAAACTTTTGCAAAGGTAATTTCATAGATCAGAGATAGTATCTATTTACATACTTCAAACTTACAAGCGGCCATTGATATAACTACGTCAATTCGTTCACCACGGAATCTATTCTGAATAATGTTTTCTTGACACAGAACATCACTACAACGACCGTCGTAAACTGTCGGTGTGGTCGTCGAAAATAGGCTGGAGCCGTTCGAGCTTGTAGATTGTACTTCTGGTGATGTAAAAATTTTGAAAATTTTCAAAAAATGTGAGTGTACATTTAATTTTCTAAGAAAGTAGTTTTCCATCCATTTATGTTACAATTGCGATAGTTTGAGTTTGTGTACGTTAATTTTTGACCACTTCTAGCACTCCAACAGCTGCATAGAATTAGATTAAATTAGTTATAAAAAATTACAATTATGACCTGTATTAACACGTCATACCTATACGTAGGTAGTTAGGTCGGTACTGTTTTACCTCATGACACGGTCATAGAAATATTTACGTTTCACATGGTTTCACTGTTTTATATTTTTAAAAGGGCCATAACAAAATCCTTTGGCAAAAACTAATTCCGCACAAGATAAATAAATGAACGAACTGATCTTAATCTAAAAAAAAAAATATATAAAATAAAAATACCTACGAGCCGCTCTAGCCTCATCGTTCTACAATGAACATTGCTCATTCACGTTTATATTTAATTTTATCCTCATCCAAACTCCTAGATCTCTTGTGCCTTGCTTCATGTTTGCGCAACAATTTGCTTTCAAACCAACTCCTGTCTAGATCAGTGTCCTGCCACAGACGTCACATCAAATAAGCTTTATTGTTATTATCTACCGCAGCATAGTTCGTCCTTCACTCCGTACGTGACATTTCTTAAGGATTCACGCGGCACATTCTGCATGCGTTCCTTTAAGTACCCAAATACATATAATCGAATTTGCAAGCATTATGCATGCGAAACAACGATAGGATTTATTGTGGAACTACGTGCGCAGTCCGCAAATCGTATGCGCTTTCTGGACGCGGTTACTTGCTGCATTCGCGGGCCAAAACGGCGCGTGGCAAAGATGGCGTCGGTGCGTAAGTTTTTTTTTTCTTTCCGTGTGTGCCGTGATTTTGGCCAGTGTTCCTGCGTGACGTAGGTGCCCCAGTTAGGTACGCCAACCAGTGCCACGGCCAAGAACAAGCGGGCATCCCCAATGAACCAGCGCCAATATCTATAAAATAAATTGGACCGCCGCGAAATAATGCCGGGAAAAAAATAATGAAGTAAACGTCAGCACGTTGTAGATTTTCCGCCAAAATGTTCGGGGTGAACGCTCTCCAGTGTTTTGGCATGGTCCGGCGGTTGGAAGTGATCCTAATAGTTTGTTTGATTCGATTAGGCACAGCTTTATTGACTATCGGTTGCAATATATTCGTGAGGAAATATGCTAGTGGTTAACATGGCATTTCAACATAGCTAATGGCAATTTCGGTAGGTTAAAGATACCAGAGAAGTGCAATTTCTAAACATCTTCTACTGCTTGGTTGAGGCCTTGAAAGAACAGCAAACATGAAGGCGTATCAGAACACAACACCTCCATTGACGAAATGTTCATTAAACTCCAGTGGAGTTCCAATTCTAAAAAAAGTATCTGGCCTCCAAGAAAAAAACAACAACCAAACTGCCCATGAGTAAACAGAAACAGCTGAAATCCTTGATCGCCAGTTAACGTAAGCAACAAACTGTTCCACGCCTACCAATAACGTACTCCGGGATCAAGAGATTCCACTATAACCCGCACCTTTGCCAACAATCTTACTATGCAGTGTTGTTCTTATATTTGCCAAATATTTGCACCTTATCGCGCGATTGTGATAGTTTTATGACGCCATTTTGTATTTTGTATTTTTTTCTTTGTTTACCGCGCTTTTTTGGCGCGCTCCGCTTTTGAGGTTGTTCATGTCATATTTGAGGTTTTATGTAATGAGTTCGTAAATTGAGCTGTACAATTATGAGTATTTTTTAAATAGCTTCACATTTTGCAAAAAATATAGCTGGAACATTTAGTAGGTAATTTGTGTCTGGAAAAGTTATGCCCAATAACAGTTGAGGAACGAGTATTTTGCTACGATGATTAATAATAATATGTTACCACAATATTTCGATATTTGTGTTCTAAAAGAAGTCTAAAAGCTTAGTTTTCTTAAAAAAAAATTGGAATATCTATTAAAAAGTAGTAACAAGCTTTTTAGTTTTACTCTATACCGACCTTACTCCAAGATCTTGCCAGCAATGCCCAGTCAAAACAATCACTTGGCGACAGCTCGAGCAATCTTGGACGAGGCACCAGACGTCTGCAGGCGGCTGCCAGGGGTTGCCCAGTTGGCAGGACCTCATGAAGAATCCCCTGGCACCGCTGGTGCATAGTGAAAAGCTGGCCGATGACACAGATATGTTAAGTCATTGATCTCACTGAAGAAAGCCAATGAAACTCGACTATGGAAAGATTTTTGGTCTTTTTCTGCCTGTGTTTGTTTGGCTCACTAGTTGAGAGTAGTTAGCTGTAGGTAGTAGCTGGAACTGTATCAGACAGTAAATGAAAGTTTTTGATGATTCTATATGAATACATGTACATACGAGTACAAGGAACTTATAATAAGAAATATATGGCTACACCGAATATTTTGACCCCGAAGGAACAACACAAAGCTGTTAAGCGACTTGTGCGCAAACATAGTGTACGGAGTGGAATAGTTTGCTTATCGACCACGTTCCTTTATAGGGAGCTATTGATTAATAATTCAGTTCGGTGTGTCGATCAATTTGAAATGATAGGGTCGTAGCAATGAAGTGATAGTTGGGCAAGGTTATTACTGAATTCGAAACAAAGCATCAAAACTAACTCAAAAGCAGTCGATACGGAATGGCTGGTATAGGTTGTCCAAAGCGGGCGTATCTATTAGAGTCTACCTCCTACTGTGGTAAAGTCAACTCTATGCCTGCTGCTCCCGTATTTCGGCCAACAAAAGATATCATCTTCTACTGAAAAATTGTACAACGAAAAAGGTCAATGACGATAGTAGATACATTCGCGTATCTCGCGGTGCGACGGCCACGGTCAACACTGCAGGAGTAACAGCTAGCCTATTTTCATCGGTCCAGTTGGCAACAAGAGCCCAGCAAAAATACTGTTTTATAATCCGAGTCTGAATGGAGACCACGTGGTCGGAGGTCCTGCCAACTGGGCACCCGGGATCTGGCAGAGCCGTCTGCGGCAGTCGCCAACTCGGTGTTGTGACTGGGTCTTTGTTTATGTCCACGCAGACTGGTTGCCTCATTTTGGGGATTAGGATTATTGATAGGCTGTTAGCTACTGATATTAATATTAGAAATGTGAAAGAAGCTTCAATGCTTTGTTAACTGTTCAGGCCGCAAATGTACCATGTCGATAGTGTGGTGTCGTATATTTGGAAAATTAGGTTGGTCGTATCAGAATAGATTAGGGAATGTTGCCGTTGCTCGTTTATTGAGCAAATTCAACATTTCTTTTAAGTTTTTCTTGTGCAATGTTTGTGCATTTAGCCAGTGTCAAGTATTCAAATATAATTATCAATATAAATAAATATTTTTACTATAATCCAAATGTAGTCAAGTAGTCAAGTGCAGTTGCAATTCACGCGTCACGATTCAGTGAAGTGTTGGATGCTTTACTAAAGCTAATGAATACCCTTGATTTTTAGAAATTGGTGTCTCAACAAAGCAGTCAAACTTCACCGTTAGACGGCTGCTTTTCCTCGAACATCAATATGCAGATACAATCTCCATCCTCAATTCCTCGAAATTCAAATACATTCACGCAGCCAGATAAAAACAATCGAAAATTCCAATTCAGTGTTACCAGTGTCAAGTGCCCAATAAATCACAATTCGCATACGCATAACGAATACATAAAGTTATGATTCAATTATTCAAGTGGTAATACTAACGTACATTTGTTGTACGCGCGATGTGAATAATCAATTACTTTTTGATGTAAGTATACAAACTTAGTGACCTATTTAGTACAATTATTTTGTTGCATTAGTTGCGTGAATGATTTGAATTTAAATTAATTATATTTTGTACTGTTTAGTGTCATTAGGTTGAAGTTCATGAGGTAAAGTGTAGTCTACGCTGACAAAGACGCGGGCATCAGCCGGTTTAGGTAGGTATAATTTTAGTAGTGGTGGTCTGGGACGGTCGTAAAATTTGTGTAGGATTGTCTTTGGCCCAGTTTATTTTTATAGAGATTTCAATACACGACAGCTGTCCGAACATCTTTTTGTTCAAATGGCAATAAAAAACCTTTTGTGAGTATGAAAGAAGGTCTATTTGTCATTGGTCTGCGTGCTCATTGTGCTCAATGTTATTAAGAGAGTTAGTAAAAATATTTTTATAAAACTCCGCTTTTCTTTTTTGTCTTTGGGACGTAACCGAGGCGATTCCTTTTAACTATTATTATGCTAAAGAGATAATTATGGCATCTGTGTGTAGTTATATCTGTTTAATTGTAGAAAACTCTAGTAGGTTACTGAATATTAATACGAGTATAAGGTATAATGTAATATAGATCTGACAGACAAAGTTACTTCACACACCCTCGCATCAAAAACACGCCTCAAGTATCAAGATTTTCTTTCAATATTTACGTTATTCGGTTTGATAATAATATCACTGTCTGGATTGTGTAACCCTAAACGATGTGTACTTGTTGTTTGCAAGCGCTTTTGTATGTAAATAAATGTTTTATACTTCGATATTAACCATTGTCTAAATGTCAGATAAGTAAGTCTTGTATTAAAACCATTGCCTCTTAAGTACAGACAACGTAATCATGTCACCACTGTGAGACACTAAGTATCAAGAAGTAAAAACTACTATGTTTAAAAAAAGGATTGATACCTTCAAAAGTTTATACTTTATTATCTAACTGGTATATGCGAGAGGGTTTGCTTCCATTACGTTGTCTGCACTAAGAAGCTGGTAATTGGTTATTATGATTGGATCAACACACCAGACTTTAGCTACAATTAAAAAGAAAACTATTTTAAAAGTATTCAGTCACTAATAAAGTGCGGAAATGACAAAATTACAAAAAAAAAATGGCCCATGGTGGGCGCCAAAATTACAACCATATCTAAAACTAGCTTTGTAAACTGTTTGATTGTTCACAGGACGAGTTCCATCCGTTCATAGAGGCCCTGATGCCATTTGTAAAGTCCTTTTCGTATACTTGGTTCAATTTACAAGCGGCCAAACGGAAATATTACAAGAAACACGAAAAACGGATGAGTCTCGAGGAGGAACGGCATACTAAATATGAATTACAGGTAAAATCATTTATTTTAGTTATGAGTCTGTGTGTGACAACGTGATTTTGAAGGTAAGCCACAATCGCTTAGTATTTAAGACCATGATCCTTCGAGCATTGGCAAAGGTCAAAGAGCTTGGATTAATTAATCTTTCATTAGTCAAGTAGAAAATCTATACTTACTCCAAACCTGTCGAAGTGTTACAGCAGTGGGTCTTGAGAGTCAGCCCTCATTCTAGTCTTAGCATGTTTCTTACCTTCGACCAGCGGTGTGACTTAAGATCAGCTGTGATAGTGTTAAATAATAGACCCTAAAAAAATTTGCTTCCTTCAGTATCTTACATTCAAATCAAAGAACCTGTACATTAATGTTGCATCTTATCATTTCAAAATTCAGAAACAAGCTATCATCACTTCTTTTCAGGAACTTATATGTACCAACTAACACAAACATTGGACATGTTCCAGAACGAGAAAGCAGAAGTGAAACAGAAATGGGCGTCGCGTCTCCTCGGGAAGCTGAGGAAGGACATCACCCAGGACTGCCGCGAGGACTTCGTGCTCAGCATCACGGGGAAGCGGCCGGCGGTGTGCGTGCTGTCCAACCCTGACCAGAAGGGGAAGATGAGGAGGATAGACTGCCTGAGGCAGGCCGATAAGGTGAGAGGAAAACAAATGTATGCCTTAAAAAATGTCTTCAAAATCTTCAATATATGGATACATAAATGAATCCCTATTTCCCTTGGTCACAGCATCACGCGTGAACGGTTGGACCAATTTTGCTAATTCTTTTTTTTGTTGTTTATTATTTTTAAGAAAAGGTTCATATGAAAAAAAAAATAGATAGTTTCACGGTGCATGAGAAAATTTAAGAAAACTTATCGACCATGTTAACTTAGAAAGAGGGAAAGAGATGGACTGAGAAGGAAAGAGCAGGAAGAGGAAGAAAGATAGAGACAATGACAGGGCAACTGTCGGATCAGCTATTAAAAAATAATTTCTGTATTCCTAAAGTGAAGTTATCAATGGAACTCAGTTCAATAGAGTAGCTATTCAAAATTATAACTGACGAACTGACGACACAAGATGTACTGAAGTGACTCCGAGCTGTGGGCTATTTATGGCAAACGACGGATAAGAAGTAGATGGGTGTAACCGTAGCTAATATGCTGTTGGTTTTTTGTCCAGTGTGGTAGAGCAGACTAGTGTCAGAGTTGGTCAGGCGACCTAAGAATCTCTGACGTGGTTTACTGACTGTTAACAATCGAGGTAAACCGGGGCCGACGGTTTGATGTAGCTTCCGAAGCACGAAGCGAAGGAAATCCTTTATAAAACTACCAACTAACTAACTAGCCCCTATAGATTCGCAATCATTTTCCTCACATTTTTAACATGGTATTCCTGATGTTCCAGGTGTGGCGGCTAGACCTGGTAATGGTGATCCTATTCAAAGCTATACCGCTAGAGAGCACGGACGGCGAGCGCCTGGAGAAGCACCCGGAGTGCACGCAACCAGGCCTCTGCGTGAACCCTTACCACATCAACGTCTCCGTGCGAGAGCTGGACCTGTATCTGGCCAACTTCATCAACAGCTACGGTAATGGGAGCGACGGTCTGCCAGGTCTCTCGCTCACTTACTTTTTACGCTTGGTCTGTGGTGTGTGCCAATTTTGTTATGCCACGTTTACATTCCGTCCCTGCCAATGCTCCTGCCGCTGCCGGCGAAATATTCCTCGAGAGAAGTGTGTATTCACATTCTGATCCACTCACTTCACTTTCACTTTCGCTGGCAGCGTGAGGACCAGTGGTAGGGCCATGAGAAGTATCGTGTTTGCAATCTCGTTCTGCCCAATTCCTTGCTCACTGCTGCAGAGTGTAAATAGATCTAACTTCTATTGAAATTGAAATGAGGCACGGATCTCATATCAATTTCGAGAGGAGGACGTAGCAGTGATATGGATTATTGAGTTGCAAATTGCAGAAAATCTAGAAGTATTAGTATGCATTAGCATTAAAACGGAATTTAACATGAATTATTTCATTTCCGTTTCCAATAGTAATACATTACCAAAGTTTGTTTGAATTTATGCCTATTAACAAATTGGCACAGACAGACAGTAACGGGTGTTCATGATCGGCTACCTACCTATTCACTTCCTAAAATATTTTGCAATCGGTTCAACGTTGCCCAGAAAGAGAAATGTTCTCAATAAGTTTTAATAAGTATGCTAAAATATTGCTCTGATACTTTCTAATGCCCGCTTCACGAACACTCGTTTTACAATTCTTTTTTTGCTACTAAGATTTAACAAGTCATTAGAATGACATAGCTTCTAACGTTTATTTTGCATCTCACGGACAGGATAGGATAACATAATTAACATAATCTATAATATCATAGTTTTTATTCATATATTATGTGATTAAATTATGTACTTAAGGAATATTATTGAGTTATTGGACGTATAATAATATTCAACTCACTCATCATATTTATAAAACCCATTTTCTTATTGTCTTATAAACTTCTAACTAACAACATAAGGCATTATCGTCACAAACGAGATATATTTTACCATGTTTTGTGTTTATTTTGGGTTTCCGATATAACATTCAATAAAGTCAAAGTCAAGTCAAAGTCAAAGTCAAAGCATTTATTGTAAATAGGCAATTAAATCGCACTTTTACAAGTCAAACAGCTAATTTTCGTTAACAAAGAGAATCATAAAAACATAAAGTATGATACATAAGGTAGGTAAGGTACTTGTTGTATAAACTCCCCAATCATATGAGAATAAATTAGCATATCATTATTATTATCTGTTATGGGTCTGAATAAGACCATCAAATTATTACTGAATAATACCATCAAATAATTACTCAATAATAGCATCAAATAATGACTGAATAATACCATCAAAATATAATGATTGCATAAAACCATCAAATTTACAACACATAATATTATGGTAATTAAGTAACTCTTTAACAATATACTTTTTATGTAGCGTTTGTAACCATGTAACGTCATACCCTAACATCGCAATTGTTCTAGTCACTAGGTTAATTAGAGTTTTCTTGCATTTGCCATTGAATTGTATAAACCAAAGCTCATGTTTCAGATATACTAAGCGGTTCGCTTTCGCCCCAGCCTAGGGACAAAGAGAACGAACATGACGCTAAGAGCAAAGGTAACCACCGTCTGCGGACCGGCGGACGGCATCGGTGTTGTTGTTGTTGTTCTTGTAGTTTTGTGGCAATCAGACTCTACATACAATATTACATAACTCGGTTAAAAACTGACACAAATTAATAATATAAAATAAACACAAGTGACGGATATGTTTATGTACTTATAAAAAATCTAAACCATGTTTCGGCTTATAAATGGATATATTGTCGTCGAGTTACGAGTTGCGAGCTACCCTGAAAGTTTCAGTAGACTGTAACTTGACTTACTACTTGAATTGATTGTGTTATTGTGAAAATAGGATACTTGAAATATAATATTACTTGATCCGGCTACATACACGAACGGTACCATGCCAGCACTTAAAAAAATACAGACGTAGTATATTTTTTTTATCCCAACCCTATTTTGAAGCTACGGCGTAGCTAGTAAGGACTAGCTACGCCTCGTAGCTTCAACGGAAATGAAATTCACGTAGCTTTAGAATTAAGCCGGAAGCGGGAGGACGCAGCGCCAGGGGCAGAATCTAAATGGGGCGTAAGAGCATATGAGTCATAAGAGTAGATTGAGTAGAAAGGATGCGACGCGACTATTAGGTACTTAGCTATTGTCGATTTCATTTGGACCAAAAAATTGTAGCCAGGCGGTTATAATGAAAGCGGATTTTTCTTCTTCAAAGTAGTATGGTTAAACTAGCCATAGAAGACAAAATATAAGCATTTGCAAAAGAATTTGATTGCCACAAATTCCAAAATTTATAAGTTCCTGTTCGTGATTGGCACTGCACAAGAACGTGTTCCTAAATTTATCTTTTTTTTCTTGCATTTTTGAGATCAAAACCCAGTATTGGCTTGCACTCACTAATGCTTTTTTCAAAATTCGTCGAGTTTGCAAAACATGTATGCTCGTTTGTCCACTTCTTTTGTAGTCGGTGTTCCTTCTCTTTTTCGATGTTTTTTGATGTTTCTTAGGAGGTCTATGCTATTCTAAAGGTGCTGACAATGAGCGTTTTCTTACCCATCTTCACTGAAGCTTCTAATGTTGACAATAGATGGCGTTATAATCAATCCACGATCAAATGTGAAATACTTGGGTGGTTCCCATGAACCCACCACTCATTGTTCTTGAAAAATAAACTTATATCAAAGTTAAATAGAGTTGGTCTGTGCGTACACCCAAGCAGGAGGTAAGATTTTTTAAACAGATCATGGAAATTCCTCATTGATATGCACACAATACTTTATTAGAAAAGCATAGACAAATAATAGATTTTAATAATTTACCCCTTGTCTTTGATTGGTGTTGTGGCTTTTTGTGAATCCATTCTAAACCTGTTAACAAACAGGGGTCATTTAGAATCCCCTTTAGAACACCTCACTGAATTAATGCCCGATTTCACCAACCTTTAGCAAATTTGTAAGATTAGTTGTGTAAGTAAGTATTTAAAATCTAACTAATTCTAACTTGAGCTTAATCACTATAATGATAAAGGTGATATTGAAATTAATTCAAAGAAGAACCGTTTGTTTGTGTCACTGTGTGAAACTAAAACTCGCTTTAAGGTTGGACTCCACCTGCTTGCACGGATTCGCATTTTCTGTAGTTCTTTGCGACGAAATTCGATCGCGAGAATATATTCCTCGCACCGTTCTGACTCTAGCTAACGACGATGTCTCTAGTGATGGTAGCTAAGTGCTACGGCAAAATGCGTTCCGTGCAACTAGGTGGGGTCCAACCGTTACACAACCAACTCAATCTTGGATTAAGTCTTATAGAACATTCTTTAAAATATATTGGTGAAATCTGACAATATCGTTACTACAAGTTTATTTCCCCTTTAACCTTTTGGCGGCCAAGTTTATAGAAGCAAAACAAGCCCTTCTCATCAAACTACGAAATACGCATCCAAGAGACAGGAACAGTCAACTAGTGATGACTTGGTGTACATGTTGTTTCGTCATGTATTGATGACTAGCGTTCAAAAGGTTAAGAATATGAAATACACTATTTAATTGGATGAAATCAGTTGAATAAGTTTTGTTCTGTATGACTAGTAGCGAAATTCCCTCCATAGTTTGTTTACAGAGACGACCAACGTTAAATATTACACCGACCGTTAATATTTGACTGGTACATAACTGACAGTTTATCTGATAGTTAACGTCTGAAATGATGAATTTCAGGCTATAGTCACAATCCTTACAACGGCGTAATTTGCAACGATATTATTCTAGCAACTGGCGTCTTCTCTTCGAAGGAACTATGGAAGTTGTCCAAAGGTACGTCCTTGATCTTAATTTGATTGATTACTTTTGCTTATTAACACCTTTTTCGCTCCGATGAAAGCTAAGTGCAGCGCCATGTTTTTTTGCGAGTAAAATCTCTGCCGGTTCTGGAACGTTAATTAACTTCTATAGCTATCCTTGTCCTGAGCTTAAAGCCAGATAAAGACAAAAATGTACTTAGAAATAGGTTTCAAGTGATATTTATAACTAACAGAAACACCTTTTCAACTTCAATCACGACTTCAAGATATGTTTAACAAAGTTATTGGTTACTACTCCATATGCTATACTCACGTCAAAAATGTTGTTCAAACACCTCGTTTACGTGTTTTCTCCTTGACTTTCCTCTTAATCTGCTGTCTAAGTTAGCTAACGTTCTAGAAATCACCGGCAAGACATCTAAATTGAACAAAACATTGCTTCAATACATACCTACGGGCGCAATCAAAGACCCTTTCATTATGACATCACCTTGTCACGCTTTGTAGTTTTAACTCTAAATTATAATTAATAAAATTGCAGTTGAAGCACATAATATTATAGAACTGTAGAGTATAGTTTCGAAACTTGTAATAACTTATCATAGAACGGTATTCAGTCCTTTACAACCAATGGTAGGTACCGATTCGATTATATACTGGCATTATCTCCCTTACAAAAAACTTTTATTAATTGTGAACCTCTGTTATTGGAATATGAAGTAGCCTACATGTTAATCCGGGAAGTTAGTTACCTCCACACAAAATTTTATCAAAATTGGTCCAGCCGTTTGAGCGTGGTGCAGTAACAAACATAACCTCACAAACTTTGCCTTTCTAATATTACTAGCTGACACGGCCACGCGCTGCTGTGGCAGTTTTTATTATTGCGACAATAAATTGAGATGTAAACTATCCTATCTTGCAAGTTAGATCAAACTGCACACGGTGTGCAAATTTGATTTAAATCGGTTAAGTAGTTTAGGAGTCCATCGCGGACAAACAACGTGACGCGTAATTTATGTACTCGTATTAAGATTAGAATAGTAAAATAACCTGGTCTCTCCGCTTCCAGCGTCGATCCTCCAGGAGACGGGGTCGGAGTCCCCGAGCGGCTCCGGCGGGGGCGGCATCAAACTGGAGTCAGGGTACTACTGCGGGTACAATAGCCCCGCGCCCCCTCCCTTCGAGCCCCCGGCCGAGCGCGCCACCCCCTCCGCCATGCTCGTCGGCCAGTGCTTCAGTGAGTGCTGTATCTGACATTTTGTACTATTTTATACCTTAATTATTATTAATCTTAATCTTATATTATATCTATACAAATAAATAGTCAAAGTCAAAGAATTTATTGTAAATAGGCAATTATTTCGCACTTTAACAAATCAAACAGCTAATTCTCGTTAGCAAAGAGAACCATAAAACATAAAATATGATAAATGAAATTAAACAGCATAATAATTGATTATGGTTTCAGTTCGAAAAAGGATGTTTGCCTATATTAAATTCAAGTAACTGTTTGTAATTTCAAAATAATAGTTTTTAAATGTATAGAGTAGGTACGCAATTTTAATGATTTTTGCCTGTCTTTGTTCTTTCATGTTGGCTCTATATAGAAATTTCATCACAATCAGTGCAGTATTGTTTTGGTATTTAAACAAACAAAAAAGTAAACAAATTATGTCACCTAAGGAAACGAAACTGCGTATATAACATAACCACATAATTATGTATGTATGTATAGCTATGTCTTATGGAAAATTTTAATGCTAAACAGCTTATAATTATATCAGGCGAAGTTGCCATATGAAGTTGACAAGCCCAGGGTTCAATAGCACGTTGATTCACCAGCTAATTATATGCCGCATCGCATCAAGCACTATATTTAGAGCGGCCGGTGCATGTAACACGTGCGGCGGTTTGAATACCAATTATGCGATTGCTATTCGAGTACGGATCGCTTGTGATTGTTGGCGATTAATAGGAAGCTACTTTTGCGTAGGGATTTCGGAATAATATGCACGTTGTTTTTTTAAGGTGACTTCTCTGATAATAGTACCTACCTATATTATGAAAAATGAATAACAAAATGCGAAAACATAAAATGAACGAATAAAGTGAATGAATGAACTTTATTATATGAAAATTACACGTTTCTCGCAACTATTTTCTTTATACCACAGAGTATGAAAGAAGCAAATCAACCACCTGATGGTACGCGCCGCGCGCCACACTTACCCATAACTTTTACAGTGCCACTCAATATATCGCATTGCAAAGTATTGCACTGCGATGCAGATATGACAGTGCTCTACAAACCTACCTGATTGCGAATATTTCCCGTGACCTATGTTTTGATTACAGGCATACCTCACAGCTCCGCCGGCCTGAGCTCCCAGTCTCCCCTCGTGCCATCGAACACCATATTCTACCAACACGCACCTCCCCCCACCGAAACACACCCCACAGGTCAGTAATGTAGGATAAGTGGTCAGGTGGCACTATTGTTCTGCAAGAAACACATTGGAAACATCACAAAGGAAAACATCGTTACGTAGTCTCGCCTACTTAGCTACCACTCCTAGTAGAAAAACTGTCGCTAAATCCCTATCGGGGTGTTCTCGAGAGACAGTCCCGTACTAGGCTGAGCATGTTTATCACCTACGACCACATCGTCATTTTAAGACCAGGAGAGATAGACAGCCTAAGGAGTATAAAAAAAAGAAACTGGATTTGTTCCAGCATCAGAAGCGCTGTCGAGTCAGCATGCCAGTGCCAAGTACGACACAGCACCGCAGGACTCCTTGGGCGACTTCGTCACCTTCGTCTGCCAGGAGCCTAGTGATGTGCAGCAGTTACAGGTACATTTAGGATAGTGACATAGCAAAATGTAGTGTAGTGTGTATCACCACGCATCATCGAAGATGAGCGATAATGACAATGTTAGTGAGAAACTCGCTCAGTAGGGTGAGCCTCATGATCATCGCCTTGTAATATCGACAAGATGCGTACACGAACGGTTACCTTGATCGATACGATAACGATACGAACCGTTAAAATTTTCGTGCTTGCCCTATTATAGGAGTACTGTGTGCCTAGTGCGAGTTTTGTCAATTTATTTACGCGCTCGGTCCGTTTGGCGTAAACTTGAAATTGTATGGAATAAGAGCAGCGCCATCTAGTGACTGATTCACTGACGCTAGATGGCGCTGCTCTTATTCCATACAATTTCAAGTTTACGCCAAACGGACCGAGCGCGTAAATAAATTGACAAAACTCGCACTAGGCACACTGATCAAATGTAAAACTAATTTGCCAGTTAACGTATCTAATACTTTCTCGATAGAGGTTCCTGCTCACTCTACTGATCCTGTTATTCGAGAATTTTCTATGTATGATGTTCTGAGATCGTTATCATCTTCCAGGTCCACAGCCTCTCCCGGAGTCCGAAGCCTCCGTACTTCAGCAGCTCGATGCTCCCCCCTCCGCCCCTCCCCCCGATGGCCAGACCCGTCGCTATCATCAGGTCTACTGGTACGGTGCTATCTATATTACTATTGTTATGATCCTGATAGTTAGCCATTTCGGAAAATATGATACCTACCAATAATTGGGATTTAAGGAGATTGATTGCACCAACGCTTTTTTGAGATTTTGAAATATTAAGTCTTGAAGTCTATATTTATCAGCTAGTTGAGACATCTCTACTTCTTTATTTCTATTTATTTCTTTCTCTGATTATTCGTATAGTAGTTCAGTTTTCTTAAAATACATTGTAATTTTGTGTTATTCTTCCTTATTTCCTCTCTTTTATTTGTTCCTTTTTATTTTTCTTTTGATTTTCTCCTAATGTTCTTTGAATGTCTGACTTGATTTCCCAAAAGATATTTACACGTTTCCAGCGAGTGAGCTGGTGGGGAACAACGCGGGCGGCGCGTCCCCGTCCTCCCCTGAGGTGCGGTCGCCCCCCGCGTCCCCCCGCCGCCGCTCCCCGCACCCCTACCGCACGGACTGCCACCCGCCGATATCGCACTTCAATCATTTCCATTCGCAGCCTCAGCAGGTGAGTTATTAGTTAATTTTGTTGCCATGCGAATTTTCCAGTTTTGTAATCAATTTTTTTTACTAGCAAGTAGATAAAATAAGATTATCCTTCAATATTCTATCTGGATCATTCAGAAAATAGTGTAATATTAACTTACTTACTTATTAGTACTTAAAATATTATGGCCCCAAAATACTCCCTTGAGATACACCACATGTATTTATAGAGTTCAAACAATAAGTTATTTGATTATACATTCAATTTGACCTCATTGCAGACCAAGCTTAACGGAGCTAGTGTTATAATAATTTTGAGTTCAGTATTGAACAGAAATTCCTGTCAAACGCAGTCAAAGGCCTGAGTCTTATCTAGAACATGATTGAATACAGTATCAATGGTTGCATGTTACATATTTCTGTTCTAGATGTTCACGTACGGGTCTCTAGGTGGCCTGGGGAGTGGTGCCGGCGGCGGGGGAGCGGTGCTACCGGGGGGAGGGGGAGTGTCACCACCGGGAGGACTTGGACTTTATGCACCGAGAGCAGCCACTAGAGCTCCACCGAGGTACTCAGAAATAGTTATCCAAATTTGATTATCCTCTTCATCTCTTACTTCAAAACTATATTTACGTCTTTACTTGTCTGGAATTTGTAGAAGCTTTATAAGAAATGCAGCCAGCGTTTTCGGCACCGTATCTTCATGGGCACTGAATGTTGTTAGATTTGTAAATTCAGTTTGTTTTATATTAACATTTATTGAATTGTACCTAGGTACTCATGTAGTTAAATCAAAATAACATTTGTCCATGTTTCTTCGTACTTCTAAATCACTGGGTATATTATGAGACTTCATAACTAATGCATAACTAAATAAAAGTGCAGTGGAGTATGTCGCACCTTGATATTGCAATCAAAGTTCGGTGGCATTAGAATTGTGGTTTCGATCACGCACCGCTGACAATGAAGCAAATTACTTGCTCGTCTAGTCAAATAAATACATTCACGACTTTTTTCCGTTGAGGTAAGCAGAGTCTGCATCTTACCACATGCTTTCCTGACACTACTCTCAGACAAATAAATAGTTGTTAAACATAATTCCAGATGGAACGCACCATTCCCTACCCTAGAGGAAGAGTTCAACATCATGGCGGCACCGGCAGGTCCAGACCACGTCGTGCTGCTAGATGATGGTAAGTTGACAGATCGTGCTTTCTTTGAATGATGAGTCTAAATATTTTCTCCACAAATCGACGTCTAACCCTTGCTTTTCTAACTCAATAACAAAATAGGAATGCCAGGATTGAGTAAGAAAACGTGAGTGATAAACGTCGAATTTGTCGAACGAAATTTTAGAACATCTGTCTAAACTTTAGTGGTAAGATCGTCAGTGATTTTATTACCATAATTTGTATTTTCTTTTCCAAAATCACATTGTTACAGGCAGTTGCCATAACAAGCTAAAAACAGTTCTCTCCACAGAGCGATTCTTCCAATCCAGCGTGATCACCTCCGAGGCTACCGCCATGGACACGACCGGGTCGGTCGGCCAGGTCGTGGACGCGTCGGACGACATCGCCCCCGACAAACCGACGCCCGACCTGCGGTCGCCGTGATGCACGCCCCTACCCGCCGCATGCGACGCAGAATTGTCGGACGCGACAGCCCTGTCCCAGGCAGAGCTGATCGCGACTGAACATCCGACTTATGCGTTTGCGACCAACTCGGTCCTGCGTTGGACGCCCGCCGCGCTCCCGCACTGGCGACCCGTCCCGCACCGGACCACGTGAGTTGATGACGGCGGTAAGGGGTTACCTGTAAATAAAGGATGTAGTTGAATTAGATCGTGCGACGTGTGGGGACGTCCGCAACGGACCGTAGCTGAGAGGAGTGACTTTGTCGCGGCGGCTTCAGCTATTTGTTACAGCGCCATCTAGTGCCAGTGGACGACGTTGCGGACAGTCAATACGGCGTTCGTGTAATATTCGTTAAGGCGAACAAAATACTCCAACGATGATTATTATAATATGTATTAAAATACAAAGTAACGAAAATTAAACAATAAACATTATATTCTAATATTTTTATAGAATATAAATAAACGTATGATTATGATCGAGCCTTCCAGTAATTTAGTGAAGTATAAAAATATTGAGAATGCAGCTTCGAATTATTCTTTGCTAAGCTGTGAGACAGTAAGGAAAGCGGATTTTGAAAATGAGATGCTTTCATTTCTAGCGTCAAAAATTGATTGAAATTGACGAAAGTGTGATATTATAAGTTGTTTTTGTTTCGTTGTTGTGTGTTTTTGTAATAAAAAAGAAATTAGAATAAGCGTCAATTAGTTTACAAAATATATTTCTTTAATTTATTGAATATTTAAGAAAGACGAGCCTTGCTTAAGAGATTAGTTTAGTTGTAAATTAGTAGCGAACAGACTAGAAGATTTGTTATTGTTTTTAGATTCGGTTTGTACTTATGAGGATAAAAATCTTGTGTATTAAAATAAATAATGAATTGTACTCATTTTTCAGTATTAATTGTAAATGTACTTAAAACATTGTGATCTCAGAAAATATTTTTTCATAATCTTTGAGATTTGTCGCAAATTATGAAAATCGAATCAAAAACAATAATTAATCTGGGTAGATCGACAATCGTCGAGGGAAATTTTATAGGTGCCTTTCAATAAGAATACTTATTATAAATTTCATTATAGAGATTTGTAAATTGTATCTAGTGTTGTTTTGATAAATCCATCCGCTCATGAATTGTAACGATGACAATCAATGATACCTATTTAGAAACCTAAGAAATTCTACTGTAGAAGAAAATATTCAAGATTTTCTTCAACAATAAAATTTAAGTAATTTATACCCCTATCTATAACCCTTGTAGATTTCACTACAGATAATCAACTAATCATTCATGAATAAATGTTTCTTTCGCGAAAACCGTGGCCATACGAGAAAAGCTAGTCATTAGAGTTACAATGTAAAATAACGTTACTTAAAAATAAAATATTTACAATTATTAACGCCCCTTACGCTTATTAGTAAGGGGTGGGAACTAAAATTGTGGCCAAATTACACGTAATGAAATCCAAATATATATACACGATTTTATAGATATAGACTTATGTAAGAACGGTACAGTTAAGTTCGTCAGTTTGTAGCTAAAACTTGGTGATAACAAATTGTGACTTGAAAATCAATACAAATAAATTACCATAATAGAATTCAATTTCATTTTACAGTATAGCGATATAAATCATCATTATTTTATTATCTTCATTAACATTTAGGCCTCAGAAGTATGAACTCACTAGCGACATTTTTAATTTGATATGTCAATCACCATCTAATAATAAAAAATGCCTTGGTATGTTCTATAAAATATAGATAAATAGTTCGTAGGTAATGTAGCAATAAATGACAAGCAATAATTAAATATATAATAATAACAAAACAGCTTTAGTAAAGCTAGAGATTGGTACTGAATTAGAATGATCCTATAATCGTAAAGGTTGATTCGCAGAATATTTTTTCTATAGAAAGAGTGGCAGAACAGACTGGATTCTATGTATATAAAATTGATATAAAGTTAGGAAAGCATTTTGGTACAATTATTACATAGCTATTTCACAGAACAAGAGTAATATATTAGAATATTTAACAGCTGTAATAGTTCAACTAGGCAGAGGCGGGAATTAGTCAATTGCTAGCTATAGACAAGATTAGAAAATTATAAAAAAACAGTTAGATGAATAAAATAGAGTTGACACTAAGGCTTGTTGATTATATTAATTCAAATACTCGATTTCGTCGTGTTAAATCTGAATAAGACGACCTTTTGGGATTGTAAGGCAACGTAATAGTGGCGACGAATTTAAAAGCTCATTGGTGCCGAAAATTCTAGACTGTGATGCAATTGTTCATTCAGAACGTGTCTTATATTGAAATAGTTGTTTTGTATGATTGGCAAATAATGCACAGAAAGTGATTATGAAATGGAAAAAGATCAAGCTGTTTATTATTGAGCTGCTGGAGAGATAAATGGAAACATTTGTTAATATTGTGACAGATAATGCAACAGAAACAGAAAAGGAAAGCTGGGAGTTATGTTTTCAGTTACAGCGTTTCTAGTAATTGTAGTTAATTTGATAGCTTTGCAATTATTTTTTATTGTGACAAATGCAAAATTTCGTCATCGAACGATCTTCAAATTGAAGTTACCAAAAGCTTATTGATTAGAAAATTGTGTATTCGTCACAAGTTATTTTTTGTTTTGTTATCATTGATTAGCACCATTGATACGATATGGAGTAACAATTGAAAGCCTAAACATTATGTGCCTTAGATACAACAATATTGTATGATATTTATGATGCGTTCTATACAACGTGCTAACTAGAAATAAATAATTAACATTATTTTGAATGCCTGGACTTTGAATGTTTATCTTCATTGTTAGAATTCATTTCTGCAGAAGCTTGTCTCTATGAAACTTCCCTAAAATTGTGTATCACCTAAAAATGTTTACTATCCTATCGTATGAATATGATTTTATTTTAGATAATAATTACGACTACCTATCCCTTTGCTTTCAGAGTAAGAATTTTGTTGATAAATCTTAGAAGTTTAATTTTCAATTACGTTAATACTTTATTTTGGATATAATTTCAAAATTGTAATGAAACTGGGCACCCAGCAGTCTGGAACTTTATTTCGAATCCAGAGTTTGTATTGTAACCCTCTAATGCTAAATTATTGTACGATTAAGTAACGCTTCTAAGCGTAGTTGCGCTGAAATATTAATCATTCTACTATATTCTATAATTTTAGTAATTACCTACATTGTACCCATTTAAGTACCTATATACTTTACCGTCATACGACATAATGTTCGTGGAGTTTGAATTAGGCACGCTTATTTTTTAATAAAACTTAGATACAAGTTTGATTCTCGCATGGCTTCTTGATATTACCCATTTGATCCCATAATCTTCTATTCTATACATTTTTAATTTCTCCTCATTTCCTCCTAATATTAAACATTAATTATGGAACATAAATCCGTCTTATTATTAAGTTTTGTGGATTTCATAAATTGAAATAACTTACATACGTAAATAGGAAATAATCGTAAGAATAATAAAATTAACCACTAGAAGAATACTCCTAGTTACGACTTTGTTAGTTCATCTGATGTGCAATTATGATTAACAGTTTTTTCTTTAGCGAATTTATTAATTATTTTGTTAGTTTTAAAATTATTGTGTCCATGACCATAATTTGTATGTAAATATGTTCCGAAGAGTGTATTTATAATTTTTTATTGGTATATTTTAACAGTAGTAAACGAATTTACTTATTTAATTTAATTTGTGTTGTTTGTCACTATTCATGTCCTTACCACGCTTCATATTATGTTCTTATAGGTTTTTACAATTTTTTAAATTTATTTTTATTTGTAGACGCCTATCAAATAACTTATTCTAATTAATTAAATATATAAACACCAGTTTTAGAATAGGTTGTTTGATAATAAACTAAAGATAGACTTGTAAAAATGTTATAACATGTATTTTTAACCTATATTATAGTAAGATATTTATAGAATTTTAGTCGTTTAATTATTTCGAACGACTTGTTATAAAGAAAATTGGTGCTTAAAGCTTAAAACAAATATGTGACGGCGAGTGCCGGTGTGTATTGTCATGAGGGGTCCGAGCATTGACATAGCATGCGTTGTTATGCTTGCGTTTTCACATTGAATTGTTTATTTATTATTAATACTTACTAAAACCAATTACGCGCATAGCTTTTACAAAAGGTTAATAAAATAATAGTCTAGGTGATAAATGGACTCTGAAACTTTAATAAAAGTAAGATTGCTGTTACTTACCTAATAGCATACCTACAAATATTATCATTGTTTTCGCCGCTCCTACAAAGTCACTGCGTTTGGTAAATTTACGTAAATTTTGTAATGACGTCAACACACGCATACTTTGTATGTTTCATAAACAGTTCTAAAGTAAGTAGGTAAGTATAATATTATTACGATTTTTATTTTGTAGATATTTCATATTATTTATTTGTACTTATTCGTATTGGGGAATAAATAATTCAATGTGACTATTGCAGCAATTATAATAATGTAGGTAAATTTGCTCAATAACGAAGAAAACTGAAAGAGTTACAGTTGATGCAATACAAACAAACAAACACATTAATTGAGTTTTATTTATTAGCCACCTTTTTAAGTTTAATTTATTTCATCTTATTTTAGGATGGTAGTTCGGTCGCTTATAAAGGTCTAGTTTGAAAAAGCCGATGATGCGTTGAATCATGACGATGATGGGTTGAATCATGGTGATGATAAGTTGAATCGTGGCGATGACTAGCTGGTTTTTGGCAGTCGAAGCATTGGTCGCAGTGAATGAGTACCTACGTACCTATTTACACCAGGTGAATTTTAGCCGAGTCTAACACAATTTTGAGGATAAATAATAACAAATGAAGAGTCACATTTTGAGTTTCCCGCCAAAACTAGAATGGACTTCAATTGAGTTACTGTTTATTGACGTTGACATACCACATAACTTGACATTTGACAGCAAGAACAGTGTGTGTCGCCATCTAGTTTCAAAAGCTGGAAGATTAATTGATATACCATACGTAGTAGGTATCTATTAATCTGTGGATATAGTCTTGATGCGGCCTATTCTATAAACGCCCCATTGTAAATAGTAGGTATATGCCCTAATAAATTTGTTGATCACGAGAACCAGGACCTGACTAGACCACTGACTTCTTATCTGACTGGGACACGAAGTTTAGGTAAAAGTTAGGTCTTTGATAAAACATCATTACCTACACCTCATATCCTCCCACCAGTCCCACCATTTTTTCACGAAGAAGATGAGGCCAGCATTCATCCAGAATCATCCAGAATTTTGGAACATGCCTACCTCTGAAACAATTCGATCGTGGAAAGTGGCACAAGCGATGGGAGGCCTATACCTACTTATAATAATACTAGCAGACGCGGCCACGCGTTGCTGTGGCTAAGGTTTTTGTTATTGCGACTATAAATTGAGGTGTAAGCTATCCCATCATCCAAGTTATATCCAACTACACACAGTATGCAAATTTGAAGTTTAGGAGTCCATCGCGGACAAATCACGTGACGCGTAATTTACATAGGTACCTATATGAAGAAACAAGAAGATAAGATGTCCAGCAGTGATAATGATGATCATATGATTGGGGGTTGCCTTATGATGTTTCCCTTCATCGAATAACGAGGCATAGGTAGGTACGAGATAATTTTACGTACCTTATCATTATATATTTTACCTACTAGAATGAAGAATACTTCCTACTCGTTTGGACGTTTGTTACTCAGTTACTTACACCAAAATTGCGAATGCATTTGGATTATAGGTCGGTATAATAATAATGTAAATATGGATACCTAATTAATAAGTACTTACTTACATCATCTATTTAAGTCTCGGGAATCGCAGGTGAAAACGTAGGCTGCAGCTTTCTCATAGTTTTAAATTTAAATAAAACTAAATGCATTCTGCGAATGCATTTGATATTATAATAATTGGTAAATAGGTAGGTAGCTACAAACGAGGTACTTACCTACTTACGTAATTAAGTATTAGCTGTTTTCAAGACAAGGAAAAATATTCATAGTTAATGGAAGCTGTAGATAGGTGTATCTATACTCTATGCCAATATATATATAAGTACTTAGTACGTATTTTTCTTTAGTTTCTATATTCTAGGTGCCATAGTTGACCACGTTACTACTTTTCAGTAGGTAGGTACCTAGGTAAAATTTTGATCAAGCACTTAGAAACTTAATATTAAAATACCTATATACTAAGTTCAGTTTAAGCATTAACAACTATATACGATAAGTAAGGCGAAAAAAGTAGGTGGGCGATTTAATGCTCATACATGTGATTTTGTTCTCAACAGAGAGCGGAGACTGTAATTATAGCTCGATTAATCTTATTTTCATTAAAACCAAAGCTAATTCCTAGAATTTCCTACATTTCTGTTCGAAGCACAATGTACAACAAAGTAATCCAATAAATCGAAAACCGGCGCAACTGCCGCACGTAGGATCGTGGAAATCAATAGTCGATGCCGTGTGCCACGCGACGCCTCGCACACACCTTCCATTCCACAAAATCCTGTACAACTTCACCCTAACCAGGAAAAACAACATTCCCGACCAGGAAATAAGAGTCAATTTGGATTTGTTACAAAAGACGTTTTAGACGTTACAGTTTCGAACGCAAAAGAACGGATAATCGACGCCTAGCCTTGTGCGATATCGATTTTACGAAGCGCCGTTCTCATTCAAAAGCAACGGAATCTCTGTCCGCTTCTCACTCACGCTTACCGAGGAAATGCTGAAGAAGGAACGAGATAGATGTATGTGTTCGTTGCGGTTTCAGTTAGGGTCCCAAGTCGTGGCGTTGCCATGGCTACGGACGTTCGCGAGGGTGATATTTCCAATACGATCTCTTTTTCCAATATTGGATATTTTTAGCAATGTCAGAGATAGTTATAAATGTATTTGTTAAGGCGCTCCTATAGCAGCGTTTTATGTATTTTAGAAGATGAAAGTTACCCGGCCGGGCCGCGCGCCACGCTGGCTCCGCGCTCACGGCAAGTCGAAAACGCTAATTCATAGTATTATACTCTTACTAACGGCATCACGTGGCCTTAGCACAGATTACTACATAGTTACTACGTAGGCTTTAGTCTGAAGCATTCAATTATTTCGACACTGTAATGACATGTCAGATTGGCCGAGCGGTCTGAGATGCTACGTTCCGTTCCTATAGACGTAGTTTCAAAGTTTCGAAACCTGCTGCCGGGAAACTTTTTGTGTATGATTTTTGTTTTGGTGTATGTATATAAGTAGTTTGTTACAATGAAAAATAAACACAATCTGTAGTAGGTAAATAATGTATTAGGTAATTAAATGTTTTATCTTTGTTGGCGTACGCACCAAGCACCAACATTACCGCCAGCATTACATAAATTATTACCTCCTTGACTATAATCCTATCAAATTTAGAATGCCGCACGAATTATTGGAGTCACACCTAAATAAGTTGTATTAAATTTATTTAGTGTTGGTCCTTTCTGGTATGCGCGTTTGTCAAGTCCATTTGATACATCCTCTTTAGTCCACTTCCATAATTTTCTTTTTGATATATATTTTGACAATGACAATGACGGAGTAAAAGATTTGTGCATTTAGCCAGTGTCAGGCATCCGTACTAAGATCATATACGAGTAAATGTGAAACTGTGTGTGTGTGTTTGTTGGGTTTTTTTTAGTTTTTGCATTCCTTTCACGTCTAAACGGCTGAATCAATCTTGACCAAGATTGGACCTATGAGATGGGTATAGGCTATTTATCGTCAGAAAAAATAGGGATCTTAGAATCCAAATAAATAGGAGTTGAAAATTTATATGGGCAATTCATAATTTCTCAAGTAGGTGATCTGACACTTCATTATTTTAGGCTCTTGCTAAAATATAAAGGTTAAGACTGAGGATAGGGAAAAGAAAGGGACAGGGACAGGGATAGAGATACAAAGACTTCAATATTTATTTTCAATTTATAAGTTGCTTTTTCATATACGGATGAAGTCGCGCGTAAAAGCTAGTTTCAGTAAAGTTTACTGAATCGTGGCTATGACTGTAAATTTACTTTACCACGAGGTTGTGAAAATATGGAATACTAGCTGTTACCCGCGACTTCGTCTGCATTTAAATCGAATCCAGCTAGTAAGAACACAATATGCGTGAACTTTGTATGCTATTGTAAATCAATCGGGCACGTCACGTCTCTGTCAATATCTCTGAAACATCTCTATCTTCCTATTTCCTCATCGCTTTTTTCCCCAACTCCCAATATCTCATCTCCCATCCCTCATCCATCTCCGATCTCCCATCTCCTCATCTCTCCAGCTGCTGCTCTCCATCTCCCCATCTCCCCAGGTCCTCATCTTTCCTTCTCCCATATACCTACCAAATTTCATTTTCATTTTTGTTGTCTCTCTATACCTAATTTTATCGAAATCGGTCCAGCCGTTTAGCCATAAAAAGTAACAAACAAACAAACATACAAATAAACAGACAAACAGAGAAACAGGGTTACTTTCGAATTTACAGTATAATATTTGACAATGACTAAATGCACAAATCGTGCGAAGCAAAAACATTGAAAAAACTGGCTCGTAGCTGAGCAGAAAGATTGCTGGAAGTGTGCTAAAAATAAAACGTCAGAATATGCATCCGCCAGATCCGCCATTATGGAAAACGGAAGTTCACTACATCTTCATTTTAATATACAATCATAATCTGCTCCTTTGATTAACTCCAAACTATCATAAGAAATCCCAGTTTTATTTAAGTGAACAATCTAAAAACGCGTTTTTGCTGCTAATTTCAGTTACAGGTGGTGCAAGAATAGTCATATTAGCCATTATTCTTTACACACAATGGAGAATAAATACAAAGTATTATAGGTTATAATAAAAGTTTAGTAATCGTCGAAGGAAGTCATTTACGGCAACTAAGTAAATAAACCAGTTGTATACCATGTAGAGATTCTGTTTGCTTTATTTTTTTGGAGAACAAACAGTAAATTCGACGAGAAAATTTTGAGGAACAGCGACATACGTCCTCTCTCTGAAACGCCGTAGCGGGTACTGAGCCGCCTAGTACGCGCTCAAACTGATCATATTCTCGTCGTTTTTATTAATTTAGAAGAACGGAATCGATTCAGTTCATTGGAAAATTCAAATTTCATTGGAAAATAAAATTGCCTTTTTTATGGTTCCAAAAAATATGATAGTTGTCGCTGAAAATGTTGAGCATTGTGTGACGAAAGATTTTTTTCGGGTCCTTTCTCGTGAATTTTTTTCGCAAGATACTAGAAAACTTTAGTTCAACATTATTGATTAATTAGCTAACTGAAAGACTTGACTATACACTGTATTTTTTCTGGCTTATAATTATTTGTAATTACAGCTTAACTTTTTGACAAAAAACCGCCCATTTTACGGAAGCTCGCTGCCTACAGGTCCTTAATGGGAAATCCGTGGAAATCGCCACTGATTATGGCAGTTTTACTCTGGAATTGGACGGAAACGATCCGAATATCGATTTGGTAAGGCTTTCGATGAATATTTTTGACAAAATAGAGTATATACTTACGAGTATAGTATGCAGATATAATGAGTTAATCGAGCAGTAGGTATAGGCAATAAGAGAGGGATTCTTCCGTAGGCAATAAGTACTAGGTATGTATCTTTCATTAGGTAATGTATATTATATTGATTGCATGCCTAGATAGTGAGGTACCTACATGTGTAGCGAGATACTTAGTTGATATTTTCATTAGATTATTTGCTAAGAAAATGTTTCCATGAAAGTTTTACTCGTTCTTTAGAAAATGTCGGGTCGATAAAACTTTCAGCTTCTGTTAATAGGAAGAAAATGCTATCGTTGGATTTATAAAAGTCTTTTTCGTCCAAATTATGCGTCAGGAAGAAAATTAATAAAGGAATTGATATTTTTTTCAATAATTACCTAGACCTATTATTTATTTGTACTTAGTATCAGCACAAGGTAAGTAGGTAGGTACATAATAATAATAATATGTCAGGCCGCCAAATGTGTCTCTAGAGCTTCCAAACGGTAACAATCTAGACTGCTCGCTCGAGATTCTGTAAACTCTACATAATATTATATTTTGAAATTTAGAGGATTATGTTTCTGATTTAATTTTTTATTTGGTTCTTTCCCGATTGTTATGGATACCATTTATATCCTTATAGGAAGCTACATCATACCAAAGCAGAGTTCTAGCAGGAAAACTTAAATCACGCGAGTGTAACTACGCAGCCTGCCGCTGGGCCTGCTAGTGTAGTTTACTCATTTGGAAGTTTTAAGCTCAGGAAACTTCAATTAAAATATTAAATCCTGAGTGAAAATAATAATTTTTCTTAAAATCTATCATACATTGAACACGATCGGGAAAACAGAAACGCGATTACAAATAATTGGCTCGATAAAGAAAGCGATTGGGAACTTACATTTTAAAATTTCGATATCACTTTTTTTCAATAAATAAAAACATATAAAAACTAGCAGTTCAACGCTCGCGGCCATATGCCAGTACCACCAGTACACCCTTAGTATAACCTGGCCTTAACTGTTTCCCTACAAAATGGATAAAATACAACACGTGTTCCTAGCCCCTCTAGCTAAGCGCCTAGTCATAACCAAGGATGTGGTTACACAGGGCACGCTCGCTTTGTAAAAGGTACATCCTCTGACTATATCTGACTGTAGCTATATCTATAGGCATAATGAAACCTTAGCAGTGCTTCATATCCTCATCAGACTGTATTAGAGTATCTGTGGACACCGTGTCACTCGGTACTTATTGGAGCTCCAAGTCATAGAGTTCAGAAAACTCTGTTCTAAAATCGTTCGCGTCCCAAAAAAAATGTTTTTTTTTTTAAATACGGGAACAATAAAATATTTTTTCTCTGGACACTCGGTCGGACCACGACCCTTCCATAAAGTCTCCAACTAAATACCCTCCAACTTTGTTCATTGACGAACACGATGTCATTCAAGAAACCGCTCGCCCCTATCTTAAAGTTAAAGAAAAAAAAGTTTAAAGTTCAATGCACCCGGAAGGTAGTGCGTGGCACGAGCCGCACAGGTGTTAGGTCGATAAAATCGATTTTGGCACAAAAGATCGATATCTGACGTCACGCAACATGGCCACCGCATGCGCAGCTGTCACCCGTCACGAGATAGGGCGATAAAAAGGGTAGACAAGTGCGAAGTGAAAATTGCGGTTGGGTTTCTGCTAAAATTGTATATTTATGAAGAACACCATAAAAAATTTTTAAGGAAGAGATGCCTGATTTTTACTGTTGATGCAAAAAGCAAAAGTTTGTGGATTTATTTAAATATATAAAAAACATCTTATATAGGTATAGCTTAATATAATAGCTATTTAGGAACCCCTAGCGCAACCACAAATTTTGTGGTTGCGCTAGGGGTTCCGCACGCTTTAATTTACATCATCATGTAAAATATACAATATCCTGAAGCTTCCAGAACTAACATAACATACAAATAGATAAGAATCATAGTCACGTTACTAATACGGATCCGTTTCTCGTACGAGGAACCCGAAAAGCATGTTATGCAAATGAATTAGGGTGATTTCTAAAGGGTGATTAGAATATTTCATGTTTTTTTGACAGGCAAATGGATTTTAATGTCGTGTGCCGTGCTTTAGAGGGTTGGAAATGAGCTGCAAGAAGAGTAGGTTAGGGCTGGCTAAAGATAAGTTAAGGTGCCACCCACAAAGGTATAAATACTGAAACATAATCTAGCCAATTTTATCATAGTCCTTTGTCTTTGAGTTTCGCAGAAAATCCGTGAGAATTAATCGGTGTTTTGTGGCTATTCGTTACATAATATTATTTACATATAGATACTATGAAATCTCGTGTTTCTCTCCGGAAGATCATTTTTCTTACTTTGGCTTGACATAATAATGAAAAATTATTTAACGTACCTAAATTTTTCATTTTCGCTCGTGGTAAGTTTTAGGTTAGCTCTTGCAAAGTAAGAGGCCATCTCCTAAAACATCACAGATTATTATGAAAATAATCACTTTATGCAACCGCGACCGCATCCACCACCTCAGTTTGAACGTTTCATTTGCGTATATTCCTACCTGTCGCCATAGACTCCACCGATGGCAACAAAAAGAAAAATCCCATTGCCACTGGCGATAAATGGGAAGTAACGTCCCAGGCGTCACCACTGGTAACTAGTGGGACATGTAATTCCCAGTTATTGGTGTCTCATATATGAAAGGGAAATTTAATTGGAAGGTGCTTTACTGAGTTTAAAAAGAAAAACAGTGACGTAACTGTAAGCTAACACGGAAAGGACGCGGTATAGGGGCGGCAGCCCGCGTACTCGTAACTAGTGATGTACTCGAAAGTCAGAATATATCGATAAGACTACTATAATACACTATTTCACAAATAAATTGCAAAATGAACATGAGATTCAGATGAAAGAAAAAACCTTAATAAAGCCTAAAATCTGCTTTTAATCCATAACATAACTCTTCTGGTATGTTGTCGACCACACCACAAGGTTGGTTATGTAAGGCTAGTAAAAAAAAGACGTTGTGCAATTTTGTGAATTAGTCCTTTGTAAAATTAGCCTTTTTGGGATTCGATCCATATGCCTTTTTCGAACTGGACAGTCTGCGCTTTAACTCAATCGTAAACTAAACAGTGACCATCGGTAAAAATGGAGGCAAGGTATTGGCGGTGAATATTTTCAGCGAATCAATTCAGGTGAATATATTATATCGATAAAACAACTTTATACCCATGTCCCATCCCTAAGAGCCCTTTGTCACGAGCCAGGTGTCGAGGGGTCATTATGTTTGTTTGTGTGTGTTGGCTACTGTACGCTATCACAGACACAAACACACGCGCACCCTCACACACGCAGTTACATTGTGTGTTTTTTGGCTCATATTGTTAGATGAACTTGTTTTGATATCAAGTAGGTATATCTACTTGGTCCCATCGAAAATTTTCTCAAGTTTTCCGTCAGTATTAGAAGTAAGGCTTGTGAATTGTTAAATTTCTGCCTCCAATTAAGAACTGAATATCCTTTTACTGCTTTTCAAAATAATACATCATTGAAAAAGTATAATCTTCAGGCATTGACAAAATATATTAACCCAATAGAAGTTTTTAAAATTTTACGAACTGAATACATTGTTAATTAGAATTTATACCTATATATTTTATTATATTTTTTATATATTTTGATATTAGTTTGTGCGCGAATTAGATACGTTTAAATTCTAATTAGCATAATATATTAACCCACTATCTTCAGATGCGTTTTCCTTTGTCCACATGGCAGAAGAACGAGATTCAGCCGTGAAAAACGTACCTATATCTGCGTATACATTTTTCGAAAACAACATTCAAATAATGTATCATGGAAACTCAACCATCAAAACATACATTACCTACTAGAATAAGGAATTTCCACTCTAGTACTTATTTCTAAATATACAAGCCTAGCTTTCAGGAATTTCAGGGTTCTAGTTTCTAGTTTTTAACATAACCTCATTATAGGATACACGAGGCTTGAGAGTCCAGTCAGAACCAATTTTATGTTAAACTGTCATCATGGGCTACACAAAGTAACCATGTGACTGAACGCTTGAACCAGGACAAATACTTACCACGCTCGCAAACACCCTTCAGACTTATTATACAATACATTACCTCGCACCCCATTGCTGGTTCTCAACATCAACGATATTTCAGACAGGACAATAAAGCAGCAATAGTTAGGTATCCGAAGACACTGACGGAAAAACGGACGCTCCAACTCGAGGGTAGGTTAAGGGTGCATTGGATAGCACCGACACTACGCGGCGGAAGCGAAAGGATCTGTGCGATAGAAAGCCACCTCTATTGCGTGCATTTAAGGTTTGATTACGATCGAAAGGGGTGGCGTTTAGATTGTTTGAAACAAGGGTGATATCACAGGGGTGTTTGCAGGACGCGGGGCGCTCGGGCGGGGTGCGTCGCGCAGGCGTGGGGCAGTCGCGCGCGCGACCCCGCTGCCGCCGGCCGCGCGCCATGGAAGAGCCACGGATGCGCGACCGCGCACCGCTGACCGTCATCGTCGCGCCCAGCAACGCCTCGCCGCCGCGGCTGTCCCCCGACCTCCTCCCCGACGGCGATGCGGCGTTCCACCCGCTGTCGGCCGTCAACGGGCGCCTCACGCCGCCCGGCCTCGAGCCGGCGTCCTACGCCACGCTGACGCCTCTGCTGCCGCTGCCGCCCATCAGCACCGTCTCGGACAAGTTCGCGTACCACGCGGGCGGGACCTTCACGGTCATCCAGCAGCAGCAGTCGTACGCGTCGCTGTCGCCGGCCGCCTACAATGAGCCGCTGTCGCCTCAGTCGGCGTACAGTCGGCGGAGCGTGTCGCCGAGCTCGTTCGAGCGGCGCTCGCCGTCGCCGCCGCTGCCGAGCCCCGGTGCGCTCGACCTCAACGCGGCCATCATGGCCCGCGAGGAGCAGCAGCAGGCCCAGCAACAAGCGCAGAACGAAGCGCAGGCGCAGAACGAAGTAGACGAAATAAACACGAAGGAGCTAGCGCAGAGGATAAGCGGGGAGCTGAAGCGATACTCCATCCCCCAGGCTATCTTTGCTCAGCGGGTGCTGTGCCGGTCCCAGGGGACGCTCAGCGACTTGCTGCGGAACCCGAAGCCCTGGTCGAAGCTCAAGTCCGGTCGGGAGACGTTCAGGCGGATGTGGAAGTGGCTGCAAGAGCCGGAGTTTCAGAGGATGTCAGCTTTGAGGCTAGCAGGTGAGATTGCATGACACATGTTAGTATTACATTCGAATGTTTTGTTTTTATTTTAGTTATGTGAATGTACTTGTAGGTAGGTACCTACGTACACCTTGCTACGGACTCGAACAACAATGGAAAGTTACCAAAACATCGAGTATGTTTAACGGCGTTGCGGTACTTTACTTGTTATCTGAATACCTACCTAATAAGAGGATTTTCTGTTGTTTTTCGCTAGAAATGAAGTAGAATAAGTTAACTAGGAAGCACGAATTCAACCTATGGTCTTGGAAATAATGTTCCATGGCTCTAGCCGAGTGATCTATCCGTGGCCTGATTATTCGCCAAACATTTCCCTTTTAATGTGCTCTATAAAGTTCTGTACAGGCCACACTGAAATAAATATTGCTTTACACCATGGTTATTTGTAACCAGTCATTGCCCCAAAACTGTAATCATTTAAATCTTCACACTTTAACGCTTATAGCTCATAAGCAGAAGAATAACAACATTAACATTAACACCTTTTAAATAATTATAACCTCAAACGTACCTATTTTATATTTTAATGCTCGACTAAACCTTTCTTTCCTAAAAGGATGGTTGACTGTTAGAAAATACTTGAAGTATAAAATCCGCCACATTGTACTTATTAGTTTCGTGTGTGATAAAGTCGGAAATAATAAAAAAGTCGAAAATGTTAGTAAGTAAAACAAATTCGGAAAAGAAAATATCCATTTCATGCGCTGATTCGTGGCTGAGTCTCTGATAGGAAAAGGAAATTCCATTAGCTCTACCAGTGCTTTGAAAATAAGCTCTCCAAGAAGCACCGAGAAACTCGACGGGAGGTTCGCCTTCACGCCTCATTTATGGTCAAAAGACGAGATAAAGAAGTCAGGAATAACTCCAAGGGGAAAGTCTGATATAGAGAAAATTGGAAAGGACTAGGATCTCTGACGAGCATTCCCTCGGCACCTTTTATAGTTACAATTACATTTGTATTGTCAGAATAATTCAACATTAATATTATATACGAGGAGAGGTGAAAAAGTTCGCGGAATGACAAGGAAAGAAGATGAAATGAAACCCAAAATTACTTTCGCTTTTCAATATATTATACTTCCTTGACCCTTATACATTTTTCAGATCTATCATAATCTTAATATACTATATACTTAAATTACGCGTCACGTTGTTTCCCCGCTATGGACTCCTAAACTACTGAACCGATTTTAATCAAATTTGCACACCGTGTGCAGTTTGGTCTAACCTAAAAGATAGAACAGCTTATAACTCAATTTATAGTAGCAATAACAAAAACCTAAGCAACGCGTGGCCGTGTCTGCTAGTAATGAGTATAAATCACACTTATGCTTGAGGATAAAACGTTACCATCCTTAGGCAGTCGGGTAAAAATAGGCCTACGGTTGACGCAAAAATGTACCTATCCTATCTTATTCTACTAATCCTACTAATATTATAAATACAAAAGTGTGTGTGTTTGTCTTCACTTCACGCCTTAACGGATTGTAATGAAATTTGGTGTTTAAAGATACTTTCCATCTTACCACAAAAGTATAGACCAGAGTTCAACAGATGTTTTAAAAATGTCGTTCGACAAAATCGACGTCTATCACTCGCGTTGTCTTACTCAATCCTGGCATTCATAATTATTTTACTTGTGAATTTGTTATATAGTTAGAAAATGCGTGTGGATAGACGTCGATTTTGTGTTACGAAATTTTAGAAACATTTATTTAACTCTTCTGGTAAGGCAGTGTAGAAAAATATATTATTACTTTTTGTTTCGTAAAAATTAACGGTTTCTATGGGTTTATAGCGAACGCAGCCGCGGAGCGCAGCTAGTAGGAACTATTTCGTTTTTAATATTAACAGGACGGTGCATTTATACCTACAATAATTATAAAGTTACGAACAGTTTTTCTAAAGATATAATACGAATTCGACTGTGAAACCTTTCCGCCGGCAAGCATCGCTCCCACTTCTATCCGATACAAAACCTACTCGTAACTAGACTGGTAATTCATACCGAAACTATGACGCTGCAACTACAACATCTTCGGCTACGATAGAGGTTACTAAAAAAAACAATAGGCCACCGCCGCCTCACTGGGCCAATGCTGTCCATCGATTCCATGTCGTCAGCTGCGAGCATCGATTGTCCGAATCGATGCGGCGCGACGCGACTCGCCGCGACACCGCGCGGTCGATGCTTAGCGTCACAACATAGAAGGTAGGTAACCTGTAAACGCGACAGGCGGCTTATGATAAACCTGACGTATCCGACAACATTTGATATTTACAGATGGTTCTTAAGAATTTTGAGATCCGTTTGTGGCTAACGCCTGTGATTATCGTTGCACCAGATTTATTCAGTAAGTAATGGATTCGTATTAAAAGTTAATCGGTAGTCAGCAATCGATTCTGTAATCTATTTCCGTAGCAATGCAAAGTGTTTTCTCCAAGGCAGCGGTGTATATCGATTTTTAGAGTATCGATGTGCCGTACCTACGAGCGATCGATGCAAGTCACATCACTAATAGGAAAGGGGTCGCGATATGAAATTGTAGGGGACAATATCAGTAGGGGAGTATAAAGTAGGGTCTTATTTTGTGACTATTTAATGAATTTGGGAACTCGCGTGAGTTTTTATGGTATTATTGTTTGCAGTTTGAATGTATGAGCATAACGTAGGTAGGTACATTATAAAAAAAACATCTAAGTTATTATACATTGTTTTGCTTGGAAAAGTCATTTAGAGCTATCATCATATTAAGGACAAAAAAGTTACTAAAACTATTTATCTATTAATGATACAAAAAAATACCGCTAACGAAGTCACAGGAAGCAGCCAGTTGTAAATCGATATAGTAATCTTACGAGTGCCCTTATCACACAGCTGTGTGCAATCGATATACCACCAATCGATAGCTCACTATTGCGTTTTAAGTAGGTACAACTTATATCACGTCACGTTACATGAGTGAGCTCTTTTCATTATGAAACTAGAAGCGCATCGCGGTTACACTCGCGTTAACTACTATCCCGCAGGAACCGTTAATTTTTACGGGATAAAAAGTACCCTATGTCACCCGAAGATAGTGTTACTTCCCAACAGTGAAAGCTATTTTCAAATCGGTTCAGTAGTTTTGGAGCCTATAATTATAATGCAAACAAATCAATAAACAATGAAATATTTCCTCTTTATAATAGTATAGTACAGATAGACTATAGCTACGCCCTGCATTGTTACCCGCTGTTTTCAGAATAAAAAGCAGCCTATCTGTTAATCCAGGGTATTAACTACCTCCATACAAAATTTAATCAAAATCGGCCAAGCCGTTCGAGTGTAAAGCAGTAACAAACATACAAACACACTTGCAAACTTTCGCCATATTAGTAGGATTGCTAGTTTCTATGTTGCAAATGTGATACGAGTTCCACTAGAAAAGTGACAGTGCTTTTTTTTTATAAATATCAGTGCACGGATCTTATGAACGTCTTATCTGCGTCAGCTGCGAGCATCGATTGTCGACGATCGATGTCCGGGTTACGAGGGACGCGGCTCGCGCGATCGATGCGGCACGTCACTAGCACTTGCCCTGTTTACATGACGTACCGTGAAGGGATGGTATTTAAAAACCGGGGGTTGTAAAGCTTTGCATGAATTACATTTTGAGGTTAGAGCGAGATTCGATTCGCTTTTAGGCAAAAACTCTGCGTTTTAAATGTTGTTTTGTATTGTCAAATTACCTTTAGGTACTGTTAAAAGCGATATTAGGCAGTAAAATTTTAAAAACTTATATTATTATAATCCGTTCTAATTCATACTATCCATACTCTGTACTATTAATATTATAACGTACGTTTTTTGCTTCTGAACGTTTGTTGCTTGTTTGTCGGTTTGTTTGTTACTTTTCACGACTAATCTACTAAACAGATCGTAATGAAATTAGGCAAGGAGGTTAGGTTGGACCTTAGAAATTGGCATAGGATACTTTTTATTGCGATATCATGTAGTCAGCCGGTCGAAGTCACGTGAAACAACTAGTATTGATAAGTATTTATAAGTAAAGAAGAAGAAACTGACAAAATTCGATTTCGCATAACGTTGCCTTACTGTATTAACCCGTATACATACAGTGCAATCAGCTCGCTGAAAAATAAAAGGATATCTGACTGACATTTTCTATATTGTTAGGCACACTTATGATCTATCTTCGTCTTTGTTCACTTCGTTTGGAAGAGGCCCAAGTTGCGATTTAGTACACATCCGTCAGATTCCATTTTCGTCAGAAGCCGTTTTTTTGCCCTCGACAGTTTTCTAGGTTTTCATGGGATCGTTCTCTGAACTAAAGATACGAGATAGACATATTAACTTATGCAAATAGATGCTTCTTAGGTAAATCATCTGTAATTGACATTACAAACAGACGCTTGTATTTTATTTATTTGTATAGATACTTTAAATAATAGCGAACGAAGATATATACTGATTTTAAGTACATGTATTGTATACGGTTTTAGCTTAGGTATGGTATGCATAACGTCTATCTATTTCCGTCTCTGCTTCGGATTCCGATATTATTAGGCGGATGGTGATGATGATGATGATGTTGACGCATAACAAACAATGCCTCGTTCACAATGATTGGATTAGAAAGAGTAGAGTTTTTTATTTTAGAAATAATATTGTGGTTGTATTGTAGGAATTGCCAAAAATATCATGACAAACATCAGTGTTGAGCATAAATAGACCGCCACTAGAGATACTCATTTTTTCTCTTCATGGTATCTCGTTCTGGAGAACGAGGGTCTTCGACGGAACGAAAGAGATAGAGCTATGTAACATGTGAATTTTGTGCAGAGTCCAACGCTTAATTAAGCACGGTGGGCTAACAGGTTTCCATTTTATAAAATGGCTTAATTTAGTAGATCAGGTATTAATATAACCGATACCGGTTTCATGGTTTTTTAAAAAATTTTTGATGTACAAGCTTCCAATCAAAAATACCTATAGGTCCTTAATCATCCCCTTGATAGATTTAGATTCAAATTTCCCACTTGTTATATTTTCAGACTGATCGTGAATAGCGAATTACTGAAGCTTTAAAGTAGTGTTCAAATTGTGATGTACTTCAACTAAAAGCTGTACAGTAAATTTGTCTTCCTAAAATGTCTTACCATTTAACAGAAAATAAACGTGTAACAGTATTTTTATCAGGTGCGAATGATAGCAATTCGAATCTGGTTTCTAAAACATCGTGAACCGAAAGGGACGACCGCAAGCGTACAGCCCCTGCCTCGTGACGTCACACGCGCCCCCTACCACCCCTGGTATCGATCGATGACCCCCCCCCCCCCCCAGCTCACCCCGCCGCCTACTCCAGTTGCGACGAGAGTTTTCTTGGGCCTTTTACCTTTCCCATCACGGAGGCTTTTACTGGAGATTTTGGAATTTGAAATGGCATATTATACGATTTTGGTTTGCTGGGATTTTGTATAAAGTATACCTAATATACAGGATAGGCTTTGTTTTAGAGATAGGTCATTTATTAGTAATCTGAAAATTCCCTTTCACCGATAAGGGGGGTCCATTGTGTTTTAGGTAGGTAGCTCTAAATATTTTTTTTTCATTTTTAGGTTCCCTACATAATATACAACATGATACAAAGTTATATGCATACTTACTCTCAACATATAAAATGGACCCCAACCCAGACAGTAGCTTCTGTTAACAACACATTAAAATGTATGTCTATATTTTCCTTTGTCTAGTATGCTAATTTACTTGGATAAATAGAATGGTTTATTTCAGTATGTACCTACTATTAAAAAGATACTCTGTCATCCAGCACATAAATCAAACTTTTATAAACCTGAAAGTTTGTGTGCGAGTGTGTCTTTGTTGTTTCTTCATGGCTTAACGACTGAACGGATTTATGAAATTTGGTGTAGTGATAGATAGTAACCAGGATAGTACTATTATCCCGGGAATTCCGGAAGAAACCGTGGGTTACGGCTTGGTGAAAGATTAAAATGTCGGGTATCTAACAGCCGTGTTTCATAATCAATTCATGTGACAACTTCCATCGCGTAATTTAAATGATGTTCTAGATGCGTGCAGTATGGAAATCGATTTCTGTGCATGGGACATTATTGAGTGAATCACAGTTATTTGCTCTAAGTCCGGGTGCTTGTTAAATCCTGATTTCATAGATACAGAAAATCGTAGTTGGTATCATGATTGTGGTATTCGATAGCTGTTAAACTCAGTATAAGCAGGCATACCCAACGTCACTATTTGCTTAACACGTGTCTGACGTCTGATTGTTGGTTCCTTATTTGTTTATTGGCCGATAAGTTGCTACTATCCTATCCGGAACTTTACTCGGACATTGTGGAACAAGCGTATACCTACTCCCTATACAAACACTCAGTGAATGTCGTCACTATGTACTATAACTATGTAGAGGTTCTTGGACACATTACCAAGGCGAGTAGTTTAGGGGTAGCATAAATTATTTGTGTGACAAGCGGGTTTCCGGGAAACGCATAATCGTTTTTCCTCCTCGGAAACATTATCAATGTATAAAGTACCTATCTGAAGTCTTGTTTCATTTGTAAGGTTTCACAATCTTGGCGTAGGCGTTAAAAATTTTCAATTACGAAAGATTAAATTACAGAGTGGAATTTTTTTCGGGCTTTAATATAAGCGATTCTAAGTTTTTGTTGTACAATATACTATATGTATGCCGAAGCAATGAGGCAGAAAATATGATTTAAGTTATCAGTTCAACTACGCACGCACCACGCACTCATATTGTAATATAAATTATGGCAATAGATAGTCTTTATTTTTATTAAAAGCATATGGTTTACAGAATCTATAACAAGTGAGACAGTCAACAATATTGTATCGGATAGTATTGGAACTAAACATCTCATAACACTAGGTAATAATTATAAATATTAAAGGTGACCAATACTGACCAAGAGTGTTAATATAAAGCTCTATATTAGTCGCTTTGTATTTTGTTCTGAGAACGTCTGCCGTCTATGTTATGATGATTCTCAGAATTAAGTTATGTTGTCGAAGATCTGTGGGTACTTTATATTGCTTGTTGTTTTAGTATCCAATTGAAACTAAATATATACACCCAAATTCAAAACCCACGTCTATGATTCTGTTGTTAAATACCTACCTAACTATTTCTATGTAAATCAGAACAAAACAAAGTGGGTACTAAGTAGGTCTTATTTTAAGCTCTAAAAGAGATAGTCTACGCGACGTAATAGTCGGCCGGCGAATTGAGGACCACTCTGCCAACGACGAATAATTCTGAATAAAGTCGAACGTGATCTGAAAATAATTCACGAAAGCACTCTCAACTCACTGAAAACGAAACCGTAGACGTACCTACTTATTGACGCGTAGACGACTCACTTGTAAATCATTCTTCGGTCGAAATTCTCCGAAAATGAGGCCAAAACTGTGGTTTAATTCTGTTTTTTTTCATCAACTATTTATTTTCATTCGTTTTTTTTTTCATGTATTAATTATTTCGTTTATTATACGCATTTAACACTTGTTAATAATGATTTAATCTAAAAAACGTATCCATTCTCCTTTCACTTCAATTATTTTAAACTATTGCCCATAGGTGTCTAATATTTTTGTGTCGGTGGATGAAAACCTTTTAGCACACGCAAATACAAATCTGCTATCTGCGGATTTGCTTAGAATAGCATTTTCGTTGCATTATTTCTATAGCTGATAAATAAATTGCTGAATGTAGGATAAAGTTGAATTGCCCCGGTTTTATATCATGCCATGACGTTTTAGTCACGTACCTCATTAGACGTTTTAACAATGATTATATTATGAATAAAAAGAAAATAATCCCGGGCAATGTAACGAGAAAAAACGCCGAGGAATGAGAAATCTGTTGGATAGTCTTGAATAGTTTCAACTTTTACGATATGAATATAAGTCCTAATGAAAATGTTTCAGAGGAACTGATAATTAAAGTCACTGATTATTCTGACATGTAACTTTCCAGATACGCCAAATCAGCATCAAACGAATAAAGGCGACAATGTAAACAACATGCCGCACCAGGCTTACTGCCAGCCTCGGGAGTACCAGGGTGTTCCTCCGGGGCCCCAGGGCTCCATGTACCCGCCCGGGCCTCCAACCCCATGGGAAACACCATATGAACCGGCCGGGGACGTATCTTGCTTGTGAGTCCTCCCCTCTTGATTTCAATCCTGGTTTCCTACATATCCTCATCTTCCTTTCCGACTCTCACATCGTTCGAGTTGGTTAATAGTTCTCGGGTAGGATAGTTAATTTAGTTTTTTTGGTATATTACTTATTTATGATTTCGTTTGTACTGGAGATTACTAATTCAGAATTACATACATTATTAATTATGGGGGAATGTTGTAAGACTTGCAAGTTAAGATTACATGGATGACATCATCGTCTTATCTGTAAGCGCTGTTGTCCATGATTTGGGTAGCATTAAATTTAAATCGATTATCATTAGTTCGTTTGTTGACTTTCTTAGATATTCATTTAACATTTTCATAATATCCTTTTGTTCCATCTATCCCAACCTTATCCGTGGCTGCGTAGCAGTGGACTTGGTTTCTTATAGGTATAATTAAATCTGTAAATAGACTTGTCCCAAAGGTAAAATAACACTCATGTGATTACATTTATTTATTATAATAGCAAGTTTAGTATAAGAAAACAGTTTATTTATTTATAGTTTTATCTTAAACATGTCGCTTTGTGACAAGCCTCTTTATTTAGATTGAGAGGAAAATGTCTGAATGTTTATTTTAAATTTATTTTTTATTTATGTCTTATTTCATAAAAAAAATGTGTAAAATGAATACAAATTTGCTCTTATAGATGTCGTTTCATTTTAATAGGCAGTATCCTTCCCAGAGCTATACAATTGTCTAGAGAATTTTGATAACTTTTGAACTATTAAAAAAATATTGTTTGGTAAAGATACTGTCTATACAGTGGATCATTGTAATAGAAGATGTTTTTAAAAGATTATTTTTATAGTTGTAGGTATGTGTATTTTGTTAGCTTCGAGAAGCCAAGATGAATGTTAGACTGCTACCGCTGCCCCATCCTTCCCATTTTGTTTTCCTCTGCCCGGGCTGCCATAGTTTTATTTGAAATATGATTTTTAGGTGCCTGCGAGATTTCAGAACCCTTTGTTAATGTTGTTTACATTGTCGCCAGGTATGCGTTTTTTAAATAATATTTTTTGTGTTTAGATGTTACAAACATATTGGAACAAGTGACATCTCCCATGAAATTAAGAAGTGCGGCAAAGCAATACACATTATCATTTGTATACAATTCCGTATGTTGTCATGCCAAATAAAATCAGTTGTTCCAATATGTTTAAATTAGAAATAATTAGACAATTATGAGGAGAAACATTCTAGCAACATGCCAGAAATAATATTATGGTCAAAACAAAAAAACCACGAGGTGGTCACTGTTTTGTAGAAGACGAATATATTCAATTATTCATGTTAGCATAAACCTCTATTAATTGTGCGCTAGATATTCCTTGTGATATATGAAACAATTATGATGATTGTATACGCAGTGTGAGAAAATTAACGTTACAATAAAACAATTCGAAATTATCGATAGCTAAAACCTTGGGATGATATTGAATTTTATTAATTTTAGACTGTTTATCAGACGCGTTTAATAATCGTTACTGCGTATGAAATCAATATCGTAGTACCTACATGTTTAGAGGCATGTTTGTTGTCATTAGATTGAAGGCATTATTGCCTGCGCCGATTAGAAAGCGATTCCAGTGGGCTGCTTTCTTATATTCAAAATAATATACACTACAAATGATTTGTTTGTTTTTTGTTACAGCGGCCCAGATTCCTCAGAGAGGCAGTAAGTATCTCTTATGAAAGTTTTCTGTGGTTTAAAGTTATTAATGGAAATGAATTAAATAATTATTCAATGCTTGCTAAACGGCTAGGAGATAAACTGTGCTGCCTCAGAGATCAGTTTTTTAGTTCCTTGAACAGTATCAACTCCAAAGCTGAACGCCCACATATTACCTACTTAGAGCGAGGCTTGGAACCTTTCAGATATAGCAGTGAAACGAAGGGTTCCTTAAGTGAAAATCCAACAATCCAAAGATTCCTAAATTCGATACCTTAAGATATTTTTCATATAAATTTAGGAAACTCGTAGGCGTAAGCACTTTTTCACTAAGGATCAGCTATTAGTAAGATAAATTCCACTAACAAGCAAGTGGAGGTAAAAGTTGGACTGTCATCAACAACTTTACTGGGTAAGCCTTCCTCGGTCTGACCTCTGCTACTGGTTTCATTCCAGGTTGCAAACGCAAGGAGGAAATGGGTTCGGATACCCATCCTTCCCCGAAGAAGCCGCGTTTGGTTTTCACAGATCTTCAGCGGCGTACTCTACAGGCTATTTTTAAGGTAAAGTAGTTTTTTTAAGGCCATGGATTCGTCAATTTTTTTAGGTAGAGACAGTTCTATCAGAAATACTGCTTCGATGTGTATGATATTTTATGATATGATATACTGACTTATGCCTAGGTCAATCAGTGACTCTGTAGCCTGATTCCGTAAAATGTTGTTGAGGTGAGGTGATGAATGAAGTATAATGTATAGAACGGATAGGTGTCGTATCGTAGTTGAGACAAGTAGTAAGTGCAGAATTTGGGCTTAAACATTAAGCCCAATTAACCACAATTATATACGGAATCAGGACCAGGTGATATTTGAACTCCATACAATTGATCAAGGACTTGGAATTATGGTAGCCCTTGCTAACACAAGTGTTCTCAACTCAACCAGCAACTGACTGCTTACTACTTATGGAGTTCCATACATTTGTACCCACGCATGTATACGTACCTACGTAGATTGTGGTATTATTCCGAAGTCTATCAGGATACTTTATAAAGCTTTCAGTTCTAGCACGCCCATATTAAATGAAATGGTACCGATAAAAAATACACCAATACTTTAACAAAAAATCTGGATATTTAATATACCCCACTGAAACACTAAACGCATTTGGTTGACGTCAAAACTGATGGTCTCTGTCTCTAATTTCAGGAAACCAAAAGACCCTCTAAAGAAATGCAAGTGACCATAGCCAGGCAGCTCGGCCTCGAGCCCACCACCGTCGGCAACTTCTTCATGAACGCGCGGAGGCGTTCCATGGACAAGTGGAAAGACGACGACGCACCTTCAGAGCTCGACAACTGCGACGGCACTGACATGGATCACATCCCCGGCCTGGACTCCGCCGACTCCGAGGAGGAGCACGACGACCAGGACGACCATCTCTTGTGACGCCGTCTGCATCAGCAGCAGCTGTTGGTGCTCTGAGATAAGGTTGTGGTCGCTGAAGATATGGAGTGTTCGCAGGATTCCGTTTGCTATTCTGACTATTGAATTTTAGATTTGTTGTTTCATCGGTATGGTTTAAAGGTTTTGGGATTTTCTAACGTAGATTTGTCATTATGATGGACATAAAGACCATTTTTCTGACACAGAGAACAACTTATGTCTTACTAGATATAACTTACAATTCTTTACTAAATATGATGGGTAATAAACATAATAAATATCTTCATAGTGCCGAAGTAAATACTCTAAAGGAAACGAGACTTAATGAACAACATCTGCCATACATTGCAAGAATGAAAATCGTAAAGATGCCACTTTGAATTTTGACTTTTCATTTTATTGGCCTTTGTACGATTCTTAGTAGACTTCTATAAATTATTTAGGTATTGATTTACATCTCGTCTACTCTTCTTTGGGGTTTGATGACAACATAGTTTGATGAAAGACTTTAATTTTTTTCAAAATCGTCTGATGAAAACTCTATATCTTTGGCGGCCGCAACTAGAAACGTACAGTAACGGTGTGTACAGTGTGAACGGCGATGGTTACGAACATTAGTGCGATGTGGAAATAAATAAGTAATAATTAGATGTATGTTCGAGTATTACGGTCCGTTTATATCATCATGCAAGCTTGATGTATCGTCAAGCTAGTTTGACGGATGGTCGGGAAATACTGTGCGATGTTGATGGTTAGATAAGGTAGTCGCGTAAAATTGTCACAGTATTTGAGAATTGTTAGACTTTTTTATTGTTTGTTGTAAAGATCCTAAGCCCCTTGGTCGTGACTCTTAATTAGTGAACTGTGTCTTAGGTATCAGACATTAGGGTCCTTTTTATACTAGGATTGTAGCCCTACAGAAAAACAATATGATCCAAGAGCTGTGCTATTTTGTCTCTTTCACTGTTGAAAAACATTATGATCTCATTGAAATGCATGATGGTGTAAACGACCCTATTTATAATAGTAACTGAATTGATCTCTATATCAAATGTTGCTAGTCAAAGGTGGAATGTAGACGATTAGTTATTTACCTATAGAGATACTTTTTGATTTTAGTGTTTTTAAATCACTTGAGATAAAAATATACCATAATTATATAATTATGTTTATTGTATTTTCAGTAGGTATAAAGTATTAAGGATATGTTTTTTTTTTAATTATACAAATATAGAGTACAATAATTTATAGTTATTGAAGTAGGTAAGTCATTCTGAACATTCTTTAGTACCTATTTTCATGGTCTTAAAAATGTGTATGCCACGAATAAACTTGAAGGATTATTTGTCTTAAATATAGTATCAGAAATATATAATAATTTCTAGTCATATCTAATAATAATCCATAATATTTAATATATATTATTTTATTACAAAGTATATTTTGTGTTTCAAATATTTAAGTATGAGATCTCAAGTGGTTGGTTAGCTTATTCAGGTATAATGCGTAAAACAAAATTGTTTCAATAAGCGTATAGCTTATGCGTCCGATGAAATCGGATAACTTTATCGGATAAATCTACATGACTTTTTCGAAAAGATCACCACAGATTTTAAATTTTTATCCTTTTCTATAAAGTTCAAGCAATTACAATATTATTGTCTATAATATTGCGGAGTCACGAATGCCGTCATAATATAATAGAAAAAGACATCACGGTTTAAAAATAGCATAGCTTATTATTATTATTATAGGTAATTATCACAAGTTGCAAATTTATACATTTCTTTGTATGGCGTAATAGTATTAAAAATTATTAAGTTAAATAATAATAATAGCTTGTTAAGTTATTTTCTGCATAGTACACTAAAATGATTTTTTTATGAAAATAGTGTAATTTTAACTAGTCACAAAGATCTCGGTCACATTCCATAAAATCGCATTATTTATAATTATTGGTAACAGAATTGATCATAATATTGTATCCGGCGACTTGACACCAAAAAAAGGTAATACCTGACCGCGATCAGATACTTTAAGGTCCTACCATTTACTATGATTTCCTGTTTCTGGTAACACTCCGGAAGATTTTTCGTTCATAAACGCGCCGGTAGGGGCGCTGTACAGGATCTTCGTACAGAAGCGCTAGTTGACGCGTACTATGTCGAGCTTATAAAAACTCATACTAGGGGGTACTGGTTGCCAAGTCGCAGGTTGCGAGTGTGGTCAAATAAAACATTTCACCATTATGATAATAAAATAGTGTGCGAGTGATACTACATTATTTAATAAACCAATGATTAGATTTTACGTTATTATTTAAGTACCGTATGCTTAATTTAAACATCTAGTCACAATTTGTGCAAGACATTCGTGGGTTTTATTTTATTTAAATTGTATTTACGGTAATAACAAAATAGCAATTGGAAATCGGTCCTCATTTATTTACTGTTCTTACATTTTATTGGAATAAACTCATCTCTTTTGGGATATACTAAAAATACCTAAAACTTGAACAACGTAAAGTTTTAAATAATAGTATTTTTAATGATGTTTTATCAATATAGCAAAGAATATTATATATTTTATTGATTTAAAATTATTTACATTTTAAGTTGCAATTGATTGTTTGTAGAATTTTCTAGTCTATTCAAATTATTCTATTGTATAGCAAGTGTCACCAAAGAGTTTGTGCAATTTTAATATTTTACATTTCTGTGTTCACTTCAAGTTTTATGTTCAAATAACTAGGTACTTATTTCATTAAATGCTCTAGTAAAAGCAAAGTCCTAATATGTGATTTTCCAGTCTACAAAGAATTCCATGGACCTACGACACATCAACTTTGTTTAGGGATATGCCTATTTTCAGGAAGTGCAATATTGAACAAAAAATTGGTAGAGGTCGTTAAGCCACGTCGGAGGGGTTTGGGTCTGATGAACTTTGACACTAGAGACTAGAGCTACCCAATAAAACAAATGTATACATAGAGAACAACATCTTTGTAATCGAGCCAATCGGTTTAGCGTACTTCAATGTATGGTTCCATTATTATGCGAATAATGTCGTCATGATCCTTAGATGACTTCGCGACTGTTTTCTGATTACGCCAACGATTCAGGCGAAGCTGGTGTACTTATGATGTGAATGATTCAGTGGTACTGTTGTTCTGTAACGAATCATAGAGGTATTATTGTTTTATTTTTATTTAAAGAGTTTTCTATTTTCTTCCCGATAAAGCGTACCTACATACAGTGGCCATTATTGGATTTATTTGTGTATAATACGAGTATCATTGCTATGATTATGTCAGCTATAAATTCATATAATTAATATGCAAAAGTTGTGCTAGAGCAATACATTAGTACCTACTATAAGCAGTTTTTGATATTTACAAAAATTGCGCACAAATTTAAGATTTTTAAAACTTGACTGAAAGTAATCAAAGCTATTTGTCTCGCTATAAAATTGTTATTTAACGTTAACGATTGGATTTTTGTTCCGGAATCTACTGTACACGATTGGCAAAGGTATTTTTGTGTATGTACTATAGTATAAAAATAGTGCTTTCGACTGTACATAATTCGTGATTACCTGTAAGATTAAATGTACATTTTACAACACAATTGAATGTTATTTTAAACCTGAACTTGAATGTTCTTTGAGCTATAAGTAGGTAAATATAAAACTTTTACCCACTGTCTTCGTGAAATTATACAAATATGGGTTATACACTTAACTAAGAAGTGTAAAAATCAAATGATATTCATTGGGGCGCGATTCACTTGCGAAAGACTGAATCAATTTGGATATTTTTTGAAGTATAGCCTGGATAATGGCAAATTTAATTTTAGTTAATTTAGTAGAAATCAAGGTATGTATGCACTGAGTGAGCACACCTCAGAAAAAATAATAAAATGATGATTCGCTAGTAGAAACTCCGAAACCAATAATCTCCATTTGTAATGAGATTACATTTACGAGTCCGCTTTTGATGTAATTTTTAATTACTTGGCAACGTCTCTCGATTCAGTTTAGTTATGAATACAACCTCCCCGTTGACTCTTCTTGAAGGTAAAATTAAAATAATGATCGAAATCAGTTAGGTAGATATTATTATATGGTAACACCAAAAAAAGCAAACGAGCGAAATCTTACCGCTTTATTTTTGAAGCTGTTAAAAAGGTGGCACGATGAAGGTGGAAATAGGAAATGTTGGTAAGAGAACAACTATTATGTTATGAACCTATTGTCTAACCTATTGTATTGTTTAACCTATTGTCCAGTGACCCCTGAAAAGTACCGATTTTGCGTTTGTTCCATAAATCTTAGTACGACTTTTAACGCCATCTAGCGGCAACTTAAAATATTAAAATCAAATGGTGTGCCATACAAGATTCACTGCCGTCCGATTACTAAAAGACCGTTATGTGACATTTTGTCAAATTTGAGTTAGAAACACCACGTGAAAGCGAAAATTTTGCTCTATCTTCTAGTCTGGGTCATTTTATTTAATGTTTATTAGTTACTGAGATACAGACACTATGCCCGCGGTTAACTACTAGCTTTTCCGACTTTTCCAACGCTTAAATACGGTTACCTTGCTTTAAAACACTTAAATACCGATAGAATCACTTAACTGTGTATTTAAACGTTGAATTTACCCTGGCATTCAAGCTTAGAAAACGGCTTCATGCACGTACGATACTATTAAGCCGTTACCTGACTTAAGACGTGTTTTAGTGATTTACAATAGCATATATATCTTCTTAGATCTACGACGTCTAAAAGACAGTTTTTCAACAACAACTATCCTATAAAACCGCTAGCCAGACTTAGCCGCTCCGTCGTTGGTTAAGCAATTAGAGTTTAAAACATTTACAATTCTAAAAGACGGTGACCGTTTTTTAGTTATACGTAGTTTTTAATTCACGCCAATAAAAACAATATTAGATAACAGTTAAATTACATTACAACGCTAAAAGACGTTTATGCGCTAAGGCTTTCCCAAGCTCCCAACCCCGCGCGCTCGCGCATTTGTCGCTAGGACGCTACGTGAGCGCGAAATCCCGCCAGAGTGGATTCGAAAGCAAGGAGGTAAGCATTTTATGTACTTAATTTAAAATGTTTTATTGAATGATGTTATATTAGCAGATTATACTTGTGTTAATAATATTATAATCTATACAGCTTTATCATGGGTAAAACTATACTTACTGTTTTTAGTTTATAAGTAAACCCAGAATCTATTTCTGATAATAAGTTCTTTGTTAGAATTAATACTATTGATTCTCTATATATTTTTTTAATTTTGTTGCATACCATACTTTTAAAGTGTGTTCTGTGATTATAGTATAGGTACTTAATAAAAATGATAATATGTTGGGCAGTGCTCGTCGACAGCACCGTCCCCCATGACGAGAACCTCGTGAAGGCCGAGTAGGATAAGCTCAGCAAGTACCTAGACTTGGCCTATGAGGTGACCGCCATGTGGGATGTTGACTCGACGATCATTGTCCCGATAGTGGTTACGGCGAACGGCCTTATAGCGAAGAGCCTCGACTAACATCTTAAGAGGCTCTCGCTAGACGACTGGATTCAAAGTCAAAGTCAAAGTCAAATCATTTATTGTAAATAGGCAATAAAATCGCACTTTTACAAGTCAAACACTTCAATCTAATAAACAAATTAACCCATAAAAGAAACAAACTATAATTAATTGATTATGGTTTGTGTTTGAAAAAGGATTAAGGGTCGGATGCAGAAGGCAGTACTCCTCGACACGGCACGTATTGTCAGGAGGTTCCTCTCTCTGCAGACCTAACCACCGGTAGCCTGGGCCCTGCTCCGCTATCGGTGGTACCCTAAGTTTAAGTTTTTATAATGTTTTTAGGTTTTTATAAAAATATTGTGAAATATTTAAATTTAAGATTATAAAATAAATAATGGGAATGATAATATGAACACTTTTATTGAGGTACTAACTTCAATAACATTAATGACTACTAATATAATTATTATCCTACGAACCATGTAATAGTATACTTTACAGACTAACAGACATAACTTAGTATGTAATATTATAACTACCTACTATATTGATTACTTATTATGCTACTAATATCAGGTAACTATTCGTCTACACTCCCTGTATTGGCGGAAGACCACCCCTGAGGGCCAGAAGTCCGGGTTGAGGAACATCTCCAGGTGCTCGGCTGGAACCTGGAGCACGTAGGACTTGAAGTCAGTGGTCCTAGGCTGCTCCTCCAAGTGCTGCAACCTCACGCTGATAGGCTCCTCACGCGAACTTCGATACATGGCCATTATCTCCTGGGCATACAGCTCAGCTTCTTCTTCCTTCGTATTCTTTGTCCAGACGAGAGAGTTAGATGCCGACGGTCGGGGCTACAGACAACTTGTAGCATCTAAGTTGTAACCGAGGCGGTGCCGCGATGGTTGCGATTCATTCGTAGAACCTGTGCTTCTTCTCTACCAGCATGAAGCAGTTTTCGTCGGTCTGGTTCCGGGTAGGTGCAGTTGTAGTTCGCAGCGATGGTTTGCGGCTGCGCGTTTGTAAAGTGACGCTTCACTGACAGCGACGGTCGGGATACTTGGGCATACAATCTGACGACGCAGGGATGATGCAGAGGTGATGGAACAGGAGCGGTGACGGAGTATGAACTAGAGAATTCCAGTATCTTGAAGTTAGTCGTCGGAAGAAGTGGTCCTTAACACCAAATAAATCCCTACCTACCAACTTAATCTAATAGTATGTACTTAAACTAATATGTACCATTTATTTTTAAGCGGGTATTAATTATTATTTTTTTGGATTTAGAACTCTGTACAGTGTACATGATATTTTTACAGGTGGTTTATGTTTTACCCAGTTAAGTTAACATCTTAACCGTAACGTAACCCACAAATGTCAATTGGGCACCATTTGATTGTCCAGTTTAATTCTACTGAGTCTAATTGGTTTAAATGGTTACTAATTACTAACTTTTATTAAACACGAGTTTAGAAAATGCTACCAAATTTTATTTAATCACCATTTCAAGACCTAACAACAGCTTCTCCATTCAAGAAAAGTACACTTAGCCGCCCATTTAACATAATGTGATTTTATCTCTGACCTGTGTTTCCTACACTAAAATACAGTTACTATGAAAGGTTCTACCAGGCACTGTTATTTAACGTTGAAATCTGTAAAAAATGGTTTATTTAAACCATAATAAAAACCGTTACAGTCCGATAAAGGCTTTTTTAGTTGTGGTGTTGATAAAATTTTAATTATTGGCAAATTGAAAAAAAAGTTAAAGTGACTTAACTGTTATTTAGCTTTGAAATTGTATGTAACTGTGGCTCGATAAAAACTCGCCTCACAGTTGTAGAACATTACAATCCTATAAGACGGCTGCGCTTCAGCCAGCCGTTTTTTAGTATTGTAAATAAAAACATTTTTGAATTGACAAGCACTACTAAAACACGAAATCTTAAATTTTAAAATAAAGAAAATTCGTATGGTACATTCTAAGCCATACATAGAAAGCTTAAAAGCATACAAGTAATTTGGTTTAGGAAAAACTTCTCTATGTATTCATATTTTCGAGATACAGAATTTTTCACGTTTTTGCTCATATCTCAAAATTAGGGTTGTGCACATAACGGTTTTTTAGTAATCGGACGGCAGTTCAGGTGCTTACGTTTTTTCTACAAAGCTTAAAATCACACGAATCCTTTTCTCTTTTACGTATACCTTCAAGCAAAACATGTCGATGAATCCACAGTTTCTTAAATGTTAATTTAAACCGTTAAACCGAAGCTAAATTACTTAAAATGGAACATTAAAAAAAAAAGATACTTAACGTAAAAATTTCCGCTGTAGTCAGATGAATAAAGCACATAAAAAATAACAATTGACGTAATCCTCATACTAATAGAAACCCCTGCCTAAATGCATATATCTTAAAAACCCCTAGCTAGGAATCTCAGTAGGTAACCAAAGAAGTAACTCCTCTTAGTATTCTGATGAAAACACTTCTAATAAAATCAGATTCAATGCCCCTCCAAATCAACAGTATCTTATTTAACTTATATTTTTGTTATTTATTTAATTATTTTCCTGCACTGATGATCGTGGCCGTAATAAAACCATAATGATCTTGGATAATTATTTACCTAAGTCCAAAATACCTACGACAAACAAAATTGCAATTTGTCAACGCGGGGAGGAAGTTACCGGCTTATGATTCAATTACTTCACTCGAGATGGCGCAGGTACAGATAAGTACCTAATTGCAATTTCCTTACAGTGCACTGCAGTTGGGAATGGTCGAAGGTAAAGTCGACGTCGAATGATTATTCTTCAGGAATTTAAACATTCATAACTTTTATCCACAATCTATCCCTTATCGGAGTGTTCGATTCTATTCTAGGCTAAGCATGTTTATTATCATCGACCACTTTCTGGTCAAAAGCTACCCGTATAAAAATCTCGCTGATTCATTCTATAACTCGGTTATCGAATCAATTCGGTTTTTGAAATGTCGATAATCGCTCAGTACCTACTTTTCGATGAGAAACCGAATATCGAATGCATATTGCATTATATTATAGTATTATATCGAAACTTCAATTTTTGATCTTTACAGGACAATCAACCTGCGGTCGGTTACGGTATAATACGGTACATAATCAATTCAATTTACATGTTGAGTTTACGGGGGAGTTTACTCTGTCAATCGAACGATATTAAATCGAATTCATCGACTGAGCTATCGAAAGTTTATTCTTTAGCTTAGTTTCCAATTCGGGTTTTAGAAACAGTAAAGGATTTGGTAATAGGTGACGATATGTTCGAAGGTGGTGAACACGTTAACCTAGTTTCTCAATGATTGGAACAGGGCCCCAAGTCTGCTATTTGAATTGATTATGGATTATCAATGATTTCAGCCATTATGGTTACTTTTGACACTTCCGGTAGCCCGTTAACAATTGACATTTCAATTGCATTACCATTGGGATCATAGCAAAGTAATTGAAAAATCCGTAGTACGTCCGTAGTCTAATAGATAATTGCATTTCAATCTTGGCAAAAATCTCTAGTCCACTATTTTTTTGACAGCTTTTCCCATGGCTAATTGTCTATGGAATCACAATTGTGAAAACATTGCTTTTTATCAATTGTTCTAGTGCAAATTGTACGTAATTTAATTAAAATTACTATGTTATTTAATAAATACCAAAGAATTTCTTAAAGTTAAATATGAGTGGCTTAGCGAGGTGGCTTAGCAAGCCAAATAGATTTTATTTCGCTGTTTTCGCGGACAAAAACACTTCACTTGGACCACAGATTACCTAAACTTGAGGAATTTGTGTCATTTGAAATTGACATTTGGCCATTATTTGAAATAAGCCCATAGCTTTTTTTTTTAATTTAAATAATACACATCGTAACTAGAAGTTAGAGCTCTATGACTTTCATGGGAGTCGACAACTCCCACAATTTGAAAACGAGACAATTGTAATTCAATGAAGTTACGATTGATAATCTACCAGACTACCGACTTTAGCCAAAATTAACATTGCATATTGATTGCATTGTTTTTCAATCGCAAATTGTTGCCAAATAGCCGACTTGAGGCCCAGGTCTTCTTCAGAGAGATAAAGGATGGATCAGTAGGTAGGTATGCGAGTATAATTAATTTGGTAGGTACCTAATAGAAAAAACATTCATTTTTGTTTTTCGTATAAGGTAGTGTCGACCTCTAGTGTCAGAAATTGTAAGCCCACCCAAGGCCCTCTGAATTCGCTAATAAAAATAATGATAAAACAAATGCACATTACAGAAAAAAAACAAAGCTATTTCCCAATAAAAACAATCTAAAATCAACATGAAACCTCCACGTTCCACTAACAAATTATATCAACGACAATAAGGTTACGTAGAGATAGGTCATGCTATTTTTAGAATGCATCGATGCCTATTAACGACCTGCCTCACAGAGGACCAATTACTGGCTCGTGCGATACCGCCAAAGGTTTATTTACAATCGCGTCGGCCGAAACTTCGGGCCCATAAAAAAATAAGGGGCGCCGCAAGCTATATTCAGGTCTTTTCACTTCCCCAAGACAAAAGCCTTTGAAAAACTCTTTAAAGCTGTGAAAAATATACAAAAGGTCAGTAGAGCTTTTAAGTTGCGAGAGGGAGATAGCTAGATCCGAGATGGTTTAGGAGGGAAAGAGGTGGGTATATGAAAATCAATTTATTAGGCGGTGACGTCACGGAGTACGCAAGCGCACTGAGTCCTCTCCCGGGATAGGGTTGCCAGGTAATTGAGAAAATGCTTTTATTTTGGGAAGCTGTGTCTCGTTATTACTGATTTTGATGTTGACTGCCCAAAACTCCACTTCTATAGCGTTGTAAGGTGACAATATTAAAACGTTAAATTGGAATAGCTTTTTAGAACTAAAATGAACTCGATAGTGATTCATAATTTAACCCAATCAACAGCTAGGTACTACTCAGTACTCACGGGTTGTTAATAATACTCATCTGATGTGTGACCTTTGAGGTGCTTGCCCATACCCGTGGAGTTAGTGCAGGGACGGCTCGTGAGCGACATGCCTTCTTTTGTATAGAGTTGATGATTTCAGTTCGATGCCTTGGCCCAAATTCAGCACTAACTATTTGCCTAAACTGTGACGATTACTATGACATCCCTCAAACCCACACAAGATAGATAAATTCACCGAACCAAACTCAACAACACTCTTTTCATCAGTGAGCTACTCACTAGTTTTGAGCTTTCATTAATTCAAATAAAACGATTCCAAGAACACTAACGGGAAATGGAATTAGCGGAATTTACTATTGGCAGCCGTCGCCGTTTTCTCGTCTAAGCGGCCACCCACTACACAGTTGCACATTACCGTTGACAATAACAGTCGAGCGTTCAATTAGCATCAGACTAAACATCAAACGTATGCGTAATCATAAACAACAACATTGTATTTAAATAGCTAGGGTAATCGCGGTCCCACGTCTGGCAACACTGCCGTCATCTGGGCGGGCTGCCCGAAATAACCGCGGGGGGAGTCAGTGTGCGCGACGCCGGCGGCGTTGTCAGTCGCGATGGCGTCCGTCGCCGCGTGGCTCCCGTTCGCCAGGGCCGCCGCCATCGGCTGGGTCCCCATCGCCACCCACCCGCTCCCCCCTCCGCCCGTCCCCAAAGACCGTCGCCGCGCCGAAGACGAGAAACTCCTCATCAACGTCTCCGGACGACGCTTCGAAACATGGAGGAACACCCTCGAGAAATACCCCGACTCCTTACTCGGATCCACCGAACGGGAATTCTTCTACGACGAGGACAGTCGAGAATACTTCTTCGACAGAGACCCCGACATATTCAGACACATACTGAACTACTACAGAACTGGGAAGCTGCATTATCCAAAACACGAGTGCTTGACGGGATACGACGAGGAGCTCGCTTTCTTCGGGATCCTACCCGATGTGATCGGAGATTGTTGTTACGAGGACTATAGAGATAGGAAGCGGGAGAACGCCGAACGTCTGATGGACGATAAGTTAAGCGAAGCGGGAGACCAGAGCCTGCCTCAGCTGACAGACTTAAGACAGAAGATGTGGAGGGCTTTCGAGAACCCTCACACGTCGACGGCTGCGTTAGTGTTTTACTATGTAACTGGATTTTTCATTGCCGTTTCCGTGATGGCGAATGTGGTGGAAACGGTTCCTTGTGGGCACCGGCCCGGCAAGGCGGGCACGCTGCCTTGCGGAGAGAGGTATAAGATAGTGTTCTTCTGCCTGGACACGGCTTGCGTGATGATCTTCACAGCGGAGTACCTTCTCCGGCTGTTCGCAGCGCCGGACAGGTGCAAATTCGTCCGATCAGTCATGTCCATCATTGACGTTGTGGCCATATTGCCATACTACATCGGATTGGGGATCACTGATAACGACGACGTGTCCGGAGCCTTCGTCACCTTAAGAGTGTTCAGAGTGTTCCGTATCTTCAAGTTTTCACGGCACTCCCAAGGCCTGAGGATCTTGGGTTACACCCTGAAGTCTTGCGCCAGCGAGCTGGGTTTCCTGGTCTTCTCGCTGGCGATGGCCATCATCATATTCGCCACTGTTATGTTCTACGCCGAGAAGAACGAACAAGACACCAACTTCACTTCCATTCCTGCTGCATTTTGGTACACCATCGTGACTATGACAACGCTTGGGTAAGTCCCTTTGTATACACTCTGTAGCCTCAAGATCGATTTCGTTCACGCATTAGGAACGAAATTACAAGCACCTTTGTTGTTTGTTATCAAAGAACTCGCGGCCTGTGCTGACACCTGTCGGCGGCATTAATTATTGACGCGGGAAAATAACTGTCATGGCGTCGACGATTCTCGCCGTAAATGGTTAAGAGCACCAGTGGCTGTTAATTTCATTTTCATTTGCAAAGTGGCTACAATCCAAACGGGCAGTCTCGTAAACCATTTAACATGACGAATGTTTTGTGTATACGGGCGGTGCGTGAAAACATCTGGTTCGTGCGTCGTTTTTATACGATTTGCGTGTGGTATTGACATTTTCACGCGTCTGGTGGCGTATTGCGCCTCGGCAAATAGTTTTATTTGCTGCGATCCTGTTTACAAGTTTACTAGCTCGGGCGTAAGAGGGATTTAAGATATACCTTTTACAGTAATAGGTACCTACGCAAAATGGGATGCGACACTATTCAGTCTGCTAAGTTTTGGAACATTCTTTATGTCTAACCTAAAATAGTCTTTCTACGTCTTAAGTTCAGTTTAATTTTATCCGAATACAAAATATATAGATGCTGTAAATAAATATTTGTAAAGCGCTTACAAATATTTATTTACAGCATCTATAAATTGGATCTTCCTAAGGTTTTTTCTTTTGTCATCTTTGACGGAATGATTTATTACGTTACGTCCAAACTTTTGATGTAAGGTATAATAATATTTCGAAGAAAACACATGTCTTTTCTGTATATACCATTTATTTATGTTCTATGATTGATTATCGTACAGAAGTGCTTCTGAACATGATAGTTATTTAAGAAACTAATTAATTAAGGTTGAGAAATAGCCGTTATGATTAATTTGTAATTATATAATTATGTTTGTCGGTGACTAAGTTTGGTTAACAAAATATGGAAGCTATAACTTTTTGGCAATAACCCTTATGGTCGTATTTGTATTAAATGCGTATTTTTCCGTAAAAACACGCGCAGGAGACCCGGCTAGATACATAAATGTGCTATAAAATGAACATTATATTTGTAATGCCTGAATACTCATTATTGAGTGATCGTATTAAGAAGTTATTGTGTATAATCGTTATATAGTAATTAATAAAGTGTCGGCTAGCGGTCAAGCTTTAATTTCAAATTATATGTTATACAAATTCAATATTTTTTTTATTAAAAAATAAATGCTAACAAAATTACACTCCTTAGGATTAGGCGAAGAACTTATCATTAGACGAACAACTCATCTCGCTATATATATAAAAATGAATCCCTATTTCCCTTGGTCACGGCACACGCGTGAACGGATGGACCAATTTTGCTAATTCTTTTTTGTCGTTTGTTACTGTCAGGAGAAAGTTCTTGTGAAAGAAATAAATATAAAAGTTACGCCGAACATTAGAAAAATTAGAAGAAACTATACGACCACATTATCTTTTGTAATGTAACTTTTTTGCCAGAAAAAATGACAATTACAGGAATGAAAATGACAATGTCTGTCGGGTCAGCTAGTTAACAATAAAAATAACACACGTAAAAAGAACCCATGCATAAAAGTGGCCATTTTTTGATAATATTCAATATTGTAATCCGATACCATAATAACGTCTATCTGCGAGCAATCGGATTTGAACCGGTTTCCCGCGTTTTGCATAATATTTAGGTAATTTTTCGGATATTTTTTATGCTTTCGTAATTGAATTCGTGTCTTATCTGTGCCAATAATCTTTGAGGCGTTTTTGTTATATTCTGAAACTTTTTTATGTTAGTGTAGAGCGGCATATAAGTTCGCATAATAGAAAATTAAAACAAGTAGGTATATTATTATTATGTCTTTCGCCTACAAGTTAGTCGGATATTCTAGTTTAGTCAATATGAAACTTTTAAAGAATTGGATTTTATATTATATGAATACCTAATTATTTTAACTTAGACATTTTTTTTTTATCTTTTATTACTTTTTTTTTAGATTTGTTTAAGTACGAATTTAGATAGGTACCTAAGTTTAATTATGGACTCTCACACCTTTACTCAATTAATACTTACCAACACAATGATTACTTCCACTAACTCAATCCCTTGTTCTTCCAAGCTTTCAACTATAGCTTAATAATTTGGGGCATATGGGGCATATGGGGCATCTACGTGCCTATCAGTTGATGTCAATCAATCTAGATTAGCGTGGTTGGAAAGTTTGGGCGATGACGTCACTCAGGGAGTCAGGGCTCGGGCGCCTCGACTGACTTTAGAAGGTCACTATTTTCTCGACTGACTTTAGAAGGTGACTTTACGTCGACGCGAGAACAGCATATTATGTCGTAAATGTGCATGTCACTTTCAAGGTAACGTTTGTCAAATGGAAAAGGAGACTCTTATAATTTTTCACCACACACTTACTTACGTGTCCGTTTGTCAATCAAAATTAACACACAAAATTTAATTATTAGATAGGTTAAATCATAATTGAATTGCATTACACATTAAATGAAATATGAAAAATAAACATTATGAAAAATAAAAGTAAATATTTAGTATAATCAACCACATGTTTAACTGCAGTTTTGTGGCAGCACTGTATTGCATGTTAATTAGTATTTAAACGGGTCTAATTCGCGCACAAACTAATATCAAAATATATAATTTTGACATTTAGTTTGTGCGCGAATTAGACCCGTTTAAATACTAATTAACATGTATTCAGTTCGCGAAAGTTTAAGAACTTCTAGCACTGTAGTGCGTTTTTTTATCCACATATTGATTTTCGCGCTCAAACTGTCGACTCTATTTTCATCACTGCCGAAGGAAAATCCCTGAAGCGTCAAGTTATTTCAAGTGGGTTTAAGCCCTCACGTCGTATAACTTAATCAGGGGCTTAAGTGGACATGCCCCGGGGGCATTTGCTTGCTTAGCCGTCACTTACTGGGCGGCGTCGCCGGCGGACTCGCTTAGGTGTTACTTAACAGGGTTTGAGGGAAGTGATACTGTGTGTCGTGTAGGTGAGTCGATGTTATTGTTTACTAGCTGCGCCCCGCGGTTTCACTCGCGTTTCACATACAACACCTATATGGCGTTGGCTGTCAGCTATACGACTTTTAACAGTAAAAATAGCGGTTTAGGCAGCGCACGCAAGAATAGCTCGCAGATGGTAGATTTTTTCCCACTAAAATGACACTTATCGTCATATTTTGGGCAATTCACACAATATCTTTATAAATTGTAGCCTGTGTGCTATTTTGATGTATAAGCTATATTATTGTAAAGTTTCATTAAAATCCATAGAGCAGTTTTTACGTGAAAGAGTAACAAACATCCATCCATACATACTTACAAACTTTCGCGTTTAGAGAGTAGAACTTGCAAGCACGTCTGTCTGCCAAGCAGTAAGTAGCGAGTTCAAATCTCAGTGCGGGCACCATACCAATGAGTTTCTAGTAAAATATATGCGTAGTAATTATCAGTAACTTTTCTGTGAAGGTAAACATCGTGAGATAGGGTAAGTCAGGTGCTTTTAGGGGAGGCAAAAAATACGTCATAAGGCAAGCCCACATACAGTCTATGTATACCTAAACCCTTATTAACATTAGGGCTTTGTAATTACGATTTGTATGTGACCTTCCATGTTTTTATATTTACGTAAGTGATTGTACACACGCCATTACACTATGCCCACGGTCGCGTTTGACCCTCAAGTATTTGTTTTAATTTTGATTTATGTTTCACATTAAATTGTGGATTTTATTTCGTAAAGGTTTGGGGTTAGTAAAATTATTTGTGAAATTTTGGGCAAGTACAACGGAGAGAAACCGATCCGGTGGTGGCCGTAAACCCCTATAATAATTTCACAAAATATTACCACCTATTTTTCACAAATTTGATTTCAATGGAATATTTTGCTTCAGTGTGTTTTTCATAGTTACTGAACTTTCAGCACTCTACGAACAACCAATAACTTAATCTTATGCTAATATAATGCAATGGGCAATGGAGAGAGCTATGCTCGAAGTTTCTTTGCGCGATAATATCCGGAACGAGGATATTCGCCAAAGAACTAAAGTTTACGACATAGCTCTCAGGGTTTGCAAGCTGAAGTGGCAATGAGCAGGTCACATCGCTCGTAGAACTGACAACCGATGGGGAAGAAAGGTTCTAGAGTGGCAACCGCGGACTGGAAGACGCAGTGTAGGCAGGCCTCCCACTAGATGCGCCGACGACATCAAAAGAGTCGCAGGCAACCGACCGGTGGATGCAAGTGGCAAATTGTCGTCCGGTGTAGCGGTCTAAGGGGGAGGCCTAGGGTTCAGCAGTGGACGTCAGGCTGATGATGAAGCTAATTTAATATGTTCGCCCCTTCTTCCATTCTATGGTACCCTAGTACTGCTGATTGTAAATAACACATTTACATTGTCAGTACACTCCAGATTTGTTTGTGGTCACTTTTGCTTTTGACGCGAAACGATCAGTGTAAAACGAGTACTGGCTCGAGTCGCATTACAATCTGAATAATATGGCACTAAAGACCCAATAGAGGCCGAAAAAAATACTATGTCAACGTCACAATTAGATCTCACAGTTATGAATTTAATTTTAGAAAGCCAGTAATACAAAATAGCTTGATTTACAAAATAACAAAAATGAAATATATCGGCGCAGGTATTCGTGACAGGAGTCGAACCTTGGTCTGGTGACGCGGTGTCAGGCATTGACCCACATGCTGGCTGGTCGTTACAGCTGGTTACGAAATATTGACAAGGTTTTTGGAACTTTTCGATTGTTTACGAGCTAAAACAGCGTTTAACGAGCTTCAAACGATTGATTTGTGGCGACAGTTGCGGCACTTGTGTGTTTATCTGCTTTAAATATTACAAAGTGTGTTCACTGTCTGTTTTGACACGGGTTTTGTGATCGTCATTTATTTAATGATATTCAGCCTGTGTACCAGTGCTGGGCAAAGGCCTCCCCTCACTTGTGAGGAGGATTAGGCCATAATCCACCACGGGGCCGGTCTGGATTGGTGTACCTATAACATGCCTATTTAAAATGCGAGTGATAATTAAGTACGTACATATTATGGTACGTGCTAGCACTGGGATTTGAACTCGCCACTTTCGTATTGGCACCTGAACGTTCGCCCACTAGGCTACCACTGCTTTTCACTTATATAGTAATGTATTCAGGGTTGTGACTTAAAAAAGATATGAGAGTTTAGTTAAAAAAAACAGAGTCAACAAGAGTACTACACGATAGCATAACAGATAACTCCAAATAACTAGTCAGGTAGTGCCGACCGCTGTATCAGAGTTTGTCAGACCTCTGACGTGGCTTAACGACTGCTATCAGTTGATAACAACCGCGGCCGCAAGCACGGAGCGATGGAAATGCGCACATAACTTTTCACCACCAGTTTCACCCAACGCACACAGGCTAAAAAATCGACACGAAATAGCCGATGAAAAAGACATCAAAACCTCATACGTCACTACTATCGAAAAATAAACTCGCCGCGCACACCCACCGCAAGCATCCATAAAATAGCCATCGCATACCTCATGCCGACCTTCGGCCGTCAATGGGAATCAATCTCAGTTTAGAATAACCTTCTATGGGATCATAAAACTACTGATATCATAAATGCGGAAGCTATATACTGATACTCACGCCACATTTAAGTTTTACCGGCGATAGGGTACCTACTATGGTTGAATACCACCGTACAAGTAGAAAATTGCCACACCTCTACCATGGTGTGTCGGTTTTGGTAGCAGTCGTAGAGATATAACCCCATTCTGACTGAACAATGAACATCATCATCATCAGCCTGAAGACGTCCACTGCTGAACATAGGACTCCCCCTTAGACCGCCACACCGAACGACAATTTGCCACTTGCATCCACCGGTCGCCTGCGACTCTTCTGATGTCGTCGGCGCATCTAGTGGGACGCCTACCTACACTGCGTCTTCCAGTCCGCGGTCGCCACTCTAGAACCTTTCTTCCCCTTTCTTCATGAACATCCTATTTATAGATATTTAATTATAATGTTTCTGTAAATATGTGTAGTGTACTTATCAGGTGAATGCCCTTTTCGTCTCGTTACTCCGTATAGTTTAAAAATACAAAAGTAAGGTAAACGTTATATAAATCATTATTGGTCCGCTCTCGCGGTCGATATTTGCCAAATAAACATGAGAACGATGAACTCTTGTGAAGTTTCAAATGCAGAGGTTGGAGTTATTTATCCAGGCGACGGTCTGATAGCGGTCTGGACAAACCAAATATTTTTATGTATATTTTTTAACGATGACTTTTATACATGTTTAATGCAATAGTAGGTAGATCTAGTACAAAATCTCTGCAACATTACTATCATGGTTACTGGATGTAGTGTCTGTAGTGCTAATTACCCCGTGTGGGAATTAGAAGTGATCGCATCTAGGAAATCAGGTCATACCACAAACATCTCCGAGCAAGTACTTCCAAAATTATAGACAAATATTTGTCTGGCTTGAGAATCGAACCGGCTACCTCACGCTTCGGGCGCATCAGGAACGTACGCGACTTACCAATGATGTTATCAAAAACGAGAGAAAGTGTTCTTTATCCACAATTTATGAGGTAGAATGCGTGCCATCTGTTCCGAATAAATTACCAAATCCCGATTCTTATAGATTTTTTTGTGGCATTTTGAATAAATGGGATTCGTGACTGGCATGCGAAATTAAAATAAAGCGAGTTGGGGTGAACGTTTAGATGGAACTTCTTATCTACCGTAAAAAAATACTAAATGTCATCTATGCTGATTTACTGTGGAGACGGCAACGTTTCCTATGTCAAAATCCATAAAAAATTCACTCGCATATAGAAAATCTATCGCCTATTATCCATCCAATCTGGGTGCTCCTGCAGCAGTCCTTGGGGTCCTATTCTTGACTGATCATGTTTGCTACCTTCACCATATCGTCACTTAACACAAGGAGAGAACGTACTCCAATGCTATCCAGTCAAAAAAAATAACATTTACACGTAAATTCCCTCAAAAATTTAAAAATTCAAGGCAAAAAAAAAATATCTCAAAAAATTAAAGAATTGGAGTCCAGGCTAATTCTAATCTATCACGCTGTAAACATCCGCAAAAACCCCGCCCTCACTTCGACAAAGTCCCATTACAAGAACCTCGTAAAAAGCACATCAAACACGTTCCTCCGATCACCATTATATCAAAAATCAATTTTTCCTCGCTCCACTAGTGCGCTATGTTTATTGCCCATCTGTTTATCTTCGACCTTCGCTGACGCGATGGTGTCTTATTAAACGCTGATCAAAGAAGGTGGGATCTGGCCTTAACACTGTTATTATACTGATTGCGCGTCGCGGGATTGTATAGGATAGAATGGTCTTTGAAACCGCTAGAAAAACACTCGAGCGGCGTTGAACGAACCCCACTACAGTTGACTAGCTAAAACAGGACTAACTCCCAGTTTCTGAAACGTCAGTCAACTTTGACTACAGATTAATTCTATTGCCATCCTTGTCATTTGTTTAGTGTCAGATAGAGACAACGATAGTTTTAATCTACTGTCAAAGCCAACAAACGTTCTAGAAACCGGGGGTTATTTAAACAAACTAACATCAAAATAATAGGTATAATATTTAGACATAACTCGGCGTTTCGACTAGAGTTCTCAGTGGGAACCTTTCCACTGGTAAAGTCAGTGGTTTGTTTTAGAATCTTTAGGTCTCATCGAATTTACATGACTAAAATTATTAAACATTTATCCTACAAAAAATAAAATTACGAAAGTCAGTCTTTGTGTGCTAGTTACTACTCATTACTGAAAATGCTAACACTACTCCTGCTGTCTATCTTGTCCATCCAACGGTTGTCTGGTAGAGATCTGGTTGATTCTGTGTTCTGTACATTTTGGTGTCCGTAAAGAGCTATCTATATATCTATGTTATACAGATTTTAATGAAATGTAGTAGGTAGGTTGGTACTTCAGATACTTCAATAATAACATCCATAGTAATATTATAAAGAGGAAAGTTTTGACTTTTTGTTGCATTGAATAGGCTCCGAAACTACAGAATCGTTTTGAAAAATTATTTCGCTGTTGGGAAGCTACACTATCCCCGGGTGACATAGGCTACTTTTATCCCGTAAAAATTAACGGATCCCTGTAGTTACCGCGGGTGAAGCCGCGAGGCGCTTCTAGTAGGTAATATGCACCATCATTATCCACAGCTCATAGTCACAGTAAATACGTGTAAAGTCGCAGGCCGCAGCTAGTCTACTAACCACAGTCTAGTCTTAGCGTGCTCAGATAGTGATCAAAGGTTAGCTTATAACTAAACTATAGCTAATTAAAAAAACGCTGAACCTAAAAACTAATGCCGTGACGTCCGTGATAAGATGGCTAGGTTCTATTTCGTACATTGCCCGCTAAGAAAGTTGTAAGAAACCTGGCCAAGTGTGAGTCGGACTCGCGCAGGAAGGGTTCCCTACCATCTATATCTATATCTATCTATATACTTAGTCAGGTCATAAGTATTGTCACACAGTAAAAACTTTTCTTTTAGAATGCTGGCCACAAAAAAGTTTATTGAATTCGAATTTCGAATTGTTCATGAAAATAAAAATGTATACTTTTTAGAATTTTACTCATTTTTAAATATGGAGTGGACGCTTAAAGAAGACCGTGTTGCAGTTATTGCGTTGCATCGTTGCGGTTACGCGCCAATTCAAATTTTTGACATACTGAAAAATTTGAATATAACCAAGAGATTCGTTTATCGTACCATCAAACGATACAATGAAGACTCTAGTGTAGATGACAGGTCAAGAAGTGGTCGCCCTCGGTCTGTTAGGACTCCAGCAGTGATAAAAGCTGTGAAGGCGCGAATTCAAAGAAATCCCAAACGTAAGCAGAAAATGTTGGCCCTTCAGATGGGATTAAGCAGAACCACGGTGAAAAGGGTGTTAAATGAAGACTTAGGGCTTCGGGCATATCGAAGAAAAACAGGACATCATTTGAATGCTCGTCTAATGGACCTGAGACTGAAGAGATGCCGCGCTTTGTTGAAGCGGTACGCGGGAAAAAAATATCGGGAAATTCTTTTTTCGGATGAAAAAATTTTTACCGTAGAAGAGAGCTACAACAAACAAAATGATAAGGTGTACGCACACAGTAGTGAAGAAGCGAGCAACCGTATTCCGCGTGTCCAACGAGGTCATTTTCCATCCTCGCTCATGGTATGGTTGGGAGTGTCTTATTGGGGCTTAACAGAGGTACATTTTTGTGAGAAAGGTGTAAAAACGAATGCAGTTGTGTATCAAAATACAGTCCTGACGAACCTTGTGGAACCTGTTTCTCATACCATGTTTAATAACAGGCACTGGGTATTCCAACAAGATTCGGCGCCAGCTCATAGAGCGAAGAGCACACAAGACTGGCTGGCGGCGCGTGAAATCGACTTCATCCGGCACGAAGACTGGCCCTCCTCCAGTCCAGATTTGAATCCGCTAGATTACAAGATATGGCAACACTTGGAGGAAAAGGCGTGCTCAAAGCCTCATCCCAATTTGGAGTCACTCAAGACATCCTTGATTAAGGCAGCCGCCGATATTGACATGGACCTCGTTCGTGCTGCGATAGACGACTGACCGCGCAGATTGAAGGCCTGTATTCAAAATCACGGAGGTCATTTTGAATAAACTTTAGTGTCATAAGAATCTATGTTTTGTTAAGTTCATTTTGGTATATATATAAATGGTTACATAATGAATAAACTTGTTTCAATTATTTTATATAAAACATGTGACAGAATTTATGACCTGACTAGGTATATATATAAAAATCAATGCTGTTCGTGTGTCTCGCTAAAACTCGAGAACGGCTGGACCTATTTGGCTGATTTTGATCTTGAATGATTTGTGGAAGTCCAGGGAAGGTTTAAAAGGTGAATTTTATCACTATTCCACGCGGACGAATCGCAGGCACAGCTAGTTATCTATAAAGTTGTCCAAACACGCGTTTGTTGTATAAGAGCCCTCTTAAATATTTATTTTATTCAAATTTTTACTATTTGTTGTTCTTATAGTGGCAGTAGAAATACATCATCTGTGAACATTTAATCTGTCTAACTATCACGGTTCATGAGATACAGCCTGGTGACAGACGGACACACAGAGAGACGGACGGACGGACAGCGGAGTTTGAGTAATAGGGTCCCGTTCTACTCTTTGGATATGGAACCCTAAAAATGGTATGATTAATAAAGACAAGCGACTAATATCTAGTGGTAGTTATCGTCACGTTGCAGCCATGGACGTGATATGGCCTATAAGTTATTACAGTATTACAATACATACAATTATTTATTTCTATAAACTGTGGGAGTACTAGCGAGAACCTTAGAATAATAGCGCAGAGAAGGATAGTTCCATATTATGTAGTTTCACTCAAAAGTGAAGCCAATTTTTTATCGATGTGTGCGTGAGTGCCGCATATAATTATAAGCGCGATGAAAATGTCGCATGCGTGTTGGTATTAAGTCCAAAAGCAGGAAAAAATAATAAATATTTACCTACCATAAAAACTTCAATTTCTAGCAATAGCGAGTCAAAGTCCGAACTAGGCCCAAAAAGTCTCATTAAAAATGGCTAGACGGCGCTAGCGAGTAAACCTTACCAACTGATAGCAGAGAGTAGCAAAGACACGAAGAGACTCAATAGTTTTTTGTTTGTTTTAGTAATGGCTTCGCACGGTTTGTGCCAGTGTTAAGTACTTTATTATAATAAGTATTTCTTAATTTCACATTAAGAAAGTCACAGCAATATAGCAATCGTGGTCAAGTAGTCAAGTCAATTATTTACATCGTCAAAGTCATGATTCAGTAAAGTAGTGGATGCTTTACTGAAACTTCCTGGGAGTTTTGGAAAAAATGCGATATGACACATTTTTTGAGTTTATATCATTCGCCCACACTCGTGCACGTTAACGAACACTTAATGATTAATATTCCACCAATATTACACATTGGCACTCGAAGAAACACAAGTTTAAGAAAATAATACAAAACCAACAACGTCTCACTATCGAATTCCCGCCAAAACTCGACTCAATAGTTTCTAGATCTAGTACATCCTGCTAGAGAATGCTACTTATCATTAAATCCTCCTTATATATTTATTAAATTTGTGTGCTAAAGTATAAAGAAATAAATACAATTACTTGAAACTGGCACAATGTGCGAAAAGCACCATGGCCAATGAAGAAAAAAAAAAAAAAGAAATAAAATTAAATACAAATGTAGTATTTTTTTCTTTACAATACCAATTTTCAGGGCCAAATTCACGGCACGTGCGGTAGTGACTGTAAAATCCACTCTCTCGTCCCCAATTTCAGTGTAGCAGTTAATACTTATTAATTTTCAGATGGCTTGGAGTCAGGCCAATACCACAGCTTAGGTGACAGTGTCATCGCGTGTACGGTGACCATGACTATAGGAATATTAAGTGGTTCTTTTTAATAGATTACAATAGCCACTGAAAGCTTAAAACACATTTGTTTACGTCTTTATTTTCAAGGCGGGCTTTGTTTTATTTCGACTGGCTTTTTATAAATAGCATGTCTATTTGAGTATTTTTGTAGAGGACTGAATAGCGATAGAAAGTGGTTACCGTTGCTTTTAAATAACGATAAAACGGATAATGGTAGGTACGTTAACTTTTGACGTCCCCCGCCGATGTGCATCGTAATGATAAAAGTTTTAACCCCTTTTTGTATAAACGTCAAATTTAGATACACAGATAGATAAACTCTTTATTGTAACACCGCAGAACAAGAAAACTTAAGGCTAAAACAGAGCTACAAATAACAATAGACAAGAAAACAATACAACAAATTAAGCTAACTTAAATATAATAGGTATACAATCGGCGGTCTTATCGCTCAAAACGATCTCTTCCAGACAACCATGCATGGAGAGGAGTAACAAGAAGTATTATGGATGGTGGTTTTCAATATAATACCTATACCTACAATAAAAAATAACATATCGATATACTTATAAAATACATATTATAGTAGACCTTTGCCATTATAGGTTTCAGTGTCCGAAGTTACTATCCAACAATCCCGATTAATTATCACAGAAATCATGGTCACCATCAACATACACCTACTCGTCCACTGCACGTCGAAGACTTTTCCTAATAAAGCCAACAGTGTGCCTAGTCACAGAATAATAAACTAGTAAACTAGTACAGAAGCTTTACTTCGCAATGGTTTTCAAAGAAATATTGACTCTATCTGATAAACAATATGATTTAATTTAGCTCGCGGTCCAGTCGAGCACGTGTTCATTTACATACCTACCAATTTATTTTTGAAGGAATATAGGCCGTAATTCACTATACTCGTAGTACGGTTCATACTAAGTTATACATGGTTATACGTATTGAAAGAGCCGCGGACTAGGGTTGCTTACTTCCAGAAACTACTTATGCCATCTAGCGCACAGCACGAGCGTTTACACCTACTTGTGGCGGGCAACGCGCAGCAGGCAGCGCCGAGTACGTTCATGTAGTCTAAGAGCTAGCTGCATAATTGTATAATATGCTATACGATTATTGCCAAAGATTTAATTTAATGAAGTAATAAAATAAAACACATTTTGTTCATTATACTTATATAGACAAAAGAATAATAGATGTTATGTATGTGTAAAAATATCTGGAATTGTTTTTGTTTCGGACAAAACATAATAATTGATACTTAATTACTGAAATATACATAAATTGATACTTAAATACTTAAATTACTGAGAATACTGCACAGTACCTATCTTTTTGCTTATTTTCGTTTTGTGTCCATCTTGCAATTATATAATGAATCAATCAAATCAAATAATTACGTTGAACGTGGTCGAACATATAGCGCGCACGCGTGTGTTTTCTTTCGCTTGTGGCAGCCTACTAGATTGGCCACTGCGCAATGGCCGCCGCTACACGCGGAGTGACACAGGCCTGGCCTAGTGTGAGTTTTGACAATTTCTTTACGTGCTCGTCAGTCACTAGATGGCGCTGCTCTTATTCCATACAATTTCAAGTTTACGCTAACCGGACCGAGCGCGTAAAGAAATTGGCAAAACACACTAGGCACACTGAGCCCTTGCGGCTCTCTCATCCAGCCTATACCAACCGTGCAACTCACTACGTAGTACGCAGTGAGTGAAATAAAATTGTATAGTGAGTTATGGTCACTCCACCGTCTGTAAACGATAGGCAAATCGCGGCGAGGCGCTTCGGCGTGAATCATACTTCACTCGTAAAAACTGTAAACATCTCGCCACACCGGCGGTATTGAGACGAGATGGGTTCACTACAGTGTAAACCTACTATAGTTAACTGTAAACAGAATAATCCATTAATAGTTTTTACAATTATTTACTAAAGCTGCCTTTTTCAGGCCGATTTGTTCCCACAGTCCAGGGGGCTTACCATGACGTGTTATTGCGATCCAATTGAAGACCTAAACAGAATCCCCATTCTATGCTATGTATGTTTGCAACCTTTGACTACATTGTGTGACTAGGCGAGATAGTGGTCAAATTTGAGTGTATAAATCTATATTAATAAAAGAAAGTCGTGTTAGTTACACTTTTTATAACTCAAGAACGGCTGAACCGATTCGGCTGAAAGAATTGGTAAGAAGGTAGCTGAGAACCAGGAGAAGGATATAGGATACTATTTATCCCGATGCTACTGGAAAAAATTTGAAACTGGGAAAAATATATCTGATAAAATCGGGTTGTACAGTTACTACTGTCACTCATTTTGACTCATAGAGACAATGACAGAACAACGTCTCTCGGGTCAGCTAGTTCGTAATAAAAATATCTACTACCTTTATCTTTCATTTTCAGTTTAATTATGTATTAAAAAAACTTTATTTCAATAATTGTACTTCCAATTGCATTAGCTTTTTCAATAACAATGAAGTCTCATAAACCGCTTTCATTTTACGATGTTGCCCTCTCAAATTCCTTTTAGTCGATTTAAAATTTCTACTCTGTTTTATGGCAACACTGCTCGAGAAAGAATGTCAGCTCTGGGTGCTTTGGCAGGGATGCAGTGTGACGGTAGAGCGATAGCGGGGTTTTAAGGGAAAGAAGTGCATTGTATCACTTGACCTTACTAATCATCAATATATGCAACGTTGCTAACGGCACAATTAGAGCTGTCAGTCTTGTGGATTATCGATTGATAGCACGCCTTAATTAAATTAGTAAAAAAAATAGGACGTTTATTTGATTATGTGGGGGTCCTAACTTTTGTTGCTCTAAAAGTCCTGTTTGAAAAAAGAATGACGGAAGTACACCTTTCATTTTTATAAATAACTCTGCAGTTTCACGGCAAAGCAATTGGCGCTCAACGTTTTTAGTCACATATGCTCAAAGGCTCATGAAAGTTAAAAATTACGATACACTTATTAATCTAACCGACCCCGATACCCATCTCAATCCTGACTACTCGTTGGGGGCTACTAATTTTGCCAAGTTTGAGTAGGCTCTACCATTTATCATCCAAAAGTCCACAGAGCATGCTCGCGTGCGATTATAACGGCAAACAGAACGTTGATTGAGTAATCAGTACCATTCGAGTGCAGCCGTCAGCTATCGATTAGCGCCATATCGATGGGTTAATCAGCAAACGTCGATTAGTGTTAGTCATTGCCTAAGTCAAGTGGGTGATCAAAAGAGCGATTTTGAATTACTGAGAAACCGCTCGTAGAACCGATTTATCGATGGAGAAGAAAGGTTCTAGAGTGGCGACCGCGGACTGGAAGACGCAGTGTAGGTATGCAGTAGGTGTAGTACACAAGTCGTGAACTAACCTTGTAACGTAATAACAATAAGGGGTTATTGTTGTAATAGAATAGAATTAATGTCAGATTGTAATATGATAGAATAGAGGGTTAAGGGGGAATTTACACTGTGAACTTGAAGTTACTGAAGTACTCAAGTGAGTTCAAAACTTGAGTTCAACTTGAGCATACCTTTGAGGAAGGCGTCGCAACCGTCTAGGTGTACAAAATTAAACAAAACTGTACTTGGATAAAGTCGATAAGAACCAGGACCTCTATTAAGACCGTCCTGCTAGCATCTTTCAAATCGCTCCCGCTACCTCCCGTGCACCAGATCCGCCCGCGGTCTATAGGTAACAGCGATAAACGTCTGACCTAGTTGCTGAGAGTCTCGCCCTAACTTAATTGGGGGTTATTCTGGTACCGCTCGAGGGAACTATTTTTGTGATATTTAATTTTTAATCCGACCCCGTTGCGGTGCGAATCGATTCGCGTGTTCGGGGTTTTGTAAATGTCTTGGCTCTTTATTGTATTTGAGCATTCTTCTCTAGTGTAGTCGATGCGGTTAGCGTGAAGTGGTGATAGTAAAATATAACACAGATTTGGAGGATTTTGATAAAGAATACCGGGGCGCGTACGTCAACCAAGCGTCGGTGAGTATGGCTGCGGAACGACTGTTTTTTAAATATTTGACGTCTTGGTGGAACGCGAGCGTAGGTAGTCCGTTTTTATTAATATTAGAAGGTAAGTACAAAATAATATTATTTCAGATTACCTACATTTCAAGGTATTATAATGTTTACGTTTTTTACCATGGTAAAATCTAAAGAAAGAAAGTTAAGCTTTTAAATCTAGACATTAATATCTTATAATCTTAATTATTGTAAGTTTCTGTCTGAGATCGCGAGGCACGTCGTCTACATTCTCCGCCCAGTGTCACGTCGTCAGTGACACTCATCAGCCATCGGAACTAGTGCCAAGCGAGTGACTGGTCTGGTAAGTATACCGGTCTTGGTTTTCAAGTCAACCGTGCGAATCCGTCCGTCTTTCCCTGGGTAAACCCTAACTATTTTACCCTTCGGCCAGGTATTGCGCGGCAAGTTGGGGTCAACTACTATAACCACATCTCCTTCTTTCAGGTGCTCTGTCTCCTGGCACCACTTCTGTCGCGGAATGAGCTCCGGTAGGTACTCTTTAACCCAGCGCTGCCAAAACATGTCAGTTAGTCTCTGAGCAGTTCTCCACATCTTTCGTAGGTACAAGTCACTGTCATCAAATGCTCCAGGCAAGGGTAAGTTAGAACTAGATCCAATCAGGAAATGGTTAGGTGAAAGAGCTTCCATATGTTCTAGTTGAACTGAAACATGAGTCAGTGGCCTGCTATTTACTATATTCTCCACTTCGGCAAGTAGGGTCACCAGGGTCTCTTCTCGGGGTGCTCGTTCTTTCAGGACTACTCGGAGCGCCGTTTTTACGCTCCTTATCAGGCGTTCCCACGCTCCGCCCTTATGGGGACTGACTGGAGAGATGAAGTTCCAAGTTACTCCTCTGTTTGTCATCTCATCTTTGATAAGAGTTTGATCGAGTTCTTTATACGCCTTCTTCAGTTCGATTTCAGCGGACCGTAGATTCGTTCCATTGTCTGAATAATATATTTGACTCCAGCCGCGTCGGCATGCCATGCGTCTTAAGGCCATAATGAAGGAATCAGTGGTCAGCGATGGCACTGTTTCAATATGTACCGCGCGCACTGTCAAGCAGGTAAATAATACCCCGTAACGTCGCTCTCGGCGGCGGCCGACCGTTATTTCCATCGGTCCGAATAAGTCAACGCCACAATGGGTGAACGGGCGCTGATGATGCGCCAGCCGCCCAGCAGGTAAATCACCCATACGCGGCACCGTCGGTGCGGCCTTTCGTATGCGACAAAACAAACATTTAGAGGCGACAGACCGTACTGTGGGTCTTAGGCTTAGCAGCCAGTACTTCTGTCTCAGTTCGTTCACCACCATCTCGTTATTACCGTGTGCGGACTTTTCATGATATTGTTTAGTTAGCAGTCTTGCTATTTGGTGACGTCCGTCCAGTATCACAGGTCTCTTTGTGTTCGAGCTCACGTCTTTGGCGGTGTCAACTCGTCCCATTACTCGTAGAATCCCACACTCGTCCAGGTATGGAGTGAGAGTGCGTAGTCGGCTGTTCGGCTGTATTTGTTTATTATGTTGCAGCAGATGTATCTCTGTAGCAAAAGATTGCATCTGAGCAGAACGTATGAGCACATTTTCAGCTTTTTGTAGCATATCTGTGTTTATTTCAGCTTTACAGTTTTTCTTGCACCTCTCAATGAATAATAACACGCTGGCAGTACATCTCAATAAACGAAGCCACGACGAGAACCGTGCTGGATCAGGTATAGGTAAACTATCGCTCTCAGTTGCGTATACATGATGTACATTTTCTAATATTTCTTCACTAATTTCTTCCTTTTCTTTTTCAGGTGCAAACTTGGACCACTCGGACTCCGTCTGGTGAAGAAAACTAGGGCCTTGGAACCATTCACAATCTTTGTGTAACTCGTAGTTATTATTCTTTGTCGCTATATCTGATATGTTAAGACTTGTAGGTATGTAGTGCCATTCATGCGGTTTGCTCAAGTCATCTATTTCGCCGAGTCTATTAGCGACGAATACTTTGTAACTTCTGGTTTCATTTTTAATCCAGTGGAGCACCGTCATGGAATCGCTCCAGTAGAAGAATTTTGTTGGTATCAACCTGGTGGCTTTGCGGATCGTATCGGCGAGGCGACTAGCTAAAACAGCAGCCTGTAGTTCCAGCCGTGGTATAGTTACCGGTTTGATAGGTGCGACGCGGCTCTTACTAGCGATAAAGGACACACGCACATCGCTGTTATTAGTGTGCACGCGCCAGTACGCCACTGCTGCGTAAGCGGCGGGGGATGCGTCACATAGCAAATGCAATTCTAATGTCTCGCTCGCACTTGCAGTCGATGCTACTCTGTTATCGTTATTAGCTCGCACGCAAAAATACCATCTTGGTATACGTATCTCTTTTATCTTTTCTAATTTAGTTATCCAGTTTTTGAATGCAATGAATTGCTTGTTATTTATCTCATCATTCCAGTCTATGTTTGACTTCCAGGTATTTTGAATGATAATTTTTTCCTGGATTGTGAAAGGCGTGAGTAGGCCATAAACATCGAAAATAGACATTACTATTCTTAATAATTGCCTTTTCGTCGGTCTCTGTTCGCATTTCAGTATTTTCTCTGGAATCTGTTTCAGTGAGAGGTTGAATCCGAATGTATCGGTCTTCGGGTACCACAATAGGCCAAGTGTGCGTTCACTCTTGCAATCATAATCGTCGTCTTTGAAGTGCACGGCCGCTTCGCTTAGCGTATCTGCAGGTAGGGTGTGACACACGGCCGGCTCGTTCGACGTCCAATTTCTTATTTCAAAAGAACCCTGTTTGTGTATGTAGGAGACTTGTTGCATGGTTTCAACGGCATTTTCGACATCGTCAAAACAGTCAATATAATCGTCCATGTAATGACTTTTTGTGATGGCCGTCACAGCATTAGGCATCTCGTTCGAGAAGCGCTGAGCATTCATATTCTTGATATATTGTGCAATGAACGGCGAGCAGTTGGCACCAAATATTAGTGACGTCATACAATATTTCGCAACTGGCTCGTCTGGGCTGTTCCGCCACAGGAACCTCAGTGCGTGTTGATCTTCATGTCTTATTTTCACGCGGAGAAACATGTCTTTAATATCACCGGTGAGGCCGATACGTCGTTCTCGAAATCGTAACATAATGCCAAGCAGTGATTGTAGCAAGTCCGGCCCTTGAAGTAGATAATGATTTAGCGAATATTCACTGGAAGTCGCAGCTGCATCAAAGACAAGGCGAAGCTTCCTTTTGTTTGGGTTATCTACTCCGAAGTGCGGTAAATACCATAACTTCAATGGGGTAATTTCATCTGCATCAGACTCGAGTTTACGGGCGTAGTTATTGACGAGTAAATGTTCGACTCGTTCTTTATACCTCGAAGCATAAGTCGGATCGTTTGACATCTTCTTCTCTATTGTTTTCAGGCGACGGAAGGCGTTATAAAATGAGTCTGTCATCTGGGCGTTACTATCTTTCCATGGTAAGCCAACTTCCCACTGTCCTTCTTTTATTACAGCAGAATTTTGTATTATTTGTATTGCTCTGAGTTCTTCTTTATTAACTCGAGGTTTATTGCAGACACCGATGCTCTCGAACGCAAATGATTTTTTAACAAGTTGGTGCAGTTCGTCATTCGTGAGATCCGTGTGTATCGAATCATCCGTTGTAGACAAACAAGCCGCATTGGCGAGTGTATGACTGTGCGACAGCTGATCGGAGCTTATCTCGCATGCGCCTGTGTGCGCGGCCTCCGATGCGTTATCAGTGAGGGCTGCGGCGATGCAGGCGTGGCGAGCTTCACTATGCGCAGAGGCAGGGGATGCCCCGCGCTGTGCTACCGTTATCATAGTGCACTCAAGTGGGCTTGAATGACGTTGTATCGGAATAACACCATGCACGCACCATCCTAACGGTGTTAATGTCGCGCATGGTTCGTTTTTACTGCGAATAATTGTCTTTAAGGGCACAATTAGATGATAATTATCCTGTCCGATTAGTAACTTTGGTTTCACTTTGTCACTACACATTATGTTAATGTCTAAATGCTTCAAGTGTTCATATTTTTCTATGTTAACTTGAGATAGTTTTTGAGAAGGTAAATTTAATTCACTGATTTTACGAGCGCTCAGACTGAATGACTCACTGTTCGTGTTTATGATTTTAAAGTTCACTACTTCACTTTCACACGTAAGTTCTGAGTTCCAAGCACCTCGTACACTAAGTTTTTGTTTATGTCCGTGTAAGTTCACTTGTTCGGCGATATCGGCTGATATGAGGGACACCGTTGCACCGTCATCGAGCAGTGCATGCGTACTTATTATTCCGCTCGGGCCCTGGATGTTTACCGGGACAACTTTTAAAAGGACACACGACTTTGTGTTGGAGCTCGCATGAGCTACAGTCTCATCGTTTATTGAGCGGTCACTGTTCACTGCATTGTTATTGAATAGCACGTTATCACTATTGGTAGGTATATTGTCATTATTTTTTATTACACTAGTTTGTTCGCAGGTGTTTTCACTGGTTTTAGGTACCCAGTGGAGCAGGCGGTGATGCTGCAACCCGCATCCATCGACGTCGCAGGTGACCGCGGGGCAGGTGTCGCGGTTGTGAGTGGTCAGTAAACATTTATGGCATAATTTGTTGACTCGCACAAATCGCCAGCGGTCTTTTCTCATTGCCCGCTTGAACCGGGCGCACTCTGGCAGGCCGTGATTGCTGGCGCGGCAGAACTTGCAGTGCTTCGCAGAATCAGGTTTTGTTCCCAGGAGAACTGCATGGTGTCTTCGCCCTTCAGGCTTCTTCCTGTAGTCTGGTAGACAGTGCATGTGACTCAGGCCGGCGGCTGCAATCTTATTTGCTTCGGTATATAAGAAATCACTAAGTATTTCTAACTTAGCCTTCTGTGTGTTGCAGTTTAGAGCGTAGTAGTCAGCCCACTTATTGATAAGCGGGCCGGGACACTTGGATAACACTGACGTCACTATTTCGGGACTTCTCAGGTAATCATTTTGATTCACTGCTTGTAACGCTGCCACGGAATTCTTAATTTTGATTGAAAATGAAACTATTTCGTGGTGGTGGTTCTGTGATAACGGTGGTATTTTCTTCAATTGTGTAATAATTTTATTTGTTATTGTTTCAGGTCTACCGTAGCGGAGTTCCAGTGCTTCAATGACGGTATGCGGAGCCGTGTTCCCGATGAGAAGTGAAGAGACTGTCTCCTTAGCTTCTCCGCGGAGTGATTTGCGTAATCTCCACATATTTTCAGCATCACTGAAGTTACAGAAGTTTGTCGACTCATCGTAGGCTTGTTTGTATGCAAGCCACTCGAGAGAATCTCCGAAAAACTGTGGTAAGTCCCTGGATGTCGCAAATCTAGACATCATTTGTTTATTCTGCGCATTCGATGCGAAGATTGCGCTGGCCAGGTTCTGCAGGCCAACATCGGCAGCGCCGTCTTGTTTCTGTTTTTCAGATAGATGGCTGCGCTCGAGCCACTGCTCCACTTTCTCCAGTGAATCTACTGCACTTTTATTTGAGCTGCGGTGTGATTTAGCCGATTGGTTTTCAAGCGCAGCTAGATCCGCTTCTAACTTCTTCTTAATTAACTGCTTGTCAATTTCAGCTTGCGCTTTGGCAGCTTCGAATTCCAGCTGTTTTCTACGCGCTTCTGTTGATCCTGTCGAAGCGGATTTCGCGGTCAGGGTGCCCGCCGGGAGGCAGTCCACAAGGAGGGGTACGGTCTTCAACCAAGCCCCATCCGATTTAGGTCGTTCTGGGTGAGCAAGCTTGCTCACGCCTCTCGGCTGCATGACTTCCGACTTGACTTCGCGTGCCGGGTCCTCCTTCATCATGTTGTCAGCTTGTTCAGCTTTCCAAGCGCTGCGTGTGCGCACCGTGGTCTCGAAATGGCGGCGCGAATTGTGCGGCGGTGTGTTGAACATTGCACGGATTACTACACTGTTTCACGTTGTGATCGGGCTCGAAGGAAAGGTTGTAGTCGATGCGGTTAGCGTGAAGTGGTGATAGTAAAATATAACACAGATTTGGAGGATTTTGATAAAGAATACCGGGGCGCGTACGTCAACCAAGCGTCGGTGAGTATGGCTGCGGAACGACTGTTTTTTAAATATTTGACGTCTTGGTGGAACGCGAGCGTAGGTAGTCCGTTTTTATTAATATTAGAAGGTAAGTACAAAATAATATTATTTCAGATTACCTACATTTCAAGGTATTATAATGTTTACGTTTTTTACCATGGTAAAATCTAAAGAAAGAAAGTTAAGCTTTTAAATCTAGACATTAATATCTTATAATCTTAATTATTGTAAGTTTCTGTCTGAGATCGCGAGGCACGTCGTCTACATCTAGAAATACTTTGTTTGTTTTAAAACTGGAATAAAATTAAATACACTTTGTCTCAGTAGGTATGCTATAAAGTTTGAAAAAAGACAGTAGTTGGGAAGTCAATTGATATAGTGTGCGTTAAAGATACCCACAAAATACTACTAGCTAACAGAAGGGCGAGCAGGAACCTATATCTAGAAAGTATTTGATACTGTCAAATTTGTTTTAGATTTTAACAGCGCCTTGCAATATCGACAAGATGCGTACGCGAACGATTACTTTGATCGATACGTTAACGATACAAACCTTTAACATTTTCGTGCTCGCGTGACAGTTAACGTATCGAATACATTCTCCATAGAGGTTCCTGCTCGCCTTACAGTTAATTTATGTCCTGACCTCGCCAATGCATTTGAACCGAGTTTCGGAAAGCACGTCAACACTTTTAAAGAATTTATCAAATGTACAAATCTTTGCAATAGTAATCCGAATAACAGCTAAAGATAAAAAGATGTGCAAACTTTCTTTTTGGCACCATGTTACAATAAGAATCCCGCAAGGGTCAGTTATATGCCCTTCTTTTTTAAAGGTTATAGTGTTCGACAAGGCGCCAAATATTTGCGAAAAATTTGCTGTAAAATAGAACTTGTTTTTCAAGGCAGAAGTACTCACAAGACGTCTAAGCAAAACACTACCCGCACCCTATTATTGATTGTATTTTCCCGTTTCCAATTCTCCCTGGCAGTCGCCCCGTTTCTTATTTTTCCTTTCGTTTATTTCGCTTGATGAGTTCCCAAGTAACATAATTTGTGACGGTTGAACGGAGGTGAAAGGTAGTTGCATATCATGTACACAGAATGGTGTAATGTAACGTTCTTGCGAATGTTACAATACCGCATACACTTATTAACCTGGTAGGTTTGTTCAGCAACAGCCTACTTGGAGATATTCCAGCCTCTTGCATGATGTTCAGATTCCAGCAGAATAAAGAAAACATTACTAGTTCGGAAGCAATATTTCTAGTTAAGTTCTAGCAGAGCAGTGCCTTGTAGAATTGTAAACCAAAGGTCTGGACGGCACTGTAATTATTACAGACAAATTTAGCGCTTACTATCAGGCAAACGGACTGCTAGTCTCGTAACTTTATGAACCTATAACCAAAGAGCGAGCTTCGTGCTCGGCATTCGGCCTAACAGTTGCCGTGACAACACTTGTAACAGAATATTCAAGTGTTCAATTCCGTAAAGTAACAAAATTTGTCGGCTGACGAGAGGTGAAATGTCGGAAATCGAGATTTCAAGTTTCTCGGTTGTTTGGACCGGTAAGGTCACTTGATACAAATCAGTTATGGACTTTTGAGTTGAGACACATTTTACGCAAAAGAGGGTTGGACGATCTTTCTAAAATTGTTTACTGTAGGGGTAAATTTGAATTTGAATTCTTTTCTGTGCCGTAATTTTTTTGCTTATAAATCGTTTGATATAATTATCTTATCACCATTATCTTCTAAAAAGTCATGGCTCAAGAATATCAGAGAGTGAACCGGGATCGTGGTAGAGCTGCTACGTGTGGCAAGAAACAAAGGCATAATGCCATATTATAATATATGGAGCTGACGGTCAACCTCCATTAGCGGAGAGTACTGCAAGATGATCATCATCATCATCATCACCTACCCCTGCAGAGCATGGGTATTTCCTTCACTTCTACCCTTTAATATCTATATCTGGAGGTTTTAAAAACAACCCTGAACCTAATCTAGCTTTACATTCTAGGCTAGATTTAAAATTGTGCTAGATTTAAAACATGACCAAGTAAAAATCGGTCATGTTAGGACCAGCTTAGCAACATTTCTTAGGAACCTTCCACATACTGGAGTAGTTTGAGAGCTAGCAGCTGTTTTCAGTGAGGTACTTGGTCCGCCCGATTTTCTTCTTCTTCGATATTTGAACCTTGAGATTGGAGGTTTTGTTATTCTGCATGCAGTTTAACTGCGTATAGTGTGTTGAAAGGTTTTAGAATCATATATTAGCGTGAATCCTGATTTTTTCTTTAGGGTACTGGTTATTGTTAAAGTGGATCTATGAGAGAACATTCGTATATGGCCCGAGGGCTACCGAATAACAAAAATAAACAACAACAATAAAAGGCCTTACGAGGAACAGTTACGTACTCATTTGGTCAGTTACTAAGGTTTCATGAAAATGCTAAAATAATCTGGATGGATCTTACTCAAACCGCAATGAAGCTCCATGCCTATGCAGCACGTTTTAATACGAATGCCAGCCGTGATTGAGCGAACCACCTCCAGGGGCGTGTTCCACATCCATTCATTACTTGTGTGCATGAGAGGGGGGGGGGGGGGGTAAAGAATTGAGTAATTACTTTAATTAGAGGAAGAGAGACGGAATGAAGCGTCGAAGTTCGGTTTTCGGTTTGGTAAACTGAGTTGCATGCCTCGTTCATGTCATAACTTATGGATGGGGTATGGGGCGTTTCGCACCACAACTAATTTGCACCAAGGCGCGAATAGACCCAGGGTTTTTTGAATTGGAAACTGATTTTATATCCAGAACTACTAAGGTAGTATAAAATACAAAGAAGCCTCTATTATATTATGCAATGGATGCCCATTGTTTCGCGTTAGTCCTTGTTATCGATTCGTCAGAGGCCTATGCGCGGCAAATACAGCCTAATTTTGAAAAAAAAAACATCATTTCTGCATTGAATAGCACGATTTCAGATCGATCGGAGAGGCGCCTTTCGTAACCTGTAACCTGTAAACCGTTCGCGTCAGACTCAGATGTCTGCGGCCCTCCGCAAATATCTGACGCGAACGGCATCACCGATTACTTTCACATATCCCCGCGGTGGTTAAAGCTGTAAAATATTTGTGTGATAAAAATATCATCAAAAAAAACAATTTTTTTTTACGATGATAGTTTTTCTTATCAGATGATATGAAAACACCGATGACTTGCAAAAATTTACTCCAAGTTCTTGTAATTATTACTTGCCTACTAATACTGTAAATGAGACAGTTTGGATTATTTTGTTTGTTTGTCAATCGCGTGGCGAACGGCTTTTAATAAAGTTAGGCACGAAAGTAGACTACATAAATATTATATTAATGGTATTTGCGGCATAGTGGGTGAAACGTAGGGTTCGATTCCAGCACAAGGCAAATATTTGAGTGAGCCACATGATTCTGCTCTGAATTTGAGTGTTTGTCCATATTCCACATTCTCTCGATACAAAAATCGGGGGATTAGTAGTAGGGATTAGTAGGACTGAAAAATATTAACTTTTGTTAAAATCTACCCCTGAAGGGTCAAATCAAAAATGACAAAACCGCGAGTAGCAGCTAGTAGATGAAAGTTACTTTGATTACTGCAGACTGGACCCAACATTGTTATTGTAAACCATCCTATCCAAACATTAATGAAGGACCGGGGTCCTGGCGAAATGTAGATAGTTTTCATTAAGACTACCTCGTAAAAGCACGGAATTTAAACTATCCCGGGAGTGTTGGAGGTTCAAATGGTGCTTCGCCAGAAGTTCAAGTCAAGGGCGTAGCCAGTGTTGCCTCTAGGGAGAAATGGGGTCACATAACGTACATATTTTTATTCGAATTTGCGGGGTTTGGGTGTAAATTCAGGGTTGATAATTCTGCTAATTTAATTCCAAAAACTAAGTAGAACTGAAAAGTTTTAAAACATTATTGATGCATGAAAATAATATGGAAGCCTAGCATTGGGAAATAGCTAGTGACTTCAAGGGGCAATTTATGAAGATATCGAATAATTTAGAAAAATAAAACATTTTATAAGAAAATTACTCGTAGTACAATCCGTTCATTCTCAGATCTTTTAGCAGTTTCTTTAAAGGAGCTACTATGCTTTCAACTCCTCTTGATAGGTCACCCTTCCCTGACTACGCTCCTGGCACAAATACGCGCAAACTGGTACAGACAGAACTTAAAGAAAATATTACGAACCAGGGCTGACCTTCCCCTAAATAAGGGTTGGCAATTAATTACACCCGTGGCGCTTGTAGCAACGCTTCGGCTAGGGGTGCTTAATTAGCTGTAATATTTTTTCAGTGAAAACGAGAAAAATATAACATGGTCTAGGAGTGGGTTTCTTCAATTTAGATTATGATTCGATAATAAGTTTCAGGTATTATGATTGAAAATATTCAAAAAAGAATATAGATCTGTATATTATACCAAAAATAGTCTCCCGAGTAAAGCTAAACAGTTGTAGATAGAAAATGAAGTCGTTTATATATATTATATATTTGTTTGTTTTTACTTTGTATATACCTATCTTTGTAGTAAGTACTTAAATATATTCGCGTCTAGTGTAACTGACGTTACGGTCTTAGCTGGTACCACAACACACCAGGTAAGCCACATATTATTTAATTTACTTCTGTCAGACATTAATTTAATATACTGAATACAGTTAATAAGTATTGATTATACAAACATGGTAAATAATATCCTATTTCCAAACCGTAATTTTTCCTTAAAGATAGTCAAATATTTGCCAAATCATTTTTCAGTTGCACAAACGATTTCGTCATAAAATATCAAATAATACAGTTTTACCATCGCCCATAGTTTGCAGGGGGGGAAATTGCAAAATACAGTACAGTTAGCAGCCCTACTTTCACCCCCTGAGGGGCGCGAGGGTGTTTTGTAAAATTACTGAGAATTATTTTACAATTACGCCAGCTTTTCCGCCCCGTAGCGTTCATGAGCGTCTTCTATAAAATACATTGATTTTGCAGAAATTCAATGAAAATTTTATTAAACTTGATATCACGAGTTTTGTAGAAACTTTTAATTGGCCTTCTATAATGTTCTCCCACTATTCTTTGTAACAAGCTGTAAGTTTCCTTGTTAGTAAAATAGTTTACTGAAATTTTCCTAGCCCCCTAAATACAGGGGCCTTAAGAAGGCCCTCGTGCAAAATAATTGTCTTTACCACCGTATGCTAAATAGGCTCTTACGTCAACTGAGCTCACTCCAAACTGTGTCCGCGTGTGCGGGATCAAATAAGCCTATTCAAGACGTCGACAAGGCAAAACAAAAACTACAAATAAATTAATGGCAAAAACCAAAAACCTTACCTACTGTGACCCGTAGTATACATACACAGACTACATTATACAATACACTACGGACGGAAAATACAACCCTCATTCCAAGCAGTCGAATCATTTCATAGACAGGCACAGTCATCAATACTTGACAACACAGAACGTACTCTGCACGCCAGGTGTCGTCATGAGATGACTTTTCTTTAACTGATTTCGTAGCTTGGCGTGAAGAGCTCGTTTTCCGTCTAAAAGCTTGCCGGTCAATAAGTTGAAGAGTAGAGTAGGTATATATTAAACGACTTATAGTGTTATAACTATTCTCGACTGTATTAACACCTCCGACATCTAAGATAAAGCAGGCGTAAACATAAACACTTAGAACTTAGTAAAAAAATCGTTCACCAAAATCTTCAGACTTCAATCGAAGCACTTAAAAATAACTTATAAACTTGTCATTAACGCAACCCTGTTTGAAATCTATAGCTTATATTATATTTAGATATTGTAGCAGAGGTCCATCGTCAGCGATATCGTTTGGTTTCAGATAATGGCACTCGACACCGGCCGAGAGGGCACTTTTTGCCTGTCGGCTTACATGGGCTTAGTGGCTTGATCGAGCGCTTGCTTAGATAGTGAATTGTATTATAAATGTTTGTTGCTTACCGGGTAAAAGGGATTAAAGTAGAGAAATCAATTCGAATTGCGTTGAACAAATATATTTTTAGAGTTATTTATAATTATTGACTTTCTTTATTATCAATAAATTATAAATGGATATACTTAGGTATAAAACTGAAGTAACCATCTTTGTCTACGATAGAAGTTGTAATCCTATATCTACGGTTTTCATAGATTTGTGAAGTGTGTATTCCTAACAAAAAAAAAAAAAAGTTTTTTTTCAATAAGTAACAGGGTAGTGTTGTTTAATCCTACTGCCTTTCCAGTGATCCGCCAGTTTACTGATAGTTTGTAAACCAACCATTATAAGGTCGAGGTAGGTCCTTTTAGACACAAAGGTGTTGAGAACATCTCTACAACGCTGAATGAGGGGTTTATCGTGAGATGACGAGACAAGTACTACTTCAAGAGTTTTTGAATATAAAATTTAGAACAGGTAGTTTTTTTTTTCTTACCTTCGTTAGTTTGGCTTGACTAAAATTATCTTTAACAACTTTTGAACGAAAATAACTAGGTACAGTAATTAATTATACCTAAGTTCAAAGTATTCGGATTTTCAACGACTACCTACTAAAAAGAAATACTAAAACCGAGTATACAGTTTCAAGGTGCTCAAGTTTTTATTACATCTATACTAATATTATAAAGAGGAAAACTTTGTTTGTTTGGTTGTAATGCATAGGCTCCGAAACTACTGAACCGATTTGAAAAATTCTTTCACTGTTGGGAAGCTATGCTATCCCCGGTACACATAGGCTACCTTTTATCCCGTAAAAATTAATGGTTCCCGCGGGATAGTAGTTAACGCGGGTGAAACCGCGAGGTGCTTCTAGTTAGATATAAAACTACTCTTGCCGGGGGGAATTGGCATTATTTTTTCGTAAAAACTTCGCCATTTTACCCCTTCAAGGGTTGTATTTAGAAACATTATTTTAAATAAGTAGACCTCTCTCCCGTTTCACATTTCTTATTCTTTATATAGGGTATACGGCAATTTAATTTTCAGTCTGTTATTAGGTAAAATTTACGTCTTACATAATATTATTTCTTATGATAATACTTTTCAGAATAAATCCCTTATCTGAAATATGATCTATCGTTGCTATAATAATACAGGGCGTTTTATAGACAAAATAATAAACTCGACTGATAAATATTTACCTAATGATAGTTACACTAGAAAACATTTTAGAAATAATAAATATTTAAAAATGTTACAAAATTATCATGCGGCCGCAATCTCACTCAATTCCATTTTTAACTCTACACGCCTTCTTCCTTTCTCGGATATCACTGTTTAATAGGTAAACACTTAATCTGAGGTTTTAAACTCACTGTGGTTTAATTAAAATTATCACATTCAGCCTTGCGTGACATATTTTGTATGAATCTGTATTGTTATTGTTTGACATTGACAGTATCAGGGGAACATGGGCAACTTTTTTTTTTTTTAGTTATGGCTTCGCACGGTTTGTGCATATAGCCAGTGTCAAGTATTTTATTTTAAGTATTTCTTAATTTCACATTAAGAAAGTCACAGCAATGTTATAGCAATCGTGGTCAAGTAGTCAAGTCAATTATTTACATCGTCAGTCACGATTCAGTAAAGTAGTGGATGCTTTACTGAAACTTCCTGGGAGTTTTGGAAACAATGCGAAATGACACGTTTTTTGGGTTTATATCATTTGCCTACACTCGTGCACGTTAACGAACACTTAATGGTTAATATTCCACCAATATTACACATTAACACTCGAAGAAACACAAGTTTGAGCTAATAATACAAAACCAACAACGTCTCACTATCGGATTCCCGCCAAAACTCCATGGGCAACTTTATGTTATGAAACTTAAAAATGTCATGAAGTTAGGGGCGAATTTGGAAAAATGCAGTTATTACCCTCTTCGTCGGAATGCCTCTATTGACTGTTATACTGACTACATCTGACCAACTGAGTTTTGACATTTTTGAAATAGATAATTTAACCAATGCAGAAATGTCCGCAAAAAAGTGTTACGCCATTTATGTTCAATGTTAGAAGTCTGATAGTTCATTGGCTTTACCGAGCTGTGATTTTATTTATATTTTCTGTTACAAGTGTTACTACTAGTCTGTCTTTTCAAATTACTGAATACTTAAAGACGTTCATAAAACTTATTACTTACATCTTTAAGTCCACCTATATAATTAAAATTAGTATACCTAGGTATTTTGCTACAATGTAATATATCATTTTTATATAATTAGAATGGCCATTGCATCTTCATGCGTTACCGGCCTAGTAGGTTTTGGCTCTAATGGCTGAATGCCAAATTCCCTGATGCCACTGCGCGGAAAAAACAATTAATTTCGTTCGAAAACATTAGACGTGTTAAGCGAATATTTGTCTGATACGCATAATAGTAAACGCATTGGATTACATTTTGACGCATTTCATACTATGTTGGACTATTTAAAAAATTCGTCGCTTACACCAGACAAGAACGGGTTTTTTTTGTAAATTCAAAAGTAACCAATAAAAACATAAGATTGGCATGAAAATAGGCAATAGTTAATCTAGCTAACTGAGCCAACCACATCGGGAAGCTGCTTTACCAGATGTGACCATTTAAGAATGGCACAATTTGAGAATGAGACTTTCTGCGAATGGAATAATTTCAGAATATGATGATAATAAGCGAATTGGAAGATTTGCGAGTTTAAGCCCCGTTAAGGGCAGTTTTCTAGAATAAGATAGGTGCATAGGGGTATAATATTCTAAATAATTGTTAATTTATTCAATGTGTACCGCAAGGACAGAAAACAAGCACTCGTAGGTAGGTACTTCTTGTATTCATCATTACATTTAGACATTCATCTTTCTGAAAATCATATACAGCGATTTAGAACTCACTAGGTACACGTGCTTCTAGCTCCGTAAATGAGTAGTCACATCACCGTATTAAGTGTATTTATGGTATTATGTCAGTCTGTCATTAGGCTCGTGTTACACTGTACAAATACAGGCTGGCTAATGTGAGCAAACGTCGTTACCGGCTACAACGAGGTTTTGGGCACAGTATAGGGCAGTACGTAAGCTAATACGTTCTATTCGATGGCGGATGCCGAGTCGCGATGTCAATGTGTAGTGTCAACTGTCAGTGAGGTGGTCGAATGGTAGACGAGAGATAGATGACGGTGATTGTATATTGATGGTGATTTTGTTCATTTTGTTGCGCTTATTTCCTAACAAATATGACTACATAAACAAAATATATTTTATCTTTCTACTAAGGTATAGATAGGTACGCATTTATTTTATTACACCTGAGCTGATACGAGCTAGAGTTTGACTTTTGATAGAAATCCTTTTTTTTTTGATGCGTTCGCACTTTCCTCCGCCATGGTGGAAGGCCTGGAGGGGGGAGAGATGGGGTCCCTTTGGCATCCACCACGCCCGAACCGGGTTTGAACGAAACGTCGACTACTGTCTCTCCGTACATAACCTCCACACTTGCTCAGGTTTGTTTGTGTGGTTGATGAATTATCATTACCACTGGAATCATTCCTGTTTGCGCTTGATTTATGACGCTAACTCTTATTTTTAGAGGCTATTTTTGCGTTGTTAGCGTAAATTTAGGTTTTTTGATGTGTTTAGGGTTATAATTTAGAATCGACAGATGTTTTTTCATCTTGAATTGTTTTATGTTTGACGCTTTTTATTTTAGACAATTCTGAAGAGAGCACACAATCATCATGCAGCACATTGATGTATAAATGATCAGTTTGAGGAAAACACATGTCTAACTAGGAACTAACACAGTCTGAATACAAAATATCCATATCCATATCTGCTGTAGACTAAAAAAAAAGAATAAACTTTTCAACCGTCAACTGTGGTTCAACTATCGACCAATAGCAGATAGAACAAACAAACGGTATGCCCAGTTGTGTACATAGCTTAACATTACGATGACCTACAAACCAAAGAAGGAAGACAAAAAAATTCTGCACCAAACATAGGTATTAAACAAATTTCCAAAATCTGTAACAAAAAAGATAGTAGCAAAAAGCTTTTACTAGCAGTGAGGCAGTGCGGGAAAAAGCAGCCGGATCCAGTATATAAATGATACAATTTCGTGGCACTTAAGTTTTATACACACGAGGTCGTTTTCTTTCCCATCCTATTACCACAGACGGTTCCTGTAGCGGTTCCTAACGACGCGTACACTGTTTCTGTCGCTGAAAAGAATCGTCGCAACTTGCTATTCATTTTCATGATCTATATGTACATAATTACAATACAAATGTAACGGATCACTGTCTGTACATGGAAGGTATATGGGAAACAATATTATTGGGACCTTTATCAACGCAGATAGCACCCAAAACAATTAATGCTAGAATTTTTTCTGTTAGTCTGTGCGTTTGTGCAAGCTAATCCTAGAAACGGTTTATCCGATTTAGATGTGGTTTTGGTAAGTTTCACATAACATATTATAGTGTTTGTTTCATGTCAATCGGTTCATAATTAAAAAAGTAACGCCAACCTTTCAAATAGCTATAGGCTAGGTGTTGTGTATGTAACGCGGGTGAAACGGAGGGGCGTAGATAGTTTTTAATATTTTTTAAATTATTAGGTAAATTAAATTTTACAGCAGAGTCACATCAACTATCTACTTAATTGGAACATACACACTTTTCTCCCGCCTCCTCCGGACACGAACCATTTTTGGAAAACAATTTCTATATTATGTATGCTTCGCTCTATTACATTATTTTGAATGTACACCTTTATTATATCCGCAGTAATCAAAGCTTTTATTCAGCCCAACGAAATGGTTGCTTCTCTTAAAATTTGGTTTCGTTCTGCGAAATAACACTCACCCCAGAATATAGTACATACTAATAGAATCTCCCGTTATCGTTCGTGCATCCGCGCGGTAAATAGGATATCTTTTTTAATAAGTATGTACGTAAGTTAAGCATTTCGTCTTCAAAAGGTTTTTATTTGAGTTGAATTAGTTAATTACTCAAAGACGAGTTGGGCACGTAGCACAGTATAACGAAGGCATAGGTATATTAGGCTCTGCTAGTAGTAAAAATCTAGAGTATATTATTATAGATATACATGCTGGCAAAACTTATACGTCTTTTACACAATTAAATAACCGGTTACATTATTTACCTGTTTTATAATATATACTTTATTACAAAAACTTGGTGGTCTGGTCAGTGTATGGCGCCAGTAGTGCCTCTAAGATTGGGATATCTATAACTCAATATTCCAATGTAGCAAAATTCCTGATTAGTTCTTAAAAATGTTATAAGTATATCCGTTTGAAATGCAAAATGAATATGATTAAAAATAAATAACATTGGTATTAGAATGTGGTATTCGTTTGGAATTGATGGGGTCAATTGAATATCCATGGAGTGACCTCGGAATAGTTTGTGACATAATTATGGAAGTCCGCTAGGTATTTTTTGCATCAGTCTGCTAATTAAATAAGGACATTTGAAATAAATGTCATAATGAAGTCTCACAAACTATTTCGAAGCCTCTCCATTTAAGTTCTATTGAAGCGTTCTTACATTAGCAGACTTGCCCCCAGATCGTTGATAGAAAATTTGATATGTGCAGATTATTAACCATTTCCTCTCTCTCTACCTATATCTACAGGTTAGGTCTATTGTAACACGATTTACAAAACCAGGTCACCAAAGTACCGGACACAAAGGGGTGTCACCGTGTCACACGGAGTGCAGTTGTGTTACGAACACGTGACACGGGCCCTGGGAACACAGGCACAGCCCTAGAGCTACCTACGTCAGCGTACAAAGAAACTAGGGTTGTCACTGTTACGAAAATTTTACTATAAATGCTGTAAAGTGAATACCTATGTCGTTTTTTCGAGTGGTTGTATTCTGGATCTAATAGTAATGATTTTAAAACTTAAATCAGCTTGTGCTTTGAGATAGGGTTGGTTGAAAGGTGGCGACTGAGTTAATATGGCTATCCGGGGCATGACGTAATTAAGACGAATAGTCTTCCTGATTACGCTTAATTCGAATTTATTTGATTGATGTTTACGACAAATCCGTACAACTTAGGAATGTGGAAAAAATATATGTTAATTTTGATCATATACTTTAATTTGTGACGGTTAGTGAAACACAATTAAAATATATTTTCTCTATAGAAAAAAAATACAAAGTAACCTCTAGAAAATAGCTATTTAAATTAAATCTCACTAATTTATGAGAGAACATTATTCAAATCGAAAGAACTTGAAACCATTGTACAATAATAAAGGTTTTTGGTGTTTAATATAGCAACAATGCGCCAATTTTCATTCAAGAAAACATATTTGATTGAATTTTCGTTCAAGTAGAACGACGCGCCAGCCGCCATGTTGTGTCCTCTCTATCATTTCCATACGATTCGACAGTAGTCGCTGCGGCGCGCCGCTAGACGGACCTGTGTCACTTTTTTCAATTATTTTTTTACGTAATCATAGTTTTCCAAAATACTGGACCGCATCCATCGCCTGTCATGTTTGGTCTGTCAAGGCACTGATTAAGCAAAACAAGCATTGGATAAAGCGCGGCCAGTGGCCGCTGTGTTTTGTTTTTCTAGCCCGTTTATTACAATAGAATTTAAATAGAAGTGCCAAACAGTCACGTTGCTCCCGTTCTTACCTACATAACGAGACAATCTTTGTGTAGGCCATCTTGATGATTCAATCTAAGTACATGCGTGTGAGCTTCGTAATGACCACGTAGTTCTTATAGCATCATCGTCATTGGTGCTTATTATAGGTATTGTTATAAAAAAGTCTGGTGTCGCTAAGCAAGAGATTTCCAAGAGTACCTGTATTTGCGAGAGGTAAACTTAATTTAGGTAGTTTCTCCGGTTTTCAAACTTGGTCTCAGCACATATCAAACATTTGGACCTATTCATTCATGCCTACACTTTTGAGAATAGCTCAATCAAAACCTAATCCTATATAGGTAAATGAACACGAATGACACGCACACGTCAACACTGAAGTACTCGTATATTATGTACATCAAAATTTGACGGTCTTTAAAATTGCAATATAGCATAAGGTAGGTTCACCCAATAAGGACCGGTTTCTTATAAGGGCCACCATTTCAAAAACCCAGTTCCCGATGATAAATAGAAATCAAAACTCGTGCCGACGTTCCTTATTGACCAATCATTTAAGGGCATTGGCATTATTTACATTTTACGCTGCCATTTTGTCAGTATGCTTGTCAATGTAGTACATGTCACAATGCATCGGTCGATTTATTATCTTCCTTGGTGGCATTTTGAGTAATTTAAATATTTATTTTTGGTTATTACACGAAATTAATTTATGTAAAGGAATAAAGAACATCTAGGCGTGGGTTATGAAATTATGTTATCGAAAGCACGATTTTTTATGTTGATTTTTATTGGTTTTCTCCGGGATGCCGAAATGCCTAAGAAAGTCCACCTTCTTGTCGCCAATTAAAGGCCGGACCTTATAAGGTTTATGAATAGTACTGTAAACTACTTGCTAGTCTTGTTATTACTAAATTGAACTACTTAGGTACTACCACACTTTTTTTAAATATTTATTTATTACCTTTTAGGAAAAGCTATGGTTAAAAAAATCCATAAAATTAATACCCAATTTTTTTTTTGAACCCGAATAAAATATGGAACTTCTAAAAATGAGCTAGAATGAAGGAATATCAACATATACATTTACGAAGTAGAAATGTCACTGATTTTCCTGAATTTGTTTAGTTCATTTAAATAATACATCATGTTATTATTTGATAGTCAATATAAGGTCCACTGCCAAAAATGTAATATCTCTACACTTAATAAGGCCCAAGAGCTATGGCTGACAATATACCTGAATCGTATTATTTTTAAGCTGATAATTATTTCAGTTAATACATAACAATACAAAACTAAACTGTATTTTATTGAAATACATCATTTAATGTTGTTATAGTACTGCATTTAAGTTCTTATAGTCTTAATAAAGACCACCACTTCAATTTTTATTAATTTTTAAATTAATCTTTCGGGATTGATAAAAATAACTGTAACTGTATCTCACAAAATTGAAATAAAATAATAAAGTAAAGTCGTTTTAGAAATACTTGCAGTAAAAAAATGGGCCTTATTGAGATCACCTGTTTTTAATAAGGTCCATTGACATGTTTTTTTTTAACTGTTTCTGTCATTAATTTACTTATGATAAATGATTTTTGTCTTATGTTTTTACTACAAATATGAGCAATTTCTATAATTTTAGATGTTTTTTCAGTTGAAACGCTTCTAAAATCAGATTTATAGGGATTTGTAAAAACGTGGTCCTTATTAGGTGAACCTACCTTAGTTGTAACTATGATAGATTTATGATACGACGAGCCGGAGTTCGGTTCTCAATCGCCGTAGTTATATTAAAAATCTATGCATTTTGCATTTTTTTATCCCTTCTCAGAACAAGTTCTGGTAGGTATAGGTTCAACTGGTGAAATGAAGTATACAAAGTAACATTTTTTCTTTCTTGCGATTCTTAGCTGCCCTTGTACCTGTAATCCAAAATAACACCATAACTTTTAAATTCCTAAACTAATTTGGACGTACTATAGGGCTTCGTTATTTGCTACGTTTGGTACCTACTACACCACCCCTATATCATTTTTGTAATAGCGTATAATGTCTTGAGTAGAGGTACATAACAACTGAACATAAATAATCACAGTTTTACATTACAATCATTTCATCTCGTCTGTATAAAAGAAATAACAATCTGCACAGTACAGAATTTTCAGGTTGGTCTTTGTACCAAGAAATTTGTTGCACGTTAACAATGGGTTCAATACTTACGAAACATCTTCGCCATGGAAACGCTTGAGCGGAGAACGAACACGTTTTCAGCTACATACAGGTCCAGAATAACTGTGAGCTCGTTTTTGATGTTTTTGCTCTATACATTTTTAGCATCGTCCGTGAAAACAGGAACTCTCCGACCCAACCTAAAAATCAAAATAATTATATTTAAAATGTTGGAATGTTCTTAATACGTATGTGATAGAAAAATAAAACGGTTTTCACTTTTCACAACACTGAACATAATATGAAATATCGTCAGTCTTGAATCTTACAATTTTTATTTACCCCAAAGCCGGTGACTACAGAGAACGAAACGTGGCAGTCTGACACTGACAGACAGTGTCACGTCACGATCAAGGAGGTACCAGTTGATAATTACTGTATTGCCTTGCCAGTGCACAACAGTCAAAAGTACTGTACCAGTTGTACCACAATTGTACTCTGCTTTGATTGAACACGTCTTATCGTCATCGCGTCGTCTTTGTCGTCGGGAACCAATCGTGTAATTGCTATAATTATTTAAATATATTTAATAAAATTACGTAGGTATTTAAGATAAAATACTTATTTAATTATTTAAGTCTCTTTTGCTCTTATCTGTTTACTGGTATACCTTGCTCATTAGTTTTCTTTGTTGATGATATCGTTGGAAACTTGAAACCCATATAATTAATTAACTTGTTCAAAGTAAACACGTTCTACAATACATATTATTCATATCTTTTAAGAAAAAATGTCCAAAATTACATTCGGCTATAGTATAGTACGAGAGTAAATGTGATAATGTAGTAAGTTTGTGACACAAAATCTACCACGTGCAAGATTCTGGCAGCACTGAATTGGATACGTCACCTGGCGCTTATTTTATTATTTTGAATTACATATTATTTAATTACATTATACGAAACGGCAACGCCCGATTACGCTGCGATTATATCGCGGATATGCTCACACAAAGTAATGTCTTCTTGCTCCCACAGGCCTAGTGTGTCAACGTCGCATAGTGTCAATCTTTTTGAGACGCAAGATAGCTTATGTCCGTCTCATAGGTCCAATCTATTTAACCTACCAAATTTCATCGAACTCCGTTCAGCTGTTTAGCTGTGAAAAGGCAACAAACAGACAATAAGCAGAGTGACTTTCACATTTCTAATATTAGTAGTATGGATTATAATATTATTATTTAAGAACTTTTATATTTTGGACTCTGGGATTTTATCACTTAAATAATAAAACTGTTAATGTACCTAGTAGGTGGATCGTTCATCTAATTTAGCTTTTTAATATAGTGGGTTGGAATGAGAAAATAAAATTTCACATCTAAATACGAGTACCTACATTGATTGTATAATATTTTATTTAAGTCTAAACGGTTATGTACCTACATATTTTTCTTACAATAAAATAATGACCAGCTTTTATTAGATAAACCGCTTATTTAACAGATCGCTGGTGCGTAACTTCTTTACGTTCTAATAGTTCAATATTCTTTGGTAGTGAGAGATGGTAGTTGAAGGTCACGTAGCTGAAACTTTTATTACGGCGTTTCCCCGCTGTTTCTTCGTGCGCTGCAGTCGGATTGTGAAATGTCAGTAGCTCTTGTATGCCTCTTAACCATAATTATTATTCTAAGTAATTAATGCCCAACTAAACTTGTTTTATATTATACTAGCTGATACCCGCAACTTCGTTCGCATTTTTATATAAAATGTAAACTGTTTAGAAAATCAATTGATGTCGCGGGGAACAGTTATAGGTAAGAATATATCTGTCTCTTTCTCTCTCCCTTTTCCTCTATCTTTCTCCCTCTCTAGCTCTTTTTCTATCTTTCTCCCTCTTTCGCTCTTTCTATCTCTCTTCCTCTACCTCCATCTCTTTCCCTCTCCCTATTATCTCTATGTCTTTCCCTATCTTTCTATCATTAATATCCCTCTCCACTCTCAATCTCTTGCGTTCCCTCTCCCTGTCCATCTCATCCATTATATTTATTTCCCTCACCCTCTCCGTCTATATCTCTTCCTTTCCCTCCTTCGCTCACTCCCTCTCCCTCTATTTCTATATATTTCGCACTCAATTTCTCTCACCTATTTCCCCCCACTCTCCCCTCCTTCTAGCCCCACTCTCCCCTCTTTCACTCCCACTCTCCACTCTTTCTCCCCCCACTCTACCCTCTTTCTCCCCCACTCTCCCCTCTTTCTCCCCCACTCTCCCCTTTTCTCCCCCCCCCCACTCTCCCCTCTTTCTCCCCCCACTGTCTCATCTCTTTCTATTCACTCTACACTCTTTCTCACCCCACTCTCCCCTCTTTCTCACCCCACTCTCCCCTCTTTCTCACCCACTCTCCCCTCTCTTTCTCCCCACTCTACTCTCTTTCTCACCCCTCTCTCCCCTCTTTCTCAACCCACTCTCCCCTCCTTCTCCCCCCACTCTCCCCTCTTCCCCCCACTCTTCCCTCTTTCTCCCCCCACTCTCCCCTCTTTCTCCCCCCACTATACTCTCATTCTCCCCGCTCTCCCCTCTCTATCTCCCCACTCTACCCTTTTTCTCACCCCACTCTCCCCTCTTTCTCCCCCACTCTCCCCTCTTTCTCCCCCCACTCTCCCCTCTTTCTCCCCCCACTCTCCCCTCTTTCTCCCCCACTCTCCCCTCTTTCTCACCCCAGTCTCCCCTCTTTCTCCCCCCACTCACCCCTCTTTATCCCCCCACTCTCCCCTCTCTTTCTCCTTACTCTACTCTCTTTCTCACCCCACTCTCCCCTCTTTCTCACCCCACTCTCCCCTCTTTCTCACCCTACTCTCCCCTCTTTCTCCCCCTCTATCCTTTTTCTCACCCCACTCTCCCCTATTTCTCCCCCCACTCTCCCCTCTTTTCCCCCCCACTCTGTCAGCTTTCTCCCCCCACTCTCCCCTCTTTCTCCCCCCACTAACCTTTTTCTCACCCCACTCTCCCCTCTTTTCCCCCCCACTCTGTCAGCTTTCTCCCCCCACTCTTCCCTCTTTCTTCCCGCTCTCCCCTCTCTTTCTCCCCACTCTACCCTCTTCTCCCCTCACTCTACCATCTACTCCCCCTTTCCCCCCACTCTCCCCTTTACCCCACTTTCTCCCCCTCCTCCCATCGCACTCTCCCCCCTTAATTACTTTCCAATTTAAATTACGATCCGTTTAGCCGTTTATTGTGGTCCGTAGGGGGTGCATCTAAAGAATACCTCATAATTTCAACCCCCTTGCTTTTCCCCCTTTAGGAATGATTTTGCAAAAAAGCTGAAACCCGTATTTATTTATTTCTTACCAAAAGCCTAAATAAGAATTTTCAGATCCCTAACTTGAGGAATTATGGATTCCCCATACAAACTTTCAACCCCTATTTCATCCCCTTCGAGATTATTTTTTGAGACAAAAGATAGCCTATGTCCGTCTCATAGGTCCAATCTACCCCTATACCAAATTTCATCGAAATCGGTTCAGCCGTTTAGCCGTGAAAAGGTAACAAACAAACAGACAAACAGATATACAGATAAACAGATAAACAGATAAACAGACAAACAGATAAACAGAGTTACTTTCAGATTTATAATATTAGTATGGATTATCGGGTGTATTTCCTATCAGATATTCAGCCATGATTGCAATGGAGAGCTGAGACATAGCCAATCATGCCGTCATAACGCATAATATTATGAGAATATAATTATAACTTTCAGGTATAATTATTTCCTATCCGAATTCAAAATATGATTCATTAAAATTATGAAACGTGTCTACCACAACACAATGAATATAATGTTATTTTCAGTTTTTGACGGAAGAATTTCATCCACGGAGCAAAAATTAACAACAGTTAATTGCAATTATAAAGTATTTAATGTCTTTCTCCGGGGATTGAACTACCTCCACACTGAATTTTCTCAAAATCCGTTCAGCCGTTTATCCGTGAAAATGTTGCAAACATACAGAGAGAGTTAGTAATTTATACGGAACACCAACAGCTACATAACATTGCTACATTGCAGATGTTTGTGAAGCGGTAGTAGCCTAGTCGACGTACCTCCGCCTGCATAAGCGGGGGTGGCTAGTTCAAATCCCAGTGCGGACACGTACCAATGTGTTTCTTGTTAAAACATATTATGTACGTAATTATCACTCGCTTTTTGGTGAAGGAAAAGATCGTTAGGAAACCAACATGGCTAAGAATTATTTCGGAGGCGTGTTACCCACCAATCTGGACTTGGCCCCCGTGGTGGAATATGACCTAACTTTCCTCACAAAAGTGAGGGGAGGCCTTTGCCCAGCAGTGGGACAGTTACAGGTTAAAATTATTGTTATTATTAAGATGTTTCTATTCGTTATATTTGACTTGTAAAAGTGCATAAACTTAACAATATATACTTATTAAAGGGATTGAGTTTTGAGAAGAGCTCTTAACCTACTTTAGTCAATAAATCATTTATACGGAAACACTCAAGTATTCGTTCCTGCTCTGTTTGCATGAATTTCCGATGAGCATGAACAACGTTTTAATGAATTATCGATAGGCTTTGGTGGTAGGCACGCTGCAGTCAGTATGGGCACTACACATAAACTGGACAAGACTACCACAGGTAGATACTATTGATGGATTTTTAATATCATGGAGTAAAATTGACAACCAAAATGAGTTTTGATGAGATGAAAGAGAGAGAAAGAGAGAGAGACTTTTGCTCCGACTATGTACTACAATAAACTTTCACAAATTGAATTCATGAGTGTCCAGTCGGATCCCCGGGAACGGGCTGTTATGTGTTTTGTGTACAGTAGGTATACTTATACATACACGTGGTAAGATGTTTTACTATTGAAATGAGATAATGAAGAGAAATGTACGTAAAATTGTTTGTATTATAGCAATACTTAATCTAAGACGAACTATCGTCTTGAAAATGGTACTGTGGGCTGCTCCCACATTCTTTATGTAGTTTTAATTATAATACACACAAATTAAACATATACAATAACAATATCCATACTACATAATAATACATACTTACATAAACACACATAATAACATATAATACATTACAAACATTCACGCACAATCAGTCAGAAACATAAGTAAATTTATCGTACCATCATCCGTCATTGTGAACCAGCCGGGCGCGTAGCCGTACGATCGCATGGACCCACGCGCCATGGAAGCCGGTCTACGGATGACGCGCGTGTGACGTAGCGGCTCCGGCGCAGAGCTCTGCGACCGGCCGGCCGCGTAGCGGTACCGCGCCGCCCGCGCCCGATCACCAGTTCGATACTACCTACGCCGTCGAACGCACGCTGCTTGAGCCTCGCTTACTTGCTCGCACAACCTGCACTCATTATTCGTTCACTCTCGCGCTTACTATCACTACCATACTGTGCTATCATTTCTTCTTGTGCTCGTACCTTTCTCGCTTGTCGTTTCATCCTTCCATTATTATTGTACAATCTGTTATTGTGTGTGTGTGGATTGCAAATACAATTCAGCTGCCGTTAAATGGACTTGTATTATCATTTCGCCATCAACCCAGCTAAGTGTCACCACCTACACTAATAACCTACAAATATCTTGGCTGTTATATATATATCACCCATACTGGCCAAATTGGTGACCCCGGAAGAACACCACAATGAGCGACAGTAGTGATTCTACCCACACGGTAAAAACCACGGGTGGCGAAGGTGTAACCGTGCGCCCCAAGAAAATGCGCGTTTCCATTGACCGTGAACGAGAATTGGTTGACGTCCGGAAATTTAATTTGAAGGTTCCGGCATTCTCACCAGACGATCCGGAAATATGGTTTGCCTTGCTAGAGGGTCAATTTGACAACTTCGGCATCACGGAAGACGCTGTCAAGTTCAACAACGTCATAACGAATTTGGACATAATCCATGCCAAGGCCGTGAAAGACGTTATTGTCAACCCTCCATCTAGAAACCGCTACGATAAAATTAAGATCGAGCTAATTAAGCGTCTTACCGCCTCACACGAGAAGAAGGTGAGGCAGTTATTGACCCACGAAGAACTTGGAGAAAGGAAGGCATCGCAGTTCTTACGCCATCTGCAGGACTTGGCAGGACCGAATGTTCCAGAGGAGTTCTTGCGGACTATCTGGAGTAACCGCCTACCCCGAAGTATCCAGACGGTGCTTGCATCCCAACCCGGTCACTCACTCGAGCAGCTCGCTGATCTAGCTGACCGCATACAGGAGATAGCCCCATCTGGACACGTCGCGGAAGCCTCTTCATCTGGCGCTGCAGCTAGCAGTAGCGCATCCGGCGAGATCGCAGAGCTCCGAAAGATGGTGGAGCGCCTCGCGGTGAAGCTCGACGAGCACACCCGCACATCACGCGCCCCCGACCGTTCCAGAGCCCAGCAGCAACGAGGATCTTCGCGCAGCAGATCAAGATCAGCTTCCAGCTATCGACGATACCCCATTTGCTGGTATCACGATAAGTTCGGATCGAAGGCACGGGCATGTCAGAAGCCGTGCGACTACAAAAAGTCGGGAAACGCAACGGGCAGTCGGTAATGGCGACAAACGATTGCCCCACCTCTCCAGGTCGCCTCTTTGTGACTGATCGCAGCACGAAAACGCAGTTTCTGGTCGATACTGGTAGCGACCTCTGCGTTTTCCCGCGATCCCAGCTACGTGAGCGCCGCGCGCCGACGAGTTACAAACTCACAGCAGCCAACGGGACAACGATCGACACCTATGGCTACGCGCACCTCAACCTGGACCTTGGACTTCGCCGCAACTATCCATGGCGTTTTGTGGTGGCTGATGTGACGAAGCCCATAATCGGTGTAGACTTTTTGTGCCATTATAATTTAATCGTAGACTGTAAGGCTAGGAAGTTAGTAGATAATACTACAACTCTTTCTACGCCAGCTTCACTGGCTCGTAATGTAAACAATGTGCTTTCTGTAAAGGTTCAAACTGGTGACTCTCGTTACCATCTGTTACTGTCGCGTGAATTTTCTGAGATCACGCGCCCAGCTGGTACACAACGCACCATACCTCACAACACACAACACCACATACGAACCACACCTGGTCCTCCAGTATCATGTGCCCCTAGGCGTTTAGCTCCGGACAAGCTGAAGATCGCGAAGGGTGAGTTTGAAGCCATGTTAGCCAATGGCACTGCTCGACCCTCCAACAGCCCCTGGTCGTCTCCACTGCATCTAGCGCCGAAAAAGGACAATGGTTGGCGTCCTTGCGGCGACTACAGGCAACTCAACGCCCGTAGCATCCCGGATATGTATCCAATCCGTCATATTCATGACTTCGCGCACAACATTTCTGGCTGTAGGCTTTATAGTACAATCGACCTTGTGAAGGCCTACAACCAGATTCCAGTCTGTGCGGAGGACATACCGAAGACGGCGATCACGACGCCCTTCGGTATGTTCGAATTTCCATTTATGACGTTTGGTTTGCGCAACGCAGGCCAAACGTTTCAACGTTTTGTCGATGAGATGATGCGCGGGCTGGACTTCGTGTACTGTTATTTAGACGATTTCCTCATTTTCAGCAGTACCGAAGCCCAGCACGAAGATCACCTGCGTCAAGTGTTCGCCAGACTTCGGGACTATGGCATGGTCATCAACGTGTCCAAGTGTGTTTTTGGAGCTCCCGAGGTAACCTTCCTGGGTTATCGCATTTCAGAGAGCGGTACCAAACCATTGGACGAAAAAGTCCGTGTCATCCGCGAATTTCCCCCACCCAAGGATGTGCGAACACTTCGACGGTTTTTGGGCATGGCCAATTTTTACAGGCGTTTCTTGCCGAATGCAGCCCAAACCCAGGCACCTCTCAACGCCCTTCTTACGGGAGCAGTCAAAGGCTCCACACCCATTAGCCTAACTGGCGATGCTCTGAAGGCTTTTTCTGAGACCAAAGAAAGCCTCTCCAATGCAGCTCTTTTGGCACACCCAGATTGCCGAGCAAAGCTCGCATTGGTCACAGACGCATCCGACGTGGCTATTGGCGCTGTTTTACAACAGCTTAAAAATGATGTGTGGCAGCCCCTGGCATTTTTCTCCCGAAAATTGAGCCCATGCCAGCAAAAGTACTCCCCTTACGATCGCGAACTTCTCGCGATCTACGAAGCCATCAAGTATTTTCGGCACATGCTCGAGGCGAGACATTTCATAGTCTACACAGACCACAAGCCGATCAGTTATGCCTTTCATGAAAGGAAGCGTAACTGTTCGCCCAGACAGTACCGGCATCTGGATTACATTTCCCAGTTCACGACCGACATCAGGCATATCTCGGGTAAAAACAACGTCGTAGCTGATAGTTTGTCTCGCGTCGAAGAACTGGGAGCTCCAGTATGTCTGACCGACCTGGCCAACGCCCAGGAAGACGATACTGAACTTCGTCAGTATTTAACAGACGGTTCATCTCTCCGTCTCAAAAAGATGGATTACCCTGGAAGTCGGACACCGTTGTACTGTGATGTCAGTACTCCGACTCCCAGGCCATTCGTCACTAAAGGCTTCAGAAAGCAAGTCTTTCAAAGTCTCCACTCTCTGAGTCATCCCGGCGCATCTGCGACTACCAAGCTGGTAGCCGAAAGATTCGTCTGGCCTGGCGTCAGGAAAGACTGTCGAGACTGGGCCCGAACTTGCTTGCCATGTCAGCGCGCAAAGGTGAGTCGACACGTGTCTGCACCCTTAGGCACTTTCGACCTGCCCCGTGCACGCTTCAAGCAAGTCCATATCGACTTAATAGGCCCCTTACCTGTATCACAGGGCCTCAGGTATTGCCTCACAGCCATTGACCGCTTTACTCGGTGGCCAGAGGTTATGCCAATACCTGACATAACCGCAGAAACAGTGGCAAAGGCACTAATTTCCGGCTGGATATCCAGATACGGTTGCCCCACAGAGATTGTGACAGATCGCGGTCAGCAGTTCAAGTCCGCACTGTTCCAATACCTTGCAAAAACAGCTGGTTTCCATCACAAGTCCACCACTGCCTACCATCCGGCGTGTAATGGACTTGTAGAACGTTTTCACAGGCAGCTCAAAGCGTCCATCACTTGCCACGCCGATCACAATTGGGTAGAGGTCTTACCCTTGGTGTTGCTGGGCATCCGTAGCGCCTTTAAAGAAGACCTACAAAGCTCTTCTGCTGAGTTGCTGTATGGCGAGCCGCTTAGACTCCCCGGCGAATTTTTCGACCCAAGTACGCCCTGTACATCTGACTTGTCAGACTTTACAGCGCGTCTGCATGGTTTCGCTGAGAAGCTTAAGCCTGTTCCAGCATCTCGCCACTCAAAGCACAAGGTCTTTATATTTAAGGAACTGGCCACTGCAGAAAACGTCTTTTTGCGTGAAGACGCTGTCCGCGCCCCTCTCCAACCAGCCTACACAGGCCCACTTAAGGTACTAGAGAGAAGTGACAAGTACTTTAAACTCCTCATAAAAGGAAAACCCGTCACTGTCACAGTAGACCGTTTGAAACCTGCGTATAGTCTTACTGACGAGGAGGATCTATTAGGTAATCCTGGTAAACCACCCCCACCTATACCACCTCCACCATCCCCACTCCCACCAACCTCACGTATACCTACCCCACCAAAGGTAACTCCACCATATCCACCTCCTGACATCGTAGTACCCAAAACAACACGTTCTGGTAGACGTGTTAGATTCCCCGATTTTTATCGACCCTAACCAGGTCTTCGGGGGGGAGTGATGTGGGCTGCTCCCACATTCTTTATGTAGTTTTAATTATAATACACACAAATTAAACATATACAATAACAATATCCATACTACATAATAATACATACTTACATAAACACACATAATAACATATAATACATTACAAACATTCACGCACAATCAGTCAGAAACATAAGTAAATTTATCGTACCATCATCCGTCATTGTGAACCAGCCGGGCGCGTAGCCGTACGATCGCATGGACCCACGCGCCATGGAAGCCGGTCTACGGATGACGCGCGTGTGACGTAGCGGCTCCGGCGCAGAGCTCTGCGACCGGCCGGCCGCGTAGCGGTACCGCGCCGCCCGCGCCCGATCACCAGTTCGATACTACCTACGCCGTCGAACGCACGCTGCTTGAGCCTCGCTTACTTGCTCGCACAACCTGCACTCATTATTCGTTCACTCTCGCGCTTACTATCACTACCATACTGTGCTATCATTTCTTCTTGTGCTCGTACCTTTCTCGCTTGTCGTTTCATCCTTCCATTATTATTGTACAATCTGTTATTGTGTGTGTGTGGATTGCAAATACAATTCAGCTGCCGTTAAATGGACTTGTATTATCATTTCGCCATCAACCCAGCTAAGTGTCACCACCTACACTAATAACCTACAAATATCTTGGCTGTTATATATATATCACCCATACTGGCCAAAGTACTATGATTCAACACTTGCAACCCTATTTCCCAAATAGGGGTTTAAGTATAGCTTTCCACTTGTACGTACAGTGTTAAGTTAATTATGAAGTACTTACCAACTTTTTTATAACAAAATGGTGGATACTTCACCAAAGTTTCCTGCCCATTTCAGTAGAACACGATACTATTTTGTGTTGGTAACATCTGTACACGTTTTCGAAAATATAAAAGTGAATATTCCACCAACATAACACAACATTAAATACACGGACAAACATAATTATAAAATAAAGACGAAAAATCAATAATCTTAAATAAGATGGTGTAACTTAAGTATCTGTGGTGGGGACCACAGATATTTAAGTTACGCCATAACGCCTACCCGTGATCTCGAATTTATACGAAATGTCCATACTGTCAATACCTGTCTGTAGCGTGTCATGTCATCTACTATACCTAATGACAATCGTAAATATTCACCCGCTCGCTGATTGGCGTGATTCCATGCGCCCCGACTTAGCATACGGAAACAGACTGTAACATGATAATGATCGAATAGTAGGATGGTATTCGAATAGGATAATAATCGAGTTGGATAATATTCGAATAGTTTAGAATATGAATTTGACAGCCTCCGTTGCGTAAGTAATGAAATTAAAAATTTATAAAACCTCCGCCAAAAAATATTGTTTATAATTATTTAAGTAATGGCGGCCATCTATCGTTTGAAATTTGTCATAGTGTATTCTATAGTATTCTATTATTCAATTCCCATACTGAGGGAGTTATAATTATAAATACGGCCCAACGCGTGTGATTGCAATGCGTAGTTATTTGCAACCATTACTGCGTTCCAGCTTGACCGGCATGTTTGCAGCTAAGTTACTTGGGTCATTTTAAAATAACATTATACCAAACTTTTTTTTTTTTTGTGTAATGTACTGCATTATATTGTAATATAAGGTGTTCGGCGGCACTTAGAAGCATGGGAGTACCGTCAGAACGATGAAGCCAAAATATGGAGATTGAATTTCGTCAGAAGTTTGTATGAACGATGCGGGGAACAATTATAGACGTAGAGTAGATACATTAGAAATACAGGCAAATAAGGAAAAATCTTAATAATAGGTAAATTGGGCGCTAAATGTCTTAGCGGTTAAAGCAATTTCTACCAGACAACCTTTGGATGGACAAGACGTTATACTTTACCGACTCCTTTAACTCGTTTATTTCCATTATTCGTCTATCAACTTAATATTACGTAAATCACCTACTAGCTTTGTTCCTCTAGACTCTACAGTATATCAAATAAAGATATATAAACTCCGACATCGAGCTATTACGACTCGATGAATTATACAGTATGCCGTTGCATGCGACATCATGGAGAGTTCATCGTTACAAGCTGTGCTAAACTGCACCTTACTCCGTTGCAATAGATACTAAATCGATTTGTACGTTGGCGATCATGCGAATTGATTTTATAATACCGTGCGACAGGGCAGCTGGTAGAGGACAGTGTACCGGATAGGGATGTACCCCTCTACTAACCGTATCCGTAACAGAACAGAAATAAAAGTTACGGATAATTATCGGTTCTATAGCAGTTTCCACCATTAACTTAACACAAAAGTGTATGCTTTATTTTTTCATTGTTTTTATGAACTCCCTTTGTTTTATTAGTAAATTGTAAAATGCTCATGAAAAGCACATAATAAATATCCAACAGAAAGTTTCATATTATAATATATCCGCCTGGAAAATAATGTGCGTCAATGAAATACAATAAAATTGTTAATAATTTACATCATACAAACATAACATAATAGGTAACTCTTGGAGAAACTTCTTTCAGACAACATAATTATGTATAGACCTGATAATTTAATATTGCAATATCCGCATCCGTAACTGAAACAAAACATTCGTGACAACCCTATGAATCAAACACGATAAATGCTGAATTGTTTATGATGGTGCACTTAGCTCTGCTTCCGAGTACGTTTCTTAACTAAATAATGTTGCTTTTTGTTAGCAATTATTACAAGAAGTTTTATCATATGTCTTGAACTATAATATTAATAATCATCATCATCTTCACAACCACCGACATTTAAGACGAAGCATTACGGATATCTAATAAACCTGAAAAAAAAACAGACAGGGCTGAACTAAGCCTGACAAGACTATGCGTTCAAAAATGTGTTTTACAATTAAAATTAATGCTGAATCCGACCTAATATTTGTACAAGTAAAATGAGCTATCACCAGCGCCATTCTTTTTTTTTTTCTTTTTATAACGTAGCCCCACACTAGGATTGCTCCTGTATCGTGGGTACCGCTTACAGACATATAATTATAATTACACATACACATCACACCCAGACCAGAAACAAATATTTGTCCCAGACGGGAATCGAACCCGCATCCCCTAGCGCAGCAGTCCGATTGCTCAGCCACTATGTACACTCAAACGAGCCGTCGAATTGATTATATTATTATGGCGAATGGCGGCCAGCTTCACAACTGGATTTACTAGATATTTGTAATGTCCGGTCCGCTTCTTGTTATGTCTGTGATCACAACCCGTTATCTCCCGTATCGTTTCACGTTCCTGAAGATTTGGCTATGTACGAGTAGTTTATATTTTCAAGTGAATGAGCGGCTCATTTCGACTCGTAGTAAAGTGAGTATATAGTAATACAGTCCCGTCGCGGTTTCACCCGCGTTTACTGCTATCCCGCGGGAGCCGTTAATTTTTACGAGATAAAAAGTAGCCTATGTCACCCGGGGATAGTGAAGCTTCCCAACAGTGAAATATTTTTTCAAATCGGTTCAGTAGTTTCGGACAACTAGCTGCGCTCCCCGGGTTCACTCGCGTTTGTTGGTATCCCACAGGAGCCTTTAACTTTGACGGGATAATAAGCATATTCTATTTTCTACGTCAGTACTTACAGTATCTACGAGTATATACCTAATTGCATCAAAATCCGTTCATCCGTTAAGACGTGAGGAGCGGACAAACATACACATACACACACTTTCGCATGTTTTGTTTTTTTGTCGTATGAGATTGTGCTACTAAGAAGATTAATAAAATAAAATTCAGGTGTTATTACCCTTTGACAAAAATTATGAAACTTCTTAAAACGTTGTAATTAGAAGTTTAAGGTATAAACCCCGGCAAGCCCTTTAAAAGGCGCTTACCATTAATAAGTAATGAAGTCGGCTTTAATGAGGGTAATGAATTAACCACCCCGACACGCACCCGGACCTTTATTTGATAGCGTATCTTTGTCTTTATCTTTGAAACGTATCTTTGCGGGTTTAAGTTTTTTTGTAATCTTATTTTGTCTTTGATACTGAAAATTAATTGGAAATTGGGGTTTAAATACAATTTAAACACTGCATTTGTGCATAAATAAATTATGTTCTTCTTTATAATTTTCACACAAGGAAGATGTCGGACAGGAATACTTGGCAACCAAATAACAAACTATAGGTGGCGCTTTAGTCTCAATTTTAAATCAATGATAACAATAAAGATTAATTTTTGCAAATCAAAATACAATAATCCAACAAAATTCACTTCAGTTCTTGTAAGTTGACACTAACATAGAACTTTTATAAGTCAAACACACGGTTAAACCACAAAAAAAAAATAGAGTTGAACAGATGCGTCTAAATATTTTATCCACAAATCGACGTCTAACCCCTCCCCTGCTTTTTCTAAATAACAAATTTACAAGTACAATAATTCGGTATTCCAGGATTGAGTAAGAAAAACGCAATTTTAGAAACCTCTGTTTAACTCTGTTCTAAACTTTTGTGATAAGACGGTTAAATCTCACAAAGGGATGAATAAAAACTAAAAATATCATATATAGATGAGTTCTCTGTTAATTTTGGTCTACAAACTTCCGGTGAATTTAAGTTATGTCAAAATTATATATTTTGATATTTGTTAACGTCAAGGTATGTCAAAATTATATATTTTGATATTTGTTAGTGCGCGAATTAGACCCGTTTTTAGCTAGTTAATATGAGTTTAAGTTAATTACATAATTTTTATGTCATCGTGTATCTGTAAGTATTAGAATTATTTAGGTAAATGGTCGCAGGCGCGCGACTTCTCGAAACAGAATTCGAGGCTAACATGTCCTGTCTCGGACCTCGTTTATTTCCGACTTCTCATTAGCCATTCTCCTTCGCCATCTCAACTTTAATGTTGCCATCTTAATAATTAATAATGAACTTCGGCCGAACTTAGAGCTACTGCGGAAATATACATAAATAGATACAAATGTGGCTTGTAAAAAGTTGCTGTCACAATAAGACCACTAAATAGACACAAAGGTTGCCAGGAAGAAGAAACTTTCAGAAATAATACCTACCTATTATTGTATTTTCAGTCATGATTTCTGGTTCTTACCTATTATTATCTTGAACTGCAATAATTTCAAAGGTTATATACCTATATTATTGGTTGACTGGTAGAAAATGTTTCTAGTATTAAAGTCTGCCAATTACACTAGATAAGTTAGATGGAAAATAAATAAACTGTAGTTTCTTGAATGAAATAAATCTTCCATAACTCAAATAGCTCTACGCTATAAATTCCTTTACATAGTAAGTACCTGGATTTTCTATCAACTGCCATTTCACCTACATTTTAAACAGTTTAGTGCCACTTCAATGCAATTGCAATTCATTTACAATGTTACCTCGTCGTTGCGTTTTCTTTGCACAACTTTTGAGGACCTCGAATTTTGCGCATTTTATTTATCGTCTGTATTGCTTCTTCGAGAAAGTTTAGAATATAACGGCAATTTTATGGGAAAACTTGGAATTGTGCTACTTTTCTTTCGCATTCGGGTTATTTGTAATTTTGATGAGTTTGTTTGGTAGCCATGATGGGGCCAAGGCGTAGGTTTGATTCCCGAAAAAAATCATTCAGAGCTACACATCTAGGTAGGTTTTTCTTTGTAACTGTGTCTCTAAGACTTCTTTCCTGAAAAATAAAGCAATAGCCAAAAAAAAAACTAGTCTAAAAAAAATGCCAATATTACTAAAATCTAAACAAAAATATTCACACTATTGTGTATTTGCGTGTTACAAGCTAAACTAGACCTTATCGTATCTTGTCTCGAACATTAAAATACCATATTTGTAATACCATAACCTTTACGATCATCCGAGCCAATCTTCAGGCGACGCTACAAGATCTATTTTATGAGACTTCAAAGTTACCATTACCTACTTTATGACACGAAACGAGTTTACGACTCGCTCTTGCTACGTGAGTGATGGCTCATTTACACTCAGCACCAGGGAACAGGGAAGTGGGCAGGACGAGAATGTAGACACGATACTTCTCGTGTCCCCACCACTGCTACTCGCTGCAGTGATAGTGTGTGCGGCAGAATGTGAATCATCATCATCATCGTCAGCCTGAAGACGTCCACTGCTGAACATAGGCCTCCCCCTAGACCGCCACACCGAACGACAATGTGAATAAACGCTTCTATTGAGGGATTATTACCAGCAGTGGGAGAAGCAAGAGCAGAGGCTGAGTTTAAACGGGGTGATATAGTTCTAGCACTTACTAGAAGTAATCCCATTTTGAAGTCATTGTATTGAATAGATTGTTTAATGAAAAGCTGATTCAACAGACGTCCTATCAAACTTATACAAAATCACAGAATAACTAGTAATACTTTTATGTATTTTTGGTTTGACGTGACCAAATTGCACTGTTTATCCATCTAAATAAAAATACGTCAAGTACGAATGACCAATTTACACTGGTGTTAGCGTGACCATATTACACTGTGACCGAAATACGACCCTTTTGTTCGTTGCGATTTTAACAGCATCACCGTCGTAATCATCGTTGCTGCTGCAGTTATTTAATAAATAATGAAACTACTTAATTAAAAATTCGTTTGTAATTACATAAGCTCGTTAACCGAGCTGGCAACACACAAACAATAAGCCACGACCCCGCTACATAGCAGCCCGGGGCTTTAAATCCGTCGATACTGTCAATTTAAATATAAATTCGAACCGTTATCGCGCTCGTTATTTTTGTGAGGGTAAATAGAAACGTTATTTTTAATGGCCGCCGAATGCTTTGATAATTTAATTTTGTGAGAATCACGCCGCCTAAAAATTATGTGAAAGTCATTATTATTTTACAAGCTATTTTACAAGCTGTGCTACGGAGGGCTATTAAGCCGTCGGTCCCAGTTGATATCGATTAGTAGCAGCCGTTAAGTCACGTCAGAGGCCCTTGATGAAATAACACGAGTCTTAAACAACTTCATAGGACAAACAAACAACAATGGGCAGCCTTGTAAACTGCGTGAATATATAATAAGTGTTTTTTTAATTAAATTAGTATTGCGACTTAAAAAAATCGAGGAAAGGAAGATAGCTAAGAAAAACAACAAAAAGAATGGTTGTAATAAATTCAGCAGACGTTAGGGTTCTCAGACCATTAAAAGTAAGTCCTCTTGCATTGTTAGAGTAATTATAATAATTACAGTGGCGCATCGGAAAGAAAATTATTAGGTTTTCTATGGCATGGGGGGGGGGGGGGGGGTGCCGACCACACTTACTTGTCAAGTTGTCGCGTAACCTATGGCGTCAATCTTGCCATGGTGTTCGTAGTATGTAGTATGGTCACTTTATAGAAAAATAAATAATTTTAAACTACGAGGTAACACAAGTATGAGAAAATACAACTGATGATGACAATATTTGGTAGTTATGGATATTTTAGGTTCGGGAATAAGAACTGGATACTTTATATTATTAGGTGGCTTTGCAAAAGTCTCTTGAATTTTTTTCAGTAGTTCTAAAGTTGATACTTGGTTTTGTTTGCCCTACCGGCGGAATTAAAGCTAACTATGTTTAATTAATCGTCTTAAATATATATTTTTTACATAAACCTTTTCTATTGACTTATAATTGGTTCCATTTCTGTAAATATCACGGTATTGTTTCATGTAATTCGCGTGGGGGAGGGAAGCCGCGGGCAGAAGCTAATATAAAATATATTTTTCACTGTAAAAATACAACTTTCTCTTATAAAGATAACAACGAACTTGTTTTTTATTAACTTATTTAACTAGATGAAATATTGCACGAGCTAAGCCGCAAACTTGAGGAGCGTCGGAGAAAAAACGGAAGATTAGGAAAATTGCGGTTAAATTTTTATTAGTGGGAGATTTAGGTGGTGTCCTTGTACGTACAGCCAGCAATGAAAACACAAATAACAATATTTTATATTTTTAATATTAGATCAAACTATTTTAAACAAAAACAAATAGGCTCCACTCGTAGGTAATAAATAGGCTTTTATTGTTTTAGAGCAAACTATTACGGTCTTACCTTACCACAAAAGATTTTAACTGGAGTTGAACAGGTGTGTCTAAATATTTTCTCCACAAATCGACGCCTAACTTTCGCTTTTTCTAACTCTATAATGAATGACGAGTAAAATAATTAGGAAGTTAAAGACGTCGATTTTGTGAAACAAAATTTTAGAAACTGATCTAATCCTTTGTGGTTAGACCGTAAAAATTTAGTCGCGTTTTAGAAAACTGCACCATTAAATTACTTAATTAAGAAATAGCTAATATACCATTTATATATTTTCCCCCTTCATTCGCATAAAACAAACTATTCGCTCGAGCGAGAAACCAAAATGGCAACCGCTCGCACTTTGGACGCGTAGAAATCACATTAATGAAAAGTGTAGGTAAGGTCTGCTTTTTTTTTTAGTGTTCCGGACCCACATTGAATAATAAACTAGCAACGATGTTCGTCTGTCACTGTTATTGTTTAAACATAACTCAATAAATTTTTTGCGATCACTACTTAGTCGCGGTTATATTTAGCGAGTAACAAATTCTTTGTTTCACGTTCTGTGAGGTAAATGTTTGTTTATTTGTATGTCTGTGTTTTATATTTATAATATCTGTTTGTTTGTACAAGAAGTGAAGGCTGACGTGTGGTCTTACGCATCTTATCTGATCTTATCCTATTATACTATACTAGTAATGTTATAAGATTGCTCAGTTGATCTTGCCTTCGGTATACAAATACGAGGATATCCTGCAATATGGGAATATTCTTGATCGTTCTCTTAGATCAATGCAATAATACTAACAAGCCTTTTCTAGTGTTACTTTGCAATAAAAAAATGTTATCTTCTCTATTTCCCGTAATCTTTAACTCCGCCATATGCGAAATATCCCGGAATCCCACTAACATTTTTATGCGCGCGGCATTCTTGCCGATAGTAGGCGCATCACTAAACTTGATTTACAATGCGGTCGCGTTCAATAAAAATCCGGATATGTGTAGGGATGGGGTGTCCGTACTCATGTTATGAGTTTTGTGGTTTTTTTTCAATATACAATAATATCTCGTTATGATCAGATACAGGCCCGTCACGATCACATAAATTAAAGATCCTATGCCAAATAAGGGTTCCATGTCTCTAAGAAATCATAAATTAGAAGGATCACGCGAGGGCAAAAAACGCCTCGTGCTTCGTTCGTACAACAATTCTGTCCGTAAATAGTAGTTGCAGTCACACCCAAAATTTTCCTTACAATGCTAGCAGATATAATATAACTGCAATCGTCGCCCTACGACAAATATATTGGCTCACAAACGCCCAGTAATTTTACTAGACAGTGCCTTTACTCTAATGCATATATGCAAAATGGTCGGCGCGTCGACAACCAGACACATGTCACTCGTCACTTGTTAAATCATAATCCGTAACTTGCACGAGTCCGTAACCGATATCCGTAACAAGCGTGACCTAGATCTCACGGCACTACGCTCTCGGTGATCCTTCCGGACACCACAGAATAAATTTCATAGGAAGATTAGTAAGTACATACCAGGAGTTTTGACGGAGAGCCTAAAATACTTTGCTGTTTTTGTATTTTTTTTCTGACAAGACTTAGTATTTTTTTGTTTGTGATTATGTGTAATTACAGTGGAATATTAAACATTGTGCGTCCGTTAACGTGCATGAGTGTAGGCAAGTGGTGCAAACCCAACGGAATATTAACCTTTGTGCGTCCCAAAAACGTGCCAGTTCGTGCTCTTTCCAAAACTCCCAGGAAGTTTCAGTAAAGCGTCCACCACTTCACTCGTGACGTTGTTTGCGTCGTGACCATATTATACTGTTGCAACGACCACCACACGGGGTAGAATCAGGAGTGGTCGTTGGGAATAAACCACCACTGATACTGACTGAGACTCGACATTGTGACCAATGCATAATTTATGCGAAACCAAAATATTAAAAAATACACAGCATAGCTTACAGTAGATACACCTACCGATACGTTGTTTACATGTGTGCGTATAAGTTTTATGTGTATCGTTATGTTTATCTTCTATATTTATGTGTGGGGAAATAGTACGAATTTTATTACACGCGTCGCGGCGTGAGGCTGGTGTGTGAGCAAGGGTGGGGGTGCGGGGGATGAAAAGTGCTAAACTAAACCCAATAATGCCTTAGAATTTACTAAAACGTAAGAAATAATAATAGCACCTATAAGTTTTATCATTTATCTATTTTACAAGGTTTATCATGTATTATCGTGGTTAGTTAAATACATTTTTATGGACAATCATTCTAAAGCACTTATTATCACAATTTTTTTTGAGCATGTTCATTTGTTCAATTTCATTTAAATTAAATTGTTTCATATTCAATCTAGAAGCGCCTCGCGGTTACACCCGCGGGAACCGTTAATTTTTAAGGGATACAAATTAGCCTGTGTTAGCTGGGGATAGTAATTTACACTAAAAAATAATACATAAATATAACTCCATTAAACTTGACAAAGTCAAAGCCAAGGTCAAAGCATTTATTGTAAATAGGCAATTAAATCGCACTTTTACAAGTCAAACAGCTAATTCTCGTTAACAAAGAGAATCATAAAAACATAAAGTATGATACATTAAATTAAACAGTAATTGATTATGGTTTGAGTTTGAAAAAAGGATGTTTCCCTTTCAAGCACTGTACCAAGATGCTGGTCAGGAAAAGGAAACTCCGTTGACTCTACCAGTGCTTCGGAATACGCCCGATAGAGAAGACAGCACCAAGAAACTCTACGGGGATGTCATTTTTTAAGTTATTATTTTTCATATTTTTTATCCGGCATATACAAGGTGTAACAGCAAGGTGTAGTAATACTGAAACTACGCATACACATACATATTTCGAAGTAGTCTGGAGGTACTATAAATCTGTAAGTAGTTACGGTAATGAATTAAGACAAGTCAAAGTTTACTGCAAAACTAACCATCGTTCAACCCTAGTTATCAGCTGGGCAATGTCAGCGAACTTGAGGGATAGACTAACGTTAAATCCGTCAAGAAAAATTCGTAAAAGTACTAAGGGTTCCGTTTGTTTTTTAAATAATGATTTTTACCGATTTGTACCGACCCGGACAGATGCAACCGGACAAAAGTATTCCTTGGCGGCTGATTGATATCTGCTCCGTATAATGTACATACCAAAATTCTATTCTAAGGCGGTAAGTATCTGAAATGAATTTTAGAGGCTTTCAACTTTGTAACAATACTGAACCCTAAAATATTGTCGGCAAATTCAAAGACCGCGCGGTGCACCGCGGTCTCTTTGCGGCAGAAATAATTCAATGCCAGGAAATATTGTCGGGAAAATTCAAAGAGCGCGGTGCGTTTTGCGACAAAAATAATTCAATGCCAGTGACCCGCGTAACGTGACGTCATCCGTATCATGTTAGGGTTGTAATATTTAGTTATTTTGTGAATTTTAGTGAAAAAATCGACTATCGATTTCAGGTTTTAGTACCCTGGCAAATGATTCATCACCAGGTACACATACCCACATTTCAATATTACTACACCTTGCCGATACACCTTGTAGATTAACACGTGACATGACATGTGACCAAATTGCACTCAATGTATGAAGCTGAAAATGTTTGACCAAATTACACTAACCCAGTGTAGCTTCCCAACAGTGAAATATTCAATGCAAACAAACCAACAAACAATCAAATCTTTCCCCTTTATAATATTATAGTATAGAGTATAGATTTTGTTAATTTAAGTAGTTAAACTTCAAAGTAGCTTTTGCATGACAAATCTAAAGGAGAGATATCCAATGAGCTGGTGACGTTCAACGTTGAACAGGAGACACTTGCTGACTAAGGTTTCTTTGTCAGCAAGACAGTTCTTTGATCACCTATTAGCTTAATTACCTGTCTGTAGATATCTGACACAAAATTTTTCTATAAGTTAACATGATTCCAGAACAACACAAAGTCGAAAACAAACTTGGTTTATGAAATTATGATGACAGGCGGCTAATTGCAACGTGGGGGTATTCTAAAATAGACCGCAGCGTACCTACGCGGAATAAATAGCATTACTGTGTACAGTCAGTGTCAGAAGTCACTAAACATGCCCCAAATTCCAATCTAGCTTACCTAATAGACATTAAAATTTACCTTATTTTTAGTTTTGGCTTTATTTAAGTTTTATTCCGTTAAATGTTGAATATTTTACTGAAATTCCTGGGAGTTTCGGAGAGAATACGAAATGACTCGTTTTTTTGGGTATATATTATAATATGCATTATATTGTATAATTTGCCCACACTCGTGGACGTTAGCGAACTTTTAATTAATATTCCACTACTAACGGCAGATAAAAACTCATGCAAGACTAAATAAAAAACAACACCGGTACATTTCCGGTTTTCCACCAAAAATCAAATTGTTTTCGGACAATATGTTCAGCGATTTCTGTTGCTGACTGTACATACAGACGCAACTGCTATGTTAGTTTTAATTAGAGCAACAGCATGTTATTATCGATCAAAACGTAACCTGGATATGTCACTTATAGCTATTTTAAGATTCTTATGACGACATACAATTGTAGAAAGTTTCGTACTACCTGCACATACATTTTATCTGTGTGTGTCCACTGTCCATCATCCATTCACGTATACTGGATGGAAAAAGAAGTTAGACCTGTTTATGCCCTATGCTACCCTGGTACTTCTGCTATAAATGTAGATGCAAAACACAGTTATACTTGATGGCACTATAGAATAGAATAGAATATAATATTTTTTATTGTCATATTCAGATTCATATTCATATTAGTTTCAGTGTAGAGATGATTCATGCGATATTTGTCTCACAGAAGTTCACGGCCCACTGAAAAAAAACTTGTTTTCGTACCACATTGTATTCCATACCTCTTTGTGTCCTATGCTACCCTGGTACTTCGGATATAAAAATACAACCATTTTCCCATCGGCACTCTGAATTTAAAACTTTTATTTTTGGTGCGAAACGACCCACGCGATTTGAGTCGAGTAGGTCGATTTGCACGTTGTATTTTTTCCACTTTTTGCTGTATTTTCCCTTGATATTTACTCACAGCGAAATTTAAAAATACGGAGTATATAGAGATGTAATAATTTAATAATCTGTGCTAAGGCCACGTGATGCCGTTAGTAAGAGTATAATAATATTATGAATTATTAACGTTTTCGACTCGCCGTGAGCGCGGAGCTAGCGACGCGCGCGGCCCGGCCAGGCAACTTTCATCTTCTAAAATACATAAAATGCTGCTATAGGAGCGCCTTAAACATCAAACGTCATTGGAAGAGAGTCTGGTCTGAGTGAAAAACAGATATGGACAGTACTTTCTTGACACCAAAGTGTATAAAACACGGAAAATGGAAACGGTGGGCAGCCTTATATATAGGGTTGTCTCTAAGAGCTTACCTGCCAAAAAACGTCGATAAATATTGCAACATAATATTATATTTATTTATACCTGTGTCCGTAAAGTACCGTCGCAGAATAACGCAAGATAACCAATAGGTAATACTAACGGGGCTGCCATCCACTCAATATTTTATTATTCATCTAGAGACGAAACTATTTTATCTATAATTATAGTTAGGACTGCGTAATTGGGGATAGTGAAGACAATAATTCTAAACGTACTATTGGTTTGGTTGTTCGCTTATGTTAATAATTGTAATAATTATCACTGCTTTATCTGTTGGATGCACGGTTTTCCAAAAAAAAAAAAATTGGCTCATGTTGAACTATTCTTAAGGTCCGGATATTTAAAATGTCAAGCTTTCCGAACTATAATGTAAAATATTGAATGTGTATATCAGGGGGCTTACCATGACGTCTTATTGCGTTCCAATTGAGGACCTAAACAAAATTGTTTTACTACTTATTCGTACCGTGACGCCTTGTTGTGACATATCGACGCTAAATTTAGGTTGATGTTAAATCTGAAGGGATTAACGTCTACCTAAATGAAATCGAAAGCCATGTATTACTATCACTTAAAGTGAAACAAATCTATTTAGTTCCTCAATTGGATCGCAATAAGACGTGAAGGTAAACCCCCTGGTCTAATTGGCACATAGGTGAATCAACATTCCATTTACACATACATTTTTACATTTCAATGAACGTTAATTGACCGTGGCCACGAGAAAAAAGAACGAAAGAGTTAGAACTAAGAAGCTACTGAACTACTATAAGAAACTAAGTTGAAATATAAGAACTTTTACATCAAACTTGTCCGTTAGAACCCGGAATGAGACAACCCTAACTTTAGATGGAACTATTTTATTTCGTTCAGCAAATAACATAGTTTACTGAGTTTATGTGCTTTCCGTAGTTCTGTTTGATGATGTAGTATTTTAGTTCATTCATTCATTGTATTTTATACAGTTAGAACTAAAGTAGGGCGAGTGTAATATACCTATTATATTTGACATCAATTTTAGTAAAGCAAATTGGGAGCTTCTGTTGTACAGGTTATTGTAACCTACCTGTAAATTGTAAGGTATTGTAACTTCTATTGCACAGGTTCTAACTTTGAAAATTGAAATAGTCGATACCTATTGTATTCCCTACGTTACAAGGTCCTTAAGTTTTATTATTTGTAAGAAATGTGAAATTTTAACGTGATCTATTAAACGGGCCCTACCGTAACAATGTCTATAAAACTTTGAGGAACTATATATACTCGTAGTTCCTCAAAGCTTATAATAGTGTTTGAGGAACTATAATAATATATAGTTCTTACACGTGATTAGTATTCGGAAAATTGGGGATATTATTATGAATTAGCCCGATCGAAACTTTTGATTGTGGTGAAAATCGACATAGACTCTCTTTGAATTAAGTATTTTGCACATTCCTTTTGCGGTGAGAATCAATCAATGCACAATGAGTACCTTAAAGTACTTATACATCGCATTCGCGTACCTTCAAACTATCGTACCTCTAACTCATGTGCTTTCAATATGGCATTTGGGATTTCATACTTCAAACTAGATATATACAGTCTGGTAGAACGCGTAGCAGCAGTAACGTCTGGCTTGCGTCCACGTACTTGGACTACTATTGCGCGTACACCCAAAGTTATAATGTAAAATCTTCACCAATCCCAGATACCGTATAAAATAACCATACACGCCACACAGACAAAGGCAAAGGCAACATCTAGTCATAAAACCCCAAACCTACGGAGCCCGCAAATGAGTAATATTCGCAAAGTAAACAAACCCGTTCGGGCCGCTTTCAGGATAACAATAGGGCATGGTTGTCTGCCATGGGTAATGGATGACCCAGTATATTGTGTGGTGTGACCCTGTGATAATATTAGAATATGATATTGTAATCTATACTTATAATATGACCGTCTGAAATGATGTGTGTATTCTACTAAGTCCGTCCATTGTACTTTAGATTAAGCTAAACCTCCTTTCTGTATACCTTGTGTGTTTTATAATATTTGTAGTACAAGTATTTTCTATTCTATTCTATTCATTCTATTCTACTATTTGAACTATGTTATTCTTTCTATTCTATGTATAAGTTCGTATTACAGACTGCAGATAAAGTTACGCTTACAACTAGAACGCCGCAAACACAAGTTAAGCTTATAACTTGAACAATTAATCTCCCAGTTCCGCGATAATCCTATCGAATTTATGCGATCGATAGCGATTAAAGTGTAGTTTACTTCGATTTACGGGATATTGGCTGGACGCGATTTCGACCGACGCGTGCCACCGACCACTGCAACATTATTGGACACATTTGTTTTGGACACTATTTCCCTTTATGGTCTGAAACGCATAATGACTATGTATTAGAACGCCTACTTCGTAATATCAATACGTATTTACGTAAAATGAATGTCTACGCGGCATCATCAGAGTCCATCCGCCCGCGAGCCTCGCTTCGAGCGGAACACACTAATTACCAGCTAGTGTCAAGTATTGTAATATTTTGTAAGCATTTCTTATTTTCCAAATAGGAAAGTCTTATAGCATTAAAGCAATCCTCGTGGTCAAGTAGTCAAGTCAATTATTTACATAGTCAAAGTCACGATTCAGTAAAGTGGTGGATGCGAATAATGCGAAGTGACACGCGTTTTGATTTTTTATCATTTTCCTACGCTCGTGCACGTTAACGTACTCATTGACTAATATTCCACCAATATAACAAAGAAACACAAGCTTGAGAAAAAAATACAAAACAACGTTTCACTATCGGATTCACGCCAAAACTCCCAAGTGTGCGTTGATTGTTTAATTCAACCTGCTGTCAATTTTGACAGCAGCTGTCTACACATCACACGGATTAACACGTGCTGTGTGAATTCCTCCGGCGCCGCGTCAAAAAAACACTTGTGAGGGTTCTCAAGCAATCAATGCATACTACGAGTAGGTTTAGTAGAATTAGCAAGTTAATACTTAGTTTCATCCTCACGAAATTGAGGTGAGACCGTGAGATCTGTGTCAAGCAGTAGGCAGTTTGTGTTGTGATGAAGTTGACACAGTGTCAATAGAGTTTCAGTAGTGTCGCGTCGATCGATGTCCCGTCCAGAAACTCCCGAACACGACATAGAATATATAAAATGAAAATGGTTTTCAGCTAGAAACACTCTGCCCATTGAAATTTTAGTGGTAGCTCGCGTCGATCAATATCCCCGCGAATACTCCCGAACACGAGTAGTTTTCAGCCTGAAACACTGTGAAGTCGCATATAACAAATAGCACGTGACATTATTGAGTTCGTCACCTATCATTTGACGTCATAGGCTTGTGCAACGCGACAGTGCACTAGAATAGTACTGCACTTTTATACAGGCTAGCAGAATCAGTTCCATCCGGCTATTCCTGGATTAGATCTGGTGGCGTATTTACGATGCACTGGTAGAGCAGTGCTGTTTCATTTTCTGTGAATCCGTATGATTGTTGCGGCGTAAAATAAACATCCAAATATACGAACATCATTATTTACAATACTTAGAAGCATAATAATGCTAATAAAACGGCAAAAGGTTCATTTAGATGGAGACAGTTTCTTGTACGAGTGATTGCGCAAGCAATATTTGTCGTATAGCAACTCGGTATGTGTGTTTTTCAAGCTCATACGAGTTTATTGTCAATGTATAACATCGAAATGCAATTCTTGCTTTGAATTTCTGTTCACACATAGACAATACATATTCAATTGCGAGGCATTTGACGCACAAGCGAGGCTCAAGTGGAAAGGCGACAACTGAAGAAACTTTTTTTGTGTCAAAAATCGCAATCTTCGAGGTGAAACTTGCTCCGTCTAAACGGGCCTTAACATGTAACAATAAATATACTTCACATTTGACTTTGTACGCGGAGAGGCAAAGTTTACGTGTTCAAAACGCGACGTTTATTGTTTCACGTTACGTTTAGAATAAGTTTTATAGGTCGTTACAATGCCGTCGTATATTTAGCTTTGTTTCGCTAGGCAAGCGGTGACACCTCGAGTTTGACATGGAGGAACTAGATGTTGGAACTGGTATAATATAACTAGATGTTGGTAGAAAATGCTTTATTATAATTATACCAGTTATAGAAAAAAACAAAGAGAACACGCCTAGCCCCTCTAAGATGCTACTTCTCAAAATTCCATTCAATCTTAGCCACGGCATGTCAGGATCATGTATAACATAATTCCCAACCCACGAAACTTAGAAAAAGTTACCAAAAAAAAAATTGATAAAAAAGGTTTCCCTGTATAGATCTGGGGAATCGAGAACCATGAGGACTATGGCCCCACAATCACCCTGACTCTAAGTATACATCTTTAAGTCGTATATCAGAACTAGCCATTTCAGATCTTAAGCTGAAATCGATATAAACTATCCTAAGTTAGAAAAAGAAATGATATTTGAACTTGTTATAAAATATTTTATGTTTTTTTATAATTCAACTAGCTGCGCTTCGCGGTGTTACCCACTGTTTTCAGAATAAAAAGTGGCCTATGAGTTAATCCAGGGTACTAGCTACTTCCATACCAAATTTCATCAAAATTGGTCAAGCCGTTTGAGCGTGAAGAATTAACAAACACACAAACTTTCGCCTTTATAATATTAGTCGGATTTCAGGACTGGCAATTGAACTTGGCACCCATTTAGATCTTACTTCTTTTGCAAGTCAACAACCAAGGCATATACGAGTAATATCGTAATATTAAAATTTCATATTTATGTTTTGTTGGTATACATATTACTGAGGTCTCACAAATGTTTGTCCTATGTCTGGGCACCAACATTACGCCATGGAAGTGTATAGGAAAGTATGGTCGGCATCAAAAGTAGCTTAACATGTTTTAGTTTCCAATTCCATTGTAGATACGCAAAATGTACATTTTTAGGGTGTATATTAAATTTAACATACGGAGATATTCAACTACTTTAGAGGCCGTTCAATTGTAGATACGCAAAATGTATATTTTAGGGTGTATATTAAATTTAAGATACGGAGATGTTAAGCTACTTTTGATGCCGACCGTACCTAGTTTCACTTCACTATTTTCCCGTCCTTCTTTTAAAGAACATAAAGGTTATAAAATATATACCAACTTATGTAGAGCCAAAGTAAACAGCGGTGTGTGGACTAGCTTTTGTTTTCTCGTCTCAGTTCGTATTTGTTTTGGATTCGTTCACAAAGAAACAGTTGAAATTGTTAAAATAATCATTGGAATTTTTGTTTTTCTTTGTGGCACATTCAGGTGGCTGTTTGTTGTTAGTGTTGGGTTTGGGTTTCATATTGGACATTTGACTTGTGAAAATGAAAGTCAAATATTTTATTTAGACATTATTACATTTGATTTTAATTATTTTTTTATTTGATTGGGTGAGAAATTAGTATTTTATTGCAACCAACTTATAGGTAATAAGTGGGAAACAGAAACTTTGGCGTAGTTTATGACCTTTTTATTCGTCAATTATGTTTTTGTGAAATTTTAACCATTAAGTGTTTGTGAACGCGCATGAGAGTGGATAATGATGCAAACCCTAAACACGTGCCATTTCGTGTTCTCTTCAAAACTCCCAAGAAGTTCCAGTTAAAGCATCTGCCACTTTAGTGAATCGTGACGTTGACTGCAACTCAACCTGTCAACTTGACAAATCGGTACTAAACTTTTAAAAATAGAAAATTTAGTAATACTGACACGCACAAACCGTGCGAAGCAAAAATTAAACCAAAAAACATTACAGTTGCGACCATCTCAAATGGAGCTAGTACAACCGCCATTGATACAAAAGCAGTCTCATATTTCTAAATTCGAGTTAAAAGTTTTAAATCAAACTCACACTGACATTAGGCAACATCTGGACGGGCGGTTAATCAACGTAAGTGCGTACAAACACTTTGCGAAAACAATAACAAAGCCGTTGGAACCAGTAAAAAATGTCGGAAGTGACGACGTTAAATAACTCAGCGGAACTATTACTATATACCTTTAAGAATCAAGGCGTTTGAAGCTAAAAATCAATTGATGCTTTTTAGAATACGAGTAAATCCCGTTCCACCGACATTTTGTCGATTTTGTTGATCGTAGCATGTCCAAAAATGTAGTCTCTGCTTACCCCAACGGGAAAAAAGCGTAATGGTATGGATATTATGTTGTTGTTGTACGTTTGCGGTCAGTGACTTATAATTATAATGTTGAATATAGTTTCATTTGGCGTAGTGGCTGAGCAATCGGACTGCTGCGCTTGGTGTCGCGGGTTCGATTCCCGCCCGGAACAAATATTTATACGATCCACAAATATTTGTTCCTTGTCTGGGTGTGATGTGTACGTGAAATTATATGTCTGTAAACGGTACTCACGATACAGGAGCAATCCTAGTGTGGGGCTACATTAAAACACCACTAAATCACAGTATACACTATTTTTGTGGTTTTCATGATTACCTGGATTGTGTACTGGTAACATAATTCATTTTGCGGCGCAAAGTTTTTCGTTGGTTTGTGTTGCCGACACTGCATTGCAACAAGTTCAATAACCCTTTTATGATGTAAAAGAACCAGACAAACTAGTACTAACATTATCATTGTATTATGTTCTAAATTTTCAGTATTGTATATTACCACTCACTGTTGGCAGTAAGGTTCGGAGATGTTTTTTTTCATATTATGTGAAAGTTTTTCTATTGATAAATAAATACATTGTTTCTTACAGCTACATAGAACCCAGAATTTGAAATTCATGCCATGCCTCTACCAAACGATCCTCGAAAGAAATATCGACGTTTTTACGGTATTTAGGTACCTACCTATAATATAATAATAATATATTGTCTGTGGAAATTGAATCTTTCATTTCCTCGTCCAATTTAACCCACGTGACTCTGGTTCTCAATTTCCGTTGTCTATGGGACCAGCCTTATGATTTACTGGCTGCGCCACGCGGTTTCACTTGCGTTGGTTGTTATCCTGCATGTGAAATTGCAAGTCACAACTAGTTGTAAATTAAATAAAACGAAGTAGCCTTAGTTACTACTCATACAATTACGTAAAGGTGGCTTATCATCATGCTGTTTAGCCTAAAATAGCCCGTATGGCAGGGCACTATGGCAGATACAAATGGAGAGGAACGGCGAAGCTTTTCACACTTTGGTCTGAAGTCTGAAATTGGCATGAATTAATCGTGATGGTACTGTGGGCTAGGGAATGATCAAACCGAGAGTGGTATAGCTATCAACCAGTGACTGTCCCGTTAAAATCGGTACAACTAGAACAAAAATACAGACAGACACAGAATTAACCATAATTTAATTTTGGTCATAACTACATACTTTTATATGCACTAAGTAACAAGCTGTTATTTTGGCGTAACAAATGGACACTGTAATTGTATGTCTTTGTATATATTGATAACTGAATTTAATTATGAACAGGCACGTGCCATGTTTTCTTGCGAGATCTCTACCAAGCTTCTGAATGAAAAACAAAATTGGTAATATACCTACTATTCTTCTCAAAATACATTAAAACCCGGCTAAATTCAAAACAATACCTCTATTTGGCGCCGCCCCAGAATAGAATCACTACCACCAGTGCTGTTTACTTACTCCTGGAAGTAACATATTTATAGTTACTCATTAGTCTATCTCTGCTGAATATGTCGTAGTAAATCCGTAATCCCTAGGAATGAAGCTTAAAACCGTATTAAAGGTTTATAAAAGCCGTTTATAATGTATAATCAATACTATACTCGGATACCTCATCTCATGTTATCTCATTTTGATTGTCTATTTTACTCCATGAGATTAGGATTCCGAGTTTAGGAATACTGTTTAGGCCGGTCATGTGTAACTGTATAGTATTATTTCATTTTCTGACATTTTAAATGATATGCCCACCATGTGAAGTGTTGATATTTTGAACAAAGTCAAAGTCAAATCATTTATTGTATATAGGCAATAAAATCGCACTTTTACCAAGTCAAACACTTCAATCTAATAAACAGATTAATAAAACCATAAGAGACAACAAACTACGTTTAAACTATTTAACGTTATTGTAACGAACTGTTTACGCTATATGCTAATATTATTTTGGCTCAGTGATAAATTTAACCACCAATTATTTAGTGATGACATAATAATTGTTGACTGTATAAGATACTTCGACAAAGAGGTCGCCCGAAGAATGGGCAGCGATCGGGTAGTTACGTGACATTTTCTCGTTCATAATTCCACAGTGCCTGAAGACAAGGGTCTTCAACCAGTGTGTGTTACCAGTGATGACATATGGCACTGAGACGTGGTCCTTAGCTGCTGGCCTTTTGGAAAAGCTCAGAGTCACACAGCGGGCAATGGCTTGGAGTTTCTTTGCGCGATATTATCCGAAACGAGAATATTCGCCAAAGAACTACGTTCTCTCAGGATTTGTAAGCTAAAGTGGCAATGGGCAGGCCACATCGCTCGTAGAACTGATAACCGATGCGGAAGAAACGTTCTAGAGTGGCGACCGCGGACTGGAAGACGCAGTGTAGATAGGCCTCCCACTAGATGGGCCGACGACATCAAAAGAGTCGCAGGCAACCGGTGGAATGCAAGTATTGCAAATTGTCGTTCGGTGTGACGCTCTAAGGGGGAGGCTTATGTTCAGCAGTGGACGTCTTCAGGCTGATGATGATGATGAAGTTACTTAATTCCACCCTCACTGGAATACTATATTAAAATGTCTCACATTTTGGCTTCATAGTAGAAATACCAGTAAGAAGCTTGCATCAAAATACCAACAACTGAAATATTTATCCCAATATCAATACAGTAATTTAAATTACCTCCATTCATACTGAAGTTCCAAACTCATCGGAGCAATAATTTCTTCGTCTAATACCCACGGATTTGTATCGATTACTGCCACTGTAAACTAACTTCAAAGAGTATCCAGTACTATGTTTATACAAACTGCAGGCAACGAATAGGTTCGCGGATAGCTTTATATTACTGCTGGGCTGTAATCTAGTGAAATATATGGGCACGTGGATGCGAATTTAGTCTTGACTAGGTAAAGAGATAACGAAGTTTGGTTACCGATTCTTTCGCTCCCAGTCTAACCCTCGTATCGTTAGTCGTTACCTCCAAATTTCTTTTACTCGACCTTTGCTGAAGGACTTCCAAATTCCCCCCAAAAGTTGCTCATATTTGGTATCGTTAGTTGGACTTTCGAGGTTTCTCGGTACTCCATTTTAACACAAACGATCGTAGAGAAGCGGCTTCGAGGAATCCTCAAGCTAAATCGCGAGGTACCTTGAGCTGACAGATCTTTTCTTTCGTACGAGGATTATTGTCAAAGAATAACCTAGTGGAGGAAAACCAACTAACGATACCAAAACAGGCAAGTAACATTGAGCGGAGCGAAAGTCATTTGGAGGTAACGATTAACGATATGGGGGATAACGTAAACAGGATACTTCTCATGCTCGTGCTGCAATGCGAAAGTGACGCGAAGTTAGTGGTAGCGCAGAATGTGAATACAAACTTAACTTCTCGTGAGGCAATTAATGCCGTCAGGGGGAAGCACAGGAGGACAGAAAAAACAGTAGAGGCTGAGTGTAAACAGCGAAACTTAGTACTCTCAACCACTTCCATATCATATACTAAGCGGTAAAAAATAACTAGTAGGTAAGTAATATTTCATTCTTTACACATAACTAGTAAAAAGCTGCTTTACACTGTAAATAAATACATCTATCTATACATCTGTGCCAAGGTACGTACAGAACACATGAGTTGAACTTTAGGAAGGTTCCTATAACTAGGTACTTATTACACCTGGAATTCTGGATGCGAAATGATTCTTGTGTTAATATAATGTTATCGAGGATAATTCTATGTAACATAACAATGTGTGGAAGGAGTCTCCTTCTAAAGAAACTCCTGGACACGGCTGAATGCGTCCTAAATACCAAGCTAACAACCAGTTTGCACAGAGAAAAAAATACAGATTTGATCGCAAAATTTCTGCAAAATGCTGGCAATAAAGCTTGATGGCGCATTGATGGCAACCGCAGAGTTGCCAATTTAGATAGCAGCTCGAGATAGGTGGGATTGCGAAACTCCGCGGCGACTTGGATTGATCTGCTGCCACTACAGATCAAGCAACATTTCTTTTTTCACCACTTTTTTAGGAGAGTTGGTGGCCTGGTGCGCTTTTAAACACATATATACCGAGTTCGATCCCCGCGGCAATTATTTTTCTTATGTCATGTGCGGATTAAGGCTGAATATTATTCAGTGGGACAATTAATACAGGCTGAATATTATTCAGTGAGACAGTAAATACAGGCTGAATATTATTCAGTGGCACAGTTTATCAGTTCATTTAATGTGCGGATTTTCATCGCTCCGTGCTTCGCAGGGCACGTCTATTTGGACCAGCTTGTTATCAATAAAATCGTATATCCTATTTGTTTAGATACAACTATAGCCGTTAGACAGTCACGCTTACAGAAGGACGTTACATGTTTATCTGTAGCGGGGAGCGTAAACACATTAAACCACTAACATGCACTACAATCGACGGCCGTGAGTTAGAATTAATCAAAATGGCAATACAATGTAGGAGTTATGGCGAGAATCCGAACAAGTGACGTTGTTGATTTTGTATGTTCTTCTGAAACTTGCGTATCAACGGGTGTTCCTGTGTAGTATTAATAATTGAGTGTTCGTTAACGTGCACGAGTGTGAGCAAATTATATAAGCTCCAAAGCGTGTTATTTCACATTTCCTTCCAAAAAAGTTTCAGTAAAGCGTACACCACTTACTGAATTGTGACTTTGACTGCACCGCAACTTAATTTAACTACTTGACTGATTGGAAGTTGAGTTGACTTATCACTTATCGAATGAAATGGCAGGAAGAGATGGTGGAAAATTAAATTTAAACTTTCAGCTATGAAGAACGTGCTACGAAGCTACGCCGTAGCTCGTAGCAATCGTCACTCATATTACGAGTATAACGGCGTTTTCAACAAAGTCATTAAAATTCCTCAACAAAGAGAAGGAAGTGGTTTTAGTATATACACAGTACAGTGCAATTCAGTAGGTCATGTTTTACCATCTTACTTTCTGTTCATTTGTATGTATCTGTGAACCAAAAATAAATGATTTGTAGTTAACCTTAGCAATAAAGTATATACTTGTGTTCTCCATATTATAACTATTTCTTGGTTTTAGTAGGCATTGAATAATGGTAATACTGGATACATTTTTTCATTAAGTTAACCATTCATAGATATTCAATTAATATACATTCATGGTTCATTCTAACGGTTTTTGGATTTGAGGTACTGTCATGAATTATATTGTATTAACAGAGAAGGAAACTCCTTAATAATTCGAAAGTCTTATATGCTATAAACACTTTGAGCCACATTGGATCTTCCGCAAATATAATAAAGTTTATTTTATTTTATTGCAACAAAAGGCTAACCTTGGGGAATAGCTGTAAGACTGAATATACACGGAACTAAATTACAACCGTAAAAGTTTAAAGTCTGCGATATTCTGAATACTTTGAGGTTGACTGTGAACAATTGTTTTCACGCTACTTTCATGGGCTTCCTTTTATTTCTGCACTTTGTTATTAAGAAAAAATAATCTTTATGTTGAAGCCTTTCGATCGGTATGACAAAGCTACAGGTATTATTGATTATTATTGTGATTATTTTTCTCGTGTCGTGTGGGATCGATTCCCGGTTCAACCATTGTCATTATTTAAATATCAATTAATGCGGTTTAAATTGTTTTTTAAATTCAAATAATGTCTTCCTTCAGTAAAATGTTCCATCTACAATATTCAATGTATTTTCCCTCCATGTGCCATATCCGTGAGACGGCCTGTATATAAAAAAATACTAACTTGATGAAAACGTGTTTGTATGATATAACGTTGTGCCCTTAGAAATTACTTACCAAAAATCCTTAGTGAGCCAAATTTCTTTTATTTTACAAACAGATTCAAACAACGGTTGCACCCGCAAAACCACCCCGTATGTTTCCGTCTAAAATGCCCACAACTCGACGGGATGAAATTTTAATCCCGCACTGTTATTTCACGGGTCATTAATAACGCAGAAATACCGCTTTGTAATTATTGCCATGGGTGAACCCGGGAAATGTGTTTGTTTTGTGTTTGGGGATTTCTTAGTACTTCAGTTACTGTTAGACTAGCATACGAGCCACTTTATTATTGTCAATATTTATTTTTTACACTAGCTGTGCCCCGAGGTTTGCCAGCGTCCGTTGGAGAGAGAGTGGGATAGAGAGAGAAAGAGTTAGAGGGATAGAGAAGCTGGCGATGTTATTAGATTCGTGTATATTTTATAATTTTTAGATTGATATCACTTTTCCGAGTGACTGTACTTTGCTGGTGCGGTCGAATTTACTACTACTAAAGTTAAAGGTGGCGATTCGACCGCATGGGCGAGTTGATTGCGGTAGTTATTAAAGGTACAAGGTTCAAGTAATGTGTGCGTAAATGATTTTTTTTTAGATGGGCATATTCGAATACGGATACGTACGTTATGTGTAATTTCATTTACATTGTACGTTGTACCATTTCTATTAATAATATGTATCATCATCATGAAGAGAAAGACAGAGGCTTAGAGGTTGACGAAGTCGTCTAACGGCCGATATTAATAAATCAATCCTAATCCAAATTTTGCTATCTGGGATTGATATTACAATCCATTTTAGGGTTAAACGTGCCAATAACTGGATTGGTTTATAAAGGCAGCAACCCAAGATCGATTTCAATCTTGGATAGGAGATACAATATTAATTTCGGGCGTATGTAGCAGGGAAGTCAGTGGAGCCCCGTGGCGCAGGATCGGAAACAGTGGCATACTTATGAGTAGGCCTATACCCAGCAGTGGGTTGACGTAGGCTGAATAGATTGATTGATTGATTGATTGATCATCATCATCAACCCCTATCCGCTTACTGTTGAGCACGGGTCTCCCCTCACTTTCGTGAGGAGGACTAGGCCATAATACACCACGGGGCCTAGTCCAGATTGCTGGATAACATGCCTTCGAAATAATTCTCGGTTTTGTGTGGTTTTCCTCATGATGTTTACCTTCATCGAAAAGCGTGTGATAATTACGTACAAGAAACACATTGGTACGTGCCCGCACTGGGATTTGAACTCTCCACCTCCTGCTTGGCAGGCGGGGGTTCGCCCACTAGGCTACCGCCGTTTTTTATTAATGTGTATAAAAAGGTAATAAACAAGAACTTCACAATCGTCCTAGTCCGCAGCGTTAACCCTCTGGAGGTGTTTTTAATACTGAAGGTTGTAACATAGCTATGGGCTTTCGCTCGAAAACGTTATTTTACTATTGCTGGGAAGCCAAGCCTCTTTATAGGCCCATTCGACGATGTAACGGTTAAAAGTTCCACTATTTTTAGGACTATTGGCGAAGTTGAGCGAGGTACGGTTGGCATCAAAAGTAGCTTAACATCTCCGTATCTTAAATTTAATATACACCCTAAAAATATACATTTTGCGTATCTACAATTGAACGGCCTCTAAAGTAGTTTAACATCTCCGTATCTTAAATTTAGTATACACCCTATAAATGTACATTTTGCGTATCTTCAATGGAATTGGAAACTAAAACATGTTAAGCTACTTTTGATGCCGACCGTACTATAACTATTGACAGGTGTATTGTCTACTATTGACAGGTCTATTGACAGGTAGGTGACAGTCGCTAATACAACTACGCTAAGTAAGGCGCAGCAATTGTAGCTAAAAAATATACGGTCTTACCACAAAATATTTAAACTAGAGTTGAACAGATGAGTCTAAATATTTTCTCCACAAATCCACATCTAACCCTCGTTTTTTCTAACTCAATAACAAATTCACATGTAAAATAATTAGGCATGCCAGGATTGAGTAAGGCAACGCGAGTGATAGACGTCGATTTTGTGGAACGAAATTACATTAAAGAAGTGTGTCTTTTTGTCAAAGCTCATGCGGACTATTTTAAAAAGCGCAGTGAAGTTTTTCCTCGACAGAAGCGTTTAAAGTTTGCCAATCTTCTATATCAGCCTCCTTGTTACAGGGATATTAATAAGAGAAATGTTTTTAATATGTGCATTCTGCTCTATAACATGTTACCAAATTACATGAAAATTTTAAGGGGCATAAGTCTCAGTGACTAGTTATTAAACAATTGTTTTTATAGTGTTAAGAAGTTCATACATTTTTGTTCTAGGAGTAGATATAAGTTTTGAATATTTGCACGTGTGCTTGCAGGCTGAATACCTAACTTGTTACCTCTAAAGACCTATGTGTATGAAAACAACTATGTATTCTAGCAAATAAAGATTTGATTTGATTTGATTTAAAATCGATTCCGTAGTTTCTTGAAAACAGTTCCAAAATAAATCAATTTCCAATTCTTATATCGTTAAAGTCAACGTTCAAAGAGATTATTACAGTGATCTCACTTGTGTAACTGTTAGATATTTTTATGAAGTGTTCGGAGATAAACAGCGTCGTAAAGTATTAACTTCTGCGGAATAGTGTCAAGGGTGGACGGTTCAGTTGTGCAATCGATTTACTATACTACCCGTTGTCCGCGTGTTTGTTCGTTTGTTATATTTTTTCTCGAACGCAGCGCAGGAACGTGACGCCTGGAAATGATTGAGTCTTTGCCCAGCAGTGGGACAGGATAGATTAAAAAACCAGCCAAGTGCGAGTCTAACGCGCGCGAAGGTTCCCGTACCATCTTAATAATATTATAAAGCCGAAAGTTTGTGAGTTTGTGTGTATGTTTGTTAGTTCTTCACGCTCAAACGGCTGGTCCGATTTCGAATTTCAAAACTACCCTATTTGCATTAAATTTGGCATTAGTTTATACCGCAACTTAAACACACTCGTAATACACAGTGGAACGAAAACTTAAAAAGTAGATAGAACTTAATTTGCATGATAGATAGGTAAGAAACACAATACAATGTGATCATCATCACTATTTCACTGTCCATCGCAGTGCGATAATAACTGTGAAAAACTACCTAACTTCGGTATTTTCTCTGACACAATGTTACAAGTTGTATCTAACAGCCACCGTCCTATATGTGTTATAATGTGAAACGCGGGTGAAGCCGCGGGGCGCAGCTATATAGAACCGGTAATAATCACTTTTGTTGTATGGGAGTTCCCTTAAATATTTATTTTATTCTCTATTTTAATATTTTTTGTTATAGCGGCAACAGAAATAAATCATCTATAACATTTTGAGCTGTCTAACTATCATTGTTCATGAGATACAGCTTGGTGACAGACGAATAGATACACACACACAGGCGGGCGAACATCGAAGTCTCAGTAGTAGGGTCCCGTTTTACCCTTTGGGAAAACGGAGCCCTAAAAAGAAAAATAAATAAAAGATTAGGTTTCCTTCAAATTACAGCAGTGCCATCATTTAGCGGTCGACTTACGTCGCTATATAGCGACACCTATGTGTCGGCTCTTCAATCGGCGGAAACCCCAGCTGTAAATGTTACGTACCTATATCATAATTATAAAGCGATTAAATACTATGTATGCTACGACCAGATTACAATTATTTAATGTCAGATTCAAAGCTTTCAAATAATGACAATCGCATTACAATCAGTGCGGTAGTTTATCTATGATACATAAACATACTACGATGCATACAGACACACATGGTGTTCATTAAAACATGTTATATTCTGGTCCAATAGCGTCTCCTGTACCTCTTTAATAATAAATATCTGGATGAGGAGGATGGAGGAGCTTTGCTCGGTATTTTTTTTATTTTTTATAAATTGTGATTTTTGGAAATTATATTTATATTATAATTAAAATATATTTCGATCTTACCGATCGAATAATAAAAAAGTATGAACTGGTACTGGTACAGAAAAAAATCATAAAAAAAACACGAATAAAATGACATTTTCTAAAAATGATTCCTAGCTAGATCGATTTTTCGCCCTCGAAACCCCCTATATACTGAATTTCATGAAAATCGTTGGAGCCGATTCCGAGATTCCAATGATATATACAAGAATTGCTCATTTAAAGATATAAGATATACAAACTTTATGTGCCTTACCACTTAATTATACGCATAAGTACTATAGGTACCTATATAAACATACTGAACAACGCTGGTTTTCTTTGAAGATATTATTATATTAATATTTTAATTATAATACGAATAATATCTCAGACTATCATAAGCATTCAGAAATTCGTTAGCCCTAGGGTGATAATAAACGAAGGCCTACCTTCAAAGACTTTTCTGTTAAATTTTTCTTTGATACTAAACCAAAAAATATTTACCTTGCTAGGAGACGAAATGATACATAATCCAACTAGTTAAGTAAATTATTTTCTGCGACTTATCTTATTGAGTTCTTTCTGTACCTACATGATATCCGAAATCATTAGATTCGTAAGGTTTAGTTTAAGCTAGTTTTAGTTTATTAAATTTTATTTATATCCAGATTAAGATTGAGTTTATATTACATTATAATTGTTAATTATAAAAAAAAATGCTAAAAAAAGTACAATAATTATTTTCAGGAGGAAAAAATATACCTTGGGTATTGTAGGAAGTTATTTCATTTTACGGTGTCAGTTTAAAATGACCTTTGCTTCGGTACCTACCTTCGGGCTTACTGTAAGCGCAAAGGGATGAAAAGGGGCAACCAAATGTAAAATTTTTCAGTGAGGGAATGTTTTCAGGAACATGGTCCTCGAAGTTTCTACCCTCTCAGGGGTAAGATCTCAGGGCCGGATGACGTACGCATACCCCGTCAACCAATCCTGTCCATGGGGGCTATTTTTGAAAGTCGTCGTTGATTTCAATATCACGAGTTATTTATTATCCTTGTAAAACAGTGGTATTTTGGATTTTCATACTACATCTACAAACACAAAAATATTTCGCAGTGCTTACCACAATAAACGTATGATGTGTTCCATTCTAAGCAGTTATTAACAATATACATTTAGTAATTGGTTATTTTAATAGTATCAAATCACCGATGACTCAAAAGTCACCTCAGCTGATAGCCTAGTGGGAGAGCGTCTACCTGCCGAGCAAACGGTTGTGCGTTCAAGATCCAGTGCACGCACGAACCAGTAATACTTGTAAAAAAGATGTATAATTATGTATTATCACTTGCAATTTGGGGAACTACACCAAGAAAATCTACGGGGATGTCATTTTGTAACTTATTCTTTTACATTCTCTTTTTATCGTGTTATCAACAATTTCTGTAATAATTTTAAATGGACATAAAGCCCGCGATCCACTACGACACACAACCGTGGGTATGTGTGTCGGACGCTTTGTCGAAAAGTATACCTGTGTCGCAGTAGAGTCGTGGCTTGAGAGTCTAAAATCCTGTTCTACCTATGAACTTGTCTCGATATCCTTGTTCACAGTTACGGCGACATGGTCCCCGGCACTATAGCAGGCAAGATCGTGGGAGGAGTCTGCTCCCTCTCCGGAGTGCTCGTGATCGCTCTGCCCGTGCCCGTCATCGTGTCCAACTTCTCCCGGATCTACCATCAGAACCAGAGGGCCGACAAGCGGAAGGCGCAGCGGGTAAGATCTTTTTTGTATTAGTTCGCGATGTTGGATAATAGATGGCGCCACTTATCTACGACATTCGTTTTCTATATGAAATTCTCAAACCTTATTAGATGTAGCAAAGTGTGCCATATGGTATTTTGTAAAGCAAAGCTCTAGATGGCATTACTGTTACGGGCAGACATATTATGGCGCTTGTCGTCAGGAAATTACCTACTTTGCTCATCGTTGTTACATATCATGTCAAAAGAAAATAAATAAACATTCAAAGATAATAACATTTCAAAACTGCTTCAAATTAAACGACTCCCAGAGAGGTCTCCGAAAATCTATCCATATCTCCCAAAACACTCATTCGACACCACCTCGATTCCAGAAAGCCCGCCTCGCCCGCATCCGCATCGCGAAGGCTTCTTCCGGCGCCGCATTCGTCTCCAAGAAGAAGGCTGCTGAAGCCAGACTGGCTGCCCAGGAGTCCGGGCTAGAACTCGATGACGCGGGCCGAGACGAAGACATCTTCGAGTTGCAGCATCACCACCTCCTCAGGTGTCTGGAGCGTACCACGGTAAGTGTCCTCGGCCGAGTGTATGCAACTGAACTGAGATGTTCCATTAGCAAGAAGACCGAAGTTAGGCTTACGTCGTTATCAGGAATTGAAGAGCTGGACCTTCTTGGATGAGCTTTTGCTGGTGAGTGTTGACTTGGATGGGTCTGTGTGTGGAGCAAGCTTTTGTCTGCAGTTTGATCGATTTTGCAAAGGCATCGTTCATGTCTTTGGTATGATAGAGAATCTAAGAGAGAGCCTTTCGATTTGCAAAACTATCGGCGTCAAGTCTGATGGCTGTTGGACTGAGTCACTGTCGAATTCAGCAAAACACTCGCCTCATTCGACAGTTATATAGTTTGACGGATGTAAAGCCTCCACATTGTAGCGGTGACGTTGCTTGAGGCCCTATTCCGGTGTTACATTCCTGTACAAAACCGTCAAATCTCGATGCTACTTTGCGTGCAAGTGAAAACGTTTACTTGTACCATTCTCTCCATTCTTGGGTTCATTATTTTGTTCAGGTTTTGCTTTCATTTTATTGCGTTTCAAATATTTATATCTTACTGAGAAATACTGGGTATTCAACACAAATAAATAACGCTAGTTCCTTGTAACGGCATATATTGAGACTGCTTAAATCCTACCCACATTTTCATAGTTAGCGGTATCAGCTTACCCTCATACATCACACCTCCCTTCTAAAACGCTAACAAAATGAGACACGCTCTTATCTACTAAACACAATGTCGGTAAGTACTATGGTTCATTGTATATATACAAGTATATTGACACTATTGTCTAAGGTAAGCAAGTTAAACTATAGGTACAGGTAAGTATACGTAGGTATACCTAGGTTATACCTAACATTTTACATTTAGCTTGGAACATGAATTAACTTAATCTATCTTAAATCTAACGACTGGTTTCCGTGCTCTCTTGTCTCTCTTGTTCGGAGTCTGCGACGGTTCAAAAGCCGATCCCTGTGGTGACCCATGCGGAGTACCAAATTCACTTCCCGGGCTATGTATAGATTGCGGACTCTCCACAGTCCCCCGCTCATTATCCTCCTCCTCGCTCTCCGCATTCCTCCCCGCAGGCGAGTGCGCGTCGGCATCCCTCTGCCCAGTCCCTGGCATTGCCACTGAGCCACTCCCTTCCTCCGGGCATGGCGCACTAAATAACCCACTCCTGCGCTTGATTTGATCAACATGTCTAATAACCTGCCTTCCGTCACCCTTGCTCACGACATACCGTCTGGAACCTTCCCCGTGGACTACCGTTCCCTTGACCCACTTATCGCCTGCGCCGTAGTCGCGCGCCCACACTGCCTCTCCAGCTGTTAGCGAGCGCTGTGTCCCGCCTGCGTTTTCTACCTGCCTACTTTGAGCCTGCTGTACTTTCTCAACGAGCGCACGGTCACTCCGTAACAAATCTAACCGCGACCGTAAGGATCGTTTTTGTAAGAGCATTGCTGGACTCTCCCCTGTACTGCTATGAATACTGTTTCGATAAGCGAGCAAAAATGTTTGCAGAGCGGCATCAATGTCTACCGAATCCCTAATAGCTTTTTTTATAGCTTGTTTACAAATTTTAACTGCATTCTCCGCTGCCCCGTTTGACGCGGGGTGATATATTGGTGAAAACCGTTGCCGAATGCCATTGTGTGTTAAGAAATCTCTAAATTCTGCACTATTGAAGGGGGGCCCTTGATCCGACGCCAGCTCGGTTGGCAACCCAAAGCGCGCAAATGTAGTCCTTAAAACCCTGATGACCGCAGACGCATTCGTTCTCGACATCTCAAACACCTCCAGCCATTTTGTGCTAGCATCGACTAAAACGAGGAACGTCTTGCCTTTAAAAGGTCCCAAAAAATCCACATGTATTCTACTCCACGGCTGCACATGATACTGCCAGGGCTGAGGAGGCGCGCGAGATGGCGCTTGTGACTCCAACGCGCACGTTTCGCACTGCCTACACATAGCCTCCACGTCCGCATCGATATTAGGCCACCACACATAACTACGCGCTATTGATTTCGTTTTAACAATCCCCATGTGGCTTGCATGTAATTGCAGCAACACGTTTTTACGCAAAGGCAACGGTATAACCAATCTATATCCCCACATAATACAACCTCGATCTACGTATAACTCGTTCCGCTTAATATAATATTGTTCTAGCAACTCCTTCGGTCGCGCAGCCGGCCACCCTGACTGCACATAACTATAAATCCTGCTAAGCTCCGTGTCTTTTGACGTAGCAGTTTTGACTTCATCATTTGTAACTGGTAGGAACCTTTCCACAAAATTTACGTAACTCACTTCGCCCTCCCCTGGTAGCCGCTTTTGTGTCGGCAGTGGCAAGCGCGATAAAGCGTCTGCACAATTCCTATCCGTTCTAACAAATTCAATATCGTAATTATACCCCGATAACAACACCGCCCAGCGTTGTAAACGGGATGCCGCCATGACTGGTATGCCTACTTTGTCCCCCAAAATATATGTTAAGGGCTTGTGATCAGTCCGCAAAATAAATTTCCTTCCGTACAGATATTGGTGAAATTTTTTAACACCGTATACAATTGCCAACGCCTCCCGATCTATTTGTGCATAAACTCGTTCCGCCGCTGTGAGTGTGCGTGAAGCAAATGCGACCGGCCGCTCGCCCTCTGGCGTAACATGTGATATCACCGCGCCGATACCTACGCTGCTCGCGTCCGCCGTTAGCACTATAGGTAAATCTAACGAATAATGAGCCAGCACTTCGCCCGAACTCAATTTGTTTTTAATTCGATCGAATGCTACCTGACATTCCTTGCACCATAAAAACCTCACACCGGTCTTCAGCAATCGATACAATGGAGCGAGTATCGTACTAACACTTTGCACGAATTTACCATAGTACATGACTAAACCTATGAATGCTCTCAACTCGGAGATGTTGGTGGGTACGGGCGTGTTTACAATCGCTCGCACTTTTTCCGGACAGGTGTGTACGCCCGTTTTACTTATCACGTGCCCTAAATAATTAACGGACTCTGCAAAGAATACGCACTTGTCTTTTTTAACTCGTAACCCATTAGATTGAAGCCGCTCAAACACCCGGTGTAAATTGTCTATGTGACTGCGACTATCCCTTCCTGTAATTATGACGTCATCCAAAAATACTCCTACATTCGGCAGGTCGGCAAACAACTGTTCTAAATGTTTTTGGAAAATACCCGGACTCGACGATAAGCCATATACGAGTCGGTTATACATGTATAGGCCCTTATGTGTATTTATAACCGTGTATTTTTTTGATTCATCCAGCTCAAATTGGGCATATGCTTGGGATAAATCCAGCTTACTGAATCGCTCGCCGCCGTGCAAACGCGATAACAGGTCTTCTATGCGTGGCAAAGGGTAACGTTCGATTTCTATGACTTTGTTTAAAGTTATCTTGTAATCAGCGCAAATACGAATAGTACCGTCTTTTTTTGGCACCGGCACGATGGGAGTGGCCCAGTCGGAGCGCTCGACGGGCGTCAGGACACCGTCGCGCACCAGCTGCTCGAGCGCGCGCTCCACCGGCTCGCGCATCGCGTACGCCAGCGGCCGCGCGCGCATGAACACAGGCTGCGCGCCCACGCGCAGGTGTATGCCGACCCGACCGCCCTTGAACCGTCCCAGGCCCTCCGCGAACACTTCACAAAATCTGTCCACCAAATGTTGTTCATTAAAATCATCGTATATACAATTATTAACATTGTGATAACTAAACATAGGTAATTGAACTTTCAGTTCAGCCAACCATTGTCTGCCTAACAACATCGTTTTACCATTCCGGATTACATATAAGTTCAAGTTTTTTGTAGTATTCCGATACTTAACCAATGGTGTCGCGACACCCACCGGTCGCACTAATTCGCCCGTATAATATCTCAACATAACATTACAGGTTTTAAGACTCAAATCGGGAAATTGTTTTCTATAAAGTTCATAGCTAATGCACGACACTGCACTTCCCGTATCGCACTCCATTTTAATTTCTTTTCCATGCACAATTACCGCGATATATAAAGGTTTGCATTGCCCAATTGATAACTGATTAATGTCAAAAATATTTACCTCATCACTATCTAAATCCTCTGGTTCACCTTTGTATTCATCGTCACCCGGGTCGCGTACTTCGGCGTAGTGGTACGCAGTAATATTCGGGCATACTCGACGTAGATGCCCCTTCCGGTTGCATACTCTGCATACATATGCCGCGAACCGACACTGAACCGCGTCATGTGTGCCGCCACAAGCACTGCACCCGGTCCGGTGAGCCCGCTCTGCCACCGCCGGTGCAGCTGCCGGGCGTGGTGTCCGCACTGCCTGTTGCCACAGCCTGCCCGTGCCCGCCGCCGCTGCCGAGCGTGCGGGCGCTCCCCGGCCGGTCCCACCGCGGCCACCACGCCACGTAGTCGCTATCGCCTGACACTCAGCCGTGCTCGAGCTGCCTGACGACTTCCCTTGTCCGTGACCTTCGACCGCCGCCGCATCTTTCTCTGCCGCCTCCATATTCACCGCTAAACTATAGGCTTTTCCGTAGTCTAACATTCCTTCCGCGAACAGGCGTTGACGAATTGTTTCGCTTAGAATACCGCATACCAGCTGATCCCGTAAGCTTTCTTCCAACCACTGACCAAACTCACAGGTTTTGGACATTTTCTTCAATACTGCCGCGTATTCCGCTATAGTTTCTCCACTTTTTTGTTTCCTTTGTCTAAATTTATATCTCTCTGCAAGAACGCTAGGCTTTGGCTGTAAGTGTTTTTCAAGAATTGATGATAACTCCGATAACTTTTTTGTGTTAGGTTTATCTGGCGTACACAGGTTAACCAATAGCTCATAACACTCCGCTCCCATAACCGTTATCAACGTAGGCACTTGTAAATCATATGGAATTTTGTTCACTACGAAATACTGTTCGAGGCGGTCCACGTATAACCTCCAATCGTCCTTGTGCACATCAAATTCTGCAATCCTTCCGATCGACATCTTCCCGACGCGTCCTGATCTTCCCGCACTACCACTGTACACGTAAGATTCGTTTTCGTCCTCGTCGCCACTGAGAAATACTGGGTATTCAACACAAATAAATAACGCTAGTTCCTTGTAACGGCATATATTGAGACTGCTTAAATCCTACCCACATTTTCATAGTTAGCGGTATCAGCTTACCCTCATACATCACACTTACGAAATTAATCTTTGAAGATTCGGAGATTTCATTTTCGTTATCATTTTCTGGAGACACGCTTGAACTGTGTCAGTGGTCTAAATCTATGCTCCTCTAAGGCGCTGGGTTGGTTTGGGTAGATGCTCTCTCAAAATGCACAATCAACCCCAAGCTAATTTCACTTTTTTCTAACGCTATAATACATAAAAATCAACTTCACAAGCAATTAATGGCTAAATAATATTTTATTGGCAACGAGAACGCCTTACCTATTAAATGGTAGTCAACTTTATTCGCAGGGAATTATTAGTAAATTAAAAATACAAAAGCAAAAAGCTAACAATATTAAATCCAACACAAACCTAAGATTAAGTTAGGTACAAACGTAATCAATACTGTTTTAAGTTTTATGCGACAATAGATTGTGAGGGATGAAAAACTGCACTAACATTTTCCGCTGCTTGTGACAAAGTTTTAAGAACATCGCAAAATTTTTAAATAGTCAGAGGCGAAATCTGGTGAGTGCTCCCTAACTTCCAACTTCTATACGCAAGCAAAATTGTACTAAAACTTTGCGAGAATAGTAAATTGAAAGTTTGGACACGTTCAACGGCTGTATGACTGTTTAAGTCCTCTCTTGATTTATCATATTTTTAAGTTGTTCAGTTAGAAATAAGTGACACACAGTGTAATGTCTGCAATACTCAGAATTCATCGCTATCGGGCGAGCCTAGGTAGAGAACAAAGCCTGCACTCATTTGATGGGACTCGTTTGGAGTCCTTGCGATACTAATTATTCGTTCTGTTTGATCAAACTAATCGGCACCGGCTTTCAAATTGTTCACTCATACTCGCATTGTATTACTACACTCCAATTTTCCTTAGGGCTGTACTGCACCCACGGACGTTCCATCTTGCCAAGTCTCCTTCCCAACACCATTCGAGGTTAGTTCGTGTGAATTTCTACTAAACAGAGCAATGTCTTTGCAAATTAGACCTTGTGTTTACTGAATGAAGTCTTGTTTTTGTTGTGTGAGGTCCACGGTGTGCACTTTTGAGAGCATGATCTGTCGTTGTATTATAGTGTTGTCTTTTTTTTTTCAAGTATTGTGCGTACACACCCTAAGGGTGCTCGCGTACTAGTCAGCCTAAGACCATTGGACGCAAGCTTGACGTTACTGCTACTACGCGTTCTAGAATGAATAGTTTCATAGAACATCTGCTGTAAGGCCGCCAGTAGTCTTAGACTTGGACTAATAGTGCGCGAACACCCTAAATTGTTAATCTAAGTCCATCACATTTTCTAAAAGTATTCACACATCTCAAATCATGGATCCATTGCTGTTCCGTAAACAGATCACATAGTTCAAGGAACATTGTTTATGATTACAGCAATGAACGAATTGTAAAGTTTGCAATTCACGTTGTCTGCGTCAACCGTGTTGCGTCAAATATCACAGCGACTGACGCTAAATCTGCGGAGCGCTCGTGAGCATACATTTTGATTCGACTAAAATTTTAATTTTATTGTTGTACTAACTCTACAGGCATTAGTGCGCGGGGGAAGCAAAAAAACCTTTCATGATTATAACTAACCAACTAACAAATGAAATGAATAACATTCAAACAAATCCACCTACAGAAGGTTCAATGCTGAGATAAACTTCAGTTAGGATTTTCAATTTAATGGACAGATAAACCAACAGTTGCAAACCGAATACGAAAAATTCGAGCTGAATATTTTCATTTTGATAATGGGTCAATTCAAAAATGTTTAGTTCAACATAATATTATTATTGTGTTCAACCGCCACCCAATCAACCAACCTGAAGTATCGTCAACAAAGCTTATCAAACGCGTTCGATATTGACAAAATCTAACCTAACCTAACCTAACCCGGTATAACGTTTCAGGATCGGGAATTCGTCGAAATGGAGAACCCATTCAATGGCGCAGCGAAGCGGCCAGGCTCCCCCTCACCCCTCGCCTCCCCCGCGCACTCGGGCCGTGCGCCTGCGCTGCTCGCCTGCTGCGCCCGCTGCGGCTGCTGCCCGCAGAAGTACCAGGTGACGTCATTAATACTCGAAGTTGCTTAATGGAAACATCATAGCCTAAAAAAGAGGTGACTGTCAGACTAATACTTTTAATGTTTAAATGTAAAGATGATAGTTGTTAATAGCGCCATCTGTTAGTCAAACTATCGTACTACAACTGTGTTGTGTTCTCAATGTAGTAGTATTAATAAACATACTTTTTTCAAGCCTTTAGTCTGAGACATTATCAGTCTATGGTCTGGGCAAAGCGCATTTTTAAGCTAACTACTGGACGATTTCTATACTATACTTCTTGGATATCCCACAAACTGATGTTTTAGTTTCGACTTGAAGTATCATGAGGACCTGTTTCGTGTGGTCACGTATTATAGTTAGCTACAAAATTAGCTACATTTTTCTATCGAACTTCAAAGACAATTTTATTTTATATATTAATTCACAACAAATTATTAATACAATGCTGTGCACAACATGCTGTATTGATTGAAACATCGTATGTGGTGATAGAACTACCAAGTCTTGCACTTTAAAACTGGGATGCTCCCGTCTTTGCTTTCGAATATGGCCAAAGCAAAATTAGCTGAATATTTAAAAATATATATTAGGATCAGTTTATATTGTGCTTGTTAAAGCTGCGTTAAAACATGTTCAGCTATATATTATATATCAGCATGATAAACTGAAAATATGAACCTAAACATTCGCGAAATCTACAGATGAAATAATTAATATGTCTCTATTTCATAAACTTAGTAAAATTATAATCATCGTAAGTAGATAAGTCAAATTTAGTGATTTTAATTTACGCCATCTGTTATTACAAAATGGTACTAAAACGAAACAGAGTCGACATCGAAAGGCGATGAACGTAGTAATTTCAAAACATATTTCTAGTTTTAGTAATTATTTATCAGTCTGAAATAAATACACTAATAAAGGTAGATACAGATTGTACTCGCGTTACAATAATATAAGGGTATAACGTAGGGTGCGTTTTTGTGTTGTTATTTACACACAAAATTAAGCAAAACTACGTATCCAGACGTTATCAAACTATTTGTGTAGGGGTTGTGTTATCAGTGTGCCTAGTGCGAGTTTTGTCAATTTATTTACGCGCTCGGTCCATCAATAAGAGCAGCGCCATCTAGCGTCAGTGAGTCAGTCACTAGATGGCGCTGCTCTTATTCCATACAATTTCAAGTTTACGCCAAACGGACCGAGCGCGTAAATAAATTGTCAAAACTCGCACTAGGCACACTGAGCATTATGTGTTTACGTTTATAGCTGTTTTTAAAGTAAGTCTGGTTGTGTGACGAAGAACTGTCAACAGAAAATAAAATGTTTATAGGTTATTATGTATTCAATGAGTTCAAATTGAATTATTTCAGCATACAGTAAAGTTATACGTAGGTACCTACTGTATTGATTTTTGCACCTATTATAAGTTTGATAGAATATAATAATTAAACCACTAAGCTGTAGTGTGCAAGCAACCGATTTAACATGCACTCACTGGTTTTAATCTAAATTTGTCTAGTTAAATACCTACTGTTTATTTTAATTAACGGGTAATTTTCATTAAATGTAAACTTGAATAATCTGGGTTATAGATAATAATAGTATACCTATTAATAATGCAATAATTTAGGTAAACGTTATTGGGGCCGTTTTATTGTAATTTTTTTATTAGTAACATCAAGAATTATAATAATTATGTTTTGACAAAATGTTGATAATATGTTTGATGCGTCAATAATAATTAAAGCTTGCTATTCATTTCACGACAGAAACGGCGCCGATCGGTCCGATGCGTCAGTCCGATCGCACTCGCGATTTCGGCGCGATCTCTTCGCGAGGTATAAACTAAGCCAATTGTTATTGTGCTATTGACTGGGCACAGTATTTTGGATCCGTTTACCTGGAAATTTAGAATTATCTTAATGTAAAACTATTATTTTGACGACTACAACATCAACAATCAATTTATTGAAGCTTCTTTCTGTAAGTTGTCAATTTCAGATAATTGCATTTGTTTATCAGTTTCAATTTTACTACGTAATTAAAAGAGAGGGCGCTAAAATCAAGTCTCTCTTTATGTTTTCACCGTAGTCGGTTAAAGTTTAAAGAAAGAAAGTTGCTACTTTATATATTATTTGGTTTAAAATCACGTAAATTGGATCCATAATAAATATATCTTGGCTTTTGCCATGTCGTTGCTAAAATGTCATGTGTGGCTAAGCTGTTTTTGCCACGCTAAAAATACTTCAAACTATATAATATACATAGGTAAACTATTTAGCTTGATACGACTTTACGCCAATTATTTATTAATTAATTAAGCTAAATATCACGTATATACAGCGCTAATTATTATATTATACATGTATTATCACGATACGCTTTGCTGCTACACCTTGGTAAGTATTAAAGGAAGGTTTGGACAAGGTAAACAAAATGCCTATGGGTTTGGTTGCCCATCGATATTTCTATACAAAAACAAATCAGGTTAGATCAATGTTGTTCGATTTGTAGTATTCTGTGTATACTTAAATAGAATAGAAAATCTATTTCAGTCCAATTAGAAAACAGGATCTGGTAGAAACTTCTAGATCTTTATTTCGTTTGCCTTACTGAAATTATTTTCCTCTACACACTACACTTTTGTTAGACACGTACTTACCTACACATGTTTTCAAAATTTGTTTTCTTTTTTGTGTAATCAAACATTCACTTTGCCGAATTCTGTCGATCTTTCCGGAAATTTTGTTTCTAAATTTCAAAGTTTGTTGTGAAAGTCAGTTGTTTCGAAATCTCAGTTGAGTGATTGGCTCTAACAGGTCCTGCTCTTAGATTCGAGTAGAAAGGGGCGGATGAAGGGGGCGCGACGGTACACGTCTACTTCTCGACCGTCCGACACGTCAATGTCGGCAGCGCCAAGCGAAGACCCCCTACCAGTACGTTCGCGAGTTGTTACCACGCAGCGATGAAGGCCCGTGAATGGGTAGCCTTAATTTTGGTCCTTTGCCACCAGAGAATCCATCAAATCTAAATTTGCCATCTATAACAGACAGAGCTGTCGAGTGAAATTGGTTTTTCAATTCATCAGCAAAATTATATTACTAACATTAAATCGAACCAAATTGGTTAAAAGTTTTTTTTTTATTAACGATTTCCAGACCATTAAAAAAAATACTTCTACTAGGTATAGCTCCGATTCAGTGAATTTAATAAATGGATTACGTTATATTTCATAAACGAAGCTGATAAATAAACAATTCAAAAATTCATATATCCATTCTTTTATATTGTACCGGTCCCACATTCGTTAATTATTAATCTTGTGACTCGTACTTCGCACACATTTTTTAATAATTAAAATAATAAAAAAAACTATAATACGTATATCGCTGTGTGGTAATAACCGTATAAAAATAATGTCGAGGCTTTAAATGTCTGCAGGGTGTTGGCTGCAATAAATATTGTCGCTTATTATTTGAATTTGTTCATATGAATATAATATATTTTATTGTTGTAATTGTAATGTTGTATTTGTAATTATTATATTATTGGGCTTACGCTATTGGTGCTGATGTTGTTGAGAAATTGTCTTAATTATTTTTCGTATAAATGTTTTTATTTTATTCGATGTGTTCAAATGTTTCAATCGTTTCATTCTTCCCTGTTTTCTTTTGCAAGAATGAAGCGATTTCGCAAAGTAGATCCAGGAGTGTCTGTAAATGTATACAAATATTATATTATTTGTTATGTTAATGTTGCAGGATGTCGTCAGTGTTTAGTTATTGTTTGCAACAAATAATTTATGACAAAGTAATCATATAACTTACTTACTTTTATACTATAATATTTACTTATATGCCAACACACTGCACACATTTTGACAAATTGGCAAAATTGAACCAAAATTGCAGTATAATTAATGAAGCCGTTTTATTTCTTTGCCGTAGTTTCATGAAAATGTATAGATAGCTGATTAAATAAAAAATGGGTGCTCCAATTCTGGACTTCGACGAATATTTACAATAGGACCTCAATTGTCGACATCCATACAAAACAGTGTTACAGATATTCAGGCACTTACAGAATCATTTACTATTTCATAATACATTTACATTACACCTCTAATGGGTCTACATTTTGAATTTATTGGCATGAAAGCACACTCCACTACCCATACACTGTCTCACTTGTTAACTGCTCACGTTTACACTCATGTTGATGTTTAGTTTCTATTATTGTGTCTTGTGTAATATTGATGATAATAAAAGCTTTTTATCGATGTTCAGCTTACATGTGTAATTGAGGTATGTAGATAGAAAATAGGTAGGCTAAGTGTGCGCCAGACATTGATAGCCCAGTGCTGGGGTTAGATAGAAGTAATAATTTCAGTCTCTTTTGTATTTCAGCAAGCGTGTGGCAAATACATTCCTGCTGGGGGCACTGTGCAGGGTAACCAGACCGGCGTCGCAATGGATGGGACTTATTTGGTGGAAGCGTCATTCTAGGGGCCACCCACCAGCTCCCATGTTGTGGAAAGCTATGTGTAACCTCACGCTTTGGGCCCGAAGGCTAGACCTTCGAAGGTGCGATCGTGCGCGAGACTAAAAGAAACATTTGCCAAACCGACCGGGCGGCTCTGAACTAGACCCACAATTACTAGGTTACAAGTCTGTATAAATGTAACGTTTTGTAAATCTAACACGATACTGCCTACTGTTGAGAATATCAGATTTGTATTTAACAGTTATTGAAAGTGCAGTGGTTGCGAGACTAAAGAACCGAGACCTCCATTTCATGAGCCATTCCCGAAAAAGACTTGTACAGTCAAGCATCATTCCGATAACGTTCTAGTCATTGCAGATAATTGGAGGCGACCACGGAATGGGGTCATGAAATGGAAGCCAGAGCTAGAAATGCGTAGTGTGACGTTCCTAGATGAACGCGTTTGTTGCGAATTAGAACTGATATAGCTAAATGGTGATTTCAGTGCAGTGGTTGCTGAGGGACGACTTTCGAAAGTGATCGGTGATTTTGTGTCGCTAAAATGGCTGAAATTTTTTAACTTAGTTTGTTAATCACTGCGTAGAATGGAACATAATCATGCTTTTTTCGTGGTACCTGTGAAATGTTTGGATGTTGGTAGACAGAGTATGAGAAACCGAAATACCATCGTTTTTACAGTAATAATAACATAATTATTAAAATCACCGATTATTTTCAATAGTATCCCTCCTGGTAGTCAACAGTTAGCTATGTTACTTCTAGTTTGTAACAGTTTTAGAAGTAAATCGATTGGTGTTCGAGATAAAGGCTATTTCGTGTCCTCTCCGTGTAGATTCCTTAGGTATATCTATATACATAGTTATAATTGTAATGAAGCAGTATTATAAGATTTTAATATTATGGTGAACGATGGAACAGTATATTTCTGTAGGACAACGAGGTAATGTTGGATGCGAGGCAAGTGGGTGTGTTAAAAGACAAACCGTTTTCAAATTTCATTATAGTCAATAGTTATTTGAATCATATCAATTAGGTCAGATAAAATAGATGTACCGAAGGGACTTCTACGTGAAAGTCTCTTCAAATATTATGAATAGTTTTCTGTCTTCAACTAAACATCTATTTTTGGCTAAGGTTTAAATGTTAGCCATAGTTTTAACCGAGACTTGTAGAATCCAGAACTGTATAGTATATTATTATTATATTCTCCGGATCCGAATGCCGCACTTGTTATAATATCCAACTATTTAACAGTCGTTAATTGACTACCGGAATTATTCACTAGTACTCTAGTGCCTTCGATATTAGTTATTGTTTAATGATCGTGTAATATGTCGTTGCTCTATGTTAGTGAGGCGCGGGCGTTAGATATTCAGTGTGCCTAGTGTGAGTTTTGCCAATTTCTGTACGAGCTCGATCCGGTTAGCGTAAACTTGAAATTGTATGGAATAAAAGCAGCGCCATCTAGTGTCAGTCAGTCAGTCACTAGATGGCGCTGCTCTTATTCCATACAATTTAAAGTTTACGCTAACCGGACTGAGAACGTAAAGAAATTGTTAAAACTCACACTAGGCGCACAGGTGTATAATAAATGTTTGGATGCGGCAGATTGTCGGCTCGCGATGACTTGTTTGATAACACAAGTGTTGCAAACGTGCAATGAATAACGGACAATGAAAATTATGAAACACTCTTGGGCGCCAAAGTCTAGTGACGCCTGAAATTAGCATTGTAGTTATAAACGTCTTATGATTGCAATAGTTCAGATGTTGTGTAGATAATATGAATTTATGTGGTTAAATAATAGAAGTTTATTTAACTGTATGTTAAATTATAGAGTAAGATATCGAGATGTAGATTTAATGAATTGAGTGTACTGCATTGAATGCATGATATTTTAATGTGGTATTCGTAGGTTTTAATAATAATTTAATTTTGTAGTTGTTATTAAGCCGAATTCGATGTTATAAATAATTCTTCCAAAGTATTGCCACAATTTCTATTAAAGGTTATTTAAAAATGTAATACTCAAATTTGGTAATGTATAAGTATGTATGGGATCGGTAAATTCTTAAAATCAATTTCTTTAATATTTTAATTAAATAGTTGTTATAATTATGTCGAAAATAAATAGTTCATACAATTATTGATGTGGTGAATTAGATTAAATTTGTAAAATTTAAATGATATATCACTAATTTTTTAATGCTGTTTGTTAGTGTAAAAATGTTGAGTATAATTTAATGAGTTTTTTATATGATTTTTATATATCGTGTTTTTGTCCGATGAGAGTTCACAATATAATTATCTAATTACATCGAACTGTTACTTCGTTATCGAGCTTAAATATTCAGATTGCATTTCTGACAAGCGTCAAAACTAACTTACTACTGTGTCGGGGGACACTGCGAATGGGGTAGATCGCAACTAACCCCGTTGAGGGTCTGAAACCAGGGGTATAACTAGATAATTTTTTTGCCATTGCTCGGTGAATTTGTATCAGATTGTAAACTCTCACGGACAGTTTACTTTACTATAAATATTATCGTCCTCTATGTCAACATTCACTATATAGGTACCCTGTGATTTTATGGCTGTTTTACCACGTATTAATTTATTTGTCAGTCCATTGATGTAATTATATTGTTAATATGATTCATATAAATAAATAATTATTAAAACACTTTTTGTCAATAATATAGTAAGGCCTCGAATTGTTAAGTTTCTTGTTTTTAAATTTTATGCTATTTACTCTGTGTATATAATTATGTTTTGTTTGTAATATATATTATTATAAATTATTTTTACTGTCCATTATTAGTTCAATCTATATAATGATAATTTTATAATTAAACCGTTCAATTAACTTTTTTCAAATAATAATTGTCATTGACTCAAACAGTGTTATTTTTATTGTACATGAATGTGCTACAATGAAAATAACATTACAAATAATAAAAATGTGTCAAATCAAATCGCTATGATAATATAATTTCTTGTTAAATTAATTATTGATTATTATCAACTTATTTAAATACAGTGCGTTCTAAAGACTGTATTGTTTTATGTAAAAATGTCGAACTTCGGATAATTATGTAGCTGTGATCGAGGAATAAAATGAAATACGGTTTGTCAATTTTGTTTTGTTGTGATATGTAGCTTGTTGCATCCCCATACATATACTGAATCTCTCATTTTACCTTTATAAACCAACTTATCAGTTTTAATTCAAAAATAATCGCCTGACGAAACAATATTGACAAATTACTTATTATGAATGATTGCCGTCGGACCAATCTTGGGATGCGGACCGCGCGTGTAGCGGTCTAGAGAAGCGTGTGCGTTGTGGATAACTATTGATTTTTAGCTATCGAAAATTTTAAATTCAAATGTTTTAACTTAAGATATCTTCGGTTCTGAACCTTTAGCTTAAAAATTCTTTGTTATTTAAAGAAAAAAGAAAATAAACATTATTGTACAATTTGAATTTATTTTTTATAGAATACCTTCTGTTAGCGAAAAATTTACTGTGCCCTGAGTATGCGCGTTTATGAACGAAAAATCTTCTTACAAAGCAGTAGTTGACGCGTACACACCTACTATGTCGAGTAAAAACTCATACACTAGGGGTACTGTACCCCTAGTGTGAGTTTTAAATCGACATAGTACGCGTCAACTAGCGCCTTTATAAATGAAGATCCTGTACAGCGCCCCTACCGGCGCGTTTATGAACAAAAACCTTCATACAAAGCGCTAACGTTGACGCGTACCTACCTTATAATAATATTATTGTAATAAGTCAATCTTGTAAAAATTCACACTAGGGGGTACTTTAACTGAACATAACCCAAATTATCTACGCAAAATAATGAGAGACGTAATGAGGGGCATTCTAAAATACTTTGTTGCCTAAGTACTGTGTAGGAGAACATTTAAATTATGCTATATACTTAGATAATCGTTGACATAGTAGAAACCCTTTCATAAGAAAATAGAAGAGGATATACATAATCTAGATTCTAGGTACTAACTAGATAATATTATTATGTACCTACACAGACAAAAACAACAGCTCATAATTTATTATTTGCACAGTTCTATAAAAATATAGGTTTTCAGAGTGTTATTATAATAATTATACAGGTCTTTCAGATGCCGTTGCTAACTATAATTTTCTGGGGGCACGGCAGTGCCCCGCCAAGTCGAGCAAACCAAGACGTGGCCATACTATCCTTTTCTGACATAATATAACTTAACAAAGCGCCATCTATCTCCAGTTTTTTTAAACGCTTGTAAGCTCAACATCAAACTGTTTCGCGTTGTTGATTAACAATGTAGATGTCACTTCTTGCTTTTTTTTCAGGACTTGCTTGCTTAGTTATATAATTAATTATTATCTAGTAATATTTCATATTATTATAGTTGAGTCTAAAGACATATGTAAAGTAAAATTGATAATAATTATCAATGGAACTTTTATATGGTTTGTTGGTTAGTGCCATCTATATTTTAAGCTTTGAAGTGCATCTGAACTTTACGATTCGAAAATATAGATGGAATCACATAATATCTTACAAAATTAATATCGAGATAGTCGTTGGCTTAGTTGATTTGAATCGGTGATATAATTGAAGTGAATTTAATTTTGAGTTTAGTTAGTACGAGTATATCTATAAAATTTGTAATATACTAAGTGTTGTTTTGCAGTGAAGTTTTCAGTTCAAAATGTTTTTAATGTAGGTACCGTCATCGGTGTTATAAAACTTAAAATAGGTAGGTACTTATAAGCAAAACAATCAACAAACCCATAAATGTTGGGTATTATCTGAATACACCTTTTACTTTTGCTTTACTTAAAAACTCTGTTATATAAAGCAAAAAATGTATGTACATAAACCAATAACAAGAAAGGCAATTAAACATTATAATGATTGATCAAAGAAGTGAACGATTCCAGAAGGGCATTTATCTAAACTTATATAGATGTGAGTCTTGTCTAATTATATCTATTGAAGATATTATAGTGACTCAGCATGCTTGCTTAGCAACCTTGCCCTCATCGTCACATAAGGTCAGGTGAAAGAGAGGTACCTAAACATCTTAGAAGAATAACGCAGAGAAGGATCATTTCACTCAAAAAGTGAAGGTAGGACCGTACTTTTCTATCAACGTACGTACACATTTACTTATCACATGTGAGTTGGTATTTAGTCTAAAAGTAGGAAAAAAGAATTATTATCTGTACTATATATACTTTAATATATAAATATAATAATATTATAATTATAATGAGGAAAGATTTGATTGTTTGTCCGAAAATTCTGAACCGATTTGAAAAATTATTTCATTGTTGGGAAGCTACACTATCCCCGGGTGACATAGGCGGCTACTTATCCCGTAAAAATTAACGGTTCCCGCGGGATAGTAGTTATCGCGGGTGAAACCGCGGGGCCTTTCTAGTTTACCATCAAAAGGATTGATTTCGAGCAATGCTGAGTAGAAAGGCTAGGCACAAAAGGTCTCAGTAGAAACACTAAAATAAAATAAAAGTGAATTATTTTTCTGTAAAATCCTCCTAATATTATAAACGCGAAAGTTTGTATAAGTATGGATGGATGGATGGATGTTTGTTACTCTTTCACGTAAAAACTGTTGAATGGATTTTGATGAAACTTCACAATAATATAGCTTACATATCAGAATAACACATAGGCTACAATTCATAAAGATATATCATAATATTATATTATTCAAACGCGGGTGAAACCGCGGGGCGCAGCTAGTCTATAATATTTTGCCGAGTGTTGCTTCGATTGGGCACCCAAATAATAGATCTAAAATATTATTATATTGTAAATACTTAGGTAACTATAGATAGAAGAATGCCTTCTGCAAAAGTGCAAAATTCTTTGCCTATTCGGAACCGGTAGCAAACCCTGTTCAAATGAACGCATATTAATCGACTTCTTCGACGCACCACTGAACAATGTTGATTTATGTATTATCGAGTCGATCTGGCTTCGATTATTGTTCACAGATTTTGTTTTATTTTATGCTTTGCAGGCTAGAGAGGTTTTAGAGGCAGTCCCATTTTAGGATGAGCAAGTTTATACTTACCAGCTGTTGTAACCGCATCGCCACTTAAGACTAGGTGAAATTTTGCTCAAATGCTAGCCTAAAAGATTAGACCAGAGCTGTTAAATAGAGGTTTCTCAAATTTCGTACGACAAAATCGACGTTTTTCACTCGTGTTTTCTTACACAATCCTGGCATACTAATTATTGTACTTGTAAATTTGTTATTGAGTTAGAAAAAGGGAGGATTAGACGTCTATTCGTGGTGAAAATATTTAGACTTACCAGTTCAACTCTGGTTTAAATCTTTTGTGGTAAGATTGTAAAGTATTATCTATACTAATATTATAAAGAGGAAAACTTTGTTTGTTTGGTTGTAATGAATAGGCTCCGAAACTGCTGAACCGATTTGAAAAATTATTTCACTGTTGGGAAGCTATGCTATCCCCGGTACACATAGGTTACCTTTTATCCCGTAATAATGAATGGTTCCCGCGGGATAGTAGTTAACGCGGGTGAAACCGCGAGGTGCTTCTAGTAAAGTAATATTGTCCACTACGCCGTCAATTCTGACCGACATCGACACTATACATTAAATAGAAATTGACGACAATATACCTACATTTCTAACTCCCGTATTGCTGCGCCTCCTTTCGACGATAATTTGATTTTCTTTGTTCTGTGTTTCAGAGTTAATCTGTCTACGGATATTTTTCTTTAGTTTCGACGTTGAAATCGACGTCATAGTCGGCATGGTATTTTTTCAATACTATAGGTGAGTTTTGGCAGGAATCCGATAGTGAGACGTTGTTGGTTTTGTATTATTAGCTCAAACTTGTGTTTCTTCGAGTGTTAATGTGTAATATTGGTGGAATATTAACCATTAAGTGTTCGTTAACGTGCACGAGTGTAGGCAAATGATATAAACTCAAAAAACGTGTCATTTTGAACTTTTTCCAAAACTCCCAGGAAGTTTCAGTAAAGCATCCACTACTTTACTGAATTGTGACTGACGATGTAAATAATTGACTTGACTACTTGACCACGATTGCTATAACATTGCTGTGATTTTTTAAATGTGAAATTAAGAAATACTTAAAATAAAATACTTGACACTGGCTATTATGCACAAACCATGCGAAGCCATAACTATAAAAAAAACTATAGGTAACTTAGAAAAAATCTATTATGACACATTATTGATGTTTTTTTTTATTCAATCTTGTGTTTCTATTAGTGTTAATGTGTAATATTGGTGGAATATTAATCATTGAGTGTTGGTTAACGTGCACGAGTGTGGGCATTTAAATACATCCAAAAAGATGTCATTTTGCACTTTTTTCCAAAACTCCAATTTCAATTGTCTAACTATCACGGTTCATGAGATACTTACATCTGGTGACAGACGGACAGACAGGCGGTCGGACAGCGGAGTCTTAGCAATAGGGTCGTTTTACCCTTTACGTACGGAACCATAAAAAGACTAAGAACGAACAATATACAATCTTATATGACGCTTTACTACATTTTTACATTGCATAAAGTTTTATATGGTACCACACCACAGTTATATGTTGGCCAAGCCTAATTAAGAACCTTGCTCACTATCCCAATCTAACCAATCTTGAAAGTAGAATTTAACTATCTCGAGTGTATTGCAACCATTCCGAGTTACAGTTAACCCGGACGCACACACACCTCTTATACACATACACATGTGTAGTGTAATTGTGGAGAGAATATAAAAAAAATTGCGCTAAGTGTGCCTTACTTGCTCGCGCTGAGGTGGGTAAAGCCGCTGGCTATATTGGATTGTGTGTGCTATCTGTGCTGTCATCTGTCAGTGCTGTAGGGCTAACGTCAAAGTCTACAACGCAAATTTTTAAATAAAAAAATACTGGTATATTAACTAGAGAAGACCTGCGGCCAAGCATCAGAATGAGTGTGTAGGTTGCATCAAAAGAGGCCAATGAAAGAAAGTATTTATTTGTTTAACGGATAAAACTAACGTGGCAATCGTGTGGCGTTACTTCCGATGTGAAAAAAATACGTAAAGCACAAGTAATCTAAAACCTATCCCTGCCTATTCTTTACGAAGAAGTATATTAAAATAAAAGAGCTAAAATTAGTTATGAGAGGTGATGTTGGTGGTTTATTGGCATTATTCCTATTACAAATTTTATTATTCGAATAGATAATGATGGAAAATAGGGGTAAGAGGTTGCAGTGGACGTGTTAAGGATACAAGAGGGTCTTGAGAGGAAGGTTAGTAGAGCAGTATTATGCGGAAATTACTGGAGGCAGCGAGAGTCGAGGAAATCTAGACTGCAGAGTATGTATTGCAATGTATTCTAGCAAACTAAAGGTACAGGGGTAGGTAGCTAATTGTTCGGGGTACGATGTACACATTTCACAGAAGGAAGGGCACGCATTCGGCGTGTTGCTCCGTTCTACTCCGAAAGTACGCGATGATAAATTCAGTAGGATCAAGACTCGGCGTGTTGTTCCACAACAACCAGCGGCGCTACATAGCGGGCATCGTTCCGACTGGCCACAGTTGGTTGGCAGAGCGAGAAGTTCAAATCTCCACTCGTAATTGATAAATAAACGACGCACGTGCGCCCGGGTCAACACACTTGGACAGGTAGTCTACCTTCTCATTAAGAAAAAAATATAATAAAAAAATATATTTTATTTCATTTTTTCACGAGTTTGGTGAAGCTAAGCAACTTAAAATACCGAAAGATGGCGCCGCTGTTATACGAAAATTGTTTTTTGTTTATTTTACTTTTATGGCGAGAGACAACCATATTTTAGGTGACAGTTTTCTAACTCGGCCTCCGCATAATATACTTATAAAAAATAGTTGAACATAATAATATTGATACCTACATTTTGAGAAAATGTCACTCAAAACTAAATTCTGTAATACACACGAATGACATAGGAAGGTAGGTAGGTACTAATATAATATGATCACTTATCAGAAAGCTAATTCTCTGATCTCACTAATCTGATTTAAAATTTTATAAGCTAATAAATAAGTTTAATTTTGTAGCTATATAATAAAGTAGTACACCAACTGTACATGCTGTGTTCGCATCCAGTAGGTTCTTCACAAGTCGAATTTGTTTGTCATATGAATTTTAAGTTTAGTTTTATGTGAAATAAACAGTTTTGTGAACCTGCCCTAAAAAAAAATAAAAAAAAAATTGAACGAACCGAGACTGAATTTAAGTGTGCATTAACTAATCGGTATTCAGCCAATTAACCTAGATGTAAGTTTAGTTCACTCTCAGTAAAATCTAGTGGATGTCATAGTTTACAATCCGCTTTCAATAGCACGCCGATTTAGGCTGATACAGACTAAAATCAGACAATTGCTAATTGCCAACCTACACCATTAGAGACAAAACTAAGCAGTGAAGCCTCTTTGTGTTATAATTAACTCCCACAGTATATCCCATTGAAACTTTTTGGAGCATCTGTATCACCGACTTCACCTCACCTCTAAAAGGAGTGAAGCAATCGGAGCTTCACCTGCTCTAGCCTCCGAACTCTCTGAAATAGCTTAACGACAGCTATCAAATCGATAACAACCGGGACCGACGGCTTGATGTACCCTCCTAAGCACGGAGCGATGGCAGTTGGCACATAACATGAAACTAAGTGCGGGCCGAACATTCCCCTACCGCTCTTACATTGAATACACAAACAGTACACTTACGGCCGAAAGTAATAATCAATCCAATCCAAATTTTGCTATCTGGGATTGATATCACAATCCATTTTTAGGGTCAAACGTGCCAATAACCGACCCATGGATTGGTTTATAAAGGCACGCAGATTGAAGATCGATCGAACGATAGGCAGCAATCCAAGATCGATTTCAATCTTGGATAGGAGATACAATATTAAATTCGGCCGTAAGTCTGTGATTGAATAGACACTAAAAGATGACTAACCAACCTATTTTAATGTCCTCCGGTTCCTATATACCAATTTCCAGATCACAATCTCCATAATGTCAAGTCTGACATTAATCACAACTAGAAATTTCCGTTTTAAACATATACCACACACACAACGCATTTACATGTGTGCTCACACACGTACCTACATGTGGAATAAAAAGGCGCGCGTGCGCCGGTTTACGCCATGTAAAAGACGGTCCACCGTCTCGTTCCCGCCAGTTGTTTTCAATATGTCTATCTCTGTCTGTATATAATTACGGCACGTTACCCGCTCGGTTCTGAGTAAGCCGTGATTGTATCATCATATAAGTGGGTATATGATGTCGAATATAATTCTTTGGGGCCAGACTGTTCTTGATCATATCTGCAGCTGGTTTTAGTAGTTAGATTAAAAATCTAAGTGTTGCTAGGATGTCGTAAATTATTCTACTTTTGAAGGCTCTGAATTAAAAGTTTTGATGGTACTTAATCATTATAATAAAATGGGTACAGAAAATTATTTATTCTCTACATTATAGTTGGACTGTAAGTATATAATATCTATATTAATACTCTAGAATAACAAGAATAATAATTCAGCCTGTACTGTACTGTTGGGCAAAGGCCTCCCATCACTTTCGTGAGGAGGACTAAGCCATAATCCACCACGGGGATCTAGTCCGGGTTGGTGGATAAATGCCTCCGGAAATAATTCTCGGGCATGTTGGTTTCCTCACGATGTTTTCCTTCACCGAAAAGCAAGTGATAATTATTATGTAGGTACATATTATGTTTTATCAAGAAACACATTGGTACCTATGTGCCCGCCCGCACTGTGATTTGAAACAAAGGGTGGCGAGTTCAATACTCTACCTAGAGTAAAGGGTATTTATAGGTATTCTAAATAGAGAAAGTAAAATATATAAAAATAATGAGCAAGTATGTCCTAGACGCAAAATTTTATATATACAAATGATGTCGTAAAAAAAACATACCTACAAAATCAATGATTTAATTTTCATCTATTTGTGCCTTTCGGGCAGTGTATAAAATAACATGTAGGTCCTTCGACATTCTTTCTATTTTTGAAGCTCTTGCAATGTTTTATGTACGAGTATACATGTAAGTATGTTTAATTCAAAATGTTAAAAACTTATTGATTATTGGAAAATTGGAACATTTGGAACCACAGTAGGCAGTCGAAATGTGTTAAAAGTCACACAAAATACTTTCCACAGTTATCTCCAACGTACAAAATACTGAAAATAGTATAAGAACCAACTTAGAGCTTCCGATTCTATGATAAAAGGATTAAGAACAACACGGAGGTTCTAATAATAAGAAAGTGATGGTCGAACGAGGGGAAGACGGCACAATAATAATTGTACTTCCGCTGCAGGACGTTAGGGATGGGACAGGAACAAGAATCGATGTCGATAGATCTTTAGTTTCTTTTTAATGACTTCCAAAAAGGCGGAGTTTCTAATTACTAGCTATTAAAAATGGAAGCGTAGAGGAGTGGTGGAGGAGGTTCTATGTTCGTATGTGTAAAGAGGACTGAATATTTAGTAATCTGTGGTAAAGGTGACAGTCGTTGAAGAGGTATTTAAGTAAATATATGGTAGAAGGTGGCAAAGATGATCAACCTAGAATGGAACCATTATTAGCAAGCTAGGAGCTTACGATGGAAACTTCGTGAATGTGTAGGGCCTTCTTAAAATATATACTTAGACAAGAATGGACGGGCTATGCCCATCCGCTCCACGGCTAATTGTTTTCAAATTAGTAAATCCATACATTGATATACATAATCCATACATTGATTTCACTTCGCTCCACCGAACTAAAGTTAAAATAATATTTTTGGTCAACATAGCTCCACGGAAAATTGAGTACAGTTACCAAAGGAATCTTCAAATTAATCGATAATACAGATATTACCTACTTATTCTATACAATTCTATAACAAAGCGTTTTAAAAGAATTTTCCCTGGAAGGATTGTAGCTAGCAAGGCAGTTTTGTTTGCTTTATGTTAATTATTCTTTTGTTTTGTATAATATCAACTAAATAGTGTTAATTAAAAATATATACAAATTATATTCAGTTTCATGGCACGTATAAAAACTCTACTTTGAAGGTTAATACATCATTTAATAATCAAAATTATTAGGTATTATAACGTAATTGAATGAATATGATAATAAATTTCTGCTAAAAACTTTATTAATTATGTAAGTAATACGTTTATTGAAGCGCTTTTAATATTCATAAGATAGTGATTGCGATTTTTGTGTTTTATTTACAAAAAATGAACTTGCTTGTGCCATATTTACAGCTCGCTAGGAAGCGCCTCACGGTTTCTCCCGCGTTAACTGCTATCCCGCGGGAACCTTTAATTTTACGGGATAAAAAGTAACCTATGTGACCCGGGGATCGTGCAGCTTCCCATCAGTGAAAGAATTTTTCAAATCGGTTCTGTAGTTTCGGATCCTATTCAATTCAAACAAACAAACATACAATCAAATATTTCCTCTATATAATATTAGTATAGAGTATATAGATAAAAAAATAATAGAATTGTCTTATTATAATAAACTTTGTTCTTAAGTTTCTACACTTTTCTGAGTTCACATTGCAATCGTGAATCCTGAATTCTGTTACAAAATGTATACATGTGTAAGTGTAGGGAGCGTGAATAAGTTTATATTTGTTGTGTAAATGTACTTAACGCATGAAATCCTTGTTGCTTTAAAAAACATTTTTACAAGTAAAACAAAACTAAACAAAATAAAAACCAAAAACTAAATAAAACCCAACGAAGGTGATTGTCCATGTGGCATGGTGGTAAGAAAACTGACTGCATTTCCTCGTTGAATAGCTATAGTTATTTCTTGTCACCAAAAGCGTCGACCAGCCGAACACATAGTTAATTTCAGTCCTGTGCCTTGAGTATGAGTTTTACTAGCTCGACATAGTACGCAACAACAAGCTCTTTATACGAAGATTTGTCGTTCATATACGCGACGGTAGGGGCGCTGTACAGGATCTTCATACAAAAGCGCTAGTTGGCGCGTACTATGTCGAGCAAGTAAAAACTCATATTCGGCCTACTGGTTGATTATAATGAAAGAAAAAGCAATTAATAAAAAGTAGTATCCAGTGTACAAAGTGCAAAATACTTTTGTCCCATTTGAAAATCTTTCCAGATTACTTACTAGGCGTTATACCACGAATGTCTCTGAGTTTCCGAGAGATTCTATAAGCAGATAAAGCTTCCATCACAACCAGCTCTCATTATTCCTTGGCCTGAAATATAGCATTACCCATATAGAAACATGTGTAACAGGTTTTAATTACATAACATCGACTCTGGCCAACACTAGCGCGTACCCGCGGCGGCACGCGGCGGAGCGCGACCAAGAAAGTACAACCGACGTAACGACAACGAACTAGTCTTGAGGGAAACTGGACAGGAATAATAATAACTGGCTGTTACGGCCGAAATTAATATTGTATCTCCTATCCAAGATTGAAATCGATCTTGGATATCTGGCTATCGTTCGATCGATTTCCAATCTGAGTGCCTTTATAAATCAATCCACGGATCGGTTATTGGCATGTTTGACCCTAAAAATGGATTGTGATATCAATCCCAGATAGCAAAATTTGGATTGGATTGAATATTAATTTCGGCCGTTAGAGAACAAGGATTATAAAGTAACATTATGTAAATAATAATGTGCAATATTCTTTTTTGTAAATCTCCTAGTTCCCGCTCCTAAACTGCCGTAACGCACTTACGGTCTTACCACAAGATATTAGACCAGAGTTAAGCAGTTTCATTTATTTATTAAGAAGATCAAAAGCAATTTTTATACGCTAGGTACAAATAATTAAGTTAAATAATACAGCCAATGACAGATCTCCATTAGATAATACAATGAGAAGCTGCTGTAGTAGGTACTTACTACTAGGCTCATCATACTCCTACATTATACAATACAAAACTACAGTAACATTGTGACTACAACTGAGATGCATAGGTACCTATGTCAGTTTACATTACAATACAATACACACAGTCAATGTCTAGATTCTATCAGATCAGAAGAAGTCAGAATGATCAGAAGTCAGATGTTTCTAAAATTTCGTTCCTAATTGTTTCACTTGTGAATTTGTTATTGAGTCAGAAAAAGCGAGGGTAGACGTCGATTAGTGGAGAATATATTTAGACTCATCTGTTCAACTCAGGTTTAAATATTTTGTGGTAAGACCGTGAAATTCGTAATATCCTATATAATACAGTATAAATAGGATAATCGTGCGATGCCAAAACAAATCCAAGATTAAAACATAACAGAATTATTTATTGTAATTCTTATTTCGATTCCAATGGTATGTTTGATATCGTTATTGGATTAGTCCTAGCGACCCCACTAACTAGCCCACTAGTGGAGATGCTGGGAATACTTTTTCCCATCCTTCTTAAAGAAAATTTCAGTGGGCATGACAGAAATTTAGGCCCTTGTATCCCCACTGCGTGTGGGGACGTTTGGTATATCTGCGTATACCCTCTATCTCGCATCATATCTGAATTTACGTCACTGATTGCTGCAAAAGTATTCTCTTCAGTGGGGACGACGGGAATTTAAGCCCCAGTATCCCCACTGCAGCTGGTGGGGTTATTTGGTAAAATTACGTGTCTCATAACATCTGAAGTCCCTATGTTAATCGCAGCAAAAGTATTCTCAACTAATTAATTAATTATGAATTCATCGAGGTGGCTTCGTTTATCTTCTACTGGCATGATCTAGTTTACGAGGCGACGGTGGCGTTGCCGTCTGGCGCGTGCGCCGGCTTTGTTGTACCGCACGCGGTGCTCAAACTTTAACCTGGTACGTCATTTTTATTTATTTTGTTACAACAACTTTGTTGCACGTTTCCGTATGTTTTTTGTATGTCCTGGAACATACAATAAACATACGGCAACACGCAAAATTATTTAATTAATAATATATTTTTTTTATATAAACTAAATAATAACAATTAAATGAATAGTGCAATAACATTATAAAAACATGACTCTACGCTATTACGAATCTTGTAAATAATTGGTCTTATGATTGACAAGATTTGTTTTAGCATTATTGAATGATGATATTAAGTTTTTGGTTTAATTGTGGCTTCGCACGCTTTGTGCATTAAGCCAGTCTCAAGTATTTTATTTTTTAAGTATTTCTTATTTTCACAATAGGAAAGTCGTAGCATTAAAACAATCCTCGTGGTCAAGTAGTCAAGTCCATTATTTACTTAATCAAAGTCACGATTCAGTAAAGTGGTGGACGCTTTACTAAAACTTTTTTGGTTTATATCATTAGCCCACACTCGTGCACGTTAACGAACACTCAATAATTAATATTCCACCAATATTACACATTAACACTCGAAGAAACACAAGTTTGAGAGAAAAAAATACAAAACCAACAACGTCTCACTATCGGATTCCCGTCAAAACTCTTTCCCTATTTCAATTCGTATATTATTGCAACAGTTTCAGAGCCACAGTGAAACAAAAGTCAGTTACGACTTACTGGCCGTTACAATTTACCCATCACTGTCTTCCGGTAGACAGAGACGGCTATACGCACAAACACATTAAAGCGAAAGAGACAACAATATTCCACCTGTCTTGTAGCATCGTTTTTGCCGTATTCTAGTTTTTTTTTAGCTTTAATTACAATAGTAATGGTGAAATATCTGAAGTTATGTTTGATGAAGAATTGGTTTACTGGTTTTCCACTTCAATCCAACTAGTTGCCATGAAATGCCATCATTTTATAAAAGATATGAACCAGTATTAGTAAAATAATGAAAGATTAGCTTAGTCAAAAAAATAATCATCATAATGTTTTTAACCAGAAACCGTCATATTGGTACGTTCCCGCGCTGGGATGAACTCGCAACCCTTTGCATGGGCGGCAGACGTTCTCCCACTTGGCTATAGCCACTGTATCTACCGTCTAAGTTTAATTATTGAACTTACTAAAAACCTCTATTTTGGTCAAGGATTAGGGTAGGGTTACTTTTTAGCTTTCATTTAGTTTTTTTATGTTAAGTATACCCAATGTTTTTGTTGAAATAAATATGTAAGGACTAATAAAACCTAGAAGTAGCTTAAAGTGATTTAAATAAAAAAAATATAAATGATAAGTGTAGTATTATCAGACAACTTTCTTCTAGAAAGCGCAGGGGAGCGCGTTGATGTCTTTTATAAAGAAAGTGTACTTCGTAGACTAACGCTATTATTTGAACCGTAAATTAGACGAAATATTTCATTTAATTTGTTTTAGTGAGTTCGTTGGTTTAAAGCATGTTTAATTATAAGTTAAATGAAAAAATGAGGAGAGATGTGAAGTGTAGTAATTAAAAATAAAGGTACAGTTTCAGATCTCAAATGTGAATGATTTGAAACTTCCGCCTTACCACAAAATTTTAGACCAGAGTTAAACAGTTGTTTCTAAAATTTCTTACTACAAAATCGACGTCTATAACTCGCGTTTTCTTAATTAAACTTGGCATTCCTAATTATTTAACTTGTGAATTTGTTATTGAGTTAGAAAAAGCGAGGGTTAGAAGTCGATTTGTGGAATATTTAGACACATATGCAGTTCCAGTCTGGTTTAAATATTTTGTGGTAAGACCGCAGGTCGTCAAATATTTTGGAAATACAGTATATTGCTTGATAATAATCTAGGAAAAGGATTTAATGACAGCTGTGGTTTTAAACTTGGTAAATATTTAACCCAGGGATTAAATCAGTGTATGTAGAAAAGAGGTCAGACTTAATAAAATTAAAAACATTACACAAAACAACAGTAATAAGAAACAAGCCAGATAAAAAATAATTAATATAGTTAGCCTTACAAAGTAGTTTAAACAGGAAAATATTATAGACTCATAAATGAAGCAAAAAAGCTAGTTTTAATAATTTGAAACGGTAACTTGACTTATTTGCATTTTCAGCCGGTATCACTCTTTTATTCTACATATTAATACAGTACGTATTTTTCATGGCTAATCTAAAATCTTCAGGATATTTATTTTCATTAGTCAAAAGTTAAACAAGAACGTAGGTAGCGTCAAAGTCAAAGACAAAGTCAAATCATTTAAATCTCATGAACAACTAGAACCAAAAAAGAAAACAAAATATAATGAATTGTTTATGGTTTGAGTTTGAAAAATAATGTTTCCCTTTCAATTGTATAGGAGTTTTGGCGGGAATCTGAAACGAAACGTTGTTATATTTTTTGTTCTCAAGCTTGTGTATTTTTGGGTAATATTGGTGGAATATTACCTATTAAGTGTTCGTTAACGTGCTCGAGTGTGGCTAATGGCACAAACCTAAAAAACGTGGATTTTAGTGTTTTTTTTTTAATTTCTCTTGAAGTTTTAGTAAAGCATCCACCACTTTACTCGCTTTACTGATGGCTTGCGACTTGATTACTGCCTGCTCGACTTACTGGAAGTTGACATTCGAATGAAAAAATATCCAAGTTTGAGTGAGATGATTTCAACCATTTTAAATTGCCAAGAATATTTGCCTCGACAACTTTCAATACAAAAAATTTACGAAACAAAGCACCGTTATAAGTTTTCGAACAGTGTAGAGCAGGGTTTACATATTCAATTGTAACAAAAAAACTGCAAAAACATTTTTCATAAGTATTTAATCGTGATTTACTTTTTCAAAAGTAATACCATATCCGTTCCTAATGACTTTAAGGCTTCATTTAAATTTTTAATGAGCTCGTTAAAAAGCTAATTATTGTCTTGACGCAAGAAGGTTGAATGTGTAAATGATTCGCAACGGTTTTTTCACCTCTACAATTTTTAAATGCCTTTGGTAGAGTCATGACAAATTAAAAAAAGAGAAACCTAAAAAAACCTGAAAGATCTAACAGAAGCGTGTGTCCATGATACATGGTCCCAAGAAACCTGGCTGCATTTCTTAACTGCATAGTAACAACTGCTTTCTGGGCAACATACTCGTATTATGAGCGAGACCTCTTGTCAGCAATAACAGACGGTTTTAACTTTTCAGTGGAGTTTGTTCACACTCATTCATGTTACATTTGAATTTTGGTGCTAGTTTAATTATGAAAACTTGACGACTAGCAATATCAATTCAAAAATAACTTGGCCTAGCATTTCCACGTTTTGGTAAAAGTTACGGGACTTCCACTACTTAATTTACTCAAAACTGTCTAAACGACGCGGGCGCTTCGAGATCAGCTTATACATGGTTCTGTAACTTATAAATTGTTATTGAGGTATACTATTATTATGTCATCTAAAACTGTAAGACACAAAAAATACCGAACTGCTTGATTTAATTGAAACACTCAGAAGGAGCCTTGAAATCGCATCCTTACGAGAAGCCATCAAAAAACTTTAATTAAATCCTTCTGTCATCAGCAATCACAATCACGTAAAGGTAATCGCGCTTTTCCGTCCAAATTATATACTTTACATAAGGATCCGCCTTACATAAGCTACGTGTGTGCACATATGTGCACGTACGCACACGAACGGCGGACCAGTCGCGAGCCACTGCGCCCGCGCATAAGCTGTTCCACTTAGCCGCATTTCAGTGTAAGACACCGCGCCGAGCGGACGTGTCACCCGCTCCGAACATTCCTAATTCAAAAACGTTCAGTGCTGTGCCAGTGTGTCTTTGACTGTGAACTGTGAAAGTTAAGTTACGTGATTAACCGATTTTCCCGACTTGGTATGTTCTTTTTTTCATTGGCAGTTACGAAAGCGTTTTTACCGTGATACTTGGTTTTCAGGAAACTCGCTTTTTTGTTGCACCGTTCTAGAACTTTTACGGAATGTGTAACACGAAAGTACCTTTTTAATTCACGGTTGGAACAAGTAACTTGGCTGAATCATCAACTTGCAGTAGGCGCGGCATGGTTTCTATTGTTTTACGTTTTTTACAGTGTTGCTTGTGCCAAGCGCTTAATATAACCGTTATTACAAGCCAATTTTAAACTTGAACTAATCCAAACTATATACTAGATATACTATAAGATATACTATGGGAAGATATAGGTTATGCGGTAAGGTTTTAAAGGCGCAAAAGGTGTTATTTATTGGAGTTATGTATCTGTCCACACTGAACCGATATTAAGTTCACACCTTAACTGTTATAAAATAATCATTCTAGAATCTTATAGGAGTCTATTATTATATTTTTAAACATGAGTCTTTTCAATTTCTTTTACTTACAAAATATCTTGAATATAAAACGAAAATAAACGTAGGCTCTTCTGCAAGTCGGGTTCATGCAAATATTTAGTTTATAAATAGGTATATATTCCTATAATTAAAAAAAAATCCCAAATTAAGGCACACATTTATAAAAGAAACTGTAATCTAAAATACTTTTGGATTATATTTTATTACATTACACATTATACAGGGTGAAGCTAACAATGTGTGATACATAATAATGTCACGTATAAATGACAACAGTACCTATTCAACGTTTTACATTAAATTAGTCAACATCGTTTTATATTAACACTTTATAGTGTATTTTCATCACTCAATCTTCTATAGTCTATTGCTTGAGCAACAAGTCAGTTGCATTAAGTTAACGTTCTGGTTTACGTAAGCTGTAGCTACCGGTTACGAATTTTTACCGGCGGAGTTTATATCTAACGGAGTTTGTTTTGTTTTTACATTTATTTACCATTTTAACGCCACAGTCATCAATATATGACAAAGTTATGTTCTGTAATTACGCCATGGTGTCATCATTGGGCGACTTTTCTTTGATTATTTCGTAGCTTGGCGTGGTGAGCTCGGTTTGCGGCATAGGTGGTCAAAGGGCTAAAGTTTTGCCTTTGCAGAGTTTTGACGTTTATCCAGTATCATGGTAAGCATATATAGGAACTTAAAGTTGTAAAAGTAGAGCCTAAAACCTTTGTCCCCTTGAAAATTTAGAGACTAGCAGTGCCCCGCAGTTTCACCCGCATTGACCATTGGTTACACCTTAAAACATTACCTATCTGTCAGTGAAAGCCCCACCAAAATTAGACCAGCCGTTTCGGAGATGACCCCAAACAAACATACAGATAGATTTTTGTTTAATAACATATATTTCGTCGGCATAACCTCCGGCGGCTGGGACCGATATCTAAATTACGCGTCACGTTGTTTGTCCGCGATGGACTCCTAAACTACTTAACCGATTTTAATCAAATCTGCACACCGTGTGCAGTGTGATCTAACTTGTAAGATAGAATAGCTTACATCTCAATGTATAGTTGCAATAACAAGAACCTTAGCTACAACAACGCGTGACCGTGTCTGCTAGTAAGATATAATATTTTGTTTGAAACAGGGATTATAATAAGTACGACGCTTAGTCTCAAACTCCTATTGGGGTGTTCCCGCTGTAACCTTGAGAGTCAGCCCCGTTCTAAGCTGAGCATGTATACCGCCTTCGATCACATCGTCACTTAAACCACATAAAATGCGAGCCTATGTAAAAGTATTAAAATATGCCTCATCACCAAAAAAATACAAAAATGTTAATTAGTATTTAAACGGGTCTATTTCGCGCACAAACGAATATCAAAATATATAATTTTGACATACCTCGACGTTTCGACCAAGTTACATCGGCCGTGGTCACGAGAAGACTGGTGAATGCGGGTATCACCGTCCGGAGCGGCAGGTGTTGTTTCCAACTACCCGCGTTTGATCTTGCAAAACATAATCGTCACGACATACAACACTAACAGTATCCGAAGTCCCACTTGAACATAAGTTGCGCCGTACACACTTGCTAATTACTGGATTCCATGATCCAGACAACCTAAACCCATCTTCCCGATTGAAATTCCGGTACTTCTTGATTTCAATCGCTTCACGAACAATTCTAGGATAGAAATGACGATCAGTGGAAAGGATCTTCGGGTCATGTAATTCGATCCAATGGTTTGGTCCTGAATCAAGCAAGTGCTCGGCTATGGCTGACTTGTTCACCTGACGGTTCTTTACTGCTGCGATATGCTCCTTCACTCTTTCCGCGATAGTACGCTTCGTCTGTCCGATGTAAGAGCTACCACAACTGCAATCAACCTTGTATACCCCCGGTGTCTGGAATGGTATCACATCCTTCGCCGTCCTAACCTGCTGTGCTACTTTGGATAACGGAGTATATACAGTCTTCATGGAGTATTTTCTCAGTACTGCTCCAATTTTGTCCGTTACCCCTTTCACATATGGCATGTATACCATTTGCCGGGCGACCTCAAAGTCAACCGCCTTCTTCGGGTATCTTCGTCTAGGCAACCTCTTCTCCACTTTGTAGCCGTTCCATTTAAGCACCTCCTGAACATGCGACAACTCCGTCTGCAAATGCTCAGGGTCACACAAATCATGGGCACGGTCCACCAAAGAATTAACAACAGACCGTAAGTGGCGGGGATGGTGGTGAGAAGAAGCATCCAGATATCTGTCAGTGTGAGTTGGTTTTCTGTATACAGAGTGCGCCAAAGAACCATCCGGACTCACCATCACATTCACGTCAAGAAACGCCAGAGCTCTGTCCACTTCCATTTCAAAAGAAAATTTGATCTTCGGATGAACGGACTCCAGACGAAGTCGAAGTTGTTCCACTTCCTGCCGACCTCCTTTTAATATGCAGAAAATATCGTCAACGTACCGCTTCCACAAGCTTACCGTCGACGACTGCAGCACTAAAGCAGACTCCACATGTTCCATCCAGATATTAGCTAAAGCCGGTGCCACTGGGCTGCCCATAGCAACGCCATCTATCTGAATGTAGTACTGCCCGCGATACAAAAAGAAATTCCCGTCCAGGCAGTTACGAAGTAAAACCATATAGTTTTCCGAGATCCGTGTGTGCGAATAAAGCCGCGCAGTGATATCGCATTCTCCGGAGAAATTCTACACAACGCGAGTGTCCGTCTCTTGAAACAATTGATACGTAACAGTCACTGTGACCTTGACCGTGTGCAACGACAGTTGTACGAGTTACATACAGAGTGTAGTGCGGTGTTGTCGTGTGATGATTATGATTTGTGTGATCGTATAACATTTCAACAAGCGTGTCGTACATATGACTTGAGCAGTAAGGGCCATAACAGGAAGTTTGAAAAGTTGCTTGCACGTAAGTCTGTGGGTAGTGTGACCCGTGAGCAGACGTTTCAGAAGACGGTGATCAACTTATCTAGCACCTTGCTCGATGACCCAACGCAGATGATATTGGCGAAAGGGTTGAATTTCGCATTAACACCCCGGCAAATTCCTTATGAAAACGTCATCAGCAACGTAGAAACGGCCATTATTCGCAACAAGGTGCCACCTGTGGATGCTGAGGCTCTCAGGCAGGATGTTGCTGTAATTTTGAGAAAGGCTAAACTACCTAAAAGTAATATCACTATGGAAGAGCGTGTGGCTCTTAACAATATTCGGAAAAATGAGGATATTTTGGTGTTAAGGGCTGATAAGGGCAACGCCACTGTAGTGATGGACTCGGCTGACTACGACACTAAAGTGCAGAATTTGTTGAGTGATACCAACATTTACAAACCGGTGTCCTATAACCCGACCGCCCGAGTCACGCGACGCATACGTACCGTTATAAAGGACTATAAGGAACTATTCACGGAAGAAGATTATGAACGCCTGTACAAGCCCAAGATTGTGCAACCACCTAAGTTTTATGGTTTGCCTAAAGTACACAAAGCGAACGTACCTCTGCGGCCCATTGTAAGTCAAATTGACTCACCAACTTATGATCTTGCGAAGTACGTAGCGGGTGTACTGCAGCCATTAGTTGGGAAGACATTTTCTTATGTGAAGGATTCGCGCCATTTCGTTGAGATTGTCAAGAGCATAAGGCTGGAACCGAGTGATATTATGGTGAGTTTTGATGTGGAGTCACTCTTTACCAACGTTCCAGTAAAAGAATGCCTTGATGTAGTCAGACAGAAGCTCAAAGATAATGATATCTCGGAAAACTATATGGTTTTACTTCGTAACTGCCTGGACGGGAATTTCTTTTTGTATCGCGGGCAGTACTACATTCAGATAGATGGCGTTGCTATGGGCAGCCCAGTGGCACCGGCTTTAGCTAATATCTGGATGGAACATGTGGAGTCTGCTTTAGTGCTGCAGTCGTCGACGGTAAGCTTGTGGAAGCGGTACGTTGACGATATTTTCTGCATATTAAAAGGAGGTCGGCAGGAAGTGGAACAACTTCGACTTCGTCTGGAGTCCGTTCATCCGAAGATCAAATTTTCTTTTGAAATGGAAGTGGACAGAGCTCTGGCGTTTCTTGACGTGAATGTGATGGTGAGTCCGGATGGTTCTTTGGCGCACTCTGTATACAGAAAACCAACTCACACTGACAGATATCTGGATGCTTCTTCTCACCACCATCCCCGCCACTTACGGTCTGTTGTTAATTCTTTGGTGGACCGTGCCCATGATTTGTGTGACCCTGAGCATTTGCAGACGGAGTTGTCGCATGTTCAGGAGGTGCTTAAATGGAACGGCTACAAAGTGGAGAAGAGGTTGCCTAGACGAAGATACCCGAAGAAGGCGGTTGACTTTGAGGTCGCCCGGCAAATGGTATACATGCCATATGTGAAAGGGGTAACGGACAAAATTGGAGCAGTACTGAGAAAATACTCCATGAAGACTGTATATACTCCGTTATCCAAAGTAGCACAGCAGGTTAGGACGGCGAAGGATGTGATACCATTCCAGACACCGGGGGTATACAAGGTTGATTGCAGTTGTGGTAGCTCTTACATCGGACAGACGAAGCGTACTATCGCGGAAAGAGTGAAGGAGCATATCGCAGCAGTAAAGAACCGTCAGGTGAACAAGTCAGCCATAGCCGAGCACTTGCTTGATTCAGGACCAAACCATTGGATCGAATTACATGACCCGAAGATCCTTTCCACTGATCGTCATTTCTATCCTAGAATTGTTCGTGAAGCGATTGAAATCAAGAAGTACCGGAATTTCAATCGGGAAGATGGGTTTAGGTTGTCTGGATCATGGAATCCAGTAATTAGCAAGTGTGTACGGCGCAACTTATGTTCAAGTGGGACTTCGGATACTGTTAGTGTTGTATGTCGTGACGATTATGTTTTGCAAGATCAAACGCGGGTAGTTGGAAACAACACCTGCCGCTCCGGACGGTGATACCCGCATTCACCAGTCTTCTCGTGACCACGGCCGATGTAACTTGGTCGAAACGTCGAGGTATGTCAAAATTATATATTTTGATATTCGTTTGTGCGCGAATTAGACCCGTTTAAATACTAATTAACATGTATTCAGTTCGCGAAAGTTTAAGAACTTCTATTGCAAACCGATACGGGCCGGATATTGCAAATAAAATTCGTCATCTAGAATTTCTGCGGAAAAAACGGGTGCGGTTGGAAACTTCGTTGATGTTTTTAACTAAGTGTCGCGATTCGAACTTACTTCCAACTTGTGTGCGAATAAAGCCGCGCAGTGATATCGCATTCTCCGGAGAAATTCTACACAACGCGAGTGTCCGTCTCTTGAAACAATTGATACGTAACAGTCACTGTGACCTTGACCGTGTGCAACGACAGTTGTACGAGTTACATACAGAGTGTAGTGCGGTGTTGTCGTGTGATGATTATGATTTGTGTGATCGTATAACATTTCAACAAGCGTGTCGTACATATGACTTGAGCAGTAAGGGCCATAACAGGAAGTTTGAAAAGTTGCTTGCACGTAAGTCTGTGGGTAGTGTGACCCGTGAGCAGACGTTTCAGAAGACGGTGATCAACTTATCTAGCACCTTGCTCGATGACCCAACGCAGATGATATTGGCGAAAGGGTTGAATTTCGCATTAACACCCCGGCAAATTCCTTATGAAAACGTCATCAGCAACGTAGAAACGGCCATTATTCGCAACAAGGTGCCACCTGTGGATGCTGAGGCTCTCAGGCAGGATGTTGCTGTAATTTTGAGAAAGGCTAAACTACCTAAAAGTAATATCACTATGGAAGAGCGTGTGGCTCTTAACAATATTCGGAAAAATGAGGATATTTTGGTGTTAAGGGCTGATAAGGGCAACGCCACTGTAGTGATGGACTCGGCTGACTACGACACTAAAGTGCAGAATTTGTTGAGTGATACCAACATTTACAAACCGGTGTCCTATAACCCGACCGCCCGAGTCACGCGACGCATACGTACCGTTATAAAGGACTATAAGGAACTATTCACGGAAGAAGATTATGAACGCCTGTACAAGCCCAAGATTGTGCAACCACCTAAGTTTTATGGTTTGCCTAAAGTACACAAAGCGAACGTACCTCTGCGGCCCATTGTAAGTCAAATTGACTCACCAACTTATGATCTTGCGAAGTACGTAGCGGGTGTACTGCAGCCATTAGTTGGGAAGACATTTTCTTATGTGAAGGATTCGCGCCATTTCGTTGAGATTGTCAAGAGCATAAGGCTGGAACCGAGTGATATTATGGTGAGTTTTGATGTGGAGTCACTCTTTACCAACGTTCCAGTAAAAGAATGCCTTGATGTAGTCAGACAGAAGCTCAAAGATAATGATATCTCGGAAAACTATATGGTTTTACTTCGTAACTGCCTGGACGGGAATTTCTTTTTGTATCGCGGGCAGTACTACATTCAGATAGATGGCGTTGCTATGGGCAGCCCAGTGGCACCGGCTTTAGCTAATATCTGGATGGAACATGTGGAGTCTGCTTTAGTGCTGCAGTCGTCGACGGTAAGCTTGTGGAAGCGGTACGTTGACGATATTTTCTGCATATTAAAAGGAGGTCGGCAGGAAGTGGAACAACTTCGACTTCGTCTGGAGTCCGTTCATCCGAAGATCAAATTTTCTTTTGAAATGGAAGTGGACAGAGCTCTGGCGTTTCTTGACGTGAATGTGATGGTGAGTCCGGATGGTTCTTTGGCGCACTCTGTATACAGAAAACCAACTCACACTGACAGATATCTGGATGCTTCTTCTCACCACCATCCCCGCCACTTACGGTCTGTTGTTAATTCTTTGGTGGACCGTGCCCATGATTTGTGTGACCCTGAGCATTTGCAGACGGAGTTGTCGCATGTTCAGGAGGTGCTTAAATGGAACGGCTACAAAGTGGAGAAGAGGTTGCCTAGACGAAGATACCCGAAGAAGGCGGTTGACTTTGAGGTCGCCCGGCAAATGGTATACATGCCATATGTGAAAGGGGTAACGGACAAAATTGGAGCAGTACTGAGAAAATACTCCATGAAGACTGTATATACTCCGTTATCCAAAGTAGCACAGCAGGTTAGGACGGCGAAGGATGTGATACCATTCCAGACACCGGGGGTATACAAGGTTGATTGCAGTTGTGGTAGCTCTTACATCGGACAGACGAAGCGTACTATCGCGGAAAGAGTGAAGGAGCATATCGCAGCAGTAAAGAACCGTCAGGTGAACAAGTCAGCCATAGCCGAGCACTTGCTTGATTCAGGACCAAACCATTGGATCGAATTACATGACCCGAAGATCCTTTCCACTGATCGTCATTTCTATCCTAGAATTGTTCGTGAAGCGATTGAAATCAAGAAGTACCGGAATTTCAATCGGGAAGATGGGTTTAGGTTGTCTGGATCATGGAATCCAGTAATTAGCAAGTGTGTACGGCGCAACTTATGTTCAAGTGGGACTTCGGATACTGTTAGTGTTGTATGTCGTGACGATTATGTTTTGCAAGATCAAACGCGGGTAGTTGGAAACAACACCTGCCGCTCCGGACGGTGATACCCGCATTCACCAGTCTTCTCGTGACCACGGCCGATGTAACTTGGTCGAAACGTCGAGGTATGTCAAAATTATATATTTTGATATTCGTTTGTGCGCGAATTAGACCCGTTTAAATACTAATTAACATGTATTCAGTTCGCGAAAGTTTAAGAACTTCTATTGCAAACCGATACGGGCCGGATATTGCAAATAAAATTCGTCATCTAGAATTTCTGCGGAAAAAACGGGTGCGGTTGGAAACTTCGTTGATGTTTTTAACTAAGTGTCGCGATTCGAACTTACTTCCAACTTGTGTGCGAATAAAGCCGCGCAGTGATATCGCATTCTCCGGAGAAATTCTACACAACGCGAGTGTCCGTCTCTTGAAACAATTGATACGTAACAGTCACTGTGACCTTGACCGTGTGCAACGACAGTTGTACGAGTTACATACAGAGTGTAGTGCGGTGTTGTCGTGTGATGATTATGATTTGTGTGATCGTATAACATTTCAACAAGCGTGTCGTACATATGACTTGAGCAGTAAGGGCCATAACAGGAAGTTTGAAAAGTTGCTTGCACGTAAGTCTGTGGGTAGTGTGACCCGTGAGCAGACGTTTCAGAAGACGGTGATCAACTTATCTAGCACCTTGCTCGATGACCCAACGCAGATGATATTGGCGAAAGGGTTGAATTTCGCATTAACACCCCGGCAAATTCCTTATGAAAACGTCATCAGCAACGTAGAAACGGCCATTATTCGCAACAAGGTGCCACCTGTGGATGCTGAGGCTCTCAGGCAGGATGTTGCTGTAATTTTGAGAAAGGCTAAACTACCTAAAAGTAATATCACTATGGAAGAGCGTGTGGCTCTTAACAATATTCGGAAAAATGAGGATATTTTGGTGTTAAGGGCTGATAAGGGCAACGCCACTGTAGTGATGGACTCGGCTGACTACGACACTAAAGTGCAGAATTTGTTGAGTGATACCAACATTTACAAACCGGTGTCCTATAACCCGACCGCCCGAGTCACGCGACGCATACGTACCGTTATAAAGGACTATAAGGAACTATTCACGGAAGAAGATTATGAACGCCTGTACAAGCCCAAGATTGTGCAACCACCTAAGTTTTATGGTTTGCCTAAAGTACACAAAGCGAACGTACCTCTGCGGCCCATTGTAAGTCAAATTGACTCACCAACTTATGATCTTGCGAAGTACGTAGCGGGTGTACTGCAGCCATTAGTTGGGAAGACATTTTCTTATGTGAAGGATTCGCGCCATTTCGTTGAGATTGTCAAGAGCATAAGGCTGGAACCGAGTGATATTATGGTGAGTTTTGATGTGGAGTCACTCTTTACCAACGTTCCAGTAAAAGAATGCCTTGATGTAGTCAGACAGAAGCTCAAAGATAATGATATCTCGGAAAACTATATGGTTTTACTTCGTAACTGCCTGGACGGGAATTTCTTTTTGTATCGCGGGCAGTACTACATTCAGATAGATGGCGTTGCTATGGGCAGCCCAGTGGCACCGGCTTTAGCTAATATCTGGATGGAACATGTGGAGTCTGCTTTAGTGCTGCAGTCGTCGACGGTAAGCTTGTGGAAGCGGTACGTTGACGATATTTTCTGCATATTAAAAGGAGGTCGGCAGGAAGTGGAACAACTTCGACTTCGTCTGGAGTCCGTTCATCCGAAGATCAAATTTTCTTTTGAAATGGAAGTGGACAGAGCTCTGGCGTTTCTTGACGTGAATGTGATGGTGAGTCCGGATGGTTCTTTGGCGCACTCTGTATACAGAAAACCAACTCACACTGACAGATATCTGGATGCTTCTTCTCACCACCATCCCCGCCACTTACGGTCTGTTGTTAATTCTTTGGTGGACCGTGCCCATGATTTGTGTGACCCTGAGCATTTGCAGACGGAGTTGTCGCATGTTCAGGAGGTGCTTAAATGGAACGGCTACAAAGTGGAGAAGAGGTTGCCTAGACGAAGATACCCGAAGAAGGCGGTTGACTTTGAGGTCGCCCGGCAAATGGTATACATGCCATATGTGAAAGGGGTAACGGACAAAATTGGAGCAGTACTGAGAAAATACTCCATGAAGACTGTATATACTCCGTTATCCAAAGTAGCACAGCAGGTTAGGACGGCGAAGGATGTGATACCATTCCAGACACCGGGGGTATACAAGGTTGATTGCAGTTGTGGTAGCTCTTACATCGGACAGACGAAGCGTACTATCGCGGAAAGAGTGAAGGAGCATATCGCAGCAGTAAAGAACCGTCAGGTGAACAAGTCAGCCATAGCCGAGCACTTGCTTGATTCAGGACCAAACCATTGGATCGAATTACATGACCCGAAGATCCTTTCCACTGATCGTCATTTCTATCCTAGAATTGTTCGTGAAGCGATTGAAATCAAGAAGTACCGGAATTTCAATCGGGAAGATGGGTTTAGGTTGTCTGGATCATGGAATCCAGTAATTAGCAAGTGTGTACGGCGCAACTTATGTTCAAGTGGGACTTCGGATACTGTTAGTGTTGTATGTCGTGACGATTATGTTTTGCAAGATCAAACGCGGGTAGTTGGAAACAACACCTGCCGCTCCGGACGGTGATACCCGCATTCACCAGTCTTCTCGTGACCACGGCCGATGTAACTTGGTCGAAACGTCGAGGTATGTCAAAATTATATATTTTGATATTCGTTTGTGCGCGAATTAGACCCGTTTAAATACTAATTAACATGTATTCAGTTCGCGAAAGTTTAAGAACTTCAAATACAAAAATATTTTTTCCAGAATTTTTCACACAATTTGTCCCCAAATTAAACCTATCTTTATTTAACTACCGAAAACGCCGAAGCTTACATAAGCCGACGTAAGTGAAAACAAGTTTTTTATCTAACTTCAAGTGTGGGAACCTTAGGCACCGGGTCTAGGTTAGTCTTTGTGCAAGCGTGTGAGCCGCGCGTCTTTACCGACGGGCGGAGGCAAAAACATACGGATATTATGTATGATTCGAAGACTTATTTGGCTTGTAACTGGCTGAGTGACGCGGCTTAAGCCACGAGGAAATCTAGCCTCTGAGTTGTTTCAGAACCTGTGTGGTAAACTAGAAGCGGTACGCGGTTTCACCCGCGTTAACTGCTATCCCGTAGGAGCCGTTAATTTTTACGGGATAAAAAGTAGCCTATGTCGCCCGGGGATAGTGTAGCTTCCCAACAGTGAAATATTTTTTCAAATCGGTTCAGTAGTTTCGGAGCATATTCAATTTAAACAAACAATCAAAATAATAATAATATTAAAATAGCACAGACGAATACCTACCTATCAAAGGACCATTACTGACTTTGGTCCCAATGCTGTCCATACAGGTTCAATATTCATGTTTTTTACTATATAGTGAAATATTTTGAAGATCATAGGGTTAAGAAAATATCAGTATCTGTAATATTGTAATATCTTTTCCACCGTAACGGAGTGATATGCACATTATTGCACATACATGTATGTACTTTCGCATTAAATAGGTATATGACAATACCTTGCCTATAATTATATCATATTGCATGCCATTGTTTCAATAATTAGTTTATAGGATATATTTGAACACCGAGAGATCCATAAGACTGGAGATCTATCTATATATTTATTCTATAAATATACAAAGGTATATCGTACATATAACGAAAACGCTACGCACTAAACCCAATGTAAATATTCGAACGAGCGTCCTCATTAAATAAAAGATTTTACTAGGTATATAATAAATGTTATGTATCCCGAAAAAGCCACTTTTAACTTAATGACAAAAATCTGAAATGATTAACATAGCATTTTTTGGGGTACTTGTTAGTTTCATGCATTGCAAAATCTTGTGCGAATGTGCACTGATCTCGCCAAGCTGCGACATACTCTTACCCATGATTGTTGTTGGAAACACTGCCTTTCAAAATATAACACAGTTTATTTATGCACACTACTGCGTGGCGGAACTAATATCTGGTATAGGTGTGACAGACAGACAGACCAGACGGACACACAGACTTGCAGAAGAGGCCTACCACTACTAGCTATTTTGTTTAGGATAATATACATATGACATAGCTCTCAGGGCTTGCAAGCTGAAGTGATAATGGGCAGGCCACATCGCTCGTAGACTGACAACCGATGGGGAGGAAAGGTTCTAGAGTGGGGACCACGGACTGGAAGACGCAGTGTAGGTAGGCCTCCCACTAGATGGCCGACGACATCAAAAGAGTCGCAGGCGACCGGTGGATGCAAGTGGCTAATTGTCGTTCGGTGTGGTGGTCTAAGGGGGAAGCCTATGTTCAGCAGTGGACATCTTCAGGCTGATAATGATGAACACACAAATCGAACCAGCCGAGTTGGAAACTCCATCGTCTTGATATGGTGTTAAGTAACAAGCCTAATCGTTTATTATTATTTATCAGATCTTATCAAACCGATCTCAAACACATCGATTCAAAGTGTCCGCTTCTGGCACCTTTCGATCACTTTTTATAAGAAAAAATAGTAAAAGAATAACAATGGCGGACGCTTTCTAAAATGGACGGCGCGGCGACTAGCGAATTTCAATTAGATTGTCTAGTTGACTGTTTGGTTATTCTTAGTTGATCATTTACTCATAGTAGTGTCGCCAGAGTAGACCAGTTTGATCGTGAAAATGGTCAACTCTGCCCAATATTAGTGATGTACCTATATTGGGTTGTTACCTATTCCTAATCACTAGTGATGTGAAATCCGTGCTCATTAGTTGGCTGTTATGGCGCGTCATTATTGTGTGATGATGTTGATGACATGGCAGCATGTTATTTATTAAGTTTACAATACAAAAAAAGCATGAACGAAACGCCTACGTCTTACAAAAATGAATACATTTTATGTAAGTAGGTATAGTAAATTACATATATACATTACTAGTAGGTTCCTATAGAAAAGGTATTTTAAAAAATCTGCAAGGAAATTACTTAGTACCTACCTCATTTTTATGCCAAGATTGTACATATAAACATACTTACCATAATATAGGTTGCTACTTACCATATACCATCTAATAATTCGTATGCAGGAAAGACATTTGGACACATAAAGAAACTGACCACTGAATACCCTAATTGATTTTAGTTTGTACAGGAACTATGAACATCACAGTGTTGAATAAACAAAATAAAAGAAACGTAATAATACTCCTCTACCCTAGTTATTAGAAGAAAGGTCAAGTTCATAGTTTGGAAGCGGGTGCAGGAGTCATGGTTGAGCGGCCATAGTCACCCACGGCGCCGTGTGAACGTGCGTGATGAGCGACATGAACGTAAAATAAGCATTCCAGTAGATGCCATGACTTCGAATATTGTAAAAACCCTAAAAGGGAGTTTTAGGGTTTCATACCCAAAGGGTCAAACGGGACCCTATTCCTATGGCTCCGCTGTCTGTCTTACTGTCCGTCTGTCACCAGGCTGTATCGCACGAACCGTGATAGTTAGACAGTTGAAATTTTCACAGATGATGGTTTTCTCTTGCCGCTATAAAAACAGAAATAAAAACCAGGATAAAATAAATAGCCGTTATTTATAGAACCCTTTGTACGCGAGTCCGACTCGCACTTGGCCGGTTTTTAAAGTTACTCAAGCTTGGGCTCTTCGAATTTGTCATAGTTGAGGGTCTTGTCGTATACGTCCGTCGACTATTAGCTTACCCAATTTGCAGTGCGCTAAATCAAGCGCACTAAGTGTGCAAGCGTGGTCTCATCATGGTCATCATCAGCCTGAAGACGTCCACTGCTTAACATAGGCCTCCCCTTAGACCGCCACACCGAACGACAATTTGCCACTTGCATCCACCGGTCGCCTGCGACTCTTAAGCGTGGTCTATACGCACTAAATTGAATCACAAGTTGCTCATAGTGGGACTATACAAGAGTCAAGATACTATACAAGAGCACATCGTCCCCAGCGCAACTCGCAAAAGAGGCCTTCTAGGCAAAAGACACCAGTACCCCTAGTATTCGTTTTTACTAGCTCGTCATAGCACGCGTCAACTAGCGTATTTGTATGCAGATCCTGTACAGAGCCTCTACCGGCGCGTTTATGAACGAAAAATCTTCATACAAAGAGCTAGTTGACGCGTACTATGTCGAGCTAGTAAAAACTCACAGGGCACTGAATTCAGCAAAACAAATGGCGTCTGAACCGCATACCCACTGACACGAGGCGGGCGGTCAACCGAACTTTCGGCGAAAAAACTTAAGAACGTAGGCGCGTGAAGCGTGGACGCGAATGGGCCGCTGGCTCCACGTGGCGCATGCTTCACTGGAGCATTCAGGAGTTTCGCTCGGTGACTGCGCTCGACGCACTACCAGCTGGTTTGGAAGCGATTGATGAATGGGAAGGTAGTAAACAAACAAAATATGTACCTACACAGAACTTTGGCCGTTCGGTATTTTGACCTCTATCACAGCTCGTGTTCAGTGGAAATGTGGTGGATAGGGGTAAACGCGTAAGGTCTAGAGTCTCTTAAGTGCTGACTGCTTGAGGGTTGTTTAAGAAAGAGGTTGCTAATGACTGGAACTAACTCTCAAGAACTGATGCCATAATAGGCTTTCAGGAGATTGGAGACAGATTTTCAGTTTGAAAGTGATAGTTAGCCAGGCAGTCGCTATTCCTACCATCAAAATTTTGTAATGTTGTTTTTCTTTATATTATGCTCGTGCTATATTTTGTATTGTTGGTTGGATTCAAACCTAGCTTCAAGCTTCATTGCAGTACCATCACCTTATAAAAAGATCTGTAGTATCTATGACAAAGAGAAATAAATACTTAGCACGGGCAAAAAGGCCTATAGTCGCGATTTGTCTTCGCTTTTTCCCCCGCCAAATAAAAATTGAAATCTGTCAATCTTCATTTCGCACTTCACCCTGATTATTTTAAAGGTGGACTATCGATTTCAAAATCATTGTGTCAAAGAAGTGACCCACATGCAAAGTTTTCAAGTTCGTCGGCTTCACGTGGCGCATGGTTCAGTAGAGCTTCAGGAGTTACGCTCGGTGGCCACTCACTAGCTAGCGGGTTTGAGGTGACACTGGTGAATGGATGGATGTAGAATGGTGAATGGATGTACTGAACAGTCAACAACTTACTGCAGGTGGTGAGGTCCTGGAAAGCTTTTGTCAGTGCGAGCGTGATTGAAATTAGAAGATGTTTGGTGAAAGAGAACGCTTTCAGGAGGCGATTTTGTAAAGTCATCTATGATTTTATAGTACCAAAATTGATGATTGATTACTATTTTATTTATTTTATTTACTATAGGTCACCCAACACGCTGTAAATGTCAGACTCGCGATCAGCCATCTCGCTCTAACGTTTAAAATAGAGAGAGTGTAACTTCTTCTAGAGTCTATCAATACAATATTCTATGAAACTGGTCAAACTCGAGTGAACTGACCCAAACCGTGATGGCGGATTGTACCAGTGCGTGAAACCACCTGAACGGACGGCTGAGCCCACGTGGGATATGCTCTACTGAAGCATTCAGGAGTTGTAAACAAACGAACGGTGGCTTGTGCGCTTTTGAAGCCAACAATAAGGTTTGAACCTCGACCCAATGACTTTTCGTAAGCTATGTGCTGATTTCCATCGCTCCGTGCTTCGGACTGCACGTTAAGTCAGTCCAGGTTGTTAGCGATTGTTAGTAGTCGTTAAGCCATGTCAGAGGTCCTTGGGTGTCCTGATGTAACACAGACACTAGAGGCCAGACCACCTCATACGACAAACAATCAAACATTTCACAGTGTGTCAGGCCGCTCAAAGGCTTCTGACGTGACTTATCGACTGCTATCCATAATGTGCCCTCCGAAGCCGGAGCGAGGGAATTTCGCACATTAATTATAATTATATGAAAAGTCTTGGCGGGGCCGAGGATCGAACCCGGTGTTGTTAGGTTGTTAATCGCACAAGATACCTACGAACAACGTACACTAAAGTTCCGCACTACGATCCCCATATCAAACAGAAAAATATTATAAATTATTAACAAGCTGACCATACGAACTTCGTACCGCCTAACAGTCGATGCTTTATTTTTTTTGTTTTAGTGGTGTTTTTAGGCAATTAATTAAAAGATGTTTCTTTGCGGAAAAACCATCCTTGTACTTCAAGGGATATATTCGAAAAAAATAATTAGCGTAATCGGTTCAGCTGTTCTCGAGATTTGTGCTTGCAACACATTCAGTGATTCATTTTTATATTATAGAAGAAGATAATATACTTTATTATGTCTTTTTACCCGACCACAGCGAAATAAAAGGAAGGCATTTGCCAATGTATATCTTCACATTTATTTATGTATGGATGTTTCTAGTAGGTTTTTGGCCTCTGAAGGTATCCATTTTGAACTCTATTACGTATTTTATTGTCAATTGAACGTAAATCTTCATGATAACGATCCGGTAACAATTTAACGCCAGATTAAAGTATTCAATTAAAAATATGCTTTAACCGTTGCCAAATAAGTATTGGATTAGCGTGACAATAATTTAACTACGTTTTAAATGAAGGTTAACGTAGCCATGGTACAATCATTAAAATTATTTTAGTCAAATAGATATAGGTACATGTTTACTCACAACATTTTGAAAAAGAACTCTATTTTACTCATAAATTAGGTGTATTTTTCATTGATCTAATAAGAGTATCTATTTAGTAAATAAGGAAGAGACTGACTCCTGCTACAGTATTAAGTTGCCCATTAAAGAGGCCTGCATTCTGAATTTCTGCGTCTATTATTCAGTAAAATTTTAATAAACCATTTATCTATTAAAAACTTTAAATCCAGATTAGCTATAGTAATAAAAATGATTATTACAAATAAGGCAACTAAGCATCAAGTGGAAATTTTGTATGTTTATTGCTTACCATGAACCTATAAATAGTGAGAAACGCGGACGGTGCAAAGCCAAATACCTAAGCATAGAAATGGCATTAATTTGCGTGAGTGAGTATTCTTATTTTCGGTCATGCAACACAAATCCCCTCTAAAAATATGCAGTTAAAAGGGTAATTTACTAACGTTCAGAGCTAATTTACATTAGGCGTCGGCTATCGTGCAAGATATTATTAGTTTTATTATAAAAATTTATGCGTGCTAACGAGTGGATGCTTCGTTTTTTGATTTAGTGTCGTATTGCTTCGGCGTACGTAACATGCCGGGTTAATGTCGTGCCATACTCCATGTTTATAGGTTCATGCTACATAAAAGCATAAAAAATATAAACGAATACAAACTTTCAGGGCGCGGTTGCGCAATTGCAACCTAAGGTTGTCCGACCTTGTTATCGATATCGATAAAAAATTACGAAAAAAATGCGGAGGTCGATGGTTTTTCTACCTGGGATGCTGCGATGGTCGCTTTTTTGCCGTAAACATTAGGGTCAGTATTAATGAGCTAATTTGGGACAGCCCTGACTTTGTTTTGGTCTAGATTTCAAAGTTCGACCTAGTTATTGTAGCCTACTTTGGTATTGATATTTATTTTTGTTATTAAGTCAAAATTGAAATATCTTATCATAAATATATTATGTACCTATATAAGGAAGACATTTATTATTATCCTCCTTATACAATAGGTACATATTTAATTATTAGTTTTATTGAAACTGTCTCTGCGTAAAATTAATAAATCATGATTTAAAAATCAATTCGACTAACCAACGATGATCACTTCCATCCAGAATTACTGGTAGAGAATGCTACTAAGTATCAAATCCTGTTTGTACATTCTGTTTGTGTGCTAAAGTATAAATAGATGAAAATAAAAGACTTTGAATTAAAACAAATTGTTCCTATTGTATAAATAACTAAATACTATGGTACGTAGTCACCAAGAAGCACTTTAGCAATTAGCCTATTATGTATATGTATGCATATTATGCCATTAGCATGTTCAATGGTCATATACAATACGGATATACAATTTTTGATACTTTTAAATAAAAGTTGGAACGAAATATAATAAACTATTACCTTAATAAATATATAAATTACGCGTCACGTTGTTTGTCCGCGATGGACTCCGAAACTACTTAATCGATTTAAATCAAATTTGCACACCGTGTGCAGTTTGTTCTAACTTGAAAGATAGGATAGTTTACATCTCAATTTATAGTCGTAATAACAAAAACCTTGGCTACAGCAACGCGTGGCCGTATCTGCTAGTCGAATATAATTTCCTATGCACCATATTTTCGCTAAAAAAAAATATTTTCGATGAATAAACGTTTGTAGAACCATTTTATTTCGACGTAAAGTCTATAATGTATTCTATAGTTAGGTATATCAATAGAAATAACGTTATCTAACCAACCTTCAATTTAAATTACAAACTAACTTAATCCGTTCACAGTTCATCATTACCTAAAATTATGTTAAATGATCAAATCTAAGAATATTCTACGAGGCTAGGCCAATGTTGCATGAGAAGGTCGCGCGATTGTCCACGCAGGTTTTTATACTCTATTCATTGTCATTCCGCTATTTTTAATACAATTAGTAATAAAGTATGTAAATAAGTTTTGTATTTTACTACGATAGTATTGGGTTCGATTCCCGCCCGGAAAAGATATTTGTGTGACCCGCAGAGATATATTTGTTCCTGGTCTGGGTGTATTCTGTATGGTGTATGTGAAATTATACTTGCACCTCGTCCTCGAGATAAGTATCCTGAAATAAATATATTATTCACAACATGTAGTACCGCATAGGTGCCACCGCTCATACACTATAGTTGAAAGTAGTAGAATTAAGAAAAAAACATTTGTGTCTCTGGTCACCCTGTTGCTAACCTCGTCGTCTCAGCCGTCCCGTTCGTCATTCGCATTTTAGTGCGCAACCGTTCAACACTCTCTCTTCCGCACTTAAATAAAATACCGTTATTATGCCGAAACGCAAGCATAATAATAAAGAGATTGACTACATCAGTGAACAACTCAAAAAGCTGAAGAAGAAATTAAAACGAGCCCGTAAACAAGAAGAATCATCGTCTTCGAGTGAAGGAGAATCTAAAAATAGCACAGAAGGTATGTACCAAGGTCCTCTCATGTTTCGCTTTGCTGTGCTATACCTACGAGTACTATCGATATAAGTGTACCCACTTTCTAAACACGCATAAAATGCAATCGAGCTGATCATCGGACTGCCTCACCGCATTAATTATGTCGTACCTACCTACCCGCATGATAAGACTTATCATGTTAAACCCAATGCATTCGAGCTGATCTTTGGACAGCCTCAAAGCATTGCTTCAATTTCAAAACGGATGTGCTCGAGCTGCTCTTTGGACTGTCTCACTACATTCCGAATAACAAACCAAACTAAACATTATCTGTTTTGTGAAAAACCACTTTGTACGTTCGAGCAAGCCTTTGGGCTGTTTCACTGTACAATCTACCTGGCCTTACATGGCCACATGGCCATATGGCCCTAAAGACTACAAAATATCTGTAGAAAAAGTGACTTATTAAATTACTTCGTTCAGTATTTATATACAACTACCTACATAGAACAATAAAATAATTTCAGATCACGTTCTATTGGAAGAACTCATCACAGAGTCCGAAACATGTGTAGACGTTCCACAAACCGAACAATTTTCATCGGAATCTCCCAATGTAACCCCAGTCTTGGAAAATACAGAGACCACCTCTGACATAGCCACGACTAACCTAGAACATACCTCGTCCGAGGTAGTTAGCAAGACCGTCGAGGACATCGGCCTAGACAAGGAAATCCTAGACATACTTGGGGACGCTCCCGCCAACACCATACAATATGGACCAGAAATCCACAAAGAGCTGGCTAGCAGGCTACAGCACATAACGACTTCTGGCCTTACTAAGGAGGCCAGAAAAGAGTTACAACAAAAACACCTGGTTCCCGCCAACGCAATCCTCCTTGGCGCACCTGCATTGAACGCCGAAATAAAGGCCACGTTGTCAGAAATACTGGTCAATCGGGACAAGGCCATAGAGTCCAAACAAAAACTGCTGGCTTCTGCAATCTCCTGCTTAGCTTCGGCTACCTCACAACTGCTAGGAGCTCAAGACAAGAATAATGAGCTCCTGAAAAAACTAATGGATGCAAACAAACTACTGTGTGACATACAACATTCTGATTCTGTTACAAGGAGAATGTTTAGCACGTCAGCACTTAAAAAAGATGTGAAAACTCAGATAGTTAATACCAAAATTGACAAGTTCCTGTTCGGCGAGAGTCTACCGGACACGCTCAAGATCGCCAAAGCTGTGTCTAAATCTAGTGCCGAAATAAAAAGCACTTACAACAATTACAACAAAAAGCCACAACCGTCGACTTCTAAGAATAATTTAAACATGAAATCTCCGGCGGTTCCATCCCGGAAACCGCCGGTAACAACACAGAAGACTCGACAGCCTGCCTCTCACCAGAATCAGCCCGTGAAGTCATCAAAAACAGCATCACAACCGCCGAAAACAACCAACTATCGTCGCTAGAAGAGGTAAAGTACGCAGGCCGTCTATCTAAATTCTATAATCAGTGGTCACGCATCACTGACGATAAAACTATCTTATCGTGGATCTGTGGCTACAAACTCAGTTTTACTGAGCCTGTTGTACAACACTCTGTTCCTACAACTCCTAGCTATTCCTCTAAGGAACTGTCTCAATTTGAGGAAGCCATATCCGATCTCCTCAAGATTGGAGCCATATCAATATGCAAACCAAATCATGATCAGTCCATATCGAGCATATTTCTAAGGCCTAAACCAAATGGCAAGATGCGTTTCATACTAAACTTAAAGAAACTAAATAAATTTATTAATACTAGCCACTTCAAACTTGAAGACTTACGTACAGTTCTGAAACTGGTTTCTAGGGATTACCTAATGGCAACCTTAGATCTAAAAGATGCATATTTTTTACTAAAAATAGATGAAGGCTCGAGGAAATACCTGAGATTCACCTTTAACGAAAAACTTTTTGAATTTAACGTTTTGCCTTTTGGTCTAAACACGGCTCCATACATTTTCACCAAAATCATGAAACCCGTAGTGAAGATACTACGATCAGCTGGATATATATCTACCATATATCTCGATGACCTATGCTTAATATCTGATTCGTACTTAAACTGTCTAGATAACGTAGAAACAACAAGACGATTCCTTACTAGCTTGGGATTTGTTATAAATTTAAACAAAAGCGTCTTGACTCCCTCCTCCTCATGTAAATACCTCGGCTATGTAATTAACACTCATGATCTCAATGTCCAGTTACCTCATGACAAACGTGATCGAATTGTAAGCGAAATTAAAAAGTTTATGACATTACAAGAATGTAAAATCCGAGATCTTGCACAACTTGTTGGACTACTGGTCTCTGCTTGTCCCGCCATCGAATATGGGTGGCTGTACACAAAGCAATTAGAACGATGCAAATTCTTAAATCTGCAAGGCCACGACAACTACGACCAGCGGATGCAAGTTCCTTCCTCACTGCGGCCAGACCTTGAATGGTGGCTGCAGGCCATCCCCTACTCCGTAAAACGAATAAGGGATGAGAATTACAGCCTAGAGCTATACTCTGACGCCTCAACTACTGGATGGGGTGCCGCATGTGGGGAAGAAACTGCTAGTGGACCGTGGTCCAACAAAGAACGCAGATTTCATATTAATCAATTAGAACTCTTAGCGGCGTTCATCTGTCTAAAAATATTCGCCAAAGATTACACCGACGGTCAAATCTTAATGCGCATAGACAACTCCACTGCCATTAGCTATATTAACCGCATGGGCGGTATACAATACCCGCATTTGTCAGAAATATCTAAAAATATTTGGCAGTGGTGCGAACAGCGAAGACTAATCGTAGTGGCTGCATATATTAAGTCAAAAGACAACGATGTAGCAGACGCAGAGTCAAGACGCTCTCATCCCGACATAGAGTGGGAACTAAAATGTAGTGCCTATAAGACCTTAACAGACAAATTCGGTTCCCCTCAAATAGATCTTTTTGCCAGCCGCATAAATAAAAAATGCGACACGTATGTATCGTGGCAAAAAGATCCAGACGCGTTCACTATTGACGCCTTTACTATGAACTGGTCGCCGTTTTTCTTTTACGCGTTCCCTCCGTTCTCGATTATTTTAAAAACGCTTCGTAAAATAATAACAGATCAGGCCTCGGGAATAGTAGTGGTACCTATGTGGCCCACGCAGCCATGGTACCCACTATTTAGACAACTCTTACTTTCCGACCTTGTAGTCTTTAAGCCTCACGAAAACGTTATTATATCCCATTCCAGCAAAGGGAAGATTCACGACAACCTTACCCTGGCTGCCGGAATCTTGTGCGGGCGGCGCTGCTGAGGCGAAGTATACCACCATCCGCTATTGACATTATGTTAGCTTCACTAAGCGATAATTCTGTCAAACAATATAATGTATGCTTAAAGCGCTGGCACAGTTTCTGCACTAGCAACAACTGGGACGTTTTTGAGGCTTCAGTCCCTTCAGTCATATACTTTCTTACCCAAGTCTTTAACTCGGGAGTCCAATATGGTACACTCAATAGTTTCAGAGGGGCATTATCTCTTTTAATCGGCTCACACATATCTACCGACGATAGAATAAAAAGATTTTATAAAGGAGTATTTAGGCTTCGTCCCCCCGCACCCAAATACAATGTCACTTGGGACACGACCAAGGTGCTGGACTTCTTAAGTACATGGTACCCCAACGAAGCACTTTCACTTGAGAAGCTCTCAAAGAAATGTGCTACCCTACTAGCCCTTACAACAGCACATAGGGTACAAACCCTCCATAAAATAAAAATCACTAATGTAGAATCACAGACATCCAAATTAATCATTAAAATACCAGACCTAATCAAAACTTCCAAAGCAGGCACCAATCAACCGATTCTCTGCATACCTTTCTTCACCGAAAAGCCACAGATATGCCCAGCTACTACATTACTATCCTACATTAGCCAGACTGCCCCTCTTCGTAAAAAAGACAACCTCTTTGTAGCTTTTAAAAAACCGAATAACGTCGTAACCACACAAACCATAAGTCGCTGGATTAAAACAACCCTAAAAGACAGTGGTATTGATGTCACCACATTCACAGCACACAGCACCCGCCACGCCACTACTTCAAAAGCTCACCAACTTGGCGTCAACATTGACGTTATCCGAAAAACGGCAGGGTGGAGCGGTAGCTCCATGACATTCGGCAGGTTCTATAACAGAACAGTAATTACTGATGAGGATCAGACCATGTTAGCCAGAGCAGTCTTAGACGACAATTAAATCACGCTGATTTTGTTACATACGAGTACACAATTACCTCTTAGACAAATAGAAATGTGATTTCCTACTGATTATACACTCAATTATAATTATGAGAGAAGTACATTTATTACAACTAAGCTTGGGTTATATCGGTGAATAAAAAGCTAAATTATAACATAAAATAACTTTCATTTATTTGCCACAATCTTATCGTGATATTCCCGAAAATTACTCTCAATAACTACATGTTGTGAATAATATATTTATTTCAGGATACTTATCTCGAGGACGAGGTGCAAGTATAATTGATGATTAAACGAACTTAACAAGTGAAGTTCTATCATAATTATACGAAGCACCTCGTCCGAAGAGATAAGTATCCATTACCCTCCCGAACCCCATAGCTATGTTACCCGCAGAAGTATTCGGTAATATCACATTGGGGTGCATAGCTCCAAACTAAATGACGAACGGGACGGCTGAGACGACGAGGTTAGCAACAGGGTGACCAGAGACACAAATGTTTTTTTCTTAATTCTACTACTTTCAACTATAGTGTATGAGCGGTGGCACCTATGCGGTACTACATGTTGTGAATAATATATTTATTTCAGGATACTTATCTCTTCGGACGAGGTGCTTCGTATAATTATGATAGAACTTCACTTGTTAAGTTCGTTTAATCATCAATTATATGTCTGTAAACGGTACTCACGACTCTTTGTATATAAGTGTATTATTTATGCCCACGATACAGGGAAGTAATCCTAGTGTGGGGCTACGTTTAAAAAAAAAACTAGTACGTACGGTTGGCATTGAATACCTTAAAATATCCTCTTTTATTATTGGCATTTTGACCACTGACACTTTTTTTAAACAGTTAATTAAGGCGTAGAAGGAGACTGGGAGTTTTGGCGGGAAAAAAAGTGTATTTATTATCTATGCCCACGACACAGGGGAGAAATCCTAGTACCTAGTAGTTGAATAAATACTAATTTTATTTTTGAATTATTTGTTTAAAACGTTTATAACTATGTATACTCGATCGTATACCGAAAGTTAAAGTAACTGAGGAAGGTATCTTCTACCTTTATCATAAATCAATATAATTATCAATATTAATAAAAGAATGTCGTGTTAGTTAGTTACACTTTTTATAACTCAAAAACGGCTGAACCGATTTGGCTGAAAATTGGCAGGAAGGTAGCTGAGAACCAGGAGAAGGATAAGGATTCTACTATTGGTCCCGTTATCACGGGAAAAATTTGAAACTGGGAAATATATATCTGATAAAATCGGGTTTGACAGTTGACTACTGTCACTCATTTTGACGCATAGAGACAATGACAGGACAACCTCTGTCGGGTCAGCTAGTAGTTTCTAAAAGTTTCACCCACCGTAGGAGAAAAGTTAATAGAATTCCAACTCAATGAATATACTGGTTGTAACCTTAATTAAAAGTCTCTAATTAAAGCTACCAACAGCCTTATAAAACTAAAGAGAGCTCCCATAATAACGTTAACCATAAATCGTAATCATCATCACACAAAAAATTCCAGACATGACCATTTAAAATTTCCCATAAAATTCACATCCTTTCCTGAGGGAAATTCATTTTACCCGCTCCCATGGCTTCGCTCGGAGACAAAATGGCAGCCGCTGACGTCACACCGGAAACGGCTCCGTTTTGAATTTGGAACGGTCGAACGAGCAATGGAGGTACATCCGGCGAAGACGTTACGATGAGTGCGCGCGGTAAAAATCGACGAGTGGCTGCTCTCAATTATTATTGGTATTGTTCTAGCTAGATGCTTACTTCTTTTAATAGTTTTTGTGGTTTATGGACTCATTAACTAAACGGCAGTAATTTTTTTGTTATGTTGATGTTTTGCATAGATTTTATGGTTAAACTGACGCGAGATCACGACAGTTTTTTAAAGTCCTGTATTTTAGTTTAGTTTAGTGAATAGATGGTATTTTAGGTCCAATCTTGTCGATTCTGGCTTATTTTCCAATATTTATTAGTAGAAATGCATGCTTGAGCTAATTTATGGTGGCAGGGAGCTGATCTGATGATAGAGACGGAGAGTAGAAGAGGAACTCCTTATTGATTAACCGAACAAGTTAAAAACGTTTTAGCTCATTTTCCTCAGTCTACATTACCCATAAGTGCATTATAAAAACACGTAAGTAAAACAAGTAAAAAAAAAGTGAGTTATTCCGATTACGATTTTTAACTTGTAAAACATAAGGTTCAAATTTGCGCAGTTATTTTAAAAGAACACAGTCATGCAGCCTGAGTTTTCAACCATGACCCTTGTAGTTTTTTGATACCATGCATTAAGTTTGGGGTCAGAACTTTAAGCTTTTATTATTCTTCTATTTAATTCGGTCAAATGTTTAAACTTGTTTAAAATATTGCCTTTTTTTCCTTTAAACTGATCGCCTGACACTTGAGAATACTTATCGAAGTAGGTTTGCAACCTTCTAGGAAAAATAAACATCAAAAATATCACCTGAAATTAACTTTCCATTAGGCGCAATAGAGGCTTCATATTCTGGATGTCACCAGAGGTGAGGTCTCCTTGTGGCTTATGCTACCCTGGTACTTGAAGTACAAATAAGTTGGCGCCAATACCGTCATACTTGGTGGCACGAACGAGGACCTCCTTGTGTTATATGCTACCCTAATAAAAATGATGTATGTAATATGTTTACTTCCTAAATGTCATAACTGTAACTGTAAAACCTTTGTGAGCCTTATGCTACCCTGGTACTTGTGGTATAAATTAAATAGGCGTTTATGAAAAAATATATGAATAAAAAAGTTCTAGATGACCCTAAAACTCTCATTATGCTATAGACAGGATACTAATAGGCAACTCGGCCAAAGTAGTGAATCTCGGCCGGTGGCAGGTGGTGGTGAGTGGCGACCGCAACCGCTTCCGCGACCTTTCTAGCGAGTGATCATTCGAGATATTGATTTACCATTCACCGTCTATTTGTGAGGGCGTAAGATTATAGTGGTCAGTTAAAAAAAAATAGAAATCAAACATCTCACTTTTAGCACCGTGGGGTGAGCACGAACCTCTATCGAGGAAGTATTCGATACGTTAACTGTCAAATTTGTTTTAGATTTGATCAATGCTCCTACAATAGGGCAAGGACGAAAATTTTAACGGTTCGTATCGTTAACGTATCGATCAAGGTAACCATTCGCGTACGCATCTTGTCGATATTGTAAGGCGCTGATCGAATACTTTCTCGATAGAGGTTCATGCTCATTGCTCATGCTACTGATGTTCGTTGTTTCCTTTTTTGCAAAAAAAAGCATCATTGAAACCGAAATAATAAGTCAGGTGTCTTTTGTTTCTTTCTTTTTCTTGTAGGTTGGATACCTTTTCACAGATTGTAGCTTCCTATCTGAGCACGTGTGCTAATTTTTTTGAAGTGGATTAGGCCATAATCCACTACGGTAGCATATATCCTTAAAAAAAATTGGGTAATAACAAAACTATTTTTTTCTGAAAATTGGGTAGCTGTGCAAGGAAGACATTTCGTCAATTCCAAGAGAACGATCGTCACAAGAACGAATACAAAGTATCAAATAAGAAAATAATATCTCCATGGCTACTGTAAAATAACATTACGAGCTATAGACTACAATCAGTATTCCCAATAACATTATTAGTAAAAAATCATCTACAAATAAAAACATTAAAAAGTCAATATCAAATCCAATATTGTGTCAGTAGCCGCTGGTGATCCAATTGATTAGGGATGGGGCTCCGTGGCGAATTATAACTGGTGTCGATAGTTTTCATAAAATAAATATAGTAATCATGAGATGTAATGAAATCGCATCTGTTTTCTACATTAGGTTCCATGCTTATAAAAAGAATTCCCGATTGCAAAGTTACTTTAGTTAATGAATTTAAAAAAATGGCAATGTTATTTAGGCGAATAGGCATGCCCGTTCCCGTCAAAGAAAAAAAAACATAATAGGTTTTTACTGGCATGAAGAAAATAAAAATTCTAATGCAAATATTCGTTATTATAATATTATAATATTATGTTATTATAATATTATGCTCATTCTCCTGCATTGAACTATTTCATTTAAGATTCAAAATGTAAAAAATATAATTCAACATTATCAAAATCGGTAGACGATGGACAATCGATTCGATTTCTTTGTTCATTAACGGCGGAGAGTTTCGTCCAATCCAAATACTTCTGAATGCTTATTGAAAATTTTTCATGAAGCCGTTACCAATCAATGTTTCTAGACTAAATCTCCGATGTAGAGACGTATGACTAGGAAATACTAGTGGGTATCGATATTTCGACTTACATGGTTAAAATTCTTAGAAATGAAGAAAAATGCGCATTTTTTGTGAAATAAAATAAAAACAGAATGGTTCAAGAAGTTTGTCCTTTCTGTGTCTATGCGTTTTGGTGTCAATAAGGAGTAATGTTTAGATTATATTCTTTTAAGTATTCCTTCTTAGTTCGTTTGTCAAACAAGGAAATTACAGCGTCGCAGTTAGTTAGTATTCTATAATTTCTACATAAACGTTTCTAGGCTATAATAATATAGGTACCTAATAGATAGAAAAACGTAATTTATTTCGTATAGGTACCTAATATGGAACATTCTTATCAAATCCTTCTTGGTTATCCTTGTTACACCTCCTTCTTTGTAACATAACTTAACACTTACATATTACAAAACTCAAATAATTAAGACTACTTAAATTGGTAAGTACCTACTTAGAGATGAGAGGCAACACAATTTATTTAAGAACCAGTCTCTAGTCTTATTGCATTTATCTCCTTCAACCACACCGTGATATAGCTGTCACGTGAACTTGTAAACAAACGTCAACTCACTTTAAAATAAAAATGTTTTTATAGAGGTACCTCTCTCACCTACTGTTAAAAAGATATAAGCAAACGCGAATACAATGCCCCAAATATAACGTTAGTGAATGAAAACGTTAGCGCCATTTACTTCATTATAATATACTCGTAATATGCTACGTGTTAAAATAACAGGTTCACTTATCGATACGTGTCCCCTCCCTAATTGAAAACCACACAATTATCGGTTGTTTACCATTTTGGACGGCAACCGCCGGCGGCGATGCTATAAATCCCCACACGAATAGTTGGTTCAGCGGTTACATTGCGTCTATCTCTCTTTTACGAGTAGATGCTAAGTGTAACAGAAGCATTATAACCGCATATAAAAATTGTTCTGAACAAAACAGTGCGAATTCTTTGGAACAATTTTGTTTAATTTTCATTAATTACTTTGCAGGTGATTTTGTATGCATGTATTGTAAAAATGTAGTTATGCTTCTATGTCAGACATTAACCTATCTATTAATTAGTATTTAAACGGGTCTAATTCGCGCACAAACTAATATAAAAAAAAATATTTTGATATTAGTTTGTGCGCGAATTAGACCTGTTTATTCAGTTCGCGAAAGTTTAAGAACTTCTATTAACCTATCTGTATACAAAAATTCATCAAAATCTGTTCAGCCGTAAAAAGCGAAATTACCGTTCCTATAGCTTGTATAATTATATCAGATTTTGTGTGCATTAGAAATTATCCTAATTAGAGAGAAGTCGGCCATGTAGGTTGCCTTACGCTGTTTTTGTTCACGGAAAAGCGATAGACAGATAACTTTTGTTTGCACCGATAATGTATAAAAATCAAAGTAAATTGCGTACAACGTACGTGAAACACATTAGGTAATGCTCGCACTGGGAATTGAATTCGCAACTCACTGCTGAAAGGCGGACGTTCTCCCACTGCGCTACAACCGCTATTCACAGCAAAATGTAGGCATTTGTTAAAATCTTATAAGTACTAACATTTTTTTACAAGAATTGAACAGCAGGCTTACCATGACGTCTTATTGCGATCCAATTGGGGACCTAAACAGAATCGTTTTACTACTTATTCGTACCGTGACGTCTTGTTGTGATATCTTGACGCTCGATTTAGGTTGATTTTAAATCTAAAGGGATTGATACCCACCTAAATGATATCGAAAGCCATGTATTACTATTATTTAAAGTGAAACGATTCTGTTTAGGTCCTCAATTGGATCGCAATAAGACGTCATGGTAAGAAATTGTGTTCCACAAATCTGCCATTACCACTTGCATTCTCTAACTCAATATCAAATTCACAAGTAAAATGATCAGAAAACACATAATTGAGTTAGACAATGCATGTGAGACGCCTATTTTGTTGTACGAAGTTTTAGACACACCTGTTCAAGCCTTGTTGAAACTTCTATAGTAAGACTGCAAGAATCTATTCTTTATAGATAATACCATTATCTGTGAACTTGTCTCTCGCCATAATCAAATGTACAGTTATCGGCAGATGCCAGGCATTACCGCAGCCTTGGTGGTACGGGAGAAAGTCATTGTCAACTTGGGATTGGTGCATTATTGCAGAATGTTGAGTTATTTTACCGAGCTAAGTTGTCTGGAAGAAATCGCGATAAGACCGGTCTGTTTACTGCCTCATACCTATAATTATACCGCTGGGAGTTATGGCGGGAATCCGATAAAATACTTATTATAATAAAATAGCTTGACACTGGCTATATGCACAAACCGTGCGAAGCCTTTACTAAAACAAAAAAAAATATATACCGCTCCATGGTGACATTGCGTTCGCATTATCTGTGGTATTCTACCGAACTTTTTTTACGGGATGAAAGTAGGTACCTATCATAAATATTTTCTATTCCAGGTCCTATGGTTTCTTATGTGTATCAAAATTCATCAAAATACGTTCATCCTTTATGGGTTAAAGAGAGGACAAACATACACACACACACATTACATTAGCCGGATTAATATACTGTTAGTTTGTTTAATAGTCACGCCCAAATGGCTTATCGGATTTCGTGAAATTTTCGCGGACGGATGATGATGATGGTGAATAATTTGACTTATAATAAGAAATACACTTTCTAGATCAGGCCCGTTGTACCCTAACTAAGGAAAGTACAGCCTAGGGCCTAGAGTACTGTTTACTTTGCCTAACGTGCAATCTAGGCTGCTCGTCTAAACCCAGCCTTAGGCGATTGATTCTCGTTTCAATAGCGGGAATTTTGATGTTAATATTTTATTTTGATTTAGCTATTGAGAGCTTGTAATCTTGGGTAATAGGGCTTTTTGCACCACGGCCAGTTCACATCTGGTGCGAGTTGCCACAGTTTTTTTTTTTTATTAGATACTAGCTGGTGCCCGCGACTTCGTGTGCGTAGGATTAGTATTTTGTGCATTTGAATTTTTTCCTAGTTACTTGACACTTATCGTCATATTTAGGACAATTCACACAATATCTTTATAAACTATGTGTTATTCCGATGTATATGCTATATTACTGTAAAGTTTCATTAAAATCCATTCAGTAGTTTTTACGTGAAAGAGTAACAAACATCCACCATACATACAAACTTTCGCGTTTCTAATATTAGTAGGATTAGTAGGATTTGGGACGCACTCCTTTTGCATTTTGCCCTACTCATTTTGCATTGGTCGTTTCGCACTACAGTAAAAGTTAAATAATTGGGTATCTACGAAGTGGAATTAAAATCAGAAGTACCTACCTACTAGGGTAGCATAGAACACAAGGAGGCTTCGACTTTTGTGTCATACAGTATACCTATGTTGAGTACTACCTATACAAATATATCAGAAGTAGGTACTTACCGGAGTTTGCAAATAGTGTAGAACATTATTCGTATTCTCTATAGTATGTATCTATATCTAACAATAATAAAATTGAAGTGTTTCTCTGTTCAAAATAATGCTAAAATTTAATCAGTGACAACTGCTTTAATATACATGTAGTTGAAATTTTCACCAATGATGTATTTTCGTTACCGCTATAACATTGTTATTATAGCGGCAACGAAAAAAAAAAATTAAGGGGCTCCCATACAACAAATTAAGTACATATGTGATTTTTGTCGTTTTTATAGATAAAGGAACACTACGTGCGCGAGTCAGACTCGCACTTGGCTTGGTTTTCGTATGTTTGTCTGTTCTGGAAGTTTACTGATTTCAATGATTATACATCTCATTATATCCCTAGGGTAGGTACAAACATTTCTTAACCACTTAAGGTAAAAGCATTTGTAGACTCGCACTTGGCTTGGTTTTCGTATGTTTGTCTGTTCTGGAAGTTTACTGATTTCAATGATTATACATCTCATTATATCCCTAGGGTAGGTACAAACATTTCTTAACCACTTAAGGTAAAAGCATTTGTACTATTACCTGTTCTGTGTCAAAGGTCAGTTCTAACCCCTTTACTGTCTTGACCTTACCTTTCTAACGTGTAAAGGTCATTAAACCTGCCTAGCGACAGGTGAGCCCTTCGGTTACAAATAAAAAAAAACTATGTGTTACTAGAAAAAAAAACACGATCAACCCTCGCGATCAGCTGTTTCTTACAAATTCTTACTGCCATTGAATAATAATTTTAGTGAGCCTTAAACTTGAGTGCGTAAGGCTTGAAATGGTTTGTTCGAATTGTAATTCATCTGCATAATGAGTGGTTTTTTCAATATTTCTTACCAAATAATAACGACTTCTAAATTAAATTGGGTGTAGTTCTTACTGTGAAAGAAGTAAGGTTCAAAATGCAATGTCTGGGTAGTCATTTATCAGAAAATAATTTGGTTTTGGTTCATTTCAGCCGATACTAGGAAGTTAGTAAATTTACTACCTAGTTAGGGGGTGGACACTTCGTACTCGAAAGGTACTGTGGTCGTAGGTTTAACAAACAAATTCAATCTATCATTAATTTGTTACCTATTTTTGTAGGATAGTATGATGGTTTTGTCGAACGCTCTACACAATATTTAAATATCCATAAACCATTATCTATATAAAAACACTAACGTTCAGCACATGCTACTTTTGAAGTTAATAGATTTTTTTATTTCTTGACGCGCGGATCCCCAATTACAGAGGGTGAAGTCATTTCCTGCGATGACAATGATACGGAAAACGGTTTTAAGGCATCCTGTACGTCAATTAGATGTTGCCGTTATTATGCTAAGACCAGTGTTTTGGCGGGAAATGCAACAATGTTGGAACTTTGGCGGGTTTTTTTTACTTTTTTTTTCGTGTTGACATTACACGGTGTTTTAATATTCAGCCAGTGTCAAGTATTGACAGGTCTGTTCAAACAATTAAGATTCACTCTCGGAGTTTTGGCGGGAATCCGATAGTGAGACGTTGTTGGTTTTGTATTAATTTTCTCAAACTTGTGTTTTTTCGAGTGTTAATGTGTAATATTGGTGGAATATTAACCATTAAGTGTTCGTTAACGTGCACGAGTGAAGGCGAATGATATAAACTCAAAAAACGTGTCATTTCGCATTTTTTCCAAAACTCCCAGGAAGTTTCAGTAAAGCATCCACTACTTTACTGAATCGTGACTGACGATGTAAATAATTGACTTGACTACTTGACCACGATTGCTATAACATTGCTGTGACTTTCTTAATGTGAAATTAAGAAATACTTAAAATAAAATACTTGACACTGGCTATATGCACAAACCGTGCGAAGCCATAACTAAAACAAAAAAAAAAAAAAAGATTCACTCTCGTAGTTTTGGCGGGAATCCGATAGTGAGACGTTGTTGGTTTTGTATTATTTTCTCAAACTTGTGTTTCTTCGAGTGTTAATGTGTAATATTGGTGGAATATTAGTAATTGAGTGTTCGTTGACGTGTACGAGTGTAGGCAAATGATGTAAACCCAAAAAGCGTGTTGCTTCGCATTTTTTCCAAAACTCCCTGGAAGTTTCAGTAAAGCATCCAACACTTTACTGAATCGTGACTTTGACTATGTAAATAATTTACTTGTCTACTTGACCACGAGGATTGCTTCAATGCTATCTCTCCTATTGTGAAATACTTACATATTATAAAACTTGACACTGACTAAATGCAGAAACCGTGCAAAGCCATAACTAATTAAAAAAACGTATTTGTACTCACATTAAAAATTACGTCCACCCTCTAGCGTAAAACCATTTTTTATAAATAAAAACACTTCATTCAACCCTACCGTAGGTCGAAGACCCAACTGACCTGTATTGACATTTCGCGTAGCAAAAAAAATCACGTAACTAACTGCTATTTGTATACTGTGGTCCGCTAGGGTTGGCACCTGTTAAAGTCATTAGGATGGGTTGCGGTTTTTTGCGTGCAAGCCCTGGCGGTTATTGTTTTGATATGAGAAAGGTTAAGTTTATTAATTTATAAGCATTATTATATTAATTAAAGGAATTTTAATTAGTGTAACTGTGTTGTTTATGAGTGGATTAAAATGATGTCAAGCTTTATTTAGTTTTATAAGGAGCAGATAATAATAATAACGAATTCTTATAAGTAATAGGTATATCTAGTACATAATTATTTGTTTTAAATGTGTTAATGCGTTAAGCTGTGTTAATCTTTGTATGACATAAATTTGATTTTTACGAGCTTTTTCTGAGAACATGTTATTTTTAGATTATATTTTCCAATCATTCGCATCAAAAAATATTTAAATGACACGAAAACAGACCCCCAATAAATCTATAACTACTACCCTCCACATTCAGGAACAACGTATAATTAGATACAGTATAGCAACTAAACACAAAATAACACCTAATTTTAAGCCATCAATCCAATTTTTCTCGTTTTCTCAAGGCGTTTTTCGACACAATCAAACCAATAATACAATAGTCAAAGTACTTGCTCCCTTTTCATAGCTTAACAGCTAAATGGATTTTGATAAAGTATAGTATTATATTCCTAGGAGGATATAGGGTAGTTTTTAACGTGCTCCTCGTGATTACTTACCTGTAGTTTGTCTTTTATATTTTATTTCCTAGACGGATGAGGCTTTAGTATATAGCTAGTAGAGTATTATTATGTTGATATACGAGTACAGCAGGAGTGTTCGTTAATTCCTTAAAAAAATCGTATTAACCCTTTGGGACGACCACTGCAACAATTCTGGGTGCATTTAAATTAGATAATTATAGAATAGAATATAAAATACAATAAAGATTTTTACTTTTTCTATATACTTTGTATAGTGGTACAAGGTACATAATGGAAATTATGGTAATAAAGTATGCTAAAATAAGATAGAGTACCCATACTGCACACTACTTCTACTGCAATAATAGTGACAAAGCGCAGGGCTGCTACGGTTTGAAATTTAAATGCCTGAATAATTTAAAGTTGTTTCCACAACAGGTGCTGAATTTATGTGGGAAACGTTGCATTATTAGCATATCTGCCATCGCTTACATATTTTATACATACTGCATGTTTTTACATGCACTGCATTGCACGGCGTAAGTTAATGACATTTAGTTGCCGCGCTTTTGCTACATAGCTTTACTGTGAGATAGCTTGGTAACTGAAAGATACAATTTTATCCTTGTATAATATTGGAGATAGATATATTCCATCGACTCTTTCCAATAACACTTTACTGAATCGTGGATTCGTGACTTTAAATTTAACCTGATAAGTTGAATCAGCTCGGTTATATTTGCTTGTTAGATCCTACTATTAATAAAAATAGGAAACAAAAAAAGTTCGCTACTAAAACTAAATAAGTACACTTAAAAATAAATATTAATAGACGAAAATAATAAATTTTATTTTAAAAATAGTCAAATTCAATCCAACATTTATTTCCTCACTGGGATTCAGACATTGCTTAGCATAACTGCCACCCCTATTGGCGGGAACGCCTCGGCACGTGCGCGCGCGCCGTTACGTCAGCTGTCACCCCCTCCCTCGCAGGTGGGTATAATGACCTTAGGGTAGCAACCCTGACAGGTTGATTGTTAGTTTTTTTTTCGAGATTTAGTGATAAAGCAACTGATGGCCGGTGAGAGGTGAAAGTTGAAGATTTTTTGTTAGAAGAGTGCCGACACGAACAGGTCGATAAGCTGATGGTGAGCGCAATGATTTTATTGGTTACTGATTAGCTGTCCCTACAGACGTTGTCCTGTTAAAAACTTAGAGAAAATGAAAGATTTTTTTTACTCTTTTCGTGAATTTTTCCAAATGTTTTTAATAGTTCAAGGGGCATGAAAATAAGTCCAGGCGTTCTTGATTTATAAATGGTGTAACTAACACGATTTTACACATTCCTACGGGACACTTTGGTCACTCATGACAAAAGTAAAATTCAAACTAGATACCAGACATGCATTTTGGTACCCAAAGCAACACGCAGTAGCTATCCAGTTCCACCATTGATAATTACTATCGTAAGCAGCTGTTATCCTTATCAGCAGAGTTCAATGACTTCTATTAATTGCCTCATGGTAATACAATGCAGCAAAAACGTAATGATTATTGGTTACTTGTGGATAAACAAAGACCTTTTTTAGGGTTCCGTAGCCATAGGGTAAAACGGGGCACTATTACTAACCCCCGGTTTCTAGAACGTTTGTTGGCGTTGACAGTAGATTAAAACTATCGTCGCCTCTATCTGACTATAAACAAATGACAAGGATGGCAATAGAATTAATCTGTTGTCAACGCTGACTGACGTTTCAGAAACTAGGGGTAAGACTCCGCTGTCCGTCTGTCTCTTTGTCTTTCTGTCTATCGCCAGGCTGTGTCTCATCAACCGTTTTAGTTAGACAGTTGAGAGTTTCACAGACGATGTATTTCTGTTGCCGCTATAACAAATGCTAAAAATACACAACTCCTATACAATAAACGTGATTTTTTTTACTGTTTTCATAGATAATAGTACGGAACCCTTCGTGAGCGAGTCAGATTCGCACATGACCGGTGTTTTTTCTTTCGCGTGCGCATTTTTTCCGCCAATGTCTGGAAATGCAAACTAGGCACTCAATTAGATACCTCCTGGTTACTTCTACGAGTATGTATTAGAAATAAAAAACATGTTTTTTGTTGTCGACAAATCTCTTTAAAAGGGTTACGGCAGCAGTCCTAGAAAGCCCCGTTCTAAACTGAGCATCTTTACCACCTTCGACGACATCGTCACTCAACACCAGTCTGTTACCAGACGCTAGTCTAACCGCCGACAAGCGAGTAGCGCCTCCCGCGCTTAGTAACGGCCGTTAAGGAAGAATGTTCGTTACACTTGCGCCGATAACGCCGGAAACGTTGCCTAATGGGCAGAGGGTGAGAGGGAGGCTCCTGCACTTATTCTTACTTAGTTTAACCGTAAGAAAGTTAAGTTATGTCGCTTGGAGGTATGTATCCTACTAATATTACAAAGGCGAAAGTTTGTGTATGTATGTTTGTTACTTCTTCACTCTAAAACGGCTGGACCAATTTTGATGAAATTCGGTGTGGAGGTAGCTAACACCCTGGATTAACACAAGAGCTACTTTGTTCGGAAAACAGTGGGTAATACCGGGGGGCGCAGCTAGTAAAATAATAATTGGTTTTGGCATTATTTAACACTTCTCGTGACCACGGCCGATGTAACTTGGTCGAAACGTCGAGGTATGTCAAAATTATATATTTTGATATTCGTTTGTGCGCGAATTAGACCCGTTTAAATACTAATTAACATGTATTCAGTTCGCGAAAGTTTAAGAACTTCTATTATTTAACACGTCGAAACTTCTTTATAAATATCTACACACAAATAAAGTTCAAATGTTCCAAACCGAGAAAAGAGACATAAATATAGTATATCTAGTAGGTATGACTGTATTGTCTGTTGATTTGACAACGGCGTAGTTTTGTAAGCCGCTGAAACGTTCCGAGATACAATCACAACCATTAGAAGAACTTACTCGTAGGTAAGACAGAGAAAATCCTATTTATTTTGAACCAGACGCAGACAAACACATTCACCCACCATAGAACTCTCTATGCTTAACTTACGCGGCGTAAATACGCCTGCAAAGTCATATCATTATGGCAATGCCTACCCATCAAGGCCATATTACGTAGCACTTTTTTCTGTACTGATGTAGTTACCTAATTGAAGGCGTAAATACGCTGCGTAATTTCGGCATGATCGTCCCTACATGCACATACCTATGACGTAACTAGGCTGATGTTTATTGTTGGCGACCTCTAACGTCAGGCGGCCCAAGGGCCAGACTTAACGACTGCTACCAACCGATAACAATCGAGACCGACGGCATCCGTGCTCTTGGAAACCCGTACATAATTTGCGACAAGTCGAAGATCGAACCCGCCATCGTTGCGTTGTAAAGCGCACATAGCACCGCTCTGCCACCATAGCTACTAATACTTTGCAATAGGTTGTCATTTTATTAGATAACTAGCTACGCCCCGCGGTTTCACCCGCGTTACATATACAAAACCTATAGCTATTTGAAAGGTTGGCGTAACTTATTTATGTATAAACCGATTGACATTAAGCAAACATTAAATGTCAAGTGACACCATAATATATTAGTCTAAACCACATCTAATTCGGATAAGCCGTCTCTGAGATAATCGTGCACAAACGCTCAGTCACACGGACCAAAATTCTAACAATCATTGTTAGAATTTTTGCTATTTGCGTTGATAAATGTCCCAATAATATTGTTTCTCATGCATCTTCCATGTACAGACAGCGATCTGTTACATTTTTATTATTATGTATAGATTAATTCAGCTTCATAGCCTAGGTAACAGACATAGACATAACAGATGTTTGTCGCGCGTTTCGTACAATAGCCGTTTATTGGGAAGACGCGACTCGCCAAGGGCACATCGCGACACAAGTATGTACGAAATACACGTCACCATTACAGCCCATATCCGCCATCTGGTGAGCACGGATCCCTCCTCACGTTTGTGAGGTGAGGAGGATTAGGCCATAATCCACCAAGGGGCCCGGATTGGACTCAACATCCCCGAAATAATTCTCGGATTGGATTTCCTCACTGCGTTTTCCTTCAGCGAAAATGTAGCAATGATTACCTTGGACATGTTTTAAAAGAAACATTGTTAAGTGCCCGCATATATCCATTGTCTACCTTCCGATTCTGTCATCTAATCAGCTCGTGGTCACCAAAGTAATGTATTGTTATCGATGCTTGATAGACATTCGATCTCTTTTTATATTTACTTACCTAATTGTTTAATAAGTTTCCTCGAACTTCGCTAAAGTTCTGAAGAGAATATCTTACCATAGATAAGACGTATAAGTTTTTATCATTTGTCCACATTCGCATGTCGTCGTAAACCTAATGGGTAATTCTCCAGCAGTAACATAATAAGCACAAGTACCAAAAGTAACGTTACCTACCTATAGTTATCGCCAAAACTCCGCGTGTTACCTTGCGACCACGCACGGCGCAAAACCGCTTCCGGCATTACGTCAATTTTGTCACAAGAATTCAGAGCAAGTCGCGTCATCGACAACAAAACTGCACCTATGGAAGTAACCTAGAAAACGACAATAAGTGCCAATTCACACGATTCCCACGGGCAATGTCTAGGCCGCCCGTGTGAACGGAACACAATGCGAGGTAATGTTCACTTTTGTGTTTTTACGTAACGTTATGTCATGGGTTCGAAAGGAAAATGCTTTCTCAGGTCATGTGGTTTTTTATTGTTTTGTTTGGGCGTCGAAACAATAAAACGACACGACGCGTCGCGTCGTTTTGTTGTTCTGAAGGACCGAGGGTGTCAATTTGACACGTTATTTTGTTGTTTTCCGTTGTTTTGTTGTCTTGGGGATAATATGAGATAAATTGGGGTCAAAAATTTGGATCCTTTTGTATGGGGAACATAATTAATAATGGTGAGAAAATATTGTATGGAGGTGTTTGCAATGCCACATAATTACGAAAAGCACGGATTGGATAAATGACGCCAAAGCATTACACTACCTACATTAATCCCTCAAAAATCTTCAAAATATTAAAGGACATTTAAAATTAGCGCCATCTATTTAGTAACACTGAAACTTGATAGAAAACTTAGTTGAAAGTACCTCATTTTCATCAAATTGTCACCCTTTAAAAGGAAATGCCTTCACAATTAACATACAAATATTAAACTACCCTATTAATTAAAACTCAATCGGTTTAACTCACGTAAAGTTTTAAAGGGGGTGACTGCTGACTGCAGGAATGCAGTAACGACTGCAAGCGAGGGTCAATTATCCTGTGGGAACGGGGGGTACTATTGTTTCGGGTGAGTTTCATGCGAGTTACAAATGAGTTGGAATTGCATAAAAATATGTTGACGTTGTTTCAGTGCAATTGCACAGGTGCCAGCATTGAAAAGTAGAGCTGCTGAAATAGGAATTCATTGATTCTACTGAGTCGTTTACGTGATGGTAAGCGCTATAACTGTGCAACAATCCATTTTATTATAGGTTAATTAGCTTACCGAAACTGAATCAATGGAGGTAGGTACCTAAGTAACAGATTCTGTTAAAGTATGCAAAAAATAACAATATAATATGCACTGCCACATTTATGAACCCTGACGTTCAAAGTTACTCTTTATCTAACAAGCAACTACTCGCAAAGTACTGCATCGAGAAAAAAACCAGTAGTAGTGGTGCCAAAAGAGGGCAAAACTCCCAATTACCGTACTCGAACTTGCGCTTACGCAGGGGCTCTTGTTAAATTTACCGTAAAATTGCTATTGTTTACGAAATAAGTAATTTTTACATTTTCATTCTAGAGTCACGCTCTGTAAGCATTGGGGGTTGCAAAATTTGACTTGTAAATTTTTATCAGGTTCACCGTGACTTTGAAAATTATTATGGAAAGTTATAGTGACCCATTGGGTTTTGAGGATTAAGTTAAATTGCAAAATTTTCACACCATTGCCTTATACTTAATTACACAATTAGAATATATTCCCAGACAATGTTATTTCTGGCACTTTAGTAAATTAAAAATAAACTCGATAGGACCTTTGAAATAGTAATATTACTGTACATGTCTTCATCAGTAAAACATGTCTTCTACACTAATATTATAAAGAGGAAAACTTTGTTTGTTTGGTTGTAATGAATAGGCTCCGAAACTACGGAACCGATTTGAAAAATTCTTTCACTGTTGGGAAGCTATGCTATCCCCGGTACACATAGGCTACCTTTTATCCCGTAAATATTAATGGTTCCCGCGGGATAGTAGTTAACGCGGGTGAAACCGCGAGGTGCTTCTAGTCATCAATAAAATCGTACATATCCGTTGCTTACTCATTCAACACACGTCCAATCCAAGATGGCCGCCAAAATGGCGTCGAATATATTAAATGGACAAAAAACGATGACATTGAACAGATAATTGCTAGCAGACAGCCGAAATGTTAGACAAAGGCGGTATTTTAATTACGAAGTGTCTATTTTACAAGAAAGTGTCTAAAGCATAGTGTCAATAATCATTTTCTTCTTCTTACGGTTCTTGTCCGCTGCTGGAGATTGAGTTGGGGGGCATCCCGACCAAGGAATGTCGCCTGCACGGGCGAGCCGACCCCATTCAATTACCTAGGTCCTAGGTACATGTAAGGGGCGCCGGGTGACTCACCGCATGTACAAGGTACAGTCAGATATACAAAGAATCTATGTTTGGACGTCAGCCGCATAAACTTCTGCTTCTCAGCAGATGAAAAAACTCTTCTACGCTGAAGATTTCAGTCCACTTTCGGATACTCTAGAGACTTTCTTCTATTCCCGACTTGGCGTCTCGCGCTGTCTTCCCATCATGATATTTTGGACAAAAAACGTGTGGATATATTATGTCTACTTTCTTCCGATCTGATGATGGAGACAAGAGGTAGACAGTGGCACTGTTCAATGACTTACTGCTATTGACGGCTCGTTGGGCGTAGTGGCTGAGCAATCAGACTGCTGCGCTAGGGGTCGCGGGTTCGATTCCCGCCTGGGACGAATATTTGTGCGATCCACAAATATTCGTTTCTGGTCTGGGTGTAATGTGTATGTGAAATTATGTCTGTAAGTGATACCCACGATACAGGAGCAATCCTAGTGTTGGGCTACGTTAAAAATAAAAGTGAGCCGTCACGGGACGCCTGGCAGATGTGAAAAATCGACATTATTTTGTATTATTTTGTTGGGAGAGAATCGCACAGTCGATTGCGCATGGCGACGCGTCGCCACACCGTACACACTACTGCATATAGACTGTATATCATATATATACCAACGTATAGCGTGGCGATGCGTCGCCACGACATGCGTCGCCACGCCAGAAATCGGTTTTACGTGCGGCTATAGATGTTTCACATAAAAAAAAAAACAAGAAAAAAAAACTTACGCTAGAGTGATTTTGCAATAGCAGTACCCATATATATACCTACATTATGATATAAAAGCTAGACTGTAAAAATGTATTTTTCAACAGCAATAAATAGCTTTTATGGAGCCATACAAATGGAAACCATACAAAAACTAAAGTACCTACTACCTAGCTAGTTTTAGGAACTTGTTAGAACTAGCTTATCACTATAGTGACTAAATGGTTCTCGTTTGTGTGTATGACGCAGAGACAGAGGTTTTTGTTCATAATATTATTTTTAGAAACTGAACAATGGAGTTCAATCTATGAATTTTTGAGAACTATTTAATTGCACATAATTGAAATCCTTATCATTTATTTCATTATCATCACAGTGGATATCCGCCCAGTGCTCGGTTCTGATCTCACTTTCATGAGAAGGATTAGGCCATAATCCACCAAGGGGGCGCGGCCCAGATAGGTGGAGAACATTCCTCCAAAATAATTCGTGGGCAAAATGTTTTCCTTCAAAGTAAAGCGTGTGATAATAACGTACATTTTATTTTGTACAAGAAACATCGGTGCATTCTCCTAATGGGATTCGAACTCGCACCCCACTGCTGGAAACTGGACGGGCAGAAGTTTTCCTAATTTTTATAATTAAGATATTACTTTCGTAATTAACAGCATTGTTTAAAATGCCTACAAAAAAACATTTATTTTATAGACAAAAGATAAAGATCTACGGATACGAGTGAATACGTGGGAAAGACTGATATACCCTGCGTTATATGATAACGATAATAATATAACTGAAGATATTTTACCATGAAATTTTTACATAGTTTTTCATTAGATATACAGTTTGAAGTAATATTCGTAAGTTTCAAAAAACTACAAAATTACTACACTACTGAATAAATTCGTATTATTTAATAGGTGCAACATAGGAGCTACCCTAAAAGATTTTTTTTATCAAATGATAAAAAATAGAGATTACAAAGTTTATCACAAAATATGAAAACTCTCCGGACAGTTAGATTACAATATAAAGAGAAGGAATCATAGCATCATCGTCATCATACAACGCAAGATCCCCCCTGGTCAATATATCCCCATAGAACGTCCCCATAGAACGTCCCCATAAGACTTCCCATAGAATGCCACAACGTGCAAACCTACGTCATTACATGTTTATAATATCACCATCACACAAACAAGACATCACTATCTGAAGATATATCTTCAAACTTTACCCTCCTGTGTAGCCGCCAAAGTATTGTATTGTCAAAAGATTCCCATAACCTTGCGCCGGCGCATCGGAGTAACCTTTTTGTACGCGGACAGACAGACGGTTACCTATGTTCCGTTTGTATGTTTATGTTTGAAGTTTATTTTTGAACAGCATGAAAAAATATCATAAAAACTGAAATTATCAAACTATGTGAGACATTTTATTTGCATTCCATGATTAATTAAAATTGAATTTAATTGTTCTGCTATTTCGCGTTGCCTGAAAATTCATAAGTACTATGCCCAATAAAAGAAAACTTTAGTTATAATTATGTTACAAAGGAAAACCTTTGTAACTTTGTCTTCTATAACCAACCTAAAATGCAAAAAAAGGACAAAGAAAAATGGAAAACTGGCAAACCAAGGAAAGCATTAGACCGGAAAAACTGAAAAGATATTATTTTCATTTAAAAGTAAAGTTTAAATACATTACAATCTTAATAATATTATAAACGCGAAAGTTTGTATGTACATATAAAAAAATAATAAAGTACCTTCATAATAAAAAATATCTTCAAGTTCCTTGAATCCAACTGTAAGGTCAACAGACTCGAAACGCAACCACAACGAGCGTTAAACATAGGAATCAGACTCTACCGTGTGAACTGTGTGTCAATGAGTCATACAGATTGAATCGTTTTGTGAAACGTAAAGTGGCAGGAAACGTACCGTAGACGCTTAGGTTTACGTTCCAGTTTTATAGAGTTAAGTTTGTGTTTTCGTTTATAGAGTAGGGATTGTGTTTCAGTTTTATAGAGTTGAGTTTTTTGGGTAGGCAGGACAAAGTTTGCATTTAGTTAGTAAATAGAGTTATTATGAAAAATCATAGGTAAATATTATGGTAAATTCGGCGTTTAAGATGAAAAAGACCAATATAAATAGGCTTTTTTTTTGATAAAAACGTTAACAAACTAACATAGTGTTTTTATATCTTTTTTACTGTGACACTATTGTAGCACCTGAATTTTTTGTCTCTCTAATCGTTCTATTTTCACGCAATTGTCTAGAAAGAGGGTTTTCTTTTCAGGCCTATAGTAAAATATGGGCATAAATAAACTACATAACAAAGAAAACTGAACACCAAAGCTAAATTTATTGTTAGTATCGGGATGGTTAGTGTTATCACTCAGAACCAAGCATGTAATAGAATAACCGAGAATAACGAGTGGATTAGTAACTGTATATAGTTATTTTGGCGCAACTACCTCTGGCTATAATAGGGATCATGGAAATACGCTAAAATTGGTTCCAGGGTCGATAAAAATAGTAAAAGCAAAAGTAAAGTCCAGTACAAAGTACTACAATATAAATAAATGCAGTGAAAATATTTGAATATGCGAACAAAAGCGTGTCCCGGAGCTTGCATTTACGCCGCGCTCGGGCGTATGGACGCGGAGTCACGACGCGGTAGATGTGGCATTCGCAAAGTTAACCAATAACAACAGCGGGCCTAGACAAGTGGCAAACGTTTCTAACGAAATCGAAACGAATAGAATGAAAATGTATGGGATGACATAAGCACACGAAACGTCACGAAGCGAACGAAATATTCGTAGACAAGTTCATTCAATTCTAATCGAATCCAATGAACGCTCCCTGTCGTTCGACAGAATCCATACATATGCGTAGACAAGTGCCACTTTTGACAAGCGTTAGCGTTGCGTTTGAACGACAGCCTAGCGTTCGCTAGGACCCTGTAGAAAACGAAACAAAATGGCGGATTTCTAGCAGCTGTTGCAAACGGTAGCATTGTGTTATGATTTTGTTCGTAGATTTTTATTGTTTTCGCGAGATAACGAGATAATGCACGCATTAGGATTATTGTGGACCTCGCAATCTTGGTTCCATTGCTAAAAAGAAGGAACAAAATAACAAAATGTTAGGTTAGATTAGGTTAACTACCTAGGTAGTACCTACTACTACTACGCATATTTGTATACTTGACACTAGCCGAATTCGCAAACCATGCGAAGCCAAACTATAAAAATAAAATTTCACCTAAAGTGACTGTGACACTGAAGTTTGTAAGCTAATCCATGGACAAGATGACAAAAATGAATGAACAAATTGAATGAACAAATAATTATTAGCGTACGATTGATTAGAACGAGCGTTCGCCAGAGTCATAACACTTTGTCTACCAAACTATTTTCGCTAACGCTAAAGCGTTAACGTTTTTACGAATAGAATAGCTTCGAAGCGTTTGCAACTTGTCTAGGCCCGCAGTTCACAATGTCCAATTCTTAAAATGTCTTAGTAATATGAGCAGTGCATAATGTCCAATTCTCAAAATGTCTTACAAATATGAGTACAAAATGGACGAGTTCTGAAAAACATTAATTATTATTCTAGAACACACGTGGAATTTACCATCAGAACAACATGTTTAATTGCTCATGTCGTTACTCTGTAACGCAAGAAAAGAGTATTGGATACGTTCGAAACTTAAATAGAGATTTTATAATAATAAAATAATAATAACAACAACAACGTTACACAGTAATTCCCAGTGCTAAGGATGGAAACTCATTTTTAATCACATTTTTTTTCTGTGGTTATTCCTATTGTCAGTCTTAAAACAACTACTGGGCACATTTTCAGTAAAAAAAACTATACCATATTATTATTATCACCGTAATATGGTATTTTCTGTCTGCGTCCGTAATGACACTTATACTCTATAATAATTATTTTAATGAACAAACTGCCGCATCCAAACGGTCTTTCTTTACTCCGCGTAGCCACACAAAACAATAGAGGTCCCAGCCACGAACCTACGACAGGCCTTCGTTAAATAATACATATTATATACATTTTCATACACATTCATACAAATTTTATTTGCAAAACGGAAGTCACATTTGATTTATTTAAGTTTCGCTTAGTCATTGTTTACACAGAGAGTATTGTGTTTACTGTAAAGATATTTACTACAGAAGTAATACCATAGCAAATAAAAACATACACCCGATTGCGAACTTCCTCCTTTTTAGGGTTCCGTAGCCAAAGTGTAAAGAGATCCTATTACTAAGACTCCGCTGTCCGTCCGTCTGTCTGTCTGTCTGACGTCAGTTACCAGGCTGTCCCCCAGTTTCTGAAACGTCAGTCAACTTTGACAACAGATTAATTCTATTGCCATCCTTGTCATTTGTTTAGTGTCAGATAGAGACAACGATAGTTTTAATCTACTGTCAAAGCCAACAAACGTTCTAGAAACCGGGGGTGTATCTCATAAACCGTGATAGCTAGACAGTTAAAATATTTCACAGATAATGTATTTCAGTTGCCGCTATAACAACAAATACTAAAAACAGAATAACAAAAATATTTAAGGGGGCTCCCATACAACAGACATGATTCTATGCTGTTTTTTTAGATAATGGTACGGAACCCTTCGTGCGCGAGTGCGACTCGCACTTAGCCGGTTTTTATAACTCTGTTAAGAAGTACTTGTGAATAGCTACGTGCTAGATACAATTTAAGGTACAAACAGATGAAAGCGCGGATCATTTCTATTTTTCTTTTAGGTGTCAGTGCTCATTACCATCTAGGTCCGTATGTAGCATTTTTAATTGATAAAATATCACCAACTTGCTTTTTTGTTCATTTTAAATATATAAATAAACATTGTATCATTTTTGATAAAACTTTCTTTTGCAGGTACAAACATGGTGAAGCTACAGAAGATTCGGAAAAAACTTAGGTGACACATTCCTATTTGAACACCACGCAACAATGTGACAATAAACAAGAACAACTAAACAAGTTAAATTTCTACTCAAAAAGTTCCATTTCTACTCAAATAGTTCCATATCTACTCAAACGGTTCCATTTCCACTCAAAAAGTTCCCTTGCCACACAAAATACTCCGCAAATTCTCCATAGCCTTTAGAAACCAACACGTGCCAATCAAAAACGAAATAGAGCTACGAACGGTTAGAAAAGAAACTGAACTATCAAAAAAATATATAGAGCTGTAAACGAATAGAGTCGTCAACTACCAACGAACTGTCAAAAATTCTAAATCATCGAGTGAAAAGAGAAGTGCCACAAAACCTAAAAGTGAGGTTTGAGTGAAAGAGACAAAACATTGCCTGTGATGTGGTAGTGTGTTCATTGACAATGGATTTACACGCGCCACCGTTGGTCGTGCACTCGTATGAGCATCATGCACCACTGTTGGAGGTCGAGGGGCTGGACCCCCACAGCCCCCAGCAGAAGGTGCTGATACATGCCCCAACGCTGCAAAGCCAGGAGTTGATGGGCGACCATCGAAATGGAGGTGAGTAGACTCGATGCGGTGATCCAAGCCAAAATGATTTTGGTTGATAAAATTTTCGACAGTATTTTTTTTTTATTATAAATATTGTGATGCCATTTTGGTCACACGCTAAAGAGGGCAAATTGGTCACGCCTTTATTAGTATTTTTATAGAAATGGATAAATAATAAAGTGCAATTTGGTCACACGTCAATTTGAAAGTGTGGTTTTATTTGTTTTAGAATTTTTGTTTTTTTTCATATTAATGATCTTAGCTCATAAGAAATCAGTCTGAGTATTGAGAGCAGATGTGCTTATCTGATGCAGAGTACGACTTTTCAGATGAGCAGTACCATGGGCACAGCAGTAACCAGAGCGGGGACGGTGAGTTTTTTTTTATTTATTTATTTTTATGCTGTCATCCTCAAAAATATTTTGCCATCATTTTTTTTATGTTTTATATTTTGGGATCTAGTTTATATAATAGGTCAAAAGTCTACTATTTAATACAGCTATAAGAAAGTATATAACGTTATTGACGGTACAATTTGAAATTGCGGTCGAAATGACAACCAACTCGGAAATGTACGTTACATTTAGATAATTACGTAGCATAATCGCTATGCAACGCAAACTGATGTTAAATATATTTTTAACGTCAAGTCTAAATCTTTAAGGCTCTATCACAATTTTAATTACGTAATTATTGTTTAGAGCTTGCTATAGAAAATAAACATTCTTTATTTTTCAAATGAAGTTTATGCTGGTCTGCGAACGATTTTCGAAAGTTCCGTTAATAATTAACTTAATTATGATACGGACAAAAAGAATGGTTGCAAGCGTCATGATTAAAATATAAGTAGGTAAAACGTTCAATAATAACCTAACTTTTAATTTTGTATCGCCGCCGCCGCTTTTGTATCTCCGTAATATTGTGAAAATTTTAAATTTTATATATTTCAGTGCAACTAAAAAAAATAAGTAAAAAATCATAATACTTACTTAAAAAAACTCGTAAGAAAATAGTAAAAATTGAATGATGTGAATTGAATTAGATTTGTTTGTTGATATTATGTAAAATAATATACGTCGTGTTTTTTTTAATATAGCTTTTTTTTTAATCAGTATTACGATTTTTTTAAATCAAACAAAATTGACAATCAATCATATTAATATTTTTCAACGTAAATCTTTGTAAGTAGGTACTTAACAGATTTTCTAATCACACCATAATAATTTCTCCACCTTATCCAACCATTCCGTATGACAGTTGGCTCCCGCTGCTACCTTAAAATAAAATAAAAATGGCGGCTGATCACAGCATCATAATACGAGTATATCATTACTTAACACCAGTAGTTTGATGATGGCATCGAAATATGTTTCTAAAATGTTTTGTCATCAGCCTCTTCAAATGAAGAAAAAGTGTAAAACATCGGTTGGTTTTTCAATGGACCGCACACAGATGCACCGTGTGTAGATAGAGTGGATGCCTGTGTGTGTGCACGTATTGATATCAGTCGGGTTCGGTCGGGCTGTGAGCGTGTGCATAAGTGGTAGCGATTTGATTACAGAAGCGTGTTTGATAATTATGATTAATTTATTGTATTTATTCCAAACTGATTAAATACGTACTTGTTGTAGACTAAAGTCTAGCCGCATTGTATAACTTTTTTGTAATTATAATAGCTTTTATTTTCAAATGTTTACAAAGATTAATGCTTAAAAAATAGTAGATTATGTGCATACAAACGACGTCATGGTACGACTGAGTAGAACATGAGTAGAACGATTCTGTTTAGGTCCTCAATTGGATCGCAATAAGAGGTCATGGTAAGGCCCCTGTTCGTATTGATTCAACTTTTTAAAATGGAAGCTATACGTGCTTTAAATTGAAGGTTACTTCAACAACTCTCATAAATCACCAATTTGTGAATAAAGCGGCAATGCCCTATTATTGAAACAAATTAACATGTACTAAAATTAATCATTAAGACAAATCGCTCATCGCTCTCACTCCAACCGAGTCCGCCCAACAAAACTCTTCCACCGTCGCCAGCCAAACTAATTTCACACCGATTTGGGCAAGTGTACTTGCACAAAAAACGTTCCATTCACTCGGCGAGCTACTCGACCGGTCCCAGAACGTGGTCTAGTGAAATGTTCGGTATGAATGGGCCAGAAATGGTCTCGGACATGTCGTTTTTGGATGAGACGGTGTGAAAATACTGTGGTGTATAATTTCGTAGGTAGTTCACTTATTTGTCAGCAACGTAAATAATATGGTAGAGTTTCTTGGTGCTGTGTTCTCTAACTAGAGTCTATCCGAAGCATTAGTAGAGTATGAATTTCCCTTTACCTATCAGGGTTTTAAGCGTAAACCAGCGCATGAAATGGAAACATCTTGTTTCAAACTCAAACTATAATTAGGTACTCTATAATTTGATTGGTACTGTAATTTGGTCATATAGTGTAATCTGGATACACATTTTGTGCTTCAAACATTGAGTTCAATTAGGCCACATGCCAAGTTTAATCAAAATTCGTATATTTTAGTGTAAATAATAATTGGTCACACCTCATTTTAAAGAAAGATATATTTTGGTATTTTAGTGTAATTTCGTCACACTATGTGTTATTTACTGTATTGTATAAGAACATATAAAACTGACAATCTTTAGTCGGAGGCAAGATAAATATCTCTGGAAATATCTGAATCTGAAATCTGAATATATCTCTGGGAAATTAAAGCTGTAGGCGAGCAACATTGCATTGCACTCCTATCTTGCATAATATACGCAAGTTTCACTTCGGCTTGAGTACTTATACGGCACGGAAAATTGTATAATATATTATATCTATGATCAGCCTTTACTCGACAAGATCTTGGATTAGTGCAAACTTGATTAAGCAAGATCTCTGGATGGATGAGCAAGCCATATGCGCATGCGAGCAACGCTCCTGTCTGCATATTCGCGATGCTCACTTTGCATACGCTCATTATTTTAACTGTAGTGTCTACGAACTTGATAAAGTAGGTATCAGTCTCTAACTAGTCGTAGGCAAGTTCTTTGACTGGATGAGCAAGCCATCAGCATATGCGAGCAACGCTCCTATCTGCATATTCACGATGCTCACTTTGCATACTCTCGTTCTCATAATCGTACTGTCTACGAACTTGATAAAACTAGGTATCAGTCAACTAGCCGTAGGCAAGATCTTTGGCTAGATTAGCAAACCATAAGCGTATGCAAGCAACGCTCCTATCTGCATATTCACGATGCTCACTTTGCATACTCTCGTTCTCATAATCGTACTGTCTACGAACTTGATAAAACTAGGTATCAGTCAACTAGCCGTAGGCAAGATCTTTGGCTAGATTAGCAAACCATAAGCGTATGCGAGCAACGCTCCTATCTGCATATTCGCGATGCTCACTTTGCATACGCTCATTATTTTAACCGTACTGTCTACGAACTTGATAAAAGTATAGTTGCCGTTTGCTACTGTCTGACCGTTTACTTTTTTGTGGGGCCAGCTGCAAGTTTCGCTTTCGATGCGCGTGACCGTCGTGCCCTGTGTTCGTGTCTGTGTGAGTTAGAAGGGTGTGTGGGTGACGTATCTCGTGTACCATCGATTGCCTCCACAGTGTAAGTCGGTGATGGGACCGCTGTTGGTGATGATACTTTCGATTGCCGCTGGTAAAATATTTGTATGAGCCATACAACTTGAACCTCTTAGACCCATTCTATCATCAGACGACTAGACGGTACGGCTATCTACTATCTACATGTAGCTATAGCCACAATTTACTATTACACTGTTTGGGCCCTCAATTGGATCGCAATAAGACGTCATGGTCAGGTTTGATTAATCATATTCAATCCCTAAGGGTATCGCTTTATCACGGCTGTAACTATCTAACTGCGACATAGAAATAAAAATATCTGTCTAGATATTGTGAGAGTGTCTAGATGTGTGAGTTCCTGTTCCTATCCTCAAGTTATGAATGAGATCTCACTACCGCGGTCGGTAATGCGTCCGTAATCGACCCGCGACCGCAGACATCCCTGGGAATCTTTTGCTTGGCCTTACACACGGGACATCGGGACGCTCTTATTGTATATCCATATATTTTCATGTTACGAAGTCTGTCCAATTATCTTCTTTTTTTTTAGGGCTTAGCTTTGCGGAGTTTGTGTATTTAGCCAGTGATAAGTTGTAAGTAGGCTATTATAGCGTAATGAAGACAGATTTTTCTACTTATAAAACATTTATTTTATTGAATACGCGTTATTTAGGTGGGGCCCCAAAAATTCTTGCTACATTCTAAAATGTCATAACTGGTTTGCTTCTGCAGCTAAGCAAATAATTTGTGTATACGCCTACAAAGAAAAAACATTATCGTACTATCCTAATTAGTCCTTTGTGTATTTGTATACACTTGTCTCTTTTTCTTCCCCTGATCTTGAGTTAAATTTCATATCTCGTCTGCTTACGGGTAAAAGCAGTTAAATGCATGTTATGTCAAACTGAGTAAATGGCATTTGAAAGCTTACGTTATAATTGGGCCTAGTTAAAACTCATGAATTAAAAAACTGCATAAGTCAATTGCTGCACTGAACACCCTACTTTTAAGATTTACTGTTAATTAACATTTTGTACTAGTAAAAACTTTATTAAATTCAAATAAATTGGAGCAGGTAGGCATTTATCATGTTTTACCTGTAATTAGAAAATGTGTGCTATCTTCTGAATACGCTACAAAGTACTGATTTTGATCCAGTATATTATGTCCATACAATACCCTAGACATACTTTTGTTTCGGGAATATTATTTTTGCAGACATTACTCAAATGAATGCATATTTTGTTTTATTTAACCTATTTTACCTGTATAGGTTTATTTACATTAAGTCACTTATACAACGAACTGCATACAAACTTGATTATTGAATTTACAAGAAGTTAATTGTTTATTATCCACGAAGCAATGCTAAATGAACGGAATATGACATTATAAATGAATACAGCCATTTATTGAGTAAATTAGTAACCCTAACACACGACAATAAAAAAAAATATTTATTCGGTTTTACTTGTTTATTTTTACATTTTTAAGGTATATATGACGTTTACACACTGTTTATCTCGACAGCCATTGGTCGTAGCGTTTATTCGGTTTTACCAGCAAATAGAGCATGAAAAATAACATATACAACTGCATTTTTAACTCGATTTACTAAAAAAGTGCATTTATCTGGTTTTACCCGTAAGCAGACGACTGTTACATTAATAATCTAAGCCTCCAAAGGACAATTCTCACAAGTTTCAAACCTGTTTCATGCAATTAGTTCCGCGGCGGGGATCGAACGCCGGAAGTCGACGCTTACAGTTTGAATTTTAATTTGAATATATTTGGGGTTGAAACTAAATGATTAATTTACTGGTCCATTCACATGAGTTGTAATAATTAATGGAATTCATTTTTGACAGTGTCTTTTTATGGTACCGTACCCATGCAAAGGGTAAAACGGGGCCCTATTACTAAGGCTCCGCTGACCGTCCGTCCTTCCGTCTGTCACCAGGCTGTATCTCATGAACCGTGATAGCTAGACAACTGAAATGTTCACAGATGTTGTACCTATTTAGATGTTGCCGCTATAACAACGAATAGGTTACCGACTAAAAACAGAAAAAAAGAATTGCCATTTTTATAGATACCTAAGTACCTACGGAACCCTTCATGCACGAGTCCAACTCACACTTGGCTGGTGGGTTTTTAGTTAGTATTTAGCTACTAATTGTAGTAATAATCTTTTCCATCGGGGATGAATACATTACTATTCATTTACACTAACATATATACATTTATTTGTCAAGTATAGTGCGTAAATATTACTGTGCCGATTCGAAAGACATTGTTTTCAGATGACAACTGCAGTGCAGTGCCGCACAAGACTTTGCACTGCATAAACCTAGGCATTGTAATTCTTATGGAGAAGCTTGGCATTTACCATCGTGTGAATGACTTGCTCATCTCATACTAAGTAAAGAAGAAAGGGGAAATAGTTCTACGAGCTTAATAATTATTGCTCTAAACATGTTCAACAATTTTCTGAAACTCATGTAAAAAAATTCCATACGGAACCATCGCCTCTAATCTGCCGTACCCTAAAAGATGGAAGAAAGAGACGACCATACCTCCGTCGTTCCACTCCATTAGGCCCGCCTTGATTGTCATTTTGACAGATGCTCGGCCAATCGGCATCACTAATGGAGAGGCTCGGTGCGCGGAAGAAGGGCGTAAGCGACAAGCTTTGTTAGACCGATTTTGGAGCTTAGTGTTTGTTTGCTGGTTAAAATGTGAGCATACTTATTGCATTGTATCTATGGTTGAAAAAATACCAAGTATTTTATTATCTTAGAAGACATTAAAAGAATATGAAGCAAAAATAATAGTGACATTTTTTTTTGTTTTTTATTCGATGAAAGAAAACAAGTTAAATTAAGTAAAATAAAAATAAACTAGCTAGATCGAAACCTTACAAATCTAACAAACATCTTAGGTGCATTGATTTTATTTCTCCATGCTTTTTTCGTAGGTAAAAAGTAAGTATATGCGGATTTGTACAATGCATAGATCAAGTTAGGCAAAGCGATTTATAACAGGCTGTTTTTTTTAATAAAAGTACCTATTAAGTATGTAATTAGGTGCCTATATGGCAGACACAGATACACAGATATGGATTACAGATTAACTAAACTAATATAAGTAACAGTCAAACTAAAAGATGACAACTCATTCACAATACACAGTTCACAGTTCTACAATAATCTAATAATATCTATATGGATAAAAAACGTGTTTGCAAGTGATTTTCTAAAATCGGTGCGGGCTAAAACAAACCAGTATAATTATTATATAGGTATATAAATATATCAAAATGCATGAAATTTTCAGTTTTTATTATCATACAGTGAATAATTATAAAATTAAAACGTTAAATAAATAATAATCTATAGTAAATACATCTATAACAAATAAAATGGGAAGGGTCTGTTTGATAATGTCAACATTAAATACTTACATTATTTAAAAGTACCTACGGTACTTATTACAAAAAAACAATATCACCAAAATTTTCTTATTGGCTGATCTCCGAAATGACTACACCGATTTTGACGGGATTTTCACTGAAAAATAGCTGATGTTACAAAAAGTAACTTAGGCTAATTTTATTTTATAACGACCTGCGCCCCGCGGTGTCACCCGCAGTTAACGGTTCCTGCGGAATAATAGATACTCAACACGAGTGAAACCACGGGGCACTGCCTAGTTAGTCATTTAATATACAATAGACTTATTATAAACCAGCTAAAGAAGATTAAATCATGTTTTCGCTTTGCGCAGTTGGGTAAATACAACAGCTGACAATAAGGTTTACTTTTGCTTGCACGCAAGTTCACTATAAGATGCTATGACGTCAGTAAGAGAGCTCAATAATAGGAACAAAATGTCTTAAGCGGCTACGGAGGTACTGAATAAATTCATCTTTGTTGTTAACGGGTGAGAGCTCTAATTTGCATAGCCACGTATTGGAGTTTGAATTTTTTATGGGAAATGCAATTTTTTTGCTCAGGTTATTAGCTCAGGTTATACAATTTGCTCGTTGGAAGTTACTTGCATATGGAACCAAATAAACGACTTAGTTGCATGGATCGACATACTGATAACCGATGCGGAAGAAAGGTTCTAGAGTGGCGACCACGGACTGGAAGACGCAGTGTAGGTAGGCCTCCCACTAGATGGGCCGACGACATCGAAAGAGTCGCAGGCGACCGGTGGATGCAAGTGGCAAATTGTCGTTTGGTGTGGCGGTCTAAGGGGGAGGCCTATGTTCAGCAGTGGACGTCTTCAGGCTGGTGATGATGATGATGATTTGAAATACTAGCATGGATTCATCATTGTCAATGCGGGCGGAGCCGCAAGGCACACCTAGTCTAATATAGAGTTGGTTTATAGATCTTAACTCATACTAATAATATAATTAATCAGTCTACCTACCCAGTTATTGAATCACGTATATGATATGATCAATCAATTTGTCAAATGGTAGGTATGCATTAGCCGGGTCTTTGATGATCTTAGATTAATTAGCTGACGTTAAGTCATCATTAATTAGGTATATCTCTCATCAATAATTACTATTAGACGTATTATACGTAGGTATCAATTATCGAGAGATTGCGGAGAAAATGAAGTAAATATTTGGAAAAGCTATAATATGTGTATGTGAAATTAAAGATTTTGTCTGTAAACATTACCTATACCCACGATACAGAAGAATTAATCTTAGTGTAAAAGTACGTAAGTACCTACCCACTTGAAAGGGGCTAAGAAAACGTTTTTGGAAAATAAAAAGAGAACGAAAAGAAATAATGTCTTGGTGACATAATATAATTATTTTATCTGTATATACTTAGATAATTACTTGTTTTTGGGAAAGATAATAATTTGTATAAAATATGTATTTGTATTTGCATAAGAAAAAAAAAACCGGAACCGGATATGAAGGGATTCGTGAAAGTATAAATTATGGAAAGATGTAAACCTATTTCCTGCGTACTCCGATGGAAACAAGGCATGACTTTAATACAATGTTCATAATTCATTTCTTTATTTATTTAATATAGGTAATTAAAAATAAAAATGAAATGGTTTGAAGGTAACAAATCGAAAAAAATGCTACAAATAATACTTAAATAAAAGTTACCGTGTAATATTACCTGTATTTAAGGAACCAGAAACTACGAACAACACAAACACCCAGACGCTAGGTACAAATGCTCACATAAATCTTTGCTCTGTGCGGGAGTCGAACCCGCAGCCTCACACTTCGCAACCGGCTCATCGCCCACTACGCACGGAAGGCGTCATATTATTAGGTATACTAAAGATTCACTCATTCACCCAAATTAAAATATAATTTTGATGATGCCCACCAAATAGTATACACATTTTTATGGGTTTTTATTGGGTTTAAAATATGCTACAAATACTAATAGCTATATTTTAAAATCAGAAAAAAAAAACACTAATTCGAGAAAATACTAAAACAACTTCCATTAATTATGGTAAGGGTTTACCACTTACATAAATCAACATTTAATTGTATCTACATAACATAGGTACAATAAGTTTAAATATAATAATAATTTATTTACGTAAACACAAACAGCCCTGGTATAAAATTAAACTAAAAAGAAAGCAATAAGTATTACACATATAACTTCATCTTGCATGCCACAATACATACAATACAGATTATAAAATCATCTCGTCTCACTCCAAAAAAAACACATCAGCGCAATCTCGTCGGTGGCGAATTTCTGAACGCACCCTCTGACGCCACAGCCACGTGCCAGTAGAGAGCATTTTGGCGCCGCGACGCGCGGTCGAGCGAAACGCGCGGGAAACGACGCGCTCCATATTCGAACCTTTCGATATCTGTGGGATATTTCGATTTTGGTGTTCCATTTTTAAATATTATAGTTTTTTTGTGGTGCAGGCTTAGGAGTGAATCTGTGAAGTGCTCTTTGTTTGAATTGTGGCTTTCGAAGTGGGGAGTTTGGATTTTTAGCTTCGATTTGCGACGATTTTTAAAAGAGGTTGAGTGATTTAAAAGTATAAATTCAAATAATTGTATTTTAGTGATGTGAAATGCGACTCGATAAAAATGCAGAATGAAACAGAGGCATAAATTTAGCAAATAATAATCTTTTTTTGAAATATATTTCTTTTGTTAAGAGATGAAATGAGACTCAAATATATTATGCGAAAGTTGTTTTTTTTTTTAAGAAAACGATAACAGCGTTGTACTAAAAAGCTGCCTATAATCATTATTATCAAAAAGTTCAGTTTAAAAATCCTTTATCACAAGTAACTAAATAATCTATTATCTACGCAGGAAAAACATGACAATGTAAGTTAATATGGCATGTAATTCTGATACCCGTCTAAATAAGAGCCGCGGGTATCGCGTGACAAGAACCTGTCGTGTGAATATACATACATATACGTCTATGAAGATAATAGCACTGTTTTATAAAATAACCAGTTACAGTTTTAAAAGTAAAAACGGTAATGTTTAAACATATTTTAACATTTAATGAAATAACAAAAAAACAAACATAAATGCACAATTTGTCACATTACAAAATAAAAACGCCAATAAAAAAAAATGTTTTGCTAAAAGTTACTCACCAATGAAATGGACAAAACCATTCATCTTATTTATATATTTCTAGGTACAAAGAAACCAATGGTTATAAAATCGAATAAAAATAAATATGTTTACAAAATCAGCTTATTATTCAATGATTTTTATTAATTGTCAAAGAAATTACTGGATAACATAATCAGGCTTATTTTTTAAACTACATGTAGTTACTTATCAAACTGAGAGAAATACTGAAATATGATAATGCTATGACGTTACTTTATCTGCATTATAATAGGTAGGTATATCAATCTAAGTTGTAACGAAACAAAAAATTAGTAACGTAATTAAAAAGCCGTCGATACGCCAATCCCACGGTCGCGTCGGACCAACATCTAAGATGTCTGAAACCGAACCCTTGTCACAATCCATCGAGCTCGCGCTTACCCACCGTAAAATATACCTCAAAATCAACGTAAGCCATCTGTACAGACCAGTCTATTGCCTGATTAGGACGTATTTTAATTGTATAGTTAATTTTCGTGTCATTATTTTTTGGAAAAAAGTGCGATGTTTTTTTTTGTGGATGTGCAAAATTTTAAAAGTGCGGTGTCATAAGGTTCAAACACAAATTATTTCAGTATATCTGTACCTATATACTATGATAGGCCGACGAATAACGTTCAAGTTGCAGTTAATCACTTTGTATAAAAAACAAGTTTCTGTATAAAACATTTGATTTTCTGGAAAAAAAGTTGTTCCTACCTCGATTTCAATGTCAATTTATGAATATAACTATTTGAAATTTATGATATACCATGGTTATAAATACCTATAATCATAACATAAAAAACCTTTTCTGTATAACAGTGCAAGCTCTGTACCATACTGGATAATCAGATTCCATGACGTTGACATGACGAATCTACCTACACGTTCATTTCAACATCAACCATAATAATATTAATAATCAAATACCCAACAAAATTATACGCATTAAAAAACAAGTTCCTCATTTAATTGTCGCATCATTAAAAATCGCCATTCTCGTGAGAAAAGCGCGCTCATTTACCACCTGCCACTACCCAACCGGAAAAGCAGTGGTCAAACAGCGGAAAATCGCCGAAAAAACCGCTAAAATCGGTCAGAGCCGGTAAAATTTTACCGGTACTTAGTTCGGACGAAGCCTCCTTACCGGCGACCAATCGAAGCCACGACAATTTTATGCTACTTTCACGGTGTGAAAGAGTTTTTTTCGTGGAACCATTAGTGCATTGAAATTAACAACCAAATCGTGGCTTTTGACAAATAGGTACCAATTGTTTTTACGCCAGATAGGGATTTTCTTTTTGCTGAGATCGATCTCTGATTGGTTTAATCTTTGATCTATCTATTAGTCGGAGGTGCAGACGGGCCTAAGTTAGTCGTGATATAAAATTAATGAACAGCTAAAACTTAAAATTTTGCCTACCTACATACTACTTAAATTCTTGTCTTTATGTCTCTGGATTTCAGTTGCATTACAATACTAAATAAAATTTAAGGCAAATTTCTCAAATGAATAAAGTGATAAAAATAAAAATGTGAACAATGTGCAAATATAAAAGTAAATTATCGAAAAAAAAACAACAGTGAGTGACCACACTATTTCCTACCTCCTACACTATGGAAACATTTTATCGCTATGTTTAAAATAAGAACATTAATTTTTTAAACAATATGAAATCGCGATAATTGTTTTATAGTGCAAAAAACTGAAAGTGGATTTGATACTTTTCGAGTGAAAGTGCAGTTATTGTGGTCAAGCTGGAGGGGCAAAGTAAGGCCACTTTTGCGGCCCTTTTCGGGCTAAGGGCCGGCGGCGGCGTGGACTTGTCCGCCGCTTACAGATACAACCAAAACATGATGGAATATTACACATGTAAGTTGTTTAAAACTTAGGTAGTGTTGCCTTATATAATGTATTATATAAAAAAAAACAATTACAAATAAGTATAATTTATTTTATGTTCGTATATTTGTAGATATTTTGAAATACGTCGTAGAACTTATTACCTACTTAGAATTATCATAGTATTATACTTAGGTACTACGCAAGAGAACGAAGCTAGACTCGACACCGTAGTTCTAGCCAGTTATACACTAGTTATACTCAGTTTATGTCATCTACCTACCTAATTGAAGATATTTTTAATTACGTAGCTATCTAATAAAATAGTAAACTATCATACAAAAATGAAATTGTCTCAAACAAAGAAAACTAGCAAAATGTAGGCGTAGGTAGAGACAATAGTATGTTTCCCAACAACGGTTTTTTGATCTCACTACTAAAGAAAACCAAAATAATAGATGGTGTATTTCCCATATTTAAAAATTACCAAAAAAAATCCTTTATACCTAATAGACAATACTATTTTATATGGGTAATATTATGATCGATCACTATGATATAAGTATTACCTAACACAATAAAATGAATTAACTGCCTAAGTACCTAGGTACCTATGTCGTATAATTATGATCTTAGTTATCAAATAATTTGTATAGGTACCTATAATATTATAATATATAGCGTACGTAAGTACGAGATATCCATTATCTTGATAAGATGGCATTGTAGTAGGTAGGCACCTACCTTTTATTTCAATATCTACTTACAGAATGATGTACATTCCGCATTTTATCCGATAGGTATACACACTACACAGTAATAACTACTAACGATAGCATTTTTAGTGTAAAATATAGTGCCAAGTATGTTGCTCACTGGCATTTTGGCATATTATAACCTAACACATCTATGAAGTTAAACCTTTAAGTTAAGTTAATTTAGCATTGTGACCAAAGTATAAAGTGTTTATTCTTATGTAAAAGTGTAAATCTTTCTGCTACTACCTGAAACATAGCCATAAAGACATTACAGAAATAAAACCCTTTCCACTTATCCGTACATAAAAAATCTGCCATCCCCGCGCCCATTACGCAAAAACAACGACCGCATCATCCATAACGATATTATCATAACGACAAACATAAAAACCTCCACAATCGCGCCTCTATAAAGCGCCGAAAGTACCAAAACCGTCGCGTCTGCGTACCCCGAGATTTCATAAAACACCCGAAAATTCCCTCCGAATCTAGATCGTTACTGGACCGGCCAATGGCGAGGTCGCGTTCGCGCAGGAGGGTTGACATCGCGCTCCGATTGGTCGGCTTCTAGTGGGCGGAGCGTGGTTTACTTGTGTGCGTAAGTGCGTTCGGAATTTTACTCCGTTTAATTGGGAGGATCAGAGGCTGTATGGGTTTGCGCCGTAGCCTTACATGTGTCGAATGTGTGCAGCAAATTGGAAACGGTTTCGGAACGCGCCGTGAGATGATGCCGGATTAGATTTTACGATGTTCAATTTCGTATTGACAAATTGTGGCTTCCGTGGCGCAATATTGTTAGCTTGTTGGAGGACTTTACTATGATCTTTATGTAGCAATTCTGTGAGCACTTATGGATATTTCAGAAATATATTTTCAGTGCGATTTAGCTATTAGGCACTTACCTACAGCAAAGTTTCCTAACAAAAATGTATAATCAAAACGATTGTTATACTTAACGCGCGTCCCGATCGCCTTATGCATTTGTTTTATTTGACTATAATTTATACCTTGTTATTTATACGGTGTCGGCCGAGTTGCCCCCACTAAAATCAACTTGGCCATTCACCCAACATTATTTTCCCGACCTTATTTTGGCCGAGGTGACCCCCCAACTCACTAAAACACACACGGGATGACCTAAAAAGTTATAGGCATAACATTCTGCTTTAGTAGCTTTAGTACCTAGAATTCAATCTCGTTACTGTTAAGTAAGAGGTACTAACATAAAAAATACTGAGGTACTTGCTCTAGCCAAAGAGTAAGTTAGTACCTCTACATTTTAATGCTAGGTACGACTTTCAACCATAAATCTGTCTCTAAGCCTTTTCAGAGCAATACAAGAACCCTTGAAAGCCATTCTAGGCTTAACCCGTCTTAACACAAAAGTTTAGACCCGAGTAAAACAGGGGTTTCTTAAATTTCGTTCGACAAAATCGACGTCCATCACACGCGTTTTCTTACTTAATCCTGGCATAAGTACTTGCCTAATTATTTTATTTGTAAATTGTTATTGAGTTAGAAAAACCGACGGTTAGGCGTCGATTTGTGGAAAATATATATTAAGAATCATCTGTTTAACTCTGGTTTAGATTTTTTGAGATGGTAAGACCGTAACCGTTTCCAGTCCACTATAAGTACCTACTATTCTGTCTCCGTAGGGTTACGTCAAAACCAATGGACAAATTATATACCACACAATTACTGTACCTAATATTATAAATCGCAACCAGCGCTCATTACATAAACATCGCGCTTAGTAAATAGGAAATTGTATACCTAACGACGCAAGAACCGTTTAAACTCTCATAAGCCACAACCCACTTACGAAACAACAATGTCGCCCAAACAATGAAATTATAACAAACAAACAAAAAAGCGTCTAAAATTTTAACTGCTTCCTGTCACATACGATATGACTCATCCATAGTTCACGTGAAATAAGCACATAAAGATACAATAGAAGTGAATGACATTAGACTGGCAAACTTAAAACGCGTCGTCTTTTTAATTTTCCAACTCTACAGCCTGAGATATAAGGTTAAAAATCCAATAGAGCGGCTTTAAAGTATCAAGTTTGTAATCCGAGATTGCGAGCAGCTCTGTATCATATATCACAGCGTGCATGTACGTACAGTGTGCGCTCGCACACACGCATCGCTGGCTCGTGATTGGTCGGCGCGTACGCATATAATCGTACGAATCTGACGTTCAGAACGGGGTTTGCCGGTAAATTGTGGAGATTTTTAGAAAGGTGCTTGGAAAATTAGGTCTTTTGTAATGAAACCGGTCGAGTTGCGTGGCCGGCCGATGCCCAATTAGAATAGCTGCAGCTTGTTATGTAAATAATTATTGCAAAATATCTAGGTAACAAACTAAATAGGCATGGTTTCCATAATAAATTGCGATATTTCTAATAAGATATGAATATAATATAATCTTTGTTTTATCAAGTTTTAAGCAGTAAACAATATTTATAACACATTGTCAATTTGACAATTAGTATATTTTATACTTACTTATACCTACAACTACCACATTAGTCTCTTTTCATCGCTTAATGTTAAGTTCTTGTTACTAATATACGTGCAATGCAATGTTGTAGTTATAATAGGTATAATACCTATATCTACCTGCCACGTCATCTCTAAGTCTTAAATATTTTTCAATCATGTAAATTCACTGTTAAAGTACTTAAGTATAAAATTTATTCTGTCCACGTCTAGTAAATCATTACAAACGAAAACAGGACAGATTAAAAATAAAAAAATACTGGCTGAACACAGAATAAAAACCAAAGCTTTTCCCGCATCCAAGATGGCGGCGACAATGGCGTCGGGCTCGCTTCCGGTCGGCGTATGGTAATGCGCTTCCTCTGACCACGCGGATGTGTCTGTGAATTCGCTGGTTGTTTTGGAAAGAGTTAATATGTTTTTTTTTTGTTTATTATTGTGTTAGTGGCCAGTACTTATTTAAGAGTCTTAAGTTAATCCATAATATTATGTTTCGTTCTTCAAATGAGCTATTTCCAGACTGTGTCAGCATTTTTCAGTCTGCTTAAGGTGCTGATAGACGTGGCTGATTTTGCTCTCAATCGCTATGCACGGGCCGGGCCATACGTATCGTGATATCCCATTGGCTATCTCACCAGGCCACGGGAGCCCGGCCCGAATTAGTGCATCACTAGCATACTTTACCTCTGAAATATGTAATTCCCGAATCAAATCAATCATAATAATATCAAGCATATTATTATTAGGTATAAGTATATTTATTTTTGCGAACATAGGTGTTACGATTAATTCATTACAATTTGTTCTGCTATATTTTGCTTCGACAGAGTTTGGAAAATTATATATTTACATTCAATTTCAATAATATAATAATTATGTTATCTATAGGTACTTATATTAATAAGGTTCATAATAATAATAATAATAATGTCAAAATCAATAAGTAAGTAATACGTTGCATTTCAAAACAAATTACAAATTAAATGTCATTTTATACATCACAAGAAGGATCATAAGTTCTCTATGCTTATACCTACCTACTACCTATGTTGGTTTCTCCACGGTGTTTTCCTTCACCAAACAGTATATATTTAGCTTCAGAAGTAGGAATTTATTAAAAAAAAATAACATCAAAGTAACAAAACCATCATTTAATACAAAATTAACAAATATTCCACAAAAATAATTAATCACACATCCAAGAATCACCTTATGCAAACAAATCACCAATTATAGAAAATAAAAGTACTCACTTAATATCACCAGCACAAATTACGACTAACAAATAAAAATAAAGGTTAACTAAAGGTCACAAGTCGCGTCGAACACGTCCGCACCGTTCCAGAGCCAGCGAGCAAATGCCCTGTCTCCCGTCGGCGGCTTCTTTATATAGGCGCTGTGTTGGTCGGGTAGAGAGAAGTCTAACTCGGCCTCTCCTGACTCAACGCCGTCCTCGGCGAAGTTCATGACGCACCACCTGGACTGGGTCTGGACGCCTCTACTTGCTCTGATACCTGAGAGGGACCTGCATCGGGGTCATCAGTTTCGTCATCTGAAATTGGCGTAGGTTATGACTGCTGTGAACTTCTAGGAAACATTACGCACATTGATCTATAAAGCACACAGCACTTATGAATAAAATTATAAGCATAAATTAAAATTTGAACTATAAATTAGCCTAAGTGAGAGCTCTCATTTAAATCCCCAACCAGACTTTACCAATTTCCTAACTTTCTAGGTTGGTCCCATAGATTACACAAACAGGAGTCGTCTGTTGTTTTCTGATCGGCTGGCACGGGATCTGTAAACAAATCAGGCAGAAGGCGTCCCCACTGTCTGGTTTAAAGACAGAGGCCTCGCTGAATCGCATGTCAAAAATAAAGTCAAGGATATCGTGGTAGGGGTAGAGGCATCGCTGAATCGCATACCCTTTTCAGACAGAGGCATCACTGAATCGCTTATCTGAGAAAAAGCTCGAGAGTATTGGGTAGAGGCATCGCTGAATCGCATACCCTTTCAGACAGAGGCATCGCTGAATCGCTTATCTGAGAAAAATAAAATCGGAAGGGTGGAGTAGAGGCATCACTGAATCGCATACCCTTTTCAGACAGAGGCATCACTGAATCGCTTATCTGAGAAAAAGCTCGAGAGTATTGGGTAGAGGCATCGCTGAATCGCATACCCTTTCAGACAGAGGCATCGCTGAATCGCTTATCTGAGAAAAATAAAATCGGAAGGGTGGAGTAGAGGCATCACTGAATCGCATACCCCATCAGATAGAGGCATCACTGAATCGCATATCTGAGAAACACTTGACATGTCAGAAACGAATAAATGTCTGTGGTAGTCGCTCAACTGCCCTACCTATCATGGTGTGTTTATATAGAGGGGAGGAATAATCAAAGGCTTAAGTCAGTAAGTATGTCTGTCGTTGCTAGTCTAAGAGGTGAATTGAAGGCAGGGTAACTAATAATAAAAATGGATGAAAGTACGTAAAGTTGAGAGACAAACCAGAGACACTTCAAAATAAACTCACTTTCAAAGAAAATTGCACAGGACTCTGGGCACCATTCTCCACGCCAGGGGACCATATATTCGGCAGCGGCTTGTGTGGTTTTTCCGTATGAGCCACTTAGTAGTTTCAACTGATAGCGGTTGTTGGGTAATACTTTTACCACCTTATATGGACCCCGCATGCCCGGATCTAGCTTTCCAGTTGATTGCGAAAACTTTATGACAAACACTAGATCATCAATTTGAAAAGCACGTGGCGGGCGACGATGCTGGTTTACGTTAGCGTCTTGTTGAGCTTGATTTCTCTTGAGTAAGTCACCAGCTCTGAAGCGGCAAAGTTCTCTCCGAGCTTCGCGATTCGGTGACGGCTCCAAAGCTACGTCTCGTATTAACCTCCTGATAATAGGTGTTGCAGCTTCGGTACCGATGAGCAAGTTTAGGGCGGAAGTTTGGGTTGTTTTTTGCTTGGTTACGTTGAGTACTAGTTGGAGTTTCCACAACTGTTCTGACCAACTTGTGCCTTTGTGATTGACTTCAATACGGATCATGTTTAGAACGGTTCGGACGTACCGCTCGACTTGTCCATTAGCGTTGTGCATTTCAGGTGTTATAAAGTGAATATTACATCCAACATCATTTAGCAAAACGGTAAATTCTGCAGATTCAAACATGCGACCACGATCGGTGACAAGTAATTTAGGCGCACCAAAAAGTGATATGGCATTGGTAAATGCGCGTTTAAGTTCAGTAATATCTTGTCTGTAGATGGGGTACAACAAGCAGTACTTAGTAAAAGAATCAATGATGAGCAAGACGAACTTATGTCCGTTTGATTCAGGTAAAGGGCCTAGAGCGTCCATGTGTAGTGTCTCAAAAGGGTTACTGGGTTTATCCCATGAAACAATTGGCTGGTGTGGGGCCCTTGGGACTCTCTTCTTAGAAATGCACACTAAACAGTGAGAAATATATTTGGCGACGAACTGGCGCAGTCCAGGAAACCAAAAATGTTTCAGAATCAAATCTACGGTTTTATCAGCACAAATGTGTTCGTGTTCGTCATGGAAGATTCTAAGAAGACTTAGTCTGTGCCCTTTGGGAATGTAACAGAGGAGTCTAGATTCTTCACCCACTGGAGCATAGCGGTAGAAGAGAAGATCATTTTTATGGACATATCGCTGACTATCTAACTCACCGTCTCGCAACTTTTGTAGCAAGAGTTGGGTATCACTGTCGGCTGACTGAGCCTCCTGCGCCCAATTACGAGGTCTAGCTATTTGATAAACCTCAGTACATACCGGATTACGGCTCAGGTAATCCACATGTGCCATCATGTTGCCTTTTCTGTATTCAATGTCGAAGGTGAAGTCTTGTAAATAGACCCACCATCGAGCGACGCGCGGAAGTAAGTCTTTCTTTTTTTCAGTGGCCTTGAAGGCATTACAGTCTGTAACGACCTTAAACTTTAACCCCACTAAATAGTGGCGAAAGTGCTGCAACGCTCGCACGACCGCCAATGTTTCTAACTCATATGAGTGATACCTACTTTCGGCGCCCTGAGTAGACTTGCTAAAATAGGCAACCACATGTTTCATACCATCGCCCTTAGTCTGCATTAAAACCCCACCATAGCCAATACTACTGGCGTCGGTATGTACTTCGGTTGGCAACGTAGGATCAAATACCAACAGAATAGGTCCGCTGGTCAAGTGAGCTATAATTTCTTGACGCACCTGTTCTTGATCGCGACCCCAGCAAAATTCAACATCTTTCTTGGTCAGGCCCGATATGCAAGCGGTTTTTGTTGCGTACCCACGAATGTACCGTCTAAAGTATCCAGCCAAACCAAGGAATTGCCGAACTTCTTTTACATTGCGGGGGGCAGGCGAGTTAACTAGAGCTTCCACTTTACGTGGGCTTGGTTTAACCTGCCCCTGACTAACGACGCGACCCAGGTATTCAACCTCAGAAGCAAGAAACGTACATTTTTGAAGGTTAATTGAGAACCCCGCTTTTGTTAATGTTTCTAGGACTTTCTTTAGCAGAATAAGTCCTTCATCGATAGAATTGCTCATTATCAGTACGTCATCGACATAGACAAGGACGTTACCCGCTTCAATATGATCGCGAAGTGTCTCGTTGATGATGCGCTGATAAACAATTGGGGAGTTCGTCAGACCATAGGGCATCCTGAGGTATTCATAATGACCCTCTGGTGTCACGAACGCGGTCTTATGAATGGACTCTTCATCAAGTGGAATCTGGTGGAATCCGGTAGCCATATCTAAACTACTGAAATATTTGTAACTTCCAAGTCTATCTATGTGATCATCGATTAGTGGTAAAGGATACCTTTCCTTTACCGTAAGTCTGTTTAGTGCCCGATAATCTACGCACATTCTATCACTCCCATCTTTTTTTTTAACTAAGATTATGGGGCTCGCGTATTCTGAGTTTGAGTCACGGATAACACCCTTGTCCTTAAGATCATTAACAATTTCCCGGACCTTAAGTTTTTCCGCGTGAGACAACTTATAGGGTCTATAAGCGACTGGGGTGTTATCAGCGACTTTAATGCGCATTTTACCGGTATTGACGGTGGTTGAAGCGGTTCCCGTAATCATATGTTTGGAAAATCCATCCACCAATGCTACTAGCGATTCTTTTTGTGACCCTTCTAAAGGTGTATTGATTGGTATTGTTTTGTCAACGGCAGATACTTGGTGGATAGGTTTCGCAGAGGTTCTAGTTATGTACTGTTTGTCTTTAGTCCTAACATAAGTGATGCCGTCACGGTTGAGGATATCGGTGCCTATTATAATAGGTGTTGACATACACGAACTTGGCACAACGACAAAATCAGCTTCGATTGAGATCTCACTGAACTCAACGGTTAAAGTTACTAGAGAGCTTGCCTCAACGACTTTATCACTTATTCCTTTCAGTACGCAGTGTGTAGGTTTTCTTTCGCATGAAAAATATTTTAACACATCTGCTGAGATAAGCGAAATGTTTAAAGCACCGCTGTCGATAAGAACGTCTACAGGAATTCCCTGAACGACCGCAGTGGAAATATCATTGTTCTGACCAAGACCAGCAGAGGGCGTAGTACACAGGTTTACATTATTCTTGTTACGCGGCGTAGACCTATTCTTCGCAAAGCAATGCGCTTCTTTATGACCAGACTTTTTGCAGAAATTGCACACAATATTTTTGTTGTCGACAACACCGTCAGTTATGGCTTTAAAGTTGGGTTTAAAGTTGTTATCTGCCCTGGGTTTCTTAGGACAATATCGTTGCTTATGTCCAGTCTGACCGCAACCAAAACACTTAATTGGTTGTGCCTGACTATAAGGACGCTTTTTTCCGACTACTGTTGCGTAGCGATGTCCCGGTTTGTTACTAATGGGCTTAATATAGTTAGCGAGAAACGGGACTATACTTTCGCACGTTAAATTAGCGTTAGTGGCTGCTGCCTTAATTTGGGGGTCAGTGAGGCCACGAATGACAATAAGAATCATCAACCCGTCACTGAGCCCCTTTACAACTCGCAATCGCAGCAGTGTTCTACGCGCATATTCTGCGAATGTATTATACTTGTCAGAGTTCGTAAGCATCACCTCATACAAAATATTGGCATAGTCGAGTTTCTGCGGGCACAACGGTTTAAATTCTCGAACGAAATTGGACCATGTTCGATCGTTAGTTACCCACTCGTTCAGCCACGATTTCGCGTCACCTTTCAAACAGCCTGATACTCGAGACAAACATTCAGAATCCTGCCAGTTATTTGCAAGCCTAGCCCGTTCCACTTCATCACACCACACGTCAATATTATGTACGGCAGGGTCAAAGTTGGAGACGAAATAAGTTTGACTTTGACAGTGACTTAACGATTTAATAGCTTCTACCAAAACCTTGGTGGTATCAGTAACGCTTGACCCGACCTGTGACTGTGAGGTATCAACGGCCGCTCGCGAAATAGTTGCAGAAGTGTCACCCACAGAAACACGTGTGTCTGGCGTACCGACGTTGATAATGTCAGCTTGATTTCGACGTGCAGGCGTGTGAATCTCTAGTGTCACGTTGTCTCCCGGGTTTATCCTACGTTCAACCTCGTTAAGCGAAGCAGTATTTTCGTACGTACATACATTAGAAATTGCGGGTAGAACCTGGTTCCTACCTGCCTCGTTATTCAATTCGTCACGAGACGTGCTAGCATGATTGTTTTCAATAGCATCTAACCGAATTAGAATCGTATTTAAAGCCTGTTGCATGCTAGCATTTTGATTGTGAGAAGCTTGTTTCGCGTTTGACCTAGCAGGTGTACGTGTGCCTGACCTGTCACGCGACCTGTGCCGTCTTTCGTGTCGACGCGACTTGTTACGTGACCGGTGCTGTCTTTCAGACATCTTATGAGCATAAGTTATGGTTTTTCATGAAAATATTGGAACACAAAAAGCATAACACGGAATAAAATTGTTAGATATTAATTGGTGTTTTATTTACCTAAGTAAACGTTTAGAAGTAAGGCCTTATGGGCATGAGAGCAATCCCACTTCTGAATTTAGCTTCAGAAGTAGGAATTTATTAAAAAAAAATAACATCAAAGTAACAAAACCATCATTTAATACAAAATTAACAAATATTCCACAAAAATAATTAATCACACATCCAAGAATCACCTTATGCAAACAAATCACCAATTATAGAAAATAAAAGTACTCACTTAATATCACCAGCACAAATTACGACTAACAAATAAAAATAAAGGTTAACTAAAGGTCACAAGTCGCGTCGAACACGTCCGCACCGTTCCAGAGCCAGCGAGCAAATGCCCTGTCTCCCGTCGGCGGCTTCTTTATATAGGCGCTGTGTTGGTCGGGTAGAGAGAAGTCTAACTATATAGTTTAAATCGGGTTCCTGTCCGACTTATTCAGGTGCAAATTACTCGAAAACTATCTTATACCTACCTATATAGATTTACCCACTTATCTGAAAAATAAGTGGAAAGTTTCACTGAAAGTTTCACCCGCATCCTTCAGGAACCGTTAATTTTAACGAGAATACAAATAGAAATAACAATACAACATTTATTTAGTGGCAAAATGAAGCCATAGTCTCTCGAACTAGTAGATAAAAATATTCTATTTTCTGTTCCAAGACCTATAGCATCTGTATACCAAATTGCATCAAAAACCGTTCATTCGCTCCGAAATTCATCCGCTTCATAGGCTCCGAAACTACTAAACCGATTTGAAAAATTATTTCACTGTTGGGAAGCTATGCTATTCCCGGTACACATAGGCTACCTTTTATCCCGTAAAAATGAATGGTTCCCGCAGGATAGTAGTTAACGCGGGTGAAACCGCGAGGTGCTTCTAGTACTATATAAAGCCTTTTACAAATGTTGGAAGCTGTACTTACGAAGTAGCTATTTAGTAATCTGTGGCTATACATCGTTACTGGTCAGGTCAAGTGAGAGTCACAGGTTAACGTTTACGTTTATCGGCGGAGGGCGTGCGCCGGCGCATGACGTCCTTGCCTCTGCATATAGGGTGTCCTGGAAGATATAAAGAAAAAAATTATTAGATAATACAAAATCTACTAAATGGAAATGTATAGCGTGTTATTTTTACCTGACCACGGCAAAGCCAGGAATAGTTATGACTTAGGCATTCTCCATGTGTTTTTTTTTATTGCTAGGTTTGTCAGTGTTTTAGTACGTGAAATGTTAGACACGGTTAGACCAATTACATAAGTAGCTTAGATCTAGCTTTGAAGGTTTGAACTGTAAAATAAAATTGCTACTAAACTCGAGCTTCGTTTCGTAAACATCTGACGTACGGAATACCCAACACAGAGGAAAAATGATACAAAATACAATGGGAAGAAACATTTTATATCTAAATAAAAAATAAAATTAAAACAGAATGATGAATGCTAGCTGCATATTACTATATATTTTATGCAAGTTTCTGGTACACCCTTTACATAACGTCCGTGTATATATTTTTTGATATTACAATCATTTTATAAAAGCATTCCACTGGACACCACAGTTGGAAACGGAGGGAGCCCATTCCGCCCTCACTTCCGCTGCTGGGAATCTGATGTGCTGAGCGATGGGGCTTTTTATTACTTGATTTATTGTTTTTTTTTATTTCCTTCTCAACGGCCTATCAACAATACCTATCCACGAACCTATCAAAGATTTTATTCGGTATTCTCGTTTACGTAACAGATGTATGGATCTAGTGTGAATGGACCAGCCGGTAGGGGTCGACGTAGACGGACGTACCACGAGCAAATCGAGGACGTCTTAAGGAAAGGCCAAGTCAAGAGTACCCATAACCGGAGAGCATGTATGAAGCAAGTCATGAAAGTAGAAGAAGCGAAAGAGTGTGTCAGGATCGTAGCGTGTGGAGAGATACACTCCCGGTTTCTAGAACGCTAGTTGGCTTTGACAGTAGATTAAAACTATCGTTGTCTCTATCTAACACTAAACAAATGACAAGGATGGCAATAGAATTAATCTGTTGTCAACGTTGACTGACGTTTCAGAAACTGGGGGGTAGTCTCTGTCTACCCCGACGGGGAAAAGGCGTGAATGTATGTATGTATTCTAGTTTAATTTGTCGCACGATTTTCCGATTGTAGCAAATAGTTAGCAGATCGAACGTTATAGATATTTAGTGAACCCAGTCGAGAAGACGCCATATGGTTGACGCTGGCGACATTTTGATAGAGCTTATTCTATTGTAAAATATGTAGGTCGGATTCAGCACAAATTTTAATCTTAGTTAGGTAAATTTTATTATGAATATAATGCTTGCTTAGTTATCTTTTCAGACCTAGTTTGGCTCTGCCTGAGTTTTTTTCTGGCTTCAATGTCTGTAACGTTTTGTCTGCTTCCTTTTAATATGAAAATTTATTGAAAATTGTATGGCTTAAAGATTCATTGTATTTCGGCTGATTTTGACAGCGTACATTCATACGTACATAATATAGAAGCTTGTCTTGAAAAATATTTGTTATTTCTGACCCAAATACAACGCAAACATAATTATATCTCGCAAACAAAGCATCCAAAAATAATATACCTATTTTCAGCCGAAATATAAACTTAGCTAACTCCACTCAAAAACAAGGAAGTCTCAAACAAGGTAAATTAGGAAAGCAAGGCTATTTCTCATTAACTCAGAAAGCATATTTTACTATGAGGAAAATAGAATAAGTACCATGTTGGACACCTGTAGGAAAAGCGTACAGTCAGGGTAAAAAACCACTCACTAAAATATGTTGGTATATTATTTTTCCTTTTTTTGCATCTATAGTTATTGGAAGCCACTATGGCAATTTCAAAAGCCGTGGCCAGTTTTCTTTACTTCGTAGCATTAAAATACCGAAGTGCCAGGGCTACGCTTGCAGAGCAGTTTATTAAGCGCTTCGTTGACATTCGCATCGGTCATGAAAATTCTAGCAGTCACACGTATTTATAGTACCTAACAACTTTATAAATACATTCCATAAAAAATATATAATAAGTTTATCAGTAGATAGGTATATAGTTTCAGTGTAATCAATACTACCTACTTATCTACCTACTTCAATTATCTTTTAAAATGTGTATCTTATATTTACATATGAAACATTTTTGGTGAACTGAGAATCACTCTAGACACAATCCGTAATTAGATACATTAAATTTTCAATGATTTGTAGATGACGTGTTTTAGAAAATCCTTTTCCGTATCCGTATCAATTATTATCCCGAACATCTGTGCCTGACTGTACAAAATTTGAGTCCCCAGAATCCGGTCCGCCATCTTGTTCGCTATTAAGGTTAATTACTCCCTTAAACAGGGGTGGTTTAGTTCCAAGTGTGTTTTTAGTTTTTCCTTATATCGTAGGGTTCGGAGGTATGTAACTATTGTATGTACCTTATGGGGGATGGTAGAGGGCTCTTTTACATAATACATACATATACATATACATAAGATGAAAACTATATGGAAAAAGTAGAAATTAGTATCTCAAAAAAACCAGTCACATTGTTTCATCTGGATTTCGGGAGATTATTATTTTATATAGTAGGTAATTTATATTTTATATATAAATAATAACTACTGTATGTAATATGCACCTAAATGTAATGGCTATAATATACTATGGATATAGCTCATAAATTTATAAGTAAACCTCACAGTTCAAGTAAAGCAAAATCGTATATAATATTATACCTAACATATTATTGCGAGGATTTTTTAATTCATAATTTTGATATTATTATGAATTAAAAGCATTGCCTGATCGTATCCACAAACTCAGTATCGTTTTTATTTGGCTAGGTTACTTTTCTACACAATACACAATAATTAATTAACATAAGAAAAAGTGCCATATGCTTATACACCGATATACATATTATACACGGTCACAAGTTGACTTACAAAGCTGAATGGTCCCATCGACCGGGCGCGGGCGGTCACACCCGGTTCCGCCCGGGCGCCCGGACACCCGCTCGATACCCGGTTCACGGCCGGCAGTAGCGTGGCGTTCATTAACAATAATGTACCGTATTGTACCGTAACTTGGGATACGAATGATAAAGCCTAAGTGTAAGAATAATATTGTGAACTCTTTATTTAGCTTGAAATTGGTTTTAAATGTATAGACTAGCTAGGGTGTACCATCACTTTGGCCAACTAATTATGTTACCGTATTTCACCAGTTTTCAAAAGCCAAGCGCATTCTCATTGTAAAGTATACATTAATTTGTTGAAACATAGACACGACAAAATAAGGTTGGAAAAATTTGCACTGCAATGTTAAATCTGATGTGATACTTTTGTGTCATGGACATTTTAATTATATACGCTAATAGTTATCAATAAACGTCTCCGGATCATCGACACGATAAATATGGAACGAAAATTCCGATGTCCTATCCGTATTGTTGTTCTAATATTTTATGAATTATTCCTGGCCAATTAATACATTTTTCAGGGGAATTCAGCTATTACATCAATATCTTTTAATATTTTGAAATGTTTCACGAAACGTCAAATTTCAATATTAAAATATCCAATGCCGATTGTGTTCAAGCCGTAAGTTTTTATATGAAAGAAAGGAAGAACAATCCGTGTCCAACTGAAGAGACGTATACCTCTGTAGCTACATTGCATAGTTACAGCAAACTTTTGGAAGAGCAAGAAGCACATTCCACACCCGGATAATCCGGCCGGGCCGAGCCGGGTCGCGAGGCGTGACGATCGATCCGTCACGCCCTACCCGGTCGATACCCGGCTATCCGGGTGCGCTGTTTATTTTGATTTGGATTGCTGGTCGCCCATTTTGCAAGTTGCAAGTCTTTGCTTTGGCTGTCCGTAATTAGATCAATCGTAAATAGTATAAGATAGTACTTATTATGTAAAACTGGCTGCGCCCTGCGGTTTCACCCGTGTTGGAAATAATATACGATAAGTATAAGTTTAGGAATTGTAGTCTATGTGTTATTCTGATATGTAGGTAAGCTATATTATTGTGAAATTTCATCAAATTCCATTAAGAAGTGCAAGAAAGAGCAACAAACATACATAGTACATACATGCTCACAAACTTTCGAGTTTACCTATAATATTAGTAGGATGTGTTTGTGACGATGTTCAAAGACTATCATTAAAGAAGTATTTCAAAGACTCAGTTCTTGAGAGACCATTCCTATCATTATAGTTCTTTCGATAAAGATACCGTCTGCTATTATTACTGCGCTTATTTAGTGTTAATGCGTTTTTTTCGTAGTAGTAAAATATTGCCTACTACAATAGTTAAAACCACAGTTAAACAGATGTTTCTAAAATTTCGACAAAATCAACCTCTATTACTCGCGTTGTCTTACTCAATCCTGGCACTCCTAATTATTTTACCTGTGAATTTGTTATTGAGCTAAAAAAAGCGAGGTTTAGACGTCGATTTGCGTAGAAAATATTTAAACTGTTCCGTTCAACTCTAGTTTAAATCTTTTGTAGTAAGACGTGCTTGTATATTTATTAAGCCTGTTTATCAAAACAGTGTCGGTATAGTTATTGTGAGATCTCATCTCATCAACCCCTAGTGCTACATACTTATATGTGACCGTTCAGAGACATATTATCTAAGGGTGTGGTTTCTGTACGCCGCGTCACAATTCTTACTATAAAAATGTACGGTGCGCCTAGTGTGTGTGTAACAAAAGTATTCACTTTACTTCACGAATCGAGTAAACGTCAAACGCAGTGAAGGTCGTGTCACGTCTCTGTCAATACTTACTACCTATTCGAAACGCGTTTATTCACCGTGAGCACCGTATATTTTGTCGTATATAATATTTTCGTCTTGTGATCTTTTCCATACGGCAATGTCGGCGTATACATTTCTATAGTACATCGTGACGTTGTAAGCGGCCGATGATGTTTATACGACCACAGCCTTAATGCTTCTGTAGGTAAAATGGTATGTCGATGCTTCTCGTTGGTCCCGTTTATCTAGTTGCCAGCCGTCGCTAAGCCATGCCAGAGGCTTTTGATGGGACTTACAAACTCTATTAGTAACCTTATTCGAAATCAATGCTTTGACTCCGAAAAATGTGATAGGTATCTCTAAGTTTATATACTGTACAACTAAGTCTGTCTGTCTGCCTGTAATTACATTATTAACCAAACCTTCATCATGTTCAGGTCACGGCGGAGTCAACCAGCTGGGCGGGGTCTTCGTCAACGGACGACCGTTGCCCGATGTCGTGCGACAAAGAATAGTAGAGCTAGCGCACAGCGGCGTGCGGCCTTGCGACATCAGCCGACAACTGCGGGTGTCGCACGGGTGTGTCTCTAAAATACTATCTAGGTAAGTTTATCTTTCTTAGATCACCGAGACTGTTGTCCGATGTCGCGCGACAAAGTTTGGACAGAAACCTGACTGATGGTGCTGCACAGAAATACTAGCTAGGGCAAGTAATTTATCGTACTTAGATAACCGGAGACTGTTATTGTCGTGCGACAAAGTAATTAGAAATTAAACTAACTTTTGTCGCACGAGTTGTTGCTGGGGTATCTAAAAAGTCTGTAATCTAAGTTAAACCTCTTATCTCACTGTTATTTGTTGTCTGATGTCGCGCGACAAAGGGTAAACATACATCTGCCGTTATCGCGTCCTAAATACCTCATCCAAACTATACTGGCTCTCAAAACTGTCTGTCTATGGGCGAATTGAAACATCCAAGTAGAGTCTTGGCAATGTTACGTAATATACGGAGTACGGACGTATCCTCTAATGGGCGTATTTCTGATCCATTGGTAGAGTTAACGGAGTTTCCTTTTCCTGTCCAAGATTCAATCATGAATCAGCACAAATGAAAGACGACTAACTCGAACCACAATCAATCTACTTAGGTACTCATTAATTTTCTTTATCACATTTTATGTTATGATTATTGTTATTATCTTCGTTAATCAGAATTAAGTGTTTGATTTGTAAAAGTGCCTACTTTTTTCTTAATTTTGGCTTCGCACAGCTCGTGCATTGAGCCAGTGTCAAGTTCTTGTAAAAATATTAAAGTGTTTCTTATTTTCACCATAGGAAAGTCATATCATAATCGAAACCCTCATGGTCAATAAAGTCAAGTCATGTATACATACATTTACATAGTCAATGTCACGATTTAGTAAAGTGGTGGATTGTCTACTGAAACTTCTTGACAGTTTATGAATACATGCGATTCTATGCCACAAGTTTGAGAAGATAATACAAAAGCAACAACGTCTCTTTTTTGGATTCCCGCCGAAACTCCTATTGCAATATACGCTTTGATTTTCATTTTTAACAGATTATCTTCTTGAAGGTAGGGCACTAAAATCCCCTACCAACATAAAGTTAACAGACTACATCCGCAAATATAGAGAAGCTACACAGACAGTGAACTTTTTCTTCGTTTACCGTACGCCACCGTTCCGCGCGACGGATCGGCGCGTGCGCGTCCGGTACACAATACTCCGGCACTTATGTCATTTTCTTTTGTTCTCGTTTGGAGCCAGACGGAATTAGAGTACCGTAGGGGACGGCGGAAACCATCGAAACCGTTTGTTTAGTGAATTCGGTGATTTATTGGATAGGCATATGACCCTTAATTTAAAAATAAAAAAAAAGTCTTTTGTAAATTCAAATTTTGTTCTACAAAATATAGATAAAATAATAACTGTCGTTGTAAATGGATGTATTTTCGTGACATAGGTTAGCTGTCAGCTGCTGCTGTAGCAGCAGTAGCTGCTGGTGTAGTGGTGTGTTGTGTAGAATACAGTGGACTTTTTTAGAATCATAGGAGCATTTTAACAAAATACCGCTTGCGAAGGCTCTTGCATTGTATGATGTTTACAGATGTCACTAGAACTATATAGTAAAAGACTGATAAGAACGCCACTGACATGCGTATGTAGGATAAATCTAGTAGATAATAAACTCTACGGAACCCTGCGCTACACTACGCTCTCGCACACTGGTCTAAAAAACTACGAACGTATTTTTAACTAGATATGAAGTATGAACATGGCGATACCATCTTTTATTATTACAATTATGTTGATTGCTATTTCTCAAAATGTAGCCATTTTGTGTGTTAACATAGATTTTTGCAATCTATTTTGTACTTACCTACTGGTTTGTTTATTGTTTTTATTTTATTATGGGTAGATACTTACTTACTGGGACTCTTTTGCAAGTCTACCTGGGATTATACGGCTGATAGATATTTCAGGAAAATGTACTTAACTAATTATTACTGGGCATGTTACGATACTTGGCGAGTTTAAGTAACAAAATTAATATAACTTCCAATTAAATACTAACCGATTGGTAATCCATCGATGGTATTGTTAATTAATTTTAATGTCGCATTTCAATGATTTTTTTTTTATCAGTAAATTGTTCGGAGTTTCATTTGTTTTAAATTTTTCGTATTTCCAACCAAATTTTGACTCTAATGGTACCTTCCTAAGAGTTTAATTTACTTGACACCAAAATAAGACAGAATACAGAACGCAGAGAGGTCAAACTTTTAATAGTTAGATATTGATATTAAGCAGTTTTTGTAAAATAAAATCCCATCAAAAACATTACATGTACAAAAATGCACAAGTCTCGCAACACAGTTAATCTGCCGTAAAAAGTTGTGAGATCGAATGTAAACCAAGTCGGTTAATTATGGGAGCAGTTATACCTTTATTTCTTTAGTAAATAAAGTGACTTGGCAATTGCACACGGCAACATAAATCTATGTTAAGCGCTTTGTGCTTGTATTTGTTTGAAAGTACACTTATACGGAAGACTATATTTAGATTGCCTAGTAAATTATGCTGCCGTGTACAATCGCCAAGACACTCTATTTACTAAAGAAATAAAGGTATAACTGCTCCCATAGATAGGTATAGGTAGGTACCTATTGAAATTAACCGACTTGGTTTACATTCGATCTCACAACTTTTTACGGCAGATTAACTGTGTTGCGAGACTTGTGCATTTTTGTACATGTAATGTTTTTGATGGGATCTCATTTCTTTTTGTAGGTTTTCTTTCTTTATTTCGTTTTTTTGCGAAACACGCATCAACGCGCGCCCCGCGCCTGCGCGGCCGGGGCCCCTTGCGACATAGGTCATGCTCATAGATTATCATGAACGAGTGTCTTTGCGTCTCCACAGATGCGTATTAGGTATAAGGTACCTAGGTACCTATTTTAATGTACCTAGGTAACGAATTTGTTCGACCTATAAAAGTGTAGGTAGATATATATTATAGCGATTTGTATCTCTCTATCTGCCGTAGGTGTACCTATAGTGGAAGTTTTTAAAAATCGCTCAACTGTCGAATTTCTCGAAGCTATTTCTAATTTTTAACCCCTGCTACCCGTTTCATTCAATTTCAATGAAGTCTAATTATGAACTGTAAAAGTAACTTTGTAATCACATACAATTTAATGGGATTTATATGGGAATACAAAGTTATTTATGCAGATTATATATCTAGAAAACGGGATGAAAATTATGGAATGTCAGAATTTTTCCATAGTTTATAGGCTAAACAATAGCTATATTCAAAATTTCAAACTTGTGGGACGGCTAGAAGTACCTTAGAATTTTGATGATCGGTCAGTCAGTCAGTCAGTGGGCAGCAAAATTAAGGAACTTTGACTTGCAATAATTCTTAAACTACTGGTTCAAATTTAATGTAATTTGGATTATTATCTGTAGACGTGACGCCCTCTTGGTCACTAAAAATTTAGGCTTCTAGTTTTATCCATAACGAAGTTACAGGGGGTCGAAAATGGCCCGAATCGCTTCGAGAAAAGGATAGTACGGCCGTGCCTTTTGTTTTGCTCGACTTGGCGGGGGCACTGCCGTGCCCCCAGATACAATACAATACTACTTATTTAACTTAAACTATACTTACTTACTTAAATGCTATACTACTTAGGTACCTAAATATTTACTTACATAAGAATAAGTTAATCTCTTACCATGTTAACTTAAAACTAACTTAACCCCAACTTAATCATGGCAACCGTATTACAAATCTTAGCGCCGAGCTAAGCTAAGCGTTCCTCATTTGTGGTAAACCAATGCTTAACTGCTGTAGTTAACTTAACCGCAGGCTAAGTACGGCTTTGGTACGTATTATGTGTGCTTAGGTTATTTGTTACTTAGGTAGTTTACCTAAATATAGTACTTAAATAATGTTTAGGTACCTACTTCTAAATGGCAATAGGTTAATTTCAGGCTAGAGGATTCTTAAAACTTCTTTGTCTTTAAGTTATCATTATAATTATTTATTTACAACTTTGCGGTCTTACTACAAAATATTTAAACCAGAGTTAAACCGATGAGTCTAAATATTTTCTTCGTAAATAGATGTCTAACCCTCGCTTTTTCAAACTTATTGAAAAATTCACCAGTGAAATAATTAGGAATGCCAGGATTGAGTAAAAACGCGAGTGATAGACGTCGATTTTGTGGAACGAAATTTTAGAAACGTCTGTTTAACTCTGGTCAAGTTTTTTTGTGGTAAGACAGTAAGAATTTTTGTGGACCGTCATTACCGACCCATCCCTATTTGTTCCAACCCTAACAATGTTATTTGAAACCAAAGGCCTGCAGAGCTCACACCACTGGCACTGCAAGCTATAGAAGGCGGTTTATTTCGATATAAAACAACAACAACAACCTTCGACAACAACAACAGAATACAGGGGACTCACTATTGTCTGTTTTAAATTGAAAACTGACCTGTGCTAGTGATGGGACAAATAAATTGACGGGCGGAGAGCGGGATTTCGTAACACCCTTCTGCAATCTAAATCGGTAAGGGTTCATAGTCGATTAAGTACAATTTAAGACTAACGCGACCATGATATTATATTTTTTATGGTATTGTGTTTTGGTCTAAAGCAGTGGCAGAATGGTGGCGAAGAAAAAGACAGAGGTTAAGAGCAGAACACCTGCCCGATCCGTCAAAAGGACTGTCAACTGTCAAAATATGTGAAGCGAATCAATCACCAATCATGAATGAATCACGAATCAAAGTGGATTCGCCTGGCCCAGGACTGGAAAGAGCGTGCATGAGGAGACCAATTAATTTGCAGTCATGGTTTGATATGGGCTGATGTAGATGGATAGATAGATATATATATATGTATTGCAACGAGAAGGTCGTTCACCTCATGTAAGTGCCGCTGCCTATTACAGCAGTGCCACACAGAACTGCGCATTGCAAAATCTCAGCAATGCAACACCATTCGCACTTTCAGAGCGGTCGAAATTAATTGCGTAGATAGTACGATTAGTGTCAAATTTCCTCGTTCGATCTACCGAAAACCCGGAAACCCTTCGCCAGTCCCATCACTATTCCCCCAGGAACGGCTGCCCGTCGCTGAATGCGCGTCCGCTTCTGATATTCAATTTATTTGCCCCACTCGCCTCACTTTGTGTCACTTAGTTCGATTGTTACTTTTATTAATCCTATGTTTGCGGAATCCAGTGTTTTGTTCGATACTTGAGTATAATATGAGTCTTTTGTCTTTTGTTGTGTATAATATGAGTTGTCTAATGTCTATTCTGTTGTGACGAACTCAACTAAATCTTAATTTGACAGCTCTAAAGTTACAGCCATCCATGGACCTAGTATCAGAGATGGACTGACAAAGAGCATACCTGAAAAGGACACACTTGGCTACAGCCCCTATAAATCGGATAAATTTAATACACGTTACTTAGTTGGTGCTCCAATCATTCATTCGACATTCTAAAATGTCATAATTGGTTTGCTTCTGCAGCAAAGCAAGAAATTAGTGCATACGCTGACAAAGACAAAGCATCATCGTACTATCCTACTTACTCCTTTGTGTATTTGTATACACTATAGTCTCTTTTCTTCCCCGGATCTTGAGTTAAATGTCATATCTGTTAAATGATTAATCTGAGTAGCGATCCCTTTTTAAATCCTTCCTAACGAGCGCTATCAATTATCACAAACTGTACAGTAAAATCTGGAAAGTAGTGTTCCCCATTATTATACGGTTTTTATCCGTCTGTCCGTGTGTACGCACGCAGAAAGCGTGACCGTGCGCCACTTCCGCCGCGCCGCGATCATTTGGGAAGGGGGTGGGCACCTACCTTTATACCAGAATGATTGTGAAGTGTACAGTGTGCCTAGTGTGAGTTTTGCTAATTTCTTTACGTGCTCGATGCGGTTTGCGTAAACTTCAAATTGTATGGAATAAGAGCAGCGCCATCTAGTGTCAGTCAGTCAGTCACTAGATGGCGCTGCTCTTATTCCATACAATTTCAAGTTTACGCTAACCGGACCGAGCACGTAAAGAAATTGGCAAAACTTACACTAGGCACACTGATCAGTGGAATCATGAACGTGGCACGATGGGTCATGATTCAATCCCGTACCAGTGCTTGAAAGGGAAACATCCTTTTTCGAACTCAAACCATAATCAATGAATTACATTTTGTTTTCTTTTATGGTTTTAATAATTTGTTATGAAGTGCAATTTTATTGCCTATTTACATTATATGATTTGACTTTGACTGTAGAGAAAAATTACTTCTAGGTCATCATTACCTAGAATACATATTTATAGATACACTAGCTTTTACACGCAGGTTTGTTCTTGCTGATGACAGTTTATCACGATAAAAATTGTCTTGCGTCCTTCTCTTAAAGTTCATTCTATATCCATACCTAAATTCGTAGAAATGGTTATGTAGAAATTATGATGGCGTAACAAACATACACTTTCCCATGTAATATACTACTTAATACCTACTTGTACTTTTACCTACTTGTAATATATATATAATACTTATGGATTGAATAGTTAACCAATTTTTGCATTTTCTACTCTGTCTTGTCCACAGCCTCCGTTTCGCCGCCATTACGCTATCGTTCCGCTATGGTTTCGTTATCGTTCCGCGGCCACTCTGTTACCCTTGGAGCCCCCAGAACTTTTTCATCTGTACACTCCAGTTGTGTTTGTTTGTCGTATGAGGTTGTACTAGGCTCTAGTGCCAGAGTTCGTCAGGATGGCTTAACGACTGATATAAATAGATAACAACCACGGCCCATGACTTAACGTGCCTCCAAAGCACGGAGGGATAGAAATCCGCACATAACTAATTTAAAGTCATTGGCCAAGAATCGAACCCGTATCATTGGGGTTTAAAGCGCACACTTTCCCACTCGACCACCATCTCTCTACACTCCAGTATCACGCATCAATATAAAACCAAAATCAATTTGCAACATATCATGTAACCGGCATATTGGCGATCTAGATAGTGGAAGGGGACCGTAATAAGCTTATCACGGCTTAGATTGGCTTACGGGTGGCTTAGAGTGACTTAATTGGCTTAGAATGAGCTTTTGGAACGTTATTTTGCTTACTTACATAATTAGCATAGTTTTGTTATTTTGTTATGTCGACATTTTTCTGCCATTGAGTTTTGAGATGGACTGTTTTGGTTGAAATATTGTTGTGCGATGACAACTATAACTCTTCGCTGATGCAGTGAAACTTAACAAGTATCTGTCTAGATATAGGTTTATGTAATAATCAGAATAATCAATTTAATTTTAATAAAAACTTTATAGGTCACATAATTCAAATAAATACTAAAAAAAACTAATTAGAATTCAATTGAAAATTCAAATATTAAAGTCATTATTAAGAGATTATACTCTCCTAAATCGTAAGACGCCTTCTCGATTAGCCATATTATTTTATTTTTGTATATAAATAATATCTATATTGATATACCACAGAAAAAAGCAAACTAAAATGACTAGACCAAAAACATTAGCAACATTTGTATGGAGAAGGCAATAAGGTCACCATGGGCGGTCCAAATACTGGACAAAATAAAAGAGCTTATGGAAAAAGATTTGGCCTTTTGTTGGTAAACTTCCTCTGTGATATCTTAGGTATAGGCATCACAAATTAAACACCTACTAGCAGACACGGCCACGCGTTGCTGTGGCTAAGGTTTTTGTTATTGCGACTATAAATTGAGATGTAAGCTACCCTGTCATTCAAGTTAGATCAAAATGCACACTGTGTGCAAATTTGATTAAAATCTGTTAGGTAGTTTAGGAATCCATCGCGGACAAACAACGTGCGAGACAAGTAGACAAGATTAAGATTATGGTCGATTATTAAAGCCAAATTTCCTCACGCATCCCACCCAATCTTCACTTGCTATAACCACTCAAACCACAAGCGAACCACCAGTAAACATGAAAGCAGACTGCTAATGAACTAAAGCTAATTTCAAACCATGGGTTAGTGTAATCGGAAAACATCAAACCGGATCGCTCTTAACCAATTTGGTGTGAGGCCCGTACACACGAGTTGGAGAGCATCGAGATAAGTCAATTATAAGTGTGATCACACCCTAAGTGAGAGTGCGTTCGTGTACTGTTGGATTCAAAAGTGTTTCTCACTAATACATTAATATTATTGTTATACAATCCCATTTATACTATCCCAATATCCCAATAATTATTTGAGTGTCAAAGTTTGAGTTTAAGTGTGTTGGTTCGCTCTTCATATCGTGACAGCTAAATGGATTTGGATGAAATTTAACTTGGAGATAGTAAACATACCAGATTAACATAAGAAGCATACAATGGAACTTGCGAGTAAAACCGCGGCGAAGAGCTATTACTATGGAGAAGTTGCTAAGAAAGTGAGAAGAAAAACAGATGCTTGACATTTGGCTCTTTAGTACTCGACTGTACCACTAGGGGTGACAAAACAAGGGTGCTAGTGTCGTCCGTCGGGACGCTAACATTATCGTAATGTAGCCAGGGGTATGTTTTAGGGGTAGTTTCTGTTGAAATATTGTTTTGTAGAAGCAAAGTAAGATTTTGTCAGTTTGATCCGTCATTGTTACGATTTGGAAGTTAGATTCGGTGCTATAATGAATGCTGTAGTTTTATTGAAACTAAAAACATAGGTACTTAACTAGATTTTGAAAGTTATATGAAACAAAGTGTAAGGTTTTAATTGTTGTATAAAATTAATAACAATCAACAACACCGAATAAAAATAAGATCTTATTCTGAGGGACTGAGACTCATAATGATAAAAAATCCAATTGTTCTTTAAACATATTTAAACAATCTGAATTTAATCTGCGTACTACAACAATTAACTGTTAATAATTGCGTAACCTTTTAAAACAATACCAATTCCTTAACAACGAAATCCGTAAGCAAAAACAATATACCAAAAATCCGCGAAATCACACCATATTGTTATCACAATTCAAGTCCCGACTCAGCCATAATCACCCCTACACGGGACACAATGCACGACGAACAACAAACGGGACTTCGAGACAAACGGGACAGCCCGCTGAAGTGTATTCACGCCTTTACTCTCGGGACGTGGCATTAGGACCGACGAAATTAAATTTCAAATCAATAAAATAATGGGACGGTCTTATGACAATTAGATTATTCGGGGGCTGTTTCACCCCTTGCCCAGTTGTATAGTTGATTTATGTTGCTCTTTTTGTGCGGTAGCAATTTTTGATTGGATTTTTTAATTGAAGTGTGTGCACTTTTTTTCGCTATAGATTTGTGTAACTGGGATTGGTTTTGGAGATTTAGTTATGGAATAGTTTATTGGGTGAATTTCACATTCCAATTGGTGGGAGGTTGTCAATTTTGTTTGGCGAAGTACTTTACTATACGTCAATCCATAAGTTACATGCGCATTTCTATAGCCCTATACTTCTATACTTTCTATACTTCGGAGGAACGTTAAGCCGCCAGTTCTGATTGTTACCGGTTGTCAGCAGGCGCAGCCACGTCAGAGGCTATTGATCAGCCTGACAAACTGACACTGAATACTTCATTTGACAAAGTAGCTGAAACAAACTAGCTGATTACTGCTTTTTATTGTTCCGTACCGAAAGGGACTCTATTTATGACTCCGCTGTCCGTCCGTCCGTCCGTCTGTCCGTCCATCTGTCACCAGGCTGTATCTCTTGAACCGATCACGGTAGACAGTTGAAATTTTCACAGATGATGATTTCGGTTGCTGTTATAACAACAAATACTAAAAATCCGAATGAAATATTCAAGAAGGCTGCCATACAATATATACGACGTGTTTTTTGCCGTTTCATTTCAATGGCTCGGAAACCCTTTCGCGCGCGACACCGACTCACAGTCGTTACAGTTAGCCGGTTTTTCCACTTCTAATCCAGAACCTATGGCCGTTGCGTGCACCCTACCACCTTGCGAGATCAACACACGAAACTCTCTAACAGTTCTCCGTCCCCCAGGTACTACGAGACCGGGAGCTTCAAGGCCGGCGTGATCGGGGGCTCCAAGCCGAAGGTGGCCACACCGCCGGTGGTGGACGCCATCGCGGCCTACAAGCGGGAGAACCCCACCATGTTCGCGTGGGAGATCCGGGACAGACTCCTCAGCGAAGGGATCTGCAGTCAAGACAACGTGCCTTCTGTCTCCAGTATCAATAGGTAAGTTTCTGATGAGGCATATAGGAAATAAGTCGCTGAAGTTTTGAGGCTTGAGGTTTGAGGTTTTAAGGTTTTGAAGTGGCAGTTCCATTTAAGGCTGAGCTGATAACCATCTTAGACCTGTACCCCTAGTGTGAGTTTGTACCAGCTCGACATAGTACGCGTCAACTAGTAACGCTTTTGTATGAAGATCCTGTACCTACTGCGCCCCTACCGGCGCGTTTATGAACGAAAAATCTTCATTCCTTTCCCAACCGTGCTTTCATAATCTCAGAATTCTACTAACCATAAAGCGCGTCCATCAACCAAATCCAAAATCATTAGCTAATCGAAAATCCATGTATCTACCCGCATCACCATCGAACCGCACGAAATATGAGAAAATCTCTGAACTCTTATAACTTCTGCAACTATTGTTGGAATGGTAATAATTCAATGGATGGTAGGTAGGATGTCCGGTGCGTTGGGAGCACGTGTCGACTTCCGGTGACGCCGGGGCCGCCATCTTTGCTCCCCTCTGCGCGCTTCCGGCGCGCTTCGTTCCGTCACGCAACCCATTGGTGGGCCATCGTATTAGCGGAATACCCAACCGTATATCTCTTACTAATACATAGATAGATAGATAACTCTTTTTACGGGAACAAAGTATTCGATTCAACGCAGATGTACGATAACTTTGTAGGTAAGTACGTATGTATTTTGTATATGTATATAGATAGTGAAATTATATGTCTGTAGCGGTACCTACGATACAGGAGCAATCCTAATATGAGGCTACGTTTATAAAAAAAAAGATAGATATTAGATAGTGATAGATAATAATTATAATATACATAATAATTTAAATAGTACAGGCAGGACAAACTTAAAAATAGGTACAGTAGACGGTCTTATCACTTAAAGCGATCTCTACCAGACCTTTGAATGGACAACATAGACAGCAGGAATAGGGTTGGATCGGTTGACATCAGTGTCAAATTATAATACATACATATTAATAATTGCACACAGCAGCTACCTACTTGTAGTTGTATTACAGTAAACCAAGCTAATCTGTGGAAAAACCGTAAAAAGGGGTAAGGACATCTTGCCTGCTTTAGCACTGACTCACAGGCGATAAGCAATGTCTACTTTTTTAATTCGATATGGGAAGAATTGCTCGAATCAGACGTGAAGAATAAGACACTTGCTTTGTAAACAATCTTGTATTGTCTATCGTGTTCTTTCCGAAACTGGAAGTTTCAGTCCAGCGTCCACCACTTTACTGAGTTGTGACGATTTGACTAATTGCCTGATTGACTGACTGTGATTCGACATTTTGATCATTTGAATGGTATAGGTACTAACAAAAACTGGTTAAATGCACAAAGACAAAATAATTATCCTAAGCTAAAACGTATAAAAAAAATACGAGGTAGTTTAATATCTCGCTTATTCTCTAGCTCCACTAACTCTTTCCCTTCCTTCAATCAGACAAACAAAACCGTACCGTAACCTGACGTGGAAGGGTCGGTATTACAATGCACGACGGAAGGTTTCCCGAACTTTCCTAAAAGGGGCATTGTTTAGATTCTTAGCAGAAACTGTTTACTTCGAGTTATTGTTATTTTATGTTTACTTCGGTGTAAGGATAAGACGCGGCTAAATTGGCATGGCGGCAGTGGATACAAAGAAGTGATAGAAATAATTGTTAAAATCAGGCGTTACTTTGCGGAAATCCATTTTCAAAACAATGAAGTAGAAATATATTATGTAGTTTTAATTCCGCCAAAAATTCGTCTGATCAATGTTGGCTAGATGACGCTAACAAGAGAGCTCTCTTGTTAGCGCTCGACGAGTCAACATCTCCTGAGGATGTCTCGTGTAGAGACGAAACACGTGTCGTATTGCTGTCAGTCGATGTTGGATAGGTTTTTGGATGGGAAAGATTACGTCATCAGCCATCTAGCCAACATTGATCAGACGAATTTTTGGCGGACGAATTTTTGGAAAATAACAAAACAATACAAATATTATGTACTTTGCTGCATATTGCCAAGGGTCAAAATACAATACAAATTAACAGATACATTGGTTCCATCGGCGGTAGTCTGTTTGGCGCTTTATCACCACAGACATACATAAAAGAGGAAGCAGACGGGATTTTTTTTTCTGGCTTCAGTGTAATGTCCGTTCTGCTCTCTTATATTATGTCTGTGATTATCGCTAATAGGCAAACTATTTTACACAAAAAAACATCTTTAGTCACACTTTAGTGTTGAAATTAAAGTACGAGTAGAAACAAAAAGTTGTGATAATCATAATATGTTTTCATGTGCAGTTTTTCACGGCTGAACTTCTTTACTGATCAACATATGGTAATTATTTATGTTGTTGCATATTGCATTGGCATCTGCTTAGGTGTCGGCGTCGACTCCGCATCTCTCACCACACGGACAAATTTACAGAAAAACAATCACTGAATAGACTTTACTTCGATTTACAATATAAATTGCAATACTTTCACTCAACTACGAGTATATAGTTGACTAGAAGCACCTCGCGGTTTCACCCGCGTTAACTACTATCCCGCGGGAACCATTATTTTTTACGGGATAAAAGGTAGCCTATGTGTCCCGGGGATAGCATAGCTTCCCAACAGTGAAAGAATTTTTCAAATCGGTTCAGTAGTTTCGGAGCCTATTCATTACAACCAAACAAACAAAGTTTTCCTCTTTATAATATTAGTGTAGATTATTCTTTACGCCGACCGCGTCGACAATTTCAACAACAACATTAGATAACGACACCCGCCTTATCAACGGAAAGCTAAATTAATAAACGGTAGCGTGTCAGATTATCAACACTATCAACACTGACACATGTCGACTAACTAACAAACCGCGACCACAGACTAACAAACAGTATAAATTCCCTATAAAGTGGGTGTTATATCTTATCTAGCAACACGCAATTAGCCGCGTGGATTTGTAGGCTGGCAACACTTGAGCTCGAGTGTTGGGGAAACGGTTTATCGAGGTAATTGTGCTGGTGACCTTTGTTATTGCCATTTCGTGGTGGATTTAGGTAAATCAGCTTAATCTTTTTTTTTAGCTCGTTGTACAACCACGTCAGCAAAGTTAAAAATGTTGGTGGTAGAGCACTTGGGCCCGTATTAACAAATCAAACTTAGCGCTGAGAGCTATCTTCAGTGTGCACTTGCTCTTTCGTTCTAATTAATATATACATCTTAAGTTGTAGATTAGGAACAGAAACTTACATGATATCTGGCAAATTAATAAATTACACTCAGCGGTTAAGTGCTATCCGATTATGACACAATTGACACATACAAGACAGTATCTAGTAGCCAGTGCTACATCTCAATATCCATTTATTCAATAGCAAAGATTTCAAGATGTAGATTACAGTTTGAGTGTGGTTTACCTGATAGCGCACTTGGTAGCGCTATTAAGGTTCATTTATTAATACGGCCCTAGGTATACTGCCTCTTGGCTACATACTTACTTACCACCCTCAAGTAGAAAATCTGTCACCAAACTCTTTTCGAGGTGTTCAGCCCTTAGTGGTCAAATGCTGGCCTATACCTAACAGTATCACAAATGTATTTATTATTTTTTGTTATAATCATGGCTTCGCACGGTTTGCGCATTTAGCCAGTGTCAAGTATTTTATTATTTAAGTATTTCCTATTTACACAATAGGAAAGTCATAGCACTAAACCAATCCTCGTGGTCAAGTAGTCCAGTCGATTATTTACATAGTCAAAGTCACGATTCAGTAAAGTGGTGGACGCTTTATTAAAATTACAGTGAGTTTTGGAAATAATGCGAAATGACACGTGTTTTGGGTGCACATAATTTGCCCACACTCATGTACCTACGTTTACGAACACTCAATGATTAATATTCCGCCCATATTACACATAAACACTCGAAGAAGCACAAGTTTGAGAAAAATATACAAAACCAACAACGTCTCACTATCTGATTCCAGCCAAATTTCCCACAAATTTATTATTGGTTAACTCTCGTGCGTCGAAATCACTTTTATTTATAGCTTACACTGTCAATTTGTATCGTAGTGATGTTAAAAAAGTTAAAAACTTAAAAAACCCGCCAACACTCAACCCCTGCTATTGCCACGCAGGTCCATTTCAAATCGCCCTGAGGGGAGCAAGTACATTATTGAACAATAAAACAGAATCATTGGCATCGGGGGTTGCTCTAAATCGTATTACTTTGAGTCTATTTACCAATTTCTGAGTTTGGTTGCATTTGCGAATAATGACATAACACAGAAATCAATAGGTGAAACTCGCACCGACAAAATTTGCACGCAGCACCAATGCTCATTTTGCATTGGTAATTTTGCAACGGAAAAGTAAGTGTGCGAAAGATCCAATTCAATAAGATACTGAGTAGAATCGCTAGAGCTAATCTGGGGTGTGCCGATTTATGCATGTCTAATAACTGGGAATTTTGATATACGGCAGCAATTTAAAAAAAAATGGAGAAATTAATAATAGGAAAACTATGAAGAATTTCAACATTTTAAGGTTTCGTTTATGTAGAGATATTTAGTTAATAATTGTCTTTGACTGATCACGTCGGTACGTATCTATACCTACTGTATAATATTCTTAAGAGGAAAGATTTGATTATTTATTTGCATCGAATAGGCTCCAAAACTAGAGAACCGATTTGAAAAATTCTTTCACTGTTGGGAAGCTACACTATTCCCGGGTGACATAGGCTACCTCGTACTATCCCGTAAAAATTGACGGTTCTCGCGGGATAGTAGTTAACGCGTGTGAAGCCGCGAGGCGCTTCCATTACTAGCTAAAAAGCTAAACGCCCGCCCATCTCTATTACCGCATTAACTTTTAATCCAATTCAAAACTGCAGACACGATCACAATCAAACTTGACAATAACCAAAATAGTCAATTCTAAACGCATTTCCCTCTCAATACGATGACGATTGCGACCCCTAAGTGCATCGGGCACGCGACCGGCACGGGCACGGCACGGGGCGAGACGGGACGGGCGAGGATCCGGCACGTGTGGCTAATGTCCTACGGAACCCGGGAATGTGGTCACTCGACGTCAATGGAGGTCTAGTCGACTGGAAGTGAGGGATTTAGGACGGCATTAAGACAGATGCAGAACTAAAGATGTTGATAGCTATCAAGAATACGAAGGTCACTTCTAGAAACAGTGCTAGATTAATGTTTCTGATTGCTTAGATGATCGTGAATGTCGTCTATTTTTTTTTTAGTAAAGGCTACCCAAAATAATGTGTGAAGTTTTTGATGGCAATCTTGTTTTTTCGGCTATTCTGGTGGCGGTGGTACTTCACGAGCAATTGGGTTATCGTAGAATATTATGACATATAATGTAAAGGATGGAAGAGATTCAGTATTATTCAGTCACAACTTTTAGAGGCCTTATGTCAGTAACACCCGAGTAGGTATAGATCATAATAATTTCATAGACCTAGGTACCTATAGTTTTTTACATAATAATTGCTATTCTACAATTTAAAATCGATGCAAGCTCCACATTCTATATTACCAGTCCATAACCATAAAAACTCCCTACCTATAAAAAAAACGCAAAAAGCCGACTTGCAAAACGCCAAGACATTTTAATCGGGTCCCGCCACCGGATAATTGAAGCTATAACTCTGGCAGCCCCAGTTTGACATTTGAATTTTTTGCACTGGCAATCTGAATAAATTGTTGGCGCGCATTTTGGTTAGATTTTAGGGTGTGTGTCTGTGAGGTGTCAACGCGAGTGGTTGTTTCTTTTAGTAGACGACATAGGTGCATATCGTAACTAAAAGCTACCTTGTAATGAAAACTTTTTTTGGAGCATAATATAGCCTAATCAACCGACCTAAGTAAAGGCTGAATAAAGATGGAAGGTGATGAAATTCATTTTGCTCACAATAATTTAACCATAGTAGGACACAATAAATCAAGCATATCGTTCGTTTCTGATAACTAATCTAACAGCAGATTAGTATTTCTGTAACCTACCTACGTTTTAGATTGAGAAATTAGATATCCGCCATTTTCATTCGCGCCAAATTCCCGTGCTCGACTGACAGTTCATTCCGCCATGATGGATCGCGGCGCGCTCCGCGCTGAATTATTGGCCGGGCCTCGAGGGTTGACATATGCAAAAATTGTCTCGCAAACTCATCAAAAAGGTCAGATTAGGGTGTGTAATAGACTCGTCGCGGAGAAGTTGATTGATGGTGGTGCTGTAATTGTTATTATTTGTTTATGACTAGGGAGTTCGGGTGTTATTTTGGGCAACTGTATTTTTTTAATAACGACTCTCTCAAGGACAATCTGACTATTATACATGAACATGGCTGCTACAGACAAGACGATAACGATGACATTTATACTGCCGCAATTTGATAAGGGAACATAATACCTAATATCATACCATTTTTGTACTATGTTTTTTAATTCATTTATATCCTTCATCAAGTAACAATCCAAACGAATATAACAATAAATTTCGCTTAATGTTATACGAAAAAATTCAAAGTTGCCAGCGTGGGGCACCGCAAAAAGCACGATGATCATATCCGCTTCCGGCGGCAAGGGTTACCAGTAGCGGTCATGTTTTAACCCTAACATTTTAATGGTATCTCCTACCTTCTGTTTGAAACTAGGACCAGTGCGGTGACATCTTAGAAACAGGTTTTATAGCATACAATATTACATGTGTTGCAATACCTAAATTGTAAATATTTATTTTGTGAAATATGTTGAAATAATAAAATTCGAATGACTCGATTGCCGATTTTGTTTGGTTGGCGGTGAAAAAGGAAACATCTATAACAAGCCAGGTTATGTTCCATCACTCTACCGGCTGAGACATCCGTGAATGTAGGCTCTATAAAACATACAAAAATGCTCTTAAACACGAGTCACGATACAAGAGTGCCTCCATTGAAATCCGTCAGTTTTTTTTATCTATGACTAGAAGCACCTCGCAGTTTCACCCGCGTTAACTACTATCCCGCGGAAACCATTAATTTTTACGGGATAAAAGGTAGCTTATGTGTACCGGGGATAGCATAGCTTCCCAACAGTGAAAGAATTTTTCAAATCGGTTCAGTAGTTTCGGAGCCTATTCATTACAACCAAACAAACAAAGTTTTCCTTTTTATAATAATATTAGTATAGACAAGTGTGACGAGGTAGAAATAGCTCTGAATGAACGTTGGTTTCCATTTGAGACAGACTTTTATGCAAGTGCTTTCGTTGTTGGCAAATATCAGTGATTTATGAAAGGAAGTCAGTACGGGTGTGTCGGCTTTTTGTAATTTTATTTACTTATTTATAGGTAGGTCCTATGTGATTTGATTTGATTTATTATAATATTATTATTACAAAGTTTTCAACATAGAAACCACACGTGTATCTATTTAATTTCCAACATTTTATGCGGTTATTAGACATCGGAAAATCTGATTACGTCGAAGCGGCGCATATTTCCGAATTCAAGTAAACCCCAAGTTTGGGGTTTACTTGAAAACATTTTGTAAACATACTTGTAAATAAATTAACAAAAAAAAAATGAATAATATTGTGTAGGTAGTATAGGTACCTACTAATAGCAGCTAGTTCAGAGAGAGTTAATAAAGGCCATAGCCGCCTAAAAAACTGAAAGTCCCCATACACACTACGATTTTTCACCCACATTTGCACAAAATAAAGTCTCCCACACACTTGCGTTTTTTACCGCGGCCGGAAGCGTAACAAATCGCGAGCGCGGTTCAGTATATTGCAGAAGGATGTCGCGCCGCGTGGCGTCTGATTCATTGCGGTATTGAAATATTGAGTGTAATAAGCATGGGGAAACAAGACTGGCAGTCTTGGAAATGAATGAATGAATGAATGAGTCTTGGAATGAAGCGGTGATAGTGGAAGAACGACCAGGTACCTGCATAGCAGAAAGTTGGAACTTGAAAGTACAAATTCTCAGTACAGGTACGCACTAATGTATTTCTAGTTAGAACTAGTGTGGCCGTGCCATATTATCACTTGCTTTTCACTTAATGAAAATTATGAAAACGTGATGTGAAAATATTTATAAAACGGCACCGCAAAAATTGTGCTCTATTTCATTTCAAACCGAGTCTTGCTATTTTTCAACATTCCGTCTTTCCCATCCCTATTCGAAGCCCGCGATTTTTCACAGACGAAGTCTGCAAATGCATTTTTTGGGACCCCTCGACTGTAATGGATTATTCATGTCATTGCGCCTAATTGCGTGCTTTGTATGCTCATAACTTGGAAATTAAACTTATTATTTACATAATTTGAGTCTTTGGAAAAGTTAATCATGTTAACTTTGCAGCAATAGTGCGGTTCAATAGCTATTTTAATACATTATAAGCTAGCATTTGGTAAATGTGGTAAACTTGCTCATGCCTGGAATGGGACAAGTTCTCGTGCACCGCTGATGCTGGGGCCACACGTATCACCATCGTCAACGGTCTACGTCGCTTTAAACAACGCGGAAATCTTCTCAATAATTTTATCGCCATAAATTTGACTGGTCACACTATAGTCATCGTTAACAGCCAAATTCAAAATAAACCAAAATCAAAAAACATGTGAACGTAAAAAATCGGGATATTCAACGGCAATGCCAATGCCATATACCGATTATGTGGCTACACTTACGGCGAACGTACAATGACGTCGAACAACTGGACAGCCAATGAGATATCACAATACGTGTGGCCCCAGCATGACGGAGCACCCCGATAGAGGTTCGGCGACAGACTTCCAACTTGATAGCTAGCCAGGGCACTAAAGTGCTTATAACTAAGGTTTAAACAATATTTTCCTTCATCAGAATCAGGTCCTGCTCGTCTCTCACAGCTATACAATCATCTGGTTTACCAACTTCTCTATTTGCTTCAGGATCGTACGGAACAAAGCGGCGGAGAAGGCGAAGCACGCACACAACCAGCAGCAGCAGCAGCAGCAGGAGCAGGAGATCAGCTCGGCGCAAGGCAGCGTTGTCTCTGTAAGTTTCCACGAGGAGTTATGAGCGGTAAATGAAAGATAGAACAAAAATAAAGAAAAATTGTCTGACACTACTACACACAGCAACTAACACAAAGTAGGACAAAATAGGATACAGCAAGAATGGGAGATAGAGGGTTGTCAGAAAAAGTCTGTGCTCAGCTCTGGGATGAAACCTCAACGCTGATTTTCAGCGGTGCTGGTTTTTTGGTGATCTGCGGGCTTCCCAACCAGACACGATGAGGTTCTCCTTGATGTATCCGTCAACTGAACCTTTTTGATCTCGCCTGGTGTTATTCAGGATGTGGTTGAAGATAGTAAACATTTCCAGCTCAGAACAGGACTGGCTCTGCTAGAACCGCTGCCAGAACCCCCTGGTAGGGGCTTGATGATCTCCTAGCACCCAACCACCAAGACTTCCAACGATGTTTTCTTGCTCATGCTCATTTCGCGGTCAACTGGTTTGGAACCAAACAAAAACGGTACCAACTGACTGGCAAGACTTTACAACCGATCTTCCTTCCCCAGGTCATAACCCATGCCGGGAACGCACCAGGCACCACCGCCGTCCTGTCTCCATCGACAGAACAGCACGTCACCAACACCGGCAGCTACAGCATCAACGGTATACTGGGGATAGAGCAAGTGGACGCCCTCCACAACGGCAGCACTCCGGGGCTGAAGAGGAAAAGGCACGAGGACCAGGGTGAGTAGACCTGTCTCGGTTGTTAAGTGACAAGGGGATGCTGAATATTTGCAGAAGTTCCTGGAACTTGAGGTTATCGAAACGCACGAGCACGTCACGAACATATTTATAAAAAGGGCCTCACGGTTTCAGACGCTGCTATCTCGCGTGAACCGTTAATTTTTGCGGGATAAAAAGTAGCCTATATCAGCCGGGGATAGTGTAGCTTCCCAACAGTGAAAGAATTTTCCAAATCGATTCAGTATTTTCGGTGCTTATTCAATGCAAACAACAAACAAACAATCAAATAATTCCTCTGCTTTTTCTGCATCAAGGGAGTCGGTAACTATGAGTCCTGTTTAAACATCGCATATAAAACTATAACAAAAAAAATCCTAGATAACCTACGATCTCAAAATTGAATCTACAAGACCATTGACAGCATAGGAAAGTGTCAAAATTCTGGCTGCTTCGCCATGGTGGTTTGCAAATGATGCAATGCTGATTTTACCGCATAAATACGAGAAAAATAGAAGCCAGTTGGTCAAATAATAATTCTAAGTGTAACTCGTTAAGAATATATTATACAAAACTGTTAGAATACATTCTACGAGCCACATGGGCCTAATTGCACAAACTCCACACGAAGAAAATTTGTTAGTAAAGTTACTGAAGGTGTACTTGCCGAGGTACTTGCATTGTAGAGCTTCTTTAGCCTGCGAGAGGTAGTGAGGGGTCTATATCGATATTTAGAAATCACAGGTAACGTATCTTTCCTTTTTTGCATCATTGGTTGCAATTACACAATTATTTGTCTAATGACTTGGATTATGCCTACATTTTTTTGTATCGTTATTGTCACTCAATTATTTAAAGCATTTTTTTCAAGATAAAAATAACATTTTTGCGTCGTTGATTGCAGTTTCAAAATTTGCCTACAATATAATGTATTAAGTATAATATTATATCCAATCAAATCTCCTCTCAGCCAAGGAAAAAAATCGTATCCACAACAGCCAATTTCATACGCGAGCTTATTTCAAAAGTTTACAATTTACATAAACGAGATGACAATTGCGATTTTCATCCCAAATAAACATTGACACCAGCACTATCTCATTTGACAAACAACAACGTCGAAGCATACGAGCGATAGGTACGATTATTATCGCATGACGATAATCTTTAATGGCTATTATGGAGCAAGGCACATCTCTAATCCTTTCAGCCATACCAGTGATCAGCGACCGAAACGGCGAGATTTACAGTGCTATTAAATTTACTGCTAAAACTGGGGTCTTAATAATATTATAACTTCTCTTAAATTCCACTCCTTTGTGGTTTAGATTCAAGTTTGAATAAAGTTAAAATACACGGTTGTTAAGAAGAGGTTAGATATTAATTTCGCTTTGAGCGCGGAAGTGTTCAAAACTTTGTCATCCTTAGATAATTTGCTTCCAAGATGTTGAATTTTGAAAATATTGCGCGACACTGTTCTGCGCTCGTTACCGTATGGCATTGGTTTCCAATGATCAAAAATGTCCGCTAATTTATCTGCCTTTCAAACCTGACCCCAAGTAAAGGTTTGTTTTGCACTACGGTTCTAATGTTTAGCAACACGCGCCCCTCCCACTTCTAATTTCCACCTGTCTCTCTCTTTCGTGGTATGCATAGATACAAATACTACTGCTGTTGAAAATCCGTCATCTTCTTGCAATTATGACAGATTTACGAATGTTACGAATATTTCTTTCAATTCATTTTAATAAATGATAGTGTAAGTAATAATCTAAGAAAACACGACAAGATACAAATCACGCACCAACATCAAACATGCATGATAATAAAACACGACACACCAACGCATCTTTGCTAAAGCTACCCAACCCCATCCTTCATACTGCTTTTAAGCATTACCATAGTCATCATTAAAACAACGAAATCAAAGGTGCAAATCATCATAAACGGTTATCTGGAAGAGATTGCTCTTAGCAATAAGATCGCCAATTGCACCTTTGTTATCAATGGTGCTTATATTAATATTTTTCATTGTATGTCTTGGAGTGCATTAGTAATAATCAATCCTAATCCAAATTTTGCTATCTGGGATTGATATCACAATCCAGTTTTAGGGTCAAACGTACCAATAACCGATCCGTGGATTGGTTTATAAAGGCACGCAGTATGGCGATCCATCGAACGATAGGTAGCAATCCAGAATCGATTTCAATCTTGGATAGGAGATACAATATTCGGGCAATATCTTAATTATCTTATCTTTGGCTTATAATTATTGCTATTTAATTTTTGTTCACAGACGAGAATAGAGACTTCAACAGCCATTCAGAAGACGACGTGAAGAGACAAAGAAGTCACTACAATGGCGACCAAATATACTCAAACGTGAGTAATACCTTTATACATTAATGCTAAAACTTTTATAAGTACTAATGATAGGTAGGTACTAAATCTACGAAAAAGCGGCGGCCATCTTGTCTAACTTATAGTGGCAAGTGACATCATTATTGCTTTATGATAGAAAACCTTATTGCAAAATAAGAATTTACCAAATAAACCAAGTAGGTACCTACCTATTTATATAAAACTAATTAGTTAGGTGACCTACCATGAAGGCGCGGAGCAAACAGTATATCTACCTACCTAATAAAAAAAAACACAGCAAAACACTGAAGAAGAAAACAGTGTTCACATTACAACATAAAAACATGCGTTGAATATCCTTTTAGAAAATGAAATAGTTAATTAACTTGAAACTAACCGCACTGGCTGTAATTGAGCGCGAATTGGCGCGTAAATTTCGTCGGCCATCTTGTGACGGATGGCCGTGACGTCACTTCCGTCCGCTTATACCGCGACTGATGAGGTGTAATCAAGCCGAGGTAGCATGGTGGTGTCACAGCACTAATTATCCACATCTTTACACTACGTGGGTTCTCAGAACATAGATAAGGTATACCTAGGACAAGAGACCGGGAAAAGTGACAGTACTTTTTTCTATGGGATTTTCCTGACACTGTTTTTTCACTTTTAAGATTCCGTAGTTAAAGAGTAAAATGAGGCCTTATTAGTAAGGCACCGCTTTTCGTCAGTCTTTCCGTCTATCACCAGGCTGTAGGTATCTGATAAACCGTGATATTAGTTAGACACATGAAATATTCCCAGATGATGTATTTCTGATGCAGCTATAACAAAAATGACTAAAAAACAGAATAACATGAATATTTAAGGGGCTCGCAATCGCATACAGCAACTCCTGATTTAGCCATTTTTATAAATAATGCGAAGACCCCTTCGTGCGTAAGTCTTACCTTTTTTTTTTATTTCTGAATTCTAACACAACATTTTTCTTCCCAGCTCTGGTCCTCGTCAAAGTGGAGCCTCAAAGACGAGTACAAGCTGCTAACGGAGCTGGGGGGCGCCGCCGGCGGCGCCACGGGGTACTACGGGGAGCTGTTCGACGCGCCTTACGAGCACGCCGCGCATCCGCACTACACGCCTCATTCTGGTGAGTGCTGCTCATATGCAGCCACGATACAGCTACAATACAGCTACAATACAGCTACAATACAATTACAATGCAGCTACAATACAGCTATAACAATACAGCTACAATACAGCTACAATACAGCTACAATGCAGCTACAATACCGCAGGTTGACGTATAGAGGAAATAAACACACGTAGCAACAATACTGTACGTTGACGTATACTATCAATACTGGACGTTGGCATTGCATTAATTAATAGCGTGAGCCACAGACACTGAAGACAAGGGTCTTCAACCAGTGTGTGGTACCAGTGATGACATAATTATGGCACTGAGACGTGGTCCTTAACTGCTGGCCTTTTGGCGAGAAGCTCAGAATCACACAGCGGGCAATGGAGAGAGCTATGCTCGGAGATTCTTTGCGCGATAAAATCCGGAACGAGGATATTCGCCAAAGAACTAAAGTTTACGACATAGCTCTCAGGGTTTGCAAGCTTAAGTGGCAATGGGCAGGCCACATCGCTCGCAGAACTGACAAACGATGGAGAAGAAAGGTTCTAGAGTGGCAACCGCGGACTGGAAGACGCAGTGTAGGCAGGCCTCCCACTAGATGGGCCGACGACATCAAAAGAGTCGCAGGCAACCGGTGGATGCAAGTGGTAAATTGTCGTTCGGTGTAGCGGTCTAAGGGGGAGGCCTATGTTCAGCAGTGGACGTCTTGATGATGATGATGATGATGATGTGAGTCACAGAGTTGGCCTGTGCGTACACCCAACCAGGAAAGAAACTCGAGACACCCAACTTGACATCTTACCCCCACGCCCACAGGGGCGTGGCACACCGTTTAACTCAGTTCTCGCCTGCGGGATACAGATCCCGCAGGCGAGAACTGAGTTAAACGGTCGCACTATACGAGATATACTAATGAAAACTATCCGTAAATATTCAACTACAAAAATAAATGGGTGTGATGTGCATGCGAAATTATATGTCTGTAAGCGGTACCCACGATACAGGAGCAATCCTAGCGTGAGGCTACGTTTAAAAAAAACTAAGAAATAAATTCAAGATTGTATTTATCTTATCAGCACGTTTCCCATACGATAGCAAAACGGCTAAATCGATATTAATAGAGGCGAGATGACCACAGAATGGCTTGCGGTTGCCAACGCTATACCATGAGAATCTCGCATCCATTCACTTTACATTCATTCATGTTTTCTTTACAATATTGATAGTATTTTTACAAAGGAAGATTCATACATAACACTTATATATACATCTTGGTGTCTATAAAGAATTATCTTATTATTATATTGTTTTATCCACATATAATTCCTATCACTGGTTAGTCTTCGTATAAACCATGTCGATCTACACCTTATCGATTATCATTTCCATCTACACTTTATTCAGCTTTTAGGGATCCGCAAGGTAAAAACTTTGGTGTACGGTTAGATTGCATCTTGTGTTGTAAGTAAGATATAATATTGCGCTTTTACAAATCAACCACTGAACTCAGAACAATAAAAACATAATTATTAAGTATTTTAAATAAACAGATTATGGTTTGAGTTTGAAAAAGGATATTTCTCGTTATTGCGCTGATTCATGAATCTCGGAAAGGAAAAGGAAACTCCACTTACTCTATCAGCGCTGGAAATACCCCCTTTAGACTATATCTAAGTAATGAACATTTCAAAATCTCGCCAACAGTGTAAACTGTAGAGTAAGTATAATAGTTTTAATATTTTCCCTGGAAAACATACACACGCTGCTGCAGTCAAAGAGAAACTAAGCCAGCGATCGCTTCAACTCATCCACAATCAGACATCGCAACAAAGAGCCACTCAGCTAACTTTCCTGGACCAGTTCTTACCACATCCGTCATGTGAATGTCCCGGCGCCGTCCCTCTCAGTAACACTAGATGGTAACGCGACACGGGCAAGATCCACGCAGCACCTGCTCATTGTTACTTCCTCGTTGGTAACATTGTGGTTTACGTTGTGATTGTGTGATATTTGTGAATGGATGATCGTGGAAGAGAGATGAGGAGAAATTGCAGTTAATTTTGAAGATTGAGAGACAAAAGCCAGCCTTTCTATCTTCAATGCTGAAGGGTTGATTGAAGAATTGAATATCTTACCTCTTTTAGTCAAATATGAAACAATTTATGTCACCTCCATTTTGGCGAATATGGACTCAACAAACTTTACTCTACGAAAACCCAGTAGGAAATGAAATGAAATGAAAAATGAAATATATTTATTTGTAGTTCTTCATTATCAGCAGTTCTTTCCTATTAAAATTCTGCCCATAGTGGCGAAGAAATATTACAATATAATAATTAATTACATTATCGTGTAAGATCAAAAGAGGACACAGAAATCGTTTGAAAACCCCTCTCATTATAATCACTGGCTTATTCATAGTCAACTCCTGAACATTGCGAGCAGTCCCATAAACGTTTTTAAAGCGACTATGTAGCAGCTGAAAGTGCCATTAACAATACGTCTACATAGTTAGTTAGTTAGGGCACAGATTCTTGTTGGATCCTACGCAGAACCATCTATGAATTCGCCTGACACTGTCCTAAATCTCGGTCCCTTAACACCACAAAAATGTATGCCACAAAGACAATCGGAAGCGCCGTTAAACAGCAACCGCTAATTTTCAGGGCGTGACCGCGATGCCATGATCACGGGGTTCTATAGGAAGCGAGGGAGGTCCGTTAGATTTGTCGTCACGATGATGTTCCAAGTGCTTATGGTGAAGGTTATTTGTCAAATTAACATTGGCATTTTAGTTATAGACATGCCACCATAAAAGATTGTAACGGAAAAGTGTTTGCTGTACACCAAACAGTAAAAGAAATAGCAAAGGTGCGGTGGAGAAACACAAGTTAGAGAAAAATAACAGAATTTTTGGTGTCCCGCCAAAGTGTAACACGCAAAGTTTTAAATCAAACGTCAATAAAAATTAGAGTTCTGCGTGTTTTTTTTCAATTAAGATAGTTTTATTCCACCATGATGCGTTTCGTGCGGATGGTCCTTGTAATTATCTATAATGTAGAATCCAGATGAATTATTGTTTACCATTTTGGATATAATTTAGTAAAGAGAAATATAAGTCCACGTTAGTCCATTAATTAACATTGCATCCTCTCAACTTCAATGCAAACCTACAAAAGCTTGTTATAGCTTGAAACAATTTATTAGCTAAGGTCTCTCAACTGGTCACACTAGCTGAACACCGCCGCAATGGTTGTAAATCTCGGCTATTTTTACTTTTTGTTTGATGTTTAGTGTACATACACACTTGTGTTGAAAGTGAGTGTGTGTGCGTTTATTGTTCAAATATGCTAGTGGTTGATCATTATCTTTTATGATAAGAGACGATGTGTATTAGTGTGTTGATCCTAAGCCTAGAATAGGACTGGTTTATGTACTACATAAGCTTTGCTATCAGAACACCCTAAAGACAAACTCCCAGCTCGAATTTAGTTGGCCCCGGTTCGATGCTTTGGGCCAAAATCAGAACGGACTTCACTCGCCTTAACTACGACTTGATTGCCTTGATTCCGGTTAAGTCCACACAGAATTGATCAAGTCGTCGAACCGTAGCGTCAAGCCGAATTCAACAGCACTCATAATCAAGAAACAGGTGGTCATTGAGGTGCTGTTCCACCAATGTTTTATAACAGTGTCTCCATCACCGAAATCTCATCCTCAGTTTGCTCTGCGAAACATTCGCTTTTTATAATATACCTACTAGCAGACACGGCCACGCGTTGCTGTGGCTAAGGTTTTTGTTATTGCGTCTATAAATTGAGATGTAAGCTATCCTATCTTTTAAGTTAGATCAAACTGCACACGGTGTGCAAATTTGATTAAAATCGGTTAAGTAGTTTAGGAGTCCATCGCGGACAAATAACGTGACGCGTAATTTGTATATATTAAGATTGCCTGTAAAGTTTTATAATATTGTGTCCTTTCCTTTCCTCAGGTACCAATGATTCAACGGGGTCTAATGCTGGGGCAGGGGGGGAGCCCCCGTCGGCAGCCGCCAGTCCTGACGCGGCGGCCCTGGTGGTGCTTCAACCCCCCGCGCCCCCGTACCCTCCTTATGCTCATTACGATGGTAAGTACTCCATCTATCAAGTCCTGATGACAGCGAGGCTTGATACTAGGCAAAATACTTTCAGGGACTATAAAATGTATTCTGAAACACGCTATTACCTAAAGTTAGATTTGAAACATCTTCAACAAACGTCTCTCAAAATCCAACTATACTCTTAAACTTTGTGGCTAAGTTCCTTGCTTGTACCTACTCTAAGCTGATAATTTTAATATACAAAAACATGCCAACCTTTTAATATGTTTCGCAAGAAAATTGCTTCAATACAAACAATATAGCAAAACGCCTCGAAAATATGTTAGAAAACATTCAAAAGACGGGAGAAAATACACAAAAAAATATCCCGCCCCGATTTCGCACTTACCAACGACAATAAAGATCCACGCACCGAAATAAAACAATGAGAGAAAGCTAAAACAAAAGTGCCCAAACAGAAAAACAGTTCAAGAATCACGATGGAAAAAAAAAACTCGCGTAAAGCTTTCGACAAAGTCGAGTACTCCACTCTGAACCACTCCGAGGAAAATCTAATTTTCTCGTCGGACCGCCCGACTCTCTGTGTTATAACATCATAAAATATCATAGGAACCACCGAGTTTTAGCACTTATGCATATTAAAGGGAGGTTTCAAAATGGAGTGCCACAGGGCGCCCGTCTGGGGACCGCACTTCTCTTTATGCTTTTGGTCTTTAATCTACCGCAATCTGCTTATCCCGAGTGGAGGGCGGGTGGGGAGGTAGACATCTTTAATAGCTCATTCGGGGCTCTATGCAAATAATTTTAGAGGGGGGAATCGTATGCCTTTGTCTGGAGCGGGTAACGAACCTTGTCACGAGTTTGCGATGCGACAGAAGTGGTCCGGAGTTGTACGTCGGGTGTAGGCTTCGGTTATAAATATTAAACTGTCACTTTTAGAGGGTGGTGGGGCGAGAGTGGTTACGCGTATAAAGCTCGTTATACGGGGCGGGGTGGAAACATATTTGTTGCGGGCGTGGCGATTATGTGAAGATGTTAGGTAGATAATAATATGTTATTTTTGATGAACAGAACCAATTTTGTGCAATATCTTAACTTCACATATATAAATTATGCGTCACGTTGTTTGTCCGCGATGGACTCCTAAACTACTTAACCGATTTTAGTCAAATTTGCACACCGTGTGTAGTTTGATTTGACTTGAAAGATAGGGTAGCTTACATCTCAATTTATAGTCGCAATAACAAAAACCTTAGTCACAGCAACGCGTGGCCGTGTCTGTTAGTAATGTGATAAATACCTATAAACAAAAGATTTCTGAGATTTATTTGTTCGATATTTAGAATGTAGGAGAATACAGTGACACCCTACGTAAAACAGAATTTTCCATTACTATAACCCTATAACGTTTTTGCAAATATTTTCTTTTGATTCTTGTATGTTTATTTTGTTTAGGACTGTTTCGTAGGCCTGGTTCGTATAATTTCTTTTGTCTGATACTTTAAATGCATATCACAATTAAATTCAAGTGCAATAACATAAATGAGAATTACAAATATTCATAATTATACATTTTTATGTAAAGATCCGTCTAATTTAGTATTTATTTGTGAAACAATAAAGATCCTATAAGTAAATTAGTAACAAAAAATTATAATATAAGAACATAATAATATAATTGCAGCATTAATTTTTAATGCTTTTGTAATTACGCGAGTAATAATGCTAAGATTCATTCATTCATGAATTATAATAATTGTGTAAATAATTGTTCTGATAATTACAGGTACAACGACACTTGCGAGCGAGTATGCGTACGCCGCCCCCTACTCCCAATACTCACCCTACGGGGGTCCATACTCTCATTCAACAGCCACAGGCTTGCTATCCAAGTGGTAAGATATCATCACTATTATCTATCACATCTATCATTTCTTTTTCTTCTAAGGTTCGTCAGACTGTAAATCTATCGCGTGGCGAAAGCTTTTTGTACTATAAGACTATACGCGTCTCAATCTATGTACCTATGGTTCTATTTGTTAATTAGATTTAAGTGGTTGACTTGTAAAAGTGCAACTTTAATGCCTATTTACAATAAATTATTTGAATTTGACTTTGAATCACCTACGAGTATACATTGGTCAAATGGTCAATGATCATGCGACGTAGGTAAATATTTCAAAATCTACAGACTGGTATTTAAGTTTCGTTCCAGAATTTCACTGCTATCACTCTTACTAGCTAGTTTACATTCATTATTACCTTTGTACACTTCAACTAAAATATAATTTTACTCAAAGGTAATTTCATCATCTCACTGCCACGACATCTTCAATTCTGCACATCTTTGGTTTCATATTTATTGTCAAACTCGATAGTAAATAATGCTTATCAGATGAACTGTATGCAAATGGTAGGTATTGTATCACAGAATCACTTAATTAATGAAAGTAATGGTGTATTTTACAATAAATCGTCGGTGGCCAGCAAGAAGTCATTAATTGCAAAAATCTAGTTCGTAGATAATCGCGTTTTAAACTTTTTTAGTACTTATAATCGGCATGGCTCATCAACGCTTATAGTTACAACAATGGTTTGTAGAAACAAATTATTGAGGTTTTTACTTTGCACCTGAATGTTCAATAAATTATTTAAATATCTTCAACGTTACTAAGATAGATAATAAAAAGTAAGTTAGTTAATTATAGCATAACCAAAAATAAAAACTTGGGTAAGAGGGATAACGAATAATGAATGCAAAAAGTAACTAAGTGACCTTGATGAAAAATGCTGTTCTGGTAATATTGGTATCACATGTTAGTAAAACGATGGTCATAAATTACTCAAGTACCGTTAGTTAACTTTTATAGGCTGATTTTTTTACTTGAGAGCTAGTTATGTACTTCTGACATTGTTGTATTATCTAGAAAACTTAAAAAATAGCTCGTTTTGTCTATCCATAATCCATAAGGTAGATAACGGGCTTTAAAACACTTTGACATCATTAACTCATTTTGGCTAAAAATGTCAGTTAGTGACTTCTTGCTGGCCACCGACGAAATACTGTGTCTACTTATATCACTTTCAAATACAAATCCGTATACTTAGGTATGTTCATGCAACGCATTGTATACATCGTAATTTGCAATAGAGAAGTACCTAATTTCTTTTAAATTAAAGAAACCATATTAGAAAAAGCCCGCAATAAATATTTCACTATCGCTGCATTAGCCAAATTAAACGAATTTATTTATCAAGCATCTTTCTCTCGAGTCCTCAGTCTCGCTCTGAAAACAGTAAAGCGTCTGACCGCAAACACATTAAGTTTTCAGAGAGTTTACAGCCTTTTAACCGTTGGGTCGTTCGCCAACCGCTGAAAAACAAATGGCCGCGTGTGCTGAATAAATCTGTAACGGTTTATCACTCTGAACCACGGGCTGAGCACAGGTGTGCCTCAGGGACGCGTGTTAGCACCTGAACTGTTTGTGTCGATGGAGAGATTAATTTTACCTGGACGAGGTCTAATTTAATTTGTGCTCCTTTATAGCTCTTGTCCTCTTCTTTTTCCAGACACGGATAACGAAATAGACAGATAAGAGATCAGAAACATTTTTGATGTTAAATTATGTGGTCTTTTGAGTATTTTTTAAATTGTAGCTACATCAAAATATATTATTTAAACAATAGAATGTTACATTCTGTGTTAAATTAAAACGAAACTTACCTAACAAAGTGCAAAACATTATTTGAAGGAAAGTTTATCTGAATACTCGCCATGAATTGCAAATTATTTTTAACGAATTGAGTGTGATTACGTCTCTTTCAAAATTGTATATTGTCATCTCTCCAATCAAATCATCGAAGTTCAAAATCGATAAAAAAATATTGAAAGCTCTATCGAGTAGCAAATTCAGCATCAACAATTGATCAAAACTGCTTTAAGGATAAAGAATCACTCTAACAGTGCTCTGTTTTGATCCCACCATCAAATTATATGTGAATTCCCTATCCCATGGGTGATACATCAAAGCCATAGAAAAATACCATTGGAAATAGTGTATCGGAATAATAAGGAATCTTAGACCTTAACGTACTGCGAATGTGGACGAATATTCTCAAGCTTTGTAGGTTTTAGGAAACCAAATTATTGGATTATGACGAAAATATTGAAAAAAAAAACATTTTTGAATAGTTATTTTTTTTATAATATACAACTATTACGACTGTGTTTATCACAGTACCTACATTTTCAACTACTTACGTATAAGTATTATCATCTATAACTGTACCTATATTATTTTTCCTGTTTACAATGTAGGTAGATAAATATCCATATACTTACCTACTACATCAATGAATTGATCTTTCCAACTGTCTGTCTACAATTTATAGCTCGAAAGATACAATTCAGGGCCCCTGTCCTTTTCATTAGACAACTTTTAAAGTGTTCGCAGTGGAATCACTTAAATTTAATGCCCCTTGTAACTTATTCGGGGGCCCTCCGGGACGTACCCGGGCCCTTTGTTGGGGCCCTCTGGGACCAATACGGTGCAGGTCGACAAATGTGCGAAAGAATGTATTGTGCTTTTGATTTTTTTTATATTAATTCATTTGTTATTACTGGGGAGTCGTGATTGAAAGATCGGCGTTGGTTTTTGTAATGAGATTTTTCCTTTAACTTGTTGGAATATACCTCCCTAGATACCTATATAATACAAGGTTAATTATGATATTATTAAGGCATTGGTAATAAACAAAATGATAATAAAAGCAAAAGCACCAAAATCTAATTTAAAATTCAATACAACAACTAAAACAAACTACAAATCAATACGTAGAGAATCTGGAAGATTACCTACCTAATTAAACATCAACTTCTTATAGAAATTTTGACCTAAATAATAATAGGCCTATAGTATAAAATATAATTAACAATACTATATCTGTTTTTTTAGATATCAGCGGATGCCGTGTGAGCAGTAACTGACGACGGCCATCAACGAACAAACTAAAGTGATAGTGGCCACTTAACGTTACAACCAATAGAATTGTGAGAAATTTAGTTCTATCCTTATTCATTCCTTTAGAAAATCTCTTAATTATGTACCGTGTAGATAGATTAAAATAATATTATGTACAATTCGGTTTATATTACTTTTATCATTAAGGTCAGTAACCGCTATGCTTTCTTGATGTGGTGGTACCAGTTTTGTTGGCACCAACTTATGTACTAAGTTCTTGTTGTCAATTAGATTCTATTTCGATTTCGTTTGTTACAATAAGGTTGATTTTAAACCAATTGGTATTTATTTACGTTTTTTTGTTGTATCTTACTGCAAGTTCAGGAGTTCTCTATTTTATTTCCATTGTTCTGCTGTGGTATTCCAGTGTCTGAGTCGAGCTTCTCATCTATTCCTTGTTATCCTAGTTTGCAAAACCGATATAAATTTGATAGCTTTAAAATTTTTAGGGTTTCGTACCCAAAGGCTATCGGGACCCTATTACTAAGGCTCCGCTGTCCGTCCGCCCGTCCGTCTGTCACCAGGCTGTATCTTATGATGTGTGATAATAAGACATTGAATTCTTCACAGATAGTGTATTTCTGTTACCACTGCAACAACAAATACTGAACAACAGAATAAAATAAAGTATGGGAGCTCTTATACAACAAACGTATTTTCTGCCGTTTTTATACATAATGGTACGGTACCCTTCGTGTGCTAGTTCGACTCACACTTGGCCGGTTCTTTAGCTGCCGAAGTCATGTTAATGTTAAATCCTATCCATGCTATCCCTTGCGTTTTCATATAGTTGGAGAGAGACGGAAAATTCTTTGACAGGACTTAACTAAAATGTAATGTTGGTGCCGACTGAATTGGCTCCAATGATGTGCCCGCGTTCATTTATACTCATTTGTTTTAATTTATACGTGTTTCAATTAAATGAGAGCCAAAGTATTGATAAAATCCTTTGTGTAGTGTAAATATTGTACTTTATACTTACTAATTAAGTGAATCATGTCATTTTAAAGTTAAGATTGTTCTCGTTATTTTTTACCTCATTTTGTGAAATAGATTTAACTTTTTTAACTTGTTTAGGAGCCGAAACTTCCGTGGACTGTCCTAAATGCACAATAGCATTATACATTTCTATGATTATCATTGTTATCTTTATGGTCTAAGTTATTATGTCTAACTTATTTTGTATATTGTGGTTAATGCTTCTTGTCGAAGCTTTCAAACAAGTACAGTCAGCTGCAAAATATATTTTTAGATTTTGAAATTACTTCTGAGATTATTTGTGTTTTTTACTTTTTTTATAAAAAGGATATAGTTTTATAAAAAGGATGTTTAATAACGAGCGAGTTAAAATCATGTCGTAGAACATTTAATTAATATATTATGCATTAATTTGTTACGTTCAAAACTGTGTTAGAATGTATTAAGTATTATTTATATTTTGAGAATGTTTAACTATAATTAATTGCAATTCTTATCATTTCCGTCCAATTTTTATTTATTATTAGTTTTTCTCAGTTTATTGTAGTTGAGGTAAAAATGTAAATAATATGGCCTTGATAATAAATAATATGTATTAATCTCCATAGATAATTAAATCCGTTGATAAAATAATTATGATTTATATGAAAGTCATACAGTTTAGAATGACGCCAAAGACTTTGAACTAACATCCCTATAGAGAAAAATATTATAATCTTCCTTTGTATGACTAACTAAAGCAATAATTTGTCACCAAAGAAGTGAATTCTGGCCTTTTACTGGTAAAAGTTGATAAAATACTTAAATAGAACTGGTTGTAGACATTATTTATAATAAAAATGTATTTATTTCTATAATTTTTAATTAGGTATATTATTATAGTGTAATTTTATTTTCATCCCTATTCTGTTTGTTAACAATAAATATTTTTGGGTAAAAAACAAAAAAAAACGTATTAGGAACAATACATTTTATTGTTTTTACCAGAAAAAGGAAATAAACTGTATAAATATAAAAAACACTACAATAATAATTGTATGTAGGTATACCTACCTAATCATATTTCGCATTATGTCTATTATTTATTACGCATTTTGCTTTTAATTTCAGAAGGCATATCGATATAAGTGATACAATGTCATTTTAATAATAGATGAAATAAGGAAATAAATTGTTTAATTTTTAATAAGAATACATAATATTTGTAAGAAAAACGCACCAGTACGAAATAAAGGCATATGAGTTTATAAAATAGGATACTTTTTACAAACCTTAAATTTAATTATAGTAATAAGTACCTATACCTATTAAAAATGATTTAAATTTTAATAATAATTAAAATATTATACCACTAGCGGCGCCCCGCGGTTTCACCCGCGTTACACGTACAACACCTACCTACAGGTAGCTATTTGAAAGGTTTGTGCATATTACTCTGTCATCATAGTTAGCATCCGGGTATTATTTCTATTTCCCACTCACTCTATCTCCCCTTCTCACGCTCTCTGTCTCCCTTTATAATATTAGTAAGATAAGATTAGGTATAGTTTAGGCAGCGTACGCAAAATAAGTAACTTTTCTGGTTGATTTTTTACACCTTGTGTCCAAAAAAACCCGAATATCTTTAAAAACCCTATTTTTTCCAAAATAAAATTTAGCCTATGTTACTCGTGGATAATGTATAGCTTTCGAATGGTGAAATAATTTTTAAAAACTGTGCAGTAGTTTTTGAGCCTATTCATTACAACCAAACAAACAAAGTTTTCCTCTTTATAATATTAGTGTACCTAGATTATTACACACATCTCTATAGTAACAAAAATTTTTGGCCATTCAATATTTTAATATCATAGACGTAGACTTGAAAAAAACGTATAATTATACCCGAAAGAGACACACCTTGGCTGCAATTTATAAAACGGATAAAGGTTTTTGTATGGAGCTTGGTTTTATATTCCAACAAAAATTGAACCAGCCCAAAACAGCCCTCATTTGAAAGATACAAATTTAAATAATCCGAAACCATAAAAGAAATATTTTTTAATACCACCGTTTTTATGATATTTTATTAATTATTTTGTATATTTGTGGCACAAAGGTATTTTTTTAGTCCTGGCAGTTCCACCGTAAGTTCTACAATGGTTCTACCATGGGTCAGAACAGCGCCATAGCCAAAGGCCATAGCCAATGAACAAGCGGGAAGAAACTGACATGTCACTGTCAGTGTTGGTGAACTCATGACATTTCATGTTGGCTCAAAGTTACTGTCAAATCTGACATTAGTGACGGCGATAGTGACTGTAAAACTGTTTTGTTTTTTTTTTATGCTAATCACACCTCAATAATTCTTCCAAAAGTAGGAATTTATGCCAAAATAAAACATTATTTTTCTCAAAATCGGCGGATTTTAAATCATATTATTTATTATTTAGGTGTAGCTTCAATCATTCGTGCGACATTCTAAAATGTCAAGATCAGTTTGTTTCTGCAGCACAGCAAAGAATTCGTATACGCCGACAAAGACAAAACATCATCATACTATCCTACTTACTCCTTTGCCTATTTGTATACACTTGTCTCTTTTCTTCCCCGGATCTTGAGTGTTTGGCGTAGCGTTTTGTAGAGCTTTAGGCGTATTGTTTTTTGGAGCGTTCGGCGTAGCGTTTTGCGTAGTGTTTAGTGTAGCGTTTCACGTAGCGTTTTCGTGGCGTGGCGAGTCTAACTCGCACTTGGCTACTTTTTTTTTTTACTTTATTTATTTATCATTAATTGTCCATTGTCAAAGCGGTGGTAGCCTAGTGGGCGAACGCCCGCCTCCGAAAACGGAGGTGGCGAGTTCAAATCCCAGTGCGGGCACGTACCAATGTGTTTCTCGTTAAAACATATGTACGTAATTATCACTCGCTTTTCGGTGAAGGAAAACATCGTGAGGAAACCAACATGCCCGAGAATTATTTCGGAGGCATGTTATCCACCAACCCGGACTAGGCCCCCGTGGTGGATTATGGCTTAACCCTCCTCACGATAGTGAGAGGAGGCCTTTGCCCAGCAGTGGGACAGTTACAGGCTGAATTATTATTATATAATTGTCCATAGGTACTCGCTCGTGCACGTTAACGGACACAATGATTAATATTCTACCAACCCATGAACGAACACTCGAAGAAACACAAGTTTGAGAAATTAATACAATATCAACAACGTCTCACTTTCGGATTCCCCCCAAATTTGCACTTAATTAGACTACGCGGTTACTGAACGAATACCGTGTTGTCATCGTGAAATAGATGTAAACATTACGGACGTATCGTTCATTCATATTATTATGTTTTTCTTTTCGGTTTCCTTTTCCTGTCCGAGATTCAACTGGACCAGTGCTTGAAAGGGAAACAAACATCCCTTATGAAACTCAGACCATAATCAATTAATTATAGTTTGCTTTCTTTTAATTATGGTTTTCTTAATTTGTTTATTAGTTAGATTGATTGAAGTGTTTGACTTGTAAAAGTGCGATTCTACTTATTGCCTGCTTATTTACAATTAATGATTTGTTTGACTATGACTTTGACTATGACTAATCCGAGATAAGACTACTCTTATGATAGGAGTTAGAGCCGTTCGTTAGAGCCTTAGAGGTATCGTCCCTCTTATGACTAACTGTCGTATCTGACAAAATTGTCGTAATCGACTTTTTTTGACCTACGTACTCAAAATCCAATTCCAAACATTATCCACCAACTGTCGTAGCTGTATCTTATACCAGTGAGGAGCTATCACAATAAACAGCGTTGTCGTATGTTATAAAACACCAAAAAAACATATCACTAACTGAAGTAAGTATAACATACGACTACTAGTGAAATTTTTTATTAGTTGCATTCATTTTTGTAGAGACGTACCTGTACTATATACGACACAGTGAAATATTTTTGTTTCAATATTTATATCTATACACGTCCTTATCTTACAGTTGCAATTTGCAAAAATATAGTAATGCTCGAAAGCTCTATTTCGTGTAGATAAGGATCATGCTACGAAAAATCAAATGGTAAAGGGCATTCATTTCAGAACACATCGCCGGTTTGTTTCAAAGGATAAAGACGCATATGACTTGCAACTCAACTGTCATAAATAAGCTTTTTTTAAAGAATTCAATAAGAAGAATGTCATTCTATTTTATGTGCATTGTTGTTGTTGTCGTTATGTGCATTGAATATAAAAAGTTTACAAGCCACAAGGCAACGCTAATATTTTGAAATTGCAATGGCCGATTCCATTGTTGAGTCCTTATATATTATTATGTTAATATAAAGGTGCCTTTTACGCAAGTAACCAGTAAGGAAATAAATAATGACCGGACCACTTTATGCATCGGGCTGACGCTAACAAAAACTAGAATCAAAAGAAATCTAATACACAAGGGCAAGCAGAGTTACTTTTAAGAGTGAACATTACGAACGATTGCAATAAAGAATACGACACGTTTAGCATTGTGTCTGAGCAGTGAGCACTCCTACTGCTGCACTTGGTGTCGCGGTCTTATCACTAATAGGTTCTGAAATAAGAATTAAGACACATTGCATCCGCGACTGAAGTCACGAGGGGAATAATTAATATAATTGCTAGTATTTCGCCTAAAACTCAGCTCCTAAAGCCCGAATATCTGCGTCGTCTTCACGTCATAAAAACATATTTGAAATAATCATGAAATAAACTGGCCAAGTACCTATACCTAAGCTCGGCATTTTTTTACTTTTACTATTCATAGAAATAAAATATGCTTATGACAGTTTATTTGCAAGTCAGGTATCCCTCTTTTTTCTTAGAACTTACCGACATGATGAACTGAGTGCTATGCTCGATGACCTCAACAGAGCTTCCGCACAAGTCGGTCTTGAAATTAGCATGGGTAAGACTAAAATTATGCTGAATAGGCACCCATGTTGTACCGTCTCCCATGAAAATCGGACACTATCCAGCTTGGTAAGTTCAACTTTGAGAAAGAGGTCAATCGGCGAATCCAACTCGGCTAGACTGCGTTCGGGAAGCTACGCAAAATCTTTTCTGACAGACACCACAATGCCTGAAGACGAAAGCCTATAACCAGTGTGTGTTGCCAGTAATGACTTATGGCACCGAAACGTGGTCGCACACCATGGGCCTTATCAGAAGGCTCAGAATCACCCAGAGGGCGATGGCGAGAGCAACACTCGAAGTTTCACTACGTGATCAAATCAGAAATGAGGAGATCCGTAGGAAAACCAAAGTAACTGACGTAGCTCGATGAATTGCTAAACTCTAGTGGCAGTTGGCCGTGGCACATTGCACGCAGAAATGATGGCCGATGGAGCCGAATAGGTTATCTAGTGGCGACCGCGTACCGGCCAACGCAGCATAAGCAGGCCCCTAATACGGTGGACCGACGACCTGGTGTAGGACGCGGGAAACAGCTGAGGGAGGGAAGCACAAGACTGGTAATCGTGGAAGTCATTGGGGGAAGCTTATGCCCAGCGGTGGGTGTCTTTCGGCTGTGAAAGAAAGAGAAGAAGACCGACATGTTCTGAACGAATGCCCTTACCCTTTGAATAGCTTACAAACGGATTCCAAAATTGTATGGTGTCCGGAATTCACATAAATCCTTTCTTAGTTAGGTAAGTGTTTGAATTCAGATTTTAGTTCAATTAATAAGACGCCTATTTATTTCTTTTTTATAATTGATTTTGCCATCATCTTGTAATAAAAACGCCGTATCTAGCATTTAAAACTGATATATACAAAAACAAAGTTATCACAAAGTGTCGTAACTGTTTTAAATGTATATACTGCATGTATTTACGCAACTATATTGAAATTATATCAACTACATGAAAGTAAAAGCTTTGTTCTCCACATAGAGGCATAAAACCTATGGATAGGACACGATTGGCGTGTACTGCGATACAAAATGTAAAGCTCTCAACTGAAAATACGTTGCCCTGTAAAATAATGTCAATGCTAGTTACGACAGTTAGTCATAAGAGGGACGGTATGTGTGTCAGTTATCGTTCCAATCTCCTATCATGACTGTGTTAGCCTAGGAGACTTTAAAAATTGTAAATTATGTGACTAAATATACAACATGCATGAAACATTTTGAATGTTCCCGCGTCGTTGCGAATGAAATGCTTGCGTGTTTTAAGGATGGTCAACGCCATCTAGTTCCATTCTGAATCAACTGACAAGCGCTAATATAAATAATTACGAGGCACAACATGCAGTGGAGTAGTGAGAACGAGTTTGACAACATGGAATACAGATGGCGCCAAAATAAATGTTGCTACTTAACCTTTATTTACTCAGACGTGTTCTCTCATAGGGTCAGTGCGTTGGTTTCACGGCCACCTTTAGTTTTCGGCCTTTGGGCTGTGGTGTTGCAGTATAATTAAGATTATAGCAATAAATGAAGGTGCCTGAAAAAAATAATTTTATTCTGAATCATCTGAAATTAGTTGCCTAATATCTGACAATATTTTTGGCCTGACAGCTCTGACCAGGAATTTCTAATGAATTATTCAGTTTGACACCAGCAACAGAGGTGCCACAAGATGTGCAATTGAACGAAAAAAATAGTGGCGCACGTGATGATTAAATCATTTTTTTAGACTTTTTTATAAGTAAAAAACGATGACATGCATGTTATTCATTAAATAAATGATTGATTATCATACTTCTAGCTTGTTTATTGTCATAATTGATAAAAATACACAATAATTTTGGTGGCCAAATATTAACATGGTAATTTCTTCAAATATTTAGTTTTCGGCCGGGTGGCCGAGGACTAAGTTGTCATAGCTTGTTATACTTTGTCTCTTTTATTTATTTGGTGGCTAACATCATGGGACTACTCTTTTCTCTCATATAGTAACCGTCATGAAAGCTCTAATTGTTATTTTTCGGCCGCCAAATTACAGTTGTATGATTAAATTATGGTGCCACTAAGATGACCATTTTATCGGGGCCGAAAACTAGCACACCATATAAAAATCTAGGTTAGTTTTCGGCCTACCGTTACTTGTATGGAACAAAATGTGGCCGAAAACTGAGTGATGTTCCCACTTATCGGCCGTATCATGAAAATAGTGAACAAATTTAGATTAGCACTAGTGCAAATCGAACTGGGTTCTCCCTATTTACTGAAACTTGACAGATATCGATTCATGCAGTTTAAGAATGTCCTTCTCCAGATGGCACCTCCAAAATTTTAACTAAAACACGGCGTTCAGCATTATCACTACGACGAGCCGAAGGAATAAATAGAGCGAGGGCTCGTGTTACGGAGGAGTCGATCAAGCTCTGGTTCCGAGAGCTTGAATCATTCCTGGTGGAAATAAACCACCAAGACATATTGGAAAGACTAGAGCGGATGTTCAATAGTGATCAGAGTGGCTTCGCATTTTGCCCAACAGCTAGAAGGCATTAGTCCAAGATGGTTCCCCAACCTTTATGTATCAAATAAAAAATAGCAGTGCGTAGGATAACTTAACTGTGCTGAAGCTCAAATATCATCATCATTGCTTCAACAACATCATCAGTTTGAAGACGTCCACCTCCGTCCTCCCACTTAGACCGCCACACCGAAGGACAATTTGCCACTTGCAGCCACTGGTTATGCCAGCGACTCTTTTGATGTCGTCGGCCCATTTAGTGGGAGGCCTACCTATGCTGCGTCTTCCAGGTCGTAGTCGCCACTCTAGAACCTTTCATCTCCATCGGTTATAAGTTCTACGAGCGATGTGGCCTGCCCATTGCCACTTCAGCTTACAAACCCTGAGAGCTATGTCGTAAACTTTAGGTGTTTGGCCAATATCCTCGTCTCGGATTTTATCGCGCAAAGAAACTGTGACCATATCTCTCTCCATTGCCCGCTGTATGACTGAGCTTCTCCAAAAGGCCAACCGTTAGGGACCACGTCTCAGTTTCTTGTGCCATCACTAATAACACACACTGGTTGAAGACCCTTATCTTTAGGCACTGTGGAATTTTGGACGAGTAAATGTCACGTTACTTTCCAAACGCTGCCCATCCGAGTTGGACTCTTCGGGTGACCTCTTTGTTGAAGTTGGATCTGCCTAACTGGACAATCTGCCCAAGGTATATGTGTACTGGTCAACAGCTTCGAGAGTATCGTTCCGAACGATTACCGGCTGTATACATGGACATTTGACATGAAAGTCTTGTCCATGTTAATTTTAGACCACCTGTTGGAAAACGCCACTGAGGTCACTGAGCCTATGCTCAGGGTGTCAATTCTCGTAATTACACAAAAAGTTGAACGAAAGTTGACCGAAATGTGATTGGATTATGACTAGACTGAGAATTGGTATTCTGCTCCCATAAATTTACAACTTCATCTCGGTATAATCAACTTTCGATCTAGTTACAGTTAAGTCAACCCATTGTCTATGACATATAACTTCAACTCATTTTTGTTACTAGAATACCATTTTAGCGTTCGGTTACATTACGATATCATTTCGATCAAGCAAACGTTAAATGTCACTTTTCAAGTTACGAGAATACCATTTTTAGACTTTAATGAGATTATAAGTTGATCGGAACTAGATTTTGAACATATTAAATTACCAGAATTGCCCTACAGATATTAACACCTTCAGCGACTCTGCCATGATGACTATATCATCGGCAAAAAGAGGGTGAGTGATGTATTCACCATTGATGTCGATGCCGAATCCGTTCCAGTCCAAGAGCTTGAACTTGAAACGTTGAAACACAAATAATTATGTCCGCCATTAATTGAATTTTCATACATTCGCCCACCAAAACGTGTTGTACACATGCCACCAAATTGGGCCTTATTCAAGTCGGAAAGCAGATGGGCGCGTGATGATGTATTTTTCGAATACATTTTTACCTGTTTATGCAGGGTTTTGATATTAAAGTAATGGCATTTTACCTTTAATATAGCGCGATGTAACGGCCGAAAACTAAACATGGCCTGGCCGAGAACTGAAATTTGAGGCCGAAAACTAGCATTATAGCACTTTTCAGACATTTCTTTTTTTATAAAATAAGCTGTAGTATTAAACGTCCTCACATTAACTCCAACATAAACTTCAGTGTTTACACTATCAAAAACAAAAATAAGTACGGCTATACATCAGCCCAATTATTTTAAATGCAATTTTAAAGTTGACGTCTGCGCTAAAAGGCCGAAAACTAACGCACTGACCCTACTTGTAATATAATAACTCTATCCGTTATTTTATCAGAGAATGGACATTGTTTAAATTTTCTGACCTATAGTTTATAGGTATATCATTTTTTCTACTGGCAATTGTTAATTGGTTTATCACCATGTTAATTAATAATAAATAAATAAATAAAAATAATCATTATTAATAATTATTATTGTTTTATGCATTGACGAAAAAGATATGCAATGCTCTGTTGTGGCGATCCTTGTCGGTACCTACGTCAATTTTTTGCAGTACCTACCTACCTACTTATAATAAGTCATTTGGGTAGTTCAGCCATGGTTTATCGTTTATCCAGAGCGTTTATCCATGGATGAACTACCCAAAATAAAACAAATGGGGAAGGCCTATGTTCAGCAGTGGACGTCTTCAGGCTGACGATGATGAATTTTCGGAAATCAGGGTAGGTAATTCATATTTATTCCAAAATATCCGACATTATGATTCATTTTTAATAAAAACTGTTGTTTTGTGTTCAACGAGTCTTTTATTCGAAATGGATTTGCTAACTTGACAAAAATGAACATTGCACATTACAACAGCTACCTACACGTTGAGCAAGTTTAATAATATTCATGAAACGTGGCCTTTAATGTGATCATTGTAGTTTCACTATACACAACCAACAGGCCATTCATCATTCTTGTCCAAAATTATAGTACGAGAATGATAAGCGGACGGCACGTTTGGCGTAGTGGCTGAGCAATTGGACTGCTGCGCATGGTGTCGCGGATTCGATTCCCGCCCGGAACAAATGTTTGTGCAATCCACAAATGTTTGTTTCTCGTCTGGGTGTGATGTGCATGTGAAAAGAGAAGAAGAATTGGACTGTTTTGAAGGTGGCGTTTTCAATATGTTGTGGGTTTTAAACCCAATCAATACCCGTTCAAAAGGTAACCAAATTCGTCCCTGCGCACGAGTGAGGCGCGGGCGGGGGGCGACGCGGTCACCGCGCGGCCTCCTGCAACGTTTTTTTCGGTTTTTTCTCCACAGGAGCCACGACTGACAATGGTGGGCGACGGTCAGTAACTCTTTAAAAAACAATACTACGTAGCCTGTGTTGAATTAAACTTGTATTTTTACGTATACTTAATCTATTCATTAAACCAATAAAACACAATGACATTTTTTGGCCGATTCAATGTTTTTCGGTTGGCCCCGAGTGTCGCCCACCATTGACCGACACGGCGCTGAACGTGATATACTTCAAATTAAAACCATTATAATATAGTAATTGTAGGCGACGCAAATTCTTAAAATTTTGTACTAATAGAAGTTCTTAAACTTTCGCGAACTGAATACATGTTAATTAGTATTTAAACGGGTCTAATTCGCGCACAAACGAATATCAAAATATATAATTTTGACATACCTCGACGTTTCGACCAAGTTACATGTCATATGTTTTGCAAGATCAAACGCGGGTAGTTGGAAACAACACCTGCCGCTCCGGACGGTGATACCCGCATTCACCAGTCTTCTCGTGACCACGGCCGATGTAACTTGGTCGAAACGTCGAGGTATGTCAAAATTATATATTTTGTACTAATAGTTTTACATTTTAATAATAATATATTTGTTTTCTACCGAAATGTGTCATTCACATGCCATTATGGCAACATTTTGCACTGTAGTAAAATTTGCAATGTCGTTTTCCTGAGCAAAACTAGTTTTGTATATGAATAAATCGATCTGATTGGACGGTGCGCGCGGAAAGTAATTTTGTTATGTTGGCAGTCAGTGGTCACAAGCGAAGAACCATGTCGCACAGTTTCTTCTGTAGGTAACTTAAATACCTAATTGTGAGGAGTTTTGGCGGGAATCCGATAGTGAGACGTTGTTGGTTTTGTATTATTTTCTCAAACTTGTGTTTCTTCGAGTGTTAATGTGCAATATTGGTGGAATATTAATCATTAAGTGTTCGTTAACGTGCACGAGTGTAGGCGAATGATGTAAACTCAAAAAGCGTGTCATTTCGCATTTTTTCCAAAACTCTTAGGAAGTTTCAGTAAAGCATCCACTAGGTAGGTACTTTACTGAATCGGACTTTGACGTTGTAAATAATTGACTTGACTACTTGACCACGATTGCTTTACTATTGCTGTGACTTTCTTAATGTGAAATTAAGAAATACTTAAAATAAAATACTTGACACTGGCTATATGCACAAACCGTGCGAAGCCATAACTAAAACAAAAAAATATAATAATAATTGTGAGCTCGCACCTTCCATCTTTCTTGTAAGTTCACTAGTGTTTCAATTATCGTATCCAGTCCGCAATAGTAATCCTCATGGTCAAATAGTCAAGTCAATATACAGTCAATGCCACGATACAGTAATAAAGTGGTGGATGGTTTACTGAGAGTTCCTCGGAGTTTTAGAAATATGCGAAATGTCACGTTTTTAGGGTTCCGTAGCCTAAGGCAAAAGACGGAAACCTTAAGATTCGTCCTGTCTGTCTGTCTGTCTGTCCTTCCGTATATCACAGACACTTTTCCGAAACTATAAGAACTATATAATGCTGAAACTTGGTAAGTAGATGTTACTTAGAACTGAAACGCTCAATTTAATTTTTTTCATCAAACCCATGCGTGTATCTATGGGTATCTATGGATATGTCTTCAAAAATAATATTGAGGTTTCTGATATATGTTTTTTCTAAACTGAATAGTTTGTGCGAGAGACACTTCCAAAGTGGTAAAATGTGTCGAATACCGTGTTGTCATCGTGAAATAGATGTACCTACCTCGGTGGCGCGACGGGCGAAGGTCCGCCTGCGACGCAGGAGGTTGCGGGTTCGATTCCCGCCCCGGGACAAATGTTTGTACGATCTGCAGATATTTGTTCAGGGCGTTCTGGATGTTTTCTATGTATAATAAAAAATATCTATATATGTAGTGTATTGTATTATGTATATCAGTTGTCTAGTACCCATAACACAAGCTCTGCTTACTTTGGGGCTAGATAATGCTGTGTGAATTGTCCAGCATTATTTATTATTTATTATTATTACCTAAACATTACGGACGTATCGTTCATTCATATTATTATGTTTTTCTTTTCGGTTTCCTTTTCCTGTCCGAGATTCAATCCTGGACCAGTGCTTGAAAGGGAAACATCCCTTTTGAAACTCAGACCATAATCAATTATTAATTATAGGTTGTTTTCTTTTAATTACGGTTTTATTAATTTATTTATTAGATGAAGTGTTTGACTTGTAAAAGTGCGATTCTATTGCCTATTAACAAAAACAATGATGAACTACCCAAAATACAAAAATGATTTGACTTTGACTATGACTAATCCGAGCCAAGGCTACTCTTATCACTCTTATGATAAGAGTTAGAGCCGTTAGAGGTATGTTAGTTATCATTCCAATCTCCTGTGATGTGAAAGGAGAATTCAAAAATTGTAAATTTAGTGACTAAAGTACATGCACATTGTGAAACATTTTGAATGGTCCCGCGTCGTTGCGAATGAAATGCTTGCGTGTTTTAAGGATGGTCAACGCCATCTAGTTCCATTCTGAAACAACTGACAAGCGCTAACGAGGTACAACATGCGGTGGAGTAGTGAGAACGAGTTTGACAAGATGGAATACAGGTGGCGCCAAATGAATGTTGCTACTTAACCTTTATTTACTCAGACGTGTTCTCTCATACTTATTTACTAGCGGCGCCCCGCGGTTTCACCCGCGTTTCACATTATAACACACGGTGGCTGTTAAATACGACTTGAAACATTGTGTCAGAGAAAAATACTGAAGTTAGGTAGTTTTTCAGTTATTATCACACTGCGATGGACAGTGAAATAGTGATGATGATGATGACATTGTAGCCTATATTGTGTGTCTTAATTATCTGCTTACAACATATCATGCAAATTAAGGTCTATCTACTTTTTAAGTTTTCGTTCCACTGTGTGTTAAGGGTTGCGGTTTAAACTAATGCCAAATTTAATGCAAATGGGGTAGTTTTTCATAGTTTTTATTGCATTATGGAAAACGTTTATGTTTATGATGATGACTTATACTCGTAGCCTATGTCCAAAATTGGGAGATAACCTATCTGCGTACCAAATTGAACAAATTTAATGATTTGAAGAACTAACAAACATACACACATACATACATACATACAAACTCTCAAACTTTCGGCTTTATAAGATTAGTAAATTCGCTCTATCTCTCGCTGTCTCCCTCTCCCTCTATCTCTCGCTCTCTCCCTCTCCCTCTATCTCTCGCTGTCTCCCTCTCCCTCTATCTCTCGCTCTCTCCCTCTATCTCTCGCTGTCTCCCTCTCCCTCTATCTCTCGCTCTCTCCCTCTATCTCTCGCTGTCTCCCTCTATTTCTCGCTCTCTCCCTTTCCCTTTATCGCTCGCTCTCTATCTCCCTCTATCTCTTTCCCTTTCCCTTTATCTCTCTATTTATGTTCATATATACTTCTCCGTCTATCTCTTTCCCTCTAACTCTATCTCTCTCCCTCTCCCTCTATCTATCTCTTTCTTTAACTTGTATCCATTATTATCTATCTCCTTGCCAAATTGCACTACCATTTGCCGTCCGTAGGGGATGCAACTAAAGAATACCTCATAATTTCAACCCCTTACTTTGTCCCCTTTAGGGATGATTTTGCAAAAAAGCTGAGACCCGTATTTCTTTATTTCCTACCAAAAGCCTAAATTTTAATTTTTAGATTCCTAACTTGAAGAATTATTAATTACCCATACAAACTTTCAACCCCTATTTCATCCCCTTCGAGATTTTTTTTTGAGACAAAAGATAGCCTATGTCCGTCTCATAGGTCCAATCTACCCCTATACCAAATTTCATCGAAAACGGTCCAGCCGTTTGAGCGTGAAGAGCTAACAAACATACACACATACACACACACACACTCACAAACTTTCGGCTTTATAATACCTAGTGAGGTCATAAATTCTGTCACATGTTTTATATAAAATAATTGAAACAAGTTTATTCATTATGTAACCATTTATATACCAAAATGAACTTAACAAAACAATGACTCTTATGACACTAAAGTTTATTCAAAATGACCTCCGTGATTTTGAATACAGGCCTTCAATCTGCGCGGCCAGTCGTCTATCGCAGCACGAACGAGGTCCATGTCAATATCGGCGGCTGCCTTAATCAAGGATGTCTTGAGTGACTCCAAATTGGGATGAGGCTTTGAGCACGCCTTTTCCTCCAAGTGTTGCCATATCTTGTAATCTAGCGGATTCAAATCTGGACTGGAGGAGGGCCAGTCTTCGTGCCGGATGAAGTCGATTTCACGCGCCGCCAGCCAGTCTTGTGTGCTCTTCGCTCTATGAGCTGGCGCCGAATCTTGTTGGAATACCCAGTGCCTGTTATTAAACATGGTATGAGAAACAGGTTCCACAAGGTTCGTCAGGACTGTATTTTGATACACAACTGCATTCGTTTTTACACCTTTCTCACAAAAATGTACCTCTGTTAAGCCCCAATAAGACACTCCCAACCATACCATGAGCGAGGATGGAAAATGACCTCGTTGGACACGCGGAATACGGTTGCTCGCTTCTTCACTACTGTGTGCGTACACCTTATCATTTTGTTTGTTGTAGCTCTCTTCTACGGTAAAAATTTTTTCATCCGATAAAAGAATTTCCCGATATTTTTTTCCCGCGTACCGCTTCAACAAAGCGCGGCATCTCTTCAGTCTCAGGTCCATTAGACGAGCATTCAAATGATGTCCTGTTTTTCTTCGATATGCCCGAAGCCTTAAGTCTTCATTTAACACCCTTTTCACCGTGGTTCTGCTTAATCCCATCTGAAGGGCCAACAGTTTCTGCTTACGTTTGGGATTTCTTTGAATTCGCGCCTTCACAGCTTTTATCACTGCTGGAGTCCTAACAGACCGAGGGCGACCACTTCTTGACCTGTCATCTACACTAGAGTCTTCATTGTATCGTTTGATGGTACGATAAACGAATCTCTTGGTTATATTCAAATTTTTCAGTATGTCAAAAATTTGAATTGGCGCGTAACCGCAACGATGCAACGCAATAACTGCAACACAGTCTTCTTTAAGCGTCCACTCCATATTTAAAAATGAGTAAAATTCTAAAAAGTATACATTTTTATTTTCATGAACAATTCGAAATTCGAATTCAATAAACTTTTTTGTGGCCAGCATTCTAAAAGAAAAGTTTTTACTGTGTGACAATACTTATGACCTGACTAAGTATTAGTAAGATGATAGAGTCTGGCCAACGAAAGTAGACACTGAAAAACCCCGGCAAATTCAAAAAATATTAGTATGGCAACCCATAATTGCCACCATCTTGAAAATATTGGGGAATTTGTGTATTAGTGATGCCCTACCCTGATGCCGGTTCTCCCAAATTTTTGAAAACAACATTTATTTAGCCATGCTTTTGTTTATTTTTACGATTCAGAATTAATAATAATCAATAAAGTAAGTACTATAAGATTGTTTATTTTGTATGATTTATTCCATTAGTGGTCGTTTTAAGTTGTTTTTTATACATTTTAGGTACATAAAAAACCATGCAATGCTAAACCACAATGAACTTAAAACTAAGTCGATAAAAGTAAAATAACACACTAAGAATAATTCGAAATTACACAATAATTCGAAATCAATAATTATTGCATCCTAAATTTACCCTGTCACGGAGCATAATGTTCAGTGGTGGAAACACTAGTATGGCCATGTAAAAAGTTTCGAAAAAATTCGAGTGTCTACTTTCGTTGGCCAGACTCTAATAACTCTATCCATTATTTTATCAGGGAATGGACATTGTTTCAATTTTCTGACCTATAGTTTATAGGTACCTATATCATTTTTTCTACTGGCAATTGTTTTATTCATTATTAATTGTTTTATGCATCGACGAAAAAGATATGCAATGCTCTGTTGTGGCGATCCTTGTCGGTACCTACCTACCTACGTTGATATACATTATTATACGTTTGCAGTACTTAATCATTCAATTGGGTTGTTCAATGTTCATCCATGGTTTATCGTTTATCCATAGCGTTTATCCATGGATGAACTACCCAAAATAAAAACAAATGAGGAAGGCCTATGTTCAGCAGTGGACGTCTTCAGGCTGATGATGATGATGATGATGAGGAATTTTAACATAATGCCGACGGTGACGTCATTTTCAGAAAACAGGGTAATTCATATTTATTCCAAAATATCCGACATTATGAATCATTTTTAATAAAAACTGTTGTTTTGTGTTCAACGAGTCTTTTATTCGAAATGGATTTGCTAACTTGACAAAAATGAACATTGCACATTACAACAGCTACCTACACGTTGAGCAAGTTTAATAATATTCATGAAACGTGGCCTTTAATGTGATCATTGTAGTTTCACTATACACAACCAATAGGCCATTCATCATTCTTGTCCAAAATTATAGTACGAGAATGATAAGCGGCCGGCACGTTTGGCGTAGTGGCTGAGCAATTGGACTGCTGCGCTAGGTGTCGCGGATTCGATTCCCGCCCGGAACAAATGTTTGTTTCTCGTCTGGGTGTGATGTGCATGTGCAAAGAGAAGAAGAATTAGACTGTTTTGAAGGTGGCGTTTTAGTACGAGACATCTTGAGAGTGAGACGTTTTTAGAATGTGACAGTTTGTAATGTGACATTTTGAAAATGGGATGTTTTAAAAATGTATCATTTTAAGAATGGGGCGTTTTGATAGTGTGACATTTTAAGATCGGGATGTTTTTAGAATGTGTCTGTAAGTGTACAGCAAGGTACAAAACAAGCATCGCGGCCATACCGTTACTAATAATGGGTGTGACTCGTTGGGAACTCTCATGGCAATGAGTACCAGCTAACAGTATGACCTGATGGGATAAACAATACCAACGAGTCAGACTGTGACTCGATTTGGTGTGACTCGTTAGGAACCCAATTCGGCCTTTAACTTCCTAGTTAAGGGAATCCTTTCCCTGTGTCGCGAATGAAGACCACGGTCCAACAAACATCCAGATCCAGACCTGCAAATCTTTGATATTTTTAATTTTATTATCTATCCAACACCAACGATATATACTACCCAAATGGATTGAGTATACGAGTATACCCAAATAAACGCCTATTGAAAATACATTTATATCAAAAGGTGATGTCCTGTTTTTGTATGGAACTTGGTTTTTTATTCCGTAAATAATTTAACCAACCCAAAGCAAATCATTCGAAATATACAAAAAGAAATAATCCAAAACTATAAAAGAAATATTTTTTAATACCGCCGTTTGTATGATATGAATTATTTTGTATAGTTGTGGCACAAAGGTATTTTTTGGTCCTGGCACTTCCACCATAAGTTCTACAATGGTTCTACCATGGGTCAGAACAGCGCCATAGCCATAGGCCATAGCCAATGAACAAGCGGGAAGAAACTGTGTATGTCACTGTCAGTGTCGGTGAACTCATGACATTTCATGTTGGCTCAAAGTTACTGTCAAATCTGACATTAGTGACGGCGATAGTGACAGGAGAACTTTTTTTTATGCTAACCACACCTCAATCATTCTTCCAAAAGTAGGAATTTATGCCAAAAAACCATTTTTTTTCTCAAAATCGGCGGCTTTTAAAATTTTATTATTTATGTAGAAATGATAGATTTAAAGATCTGCAACGAGGTACGTCTATTTTAAGCTGGTTCAATTTCATAATTATGTAATTAACAATAATAGGACATCGCCTTTAATCAACAACATTTTTGAAGGCTGGCAAGCTTCTTCCTTCTCGGCATGGATTAACCTCTGTGAGGAGTTTTGGCGGGAATCCGATAGTGAGACGTTGTTGGTTTTATATTATTAGCTCAAACTTGTGTTTCTTCGAGTGTTAATGTGTAATATTGGTGGAATATTAACCATTAAGTGTTCGTTAACGTGCACGAGTGTAGGCGAATGATATAAACTCAAAAAACGTGTCATTTCGCATTTTTACCAAAACTCCCAGGATGTTTCAGTAAAGCATCCACTACTTTACTGAATCGTGACTTTGACGATGTAAATAATTGACTTGACTACTTGACCACGATTGCTATAACATTGCTGTGTCTTTTTAATGTGAAATTAAGAAATATAATAATATATATTATTATATTTCTTATTTTTAGAATTTATAATTAGAATATATTTAGAAATTAAGAAATACAAAATAAAATACTTGACACTGGCTATATGCACAAACCGTGCGAAGCCATAATTAAAAAAAAAAAAAAAAAAAAAAACCTCTGTGAGAAGTGCAACGCAAAATAGACTTAAATCCTTTAAAAATAAAGTTACCTCCATAAGTTTACTTTCTTGTAGTACCCTATCTTCTTAGGTAGTAAATCTATGTCCAACACCTACTGGAGAAAAACCACACATTCCTCTATGGTATGACTGACATCTTCGCATGATTGTCATCAAAAACATTTTTTTTAAACTTCTTGTCTTCATGGTAATTAATGTAGTAGTCATGTAATATGTACGACTACAAGATCTTTTTAAATGAAAAACATTTTGTCTGCTATAGAAATAAATATGTAAAGCGAAGAAACTAATTAACTTTAATAAAGTTATACTTTACAAAATACTGTCAGTAGGTCAATTTTACATCTCTGACTCAAATTAAAAAAAAAAACAGTACAATAATAATTAGGTAGGCACCTAATGGAAGAAAAAAATAAACATGAAGAACGAGACACCAGGAAAATGTCATTAGACGAAAGACGCGCGATATGCGAAGAAAGGAGACAAGAAAAGATGAGGCAAAAGAAATGTCCTCCATCAATAAACTCATGCGAGCCGTCCTCTACGCCGAAGGGTGAATTCGTGTGCACCGATGCGAAGCCGCTTCCTCCACCGAAGCCAGTGCCTCCGCTGTGCCCTTTGGAGACGGATCCTTGTGCAGCATCATCAGCTCCAGTAAGATCAGGGGCCTCAGGGGCCAGTAAGGAGAACTCTCTTCGGGACTGTACTGGCGCAGACAACGATGACCCATGTTTGAAGAAGTAGACATAGACAAATCAGAATGAGTTAAAACAAATTTAATGTTGTAATAGTTGACGGAACATGGAAAGAAATTAAAATGATGGTAAATACGTGGTTTTTTATTTTACTAAAGGAGATTAGTTTTTTTTGTATATTTACGTAGGTAGGTTACCTATAATCATAATTATCCTGTCGTCTCAGTGTGATTAATTAAGTAACAAGGCAGGTATGAAATCATTGATTATAATGAATGGCTTAGCTATTTCTACTATTAGCCTGGCGAATACCTACCGCGAGTCCTACAAAGACCTTGTATTTACTTAGAAAAATTTGTGATAAATGCCACAACGGCTGGCTAAACGCATATTGATAGAACTTTATAGGCAAGTTTACATTGTGATAATAGGTATTCTATAACATGAACTGCTTTTTATTTCGAGGATTATGAATGAAACTACATTATTTTATGCTCAGTCCCAAATAAAATGTATTACTGGAAACTCTTTTGTAGGTAGGTAAGTACTTACCTGCTTTTTCTTTTTTTTTTTGCTGCGGTATATTATGACGTATTATTATTATACCATTATCAATAACCATAGAGAAAATAAATACGACGTAATCAAAAACTGCGAATGCCACTTTTTGTAATTTTGTAGTTGAATTTTTTGGTATCTACCTAAAGGAAACATTAAAATATGGCTGTTTTTTCAAAATTCCTAGTTAAGACTAACTTACAAAATAAAAATCTGTGATAAGAGCTGTTACTAACTTTTGACCTCCAAAATGTGATAGAATTACTATCCCACTATCTCCACAATTGGCAGCCATTAATATTATGAATCCTGATAAATTGGACATCAAATATTGTGAAAGTAACACAGAGCAAACTGAAGAATCTACTCAAATCAACAGTGAACTAGCAGACACGTGCCAACTTCCTAAAGAAGACAATAAACCTGATGCCGATTCAGAGATAGACTGTCACAGAGCAATAACTCCTAAAGACATCATAAAATCTAACACTGATTGTGATATAGACCTCTGCAGACCAATACCTCTTAAATCTGACGTCAGATCTGACGCTTGTTCAGACTCCTGTGGATTACTTCTTAAAAACATAATATCTGACGCTTGTCCAGTAAAAGACTGCGTAAGACTCCCTAAAAATATAAATAAATCCGATCTTAGAAGTAACACCAATTCGTTACAAGATTCATATAGACGCCCGCCTATTCAAGACAGTACTAATTCGGACCTAGAATTTGAAGCTGCTTCAGTAACTATCTTAGAACTTTGCCGAATATTACAAGATCCGGACTGTCCTAAATTCCTGACTATTATAAAAGAGAACTCCAAAGAAGAAACTGTAAACAAAAATCCAGCACATAAATATAACCACTACCCAGAAATAAACAAACCATATTTAAGAAACGTATGTGATAAATTAGATTCTAAGCAAGAAATTTTAAAAAGAGCGCTAGTAGCAGCTGTCGCTGATTTTCCGTATACTCATCTGTGTTTAGAGGTTACTACTGGACAAACAAATACCGACATAAAGGCAACTTCAATCGGAAGTATTTTTAGTAAAGTCGACGCAAAAACTTCATATACCGGCATGGATAAACAAGGTAGCAAGTACTGTAACCCCACTTGTAAACCAGAAGATGACCCGGAAGACTGTACACCTTGTCCGAAACAAGAATACGATACAAAAACTCAACCACCTTGTGGCCCAGATAAACATAGACCACCTAAATGTCCCAAAGAAAAACGGTGCAAGGAAAAAATTAACCCCTTGACTGTGGGGCGGGCTACACTAGCCGCGTTTCCGAGTCTGCAGAGGCAATGCAGTGGCAATGCAGTTTTTGGGTTTCGTTCGGACAAAATGAATTATTACGTGAAAACCCTATGAGTTAGCGATATAAATCGTACACTCTTGTCTTGGCCATGAAATTACCTATCCGATTATATAATTGTTGTATCAAATAAACACTTACTTGATATATAAATGATGCCAGTTGTTTGTTGTTTACATAAATTCCCCAACACATGCACTTTAGTTACTGAATTTATTCACTTTCAGTTATTACACACCATATCTAATACTATATTTCACTAGTGTGTATATTTACGCACATAATCCACATAAATCACAGATTCCTAGATCGAGTTATCACATCACAATAACTATTTGTTTACGTAACGAAAACACCACGCAGCCATTTTTTTCACTAATTTTTAGTTGAAACCTGTTAGGTTCATTTTTTACCACTAAACGATCGTAAATATTGATTATAAGAAGTTTTTACATCTATTATCTGCTCACTGAAACACTTTCATAAGAATTATTTGAAAAAAACAATGGAACTGTAAAAAATTCAAAAATAGACTCCTACCCCATTTTTTTTACAATGACTTTTTGCCGTGTCAAAAGTTCGATACTTTTTTCACATACAAACACTTCACTATTTCAAAAACAAATGAAATATAAATAAACTACACTCTTTTACCAGTAATTTGATATAACATTACTTAGCATTGCTTTACTGATGCCGTTTTTATGATTTATTTTACGAAACGCGTCACAACACAAAGTGCCGTGATGGCCCAAAATGGCCGACTAAATCACAATTTTTCTTCGCCGTGAATTTCTTTGCGTTCACTCATTCTTCCTAGTTGACCAATCACAACAAAAAGCCAATGAAATGAAAGGTACATTATCCATAGATTCAATAGAACTTTGCTGGAACCGTTTGTCATTGTCATTGTCGAAAAATGAGCATTTTGTTTTGGACGCGCCAATAACGGGCTGCGTTAGCCCGCCCCACAGCCGACGTAGGTGTTGCAATAACGGGCTGCGGTAGTCCGCCCCTCACTCGACGGGTTTGTGGCCCTGAAACTTCTTCAAGCAAGTGTGATGAGCCACCAGACATAGTTCTAGTAACTGGTCCTGATTGTCTTCAGACTAACGAAACTGAATCGTTTAACTCTAAAATCTCGTCTACTACTATTAACCTAAAAAGTTCCGAGCATGATAATTCTCAGGTTTACGAAACTGAAACGAGCCAAAACGGGAATACTAATGACTTAACATCACCCGTTGAAAGCAACGCATTTCAGAAAGCTGAATCTGAAGATGCTGATGCTGATTCTCAGAACTCCTTCAGTCCCTCTCATAGTAAAACGATGACCACAATAAAGGTAGCCGTGGAAGACTTCATAGATAAAGTCTACAAAACTACTCAGGACACTGTCGCTGTGATGGCTAACAAAGAAGAAGACACGCAATCCGAAATTGACAAAAAAGCTCAGCGAACATACAAAGCAGAAGTGATCGGAAGCATACTGTCTACCGTAGATGCAGCTTTAGGCGCTATTAGTGCTACTGTATCTTCTCAATGTTTGGACAGGTTTCGTGAGCACGCTAGTTTTAATAATAAAAGTTCATGCGACAAGCCCATTCCTACAATTGATGCAGTACCTCATAATTTCGCGCCTGAATCTATTTCTACTGCCAATAGCGTTTTTACGACCATAAAAGATAAAATATACTCCATGTTTTGTGAGGGAGAGTCTAAAGTGGAGGAACAAATACCATCAATCTCTTCAGTGCCATCAAACGAAGCTACAAATTGTCACGATAACAATGCAGATGATGAGTAAACTGTTAAAATAAACATTTGATCACATAATATTATATTTTTTTTAAACAAAAACAAGTGCACCTAACTTTTTCATTGACTTCATTCGTCCATTTCGTTCCTTCATTTCATTCACTGTCATTCATTTCATTCACATTTTTCTATCATTGTTTTCGTTCATTCATGAAGTTCAATCGTTTCGATCATTTAATAGGTAATTAATTCATTATACCGACGTTGACACCAACACCGACGTTGTCACCAATACCGACGCCGACATCAATACCGACACTGATGAAGATACCGACGCTGATGCCGATGCCGACACTGATGAAGATACCGACGCTGAAGCCGATACCGACACTGATGAAGATACCGACGCTGATGCCGATACCGACACTGATGAAGATACCGACGCTGAAGCCGATACCGACACTGATGAAGATACCGACGCTGAAGCCGATACCGACACTGATGCAGAGACCGACGCTGAAGCCGATACCGACACTGATGAAGATACCGACGCTGATGCCGATGCCAACGCTGTCACCGACGCTTAAATTGACGCTGGCAATGCTGACTCCACAGATTGTGAAACTAGGTTCTGACCTCTATAGTAGAGTTTAGTGGGTGAAACTCATCTGAAACAAATCATAGAGTACTATTCTATTCTTGACATGCATCTATGCTTCTGAAACCAAGTTATTCTGTCAGAGTGGTCAGAAACAAAATACTATTATCAGAAATCAGCCCATCTCCTTTAAATCTGTGCTTCATCCAAGCTTTATCTGCGAATCAGCCTGCGGGGCAAGCTTCAATCATCAGCCAAAGAGTACTTCAACGAAAATTCAACTAACCTACCTAGACATGAACTAGACTATGAAAAATACGAAGTAAAGAGACGTTATGCCGGACAATAAGAAAAATATTTGCGACACCTCCTCCAAGACCAACAAGAAGGCTGCAAAATTACCATCAGTCGCTCCAAACCTAAAGAATCTTGAAAACGAAGACAAACCACCTCGAAACCACGACTCTGACAAATGCAAATGCTCTAATGAAGAGCCCTGTAGCAAAGCTAAAAAACAGAAACATTGAATTTATTTCCAATAGTAAGTAAATTATTAGCCTGTTCTATCCACTGCACACCAATGTAATCTGTCGAAAGCGATTCTTCTGCACGGCTGATCCAGTACCAACTAAAGCAGACTATATAGTATGGGCTCCTGTAAAGGAAGAATTTAAAAGAAATAACCAATGCTAGGACTTTGAATCTATCTGATTTAAAAAAAACCGGCCAATTGCGAGTCGGTGTCGCGCACGAAGGGTTCCGTATCTTTAAAAACAGCAAAAAAACAATTTGAAAAGATCACGTTAGTTGTATTGGAGATACATTCTATTTTTTTCTAGGAATTTGTTATTATAGGCTAGGTAGTGTTTCCTTTACGGGTACTCCGACAGCATTCCTTAATAGCCACTCCCATTCTAGGCTTAGCATGTTTACCATCATCACTACCAGGAAAGATAAATAATTTTCTTGCAGGTGTTACGGCCTTACCAAAGATCACATCCATTGCAAGTATCTACTTAATCAAGGCATCATCAAGGAGCATAGAACACGAACATGGGCGACACGGTAGACGTGAAACCTTGCGTGGTAGAGGAACCTCCACATCCCTGCGACGACCCGGTGCCCTGCGATCCTCTTCATCAAGGTCATAACTGTCCGGAGCCCTACATATGCCTGGAGAAATTGAAGAATCCAGCTTGGCCCGGAGAAATCAGTAAGAACAGTAGTCTATAATCATGTGGTGGTACTTTCGTATGCGTGTATCCTGCTCGTCCTTTATGGTGCTCAAACTTGGGCGCTGACTGATTTGCATAGCTTGGGGGTTGTCAAAAAGGGATGGAAAGCAGCTTCTTAGGAGTCAAAGAAGACAGGAGTCCGTAACACCACGCTGCACTGCTGATGTAGGTCTAAATGCTGCATATAGGTATCGATAACCACCACGATCAACCTAAAACTCCTTAAAGAAAAGAGAGGAGGAACTTGCTTAGCAGTGCGCGATGTGGATTTGTGATGATGATGAGGTGCTGATATTGGAACTAATTAGAAGACAGTTTCCTACGAAATCCAGCAGTGGCCTATGCGGCGCATCACCTACAAAGAGTTGCACCTACTAGCTCGATTACAACTCGAAAGATTAAGAAAAAGGTGTAACGTGGATCGTGTTCTTTTTACTGATTTATCTACGTATCAGTAAAAGCCGAATTGCAATGAGTTTGATGTTATGACGGCAAACAAAACACCATGTTACTAATTGTATTTGGGTACCCTTTTCAGAAATATTTTCAGATACTATATTTCTCTGTTCTGGAACATTTCTAAGACCCAAAACTCCCATCTTCGTTCTTCTTCTTTTGAGATGTTTTATTTATCAAAATACAGTATTCAGCCTTTTCATATTTTGCCACTTTATTTAATGTGTGGATTACGAATAGGTATGCAGGTAGAAGAATCCTACTATATACCGAAAATCTCTTTCCAGCGAGATGTCTGCCCGGTGAATCCATGCCGGTCAAGTCTTGTGAGAAAGTAGAACCCCCCCACCCTTGCGACGAGAAGCCCCCCTGCAGCCTGAAGACTGAACATGAGAAGAGGAAACTCCTGCAATGCATCGAACCCCCTCTATGTCTTGAAAGGATTAAAAATCCTGAGAACAGGCCGAAGAAGGATCCCGCTTGCGATGACACCAAATAAATAGCTAGCTAACCATAACTGTTGTTTATTTTTTTTATTAGGTAGATAGACTAAATCTAAACTTATTCTACCAAGTCCTACCAATGGACAACTTTGTAATTCGATCGCCAGATTCCTTTATTAACGTCCGTGGTTGTACCTTCTAGCAAGGTTCCCTGGTGTATACCTCTTTAGTTTATTTAGAACGTGAAACAGGTAATTTGTGCTGGCCAAAAATAATCGTCTATGATGTTAACAGCAAAGCTATCAAATGATTATAATATGACATTTCCAAACAGCGACTGTGCACCATAAATAGGTATTTTTTTCGTCCATATGAACTACAAACATGGAAGTTATTACCCTCAGTGATTCTGTTAGTTTAGGGTAGTACGCACTACGCTAACTAAATTTCTGTAACATGGACGTAAAAAAGTGCACTATAGAACCCGTTCCCGAGCCGCCCCCGCCAGACCCCTGCAAAGTACAACGGAACCAACTCAAAGTAAAAGCTGGAATTAAGCTATGTCCAATAATACCTCCGGAGCCCCCGGCTCCACCGGACCCCTGCCACGCACTTTGCTACGAGAGAATCAAAAACCCTAAACAGCCAAAACTAACTAACGACCCCATCGTGTGTAAAGTGAGAAAAGTGAAAACGGACCACACGAAAGAAGAGAAGAAAGTATTAGACCCCTTTTCCGAATAATGGATAAGCTACCGAAAACGGCTGATAAGGTTTTCAGAAGAAAACCCAAAAATGCTGATTTCAATGTTGTGACTAGTAAACCCGAACGGAATTTTGTAAGCCCGCGGACGTTAACCAAAGAATCGACAGTGAAACCTGAAGTGCATGGCCAAACAAGCAGTATTGATGACCAAATAACCAATTTGGAAAGTCTCATTAAGAAATTGCAGGCTGAAATTGTGGAAATGGGAAACAGCTCTAGTAAAAGCACAGAACAAAATGAAACAGTTGAAACAGACACAGGAAAACCTGCGCAAATGCCTCAGGAAGATGCCAATAATATCTCAAGAAGTGATAGTCAAGTTCATCCCATAATGCTTAGAGACATCGTCATGAATTTATCTGATCATTCAAAGAACTTCGTTTATGCCGTGTCTGATCTGATCGGCTATTCAGATCCCGACGTAGACCAAAGCTTATCATCCGAAATAAGCAGAAATTTTAGCATACTTTGGGGAGATGATAATGACGAAAAACCGCGTAGTAAGAGAAACACTATAGAGGGGGATGAAAGTGATATAGAACTGATTGATGAAATAAGAGCCGAGATTATTGGAAAACTTGAAGATCTGAATGAAGTTGACGACGGAAAAGTTTTGAACAATTCTGATGCAGAATAAACATTACATTCAATAAATGAAACTGTGACTACAAATATGATCACACCGTTCTTTTAATTTCTCACTAACTTTAAAGTTTTATTTAGGTAACTAGACAAAACGGATCGAATTCGCTCGTAGCCTAGCCAAAATTTTGTTAAGTAAAATAATAATGCTAATTCGCGATTCCTTATTTTTATCTGTAGCTACGTCCCACGCTTGTCGGTGTGAAAATAAACAGTAAATAAAACTAAAAAACGAATATATTTAACAATTTATTCACAATAATATAACAATAATATTCCATATAAAATACATTATTAGGCAAAATATTTCATCTTGTACTACATACACAATAAAACATAAGCAAGCAGCTTTTACATACTTACTTGACTAGAGGACACTCAAACAACGCAATCGCAGAATTTTAATGAACCTTTAAGTAGTAAATTTCGAAGAATAATATTTAAATAAGTATATTTTTTATGAAGAACATATTTAGTTTCAAAGCAAACTTTAACTAAGCAATATTGCCTAATTTTATATAATACAGTTTGGCACGTTTCCATTATTATTATAACATTTCCGAATAAATAAGGCACATTGCCACACTAATACTTTCAGTTTTATTAATACGGTATAAATATAAAAAATCTTATTTTCATTCCTTTCACGAAACTCTTTAAAACTTTCAAATTTTTATCAAAAGGATATTCCCAAAATCTTGCCCTATACTATTCCAATATATAATTATTCTTAAAAGTCAATAGCAGATTTATATCAGGGCGTTTAATTTATAAACTCATTGAAGTAAATGGGGCATATTTGCTTCTAATGGACGTAATATTATGCTTAAAATGGGTCATACTTTCCTAAAATGGGGCATCTTTTCCTAAAATGGGGCACATTTTTTAAATTCAGACAACTCTAAAAAGAGTCCAATATCTTAAATGAGATAATAATATAAGGGCACTCTTAACTCTTTTCAAAGCGACAAGCTCTCTTAAATTACTATAACAATCATTATTATACCTATAGAAATCGTCGATAAAACATCGCCTCTGCCCGAGGCCAGATACAAAAACCCTTTAAGGGTGGCGAAAACCCTCGGTAGTCAACCGTTGGGGTAACAAAGGTAGCCCAAAATATGTCTCATTTTTTATTTATTTATTTGTTTGCCTCCCTGGTACCGGAGGCTGCATAAGAGGCTGCATAGGAGGCTGCATTGGGGGCTGGTGGAAGGGATGGTACTGACGAGCGAAAATGCTTTCCTGCAACAAAAACATGTTTAATAGTAACGTTATTCTCGGCTATGGTATAGATAACTCGTTGAAATAGAAGTCTAAGAAATAGCAGACACACATACATAACACATTAAGTTTATTCGACACAAAAACATGACGGAAAATTAAATTAACGGGAAGTTTTCTTCGCCTATTTTTATTTGGTTGATACCACAACACTACACAACTCTATAGCTTGTTTTTTGGAAAATCTCGTCGTTGTCTTTATCTTTGTATTTAAAACTTCACACAGAAGGTGGGAACATACAAGGTTAATGTACCAACCAGTTCGTGGTTACATGACCTGTCAGACATAAGTTTTTGCGGTTGTTTTATTCAAAGTCTTCAATAATTATATTGTGAAATTTGTGAACCTATGCACTACCACAGAAGTTATAATAGAGCTAGAACAAGTGTATCTACCTACAATAATCTGAATATACTCACCACATCGGTCGGCCTGTTCCGGGCTCGCAAACTCATATTTCTTTCTAGCAGCATAATTTGATTGGCGGCGCTGTAACACAGAAAAGTGGTTAGGTATAGATATTTCAGTTAATCAATATCCCTATACATTAAATACGAAAGCTTGGTTGCATGTTTGTTTCTTCGTTAGCAAAATGCAACGAGAACAACATTATTTCCTCAAATTCTACATCGCACATAATTTCATTTTCGATTTTAAAGAGCCTTAATTCGGTATGTCGGTCTCTTTCGCTTTGAATAGAAAAGAAAGAGATAGCCTATGATCTCACGTGTCCATCTCCTCCTGCGTGAGGTCCAGAGCATCTTGCATCTCACGCGCGGTGCTCTGCACGAACTCCCGGTCGCAGTACTTGCCAAGACCCTGCTGTGTGAGTACCTGGAGATGCAAACGGCTCTATAGTGGCTCTATAGTGGGGCATAGATATACAAAGGAAACTAAGGACACCGCGTGGCCCCTTGACATAGAAGACTATGACGTCAAAGTAAGAACATTCTCAAGTTCAGCTACTTATGTAGCTGACACGATGCAAATAATGTAGGTCTGTCCTTTTCCAGCACGAGTAACATTCCAATCTTCTCCTCCTTCCTGTGTGAAGGAGACGGGGTACCGATACCAGCCGTCTATAGCTTTCTCCGTCTATGGTGCGGGGAGAGCGAAACAATCGCAACGTGTACGGCGCGAGCGAAGCGAGCGTGTTTATTTTATCACAAATGCATCAGAATAACAGGGACTTCCAAAAGGGGGAAACGGGGATGAATACTCACTCGAGTGATAAGGTTCTCGGCTGGATTTGCTACACAATAAGGCACCTTGTTGTTCTGTCTTGGTGATTTGTCACGAGCTACGGGAAAAATACAATAAAATTATATTGTATAATTATTAGGACCGAACCGACACACAAACGTCAAGTCAATATAGGTAACACAACGATTGGCGGTGCGACGTCGCATCATAGTGCGTCTCTAGAACTAGAACTGGTTCTAACATTTTTTTAGCTTAATTATATTTACCAATAGTTTGACAGTTATATCGTTTCTTGTTTCTATCGGCAATGTTAATAAAATTATATTACTAATTATTATAATATTATATTGCCCACCAAAAACTCAACATGCTCAATTCATGCAATGTTATTTTTACTTACAATATTTTATTTGAAATTATAAAGTTCTTTGTAAAAATTTGGTTTGGTCCAGTTGTTTTTAAAAATTTCATTCCACAAAATCGTCGTCTATCACTCGCGTTTTCTTACTCAATCCTGGCATTCCTAATTAACTTGAAAATATGTTATTGAGTTACAAAAAGCGAGCGTTAAATGTCGATTTATGGAGAAAATGTTTAGACACATCTGTTCAACTCCTGTTTAACTTGTTTGTGGTAAGATCTCTATTGGTTAGATAATAATAATATCAATAAGCTCAATCACAACACACTAAAACCCAACTCACAGTTGTTTCGCATACTCTGCATTAAATCGTTGGAAGTTTGTCTGCAAACGTCAACACTGTTCATAAACATTGTACAGATGCAGCCTAATAACTAATGTAATTTAGTGAAGTTTTGAGTTATTTAGTAAAGTTTAGAGTATGAACTTTGGGATCATTTTGTATCCTATAAGATCATTAAAGTGATGTTTTGGGTCATTATAGTGAACTTTAGGGTAATTTAAAAATTTTAGGGTAATTAAGCTTTAATTTTTTTTGTGAATTTTTGGGTAATAGTGAAGTGAACTATATTCCTTTGAATTTGTAGATGACTCTAGATTATGTTACTGGTAAAAATATTATTATAATAGTTAACTTATTATTAATGTACCTGCCCAAAATACAATGGTACCTACCTGGGTACCAGTAATACAATGGACGGTAAATGGGTTTACGAGATAGATAAATGAAATAAAATCTCGTCCCCCAACGCCATCTATTATAAATTCTGGTAGTAAATAGAAGGGAAAACAAATTTATACCGTCTACTTTCGCACTCGAAGCTCCGAAGGGAGAGTCTTCTATCAAACAAGAGTTAACATTGAGTAACGTTGTTAGTAACGGATAGATGGCGCTTTTAGCTGCTTAGATAGCGCCACCATATTATGATGTTAAGTTATTTTTAATTGTAGTATCCATATTAGGTAGGTACTTAAGTACTTATATTGTTGAAGTAAATCGGAAAGAACAGTTTTAGTATGTGAACACTGGATCAAGGTTGTTTTCTTTCATGAAGTACCTACCTAATAAATAAAATTGATTTATTTTGTTTTAAAGATAATTAATGGATACGTTAACGTCATTTTAAATCCAATATGGCGAGCGTGCATGCCATATTTATATTTGGTTGTGTCAAAAATAGAATAATCCCTGAGAAACTACGCTGAAAATCATCTTGCTGAAGACTACTGACTTTTATTTAATTACTTTAGTAATATATACTTTAACATACCTAGTATATTTTTGCATCTGCATAATGTTTTTAAAACAACTATTTTAATGTGCCATGATTTAATAATACAAATACAATGAAAATCACGACATATAGTTCAAAAATATCCCATATAAAGCATGTTTGTGAATAACGTACTATATAGTTATATGAAAATTATAATATAAGTACTAAAGTCTATAGTATTGAAGAATGCTTGGCGACGCAAAGATTTTATAGTATTTTTAGTGGCAATAGACTAGACGATAATGTACAGTGATATCGAGAATCAATAAAGCTGATATTAATGACATCAATATAACTCAGATGAATAGAAATGAGCACACGAGTGTACCTATAAATAATAAATAGCTAATTGTTACGGTTGTGCCTTGTACAATTTGTACATCTATGGCTTCAGACTTCAAAGACCTTATTGTTAAGTCTGTAACTACAACCATTAGTTTCAAACAATTGGAAGATAACACATTTTGTTACTTTTTATAAAAACAATATATTATATATTTTTTTTTATTTAATTTTATTTTAATTTTGATTGATCACTGCCATACAACGTAGCAATGCAGCGGGCATTTTGGGAACGTTGCCCATTGGAAGCGGCCTATTAGATTACATTTAATTAGTTATAGTTTCAATTTTTTTTATATTACCCAATGATTTTGTAGCATTAAATAACTTTTTATTTAATGCCGTTTGATTACACGTTAGTGCGATCAGTTTTCTGTAACAGACAGACAGACAGTGCTGCTCAAAAATAAGGGGTTTTGACCCCTATGTGGCTACGAAATCCCAAAAACAAAAGTAAGCTAGTGGTAAAAAAAACCTCTTCATAGATCGTATTGTATTCTTTGCATCACCAATAAGAGATTAAGAAAACTTATGAAAACATGAAATTCTTACTCTATAGCTTTGAATATCCTTTCAGAGTCCTTGCCATGGAGTAAAGGCTGCATCGCAATTTCCTCATCACTGTGCGCTCCGTCGTCTTCTTTGCTGTACAACAATAAATTAAAATAATAATCTAATTTAATTTATCATATTTTTTATTTTATTGACTCTTTGGTAGCGAGAATTAGCAGTTTGACTCGTAAATGTGCGATCTTATTGCCTATTTACAATAAATGATAATAAAAGCGACTTTTTCCAGACAATCTTTGGATGGACAGTGAAAAATATTTTTGATAGCATTGTCGGTGGAGTATTTTTAAAACATTATTACCTTACCTACTTGTATTGCTCTTTTATTGATTCATGTATTTTAAGTAACTTACATTTCCTCTTCCGGTATTTTCCCATCCATACCGAGCTCTCTTCTCATCATCACGCTCAATGATTGACTGTCCTTTTCTCCTGAAATTTTGAAAACATTTGAAATCAACTTTGTCTACTATGTAACGGTACTTATGGTGTGTTAGATGCAGTTTAAAAGTCAAGGAAATAGAGAATCATATTTCAATTTCCAAGTTTGTAAAACTCATCTTTATTCTAGATTTATGCTCATTATTTTTAGGGACAGAAAGAAACAAAGTCATCATTATCACACCCATATCCGTTCACCGCTAAGCACGGCTGTCGTCTCATCATCATCATCATCATCAGCCTGAAGATGTCCTCCCCTGAAGAACATAGGCCTCCCCCTTAGACTGCCACACCGAACGATAATTTGCCACTGCCGTCTTCATTTTCGTGAAAATAATTAAGCCATGATCTACCATTAGCCACCTGATTCAGATTGATTCACATACGTTACGTCCGATACAATACCTGTGACCTAAAAAAATGAGTGATAGAATTGTATTATAGTTACTTACCTATATTTTTACCATTCGTCTTGATAGAAGGTGGGCTTGGGAAGGTCGCCCTAATATTGTTGTCACGTCCGAATCCTCCCTTGCTTTTCTGCTTGATACTTGTCCATACAGCACCAAACAGGCTATGATTACGCTGAAAGTCCACATACAAGATAGTAATGCACTTTCTTGAGTAAACAAATTCAATTTTGCGATTAAAGAACTTGATGACTTGACACAAGGCGCAATTTCTATTGTAACAAGTGCTGAGTTAAAAGCCACACAGACGCGATATTTGTCGGTTGATAATAACACAGGCGTTCCAGCGATATAACGTTTTTATAGTTTTGTTGAAACGCGCGTGGTTGCTATAATAATATCGCCGGAATAGAAGTAGGATACTGCGTTCCTGCTTCTTGCATTTTTGCGACAACAGTATCTAGTACATTTATTTTTTGATGTGACGCGTGCAATTTTATAAACACCTGCGTTGATACTGGTAAGAGGCTTGAGATATCGGAAAATAAAAACGCAGTAGTCGGAACTGGCCGCGAACGCGTTCACTGAAAACTCTGCGATGTTATCAGCTTACAACACCATACCTGTGTGGGACGGGCTTTGCGACAATTTCGCTTATTCTGAAATCGAGGTCTTCGATTCCACATACCCTATGCATAGGTTCCACGATCTCTCCAACGAGGTCGTCCAGGTTCCCTGATATGGCTCTCTTCAGCTCTGGGCCAGCTTCGTGCAGCGTCCGAAGACCAGCTTGCAGCGTCATCTGATTGGTTTGGAGGGATGCAGCCGCCGCTTGTTCTTTTCTCTTCCTGAACCTGGTAGTTTTCGGTGGGGGAAGTGTTAGATCCTATACTTGATGGTAAAATTGGATTCACAATGTAGTACATAATCTAATAGGGAATTTAGTCAACTTTGGTGCAGTAATGTATTTTATATTCTACTTTATATGTATTCTAGCGTGGACTGAATATTTATAACTTTTAAATGTGATTTTATTATTGTAGTACGAGTATATCATTACCTCTGATATTTCGATATTTATCTCATAGTAAATTCAAATGTATTTGTTGGAAGTGTGTTTTAGATTAGAGCATCGTTAGAAAACTCTAGTGTTTTTTAACAAAACGTCTTATTTATGTAAGATCAAACTGGGTAAATTCTACAAATTGTGTAAAATTGCTGTCCTAAAGACACTATAGTTAGCTGAATCATCCCAAATCCATGAAACTGTTCCAACTCATGTCATACTGGTAGAAACTTACAATCATTTGCCTCAACACTGGCAATACCGATACTATAAAACTCAAACCCAATTTGCTTCCTTCGCTCATGCAATAATTTACAAACACAAAGAAAACAAACTTTAAAAATGTAACACGCAAAAAGAACAAGAAAGAAAAAAATATGTAAATAGTATGTGCGTTTTAAAGCAAGTGATTGTAAAACACCAATGAAAGTTATACACGGTGGAAACATGCTTTGGAAAGTCCAAAAACTAAATATCAAAAAAAACATGCTCGAAATTTTTGGGCAAAAATGCTTCGTGATCAAAAAACTAAAACTTTAAATTGCGAGAAAGCTGAAACCAAAAAACATGAGACTCATACAATCATCAATATTTACATTTCAAAACATGCTTGACTTAATGAATACATGAAGATTGTATGAATCAGACATCTGTCAAAAGAGCATTATTCACAACCAAAAATGCTCGAAAAAATCATTCAAGCAACATTCTTGGCTCAAAAAAAATATCTTTGCCAAGAACGAGCAAGCAATAAAAATACAGCGTGATAATCTTCAAATGCTGCTTACAACTTGAATGACTTACGCATGGTTCCTATAAAATAGAAATAATGTGTTATTAATGAAAATTTACGAATACTAACTACTACGAAACTAATAATCTCTAATACACAGTTATAAATACAACAACAGCTATAGATATAAAAATAATAATATTAGACAATTATTATATGAAAATGAAAAGTTAACTACCCAATTGAGAACATTGGATTTAGCATGTGAATATTAATATAAAAAACTTACGAAATATAAAATACAATAGCAAGTAATGAATAACTAGCTTAACCATTACTTTTAACTATTTTTATACCAATACAAGCCTAGTAAATTTTGACACCTACAAAATATAATTTACAAAGTCTCGTTTCAAATCACTCAGTATAATTATTTTACAGCTCAAATCAACTTTAGACATTGTATACTTGGATGACATCTTAGTTTTACCTAACAACTTTCGCACGCAATTAAAGCTTACCTTCTGAAATAATCTTGTATAAGGAAAGTGGCGTAGAATTTTCCGACTGTGATCTCGTTGGGGTCTCCCGGAGGAGGCACCACCTGGTCCAGGAGTTTGGGGGACGTCCGTTTCCAGATCTTCTTGATAATGGTGCGAAGTTCCGTATTACAGTCATCGATCACACCTAAGAGAGAAGTTATTTGGAAAATACAAAACCGTAGATACCTTGTATAAGAGTTATTGCAACAATATGCAAAATACATTTCGTGCAACAAGTTACAGTAATAGTGCTAATGAATGGGCAACTATACACGAGCAGCTTAAAAGTGAGCGAACGCTCAAGCGACGACTTTACTTCTTGCATAGACTATTTCAGTAGTCGACAATAATTCTCATCGATCAATTCTTAGATATGCTAACTGCTCTCGAATTCTCGAGCGATCATAATATGCTGTGCCGTCTCTCCGTGCCCCGCGTATTGTTGTTGTTTGCCGACTGCACGAAGTGTCCGAATCCGTTCTCTGATGACCTACTGCTACTGAACTGACCGCGTATGACTGTAATTATTGAGAACTATATCTTTGTTACCTGCAGTTTTAATCTGTAGCTGCGTTCTAACCACAGCGAACAGAGTAGCGTTGAAGTTGACTGTACCATCAGAATTTAGGGGCATATTCATCGATACCAGTTTCTTACACGCTGTCCGATGGGGGCATAGCTTTCCGAAACCTAGAAAGGTAAAATGTTTGTAAGTTACCTTCGCAGATATGAAAGCAAAGTTGATTCCAGTAGATTCTATTGAAGTAATGTAGTAGATGTCATGATAAAGCAGTTGGTATTGAAGTAATGTAAAGTGTGTAGTAAGTATTTTCATGAACAGAAAGGTATTTTCGATGAGTATAAATAGAATTAATTTTTTAAATTCGTACTGTGTGATCTAAGTAAGGTCAGTTGATAGCAGACAAAAAATATTTTAGGCCCTAATAGGTTAAATGTTTAAAGGTGAGAAAGTTAGGTCAAATTAATGAAAAGGCAAAACAATTTTATGTGTTAGAGTTCAAAGAACCTTCGCTTCTCGCTAGAGACAGACTAATTGAAACCAATAGGTACAAAGAAAATCATATCGATACAAGAGACGACTACGCACCTAATGGCGGGCTAATTTTCCTAAGCAACGTGACCACGTCCAGATGTTTTATACGTCCTTTGGCGTCGGGATCATATTCACTCCACAATCTGAAATAATAATGAGGTAATTATGACCTTAATGGTGATAATTTTAATACAGTGGCAATGAGCAAAAAGACGCCGTCATTTTCCAAAAAAAATATTTTGACTTGACCCAAAACATAATTATTATGTACGATGACTAGAACACTTTACAAATGGTAATGAGGTACAGCTTTCTGTGTGTCTGTTACTTCACGTAGAAAATTGCGACTACTATAAATCAATAAAAACCGAGACCGATACGAAGCACAGAGTGATTAAAATCCGCAAATAACATAATTAATATTAATTAAAAGTGCTTGCCGAGCATCGAGTTCGGTGTCGTTGTATTGGGAGACGCGTTCCAGTTACCGCTCGGCCACCATCTCACTATGTCACTGTACCCCGTTACTAGCTCGACATAGTACGCGTCAACTAGCTCTTTGTATGAAGATTTTTCGTGTATAAATGCTGTACAGGATCTTCATACAAAAGCGCCAGTTGACGCGTACTATGTCGAGCTAGTAAAAACTCATACTAGGGGTACTGTGCTTACCTGATAAATTCATCCAGATGATGAGGCCCTAAAATAGACCAATCTCTTGTGAGATAGTCAAAGTTGTCCATAATGACAGCTACGAATAAGTTGATAATCTGAAATCATTACCAAAATAATCAATCATCTACACTAAATCACATATTAAGTAGTACACAATCATAATTACTATATTATTGGCACTACACATGAACGACCTGTGCCCTGAGTGTGAGATTTTGTGACAAGTTAACGCGCTCGACATAGTACGCGTCCACGCGCCTTTGTATAAAAATCCTGTACAGCACCCCTACCGGCCCGTTTATGAACGAAAGATCTTCATACAAAGCGCTAATTGACGCGTACTATGTCGAGCGTGTAAAAACTCACTCTAGGCACACAGTACACTCGTTAGGTCTGAGAAACTATAGTGTGACCGTTTAAGTCAGTCCTCGCGTGCGGGGTACAGGGGCATGGGGGTAGGATATCTGATGATTCTACAAAAGCTATAGTCAGTAGAAATTAATACATATGCATTGTATCGTTACACCCTGATCAAATCTCGAAGCCTCCCCCGCACTGTGTTATTGACGGTCGATAATATCGAAAAAGCTTTTTAGTACATTTTATCGGAGGCGCGCGATCTTACGCGCTGTTGCGATTATTATCGTCTTCATAAAAGTGGGGCATCCTACTTGTTTACGATATCTGTTGCGTCATCTTTTATGATAATTATCGGACGATAAAAACGCAGCTTCATTTTAATCTCGCGGTTCACCTGTGTGGTAATACACACAATAAGCGGTAGATCTTACCAAGAAAGTACAGAGTAGAGAGAAGGATATGAAATATGGGAACGCGAACCAGTTTCCACAGTCCGCCTCGTCGGGGATCAGTTTGCCGTCGTCGCCAATCGATTTGATACACTTTATAGGATCCCTTGGCCTTTCGAAGTTGTTATTGGATAATGCCATCATGATGTCTTGCCATGCTTCACCTGGTAACAAACAAAAAAATTATAACATTAACTAATCTACCCCTCTCTAAAAGAAAAGTTAGGTTTTTCAGATATTATGTCACTACTTTAGGGCTATCATTTGACTAAATTCCGTAACTCCTGATCGGATTCTGAAAATTCTTTCAGGAAACTAGATTATTTTTGATCGGTATAGACTAACCTATGCTAAATCTATAGGTACTAATATTTTAAAGAGGAAAGATTTGATCGTTTGTTTGTTTGCATTAAATAGGCTCCAAAACGACTGAACGGATTTGAACAATTCTTTTACTGTTGGGAAGCTACACTATCCCTTTTTTATCCCGTAAAAATATCGGTTCCAGCGGGATAGTAGTTAACCCGCGAGGTGCTTCTACTTAATGCATAAACGAGAAGTTCTTGCTGGATAATAGAAGTATGTATAACTAGTACCCAACTTATAAGGCGAGTCGTGAATCTTCGTTCGCGCAGAAAAGAAAGTATGGTCCGAAGATTAACGAAAGAATGCTTAAAACTTACAATCAACCTAAGATCACTATTATAAGGTTCATAATACACTGCAGCTGTTAGTTCCATCTCACTCTAAGCTCGCTAAGATGGCGGCCGGCTGCCGACCAATAGCGGTCAATAGCATTTTCCGTGCTTTGAAAATTCATCTTCTGCGCAGGTACGAGTACATCGGTAAGCCATATCAGTTGGGTACTACTATACTTGTTTGTTAAAAGTTAATTAAAAACAAAATCAGTTACACCTACGAGAAGTTGTTCAATATTAACTTACCAGTAGCTGATCTAAACAGTACCATGAGAGCACCACCAAACGTTAGAAAATTATTGTTGCTGGTTATTACTTCATCGTCAGGCATCACTTTGCCAAATAGCTGAAAACAATGTATTACTGGTAAAGAAAATACAATACTATGATGATATTCTGATGCTTAAATAGTATTAGATGATAAATCTCTAAGCCATCATCAAGGTATTGATTGACCTTAGTCGCAAGGAGGATGGAGAATGGTAATGACAGTCAGAAGTCTTAGTCGCATCAGAGAAAACAAAATTGCACCTTCTGTGTTTGTATCATTTGCTAACCCACGTTAATAAATATTTTATCAGTGCGCAACAATCTCACTTGAAGTCAATTCTGGTACAATGAGGTCAAAGATGGTAAACGCACTGAGTCAACTCAACATCTTTATATCAATATGAACCACAACACCGTGAAAGTTGACTGACTCTACTAGGTACTTGATCCAGGATACATCTGGCGATGGGACTGTTACCACTGCAGCAGTCTGTTACTCCAAGACCACCGGTAGGAGACCAGATCCCCTTTCCTGGTAGAACTTGGTAGGTGGTTCTTAAACTTTCGCGAACAGGAAACAGGAAGCCAGGTGCCTGACGAAGCCAGGTCCTTGGTCCAGGTCTTTGGCGCTTTCCAGGTGTTAGGCGGATACTCTTACCTGCATCCCAACCACGGCGTAGATGAAGAACAGAAGGACAATCAAGAGGGCGACGTATGGCAGAGCTTGGAATGACTTAATAAAGGTCCAGAGGAGAGTGCGGATCCTCTCGCCTCTAGACAAGAGTTTGATCAGTCGCATGGCTCGGAACAGACGGAAGAAGGTGATGTATTTCAGTGCGCCCTGAAAAGAAGTCTCAATAACAATACGGCATGTGGAAACAAGTAATTAAATCCTGATTAATCTTGTGATGGAGCGATTGTCGTAAAAGTTGGTATAGACGTTAAAAACTATAGAGAATTGTTAGAGTAAAAGCCACAAAATCTTACCACTCCCAAATGTGCCTTCGCACCATCTGTCTGAAAGTAAAAAACACTCAGTTAAAAAAGAAAAAATGTTTTATAATAACAAATTAATTACCTACAAATTATATTGTTTTCGTTTTGTAAATCCAAATTTTACCGAGTTTTATTTTCTTAGACCACGTAATATCATTATTTTTTGTTACCAAGGTAAATGTTGTTTGTTGTCCAGGTATCAATTGTTTCTTCAAATATTATGATGCGTCACAATTATGTATACCCATTGGTTTTTTTTCTTATTTTTTTTATTTACTTTGATATCTTCAGAACGACAATACTCTTATTTTTTTTTAGGTATCAAACTCCATAAACCCGTACTTATGTACAGAATATAATTATAGGTAAATAGGTTATAATTTAACGTCAATAGCTATATTTGTATACATAATAATATTATAATAATATTATAATATAATATTATGTGTTGCACTCACTGTTAAATCCTCAGGGACGTATTTGTTGACTTGAGTGGTCACTATGTCTATAAAACTCCCAACAACTAGAATGAAATCCGTCGTGTTCCAGGCGTCACCGAAATAGTTCTGTAACAAAGTAAAAAAATAAGGATGGCAAAAAGTTTAGAAAAGTTAAAAAAAAATTGCAATAAAAACATGTAAAAAAATAAATTGCTTATTAAAGACTCTCAACCCCCGTCTGTCGCCTTTTTCACTGAGGAGTTCCGTTGACCTTTTCTCTCTACCATCAGATCTATTCATCATCATCAGCCTGAAGACGTCCACTGCTGAACATAAGCCTCCCCCTTAGACCGCCACACCGAACGACAATTTGCCACTTGCATCCACCGGTTGCCTGCGACTCTTCTGATGTCGTCGGCGCATCTAGTGGGAGGGCTACCTACACTGCGTCTTCCAGTCCGTGGTTGCCACTCTAGAACCTTCCTTCGCCATCAGTTGTCAGTTCTACGAGCGATGTGGCCTGCCCATTGCTACTTCAGCTTGCAAACCCTGAGACCTATGTCGTAAACTTTAGCTCTTTGTATGTACAACTTTGTATGTTCTTTGTATGAACATATGAGGCTAATGCTCACAGTGAACACACAATATGTCCACACATCGCCAAGCACTTGCGACACTACTCGCGGCGCTTGCCTTGCGACGTCTGAACGCACCTTTATATTAACAGTACCTAATAATATAAAAGTTGTAAAAATCTCACCTTAAATCTAAATGCTGCCAGTTTAAAAACAAACTCTAGCATAAACACAGTGGTAAGCGCCATATTTACGTAGTCAAGACCCTGGAAAAAAAACAATTGTGTAGGTTTTCATAGAAGTATCACATCTACTTCTATATATGTTATAACTGACAAAGAAAATATAATCGTACTGAAAACCTTCCCCACTGATGCGTTACTAATTATCGGACGATAATATCGCGGGCGTTTTTTGCAATATCTGTTTCAGTACATTATGTGAGGACGCGCGCGTTCTTTTGCAATAATTTGTAGGGTGGAAAGTGGAGCGCAGTATCGCTCGTCACCCAACACTGATGTGTTTGATCAGTCGATAAAATCGCATTATCATATACTCGTATTATTTGAATGCACGATTTGAAGCATGCGATCAGCTGGTGCGTTTTGAGTTTTTACGATACTGTTGCGACTTGTTTGATTTGTTTTGCGTCCTGTATGTCATTCTTTTTTTTTAAATAATGACAGGCAGGACGCAAAATAAAACACTGCGCGCTGTTTTGAGTAGGTCCTGCCTCTTGGGTCAATCGACGTCATTGACATTGTCAAGTTAGCGGCCGATAAAAACGCAGTAGAGAACGCAGAATGCAAAAACACATGTGTGGGCAGGGTTTACTTTTATGAAATGGAATGAAATAATAATAATGAACGCGGTTAACTAATAAATTTTCATTAATTCATGATGAATGGAAATGGCAAAGATTGTGTATTGCCATAAAATCTTAACATTGTAGCCAGCATTTTATTGGGAAGCGAGAAGATGTAGAATGAAACTGTGAAAGGTTGTTCTAGAATGTGACATTACCAATCTATACTCCGGACCTGAACCACTATACTTCATCATGAGAGCAATAGTGTTGAGAACAATGAAGAAGAAGATGACGAACTCAAACCGCTGTGATGTCACGAACCACCACACCTTGTACTGGATGCGGTGCTTTGGTATATACCTGCAATCATCATCATTATCATCATCATCATCATCATCATCATCATCATCGTCATCATCATCATCATCATCATCATCGTCATCGTCATCATCATCATCATCATCATCGTCATCGTTATCGTCATCGTCATCGTCATCGTCGTCGTCGTCAGCGTCGTCGTTGTCGTCGTCTGACCTTCTAACTGGCTTGGCTTTCAACGCAAACTCTATGCAGTTCCGTTGGTTCTTATCCAGCTCGCAGTCCTTGAACTCCTGCTCACCCTCCTTCTGGAATGTTACTATGACGAAGCCTACGAAGATGTTCACCTGGAAACAGATAAGACTGTGGCTGTAGGAAAATATGCTAAACAAACATCATGAGACAACATGAGATGATGAGAGCACGCAGCAGTGTGTTTCTTGTAAACATAATCTCAGTATATAATAACAAAAACTACGCGTCACGCTGTTGGTCCGCGATGGACTCCTAAACTACTAAACCGATTTTAATCTAGTTTGCACACCGTGTGCAGTTTGATCTAACTTGAAAGATAGGATAGCTTACATCTCAATTAGCCACAGCAACGCGTGGCCGTGTCTGCTAGTTTTCTATAAAATTATCATTCCCTTTTTGGTGAAGGGAAACATCGTGAGGAAACTCACATGCTACAGATTTATTTCAAAGGTTGTCTCTCTGCGAATCTGGAATGGACCCTCCTTACAAAACAACTCACCATAAAGAATGCAATGACAATAATATAGCTGATGTAGAAGAACGCAACCAAAGGCCTCGAGTTCTCGATAGGGCCATGATTTTCCACGTTTGAGTCCATTGAAGTTGATAGTAACCTGAAAAAGAAAACAAACAAATTTTACGATTAGCTACTATTATAAAAAGGAAAAGAAAATTGCAAAAAAAAAACGGGAAAAAGGCAAAACCCCTTTAATAATATTTCTGGTTAAACTGCGAGCTGATTAAATTGAGCCCAAGCACCTCTACGGTGCTGCAGTTCCAGACGCAATAGATGTTCAATAATTGTGTCTCGGCAGGATTTTTGACAAAGCACGGGAGAGATTAATCTTCTATTAATCACTGAGGAGCTCAGTTGTCTACCTTCATTGTTATCATCAGAGCCCGAAGGCTTGCATAATTTTAACGCAATTAGAGGAACGGCAAATTTCAACTTTTTTTTTTAAACGTAGCCCCACACTAGGATTGCTCCTGTATCGTGGGTACCGCTTACAGACATATAATTTTACATGTACGTCACACCCAGACCAGAAACAAATATTTGTGGATCGCACAAATATTTGTTCCAGGCGGGAATCGAACCCGCGACACCTAGCGCAGCAGTCCGATTGCTCAGCCACTACGCCAAACGTGCCGTCGATACTTTACCTAAACACATAATATAATCAAGACATCCAGCCATACCAACAGTGAGTTCAGAATAAGGACACGGCTATACCAAAAGAAACTGAATGAATACGAGTTAATTAAAGGTACAAGAATTTGCGTCGGCTGTCGTGTTCAATTATAAAACTAGCTGATCCGACAGACGTTGTCCTGTCATTGTCTCTATAGGAAAAAGCTTCCTCTCCTTCTATCTCTCTCCCTCTATATCCATCTCTTTCCTTCGCACTCTATCTCTCTTCCACTCTCTCTGTATCTCTTCCTCTGTCTTTCTCCCTGCTCCAGCTATCAAAATGAGTGACAGCTGTCAACTGTACATGTACAACCCGATTTAATCAGATATATTTTTCGCAGTTTCAAAATGTTTCCCGTGGTAACGGGATAAATAGTATACTATATCCTTCTCCTGGTTCTCAGCTACCTCCCCACTAATTTTCAGCCAAATCGGTTCAGCCGTTCTTGAGTTATAAAAAGTGTAACGCGACGGATTAAAATTGAGAAAACATTTACCCTGGCCATCCCTCAAAGGTGGAGACAGTGAACAACGTGAGCATTCCACTTAGGACGTCGTCGAAGTTAAATTTATTCTTCTTCCATATTCGGTCTTCCACTGATGCCTTCCCTTTTTTGTATACCAAATATGCTCCCCTAGAAAATGAAACATTATTAATTTATAAAAATAGTGTATACTTAATAACAACTTAAACAATTTCAACGGAAATAAAGCGACACACTTACAATTAATTACTTACTGGCATTTACAAATTCAAATTTATTTATATTTAATAAGGAAATGTCAATAAAATTAAAATTAGCATAAAAAAAAATCCATGAAAAAATTTCAATTTTTTGACAATCGTGGAAATATCTATTGAGTATAATATAGTGTAATCATACCATCAAGTAATAAAATGAGTTGTAACACTTTCACTATCTAATTGAATGTTAATTAGTCAGTTGCGCCTTTCGTGCTAGTAAATCAAATTCAAATATTACTTGAAGTTTTTTTTAAGATTTATAAAAAGATCATGTTTTAATTAGAAAAGGTAGATTTCTTTTACCTATACTTACCTACATTCCGACTTTGTTACTTTTGTGATATCTGTACATCTGAAAAATTTACCCTGAAAATGTGAAATTGTATAATAATACACACAATTTGAAACACATGGCGTAATCATAAAAAATCTCCTCAAATACACATTTTAATGGGGGGAGACAATAAGGTGGGTAGTAGACCCATATGGACATATTATTATTAGTTAGTCATAAAGTCATTAAATAACAATAATACTGTATTAAGTATGTATCGCAGTTATTAATTTTTTTTTTATCTCTAATTTTTTTCAACTGTGCGGAAGGCTTGATGAATCTGCATAATTATACCTATTATGAAGTTAAAAGAAAACTATATGCATGTTAAACATACCGTTTCCAGTAAATACATATTATAAGCCGAACCCGCACTGCGCTTTATTATCAGTCGACAATTCAATATGGCGGACGTTTTTGCGATAATATCTGTTTTAGCCCATTTTGATGAGACGCACGATCTTAAAGATTGTTGCGATAATTTCGCCATTATAAAAGTGGGACGGAACGCAGGACGCATTATCGGAATAACGCCGCGATATTATCGACCGATCGCGTTTGTGAGGAACTGGCTTAATTATAATTTGGAAATGATATTATGCGTATAATAGTTTACTAGCTGCGTGGTTTCACTCGCGTGTGTAAATGATCCCTAAAAGTCCTTATTTTTATGGGATTAAAGATAGTCTATGTGCATCGGATATCTAAAATCCATCCAGTCATTTCAGCAGTGTATAATTTTAATTTTTCTACGCATGCTTGAACCTTCTTTGTACAAATTGGGTATCAAACCGTATGAACAGTGTATGTACATTGCCTTATACATTCGCATTTTCAAAGCATTATCAAAGCGTTCCATACGACGTCATGAAAATTGGTGTCAAAAATATTGAAATTATCACAAAATAAGCAAACGTAAGTGGCCCTTACCACGTAATTTTTCCTGTAATATATTTTTTGAATAATTATGTACCTAATGAAATAGTCTTATTTTCCTATATTATTCATTGTTAATGAGAATTTTAGTTTGTTTATTTAGAACTTAACATGCCAAAACGTCTGAACGGACTTTAGTGTTAGTTAAAAATGTTGCGGTTGTAATTAGGTACTTTTAATTTCAAAAAAATCACTTTAACGAAGGTTTAACGAAGTAGAAAAGTTGACATGGGAAACTGAAAAACCACGAGTGAAATCACGAGCCAGTTTAAAATAATGCAGTCTATAATCACCTGACCTCAATTTCCATTGATAAAGGCACTAATAAGCACACAGTTCGTTAAACATAGCTCTCTACAACATCGAAACTCGAAAAATACCTTAAATAATTGAACGCCGACCACTGAAAACATGAACTGAAGCATATTATTTATCACAAAAATATTCCCAATGGACTTAATCGAAGCGAAAACACACTTCACGACATACTAGAGCACAAAAACAAATTAGAAGCAACAACGCCAAATATTACCCATCGCAGTTTATTTTTACCCATTCCGTCCAAAGTGCATTTGTGTGGGAGCAAACATGTAGCACGATGTATTTATTTGTGCAGAAAACGCGAAAAAAAAACATGTTAAAAGTCAGATAAATAAAACTGTGCCTAAGTACTTACATTGCGTTAGTCCTTGGTTTTATTTGAGACAAAAACAGTTATTTATTTTAAAAATGCCAGTGTCCTGAGCTGACTGTGGAGACGGGCACAAAATAAAACGAAAAACACAGTAAAAGTAACCAAGTCCTTCACTCCTAGTATCGAGTGAAATGTCCAGGTAGGGCAAACGGTGCAAAAAAAACACATCAAAGCTCTTTTTGAGTCCAAAAAATCACTCACACAACACCTTTGGGCATAAAAATGGAAAAAAACAAGCGTGCAAATACCTAGTTAGAATTTTTTGGACCCACGAACAAAAGCAATAAAACGGTTAGTAACTAAATTTCCAAAAAAAAAAAATGCGTTAAGCCTCACACATAGAAACGAAATCAGATGATTTTTGACAAATGCATAGTTTTTGAGTGCGGACATGTTTTATCATTATACTTACTCGTACTCTAAATAATTAATGATTTTGACCCAAAGGTGTCGTTGTTGAAAACAAATGCATAATTTTATCATTATTTTTCCCGTACCTTGAACATTTGCACTCCCATTACAGCAAACATGAATTGGAGAAGATTCGTCACCAACAATATATTTCCGATGGTCTTTATAGCTACGATCACGCACTGAACTACATGCTAAAAATTGACAAAATATAATTTTAACTATAAAATTTTAATTTCTATCTAACTTTGATTATGAAACTTATAATATTACTTAAATAATGCAAGTATGTGTATTAGAAGGTATTTAAAACTGAAAATTGTTAGTATATCGGGTGCCAAGCACCTCGAGATTTTATATGTGAATCCAAAGGGCTCGAAGTTAAATTGAACAAGTATTGATACGCCTTACAATAACTATAAAGTATACGAAAAACTCCTCGCGTCCTCACGAAAGTGAGGGGAGGCCTTTGCCCAGCAGTGGGCAAAAGGCTGAATTATTTATACAGTATACTCAGTTAAAATTACTATTTGGTTCTCTATAGAAACTGTACTGATCGGGACGGAGCAAGTAATCGAATCGCATTGAAATGGGTAATCTCCTGATATTTTACTAATTGAAAGTAGAATATTCTGAGTATATAGTAATTAATAAAAGTACTGACCTTCAATCCTTTGGCCCTGTTGATAGCCCTCAAAGGCCTCAACACACGGAAAACTCTCAAAATCTTTATGAAAGACACTGCCGAGGTAAACCTGTAACATAACAATGGTTTTTATTAGAAATTTAGCCGACACGGCCACGCGTTGCTGTGGCTAAGGTTTTTGTTATTGCGACTATAAATTGAGATGTAAGCTAACCTATCTTTCAAGTTAGATCAAACTTCACACGGTGTGCAAATTTGATTAAAATCGGTTGAGTAGTTTAGGAGTACATCGCGGACAAACAACGTGACGCGTAGTTTATATAATACTAAGAATATTATACTTTTCTGGGCAAGTTTTTCTAAAATACGTATTTGTTACTGCATGCTGATGAAATTGAGTCCAAACATCACCACTGGTTAGTCGCTGAAGAGTTACATTGTCTTTCTTTAATAGAATCTCAATGGAGTGACTTCTTATTTGAAATACTTCTAATGTTTTTATTCGACTAGCAGACTAATACAAAAAATAGCAGTCTTCCATATAGGTATTATGTCACAAAATATTCCGAAGCGACTCCATTGAGATTCGATTGAAGCATTCTTGAATTCGCAGAATGGACCCCCAGCTCGTTGTCAACATATTGTATTGTCATTGGAACATCATAGGCATGGAAAATTTCACCTCTATTGACAACAGAAACAGGGGCAAAACGGTCAAACAAGATTTGATTCCACCCAGACATGCATCCTACTAACACTTTGATATATTTATCTTACTCTTATTATTATTAGAAATGCGAAAGTTTGTATGTTTTGTTAGTTCTTCACTCTCAATCGGCTGGACCGATTTGCATGAAATTTGGTATGGAGGTAGCTACCACCCTGGATTAACACATAGGCTTTTTATTCAGAAAACGGCGGGTAACACCGCGGGGCGCAACTAGTAAATAAAAGTTTGTTCGAAAAGCATCTCTGTGTCAATGATGTAGAATTCGATTTGCTACTTACTGTCCCAGGGAAATAAGCGACACGATGACCACCAGCAGATCAAGGAGGTTGAATGCTGATCTGCAAAAGGCGTCCTTGTGGAGGATGAAGCCGTAAGTGATCAGTTTGAGGAGCAGCTCGATTGTGAACACGGCCGTGAAGAAAATGTCTATCTTTTTGAGAACCTGGAAACGGGTAAAAAAACATATTCATTTTTCTTATTAGCTACAAATAACGTAGACGCAAACTCAAAGTTCAAAGAAAGTTCAAAGATGTCAAAGTTAAAAGAGGCAAGGTTCAAAGTCGCCTGTCTCCTCCAACGATTTCTTATTTTTATTTTTGTTTTTTAAAAACGTAGCACCACACTAGGATTGCTCCTGTATCGTGGGTACCGCTTACCGACATATAATTTCACATACACATCACACCCAGACCAGAAAAAAAAATTGTGGATCGCACTAATATTCGTTCCAGAAGGGAATTGAACCCGCGACACCAAGCGCAGCAGTCCGATTGCTCAGCCACTACGCCAAACGTACCGTCAATGTTGTGATTACTCGAGTTTGAAACCAACCGTGAGCATGAGTTTCTGATGGAAGCAAACATCTTTAAAACCTTAGCGGTGTGGCACTATGGTCCAACAAGCTGCCTACCGCCCTCAAGCAGGAAATCCGTCACTACAACCCTAACGGGTTCTAGAAACTGGCACAATGTGCGAAAAGCACCATGGCCAAAGAAGAAAAGAAAAAAAAACCCTAACGGGGATGGAGTTTTGGCGGGAATCCAATAGTGAGACGTTGTTGGTTTTGTATTTTTTTTTCTTTAACTTGTGTTTCTTCGAGTGTTCATGTATAATTATTATTGTGGAATATTAAATCATGGAGTGTTCGCTAACGTACACGAGTGTGTGGTAAATGATAATATAAACCCAAAAACCGTGGCATTTCGGATTTTTTCCAAAACTTCCAGGAAGTTTTAGTAAAGCGTCCACCACTTTACTGAATCGTGACTTTTGACTGTAAATAATCGACTTGACTACTTCACCACGAAGATTGCTTTAATGCTATGACTTTCCTATTCTGAAAATAAGAAATACTTAAATAATAAAATACTCGACACTGTCAAAATGCACTAACCGTGCGAAGCCATAACTAAAACAAAAAAAAACACTAACGGAATGTTCTGACAGGCATTTGTAAGATCCAGCCCCGTTCAAAACTCAACAATTTTACTCAGTATGTCACTTTACATCCAGTTAGATAGTCTTCAAATGCTAGCCTTAAAAACCGTTAAGCCTAGGGTGAAGAAGGGTGCAATACTCGTACTATCTCCACTCGAGAAACAAGCCTTACTGCCGGTTTCTGAAACGTCAGTCAACTTTGACTACAGATTAATTATATTGCTATCCTTGTCATTTGTTTAGTGTCAGACAGAGACAACGATAGTTTTAATCTACTGTCAAAGCCAACAAACGTTGCAGAAACTGGCCGAAAAAGACCGTTTAGTCGAGGATGCAACATAATTATATCCACTATAGAAGCAAAAGCTCTTACATCCGTCTTTCCCCCCTCAGTGGCCACTGGGTCCTCCATCGCCAGCATGAGCGACGACACCAGGATGCAAACCAGGATGAAGTTCTTGAACCAGGAGTTGTTCTGTATATTGTAGCAAGCTACTCGGAAACTGAGGACAAAATAATATTATTAGGTATGTTATTTTTTTTAGGTTTTACTCAAAAGGTAAAACGGGACCCAAGTTCGAGTCAGACTCACGCACGAAGGGTTCCGTACCATTATCTATAAATAGGGGATAAAACCCCGTTTGTTGTATGGGAGACCCCTTCAATATTTCTTTTATTCTGTTTTTAGTATATTTATTGTTATAGCGGCAACAAAATACACCATTTGTGAAAGTTTCAGGTGTCTAACTAGCACGGTTCATGAGATACAGCCTGATGACAGACGGACAGACAGACAGACAGACAAACGGACGGATGGACAGCGGAGCCATAGCAATAGGGTCCCCCTTTACCCTATGGAAACGAAACCCTAAAAACAAAGTAGGTATAACCAAAACAAAAACCAGCACTATACCAGTTATCCTTAGAGAGAACGAAGAAGCTGCTCCCATCAGGTATGGGCTTCTCCTGATTCTTGATCTCCACATCAGACAGTCGCCGCGGTCGAGCGCTGATGCCGACTTGCTTCTTCGGCGGTGCTTCTTCGTTTATAACGTCACCTGTAAACAGTTATTACACCGTTAGCAGCTAAGACTAAAAGCACTGACTAGCTACCGAATAGAGCTATCAAAGACAATTCTAAGCTTTCTATAGTACCCACAAAGTCCTATATTTCTTGAGAGATAATACCGTCTAGTATGACACGAACTGCTAAGTTTGTTGTGGTTCTTTACAAGTATTCTAGGTTTTAGGTATGGTGTTTTAAATCCGTATATATATTTTTCATCTTACATTTATCTATCTTCTATCAAACTATCTATTTTCTATCTCACTTTCGATCTTCTATCTATATCTATCTATCTATCTTCCATGTAACTATCTATTTTCTATGTAACAATCTATCTGTTAACTAGATTTATACGGGTCTAATTCTAATTGAGTGTGTCTAATTGAAATTAGTTTGCGCGAGAATTAGACCCGTTTAAGTTCTAGTTAACATGTATTCAGTTAGCGAAAGTTTAAGAACTTCTGTAACAACCTATCTTCTATCTAACTATCTATCTTCTATCTAGCTATATATTTATCTATCTATGTGATAATAATTTGTTTTATTTGTACCGTTTTGTATCTTCTCGTTGTTTGTGACGAGAGCTTCGTTGGCGTTGTCCGTCTCTTCTAGTTCCGGATCTTCCACTTCTTCTTCTGAACCAGTCTCTTCGTATTCATTTTCAGATCTAAAATCATAATGTAGTTAATTAAAAGACGATAATTTAACTAGCCAATTATTATCTGTGTCATCATTTTGTTAACGTGTTTATTGCGGTTTCTTACCTTGGCACCCTCTTATATTTTTTGTAAGGCTTGCTATATATGAAAAGAATGAAAATGTTAGTACACAGGTTTTGTATTAGGTATATTACGATATAGGATAATGGGACAATGACAATAACATTGTGTATACTCGTAACAAACGTAGGTAAGATGAGCTGGTTAACATGAAATGTGCATATCTTGTTGCCCCTAATTCTGTCTGGACGTAATACTCTGAAGTGTAAAGCAACGTTAGCTGTGTATAGAAAATACTAATCGGAAACAGTCGTAGTTATAGATTAACCAATTTATTCGTAGAATAGAAATAGGGACTAATTATGAAAACTCGAAGAAAAAATCACTTCACTTGCAAAATTAAGGTTGTGCCGCGCGAATGCTAACTGGTTCTATAGAAACGTTTGTTGACTAATGTGGTAATTATATCGGTTATAAAGTGTCCGACATTCAACTATAGAGAAATAACTCCCGGTAAAAGGTAGATACTAAAATTTGAGCCTGATATTATCTCTCCATCCGTCCCTACGATGAAATATAGAGTAGATCCGCGATCGCCGGTCCAAAATGGTAATCATAATATGATGCCTTGTTTTGAACAACAGTGCTTTAAAGTTCATTATAAAATGCATATGCCTTGTTTTAAAAAACTTTTTCAAATGTTTTACAACCCTATTGCAGTGTGTTACGGTTTACTATTAATCGAAACAATATCGGCTTGGCGGGTGGACACTTATCTTCTGAGATTTGATTTTCTTCAAGATTCGCCCAGATCCGTCCATTTTATAAAAGTCAGGGATGCTCACCCTTCACTGTATCCTTCCTCTTCATTAACATATTCGTCCTCGGTCTCTCCCTTCTCATCCAGGACTGGGTTGCCAATTTCTGGGTTCTCTGCCGCTGCTGCCGCTGCCTATCCATCCAAATAACATATTACATTAGTGTTTCTTTGTATAATCTCATTTTTTATATCGGATAGTGAAAATCTGCTGTGATCACCACGCTGTTCACCAATTAACTAATTAATAGACAGCCATGTGCATCCTAATTTAGAAACAATGTACATCCAATACTTAGTACGTGCAAAAGCCAGTATCGGGAGATACTCACATCTGCTTCCTTTTGTATTTCGTCCATTTCTTCAGCATCTCCAAGATTGTCGACAGCGATGGCCAAGAACACGTTTAGCAAAATATCTGAGACTGTGCTAAGAAAATTTTCCTGTAAGATTATTTGCGGATTCGAATAATGTCTTATAAACAACCGTAACTTAAAAATATTCTAAGATAAGATAACAACTCTTTATTGCACTCCAAGACATACAGTTTTAAAAATAAAGAAATAATATATAGGTAGGTATAGGTACAATGGGCGGCCTTATTGCTACACAGCAATCTCTTCCAGGCAACCTTTGGATGGAGAGGATTAAATAAAAATAAAATTTTATCGACCGGTAGTGCATTACCTATCCAATAACTAATAAAATTAAAATACATACAGACTAATAAAATTAATCATAGAAAATAAATGCAATACAACCAAGATGAAATGACACATAAATGAAGCAGTACAATAATTTCAAATTAAATCTAATTGAAGGAACAAAGCCAAATACAGATGTTAACACCCTAAAATCTGACAAAGAAGATAATATTGTCGATGCAAAACAGCATTTGATGATCCAACCCCACGATTTAGCAAAGGATACAATTGCCGCAGACAAAGATGACGATAAAGTAGATGGAGGCCAGCATGCCAGGTGAGTTGGCGCCTCCGTACGCGTTGATGCCGTGGTACATCACCACGTTCCAGTCCTCGCCTGTCAGGATCTGGAATTCCAACAGTGGAAGCAGTAGTAACAGTGGAAATATCATTCTGACACACCTCGACGTTCTGTCATACACAATTTTATGAACTAGGTATACGATTAAATGCAATGTAAGCACTGACACCTTACCACCGCTAATCAACCGAGTTTATATAAGGCCTTCGCCACGCGGTTTGAGTCAGTCTACCCTCCATACTATTACAAAATTTACTTAAGGACTTCGGACCAGCCATCCTAACAGTTCCAAAGCGAAGTCCTACCTGAAACATCGTCAGCACAGCCTGCCAGAAGGAGTCGAAGTTGTGCTTCTCTTTTTCTTCTTCTGGGGCGTAATCGAACTTCCCACCGAAGACTTGCATTCCGAGGAGTGCGAAGATCATGATGAATAAGAACAGAAGGAGGAGGAGAGAGAAGATGGACTGGATAGAGTTGAGGAGAGAGTTGACGAGGTTGGAGAGTGAGCGCCAGTACCTGAAAATGAATATCATGATTAGTGGAAACTGGGTTACGATTCCCTTCAACATTTGGAGTAAATTTCAAAGACTCGGGTGGGCTGAGAAATTCTGACATAAGGAAAAAAAGAACCCAAAAAAAAATACCTTTGTTTGCGACAACACAACAGCAACAAAAGCTAATTTGGATTATACTTACTTGGTAACCTTAAATACTCTGAGCAATCTGACACAACGCAACACAGATATGCCCAGCTGTGGGATGGTATTCGTCAGGTTGAGTATCAGTTCGAAGATGGAGCATATCATGACGAAGCAGTCGAAACGATTGAAGAGAGAGACAAAGTAACCCTGGAAAAATTAAAACTGTTATTAATCATTTCACTGTGGCCAAATCCATATTCAATACCTCGTTTAGGTACCTAAATAAAAAAATCATCATAATATTTGAAAATTTCAACTGTCTAACTATCACAGTTCATGAGACACAGCCTGGTGACAGACGGACAGATAGACGGATGGACAGTGGAGTCTTAGCAACAGGGTCTCGATTTACTCTTTAGGTACGGAACCTTAAAAAGGTAATTTTAACCAAGGACGCGAAGTTTTCATTATACCTACCTATGTATAGACCTATGATAATAATGGAAATAGTGCAAATGAAAAACTTACTTGGAATCCCAATGCGTACATTTTCACTAACATCTCCATAGTAAAGAGCACCACAAATATATAGTTGGCATAGTTCTGAAAATAGTCTAACCATTCATCCTGGCTGGAAAGAAAATAAAATATATAATTAATAAATTGTAACATAATAAAATATATTATTTCATACCTTGTACACTAACAACAGACTTACGACTCAAGGGATCTAATTCTTATTGTTGTAATAATGTTCTTGACATTATTAACGTCACTGATTGGTAACAGAACTAACAAAGAACTGGGGGCTTACCATGACGCCTTATTGCGATCCAATTCGGGACCTAAACAGAATCGATTTACTACTTATTCGTACCATGACGTCTTGTTGCGACATTTGACGTTCAAGTTAGGTTGATTTTAAATCTAAAGGGGGTTGACGTCAACCTAAATGATATCGAAACCCTTGTATTATACTGTAATATTTAGGTCCTCAATTGGATCGCAATAAGACGTCATGGTAAGCCCCCTGATCCAATCCCGTCATCAGGGTGTCCTTAGGACGAAAATTGAAGTTTTCTTTGGCATTTTTTTAAGATCACAGTATGACGACAATTACATAATATTTGGCTGAAAAATCTAACGGCCGAAATTAATAATCAATCCAATCAAAATTTTGCTACCTGGGATTGATAAAACAATCCATTTTTAGGGTCAAACGTGCCAATAACCGATCCGTGGATTGGTTTATAAAGGCACGCAGATTGGAAATCGATCGAACCATAGGCAGCAATCCAAGATCGATTTCAATCTTGGATAGGTGATACAATATTAATTTCGGCTGTAAATCGATCACCAATGTAAACGACCCTCCTTACGAAACAAACTTTATTGGAAGCCCGTTTAATAGCTTCCAATAAAGCTTCCGCTTCCACAATTCTAAGGTCATGTGAAATCGCAGAGTTAGAATCGGTTGTCGTCTGCCTTTATGCTGCATCAGGCTTTCGGGTGATCAGAAAAAAAAAAAGGCTATCCTCTCATTACAATACTCCCAAGATACGATACTTATTTAATATGTGAGATACACCGCGGCAACTAGATTTTACACTAGAGTCGTATGCGTATCTTAATGAGTGAAAGGCCTTATACTAGGCCCGGCACAAACCACACATAATAATCTTGCTACTCCTCTCCATGAATGGTTATCTGGAAAAGATCGCCTTGAGCGATAAGATAAGATTGTGGCACTATTTTTTTATTTTGTTATTTATGGCTCTGTTCTAGCCTTAAGCTCTCTTTGTTCTATAGTGTTTCAATAAAGAGTATGTTATCTACCTATCTTTCTATCTACACAGAAGCCTAGAATCATAATCTGAAATAAAGTGTTGAAGTCCTTCATAAATCCTTACTTGTAATGCTCAGTCGCCAGCACGGACGTATTTAGGAACACTAGAACAATGATGGCCCAGTAGAACGTCTGAGACTTGACTGCTTTCCTGCAAGTCCGTCGCAATCTGCGATTCACCTGGAAACAACACTCCATCATCATTTTTCACTAAAGTAATAGAGGGCGAAACATTTGAAAAATAAGATATTAAGCAAGAAAGTAACATAATATTTGAACATTGTGTCCGGTGGTTATGCTTTGATTTTATATCTTCGTAGGACTATAAGCCTTAAGGGTTCTGATTCCTTGAATACAGGCATTCTTTCTTTCTGCCAAACGGTAGTTTAAAACGTTTAGTTTTCTGGCGTTTTAGTGTTTACTTCATAATAAAAACTACTACAAAAAGATGTGGACCAAGAACTGTACCTTGTCAAACCTTCTGTAGTACGTTTTACATGTGGATGCCTGCATTTGATCTCCATTAAAGTTGATATTGCTCTGTGATCCTTCATTACTTCTCTTTTCTTTCATATTACCTGAAATGAATATAACAACATCGAAGGTTAAGAAAAAATTACTCTAAGAGATAAGTCTAATTCTTAAGTTTGCTTTACCTTGAGAATCCTGATCATTGTCCTTCTGGCCCTGTTCATTTTCCAGATCCAATTCTTCAGCTACAGTGATCCAGTTGAGGTAGCCTTTTAAGTCATCCTCGATCTGCTGTCTCTCTCGTGACTTCTGGAAGTCACCCCGATTCTTCGCCTTCTCTCTTTCTTTGGAAAACTCACTGAAATGAGGTTTAAAAAGGTTTCAAGAAACAATGTATTTTCCTGTATTTCGATTGCATTTCAATTAGTTTAATAAGTAGTTCGAGATTCGGTAGAAATTTTGCGATCACTGCCAAAGTAACTAGTTCGAAATGTCGAGGTTTGTCAAAATGGTATTTTTATATTCTTCTGTGCGCAATTTTGATCCGTTGCCTAGTAAACATTTGTGATGAGATATGCAGACTATCCCTACACTGCTACAATATAGATAGAAGTTATGAAGCTTGTTAAAAAAATACTTACCCAGACAACACACCAAGAATGAGATTCATGACGAAAAAGTTGCCGAAAATGACCAACGATACGAAGTATATCCACACCCAAGTGTTCCCTTTGACATCAGCTATCTGCAAACGTAAATGTAGGGATCAAAACTTCTATCCAAAATTTAAAGCTGTCACAAGGAAGCTGACACTCACCGCATACATGATATCCGTCCAGCCTTCGAGCGTGATGCACTGGAAAACCGTGAGCATGGAGTAGCCGATGTTGTCAAAGTTCGTGATGCCGTGGTTGGGGCCATCCCAGTACTTTTGGCAGGTTTGGTTGCCAGGGCACTTGGTGCCGATGTCTTCGGTACTGCAAGGCGAAGGGTCGTCTACCATTTCCAATCCATCTGTCAAAACAATGCTTTTGATAAATATTATTTCTTCTAGTCTATTGAGTACTAGGTTTTATCCGCGATTTTGTCAGCGTAGACTATAGGTTATTGTGATCAAAAATAGTGTACGTCCTTCTCTAAGGTCCCATCTATCTCTATAGCAAAACTCATCTAAATCAGTTCAGAGAACACATACACACGATACGACGTCGCATCGCGAAAATCTACGACATGGCTCGTAAAATTCAATATTGTTTCGTGGTATGCATACGATGCATGTACACGATGCATGGCATGACATCGTATCCTGAAAAATGGCGTTGTGCACCGGGATAGGGTCTCAAAAACAGATTTTCTAGAGAGATAGCTAGATATATTATACTTAACTACTTTCCCTTCATCGAAAGCTCAAGCTCTGTTATAGTCAGCTGATTTCTTACGCCCAGCGGCGATTTATCTGAAGCCGGAGCCAGAGCTATCATCGCTTTGAATACGTTAGTTATAGTCACTTGTATCGTAATACGAACCAGTGCCATTGATCCAGCAGGTAGTATGCAGCTCCCCCGCAAACAACTCCAGCCCGATGATGGCGTAGATGATGATCACGAACATCACCAAGAAGGCAATGTGGAACAGAGGCACCATGGCTTTGAGAATGGAGTTTAGCACGATCTGGAGACCTGGAAACCAATCATCATCATCAACAACATGCCAAGCAGTTGCTAGCTGTTCGCATCCAGAGCACCAAGACGTCAATCCACCTGGAGGCTGGTCATCCTACGCTACGTCTTCCGGTCCGTGGTCACCACTCTTCTTCGAACTTTCTTCTCCAACGGCTATTGACTCTACTAGCGACATGACTTGCCATTTCATTTCGCTACTCGTATTTCTCAGAGTTATGTCAGTAACTTAAGTTCTTCTGCGGTTAATTTCTTATATCACAGTGAAAGCCCAAAGCCTTTTAAAGTTTTGCATCGCTCGTTGAATGTATAATCAAATCGATTTAGAGAAACTATAGGAATTTATTCTAATTTAACACATGATGAATTCATTTAGGGATTTGGTCTGATTCCTTTTTCTAACATTCCTCACTTTTTTATATGATAAAGATAGCATTGGACCACTAACTCAACAGGGCTTAAGTGACGATGTGGTCGAAGACGGTAAACATTCTCAGCCTAGAATGCGACTGGTTCGCAAGGACCGCTGCTGGAACCCCCCCCCCGTAAATCTTCCCCTAAAAACAGTGCCTAATCAGAGTGAGAAGCTTTTAAGCACTTCTACAAAAGATAATCTTACTTGGCACTCCTGAGACCAGCCTCAGAGGCCTCAGCACTCTGAAGGCCCTCAGCGCTTTCACGTCGAAGAGATCCTTCCACAGGTGCTGGATGATCATTGTTATTAAACTGCAAAAGAACGGAAGTTTTTTTTCATTGATTCAGCTTCGCAGGGTGGTGTATCTCACCAGTGTCCAGTATTGTTTTTAGGTTACACTAAGAAGAACGTCATTTTTCTTTACTGTGTTCGAGAAGTGATGGCGGAGCAGGGTTCACGATCCCCTGACACCGGGCTTAATCCTTGGCTCCGCACTTATTATTTAATCATGTGCGGATTCCCATCGCTCTGGACTTTGGAGACACTTTCACTTTGAGCTGTCCACTTTCCATTATAGCAGTCAGCCAGTCGTTAAGCCCCGTTCTTAAGCGAGGCTTTTAGGCGGCCTAACTACTCTGACACTAGAGGCTGGTAATTCCGTATTCAACAAACAAACAAACAAACATAGTAATAAAAAGTAAAAAACTTCACCTATCTAGGCACCTATTGAAAGGCATTTCAGTATTCAGCTAACAGTAAGTTAAAAGCTTATCCACCCACTGCTGTAGGTGCACGGGCCTCCCCTCACTTTCGTGAGGAGGATTAGGCCATAATCCACTACGGGGGTCCGGTCTGGATAAATAATAGTTGAACCAAATAGGTGAGCATATCCCCCTTTGCCTTACCCGACTGTGACGATGAAGAAGTCGAGGCTGTTCCACGCATTCCTCAGGTACGACCCGGGGTGGAAGTAGAAGCCGTAAGCGATGATCTTCATCACGCACTCGCAGGTGAAGATGGCCATGAAAATCCATTCTACTTTTTCCTGGAACAATCGAAGTGTCCGTTGGCAAGTTAGTTCTTTTAAGCAAGGCATCACTAGCTAGGGTTGGGAAATCGAGTTTTTTAATCGATTAAAATCTACATGACTGATGAAACGCTCAAAGTCTTAGTGCAAACAGAATAGTAGGTTATCCTTACGCATAAAATTTGTTATCTAAGATAAATGAAATTGTTAGATTAAAAATGTCTAAATTAAAAAATATATCTCTTACCAATATCTGGTTAGTGTGGTTCGTATCTCTCGAAGGGTAAGGAGTCGATATTGCCAACGCTATACAATTGGCAAATATCGTCATCAATATCATATACTCGAATGGTCTGAGGATATCTGCTAAGGAAATTGACTTGCTTCCATCTTCCCTCGGCGACCCCTGTATTGAAGCCGATGGAAAAAGTGCCATCTGCTCCAGGGGCTTCCAGTACGGGGCAGATGACACCGATCACATATCAATCAGTATCATCCGGCCCGGGTATAGAAGGTACTATGAAGGTCCATACTACGTCCCATTTTTCACCCTCATATTTTCAGCCTCCAATACCCATTATACCACCCAATTTTATTTAAGTTCAAAATTGCCATAAAGAAGACAAAGATAACTAATCAAGCCTTATAAATATGACGGTAAAGGTGAATGACTATAATAGACAAAAACATCCGGTTTTCGCTAATGACAAAACTTCGATCCATCAAAAACAGAATGTTTCACAGAACGATCAACAAGCCAATGACGTCACAATATCAGTAAACACCGACACAGTAATGCGTAGATACTAAACTATACAGTAACGAACGACCACATATCTAGAGTTAGAATACGGTTACTCCAACCAGATCGCTATTTGCCGTCACTCCGTTATACTCTTTTATAGGTCCATGATACAACCCATAAAGCTCAGATTCCGCTGCATGTTCAAACAGTATTTTTATGACACATCCATCAACAACATCTACGCGCGAAAAGTGGACAGTGCGTGATTTCCACACATCCACTGCACAGAAATAATCCATTTCATGAGAGTTTGGCAAAAAATTTAGTGACATGCACGAACGTGCACAACTGCACTATCTCTCTCACTATCCCTCTCTCACTCGGTCCATCTCTTTCTCATTATATCCCTCTCTCTTTGAAAAGGATACTTCCACTCCACTATGTCGTAGCACAGTTTCCTCAACGGGTTCTTGAGGCCGAGGCAGAGGAGGCTTCTCTTGGGCTTATCTGGCTGCGGCTTGCCCCGCGGCCGCGCCTGCTTGCGTGGCACCGGGAGCGCGGGGTCGCCGGCGGACTCGGCGCCCGGGGTCTGCGCGCCAGCGTCCGTCGTCGCCATTCTGGGCTGGGGGAGAAGAACGTGCGAAGAATGTTAGAACTAAGGAAGGCAAAGGTATGAAACCCCTTACCAGCTCCTTTGGTTGCCGGTGACTATAGGACCTATATCTGGGAGGTCGAGAATAGGCAAGCGAGCACCACTTTTGGTTGTTGCAATCCAAGACTCCTTGGATTGATTAATACTATTGGCAAAAAAAATGAGTTAAGGTAGCCTAATTAGTGCGCTTTAATAACCGACTACAACATTCCACCATTGGGCGGTTGCCTTGTTTTTTTTTTTTATTTGCTATTTATATTTATAGGCTCCCGAGACACAGGCCTGGCCTTGTGCCGGTGACCCCTGGGAATTTGGTTTGTTTTCATTTTATACAAAAGGTACCAGTAAAAGATACTTAAACTTTTTACTAGGACTAGCTTTTGAACGCTGTCGCATTATGAAAGATCAGGATGATAACACCAATTTTTTATTTAACTAAAATAATAGAGATTATTACAAGTATTAATGAACTTGAACTATGAAGATGGCTTATTAAAAATCATGCTAAGATTACAATAACAGATGCTAGCATCCTACGCCTATTTACTCTAGACTTGAAGTCTCCCAGATATTTTCTCTCGCATTTGTTACCAACGGAGTTTAATGCTCTATAAACCCGCATCCATCCATTATAATATTCTTAGCAGCTGTTGTCTGTGACTTACCCCCGGTTTCTAGAACGTTTGTTGGCGTTGACAGTAGATTAAAACTATCGTTGCCTCTATCTGACTATAAACAAAATGACAAGGACGGCAATAGAATTAATCTGTTGTCAACGTTGATTGACGTTTCAGACTGAGAACTGGGGGTTAGTCTACGTAGGCTTTAGCTTATCGCAATAATAACATTTTTAGATAAAAAATAGATATTTCCAGCTTTTATAAAAAATGGAGTAGCGATGTCATGGTGACCCTTAGAATGGGATATCATAATTGAATGCGTATACAACATTTCATGTCTGTGCTGCTAGCCATTGAGGAGTTCCGTACTCAAGACCCAACCCTGAGTGCAGCAACCGCAGTTAAACTGACGCGTACACGAGCTTCTAGAGCTAATCTTGGATGTCGATACAGATCACCCTTATCAAAAAAATGCATGGTCATTAGAACTGGACGAACATACAAAAATTCAATTCCGTAGGATAAGAGGAATTGGTTCTAATTGTGTTTGCAGATTTCATCCAAACATACACACACAAACATTTTTGCATGATAAATATAAGCTTGTAAACAATATCTTATTTCCGTCCTTCTCCCAGGTACCATCTATCTCTATACAAAAATTCTTCAAAATCCGCTTAGCCGTTGCGGAGAGCGTATTCGATGGCTTTTCGAGCGCTCGCCATTAGGCGAATGACCTGATCGTCTCTTCAAGCGTGTAGAGACGCAACGTGCATAGATCAGCAAACACTCCGATCTCGGCGGGCGTCTGTTTATTGAACTCTATATAGTAGAGATAGGGTTGCCAGTCAGAGCATTTTCTAGTTACTACAGAAAATTATTATTGAAATAGTAGTAGGTATAGTAGTGCCCAACTGATATGGCTTACCGATGTAGCTGCGCAGAAGATGAATTTTCAAAGCGTGGGAAATGCTATTGACCGCTATTGGTCGGCAGCCGCCGCCATCTTAGCGAGCTTAGAGTGAGATGGAACTAACAGCTGCAGTGTATTATGAACCTTATAATAGTGATCTTAGGTTGATTGTAAGTTTTAAGCATTCTTCCGTTAATCTTCGGACCATACTTTCGGAAGATTCACGACGCGCCTTATAAGTTGGGTACTAGTATAAGACGATAAGCTCAGAACATTCATAGATTTTTTCCAGTGTTTAGTAAATTAATCATTCTACAAAAGTCTCTCATCTCCACTGTCTTATAACAGATAAATCAACGACTAAGCAGTAAGTAGCTTGCAAGTATTATTGTGATCTGGTTTGAAGAGCACACTTTACTGCAAAATTACTGGGCATAGAGACTTGGTATGAATAGGCTTAGAAGCCTCCAATCAGTGGTAAAAAAAGCACGTAAATAGCTATACGTGGTAACCCTACCGGCTCTACGAGACGTATGTTTACACAGAGCCGGATTTCTTTTAGATTATGTTTAGACGGTGTCCTGGAGTGACAGCATATAGTAGAGCATTTGAACAGTAAGCAGGCACACGCATGATGGTAAGCGCGTGGAATAAAAATCGCATTGTTGTAATGTATTTCTTAAAGTTATAATTGAAGTTCGTGTTTAGTCAAATGTTATTGTACAAAATAATATTTTATCTTTAAATGAGCAATTCTTGTATATATATATATGTATAATTGGAATCTCGGAATCGGCTCCAACGATTTTCATGAAATTTAATATATAGGGGGTTTCGGGGGCGATAAATCGATCTAGCTAGGAATCATTTTTAGAAAATGTCATTTTATTCGTGTTTTTTATGAATTTTTTATTTAAATAACCATCATATATTTTTTTTTATTGTATCGGTAAGATCGAAAAATATTATTCATATTTCATCATTTTATTAGTAATTCGTACTTAAATATAATTTCCAAAAAACACAATTTATAAAAAAAATAAATAAATACCGAGCAAAGCTCGGTCATCCAGATATTTATAATTATATGAATAAAAACAAACTAGGTATAATTCAATTTTATTTCATCCAACCCCGAATTAAAAGCATTCCAAAAAGTATCCATACCAAATCATTTCCGTTCATTAAACTTCCCCGTTTGATGTCTCATCAATGATTTACGATTACTAAACAATTTATGATGCAATATGTATTTTAATGAATGCATTACGCACTCCGAGTGAGACCAAATCACTTATTTATCTGTTCATTTGTTTCGAAATAGGTTTTATTGGTCGTAAATCGATCATAACTGGATTATGACGTGTTCGGGGTCCATTTTACTATGTTTTGTTTCAGTCGTAACAATAGCCAACCCCCCCCCCCCCCCCCCCCCTCCCCATACCTAATACACCACAGTAACGAGTCGAGCAGGCCCGTTCACCTGGTAGTAAACGTTACTCTACGCTTCCAGGACTTTGACGGTTCAAGATCTCGTCTTGCACTGCACTGCGTTCCCATCTAAAATTCTAGACTTAAAGAGACAACCAGTGATCTATACATTCGAGTTTAAAAGACAGTCGTGTTAGTTACACCATTTATTTTTCAAATGCTGCACCGATTTTTATGGTTCGCTTCGCTTAGTTGGAATCGTCCTGATACGCGCGACCACAGTGAAGATACCCCAAAAAAGACCCACTTGAAAGTCACTGAAAAATGCAACACGTCATGTTGTTTATGGCGATGTTATTTCAGCAGGAAATTTTCAGGAATGTAAACGTCATTCGTTAATTCGCTCTGCTTCGTGTTACCGTCATGGTAGTTCATTTCGCAAATCGAACATTCTATTGGATTTCACCGTGCAATGGCGTCTCTTGCCGGTTCTTGACGGCTCTTGTCGAGTGTTTGATTGAATAGGATAGGATAGAAAGGTGAAAACATAAGAGCAACATAATAAGGAATATTAGTAACTACAAAATAAAATTAAAATTAGAAAAAATTTAATAATAATAATATGTAAAATAAGAGAAATAGAGGCATTTGAATTGGTAAAGGCTATTTTACGAGGGTCAAATTTGGAGGACTAAAGAGAACAGCTCGTACATAGGGTAGAAAAGCTCGGACCGAAAAACTTGACGCAACAAAGAAGAGGTCTTTTTCCAGCTGAAAATCGATAAAGACGGATGATGATGAAAATGAAAGGCTATTCTAAAGTCAGTGTAAACATTTACTTCAATACTCTTTTGTCGCATGATGGTAGTGGGTAGTCTTTTTTTTTTCTTTATAAAAACGTATCCCCACACTAGGATTGCTCCTGTATCGTGGGTACCGCTTACAGACATATAATTTCACATTCATATCACACCCAGACCAGAAACAAATATTTGTGGACCCCACAAATAATTGTGCCAGGCGGGAATCGAACCCGCAACCTCTAGCGCAGCAGTCCAATTGCTCAGCCACTACGCCAAACGAGCCGTCTCTATTGAGATCCAACGAAAACGTGTGATGATTAAAATTAAAACAAATTGTAAAGACAACAATGCAGATGCTACACGATATAACTATACCATTCGTTTACGATCCAGGCATAGCAGGCCATCGTAAAGTTTTAATATAAAAATAGAATTATAAACGCTGACGGTCGAGTGGGATGCAGGTAAAATGTGGGTGCAGTGTGGCCAGGCGGCAGGATGCTCCTTGGAATAAGGGTGATTTTAATGACACATGACACAAGAATCTATGACATTACATTGTAAAATAAAGCGCAATTTATTAATAAAATAAATTCGATATTTATTATGAATCCTGCTGACTAATTCTGGTCAACTGCTAGCCTGTAAATTATTAAAAAAAAACTTTTAACTTATTTTGTATTTTCTTTTTGAAGTTATACTTCTTTAGGCGCGTTATGAAAAAATGATGAGAGTGAAATTTTAAGATGCGCGCGCACCTGTAACGCAAAATTAACAGTATGAAGTTAGGCGCGTTATGAAAAAATGATGAGAGTGAAACTTTAAGATGCGCGCGCACCTGTGACACAAAATTAACAGTATGAAGTTAGGCGCGTTATGAAAAAATGATGAGAGAGAAATTTTAAGATGCGCGCGCACCTGTGACACAAAATTAACAGTATGAAGCCGTCTGCTTAACCGCTCATTAAGTCTCGAAAAAAAAGCTACCAACAAAATAGGAATTGAACCTCGATATTAGTCGCGCATGTTGGTACGATTGAATAAATAATAAATATTTATAAAAATAACTAAATAAATTTAATGAAAACTTTTTGATAAAAATGAAAAGTGAATATTAAATTAAGAAATCAATAAAAATATTTAAAAAATGACCAACCTTAAATTCGATTTTTGAATTTATTATTAAATTTATTTTTTAAATATTAAAGAAGTATAACTTCTCACGCGCGTACATAAGTACACGCACCCATTTTTTTTATGCTAATTATTATTGGACGGAGTGATTGTAACTGCCACGTTGCAGCGGTGCTGATGTAGATCTTATTTCAATGGCTTTTGAATGGTAATAGTAAACATAAAAATACAGCTGATTGTTTTCTCTTTAATTTTTAGGAACAAGGAATGGAAAGGGTCTGCAAAAAATGCATATTACAAATTAGTTGGTTGTTAACTCGACCGTAATAAAATTCGCCCGCGTGGTCGAATCACCACCTTTTACTTAAATATTATTTTAATAAGTAACTCGACCGCTATTGTACAATATTTGAATAGCATCGATGTGTTTGAAATGTCCCAGTTATTGATTTGTTTTTTTATTGTGGGGACGCCCCAGATACCGATGTGGCAACACTCGGCCGACTTCAGTAGGCGTGAAAACAAACGATAGTAAGTATCAATAATAAATAATTTGTCAGGTATTTTTTTCTCAACGAGATACAAACGTATAATAATTATGTGAGTATGGACGTAGGTCAATGTAATCAACCCTCTTTCTATTGCCATGATACCCACATGCTGTTTATAATTTGGGACGTCGAGTAACAAAATAATATTACATTTAGTTCAATTAAAGAAAACAAGTTAAAATATATAATATAAATAATATAAACTAAAACTAGCCAAATACAAACTTTACAAATCTAACAAAAGTGGATGTCCATGTGGCATGGTACCAAGAACACTGGCTGCATTACTTCGCTGAATAGCAATGGCTATTCTCTGTGCGAGATAAGAGCCAGCCCTCTTGCTCCGGTTAACACTTTTGTGTTTATTAACTAGCTAAAAACGGGTCTAATTCGCTCACAAACAAATATCAAAATATATAATTTTGACATACCGCGCGACCATGCGCGAATTAGACCCGTTTTCAGCTAGTTATATGTTTTCTGTTCGCGAAAGTTTAATAACTTTTGTGTTTTATATTTTACTGAAGATTCCCAATTCTTAGACCCATTATTTATATTACATCTGACTGTACCTACTTTGTGAGTGCGGGCGAGTTGCCCCTTCAAAATAAGGTAAAATTGAACGGGTACAGCTCGCCCTTTTGGGCGACATTGACCCCAAGTATAAAATTTTACTTGGATTTTTATACACATAAAAACATTGTTCATTTCACATTGGCGTAATTAGGCTGTATCCACAGAAACCACATGAAAAAAGTTGAAGTTATCTACCCAGTAGAGCCAGCACGAACCACTATCAGGAAAGTATTCGATACGCTAACTGTCAAATTAGTTTTAGATTTGAACACTACAATAGGGCAAGCACGAACATTTTAACGGTTAACTAGCTGTCAAATTAAGATTTAGTGTAGTTTGTAACAACGGAATAGTCATTATGTACAAACATAATACAATTAGTACAAAATTAAGCCCGTCGGGTAACCAACAAAGCGGCTTGTGTATACTATCTAATCAGCGTACCTACAATAATCCGGTGGGCGATATCGCGCGATCGATAGTGGGGTACAACTTTTATCTAGTAGGTCGTACGTGTGTCAAATAAATTAATAAAGAAATCGCAAGTCAGCGCATTGTAATATGACGGCTCGTTTGGCGTAGTGGCTGAGCAATCGGACTGCTGCGCTTAGTGTCGCGGGTTCGATTCACGCCCGGGCTGATTTGTGTGATCCACAAATGTTTGTTTCTAGTCTGGGTGTGATGTGTATGTGAAATTATATATCTGCAAACGGCACCCACGACACAGAAGAAATCCTAGTGTGTGGCTACGTTTTCAACAAAACTGAAATAAATAAAAGAATAGATTTAGTTAAGTTCCATTCTATATAATATACTATAATATCCTTTGTGTATGTGTGACGTATTTTATATTCTAAAAACACCACAGCTGACAACATTATTAGAAAAATGACATCTTTCAGTCTAGACTGGACTGAGTATCACAAGTCTAGGGATGTCTAGCATAGCTCTGCGTACCGCCGAAATGGTGTTATTGCGTGATATGAAACGCATTAACATATATATTGGGTTAAGGCATAGCCACACTAGATGGTGAATGCCAACACGACCCCATCTCGCCCCACTCCAGGCGGATCGATGGCTCACGGGGGGGTTTAGGGGGCTCGTGACCCACACCCCCCCTTTCAGCACCCCCGTGGCGGAAGGGAAGTTTGTGCGAAGCCATTTCTCCCACTAAAAAAAAAATAGCCACACTAGCGTAGAGACAGTGACGTTTTATATTGCTTAGTGGTTGATTGTTTTGTCTCTGTTTAATTCCAGTCTGATGACAGAGACAGAGGGTAGACACGGTCATCAATGACTACACCCGAAATTAATATTGTATCTCCTATCCAAGATTGAAATCGATCTTGGATTGCTGCCTATTGTTCTATCGATCTCCAATCTGCGTGCCTTTATATACCAATCCACGGATCGGTTATTGGCACGTTTGACCCTAAAATGGATTGTGATATCAATCCCAGATAGCAAAATTTGGATTAGGATTGATTATTAATTTCGGCCGTAACAGTAGATAAGTGGTAATTTGGAATAATTGGGTTCAGAAATACAGTATAGTAGGTAATCTCTTCGAGTGTCGCGCGGACAATTTCAACTAAACATAAAGAAGGATACGAAGTATGACGTGTTCAAAGAATTTCGCGAAAGACATATATTTTCTAGGAACCATTTTTAGAGTTCCATACCCAAAAAATAACACGGGACCCTATTATTACTAAGACTTCGCTGTCCGTCCGTATGTCTATCCATCTGTCACCAGGCTGTATCTCATGAACCGTGAACGTTTGACAGTTGAAATTTTCACAGATGATTTGTATTACTGTTGCCGCTATAACAACAAATATAGTATAAATAATTGAAGGGGGCTCCCATACAAATAACTTAAATTTTTTGCTGTTTTTATAGATAATTTTACGGAACCCTTCGTGAGTGAGGCCGACTCACACTTGGCCGATTTTCTACACATTTCCCTCCATTAACCTCCCGCAGTGCGAAACAATCTTATCTCTATAATTATTCTATACGTTACAAGGACACCCTGTACAGCACCGTCTAGACACCACTCTATTATACAGGGTGTTGTAAGTTATAGATCGTGTTTAGTGGAGCACATAGGTGGTGTTAAGATATCGTGTTACTTATTCCGTCGTTACATAAGGGGCAAATTGGGTTATTCAGTTGTATGAGGTGATACAGTTTGATAATCGTTGTGATAATCTAGTAATGTTTACGCGATGTGGCAAGCACCCTAATGGCCCGTCTTTAACCCCTTGGGAAGTAGGTGGGGTTAGTACTGAATTATAGTCAAAGCTGTAGAATCTCTTCTAGTAGATTTCATTTTTTTATAATTTAATTTTTCCGTCGTCAAACCCGTATCGTGGTGTTTCAGTGATCCTGTAAAACCAGCCCAGTTTTCGGCTGAACATGTAGGTGGTGACTCGACGACGCGGGCGAATTTTATTGCAGTCGAGTCAACAACCAACTCTGTTTAGCACATTTGACGACAATGTCACTCAAAACCAAGTGAGATACTGGTGAAATGCTATCTTAGAAAGTATTTAAATAATAACCAAGCGGTAATACACACTCACAGATCTACTTTAGTTACGTACTATCTGGTGAAAACTCTAGATACTGTTTTATCTTTATAATATAAAGATAGAATGGAAAATACTATGAAAGCCTCTACATAGATACAGAAAGTTATATACCAAAATTAATTAAGAAAGTGAATTCTCTATGAGTTATGCGGGATCATCATTTTTGCTTAGCAATGAAAGGAAAGATATTAAAATAGGTACTCTAACTAATGAAAAGCGGCCATAGAGCCATGGTAGAGCACTCTAATAATGAAGACTCGTATATAGAGGCATAGATAAAATCTACGATAGCATGGCCCGCCTTGCCAATATACTAGTTTAATTGCGAGTAACGATTATTATGCAATGAAAGTTATCGTGTTTCATAATTATTTAAATTGCAAAAATGAAATGTTCACCGTCAACATGAATAGATAGATAGACTGATAAACTCTTTATGAATTATTAAATTATTATTAATTATGCGTCTTATAAATCCAAACATTTCCTTGAACTTAGAAGCTCCTATATTATGCGCTTAAACAAGAAGTCATCGCACTCAGAGTGGCAGACTTTTGATTCTACGATACTTTTTGTAAGTTTGCATTATACCTCAATGGTCCAAACATTTATTTTTGTTTCATCAATACTCTAGCAACGCGATTGAACCAAATTCTCTTTGTACCCATGTTTCCCCATGGCTAAAATAGCCCGTATCAACCTCAATCGGGGTCAGAGCACTATCAATGATATATTTATAGAACTGTTTAACGTAGAATGCGATCCACGTTTAGTAATCGCGGTTAGGTGGTTTCAACAGCTCGATATAGATTTATTGGTAGGCTGGCTGCTGCTTGCTACTTCAGCCGAACGATTATTAAAATGAACGATCATTTGTCCGAGATTTCAAATCGATTCGGGTGCAACGACATTTATTATAAATTATGTTCAAATGTTTGTTCTTATTGTATATTTGTATCTTAACATGAAAAAACTGGGATAAATACCTACAAATTGAAGTATGTTTAACTTAATTACTTAACACTGGCTTAATGCACAAAGTATGTGAATCCAAAACAAAGCTACCAAATATGTTGTTTTTTTCGTGTCTTTTTTTCATTCTACAACTAGAAAGAAACATAATAATATAAATACATACAACTGCCAAACACCATGAGCATTATATGTATAGAACAATTAATATTACACACAATGCGATCCGATTACGTTATCTAATTTAGTGGTTTCAACGGCTCGATATAGTTTTACGGCTGTATGAATCCGGTACACTATAGTGTTTGTTTATTTAAAAGCAAACGCTATGGTGGAGTTTGTATAATTGGAATATCATCAATACTGTTAATAGGCAGTCAATACCTAGTGGGAGTTTTGGCGGGAATCCGATAGTGAGACGTTGTTGGTTTTGTATTATTAGCTCAAACTTGTGTTTCTTCGAGTGTTAATGTGTAATATTGGTGGAATATTAACCATTAAGTGTTCGTTAACGTGCACGAGTGTAGGTGAATGATATAAACTCAAAAAGCGTGTCATTTCGCATTTTTTCCAAAACTCCCAGGAAGTTTCAGTAAAGCATCCACTACTTTACTGAATCGTGACTGACGATGTAAATAATTGACTTGACTACTTGACCACGATTGCTATAACATTGCTGTGACTTTCTTGTGAAATTAAGAAATACTTAAAATAAAATACATACTTGACACTGGCTATATGCACAAACCGTGCGAAGCCATAACTAAAACAAAAAAAAAAAAAATAATACCTAGTGCATTAAATAAAGGTAGGTACTGTCATACCAAGACGGTGGCAACCCAAGAGTAATGTTTTTTAATACTGCGGACTCTTTACAGAATCCTTCTGTAAAGAGTCTCTTTACAGAATCCTTCTGTAAAGAGTCTATACATGAGTTGAAACTTTAATTACAACCTCTGACTGTGCACTACTTCTCTCCATTCAAAGGTTGTGTGAAAAAGATCGCGTTGAGCGATAAGTCCGCCCATAATACTTTAGATTTAGCTAAAGCTGCGTTCTGTACTGATAAAAATACCTTGAGTATTTTTATAATTTACTAGCAGACACGGTTACGCGTTGCTGTGGCTAAGGTTTTTGTTATTGCGACTATAATTGAGATGTAAGCTATTCTATCTTGTAAGTTAGATCAAACAGCACACGGTGTGCAAATGTGATTAAAATCGGTTAAGCAGTTTAGGAGTCCATCGCGGACAAACTACGTGACGCGTAATTTATATTATAATCTTTGGGCTAAAAGCTCAAATCGTGCGAAGCCATAACTAAAACTAAAAAAAAAGTAACAAACACGACGATGACTATAGATTTAGATAAGACAAGGCTTTTAACCTCTATACGCGTCACGTAGACGTGTAAACATAAAGCAATTAATAGATTTACAATGTGTGACGCATGATGGTAAAGCATTGCCTATAATCCCAAAACCGTTAGATGCGTAGCGAAACGGTTAGTGTCCTTTTACAACTGATACTGGTGTCGATCCTCAGTCGAACAATGACTTGACTTTGTATGTCATAGGATTAGAGGGCTCTGGGGGCTTACCATGACGTCTTATTGCGATCCAATTGAGGACCTAAACAGAATCGTTTTACTACTTATTCGTACCATGACGTCTTGTTGTGACATCTCGACGCTCAATTTAGATTGATTTTAAATCTAAAGGGATTGACGTCTACCTGAATGATATCGAGTGTCATGTATTACTAATATTTATATAGTAATGTAGTAAACAGGAGTAGTACAATGGGCCTTATCGCTAAAAGCGATTTCTTCCAGACAACCTTTGGATGGAAAATGAACAATCTTTTTGGTAGTAGTTTGGCGGAGTATTTTTAGCATTTTCTAAAATATAGAATATAATGATATCGACCGCGTCATTGACGCTTAGGCAGCCTGATATATTTAAATAAAAGGTGGTGATTCCACCACGCGGGCGTACTTTATTGCGGTCGAGATGACAACCAACTCGACAAATTTCGTCACTAGAGGGCGTAGGTGCCTATTATATTACATTTGAGAATCAACAATCGACTGACTCACATCGGTGAGGAAATTAACTATTTTTAAAATTGAATTATTTGTATAGCTTTATCTCGGACTTTGAAGTTTTGTAGTGCTTTCAAGTGGCGACGCTTGATTGGATGGACGAGCTTTGATTACTGATTCAATAAGGTAGGGTATATCAGTGAAAGCTTTTACAACTTATATACAGCCTCCATTATAGCTTTTTACACTAT